>CM077672.1:61677373-62901123 GCA_039707655.1 Elymus sibiricus
TGAATTTCTCTGGATCATCGAGGTCAGACTCAGAGAATGCCTTGGCCTTCTTGTACGAGGCAGTATTGGACATGGCATAGAGGTCGAACAGCTCTGGCACTGGAGCCTTGTTGTGCCGCGCCTAAAAGAGAGGAACAGAGTATTAGTTAAGGGCTCAAGCTAGCATGAAGAATGAATTTGCATGAATCATGAAGCAAACCACATACCCAGTTTTCCCCGAACCCACATAGGTTGACGCTGCCTAGATGGTGTGGGACACCTTTCATTTGGGCACGCTTCTCCTTTGCACCGTCGTGGACGTTGCGCCATTGGGGAGTGCACCACTCATCCACCAACGCCTCCCAACAGTCCATCCTATCCGCACACCATCTCGGGGGCACCTATGTTAAGCAAGAGAAATTTGAGCGCTACGCATACGAATCAAATCAAGGAACTAAGTACAAGGCCTTAAGAATAGGTAATTACCTTCATGTACTTCTCCTTACTCAGATACTTGAGGCGGCACTTCTCTTTTTTCCTCCGAATACCAGTCGAGGCGTAGTAGTCTCGAATAGCCTGCGTCCGAGCCTCGTGCCGAAAGTTTTGAAGTAGGCGCCTGCACTCGTTGTCGATAACCCGAGCCGCGGCCTCCTCCTGTCCCTCAGCACACCTGTAGAAGGTCTGCAATCAAACAAGAAAACACGGATTAGTACAATCACTAGGGTTGCCAATCAAAGAAGAAAACACAACGTAGACGGCAAAGGAGAAATTACCCAAAACGTCTGGATCACAATGTCGGCGACCGTGTGGCACTCGACATCGCCGATCCTATGCCCCGGCGGGGCCGGGGCAGCCAAGTAGTGCTCCCAGGTCATTCCTAGCTCTGGAACCCGGCCCTCACCGGGCAACGTGACCCACCCCGGGAAGCTCTGGCGACAAATCACACCAAGGACACTGTTGGGCTTGCGGCAACCAGGCCCGTGTGTCCAAGACCTGCAGTATGACAAGGCCAACGCATTAGATATTCGAAGAAACGTGAAGACAAAAGGTTAAAAAAGAGTAAATGCACTTACTTCTCCCCCTGCGGCGCAATTAACCACCTCTGGTCGGGGGTCGCCGGGGTGGGCGGGAGCTTTGTACCACCACGCTGGTAGACTTTGCGCCCCTCAACCCACTCACTCTCGCTATAGCTATCAAAACTATAGCCACCCTCAGCACGGCCACTCGACGAGCCCGCACCTGGGTTCTGCTGCGACTCAGTGTGATCCCCAGTCTCGTGGGACGAAGGCTCGGCGGCCCGATGCTCGTCGGCCCCAGGCTCGTCGGCCGTAGGCACGTCTGTCGTAGCCTCGTCTGTCGTAGGCTCGTCGGCCTGAGGCTCGTGGACCGGAGTCCGAGACGGCTGCACCTCAGGCTGCTCCATCTCAGACGGAGCACTCCTGTGGTCGGGTGAATCAGCTGGGGGTGGCGGCGAGGAAGGCGTAGTAGCAGCCTTCCTACCTCTCCTGCCGCCACGTCCACCTCTACCAACCTTCTTCCCCCCCGACCTCTCCCGGTCGAAGAAGAAGCGCCCGCCGGTGTCTGCATACTGAGATCCAGCGCTCTCCGGAGGTGGTGGGGTGGGATGGAAGTACCCCTCCCACCACGCGCCGAGGAAGGAGCCTCGGAGCGCTCTCGACCCGCGCCCACCATCTGTCAACACCTGCAATGACAAAGAGTAAATGAAGTTAGTACAACATTAAAAAAATGAATACCTGACATGAATATAATTTAAGTGTATTCCACGCACGATCACTCATCTTGCCTAGCTACTGGACACACAAGAAATATATACATAATTCAGCAAACCATATTCATCAGTTAATAGAGTTTGTCAGTTTTATTACGTCCATGCAACCTAGACGCTAGTAGGTAAAGATAGGTCCTAATCCCACCCGAGTATGTGTAGATTGGGTTCGTTTTCCCATGCTCTGCTCCGGATCCGACGCAAAATTTTGGCAGCACCTCCCCGCTGTTCTCCTGATACACGTCTCGGCAATAAGCAGAGAGGATGTGTACCCGGAGAACAACAGGGAGGCACTGACGAAATTCTGCATCGGATCCGGAGCAGAGCATATGGGAAAACGAACCCAATCTACACATACTCGGGCTGTCCATGGATAACGTTGGACAATTCGAAAGAATCACGGTTATAAATATGCAAATGCATGCGTATTTATAGATGTAACCCTTTCGAACGGGAGACGCATAGTGGTCACGCATACTGATGATTGACACCTATAGCTAGCAAGTTTCATCGGCACGAAGACCGGAACAGAGCAAATGAAGGGGGGAGGAGGAGATGTCATTTGTGCTCACCCACGAACGCAGGGGCGGAGCTCGTCGAACGCACGAGGAGGTCGTCGAACACCAGACCCTCGCAGCCCCGAAAGAACTGCACATTTAAATCCACCCGATCAACACAAATATATATGATGTTTTTCTTAACAAAATCGGGAAATATACTTCCTAACTCATAATTCACAAATATATGACCCCATCGGCCTCTGGAAGGCCGAAGAGCACCTTTTCGGTCAACAGGAGGCCGAAGAGGTGTCGGGGGTCGGGGGTGTCGTGTCTGGGTGGCGTGGTGTCGGGGTGTCGGGGTGTTGGGGTGTCGGGGTGTCGTGTCGGGGTCGGGGTGTCGGGGGGTGTCGTGTCTGGGTGTCGTGGTGTCGGGGTGTCAGGGGTGTCGGGGTGTCGGGGTCGGGGTCGGGGTCGGGGTGTCGGGGGGTGTCGTGTCTGGGTGTCGTGGTGTCGCGGTGTCAGGGGTGTCGGGGTGTCGGGGTCGGGGTGCCGTGTCGGGGTCGGGGTGTCGGATCGGGGTCGGGGTGCCGTGTCGGTGTCGGGGTGTCGGGTCGGGGTTGGGGTCGGGGTGCCGTGCCGGGGTCGGGGTCGGGGTCGGGGTGTCGGGTCGGGGTCGGGTTGTCGGGTCGGGGTCGGGGTGCCGTGTCGGGGTCGGGATCGAGGTCGGGGTGTCGGGGTCGGGGTGTCGGGTCGGGGTCGGGTTGTCGGGTCGGGGTCGAGGTGCCGTGTCGGGGTCGGGGTTTTTTCTCTTTTTTTCTTTTCTTCTTCTTCCTCTTCTTTCTTTTCTTCCTTTTCTTCCTTTTTTTTCCTTCTTCTTCTTCTTCTTCCTCCTTTCCTTTTTCCTCTTCTTCTTCTCCTCCTCTCCTCTTTTTTCTTCTTCTTCTTCCTCTTCTTCTTTTTTCTTCTCCTCCTCCTCCTCTTCTTCTTCTTCCTTTCCTTTTTTCCTCTTCTTCTTCTCCTCCTCTCCTCTTTTCTTCTTCTTCTTCTTCTTCTTCTTTTTTCTTCTCCTCCTCCTCTTCTTCTGTTTCTTCTTATTATTATTATTTTTTGTTCTTTTTATTTTTTATTTTTCCTTTTTTTCATCTTCTTTTCTTCTTTTTTTTCTTCTAGGTTTTTTTTCTACCTAAATGTCTAAATATTTTTTCCTATTTACCCAAACACCTAAACAACTATTTGCAAAACATCTAAAAACAAAAAACTAAAAATCTAATTAGAAAAACAGAAAAAAAAAATTAAAAGGGGGGCAGGGGAAGCTCACCAGAGAGGGGCAGGGGGCAGGGCGGCCGGCGGCGAGGAGAGGAGGCCGGCGGCGAGGAGAGCAGGCCGCCGGGGAGGGGGCGGCGGCGGCAGGAGGGCCGTGAGGAGGGGGCGGCACCGCGGTGGTGGAGGTGCGCCACGGGGAGGGGGGCAGGCGGTGGTGGAGGGCGGGGAGGGGGCGGCGGCAGCGGTGAGAGAGGGGGGGAGGGGGCGGCGGCGAGAGGGCGGGGAGGGGGCGGCGAGAGGGCGGGGAGGGGGCGGCGGCGGCGGCGGCGGTGAGAGAGGGGAACAGGCGCGGGTGTGAGAGAGAGAGAGGTGAGAGAAAGAGAGAGAGGCGGGAGGCGCGGGGGGATGGCAAAAATTAAGCCCCCTCTTTGCCGTCTGCTGGCAGGCTTGCCGTCTGCCAGCAGACGGCAAAGAGGGGGGCCGTTAGCCCGTCCCCGCTGTTACACTATGGGGCCCCCCCTCACCTCTTTGCCGTCTGCTGGCAGATGGCAAAGAGCTCTTTGCCGTCTGCCAGCAGACGGCAAAGAGCTCTTTGCCGTCTGCCAGCAGACGGCAAAGAAGTGGCCCGTGTGACCTGGCAAGTGCAGTACCAAGTGGGGCCCACTTTGTTCTTTGCCGTCTGCTGGCAGACGGCAAAGAAGTGCAGATGCCAAAGAGCCTCTTTGCCATTAGCATGTTCTTTGCCGTCTGCTTTATAAAAGCAGACGGCAAATATCCTCTTTGCCATCTGCCAGCAGACGGCAAAGAGCTGGCAAATGGCAAAGTCCCTGATTCCAGTAGTGACTTATTGTATGTCTTGCATGTGGATACCCGTGGTGACAATGGGGTATTCTATTGATTCACTTGATGTATGTTTTGGTAATCAACTCGCGGATTCCCGTGACCTTGGGGGATCTAGGCATATGGGTTGGTACACGTTTTCATCTTCCTTTCTTCGATAAAAACTTTGGGGTACTCTTTGAAGTTCTTTGTGTGGATTGAATATTATGAATTTGAAGTTGTTTGATGCATATTGAATAATCAACTCACGGATACTTGTGGTGACATTGGAGTATCTAGGTGATATTAGAGTTGGTTGATGCGTATCATATGCTGTTATTTTAGTACGAACTCTAGGGCTGTTTGTGAACCACTTATAGGGATGGCTCAATAGATTGATCGGAAAGGATAACTTTGAGGCGGTTTCGTACCCTACAACAATTTCTATCTTAAGTTCTTCGCTAATAGGATCTTTGGAGTGATTCTTTGTCGCATGTTGAGGGATTGTTATATGATTCAACTATGTTAGCACTGTTGAGAGATTGCACTAGTGAAAGTATGAACCCTAGGCCTTATTTCCAAGCATTGCAATACCGTTTGTGCTTCGTTTTATCACTTGCTACCTTGCTGTTTTTATATTTTCAGATTACAAAAACCTATATCTACTATCCATACTACACTTGTATCACCATCTCTTCGCCGAACTAGTGCACCTATACAATTTGCCATTGTATTGGGTGTGTTGGGGACACAAGAGATTTCTTGTATTTGATTGCAGGGTTGCTTGAGAGAGACCATCTTCATCCTACGCCTCCCACGGATTGATAAACCTTAGGCCATTCACTTGAGGGAAATTTGCTACTGTCCTACAAAACTCTGCACTTGGAGGCTCAACAACGTCTACAAGAACAAAGTTGCATAGTAGACATCAAGCTCTTTTCTGGCGCCGTTGCCAGGGAGGTGAGTGCTTGAAGGTATATCTTTAGATATTGCAATTGAATCTTTTAGTTTCTTCTTTTTCACTAGTTTGGTTTATAAAAGAAAACTAAAAAAAATTGGAATTGAGGTTGCCTCAAATGCTTTATCTTTATAATGTCTTTCTTGAAAATGATGGATCGGAAAATTGTGCCAAAGTGTTAGAAGAAGAATTCAATAAAATGTATGGCATAAAATCTTTTAATAATAAGCATGATTGCAATGTTGCTAGTATGTATTCTTTGAATATCCATGATGCTAATGATATGCAAAGCCATAAGCTTGGGGATGCTATGTTTGATGAATATGATATTTTTAGCCCCCCAAGTTTTGATGAGAAAATTTATTATGATGATAACATGCCTCCTATTTATGATGATTATATTGATGAAAGTGGGTTTGGAAGAGTGTCAACTCTAGGTACTAATGATCCCACTAATTTGGAGGGTGTTGAATCTTATTACAATATTGACAAAAGTGGAATTGGAGAGGTCATGACTTTATTTAGTGATGATTCCACTACTTTGGAAGAGAATTCAATTGATTATGACAACAAAGTTGCTATCCATGATGATTATGGTGATGACATGTATGATATAAAGATTAATGATAACCATGAAATTTGTCATCATGATTTTAATGTTCAATTTGGTTATGTCAATCAAGTATCTCATGATAGTTATTTTGTTGAGTTTTCTCCCACTATTATGAATGAGAAGAAATTTGCTGATGTGGAGAGTAGTAAAAATTATATGCTTGTGGATCATGAAAATAATGCTTTATGTGATATCTATATTGTTGAATTCATTCATGATGCTACTGAAAATTATTATGAGAGAGGATCATATGCTTGTAGGTGTTGCAATAATATCAAGTTCCCTCTCTATGTGTTGAAAGTTTTGAAGTTATACTTGTTTTGCCTTCCTATGCTAGTTGATTCTTGCTACCATAAGTTCTTTGCTCACAAAAATTGCTATTCATAGGAAGTGGGTTAGGATTAAATGTGCTTGTCATATGATTCATGATGCTCTTTTTATATTTCAATTCTTTATTCTTATGTGAGCATCATTGAAATCATCATGCCTAGCTAAAAGGCATTAAAGAAAATCGCATGTTCGGAGACAACCCAACATTTACCCCTACTGTTTTTTTGTGTTCACATGATTAATATACTGTAATAATCATGTTTTATATGTTTTCTTTCAACCATGTGCCAAGTAAAGCCTTTGGGATAGTGTGGATGCTTGTTGATTTGATTATGTGCAAAAACAGAAACTTTTGCGTCCAGTGCTGGAATTTCTGTTCTGTACTGGAGCCTGGGAAAATTCTGAAATTTTTACAGAGTATTGGATTACCAATTTTTTACGTTTTCCTAATTTTTCAGAATTTTTGGAGGTACAGAAGTATGGTTTTTGAATCACTCACTACATGCTGTTCTCTTTTTGACAGATTCTGTTTTCGGTACATAGTTTGCTTGTTTTAGTGTTTCCATAGCTTATATTGAGTAATATAAATTGTGGAAATGATGGAATACAGTAGGCATTATGTGAGAAAAATTATGAATCTTTCCTTGACAGTACCTAAATGGATGATTTATTTTTATCATACTAACCTATCTCACAAGTTCCGTTAAGTTTTGTGTGATTGAAGTTTTCAAGTTTTGGGTGAGATATTGATATGAGGAGAATAAGGAGCAGCAAGACCCTAAGCTTGGGGATTCCCAAGGCACCCCAAGTTAATATTCAAGGAAGACTCAAGCGTCTAAGGTTGGGTATGCCCCGGAAGGCATCCCCTCTTTCGTCTTCAACATTATCGGCAACCTCACTTGGAGCTATATTTTTATTCATCACATAATATGAGTTTTGCTTGGAGCATCATTTTATTTTGTTGATATTTGCTTGATGTTGTCAATAATCATGTTTTGTATCTTTTATTTCAATAAAATGCCAATTATAGCCTTTACCATGCTCAGTTTGCAAGTTCATGTGTTACTGTTTGAAAACAGAAAGTTTTCTGTTATGTCCAGAATATTCCTGAATAGTCAGAACATGATAAAAATCTGAATTTTTTACAAAGTAAGCATGCATGAGTTCTCTGACACGTGGCATTTGTTCAGAATTTTTGGAGTTAGGGAAGTATGAATTCTTATTCACCTTTTACAGACTGTTCTATTTTGGCAGATTGCTGTTATAGTCGCATTGTTTGCATATGTTTGCTTGTTTAATGTTTCTCTTTGTGGATAGGAGTATTAAATATGTAGAGGCATTTAGTATGCAATGTTTAATTATAATTTTAGTGATTTGTTACAGTAGAGAATGTTAAGGTTTTGAGTTGGTTTATACTAACTTATCTCATGAGTTCTTGTTGAGTTTTGTGTGGATGAAGTTTTTAAGATTTAGGAGAAGCCACGATATGAGAGGAATTAAGGAGACACAAGAGCTCAAGCTTGGGGATGCCCAAGGCATCCCAAAAGAAGTCTCAAGCAACTAAGCTTGGGGATGCCCCAGTTGGCATCCCACCTTTCTTCATCAACACCTATCGGTTAGCCTAAGTTTTTACTTGTTCACAGGATATGTGCTATTCTTGGAGTGTCCTTTTATTTTCATTTTGTTTTCTGTTTGAATAAAATTATCAAGATCTGAAATCTTTATTTGGAGGGAGTCTTCACATAGCTACTTAATTGTTTAACTACTCATTGTTCTTCACTTATATCTTTTGGAGTAGGTTGTCATTCATTCTTGTGCTTCACTTATATCATTCGAGTAAATTGTTGAATGAATTAAATATCATAAATTTGAAATTATATATGTTTCATATGCTTAGTAGTATTTCACATTGGGTTTAGAATGTAAAGTCTATTGAAGTTTGACAATCACAATATTGGTCATACGAGCAATTCATGAAAGATAGTATATGTAAGAGAACTTTCACATATAAATATATTATCTTGGACATCTTTTATGATTGTGAATACCCATTAATTATTTTTAACTTGAGCAAATTAGTTGAAGTTGGACAAGGAAAACAACGTAATGAGTTATGGTTGGGTATATTTGCATCGAAGTTATATTGTTATGGATCCTCTAACATGTGGTGCTTGTTTAGAATCTTTTGCTAGCCTAAATTTCTGTACTAAGCAGGAATACTGCTTGTGCATCCAAAATCCTTGAGCCAAGTTTCTTCCATGAGTGTCCACCATACCTACCTATATACGGTATTACCCTGCCATTCCAAGTAAATTTGCATGTGCCACCTCTAATCATTCAAATAAGCATATGTTTTGTGTGCCCGTACCGCTCATGAAGCGGCAGTGGGTGGTCAATATCTTCCATGTTAAGCGAGTTATTATCATGATGAGTCTTTATTCACTTGTCATTGCATGAGAGAGGGCGTAATTGGGATGCCCAGTCCCGCAAAACAAAATAATTAAACAAACTCCCCCGGAAAGTTGATTGTATGGAGGGCACCCGAGGATTCGGCTAGCCATGGCTTGTGTTTGAATGGTTGAGGGGGAGTAAACTTTACCTTTCCGCTTGGGAACCGCCTATAATGTGTTTAGCATGGAAGATATTGAGAACTCTCGGTCGTGACATTGATAGGAAAGGCATGCCTCTCAAAATGTATTCATCTCTGTTTTAAGCTATGAGCTCTGGCACCTCTGCAAATCCCTGCTTCCCTCTGTGAAGGGACATTCTAGTTACTTTTATGCTATTTACTTTCATGTTATTTATTTTTGTTGAGTCAACTTCTTATTCCAACCTATTCTCTAGTTGTCAAGCATCATGTGGTGGGGATATATCCGGGCACATATATCCATTCAAATATATTTGATCATGATTTATTATTGTTGACAATTATCTCTATGATAAATAAGTTGGGAGGCGAAACATTAAGCCCCTATCTTTCTCTGTGTTCGATGTATACCATTTTTTCTAAAAATATGCTTTGGGTACTAGCGATCATAGAAGACTATATGATAATTGAGTATGTGGAGCTCTTACTTAGACTCTGTTGAAGATAAGTTGAATTGCAATTGTTTGGTGACTAAGAATATAGGTTGGTAAGTTTCAAGAGAATGCATTGTTTAAACCATAACATGTGAATTGATTGCTACTTTATCATGATGAGTTTTATGAGAAAGAGTTGCTGTTATGATGCTATGAAAAGTGTTTGCAATTATCATTGATCAAACTTATGCACTATGCTAGCATTCACAATTCATAAATTATTTCTTTTATCATTTACCTACTCGAGGACGAGCAGGAATTAAGCTTGGGGAT
Organism: Elymus sibiricus; assembly: GCA_039707655.1. Classification (NCBI taxonomy): domain Eukaryota; kingdom Viridiplantae; phylum Streptophyta; class Magnoliopsida; order Poales; family Poaceae; genus Elymus; species Elymus sibiricus. The sequence goes on from CM077672.1 coordinate 61,686,976, forward strand.
GCTGATACGTCTCCAACGTATCTATAATTTATGAAGTATTCATGCCATGTTTACAACAATTTTATATGGTTTTGGTATGATTTCATTAGAACTAACCCGGACTGACGCTGTTTTCAGCAGAACTACCGTGGTGTTGTTTTTTGTGCAAAATTAAAGTCCTCGGAATTGGCTGAAACTATTTGGTGATTTTTTTGGAACATAAGAGACCCCCGAAGCTTCGTGGAAGGACTAGAAGAGTCCCGAGGAAGCGATAAGCCTGCTAGGCGCGCCCTGGGGGGTAGGGAGGGCCTAGCGAGCTTGTCGCTCCCTCGTGGGCCCCCCTGACGTGAAACCAACGCCAAAAATTCCTATAAATACCAAAAACCCCAGAAAGAAACCTAGAACTCCCACGCCGCCGCCGCAAGCCTCTGTACCGAAGAAAACCCATCTGGAGCTCTGATACGTCTCCAACGTATCTATAATTTTTTATTGTTCCATGCTGTTATAATATCAATCTTGGATGTTTTTATAATCATTTACAGCAATTTTATAGCATTTTTGGAGACTAACCTATTGACCTAGTGCCCAGTGCCAGTTGCTGTTTTCTGCCCTGTTTTTGTTTTATAGACAATCAATACCAAACGAAGTCCAAATGCCACGAAACTTTTTGGAGATTTTTTATTGGCCAAGATAAACACTAGAAGCTTCGGGAGAGGGCCAGAAGACCCAGGAGGTGGCCACGAGCCACCAGGGTGCGCTGGGGGGGGGGCAGGCGCGCCCTGGTGCCTCGTGGGCCCCCCTTTGCTCCGTTTGACCTAATTCCAGCACTATAAATTCAGAAAAAATCAGAAACCCTCAGGGGAGTCCACAAAATACTTTTTCCGCCGCCGCAAGTTTCTATTCCAAAGAGATCCCATCTGGGGTCCTTCTCCAGTGATCTGCCGGAGGGGGAATCGATCACGGAGGGGTTCTACATCAACCTTGCTGCCTCTTCGATGATGCGTGAGTAGTTTACCACAGACCTTCGGATCCATAGGCAGTAGCTAGATGGCTTCTTCTCTCTTTTTGATCTTCAATACAATGTTCTCCTCGATGTTCTTGGAGTTCTATCCGATGTAATCACTTTTTGCGGTGTGTTTGTTGGGATCCGATGAATTGCGAGTTTATGATCAGATTATCCATGAATATTATTTGAGTCTTCTCTGATCTATTTTATGCATGATTATTATAGCTTCATATTTCTTCTCCGATCTATTGATTTGGTTTGGCCAACTAGATTGATTTATCTTGCCATGGGAAGAGGTGCTTTGTAATGGGTTCGATCTTGCGGTGCTCAATCCCAGTGACAGAAAGGGACATGACACGTATGTATCGTTGCTATTAAGGGTAAAAAGATGGGGTTTATTCATACGTGAGTTTATCTTGTCTACATCATGTCATCGTTCTTAGGCATTACTCCGTTCTTATGGACTCAATACACTAGATGCATGCTGGATAGCGGTCTATGTGTGGAGTAATCACTACAAGAAATATGTCAACTTATGACCTTCTGTCAGTGACCCTAGAAGAAATGGTCATAAATCTATGACCATTTGAGACCAATTGGTCGTAAGCTGTTCGGGGGGCTCCAAACCCTAAACCATAACGACCATTTTGGTCAGAAAGGTCGTAATTTCCTTACACGAAATGGTCGTAAAGCAGACAGCACTGGTCCGCTGCCTTATTTCTAGCTGATCACGACCAATATAGATGGTCATAGCCTTGTAAATTGTGGTGCATTGCTATGACTAGGCGCCACCTCATCAGTTTTGCCTATGTGTCATGTCCATGTGTCAATTTTTGCCCTAGGTTGTGAAGCAACCTACATTTCTGTCATTCCCAAAATTCTCAAAAAATTCTCATAAATTCTTTGGATCATATCTTCCTCAAATATGTCAAAAACCTTCCTTGCCTAGTTCAAAAATAATTCAGGAATATTCATTTTTCTATTTTGTTCAGAACAGCACTTTGTGAAGGAAGTGCTATTTATATTTTCTTGATTGCCCTCAAAATTTTTGGGCACTATTTCCTATCCAAATCATTGCCTCATGACAAAATTCAGCTCCATTTGCCTAGTAAATCTTCCTCAGCAAATTTCCAAAGTTTCTGTTCAGCTAGAAGCTTTGTGAAGGAAGTACTAGCTAGGCATATCCTAATGGGTTGAATTTTTGCCACATCTTCTATATGCCCAAATCATAGCTCTCCACAAAATTTTTGGTCATGGCATGACCTTGCTATTCTATTTTCTTTGAATCTGGTTGCAAGTTTACTATTTTTCCAGAACCATCATCTTACATTTTCTTGTTTCATGTACAGCTTGCCAAAAATGGCTAACTCTGGACCTATTCGCCCAACTGTGCAATGCCAGACTCTTAAGTACAACATGAATGCCAGGGCTGACAGATGATTTACACTTGACGAGCCCAAGGTGATCACCCCCCCCCCCCTTAATTTTGCTTCCTCCATCTTTGAATTACCCATGTGGGATGTTGTATCATCGGAGTGATCATTTGGTATACATCTTGACATGTTCTATTAAAATAATATGTTGCTTTACAAGATAATAGAATCCACTTGATTACATGCCTTGTATGTAGAATTAATATCTGCATGCCATATTTTGTTTTCTACTTTGAAATGAATGGTGCATTAGAGTTTGAGTTCTTACACACAGATGCTAAATTGAAGGGATTCCTTCTCCTGAGAAACTATGATGGCTTTCCATTTAGTTTGCATTGTCAATTTTCTATCTACTGACATATGTATGCTGCAACTGCAGGCAGCAGGAATCCCAAAGAAGCTTGATCTACTAGTGGCATCTCTGTGGACCACCGCCGCAATAACCCATCACTCCAGGGTATGCATTCTAATGTCAACAGGCTCACGACGGACCGAAGAAGTGTGAAGAAATGAAGAAATTCTTGCAGGTCGTTATACTTGTGAAGTGTTGTATTGTGATTGTATGGTATTGTATGCTAATCTGGGTGAAGCGTGAAGAATATGGAATTTCATTTGTTCTCTTATCTGTTCCGAGCGGTATATTGTAATAGACTAATTTTCGCTGTTAATTTGAAGATTTTCATGAGGTTTCTCCTTTTCTGATTAGTATACTGATTATGTACTAATATGCGAAAAAATGAAACTTGATGACCGGGACCACTGTCTGGAATAATCTATTAAATGTGACTGGAATGATTTGAAAAAATGATCTGTAAAAAAACACAAAAAGGCCGAATTTAAAAAGAAATGGACCGAAAAAAGGTTGAGGCCTAATTAAGAAATGGACTGTAAAAAGGCCGAGAAATGGATATGGCCCAAATTTAACAGGGAAAAAAATATTAAATGGGCTGAATTATTGGGCTCGGCCCATAGAGACGGCTGAACTGGACCGGGCTGATTCTGATCTACGACCATTTCATTTGGTCATAATTTTGCCACGTCAGCCTGCCACGTTGGATCTGACGTGGTCTGGACAGACTGCCAGTGACCAAAACAATTGGTCGTAAAATCTATGACCTTTTATTTTGGTCGTTACCTTCTATGACCATTTCACAAAGAAGGTCGTTAAATTTCATTAAAGACGGCCAGCTTTTGACCAACTGTTTTTGGTCACAAAAAGGTCACAAGTGAAAATCAACGACCATTCAGTGACCAATATTGATGGTCGCAAGTTGCCATATTTCTTGTAGTGAATAGTAGTAGATGCAGGCAGGAGTCGGTCTACTAATCTTGGACATGATGCCTATATACATGATCATTGCCTTGGATATCGTCATGATTATTTGCTTTTCTATCAATTGCCCAACAGTAATTTGTCTACCCACCGTATGCTATTTTCTTGAGAGAAGCCTCTAGTGAAATCTATGGCCCCCGGGTCTATCCAAATCATATTACTAAAACCCTAAAAATATTGCTGCCATTTTCTTTTATTTATTTTATTTTGTATTTTTATTTCTATCTATCTATCTTTCAAATACAATTTAATCTTGCAATTGACCGCCAAGAGATTGACAACCTCTCGTTTGCGTTGGGTGCAAGGATTTGTTGTTTGTGTGCAGGTGCTGCTAACGAGGTGTTGTGTGATTCTCCTACTGGTTCGATAACCTTGATTTCATAACTGAGGGAAATACTTATCTCTACTGTGCTGCATCATCCCTTCCTCTTCGGGGAAAATACCAATGCAAGCTACAAGTAGCAAGCTCCGTTCCGGCACCCTGCAGGAGGGAGGAATCATCATTGGAGGTCATCTTCATCATCCCGGCGGTCTCCATGATGAGGAGGGAGTAGTTCACCCTCGGGGCTGAGGGTGTGTACCAGTAGCTATGTGTTTGATCTCTCTCTCTCGTGTTCTCGATTTGGCACGATCTTGATGTATCACGAGCTTTGTTAATATAGTTGGATCATATGGTGTTTCTTCCCTCTCTATCTTCTTGTGATGGATTGAGTCTTTCCCTTTGAGGTTTTGTTATTGTCGGATTGAATATTTCAGATTTGAGAACACTTGATGTATGTCTTGCATGTGGATACCCGTGGTGACAATGGGGTATTCTATTGATTCACTTGATGTATGTTTTGGTAATCAACTCGCGGATTCCCGTGACCTTGGGGGATCTAGGCATATGGGTTGGTACACGTTTTGATCTTCCTTACTCCGATAGAAACTTTGGGGTACTCTTTGAAGTTCTTTGTGATTGAATATTATGAATTTGAAGTTGTTTGATGCATATCGAATAATCAACTCATGGATACTTGTGGTGACATTGGAGTATCTAGGTGACATTAGAGTTTGTTGATGTGTATCATATGGTGTTATTTTAGTACGAACTCTAGGGATGTTTGCGACACTTATAGGGATGGCTCAATAGATTGATCCGAAAGGATAACTTTGAGGTGGTTTCGTACCCTACAACAATTTCTATCTTATGTTCTCTGCTAATAGGAACTTTGGAGTGATTCTTTGTCGCACGTTGATGGATTGTTATATGATTCAACTATGTTAGCACTGTTGAGAGATTGCACTAGTGAAAGTATGAACCCTAGGCCTTGTTTCCAAGCATTGCAATATCGTTTGTGCTCCGTTCTATCACTTGGTACTAGATACGTCCATTTTGCATCATGTTTTGCTACTGTTATTTATAGTGTTTTTGATCAATATAACACTTTGTGGAGCAATTCTAATGCCTTTTCAATCTTAATATGCAAGATTCACACAAGGAGGGAGATTGCCGGCAGCTGGAATTTTGGACCTAAAAAAGCTATGTCAGAGATACCTATTCTGCACATCTCCAAATGAACTGAAATTTTACGGAGATTTATTTTGGAACAAATAAAAAATATAGGAAGCAAGAAGTACCAGAGGGGGCCACCTAGGTGCCCATGAGGCACCAGGGCGCGCCACCCCCCCCCCCCAGGCGCGCCCTGGTGGCTCGTGGGGCCCCTGGTCAGCCTCTGGCCCCCATTTTCTGGTATATAAGTCCATTTGCCCTAGAAAAAATATAGAGAGGACTTTCGGGACGGTGCGCCGCCGTCTCGAGGCGGAACTTGGGCAGGAGCACTTTTGCTCTCCGGCGGAGAGATTCTGCCGGAGATACTTCCCTCCGGGAGGGGGAAATAGTCGCCATCGACATCACCAGCGATCCTCTCATCGTGGGAGGACTAATCTTCATCAACATCTTCACCAGCACCATCTCATCTCAAACCCTAGTTCATCTCTTGTATTCAATCTTTGTCTCAAAACCTCAGATTGGTACCTGTGGGTTGCTAGTAGTGTTGATTACATCTTGTAGTTGATGCTAGTTGGTTTATTTGGTGGAAGATTATATGTTCAGATCTATTATGCTATTCAATCCCTCTCTGATCTTGGACATGATTATGATTTGTGAATAGTTACTTTTGTTCTTGAGGACATGGGAGAAGTCTTGTCATAAGTAATCATGTGAATTTGGTATTCGTTCGATATTTTGATGATATGTATGTTGTCGATTCCCTTAGTGGTGTCGTGTGAACGTCGACTACATGACACTTCACCATCTTTGGGCCTAAGGGAATGCATTATGGAGTAGTAATTATATGATGGTTTGCTAGAGTGACAGAAGCTTAAACCCTAGTTTATGCGCTATTCCGTAAGGGGCTGATTTGGATCCATACGTTTAATGCTATGGTTAGAGTTATCTTAATTCTTCTTTCGTAGTTGCGGATGCTTGCGAGAGGGGGTAATCATAAGTGGGAGGCTTGTTCAAGTAAGAACAGCACCCAAACACCGGTCCACCCACATATCAAATTATGAAAGTAGCGAACGCGAATCAAACAAACATGATGAAAGTGACTAGATGAAATTCCCATGTGTCCTCGAGAACGCTTTACTTAATACAAGAGATCGTTCCGGCTTGTCCTTTGCTATAAAAAGGATTGGGCCACCTTGCTGCACTCTTTGTTACTATTGCTACTTGTCACTTGTTACAAATTATCTTGTTATCAAACTACTCGTTACCGATAATTTCAGTGCTTGCAGAAAATACCTTGCTGAAAACCGCTTGTCATTTCCTTCTGCTCCTCGTTGGGTTCGACACTCTTACTTATTGAAAGGACTACGATTGATCCCCTATACTTGTGGGTCATCAAGACTCTTTTCTGGCGCCGTTGCCGGGGAATGAAGCGCCTTTGGCGAGTGGAATTTGGTAAGGAAACATTTATATTACGTGCTGAAATTTACTGTCACTTGTCACTATGGAAAGTAATCCTTTGAGGGGTTTGTTCGGGGTATCTTCACCTCGACCGGAAACACAAATGTTGCTCCTCAACCTACTGCACCTACTGAAAATATTTATTACGAGATTCCTCCGGGTATGATAGAGAAACTACTAGCTAATCCTTATGCAGGAGATGGAATGGTACATCCTGATATGCACTTGATCTATGTGGATGAAATTTGTGGATTGTTTAAGCTTGCAGGATTATCCGGAGATGGAGTTAAGAAGAAAGTATTCCCTTTATCTTTGGAGGGAAAGGCATTGATATGGTATAGGCTATGTGATGATACTGATACATGGGACTGGAACCGATTGAAACTGGAATTCCATCAGAAATTTTATCCTATGCATTTGGTTCATCATGATCGGAATTATATATATATAATTTTTGGCCTCGTGAAGGAGAATGCATCGCTCAAGCTTGGGGGAGGCTTAAGTACATGATGTACACATGCCCCAATCATGAGCTCTCAAAAGAAATTATCTTACATAATTTTTATGCTCGGCTTTCTCATGATAATCAAACTATGCTCGATTCTTCTTCGACTGGCTCCTTTATGAAGAAAACTATTTAATTCAGATGGGATCTTCTGGAAACAATTAAATGCAAATCTGAAGATTGGGAACTCGACAAAGGTAATGAGTCAGGTATAATACTTGAGTTCGATTGTGTTTAATCTTTTATGGCCACCGATGCTTTTCATAAGTTTAGCACTAAATATGGACTTGACTCTGAGATAGTAGCTTCCTTTTGTGAATCATTTGCTACTCATGTTGATCTCCCTAAGGAGAAGTGGTTTAAATATCATCCCCCTGTTAAAGAAAAGATTGAGGAACCTGTTAGTGTTAAAGAAGAAACAATTGTTTACCATGTTGATCCAGTTGTGCCTACTGCTTATATTGAGAAACCACCTTTCCTGTTAGGATTAAAGAACATGCTAAAGCTTCAATTGTAGTTAACAAAAGTAATATTAGAGCACCTAGACCCTTTGAACAAATTAAAGTTGAACCTGATGTTGCTATGGTTAAAGATCTCCTCGTCGATAATATAGATGGGCATGTTATTTACTTTTGTGATGAGGCTGCTAGAATTGCTAAACCTGTTAGAAATGAACGAGATATGTTAGACAAGAACAAGCCCGTAGTTGGCATGCCTGTTGCTTCTGTTAAGATTGGAGATCATTGCTATCATGGTTTGTGTGATATGGGTGCTAGTGTGAGTGCTATTCCATTTTCTTTATATCAAGAAGTAATGCATGAAATTGCACCTGTTGAGATTGAAGATATTGATGTTACTATTAAGCTAGCAAATAGAGATACTATTACACCACTTGGGATTGTTAGAGATGTTGAAGTCTTGTGTGGCAAAATCAAATACCCTACTGATTTCTTAGTACTTGGCTCACAACAAAAAAAATTTTGTCCCGTTATATTTGGTAGACCTTTCTTGAATACCGTTAATGCTGAAATTGATTGTGTCAAAGAAAAGGTTCGAGTTAAGTTTGGTGATATATCTCATGAATTTAATTTCTCCAAGTTTCGTAGACAACCTCATGATAAAGAATTGCCTAGTAAAGATGAAATTATTGGTCTTGCTTCTATTGCCGTACCTCCTACTGATCCGTTAGAACAATATTTGCTAGACCATGAAAACGATATGCATATGAATGAAAGAAATGAAATAGATAAGATGTTCTTTGATCAACCACCTATCCTTAAACACAATTTGCCTGTTGAAACTCTTGGAGGCCCTCCTCCACCTAAGGGTGATCCTGTGTTTGAATTGAAGCAATTGCCTGATACATTGAAATATGCTTATCTTGATGAAAAGAAGATACATCCTGTTATTATTAGTGCTAACCTTTCAGCGCATGAAGAAAAGAGATTACTAAAAACTCTAAGGAAGCACCGAGCTGCTATTGGATATACTCTTGATGATCTTAAGGGCATTAGTCCCACTCTATGTCAGCACAAAATTAATATGGAGTCTGATGCTAAACCAGTTGTCGACCACCAACGACGATTAAATCCTAAGATGAAAGAGGTGGTAAGAACCGAAATATTAAAACTTCTGGAAGCAGTTATAATCTACCCCATAGCTGATAGTAGATGGGTAAGTCCCGTTCATTGTGTCCCTAAGAAAGGAGGTATTACCGTTGTTCCTAATGATAAAAATGAACTCATTCCACAAAGAATTGTAACTGGTTATAGGATGGTAATTAATTTTAGAAAATTAAACAAAGCTACTAGAAAAGATCATTACCCTTTACCTTTTATTGATCAAATGTTAGAAAGATTGTCTAAGCATACACACTTTTGTTTCCTAGATGGTTATTCTGGTTATTCTCAAATACCCGTATCACAACTCGATCAAGAGAAAACCACCTTTGCTTGTCCCTTTGGAACTTATGCTTATAGATGTATGCCTTTTGGTTTATTCAATGCACCTGCTACCTTTCAAAGATGTATGACTGCTATATTCTCTGACTTTTGTGAAAAGATTGTTGAGGTTTTCATGGATGATTTTTCCGTTTACGGGACTTCTTTTGATAATTGCTTAAGCAACCTTGATCGAGTTTTGCAGAGATGTGAAGAAACTAATCTTGTCTTGAATTGGGAGAAGTGCCACTTTATGGTGAATGAAGGTATTGTCTTGGGGCATAAAATTTCTGAAACAGGTATTGAAGTTGATAAAGCTAAGGTTGATGCTATTGAGAAAATGCCATGTCCTAAAGATATTAAAGGTATAAGAAGTTTCCTAGGTCATGCTGGTTTCTATAGGAGATTTATAAAAGACTTCTCTAAAATTTCTAGGCCTCTTACCAATCTTTTGCAAAAAGATGTTCTATTTGTTTTTGATGATGATTGTCTAGAAGCCTTTGAAACATTTAATAAAGCCTTAACCACTGCACCTATTGTTCAACCACCTGATTGGAACTTGCCTTTTGAAATTATGTGTGATGCTAGTGATTATGCTATTGGTCCTATTCTAGGACAGAGAGTTGATAAGAAATTAAATGTTATCCATTATGCTAGTAAAACTCTAGACAGTGCCCAAAGAAATTATGCTACTACTGAAAAAGAATTTCTAGCAGTTGTGTTTGCATGTGATAAATTCAGATCTTACATAGTTGATTCTAAAGTAACTGTTCACACCGATCATGCTGCTATTAAATATCATATAGAAAAGAAAGATGCTAAACCTAGACTCATTAGGTGAGTTTTATTGCTACAAGAATTTCACTTGCATATTACTGATAGAAAAGGAGCTGAGAATCCCGTAGCAGATAATTTGTCTAGAATGGAAAATGTTCTTGATAACCCACTTCCTATTAATGATGATTTTCCTGATGAACAATTAGCTGTCATAAATGCTTCTCGTAATACTCCATGGTATGCAGACTATGCTAATTACATTGTTGCTAAATACATACCACCTAGCTTTACAAACCAACAAAAGAAAATGTTCTTCTATGATTTAAGGCATTAATTTTGGGATGACCCACATCTTTATAAAGAAGGAGTAGATGGTATTATTAGACGTTGTATACCTGAGCATGTACAGGAACAAATCATACGGAATTGTCATTCCGAGGCTAACGGAGGACACCATGCGGGACACAGAACTGCACATAAAATATTACAATCTGGTTTTTATTGGCCTACTCTTTTCAAGGATGCTCGTAAGTTTGTCCTATCTTGTGATGAATGTCAAAGAATTGGTAATGTTGGTAGACGTCAGGAAATGCCTATGAATTATTCACTTGCTGTTGAACCATTTGATGTTTGGGGATTTGATTATATGGGACATTTTCCTAAATCCAATGGGTATACACATATTTTAGTTGCTATTGATTACGTTACTAAGTGGGTAGAAGCTATTCCAACTAGTAGTGCTGATCATAACACTTCTATTAAAATGCTTAAAGAAGTTATTTTCCCAAGGTTCAGAGTCCCTAGATATTTAATGACTGATGGTGGTTCACATTTTATTCATGGTGCATTCCGTAAATTGCTTGCTAAATATGATGTCAACCATAGAATTGCATCTCCATATCACCCTCAAACTAGTGGTCAACTAGAATTAAGCAATAGAGAAATAAAATTAATTTTGCAAAAAACCATCAATAGATCTAGAAAGAATTGGTCTAAGAAATTTGACGATGCATTATGGGCATATAGAACTGCTTATAAAAATCCTATGGGTATGTCCCCTTATAAAATGGTTTATGGAAAAGCATGTCATTTACCTCTTGAGTTAGAACATAAAGCATATTGGGTAATTAAAGAACTAAATTATGATTTTAAACTTGCCGGTGAAAAGAGGTTATTTGATATTAGCTCATTAGATGAATGGAGAACCCAAGCTTATGAACATGCCAAATTGTTTAAAGAAAAAGTTAAAAGATGGCATGATAGAAGAATTCAAAAACGGAAATTCAAAGTGGGTGAGCAAGTTCTATTGTACAATTCTCGTTTGAGATTCTATGCAGGAAAACTCCTCTCTAAATGGGAAGAACCGTATATCATCGAAGAAGTTTATCGCTCCAGAGCCATCAAAATAAACAACTCCGAAGGCACCAATCCGAGAGTGGTGAATGGGCAAAGAATTAAACACTATATTTCAGGTACCCCCATTAATGTAGAAACTAATATTATTGAAACAATTACACCGGAAGAATACATAAGAGAGACCTTCCGGAACGCTCCAGAACCCTGAAAAGGAAGAGGTACGTGATACGGTAAGTAAACCGACTCTAAAAATTCCATAAAAATACTTTCTGTCAGTTTTGGAATATTAGAAAAAAATACAAAAATAAGAAACGGCCGAGGGGACCCACCTGGTGCCCACGAGGCACCAGGGCGCGCCACCCCCCCAGGCGCGCCCTGGTGGCTCGTGGGCCCCTCGTGAGCCTTCTCGACTCCATTTTTCTTCTGGATTACTTGTTTTGCAAGATAAAAAATCTTCATATATACTCCCGTACGCTATGACCACTGTATCGCAGAAATCTCCTCTGTTCTTCTTTCGTGCTATTTTTCTGACAGATCTAGATTGCCATGGCTCCCAAGAAGCTCTGTACCAAGCACCGTATTGTGCAACCATCGCTGGGCAAACGCCCTTACAGCGAGGTTTACTATGAGTGGTCGTCGGGAGAGGAAGACGATGGCAAGGAGGACAAGGCCGAGGAAATTAAAGGAACCCAGGCTCCAGAAGGAGGGCAAGCGATTTCCAAAGAGGAGACCGCAGAGAAGGGAGATATACTTCAACCCTTAGAAGATCATCTCTCCCCATCCATAATTGAAGCCTTAAGAGTCTTTGAAATAGTTTCTGTTCAGAATACATCTCTCACTCGTGAAGTTATTCTGTTGGAAGAGCAAAACATCGCTCTTCGGAGCATCAACCGTAGATTGATGTATCTGCTATAGCTGAAGGACAAGCTTGCCACATCATCATCACCACCATCACCGAAGAAGGAGACTTGAGTACATGGGTATGGGCACTCCCCTTGGCTTGTGCCAAGCTTGGGGGAGGTGCCCCGGTATCGTATCACCATGACTTTTATTATCATTACCTATTTTTAGTTTGATCCTTAGTTATTTCGTGATTTAGTTGAATAAAACTTTAGTATGATCTATTTTCGAGTGCTAGTTTCGTGATCTATCTATCTATGTAATCGAGTTGAGAGTTATATAATAAAGAGTAGTTTGAGTTTTTGCTTCTTTACTTTCATGTTTCAATTCTAGCAATGAAAATAATAATAAAAAGATCATATGCTGATCTTATGGAAAGTAATGACATTACATAAACAAAAGTATAAGTGGTAAAATTTATTGGAAGTTAACAAACATAGCATTAGTCAATAATGCAATTCATGAAAGAATTAATAAGGGAAGAGAAGATTCACATGCAAATATACTATCTTGGACATCTTTTATGATTGTGAGACCCCATTAAGTATTTTATGTCAAATTGTTGACGTTGGACAAGGAAGACAACGTAATGAGTTATGTTTGCTTCTATTCACATAGAAGTTATATTGTTATAGATCCTCCAACATGTGGTGCTTGCCCAATATCTTTGCTAGCCAAAAATCCGCACTAAGTAGAGATACTACTTGTGCATCCAAAACCCTTAAACCCAGTTTCATGTCATGAGAGTCCATTATATCTACCTATGGATTGAATAAGATCCTTCAAGTAAGTTGTCATCGGTGCAAAAAGCAATAAAAATTGCCTCTAAATATGTCTGAACTTTTATTGTAAGGGAAATAAGCTTTGTACGAACTTGTGATGGTAAAGAAATAAAAGCGACAGACTGCATAATAAAGGTTGCTATCACAAGGGGCAATATAAAGTGACTTTCCTTTGCATTAAGAGCTCTTGCATCCAACAACAAAAAGCGCATGACAACCTCTGCTTCCCTCTGCGAAGGGCATATCCTTTACTTTTACGTATTTACTTTTTATGCAAGAGTCAATAGTGCTTTTTATTTTTCTCTTTTGTAAGCATCATGTGGTGGGGAAAGATCTAGGCACATATATCCAGTTGGATATGAGTGATCATGAGTTATTATTGTTGACATCACCCTTGAGGTGAATAAGTTGGGAGGCGGAATCACAAGCCCCTATCTTTCTATGTGTCTGGCTGAAACATTTTGCTCCATATATATGTCGTGAGTGTTAGCAATCATAGAAGACCAAATGATGGTTGAGTATGTGGACTTGCTAAATAGCTCCTACATGAGACCCTTCCTGAAAATATGATGAATTGCAATTGCATTATTGACTGAGAACATAGTTTGTTAGTTTTCAAGAAATTTTATGCCTTATACTCCATTGTTGTGATGAATTGTTACTTGCTCATGAGAAGTTTTATGATAATAAATATTGCTGTTATAATAATGATCATGATGCTACTATGTCCATATTTTGTTTTTATCGACACCTCTCTCTCTCTAAACATGTGGACATGATTATCGATATCGGCTTTCACTTGAGGACAAGCGAGGTCTAAGCTTGGGGGAGTTGATACGTCCATTTTGCATCATGTTTTGCTACTGTTATTTATAATGTTTTTGATCAATATAACACTTTGTGGAGCAATTCTAATGCCTTTTCTATCTTAATATGCAAGATTCACACAAGGAGGGAGATTGCCGGCAGCTGGAATTCTGGACCTGAAAAAGCTATGTCAGAGATACCTATTCTGCACATCTCCAAATGAGCTGAAATTTTACGGAGATTTATTTTGGAATAAATAAAAAATACTGGAAGCAAGAAGTACCAGAGGGGGCCACCCAGGTGCCCACGAGGCACCAGGACGGGCCACCCCCCAGGCGCGCCCTGGTGGCTTGTGGGGCCCCTGGCCAGCCTCTGGCCCCCATTTTCTGGTATATAAGTCCATTTGCCCTAGAAAAAATATAGAGAAGACTTTCGGGACAGTGCGCCGCCGTCTCGAGGCGGATCTTGGGCAGGAGCACATTTGCTCTCCGGCGGAGAGATTCTGCCGGAGATACTTCCCTCCGGGAGGGGGAAATCGTCGCCATCGACATCACCAGCGATCCTCTCATCGTGGGAGGACTAATCTTCATCAACATCTTCACCAGCACCATCTCCTCTCAAACCCTAGTTCATTTCTTGTATTCAATCTTTGTCTCAAAACCTCAGATTGGTACCTGTGGGTTGCTAGTAGTGTTGATTACATCTTGTAGTTGATGCTAGTTGGTTTATTTGGTGGAAGATTATATGTTCAGATCTATTATGCTATTCAATCCCTCTCTGATCTTGGACATGATTATGATTTGTGAATAGTTACTTTTGTTCTTGAGGACATGGGAGAAGTCTTGTCATAAGTAATCATGTGAATTTGGTATTCGTTCGATATTTTGATGATATGTATGTTGTCGATTCCCTTAGTGGTGTCGTGTGAACGTCGACTACATGACACTTCACCATCTTTGGGCCTAAGGGAATGCATTGTGGAGTAGTAATTATATGATGGGTTGCTAGAGTGACAGAAGCTTAAACCCTAGTTTATGCGCTATTCCGTAAGGGGCTGATTTGGATCCATACGTTTAATGCTATGGTTAGAGTTATCTTAATTCTTCTTTCGTAGTTGCGGATGCTTGCGAGAGGGGGTAATCATAAGTGGGAGGCTTGTTCAAGTAAGAACAGCATCCAAACACCGGTTCACCCCCATATCAAATTATGAAAGTAGCGAACGCGAATCAAACAAACATGATGAAATTGAGTAGATGAAATTCCCATGTGTCCTCGAGAACGCTTTACTTACTATAAGAGATCGTTCCGGCTTGTCCTTTGCTATAAAAAGGATTGGGCCACCTTGCTGCACTCTTTGTTACTATTGCTACTTGTCACTTGTTACAAATTATCTTGTTATCAAACTACTCGTTACCGATAATTTCAGTGCTTGCAAAAAATACCTTGCTGAAAACCGCTTGTCATTTCCTTCTGCTCCTCGTTGGGTTCGACACTCTTACTTATTGAAAGGACTACGATTGATCCCCTATACTTGTGGGTCATCAAGACTCTTTTCTGGCGCCGTTGCCGGGGAGTGAAGCGCCTTTGGCGAGTGGAATTTGGTAAGGAAACATTTATATTACGTGCTGAAATTTACTGTCACTTGTCACTATGGAAAGTAATCCTTTGAGGGGTTTGTTCGGGGTATCTTCACCTCGACCGGAAACACAAATAGTTGCTCCTCAACCTACTGCACCTACTGAAAATATTTATTATGAGATTCCTCCGGGTATGATAGAGAAACTGCTAGCTAATCCTTATGCAGGAGATGGAACGGTACATCCTGATATGCACTTGATCTATGCGATGAAATTTGTTGATTGTTTAAGCTTGCAGGTTTATCCAGAGATGGAGTTAAGAAGAAAGTATTCCCTTTATCTTTGGAGGGAAAGGCATTGATATGGTATAGGCTATGTGATGATACTGATACATGGGACTGGAACCGATTGAAACTGGAATTCCATCAGAAATTTTATCCTATGCATTTGGTTCATCATGATCGGAATTATATATATATAATTTTTGGCCTCGTGAAGGAGAATGCATCGCTCAAGCTTGGGGGAGGCTTAAGTACATGATGTACACATGCCCCAATCATGAGCTCTCAAAAGAAATTATCTTACAGAATTTTTATGCTCGGCTTTCTCATGATAATCAAACTATGCTCGATTCTTCTTCGACTAGCTCCTTTATGAAGAAAACTATTTAATTCAGATGGGATCTTCTGGAAAGAATTAAACGCAAATCTGAAGATTGGGAACTCGACAAAGGTAATGAGTCAGGTATAATACTTGAGTTCGATTGTGTTAAATCTTTTATGGCCACCGATGCTTTTCATAAGTTTAGCACTAAATATGGACTTGACTCTGAGATAGTAGCTTCCTTTTGTGAATCATTTGCTACTCATGTTGATCTCCCTAAGGAGAAGTGGTTTAAATATCATCCCCCTGTTAAAGAAAAGATTGAGGAACCTGTTAGTGTTAAAGAAGAAACAATTGTTTACCATGTTGATCCAGTTGTGCCTACTGCTTATATTGAGAAACCACCTTTCCTGTTAGGATTAAAGAACATGCTAAAGCTTCAACTGTAGTTAACAAAAGTAATATTAGAGCACCTAGACCCTTTGAACAAATTAAAGTTGAACCTGATGTTGCTATGGTTAAAGATCTCCTCGTCGATAATATAGATGGGCATGTTATTTACTTTTGTGATGAGGCTGCTAGAATTGCTAAACCTGTTAGAAATGAACGAGATATGTTAGACAAGAACAAGCCCGTAGTTGGCATGCCTGTTGCTTCTGTTAAGATTGGAGATCATTGCTATCATGGTTTGTGTGATATGGGTGCTAGTGTGAGTGCTATTCCATTTTCTTTATATCAAGAAGTAATGCATGAAATTGCACCTGTTGAGATTGAAGATATTGATGTTACTATTAAGCTAGTAAATAGAGATACTATTACACCACTTGGGATTGTTAGAGATGTTGAAGTCTTGTGTGGCAAAATCAAATACCCTACTGATTTCTTAGTACTTGGCTCACAACAAGAAAATTTTTGTCCCGTTATATTTGGTAGACCTTTCTTGAATACCGTTAATGCTGAAATTGATTGTGTCAAAGAAAAGGTTCGAGTTAAGTTTGGTGATATATCTCATGAATTTAATTTCTCCAAGTTTCGTAGACAACCTCATGATAAAGAATTGCCTAGTAAAGATGAAATTATTGGTCTTGCTTCTATTGCCGTACCTCCTACTGATCCGTTAGAACAATATTTGCTAGACCATGAAAACGATATGCATATGAATGAAAGAAATGAAATAGATAAGATGTTCTTTGATCAACCACCTATCCTTAAACACAATTTGCCTGTTGAAACTCTTGGAGGCCCTCCTCCACCTAAGGGTGATCCTGTGTTTGAATTGAAGCAATTGCCTGATACATTGAAATATGCTTATCTTGATGAAAAGAAGATACATCCTGTTATTATTAGTGCTAACCTTTCAGCGCATGAAGAAAAGAGATTACTAAAAACTCTAAGGAAGCACCGAGCTGCTATTGGATATACTCTTGATGATCTTAAGGGCATTAGTCCCACTCTATGTCAGCACAAAATTAATATGGAGTCTGATGCTAAACCAGTTGTCGACCACCAACGACGATTAAATCCTAAGATGAAAGAGGTGGTAAGAACCGAAATATTAAAACTTCTGGAAGCAGGTATAATCTACCCCATAGCTGATAGTAGATGGGTAAGTCCCGTTCATTGTGTCCCTAAGAAAGGAGGTATTACCGTTGTTCCTAATGATAAAAATGAACTCATTCCACAAAGAATTGTAACTGGTTATAGGATGGTAATTGATTTTAGAAAATTAAACAAAGCTACTAGAAAAGATCATTACCCTTTACCTTTTATTGATCAAATGTTAGAAAGATTGTCTAAGCATACACACTTTTGTTTCCTAGATGGTTATTCTGGTTTTTCTCAAATACCCGTATCACAACCCGATCAAGAGAAAACCACCTTTACTTGTCCCTTTGGAACTTATGCTTATTGACGTATGCCTTTTCGTTTATGCAATGCACCTGCTACCTTTCAAAGATGTATGACTGCTATATTCTCTGACTTTTGTGAAAAGATTGTTGAGGTTTTCATGGATGATTTTTCCGTTTACGAGACTTCTTTTGATGATTGCTTAAGCAACCTTGATCGAGTTTTGCAGAGATGTGAAGAAACTAATCTTGTCTTGAATTGGGAGAAGTGCCACTTTATGGTGAATGAAGGTATTGTCTTGGGGCATAAAATTTCTGAAAGAGGTATTGAAGTTGATAAAGCTAAGGTTGATGTTATTGAGAAAAATGCCATGTCCTAAAGATATTAAAGGTATAAGAAGTTTCCTAGGTCATGCTGGTTTCTATAGGAGATTTATAAAAGACTTCTCTAAAATTTCTAGGCCTCTTACCATTCTTTTGCAAAAAGATGTTCTATTTGTTTTTGATGATGATTGTCTAGAAGCCTTTGAAACATTTAATAAAGCCTTAACCACTGCACCTATTGTTCAACCACCTGATTGGAACTTGCCTTTTGAAATTATGTGTGTTGCTAGTGATTATGCTATTGGTCCTGTTCTAGGACAGAGAGTTGATAAGAAATTAAATGTTATCCATTATGCTAGTAAAACTCTAGACAGTGCCCAAAGAAATTATGCTACTACTGAAAAAGAATTTCTAGCAGTTGTGTTTGCATGTGATAAATTCAGATCTTACATAGTTGATTCTAAAGTAACTGTTCACACCGATCATGCTGCTATTAAATATCTTGTGGAAAAGAAAGATGCTAAACCTAGACTCATTAGGTGGGTTTTATTGCTACAAGAATTTGACTTGCATATTACTGATAGAAAAGGAGCTGAGAATCCCGTAGCAGATAATTTGTCTAGAATGGAAAGTGTTCTTGATGACCCACTTCCTATTAATGATGATTTTCCTGATGAACAATTAGCTGTCATAAATGCTTCTCGTAATACTCCATGGTATGCAGACTATGCTAATTACATTGTTGCTAAATACATACCACCTAGCTTTACAAACCAACAAAAGAAAAAGTTCTTCTATGATTTAAGGCATTACTTTTGGGATGACCCACATCTTTATAAAGAAGGAGTAGATGGTATTATTAGACGTTGTATACCTGAGCATGAACAGGAACAAATCATACGAAAGTGTCATTCCGAGGCTTACGGAGGACACCATGCGGGAGACAGAACTACACATAAGGTATTACAATCTGGTTTTTATTGGCCTACTCTTTTCAAGGATGCTCGTAAGTTTGTCCTATCTTGTGATGAATGTCAAAGAATTGGTAATGTTGGTAGACGTCAGGAAATGCCTATGAATTATTCACTTGCTTTTGAACCATTTGATGTTTGGGGATTTGATTATATGGGACATTTTCCTAAATCCAATGGGTATACACATATTTTAGTTGCTATTGATTACGTTACTAAGTGGGTAGAAGCTATTCCAACTAGTAGTGTTGATCATAACACTTCTATTAAAATGCTTAAAGAAGTTATTTTCCCAAGGTTCAGAGTCCCTAGATATTTAATGACTGATGGTGGTTCACATTTTATTCATGGTGCATTCCGTAAATTGCTTGCTAAATATGATGTCAACCATAGAATTGCATCTCCATATCACCCTCAAACTAGTGGTCAAGTAGAATTAAGCAATAGAGAAATAAAATTAATTTTGCAAAAAACCGTCAATAGATCTAGAAAGAATTGGTCTAAGAAACTTGACGATGCATTATGGGCATATAGAACTGCTTATAAAAATCCTATGGGTATGTCCCCTTATAAAATGGTTTATGGAAAAGCATGTCATTTACCTCTTGAGTTAGAACATAAAGCATATTGGGCAATTAAAGAACTAAATTATGATTTTAAACTTGCCGGTGAAAAGAGGTTATTTGATATTAGCTCATTAGATGAATGGAGAACCCAAGCTTATGAAAATGCCAAATTGTTTAAAGAAAAAGTTAAAAGATGGCATGATAGAAGAATTCAAAAACGGAAATTCAAAGTGGGTGAGCAAGTTCTATTGTACAATTCTCGTTTGAGATTCTTTGCAGGAAAACTCCTCTCTAAATGGGAAGGACCGTAAATCATCGAAGAAGTTTATCGCTCCAGAGCCATCAAAATAAACAACTCCGAAGGCACCAATCCGAGAGTGGTGAATGGGCAAAGAACTAAACACTATATTTCAGGTACCCCCATTAATGTAGAAACTAATATTATTGAAACAATTACACCGGAAGAATACATAAGAGAGACCTTCCGGAACGCTCCAGAACCCTGAAAAGGAAGAGGTACGTGATACGGTAAGTAAACCGACTCTAAAAATTCCATAAAAATACTTTCTATCAGTTTTGGAATATTAGAAAAAAATACAAAAATAAGAAACGCCCGAGGGGACCCACCTGGTGCCCACGAGGCACCAGGGCGCGCCACCCCCCCCCCCCCCAGGCGCGCCCTGGTGGCTCGTGGGCCCCTCGTGAGCCTTCTCGACTCCATTTTTCTTCTGGATTACTTGTTTTGCAAGATAAAAAATCTTCATATATACTCCCGTACGCTTTGACCACCGTATCGCAGAAATCTCCTCTATTCTTCTTTCGTGCTATTTTTCTGACAGATCTAGATTGCCATGGCTCCCAAGAAGCTCTGTACCAAGCACCGTATTGTGCAACCATCGCTGGGCAAACGCCCTTACAGCGAGGTTTACTATGAGTGGTCGTCGGGAGAGGAACACGATGGCAAGGAGAACAAGGCCGAGGAAATTAAAGGAACCCAGGCTCCAGAAGGAGGGCAAGCGATTTCCAAAGAGGAGACCGCAGAGAAGGGAGATATACTTCAACCCTTAGATGATCATCTCTCCCCATCCGTAATTGAAGCCTTAAGAGTCTTTGAAATAGTTTCTGTTCAGAATACATCTCTCACTCGTGAAGTTATTCTGTTGGAAGAGCAAAACATCGCTCTTCGGAGCATCAACCGTAGATTGATGTATCTGCTATAGCTGAAGGACAAGCTTGCCACATCATCATCACCACCATCACCGAAGAAGGAGACTTGAGTACATGGGTATGGGCACTCCCCTTGGCTTGTGCCAAGCTTGGGGGAGGTGCCCCGGTATCGTATCACCATGACTTTTATTATCATTACCTATTTTTAGTTTGATCCTTAGTTATTTCGTGATTTAGTTGAATAAAAGTTTAGTATGATCTATTTTCGAGTGCTAGTTTCGTGATCTATCTATCTATGTAATCGAGTTGAGAGTTATATAATAAAGAGTAGTTTGAGTTTTTGCTTCTTTACTTTCATGTTTCAATTCTAGCAATGAAAATAATAATAAAAAGATCATATGCTAATCTTATGGAAAGTAATGACATTACATAAACAAAAGTATAAGTGGTAAAATTTATTGGAAGTTAACAAACATAGCATTAGTCAATGATGCAATTCATGAAAGAATTAATAAGGGAAGAGAAGATTCACATGCAAATATACTATCTTGGACATCTTTTATGATTGTGAGACCCCATTAAGTATTTTATGTCAAATTGTTGAAGTTGGACAAGGAAGACAACGTAATGAGTTATGTTTGCTTCTATTCACATAGAAGTTATATTGTTATAGATCCTCCAACATGTGGTGCTTGCCCAATATCTTTGCTAGCCAAAAATCCGCACTAAGTAGAGATACTACTTGTGCATCCAAAACCCTTAAACCCAGTTTCATGTCATGAGAGTCCATTATATCTACCTATGGATTGAATAAGATCCTTCAAGTAAGTTGTCATCGGTGCAAAAAGCAATAAAAATTGCCTCTAAATATGTCTGAACTTTTATTGTAAGGGAAATAAGCTTTGTACGAACTTGTGATGGTAAAGAAATAAAAGCGACAGACTGCATAATAAAGGTTGCTATCACAAGGGGCAATATAAAGTGACTTTCCTTTGCATTAAGAGCTCTTGCATCCAACAACAAAAAGCGCATGACAACCTCTGCTTCCCTCTGCGAAGGGCATATCCTTTACTTTTACGTATTTACTTTTTATGCAAGAGTCAATAGTGCTTTTTATTTTTCTCTTTTGTAAGCATCATGTGGTGGGGAAAGATCTAGGCACATATATCCAGTTGGATATGAGTGATCATGAGTTATTATTGTTGACATCACCCTTGAGGTGAATAAGTTGGGAGGCGGAATCACAAGTCCCTATCTTTCTATGTGTCTGGCTGAAACATTTTGCTCCATATATATGTCGTGAGTGTTAGCAATCATAGAAGACTAAATGATGGTTGAGTATGTGGACTTGCTAAATAGCTCCTACATGAGACCCTTCCTGAAAATATGATGAATTGCAATTGCATTGTTGACTGAGAACATAGTTTGTTAGTTTTCAAGAAATTTTATGCCTTATACTCCATTGTTGTGATGAATTGTTACTTGCTCATGAGAAGTTTTATGATAATAAATATTGCTGTTATAATAATGATCATGATGCTACTATGTCCATATTTTGTTTTTATCGACACCTCTCTCTCTCTAAACATGTGGACATGATTATCGATATCGGCTTTCACTTGAGGACAAGCGAGGTCTAAGCTTGGGGGAGTTGATACGTCCATTTTGCATCATGTTTTGCTACTGTTATTTATAGTGTTTTTGATCAATATAACACTTTGTGGAGCAATTCTAATGCCTTTTCTATCTTAATATGCAAGATTCACACAAGGAGGGAGATTGCCGGCAGCTGGAATTCTGGACCTGAAAAAGCTATGTCAGAGATACCTATTCTGCACATCTCCAAATGAGCTGAAATTTTACGAAGATTTATTTCGGAATAAATAAAAAATACTGGAAGCAAGAAGTACCAGAGGGGGCCACCCAGGTGCCCACGAGGCACCAGGACGGGCCACCCCCCAGCCGCGCCCTGGTGGCTCGTGGGGCCCCTGGCCAGCCTCTGGCCCCCATTTTCTGGTATATAAGTCCATTTGCCCTAGAAAAAATATAGAGAAGACTTTTGGGACAGTCCGCCGCCATCTCGAGGCGGAACTTGGGCAGGAGCACTTTTGCTCTCTGGCGGAGAGATTCTGCCGGAGATACTTCCCTCCGGGAGGGGGAAATCGTCGCCATCGACATCACCACCGATCCTCTCATCGTGGGAGGACTAATCTTCATCAACATCTTCACCAGCACCATCTCATCTCAAACCCTAGTTCATCTCTTGTATTCAATCTTTGTCTCAAAACCTCAGATTGGTACTTGTGGGTTGCTAGTAGTGTTGATTACATCTTGTAGTTGATGCTAGTTGGTTTATTTGGTGGAAGATTATATGTTCAGATCTATTATGCTATTCAATCCCTCTCTGATCTTGGACATGATTATGATTTGTGAATAGTTACTTTTGTTCTTGAGGACATGGGAGAAGTCTTGTCATAAGTAATCATGTGAATTTGGTATTCGTTCGATATTTTGATGATATGTATGTTGTCGATTCCCTTAGTGGTGTCGTGTGAACGTCGACTACATGACACTTCACCATCTTTGGGCCTAAGGGAATGCATTGTGGAGTAGTAATTATATGATGGGTTGCTAGAGTGACAGAAGCTTAAACCCTAGTTTATGCGCTATTCCGTAAGGGGCTGATTTGGATCCATACGTTTAATGCTATGGTTAGAGTTATCTTAATTCTTCTTTCGTAGTTGCGGATGCTTGCAAGAGGGGGTAATCATAAGTGGGAGGCTTGTTCAAGTAAGAACAGCACCCAAACACCGGTCCACCCACATATCAAATTATGAAAGTAGCGAACGCGAATCAAACAAACATGATGAAAGTGACTAGATGAAATTCCCATGTGTTCTCGAGAACGCTTTACTTACTATAAGAGATCGTTCCGGCTTGTCCTTTGCTATAAAAAGGATTGGGCCACCTTGCTGCACTCTTTGTTACTATTGCTACTTGTCACTTGTTGCAAATTATCTTGTTATCAAACTACTCGTTACCGATAATTTCAGTGCTTGCAGAAAATACCTTGCTGAAAACCGCTTGTCATTTCCTTCTGCTCCTCGTTGGGTTCGACACTCTTACTTATTGAAAGGACTACGATTGATCCCCTATACTTGTGGGTCATCAAGACTCTTTTCTGGCGCCGTTGCCGGGGAGTGAAGCGCCTTTGGCGAGTGGAATTTGGTAAGGAAAGATTTATATTACGTGCTGAAATTTACTGTCACTTGTCACTATGGAAAGTAATCCTTTGAGGGGTTTGTTCGGGGTACCTTCACCTCGACCGGAAACACAAATAGTTGCTCCTCAACCTACTGCACCTACTGAAAATATTTATTATGAGATTCCTCCGGGTATGATAGAGAAACTGCTAGCTAATCCTTATGCAGGAGATGGAACGGTACATCCTGATATGCACTTGATCTATGTGGATGAAATTTGTGGATTGTTTAAGCTTGCAGGTTTATCCGGAGATGGAGTTAAGAAGAAAGTATTCCCTTTATCTTTGGAGGGAAAGGCATTGATATGGTATAGGCTATGTGATGATACTGATACATGGGACTGGAACCGATTGAAACTGGAATTCCATCAGAAATTTTATCCTATGCATTTGGTTCATCATGATCGGAATTATATATATATAATTTTTGGCCTCGTGAAGGAGAATGCATCGCTCAAGCTTGGGGGAGGCTTAAGTACATGATGTACACATGCCCCAATCATGAGCTCTCAAAAGAAATTATCTTACAGAATTTTTATGCTCGGCTTTCTCATGATAATCAAACTATGCTCGATTCTTCTTCGACTGGCTCCTTTATGAAGAAAACTATTTAATTCAGATGGGATCTTCTAGAAAGAATTAAACGCAAATCTGAAGATTGGGAACTCGACAAAAGTAATGAGTCAGGTATAATACTTGAGTTCGATTGTGTTAAATCTTTTATGGCCATCGATGCTTTTCATAAGTTTAGCACTAAATATGGACTTGACTCTGAGATAGTAGCTTCCTTTTGTGAATCATTTGCTACTCATGTTGATCTCCCTAAGGAGAAGTGGTTTAAATATCATCCCCCTGTTAAAGAAAAGATTGAGGAACCTGTTAGTGTTAAAGAAGAAACAATTGTTTACCATGTTGATCCAGTTGTGCCTACTGCTTATATTGAGAAACCACCTTTCCTGTTAGGATTAAAGAACATGCTAAAGCTTCAACTGTAGTTAACAAAAGTAATATTAGAGCACCTAGACCCTTTGAACAAATTAAAGTTGAACCTGATGTTGCTATGGTTAAAGATCTCCTCGTCGATAATATAGATGGGCATGTTATTTACTTTTGTGATGAGGCTGCTAGAATTGCTAAACCTATTAGAAATGAACGAGATATGTTAGACAAGAAAAAGCCCGTAGTTGGCATGCATGTTGCTTCTGTTAAGATTGGAGATCATTGCTATCATGGTTTGTGTGATATGGGTGCTAGTGTGAGTGCTATTCCATTTTCTTTATATCAAGAAGTAATGCATGAAATTGCACCTGTTGAGATTGATGATATTGATGTTACTATTAAGCTAGCAAATAGAGATACTATTACACCACTTGGGATTGTTAGAGATGTTGAAGTCTTGTGTGGCAAAATCAAATACCCTACTGATTTCTTAGTACTTGGCTCACAACCAGATAATTTTTGTCCCATTATATTTGGTAGACCTTTCTTGAATACCGTTAATGCTGAAATTGATTGTGTCAAAGAAAAGGTTCGAGTTAAGTTTGGTGATATATTTCATGAATTTAATTTCTCCAAGTTTCGTAGACAACCTCATGATAAAGAATTGCCTAGTAAAGATGAAATTATTGGTCTTGCTTCTATTGCCGTACCTCCTACTGATCTGTTAGAACAATATTTGCTAGACCATGAAAACGATATGCATATGAATGAAAGAAATGAAATAGATAAGATGTTCTTTGATCAACCACCTATCCTTAAACACAATTTGCCTGTTGAAACTCTTGGAGGCCCTCCTCCACCTAAGGGTGATCCTGTGTTTGAATTGAAGCAATTGCCTGATACATTGAAATATGCTTATCTTGATGAAAAGAAGATACATCCTGTTATTATTAGTGCTAACCTTTCAACACATGAAGAAAAGAGATTACTAAAAACTCTAAGGAAGCACCGAGCTGCTATTGGATATACTCTTGATGATCTTAAGGGCATTAGTCCCACTCTATGTCAGCACAAAATTAATATGGAGTCTGATGCTAAACCAGTTGTCGACCACCAACGACGATTAAATCCTAAGATGAAAGAGGTGGTAAGAACCGAAATATTAAAACTTCTGGAAGAAGGTATAATCTACCCCATAGCTGATAGTAGATGGGTAAGTCCCGTTCATTGTGTCCCTAAGAAAGGAGGTATTATCGTTGTTCCTAATGATAAAAATGAACTCATTCCACAAAGAATTGTAACTGGTTATAGGATGGTAATTGATTTTAGAAAATTAAACAAAGCTACTAGAAAAGATCATTACCCTTTACCTTTTATTGATCAAATGTTAGAAAGATTGTCTAAGCATACACACTTTTGTTTCCTAGATGGTTATTCTGGTTTTTCCCAAATACCCGTATCACAACCCGATCAAGAGAAAACCACCTTTACTTGTCCCTTTGGAACTTATGCTTATAGACGTATGCCTTTTGGTTTATGCAATGCACCTGCTACCTTTCAAAGATGTATGACTGTTATATTCTCTGACTTTTGTGAAAAGATTGTTGAGGTTTTCATGGATGGTTTTTCCGTTTACGGGACTTCTTTTGATGATTGCTTAAGCAACCTTGATCGAGTTTTGCAGAGATGTGAAGAAACTAATCTTGTCTTGAATTGGGAGAAGCGCCACTTTATGGTGAATGAAGGTATTGTCTTGGGGCATAAAATTTCTGAAAGAGGTATTGAAGTTGATAAAGCTAAGGTTGATGTTATTGAGAAAAATGCCATGTCCTAAAGATATTAAAGGTATAAGAAGTTTCCTAGGTCATGTTGGTTTCTATAGGAGATTTATAAAAGACTTCTCTAAAATTTCTAGGCCTCTTACCAATCTTTTGCAAAAAGATGTTCTATTTGTTTTTGATGATGATTGTCTAGAAGCCTTTGAAACATTTAATAAAGCCTTAACCACTGCACCTATTGTTCAACCACCTGATTAGAACTTGCCTTTTGAAATTATGTGTGATGCTAGTGATTATGCTATTGGTCCTGTTCTAGGACAGAGAGTTGATAAGAAATTAAATGTTATCCATTATGCTAGTTAAACTCTAGACAGTGCCCAAAGAAATTATGCTACTACTGAAAAAGAATTTCTAGCAGTTGTGTTTGCATGTGATAAATTCAGATCTTACATAGTTGATTCTAAAGTAACTGTTCACACCGATCATGCTGCTATTAAATATCTTATGGAAAAGAAAGATGCTAAACCTAGACTCATTAGGTGGGTTTTATTGCTACAAGAATTTGACTTGCATATTACTGATAGAAAAGGAGCTGAGAATCCCATAGCAGATAATTTGTCTAGAATGGAAAGTGTTCTTGATGACCCACTTCCTATTAATGATGATTTTCCTGATGAACAATTAGCTGTCATAAATGCTTCTCGTAATACTCCATGGTATGCAGACTATGCTAATTACATTGTTGCTAAATACATACCACCTAGCTTTACAAACCAACAAAAGAAAAAGTTCTTCTATGATTTAAGGCATTACTTTTGGGATGACCCACATCTTTATAAAGAAGGAGTAGATGGTATTATTAGACGTTGTATACCTGAGCATGAACAGGAACAAATCATACGAAAGTGTCATTCCGAGGCTTACGGAGGACACCATGCGGGAGACAGAACTACACATAAGTTATTACAATCTGGTTTTTATTGGCCTACTCTTTTCAAGGATGCTCGTAAGTTTGTCCTATCTTGTGATGAATGTCAAAGAATTGGTAATGTTGGTAGACGTCAGGAAATGCCTATGAATTATTCACTTGCTGTTGAACCATTTGATGTTTGGGGATTTGATTATATGGGACATTTTCCTAAATCCAATGGGTATACACATATTTTAGTTGCTATTGATTACGTTACTACGTGGGTCGAAGCTATTCCAACTAGTAGTGCTGGTCATAACACTTCTATTAAAATGCTTAAAGAAGTTATTTTCCCAAGGTTCAGAGTCCCTAGATATTTAATGACTGATGGTGGTTCACATTTTATTCATGGTGCATTCCGTAAATTGCTTGCTAAATATGATGTCAACCATAGAATTGCATCTCCATATCACCCTCAAACTAGTGGTCAAGTAGAATTAAGCAATAGAGAAATAAAATTAATTTTGCAAAAAACCGTCAATAGATCTAGAAAGAATTGGTCTAAGAAACTTGACGATACATTATGGGCATATAGAACTGCTTATAAAAATCCTATGGGTATGTCCCCTTATAAAATGGTTTATGGAAAAGCATGTCATTTACCTCTTGAGTTAGAACATAAAGCATATTGGGCAATTAAAGAACTAAATTATGATTTTAAACTTGCCGGTGAAAAGAGGTTATTTGATATTAGCTCATTAGATGAATGGAGAACCCAAGCTTATGAAAATGCCAAATTGTTTAAAGAAAAAGTTAAAAGATGGCATGATAGAAGAATTCAAAAACGGAAATTCAAAGTGGGTGAGCAAGTTCTATTGTACAATTCTCGTTTGAGATTCTTTGCAGGAAAACTCCTCTCTAAATGGGAAGGACCGTATATCATCGAAGAAGTTTATCGCTCCAGAGCCATCAAAATAAACAACTCCGAAGGCACCAATCCGAGAGTGGTGAATGGGCAAAGAATTAAACACTATATTTCAGGTACCCCCATTAATGTAGAAACTAATATTATTGAAACAATTACACCGGAAGAATACATAAGAGAGACCTTTCGGAACGCTCCAGAACCCTGAAAAGGAAGAGGTACGTGATACGGTAAGTAAACCGACTCTAAAAATTCCATAAAAATACTTTCTGTCAGTTTTGGAATATTAGAAAAAAAATACAAAAATAAGAAACGCCCGAGGGGACCCACCTGGTGCCCACGAGGCACCAGGGCGCGCCACCCCCCCCCCCAGGCGCGCCCTGGTGGCTCGTGGGCCCCTCGTGAGCCTTCTCGACTCCATTTTTCTTCTGGATTACTTGTTTTGCAAGATAAAAAATCTTCATATATACTCCCGTACGCTTTGACCACCGTATCGCAGAAATCTCCTCTGTTCTTCTTTCGTGCTATTTTTCTGACAGATCTAGATTGCCATGGCTCCCAAGAAGCTCTGTACCAAGCACCGTATTGTGCAACCATCGCTGGGCAAACGCCCTTACAGCGAGGTTTACTATGAGTGGTCGTCGGGAGAGGAACACGATGGCAAGGAGGACAAGGCCGAGGAAATTAAAGGAACCCAGGCTCCAGAAGGAGGGCAAGCGATTTCCAAAGAGGAGACCGCAGAGAAGGGATATATACTTCAACCCTTAGATGATCATCTCTCCCCATCCGTAATTGAAGCCTTAAGAGTCTTTGAAATAGTTTCTGTTCAGAATACATCTCTCACTCGTGAAGTTATTCTGTTGGAAGAGCAAAACATCGCTCTTTGGAGCATCAACCGTAGATTGATGTATCTGCTATAGCTGAAGAACAAGCTTGCCACATCATCATCACCACCATCACCGAAGAAGGAGACTTGAGTACATGGGTATGGGCACTCCCCTTGGCTTGTGCCAAGCTTGGGGGAGGTGCCCCGGTATCGTATCACCATGACTTTTATTATCATTACCTATTTTTAGTTTGATCCTTAGTTATTTCGTGATTTAGTTGAATAAAAGTTTAGTATGATCTATTTTCGAGTGCTAGTTTCGTGATCTATCTATCTATGTAATCGAGTTGAGAGTTATATAATAAAGAGTAGTTTGAGTTTTTGCTTCTTTACTTTCATGTTTCAATTCTAGCAATGAAAATAATAATAAAAAGATCATATGCTAATCTTATGGAAAGTAATGACATTACATAAACAAAAGTATAAGTGGTAAAATTTATTGGAAGTTAACAAACATAGCATTAGTCAATAATACAATTCATGAAAGAATTAATAAGGGAAGAGAAGATTCACATGCAAATATACTATCTTGGACATCTTTTATGATTGTGAGACCCCATTAAGTATTTTATGTCAAATTGTTGACGTTGGACAAGGAAGACAACGTAATGAGTTATGTTTGCTTCTATTCACATAGAAGTTATATTGTTATAGATCCTCCAACATGTGGTGCTTGCCCAATATCTTTGCTAGCTAAAAATCCGCACTAAGTAGAGATACTACTTGTGCATCCAAAACCCTTAAACCCAGTTTCATGTCATGAGAGTCCATTATATCTACCTATGGATTGAATAAGATCCTTCAAGTAAGTTGTCATCGGTGCAAAAAGGAATAAAAATTGCCTCTAAATATGTCTGAACTTTTATTGTAAAGGAAATAAGCTTTGTACGAACTTGTGATGGTAAAGAAATAAAAGCGACAGACTGCATAATAAAGGTTGCTATCACAAGGGGCAATATAAAGTGACGTTCCTTTGCATTAAGAGCTCTTGCATCCAACAACAAAAAGCGCATGACAATCTCTGCTTCCCTCTGCGAAGGGCCTATCCTTTACTTTTATGTATTTACTTTTTATGCAAGAGTCAATAGTGTGCTCCTCTACTTCCTTTTTATTTTTCTCTTTTGTAAGCATCATGTGGTGGGGAAAGATCTAGGCACATATATCCAGTTGGATATGAGTGATCATGAGTTATTATTGTTGACATCACCCTTGAGGTGAATAAGTTGGGAGGCGGAATCACAAGCCCCTATCTTTCTATGTGTCTGGCTAAAACATTTTGCTCCATATATATGTCGTGAGTGTTAGCAATCATAGAAGACTAAATGATGGTTGAGTATGTGGACTTGCTAAATAGCTCCTACATGAGACCCTTCCTGAAAATATGATGAATTACAATTGCATTGTTGACTGAGAACATAGTTTGTTAGTTTTCAAGAAAGTTTATGCCTTATACTCCATTGTTGTGATGAATTGTTACTTGCTCATGAGAAGTTTTATGATAATAAATATTGCTGTTATAATAATGATCATGATGCTACTATGTCCATATTTTGTTTTTATCGACACCTCTCTCTCTCTAAACATGTGGACATGATTATCGATATCGGCTTTCACTTGAGGACAAGCGAGGTCTAAGCTTGGGGGAGTTGATACGTCCATTTTGCATCATGTTTTGCTACTGTTATTTATAGTGTTTTTGATCAATATAACACTTTGTGGAGCAATTCTAATGCCTTTTCTCTCTTAATATGCAAGATTCACGCAAGGAGGGAGATTGCCGGCAGCTGGAATTCTGGACCTGAAAAAGCTATGTCAGAGATACCTATTCTGCACATCTCCAAATGAGCTGAAATTTTACAGAGATTTATTTTGGAATAAATAAAAAATACTGGAAGCAAGAAGTACCAGAGGGGGCCACCCAGGTGCCCACGAGGCACCAGGACGGGCCACCCCCCAGGCGCGCCCTGGTGGCTCGTGGGGCCTCTGGCCCCCATTTTCTGGTATATAAGTCCATTTTCCCTAGAAAAAATATAGAGAAGACTTTCGGGACAGTGCGCCGCCGTCTCGAGGCGGAACTTGGGCAGGAGCACTTTTGCTCTCCGGCGGAGAGATTCTGCCGGAGATACTTCCCTCCGGGAGGGGGAAATCGTCGCCATCGACATCACCAGCGATCCTCTCATCGTGGGAGGACTAATCTTCATCAACATCTTCACCAGCACCATCTCATCTCAAACCCTAGTTCATCTCTTGTATTCAATCTTTGTCTCAAAACCTCAGATTGGTACCTGTGGGTTGCTAGTAGTGTTGATTACATCTTGTAGTTGATGCTAGTTGGTTTATTTGGTGGAAGATTATATGTTCAGATCTATTATGCTATTCAATCCCTCTCTGATCTTGGACATGATTATGATTTGTGAATAGTTACTTTTGTTCTTGAGGACATGGGAGAAGTCTTGTCATAAGTAGTCATGTGAATTTGGTATTCGTTCGATATTTTGATGATATGTATGTTGTCGATTCCCTTAGTGGTGTCATGTGAACGTCGACTACATGACACTTCACCATCTTTGGGCCTAAGGGAATGCATTGTGGAGTAGTAATTATATGATGAGTTGCTAGAGTGACAGAAGCTTAAACCCTAGTTTATGCGCTATTCCGTAAGGGGCTGATTTGGATCCATACGTTTAATGCTATGGTTAGAGTTATCTTAATTCTTCTTTCGTAGTTGCGGATGCTTGCGAGAGGGGGTAATCATAAGTGGGAGGCTTGTTCAAGTAAGAACAGCACCCAAACACCGGTCCACCCACATATCAAATTATGAAAGTAGCGAACGCGAATCAAACAAACATGATGAAAGTGACTAGATGAAATTCCCATGTGTCCTCGAGAACGCTTTACTTACTATAAGAGATCGTTCCGGCTTGTCCTTTGCTATAAAAAGGATTGGGCCACCTTGCTGCACTCTTTGTTACTATTGCTACTTGTCACTTGTTACAAATTATCTTGTTATCAAACTACTCGTTACCGATAATTTCAGTGCTTGCAGAAAATACCTTGCTGAAAACCGCTTGTCATTTCCTTCTGCTCCTCGTTGGGTTCGACACTCTTACTTATTGAAAGGACTACGATTGATCCCCTATACTTGTGGGTCATCACTACCTTGCTGTTTTTATATTTTCAGATTACAAAACCTATATCTACTATCCATACTACACTTGTATCACCATCTCTTCGCCGAACTAGTGCACCTATACAATTTGCCATTGTATTGGGTGTGTTGGGGACACAAGAGATTTCTTGTATTTGATTGCAGGGTTGCTTGAGAGAGAGCATCTTCGTCCTACGCCTCCCACGGATTGATATACCTTATCTCGTCCACTTGAGGGAAATTTGTTATTGTCCTACAAAACTCTACACTTGGAGGCCCAACAACGTCTACGAGAATAAAGTTACGTAGTAGACATCACACCCCCACTCAAAGGAACCGACGTCCTCGTCGGCCCATCAAGAACGTTCCCTCTTGGCACACGTATGCGCGTCCAGTTCGGCACATGTGCCATGCGCCACATGCCCGCGCACCTGACCCGCGCATGCCCATGTAACCGCAAGGGTCGGCTCTGATACCAATTGTAACGCCCCGGCCACAGCCACCGGTTCTCGGCCGTTACGCCTGGCGGGATCTAGACTAGCCCCACAGACCAACACTAGTCTTTCCTGCGCACTTTGTCCTCACTCGTGCGCACCCGGGACAAACATCCTGGTTGATCACCCATCCTAGAATTACTCCAAGTCAAGCACGCTTAACTTTGGAGTCTTTTCGAATTGGCTCCTGGAAAAGAAGGAATTCCTTGTTGATATGAGTAGTCTATCATTCCTATTAAGCCAGGCTCTCACAAAGATGGCCTCCGATGATGATTTCCCCCCTGGCAGGGTGCCAGAACAGGGCTCCGGATGAGATCGCTTTGGAACAGAGGCTTGCGGCAGTGGTGTAAAAGTTCTAGGTTTCTTTCTGGGGGTTTTGGTATTTATAGGAATTTTTGGCATCGGTTTCACGTCAGGGGGGGCCACGAGGGTACGACAAGCTCAGCCCACACGCCTTGGGGGTAGGGCGCGCCTTGTGAGCTTGTCGTGTCCTCATGGGTCTTCTGGTCCTTCCTCGAAACTTCGGGGGTCTCTTTTGGTCCATAAAAAATCACCGTAAATTTTCAGCCCAATCCGACAACTTTTATTTCTGCACAAAAAACAACACCACGGTAGTTCTACTGAAAACAGCGTCAGTCCGGGTTAGTTCCATTCAAATCATATAAAAGTGCACCAAAACCATATAAAATTATTGTAAACATGGCATGAATACTTTATAAATTATAGATGTGTTGGAGACGTATCACCCCATACTACAGAGTCACTGAGCATCGTCGCAAGGAACCGGTACCCTTCCTGGACATCATGCACCGTATCTTCCGGAACTCTCTTTTCCCTCGCATTGGGAATCTGGATCAGGTTCACTCCTATCTCTTGGATATGCTTCTATTGTGCCTCTAGGAAAAGGGCACCAACTCTGTTCTGGATGTCTCGCACGTTATGTGGAAGGAGCTTGTCAGTGCTACCTATGGAGGTCATGTGCCCATCTATGCACCTTTTATCTTCAAGCTCATCAAGGACACCTGGAACTCGTCGTTCCCGGAGGAGAGGTTTCAGTGTGGTTCCCTTGTGTCCCATGAGGCTATTAGCCTCAGGCAGAAGGAGCACTGGAGCGGTGGTGCCCCTGCTGCTGCTCCTGAGATTCCGCTTCCATCTTCTGAGTCTGCTGAGTCAGAGGAGCCTAACTATACGCCACCCACGGAGGAGCCTACTTGGGCCTCCAAACTCAAGAGGGAGATGTAGAAGCTTTTCTGCCTTCAGGTGGACACTCGAAAGAAGATGTACAAGGCACATGTGGCTGAGAAGATTGCCCGGCAGTGCCAGATCACCATGATGAGGAAGCTTGACATAGAGGTGCCGAGTGGCTCTGAGAAGAAGGTCACTGATGAGGAGTGGATCTCCAAGCACAGCAAGTTGACAGATTCTGATGATGAGGCTACTTCCATTCGTCGTACTGTTGCGGCCGCTGATGATGAGATTGTTGAGGATGATAGCGAGGAGTCTGAGGAGGAGTCCATGGATGAGGGCTCGGAGTAGTGCCACCACCACGGGGCGATAGTCACTCTTTGCCCTTTTGGTGTCTCGATGCTAAAGGGGGAGAGAGTTTAGGACCGGGTTTTGCCTTTGCTTTCTGCAGGGTTTGCCGAGTCACAAGCTTGCTTTATTTGTCTCGTGTTTTATGCTTGTGAACTCTTTTTCTTAAGTTTGTGTTGGTTTGGTGTGAGACTTGAGACTACGTCATATGGTGTGAGACATATGCTAACTTTGCTACCTTATATTTATGTCTTAATGTGTGTGAAATTATGTTTATATTGTGCCCTATATTTATTCTTGCTCACATGCTTGTTACTTGCAATCGTGCTTAGCTTTCATTTTACGTTTGTTGCAAGTATTGCCACGTCTATAAAATATAGGGGGAGTGTTGATCATAGTGTGTGCACTTTGCATTCCAAAAGCATACTCAAGTAGTGCACACATCTAGGGGGAGGCCGTCTATATTTTGTAGATTGTTGGTTTGCATATTATTCACTTATAATATCTTTTGTGCAAATCCCGTATTGTCATCAATCCACCAAAAAGGGGGATTTTTAGGGCATATTTCCCCTTTGTTTGTTTTGGTGATTGATGACAAATGCGTTTTGCGGACTAACCGTGTGCATTGAGTATTTCAGAGATTATATTAGATGGCACGAGACGGTTTAATTCCCCTCGGTGGTTAAGAGTGAAGACGGTTATTTTCCGACGATTTCTTTTTGATGGATTTGAGTCGTAGGAAATCCGTACTATTAAGAGGGGGCCCGCAGTGGAAAGGTTAGGGTGAAATCAAACACGTACAAATTCATCTTTGCACCTCTTTTCTTCCCGACAACTTGGAGTAAGATATGTTTTCTGGGCAGCTTTTCAGCACCCAAGTGGTACTGCCGCTGTGTAGTACCGCTTGGGCTTGACCCTCTATGCATGGTTTTGTTGCTCTATTTAAATTTAACGGTAGTAGAGCGATAGTACCGCTTGCGGCGGTACTTCCGCTCCCTACTACCGGTTTGGTTGCACAGTTTACCTCCTCTTCAGTTTCCTTGCGGATTCCCTAGCCTAGAACTGCATGCCTCTTTGCCACCTTTCCGACGGACATCAGCAGCACCGGGATAGGGGATGGCACATGCAATGTGCTCGGCCATCCGTTTTGCGCCTTGTGAAAACCGTTGGATCATTGCCAACCGCCATGTGGTGTGGCGGCATGTCGCTTGGTTGGCTTACTGCCACAGGTTAGATTTGGTACTAGTTGTATATACGCATAGGGTATTTTTTTTATCATTTTTTGTACATAGGGTCTTTTATGCAAAAAGCGAATAAGGTGATCATCCCCAAATTCTCCATTACTTACCGACTTAAAACAGTGATCACAGAACATACTCAACACACATATACATTTACCAGCTGTTAAGCACACGGTGAGAACAACGGCTCTATTATATCTCCGTGATCAAGCGAGTACATATAATTCACTACTGGTTGAGCGACCGAGGAAGGGGATCAACGGGTGGAGATTTACACATCACAGTTATCAGGATACAGTACACAGTAATTACTAGCACAGGATAATTGAGAAAACAATTGATTAAGCTAGCGATCGTTTCCACGATCGAGATCACCAGGGGGTATGGTAATTGGTAATCAAAGTGAGGGGGCGCAGACGACGCAGGCGAGCAGCAGCATGGCGGACGACGCGGCGTCCTCCTCCTCGCTGAAGCAGCTGCGCTTGAACCGGCACGCCCCCTTGCCCTTGTTGCTGTGCAGCCCCAGCAGCAGCTCCTGCTGGTAATGCCGCCTCCCCCCGCCGCCCGATCTCGCCGCGGCCGCCGCCGTCGGGTGGTCGTGCTGCCGGCCCCGCCGCGCGCCCTGGCCGGCCGACCGTTGAACCATCCTGTATATCCTCCTGGTCTATGTGTTCTGCTCTGTGAATTTTGCTGGAGGAGAGCAGAGTATTCAAATGGCGAGTGGGCGAGGAGACATGGACGTGTGGTGCGGCGTTATTATAGAGGACAGTGGGTGTTACTTGCCCCTGTGGTCTGGTGATATTGCAAGAATGCCATATGGCATCATACCAGAAAGAGAGAGCGAGCTTTATTTCGAATGCATTTGGAGGCTACCGCCGAGGATTTGAAACCACAAGGCAGGGGGGCAGGCAGAGTGAGCCGAACGGCGCGCATGAACGTGGTGGGGTACAGAGCAACCACTGTTCATTCAACGGATCCAGCTACCTGCTATGGGCCGCCGCTAGCACTTGTCATGACGTTCATGCACATCACAAGTGTTTAATCAAAGAGATTATATATACGCAGGTGTATTTTGTTACCACAATATTACTTGTTCTAGCTTGCACTAGCGGAGCTTAGAGATTATTTGTGAAGATTTTTCATTTTTGCTAGTAGTTTAAATTAAGTAAAAGAAAGTCTTTAGCCCATCAAGAAATTACTCCCTCTGATCCAAAAAAAGTGTCGTGGCTTTAGTTCGCTTTTTTTTGGATTGGAGTGAGTAGTATTTTGTCATTTGTCACTCCATTAATCCTTCTCTACCTCCACCACTGTTTGTTTGGTTTCTTTTCTTAGGGGGCGATTATTGCACATACACCTAGATTTTTTTTTTCTCAGTCCAGTAAAATCAACCAGCACCGTTTGACCCAGATCCGACGGTTGAGAGCCTTTCTTCCACCCACGAATCGTCCACCCTTCCTCTAAACCCCAAACGATCCAATCACCGGCGACCTCCCCGAACACCCGAACTCGTCAAACCTTCGACTCCCCTCCACCTGGGATGCCAACATGCCATTGCCATGTCGTCCCCTATTCCGGACCGTTTCTGTCCGAGGCCTTGCCGCAACGCCCCGTCTCCACCTCGTGGCTGCGCACCCTCCTCTCTCCAGATCCGATTGACGCGGCGAAAAAATCCAGACACATGCTCAATGCAAACATGTTTTTTCATAATATTATTCGTTCTTGCTTGGCTTCTTAAATTTCTAAATCATGCGTTCATTTCTTTCAAATATACTCCCTCTGTAAAGAAATATAAGAGCGTTTAGATCACTAATTTAGTGATCTGAAAGAGCATTGTATATGTTGGCGTTGCCGTAGATTTTTTACTAACCATAGCATAGAGATCGAAGCAACAAACTAACCAGGTGACTATCTGTCGGCCCCAGAATTCACATTCACAAATTCTTGAGGAATTCAGCACAAGATCATATACCAATAGCTGACAAAAACCAAATTATGGGAGGCACATGATTGGTACGTTACATGCATGGGGAGGACCACCCATGTGGCTCAGCTGATTAGGACAACCAATTTTTGTGCTAGCATGATACTAGATGCCTTTGCTTTCATCATGACCTAATTTCATCCATAACATAGGTGCAACTAATTAATTATGGCACTGAGTTTACCTAGGAAGATCATTGCGCTTAAGTTTATTGCAAGTGAGAGTAGTACAATCAAATTATTAAACCGCGATGTAGCTAGACAATATGCTCATCTCTTCGCTATTACAAACAGTTTTCATAGGGATAGTTTGCTCCTCCAAGGAATATTCTAGACATGTAACAAATAGGATAAAAAAGTTTAGACATTTGTATTGAGATT
The DNA here is from genome assembly GCA_039707655.1 of Elymus sibiricus. Taxonomy (NCBI): domain Eukaryota; kingdom Viridiplantae; phylum Streptophyta; class Magnoliopsida; order Poales; family Poaceae; genus Elymus; species Elymus sibiricus. The sequence goes on from CM077672.1 coordinate 61,725,276, forward strand.
GAAAATCTTGTCATTACCAGCTCGGCGAATAAAGTTTTTTCAAAAGCGGCCGCCAAACTATAATTTGATAATCAGAAATTAGTGTACACACAGTGATTTATTGGTGAACTATAACCTTCAATATATCCTGTAAATGGTTACAATTCGAACTACAAAGTGCCAATGAGAACTTATTTTGTCTTGTACAGACCCAGAACTATTTTTCATTCAATTTCGATCGCCAAGCTAAAGTAATTAAGTGCATGCCGGATGCAATAATAATTTGTGTGTCCAATCGTGTGGATAAAATGTGTATGTCACAAGGGGCCACGTTGTAGTGAACTGCCACATGGCTTGTTGCCCAAAGCAAAGACCCTTCAACAGACGCGAATGATGTGGGGGGAATCATAATTATATAAGTCCATTTAGAAAACTAAAATCATGCAATATCTTCCCTAGGGCCGGGCATCGCCCGCCGCAGGTTTGCAGACGGTATACCACACGCTGTGGGTACGTAGTACAAGCTGCCATTTGTTGACAATTCGGTCACAAAGTTCGGTTTCTCGGGATGACAACGAGGTACTGCTCCCTCCGATCCGAAATAAGACAAGATAAAACATTTCAAATGAAGTTGATTGTGGACTTAGAAACCTATGGGGACACACGTATGCAAGGCTTAATCTGCCTTGTCAGTACTTCAGTGATTGTAGTCGTCGCCAGGTCGTCTATGAATCTGGATGTATATTTATTATTTCTGATGCTCGTTATACTGCCATTATTGAAGATGAGTAAATCGGAAGTTTTCTTGAAAAAAGTATCAGCCTTGTCAGTAGCCATCGTTTTTTCTTAGGCTGGTGACAACGCGGGCGCGCTCGGGCGGTAGCGAGGCGGGAGGCGGGCGAGACGAGAGGGGCGGGCGATGGATCCGTCGCCGGGCGGGAGCGGGTGCTATCGCCCCGCTCTCGCCCGCGTTGGCGGCGGGAGGCGGGCGGTAGGCAGGCGGGAGGCGGGGCGGCGCGCTGGCACGGCGGGCGGTAGTGGCGGCGGCAACGGCTAGCTGACGTGGCGCGCTATGATTCGTCCAAAGAGCTAGCCGTTGAGGTATCCGTTGGAGCTTCAAAAAATTCGAAAAAAATTCCAAATTTCATCCCCAACCCCTTTAAATACCCCCACACCGGGTTCACTCATTCCACACCCCATTTCATCTCATTTCTCTCCTCCACTCTCCATTTCCACTCCTCTCGACGCCATGTCTTCGTCCAGCACCAATTCGAGCGAAGGAAATGCGAGTGAAATAACTAAATCTGAGGAGAGAGAAGATGACGTGGCTATAGCCTGCCACTACAGCCCGTGCACTGGCACCGTGAGGTGAGAGTGGGGTGAGAGTGGGGGTAAAAGCTGACGTGGCAGGACGGTAGTGGGGCGGTGCATTATCACCAGCCTTATGCAAGTGTGTCAGTAGCGATCGTATCGGAGCAAGTCCGTGAGCTTGAATGCTGTACGCGGGTTGCCGGTCACATCAGTTCTCGTTAGTTGCATGCACGCATAGGTGCATATGTACGTACGTCCATTCTCCATCCACCATTGAACCTAAGCTAGCGAACAAGAGACGACGGTCCCGCCCAGCCGTTCAGATGAAAGGGACCTATTCATAAGTTCCAGACAAATAAGGGTACAGTATCACGAGCATGTACATGCAATGCTATGGCGCTCTTTTGATCGTGAGATCGTATGACCCCATTCCTGGAGAAGATGGGGTGTTTCTGGAAGCCAGACTGGCAGAGGCACGATGCAGAGTAACGGGAAGAACGACGCTGACCCTTGACCCATGCATGCATGGACTCTTTTGTGGTCGACCCATACATTAACTCTTACAGGAACGATATGCATGCATTGTTCCTGCCGAAAAAAAAACGATATACATGCATTGGTGTGAAAAGGAGGTGTCGTTTTTACATCGCTTTTTTTACTACTAGAGGTCATGCCGTTCTTCATTTGTGGGAATGGGTGTGGTTAGGTCTCCGTCGACTGAGATTTAACCAAGTCTCAGTTAAGTGACATAACATGCAAGAGAGAAAAAGAAAAAAACAGAAAAGAAAATTTTGCACGTGATCTTAATGTAAAATCCCACGGATATAGCATCGACTGAGACTTCGTTAAGTCTTAGTCGACTGGTTATTGCAGTCGGTTGTTTCGTTTTGGTTCTATCTACGTTGTCCGGAAATTCGTAGGGGCATGCGAGTGCGGGGGCACTCACCTGCCAAGTCCTGCAGCCCACTCGATTTGCCTCGCGATTCGCGCAGTAGTTTGATCCCGCACGAGGGCACAGTAAGCTTTAAGTTTCAATGATGAAACTTACGGTTTTTGCATCTAAAACTGCCAAGTTTCCACCGGTTTCAGAGATATAATTTTAAGCAATTTTTTCTGTCGGTCGTAGACACGAAATAATTGATTTTTATCGCTCAACATTGAAACTTAACACATTTTTCTAAAAGTCGCCAAAATATATTCAAAGTGGATCTTATTTGAAAGCGTTGGTCATGAGAAACACGAATATGAAAACAGAACTTAATTTGGATTTTTCATTTAAAAGATATTGAACTTTTAAAATCGGAAGACAAAATAAAAAGTCGGCGCCAGGGACCTGAGTGCCCCCGCACTTGCGTGCCCTAAATCCTCGTCCCTACATTGTCTTGGGTTTTAATTATGTTATGACGTTATTTTTTTATTTTTACATCATGTTGGGCTGTTGTTGGAGACGACAATTGTTATAAGAGGAATGAAGTTGTTAGATGCATACACATTTCGGTCTTGGTGTCAGCCGGTGGTGGTTGTGTGAGCCCATTACAAGCTCTTATTCCACATTGAGACTGTAGAATTGCTGCTATAACACTCACATGAGCCAGCCCATGAAGCTCTCGCCTCGCTCCAGCTCTTTGCTTTGCTCGCTCATTTAACTTTTTCCGGTCGCCTCTACCAGCCTAGAAAAAAATGGCTACTGTATTTTTATATGAAGAAGATCACTAAATCAAAAGAAGTTCGCGTATTTTAAAATCTTGGATTTTTAAAAATATTGCGAATTAAAAAACATGAATTTTGAAAAAATGTTCATGGATCTAAAAAATATTCATGGATTTCAAAAAATATTTGTGAATTTGAGAAAAGTTCACACATTTTAAAATAATCACATACTTTGAAAATGTTCTTCAACTTTAAGAATATTCATGAATTTTAAAAAGTATTCATAGTTTTTAAAAAAATCATGACTTTTAATAAATATTCATGAATTAAAATGTGAAAAGGAGAAAAAAGAAGGAAAACCCCAAAGAAGCAACTATTAAAACCGTTGAGAAAAAAGAAAAAGGAAAACCAGACAATACCTTCTCAATACCAGCCAACCCAGCGACACACACCTTTATAGTCGGGGCCCACATAACGCCCCCACGGTCTCCAACACACCAGGAAGCTCCAAATCTAGAGAGCTTGGTATCTTAATAGATTCGTTTGGTCAGCTTCCCCCACTCCCATTTTCTTCTTTATAAGGTGAAAGTTACACACAAATGGCATCCCACCCTCACCCGAAACATTTTTGTCCAGTTCATGTGCGGTCGTCTCTTCTCTATCTCGCGGTCTCACCCGTTCCACCTCATCCGAGCTGACGCCACCGCCTCCTCCCCTCTTGCCACTTCACCCCTAGCACCGCTCCGCATGTTCATCCTTGACCATGTCATCCCCCTTCCTTTTGGGGGGTTGAGACATTAAAATTTATTCAAAATGATAGCTTTATCTTCTTTAATACTATACTCATATTAATCAAAATCTTAAATGGGAAACATTCTTTTTTTGTGTTAGAGCCGAACAAGGACGACCACCAACCGTGGATTTGGACCAAACTATCTCACGACCTTCTGAACCCAGCTCGCGTACAACATTAATGAGCGAGCCCCTATGAAGAAAGATGCCAATCCCAAAAGCCAGCCCGCGCGTCATGTTCCGATCGAACCACCAGCTCGCTTATCACGCGCCCGATCCAGCCGTCTTCCGATCGAACAGTAGCGCACCAACCAACACACCTAAACGTAGTTGTTGTCAAATAAATGGAAAATAATATATTTGAACCTTCCTATATTTAAGCATCTCACTATTTTTTTTCTATTTTCTAAAGTTCTTTTTGTTCTCACTGTTTTTTTCTTTTTCTATTTTTCCCATGTTCGAAGTGATTTTCTCACGAAATGCTATGGAATCTTAGGGGGTGCCATAGTCTAAGCGAGCAAACCATCCATTTAGCGTCTTCTGTGTAAACAACATGGTAACTTTGACCTGGGAGAAAAAAAATTGTTAAAAACATACCCGATAACTTCTGTGTGAATATCATGGTAATTTACGCATCGCAGGCTTCATAACTTATGTACAAACAACGTGATAACTTTGACTCGATAGGAAAAAATGTTGAAAATATACCCCGGTAACTTCTGTGTGAATCATATGGTAATTTACGCGCCGCAGACCTGATAACTTACGATGAACATAGTGGTAACTTTTACCCAGGGGAAAAAGTTGTTGAAAACTTACCTCCGATAATTTAAGTGTGAATAGCATGTTATTTTACGCACCGCAGATCTGATTACTTGCGTACAAACACTATGGTACTTTTGATCCAGATTTTTTTTTTGAAACATACCCTGGTGACTTTTGTGTGACAGTATGGTAACTTACGCACCGCATACATGATAAGTTACGTACCCCTGACTGGGTGACTTGGACCCAAAATGTTGTTGAAACATACCTGAATAATTTTTGTGTCAAAAACATGGTATAACTTACGTACCATGGGCATGGTAACTTTGCACATGAAAAAAGTCGCTGCAACATACCAACATGGTATCTAGTTTTGAAGGTCTCGCGTGAATTTAATGGTGAAAACGGATTTTGAATCGGACTGACGGTTTGAACTAGAAAATATTTTGAAAATTATTGAAATGAGAAAAATCTAGGATGACATCAGTTTTTTGTACTCTAATGCATGCATGCGTGTGTATGTGGGGAGAAGGTTGGGGGACAGTTTTTTATGCCCCGTAATTTCAGTAAAAACATCATGATAATTTACGTATCGCAAGCGGGATAACTTATGTAGCCCAGACGTGGTAACTTTGGATGAAAAAAAGTCGGCAAAACATAACAACATGGGATCTAGTTTCGAAGATCTCATCGTGAATTCAATAGTGAAAATGGATTTTGAATTGAAACCGATGGTTTGAGCTACAATCTATTCTTGTAAGCGGTAGACTCATATCCTTTCTTCCTTAATTCATTATTCCATGAATTCCTCAAAGCGAGGCTCATCAAAATGAAAAATCTAAGACTACTAAAAAACAAAGAAAAAATTGAATGATTAAATTACTGACCGATTAATTTCTTATAACACACTCTATTTTTCTTTGCCAAATAAGCCAGCAAACACCAACGTTTTCCCAAAAGTCTTCGTAGACCTCTTTCCAAAACATTTCAAATTTTTGAAATGAAGGAGAATAGTATGATATCAGTTTTTGTCATCTAGTGCATACATGCATGTGCATGCAGGGAGGAAGAGAAGAGGTATTCGTATCTAGACCTAAAAACATAACGTTCTCCTATTAGTCCACTGTTACTATTAAAGGAGAGTCGTCGTAATGATTCTATTACCTCTTCACATTAAAAAAAATCTCGCTTCCACCTGCGTTTTTTCGCTCCTGATAAGAAAAAAGACGAAAAAGAAAACAACCTGCCGGTCCAACGTCCCAACCACCATTCAACTAGGAAATCATACATACGCATGGGCATTAGTTAGTAACCATTGAAGATACAATTTTTTTTTATCAAAGATTCAAGAAACTACAAGGTAACTTCTATAAAACTAAAAATTACAGTACAATGTTTCAGATACACCTGCTCCAAGGTAATAATTTGTGAAAACCGGAGCGGTTACACCACCATTCGTACATCTGCCTGAACATAATTATCAATAGAGGTTCATAGAGCCCCTTGAGTTGCCCATCTAAAAAGATGGAAAACCATGAGCGATAACGAACTTAGACCGGGGATGGTTCCTTTGAAGTGCAAATTGTGAGCTACCAGATCTTTGCCACATTGCCGAGGAAATATTTCAACTCCGCAAAAAACCAAACCAACAAAGGCACCAAGACACATCGATAAAAACTCAGCAAACCCGAAACCCGAAAGATCGATCCTGCGATGACACAAACTCAAGATATCTACCAACATACTTAACATTTAGGGGGTACAAGGGTTTATGACGCTCAGTTGCAAAAGTGTTTACTAACTACTCCCTCCGTCCCATAATATAAGTGGCACTTATATTACGGGACGGAGGGAGTAGTTATTAGAGTAAGCTCTAGGGAGCATTATAGGATTGTACTCCTGACACCTTGTTCATTCACCACTTGCATAATTTATTTACTTATCGCACAAACACTCTCGTTCCTCCAAATTTCTTATGCTAATGAACACACCCCGCAAGAAGAAACGCCCGGAAATTCCCAAGACGTCCTTCGCTGTCGTCCCCAACATTTCGCTGCCGGCCGGCCGCTCTCTTGCTCTGTTTTCCCCGCCGTATTTCTTGTCCTCTTCTCCATCCATCCCCTGAACCTAGATACAAGAGAAGGTAGCTAGCACCAGTAGTTCTGTAATCCGATCGACACAGCCGACATGCTGAGGTTACTGATCATTTGGGCTGCGATCTTGAGCTGCTGCCATGGGCAGTCCGTGTCCCGGAGGAACAGCCGCCTGAGGGTGATGTCACCGCCGGAGCTCGAGGGCACATACGGCTGTGCCAGTGCCGACTTCGGTTTCCCGCAGCACCGCGGCTCCATGACTGGCGTGGTCGTGTACCCATACCGAAGGCACAACAGGCAGGCTTGCAGCAACTTCGATGAGCTTGACATCTCTCTCCGTTCTCGCCCAGCTGGCGCACTTCCTGTTTTCTTGCTCGTCGACAGAGATGGTAAGGCAAAGTAAATTTGTCCGTTCTTTTTTTTTATTTCATACTGTATAAATTTCTCATTTTCAACTACTGAAAATTTCTTAATCTCGTACTACTATTTTTCATCGCCTGTTGGCTCACACTCCCCGTAGATAAGACACAAGCGATGGTAAATAATCTGGAATGGCTATATGCTGTATGGGGTGCAGAAAACTGCAATATATTTGTACTTGTACGAAATTGCTACACGTCCTCTTGCGCAGTTGCGCTACACTTATCTTTATTACGTCCTCTCGGTATATCTAAAAGAAATACAACGTAGTAATTTAAAACGTCTTATATTTGTTTACATCGGTACACAGCTTGTTGATGAGAACAAGACGCCCCAATAGAACTGTAACTTTCCCTTCCAACTAACGAGCTTTTTCTTGAAACGGTCTTCAAGATCTTACATTCCTTATTCATGAGTTCGTGGTGATGGTTTGGGATGTCGAGGTACCAGAACGACAAGAATGAGCCAGTCCCAAAACGAAAATGTTGTTTGTAGTAGCAACTTCTATGGCCTTGCCAAAACAGAAGATCCTCACCCTTATGGAAATTAATTCTGAGGCTAGACAGTTTGTCGAAGAAACATAAAATTAAATTTCATATTAGTTGCCTTCTCCATGCCATGCTCCATGAAACCGTCCATATAAAATATTTCGATCTCTACCATCTGTCCCACTCCTGAATGTGCCTAACCTTCACACACTAGGATCACTTTATTTCCTCCTTATGAATAAGTTTCAGTTGCTCATCTGCCTATCTCTTAACAGCTTGTTCTGTTATGTTGAGGACAGTCTTTCTGCCATCTATCGTTGTGAGTGTGTCATCCGTTCTCTTTAGACCATTCAACAGCCACCAGTTAAAAAAAACTCACTTTCAAACCAGGAGAGCTCAAATGAAAAGGCTGCCTTATTACCTACATGTGCCACCACACCAGAGTCCATCAGAAGCGGCATGTGATCAAATATCCCTCTCTGCGATGCATAGACTGTGACAAAAGGAACAAGATCTAGTTTCTTGTAGGTTGGGTTTCCAAGCTATTGGCCTAATGCTATCTGGCTGACGTTTGCTGGGAGAGGGTGACATTTCGAACGATTTTGCTGGCAGTTTTAGTTGCGATGCGAGATCAAAAGATGGAAAAAAATTCTTGTTTTTGCTCAAATTTTTCCTTCCTCCCAGAAACTGCCATGCCGTTCTGAAGAAACTGCCCCCCCCCCCCCCTCTCTCTCTCTCTCACACACACACACAACAAAAACTGCCATAAAAACATTCGCAAATGTCGCCCACTCCCAGCCAACGTTCATAAGAGGGTCCAAGTAAATTGGCGGCCTAAGAGGTTGATTTCTCTCAATTCCAGGTTTTCAATGATTGCATTGAAAATAAACAACCATCTAGCATCAAATCATCATTATTGGTTTTTTTCCATCCAGCTACAGATTGGTTGAAGTCCCCGCCCACCAGCATGGGAAAGGTCTCCGAACTGCATATGCGACACAAGTTCCGCCATGAAGATAGATTTGAGATCTTGTCGCGCACCTCCGTAGACTACAACAAAAGCCCAAATAAAACAACCAGCTTTAGAACCAACATGGAAATTGACACAAATTCCCCCACTTCAATCTTTCTGACGTCTATGGATAACCTATTGACGCCCACCGGTATACCCCCGGACCTCCCATGAGGTGGGAGAAAATACCATGTGTAATCAAGACCTCTGCACACATTTTTTCGACAAAGGAAATATATTAATATCGTGAAGATACCAATTACACCCGGCCTCTGTACCAACAAGATGTCCAAAGGCATCAAGGATACACACAACAAAAAAAGAAAATAAAAAGAACAGAAGAAAAAAGACCCCGCCACGGTGAACAATCACTAGCATCAGCAGCACTCTAAACACCACCGAAGACAACACCCGGATTACAAAAGAGGTTCTCCAAAAGCAACGCCACCAAGAAGGAAAAAATGCACAAGCGTTGTCGTTGCCCGATCAAAGATCTTGGGTTTTCACCCTGGAGACCGACTTCACCCAAAAACAATGCCTTCAACAAGGCCATTGTCAGGTACAACCAATAAAGGCCAAACCTTGGGTTTTCACCCTGGGAATCGAGACGCGGTACTCGAGGAGCACCACCAAAAATGCAGTCCTCCAATGTTGTCGCCCCCACTTGCCGAGGCCACTACTGCAAGTCACCAATCACCAGGCTCACATGTCCTATGCTGGAATGGACAGGAACGCCCTGCAAGCCATGCATGTACAACAACCTGTGAAGCAAAGTATTCATCGCATCCAAGGCCCCTCTCCGCCAATTCAGCAAAGTCTTCATCGCATCCAAGGCCCCTCTCCGCCAACTCTTCAGGTCTTCCAATCGCAGCCGCCATGACATTCTCCGCCTCTGTCAATCCCATGAAAATCTAGAAGTAGACATGTCTCATGGTGTCGACAGAAATTGAAGCTTCGCGTTGTGCCCTCTTGAAGCCGCATGGGCTGAAGTAGGGGCGCGCACGACCGGATCCCGTCCGATCTAGAGATCCAGGAGTGTCATGCGCCAATCCGAGTAGATCTTCGGCGGAGAATTCTGGAACTCGTCGACTGCCGGGTCGAGGAGGACCGATTTCAGGTAGATCGAGGATCCAGGCACGTGAAGAACGCTACGAATCTGGAGGACGGAACCATCTCAAAGACCATTTGATGACCAATGCAATCCGCAGCGAGGGTGCATCCATAGGCAGGACCGCAGGAGTGGCCACTACACGAACCAGCACTCACTGCAGAGCACACCAGAACTGACTACCAGCTCAGCGGAGAGAGCCGCCATGTCGAGGCCCATCTGTCCAGGGACGCCATGGCCGGATCTGGGAGAACCTTGCAGCCTTTGTGTGACGTCACAGACATCCACCAAGCCTGGCTACGCATGATCTCGGTCAAGCAAGCCACCGGCACCACAGACGCAGCGTGGTTCAAACGGCCACCGCGCCCGCGCCAGCAGTGAGCCGCTCCGTTGCCACACCAGCGCACGCGTGCATCAGATCATGGCGAGCAACACAACCCCCTTGCACTTCTGATGCATCTGCGTGCTGTTGGTCTGCTGCTGCTTGTGTCCGCTGCTCGTACAGCCGCTGTTTAGCATGTACGAACGTGATCGGAGATCGATGCCGTTGCCGTGTCGCCGTAATTTCACCGTCGCTGCTGCTCAATACGAGTCGCCGCCGTGGAACGACTAGGGCCCCGCCGCCGCCGTCGGCCGCACGGGCTTTGCTCGGCGGCGTCGTCCGGCAGCGGCGACGGAAGAGAGATCGGAGATGTCGCAGAAAACTGGATCGAGATCACCTCCCGTGTCGCCCGTCCGGACGACGCGGGGGCAGTTACGTCAATTTCGGTTTTCTCCACCTCTGCACACATGGCTCAAAAAAAGATGTAGAGAAGTTGGATCTATCAGTCTCCATCAAGGTTTTAAAATCCAACTTATGTTTCAAGCAGATTCGGCTACAAAATCGTGTTTAGCCAAGTCCCGAAAACCTCTGCTATTCTAGAAAATGTCTTATTGTCGGCTAATAACTAATTACTTTTTGGATATCGTTTGGGTCAATCGTTCAGAATTTTAGTTCAAAATATTTTCTTTGGACAATAACAATATGCATAGATTTGTCTTGAAAATCTATGCTTTAGTAGTTTCATAATAGCACAACTAAGTTTTAATTTATGAATATTTTTTAGCAGAACGTAATGGTCAAAGCTATACTTTAAATACCATGTCATTTTCCAAATATCAAATGTCTATAACTGGAAGGAGTAGTTATCTGGTTAACTTGAATATTCCTTGCTGGGTTAGGCCCCGCTTGGAATGGGTGTAAGTTTATACACCTGTAATTATTTTACAGATGTATATTACCGGTCAGTGCCTAATTTCCGCCTGGAAATGAAACGACGCGTCGAGGCGTGTATTTTAAACCGGACAGATACGACGGGAAACGATCATCCAAGCGGGGCCTTACTCTTTTCATACATTACCTTCCTCTAGTCAAAAATTTCCATGACTGTGTGGTGATTTGTCCATTTCACTAGTTGTTGGTGATAATCCTGACTATAACCCCCGCCAATGCATTATAGCATTCCAATAAATTATACTTATACTGTTACCAATCGGAAATTCAATTCGGCTCCCGGGAGCACGTGCTACCGGGGCCAAAAATAATTTTTGAAATGTCAAAAAAATTAAGACAATTTTTTTATGTATTGTTAGTCACATCAAATGCTACCTGCAAATTTTGAGGGAAAAAGGTTAAGCATTTTGGCCTGTGTAAAAAAAAAAAAATGAACACCAAATGTTACCCCAAAATGTCACCCCAAATTTGTTTTTTTCACCGACGAAACACTGCTATTCCGTTTCGCATGAAAATTGTCAAGCATGCTTGCGACACAAACACTAACATCTACAACAAAAATTCAGAATTTTTTGAAAACATTTAATATATTTTTTCACGTTACTATTAACCCGGGAGCATGTGCTCCCAGGAGCCAAAACGCCCCTCCCCCAATCAGAAATTCAATTCGGCTCCAAAACGCCCCTCCCATTACCAATGTACTACCTCTGTACCAAAATATAAGACGTTTTTATAGGCTAAACTAGCCTACCAAAACGTTTTTGTAGACTAAACTAGCCTACCAAAACGTCTTATATTTTGATACGGAGGGAGTACAATTTTATATTCATTTCTGTAAACCAATGCATTCAAAAGTATATATGCATGCTTGACCTTTAAATTTTTAACTACATCTACTTATGATCGGATGGAGTATGATACAACATGGTTGCTTTGAACAGACTGTTTCTTCGCAACCAAGGTGAGGAATGGGCAGAAAGCAGGAGCAGCAGCAGTTCTTATTGCTGATACAAAATTTGAACGATTATTTGCAATGGAAAGACCAGAAAGCAGAAGCGCAACAGATGATTTACAGGATATCACAATTCCTTCCGCGCTTATAACCAGAAGCCTGGGGGACAGTCTCAAGAAAGCAATGGAAAATGGCGACTTGGTTAATGTAAACTTGGACTGGGGGGAGTCCCGACCGTACCCTAATGAGCGTGCTGAGTATAAATTCTGGACAAACAGTAATGATGAATGTGGTCCAAAATGCGATAACCAGGTTGATTTCCTGAAGAGGTTCAAAGGTGTAGCCCAGACACTCGAAAAGAAGGGCTACACGCAGTTCACTCCTCATTACATTACTTGGTATTGCCCAGAGAACTTTGTCTTAAGCAAGCAGTGCAGGTCCCAATGTATCAACCATGGGAGGTATTGTGCACCAGACCCGGAACAAGGTTTCAGCAAAGGGTACGATGGGAGAGATGTGGTGCTTCAGAATTTATATCAAATTTGTGTGTTCAAAGTTGCAAAGAAGACTGGGAAGCCTTGGTTATGGTAGGACTATGTGACTCATTTTGCTATTATGTGCCCAATGAAGAAAAAGATGTACACTCATGAATGTGCTTCCGGAGTAATCAGATCACTTGGTATGCAAATGTTGCACCAGCCACTCTATGTTTCAAATGCAGTGCAGTTATAAACTTACAATAATGCTGGTGAATGTGTATGTGTTTTACAGGCCTTAGTCAGAAAGCAGTTGACATGTGTGTTGGTGATCCTGACACGGACTAGGATCATCCTGTGCTAAAAGATGAGCAAGATGCACAGGTTACTAGTTGAGCACTATCTTAGCTTTTTGCGTTTACCAAGCTAGTTCTGAATGCAGCATCTTCTTCTATTTTTCACAGATTGGCAAGGGTTCTCGCAGTGATGTTACTATGTTACCAACACTTGTAATCAACAATAGGCAATACAGAGGTCAGTGTTCATCCCTCCAAATTCAATAATGGAATGGCTACATGAGGTGTGGTGAATGGTGAGCCTTAACTTCTTATTGAATCTTTATTTCCCAGGGAAACTTGAAAAAGGAGCAGTTCTTAGAGCTCTTTGCGCCAGCTTTCGAGAAAATAATGAACCATCTGTTTGCTTTAATGAAGGTTTGATTTATTGGTTCCCATGATTTTTGTCTATATTTACGATGAATAGTGGAGAAATAAAGACATTAACTAGGTGGGGGGGGGGGTCTAATACCACCACCACCCTCCAGAAGGTCTATTTTCCGCAAAGTTTCCAAAATGTAGCCCACTAATTCCCCCATACAATACATCATGTATAGTGGTAGAGACCATGGTTGTCAAAAAAAATGTACAATGGACTAGTATAATGTTAGAGACAGTACATAAACATTTGTACAATGGTACAGATGGCAACAAGCTTATAGACGTAGAACAGTACATAATATATTCTCTCTACACCATATCACCCAAAATCCAATATGTCACCTCTTATAAACTACTGATGTAAGCTTATTGTTAAAATCGTACAACAATCAAGAAGAAGACATACGAAAAAATCAATGCTTGGACGACAATGGCGGTTGTTGGCAAGATATGGCTGCACACGTGACTGCCTGCAAGGTACATTTCTACTGTTCTATTTCCTCCAAATTACATCACTTCATATGCTAAATGTTTGTTCTGTTTAGCATCACATATGTTGTTTCGTGCACATCTAGGATACCTCCATTGGAACAGTTTGCGAATGTCCAGTTTTACAAGGTGTGAAGTACACTGGTGATGGTTACTACCATTGTGAAGGTACACTAATAAAAAGAAATTATATTTATCTTTTCGTAGCTTTTGTCTGTTCTTTTGAAGTAATGTGTAGAAGATATTCATCTCTCTGTAGCAAACATATAGACCTGGACAATCTGCCCTTATGTTCATGTCCATCGTTTCTTTAAAAGAAAAAAAATCAGCACACACTTAAGTTAATGAGGCATACCCTTTTGTATCAAATGGTGGTACTAGAGGAACGGTAATGATGGAGTTATACCGAAAAAGGCTTTCGCCCCGCTTTATAGATAAAGCAAACCGCCACAGAGCAACCATACAAGGACCAGTCCACAACACACACACACCCAAGTCTCACGACAAAAAGTACAAAGGTTCTGCTGAGGGCACAGCTCAACAAGCCCAAACAAAAAAAGAAAACGAACGGCCGCGGCAGGCCGGAGATCACGCCCGGCCCCTAATCCGGCTCGGGGGTGGCGGAGGAGGCGGCGGCGACAGATGAACAGCCATCGAGCGGAGGTCGGCGATGAAGGCGGAGATGGCGTCTCGGTCCCGCGGGCGGCTAAGCTGCTGCCATAGCTGCAAGTAACCAGAAAGTTTGAAGAGGGCGTCAGTAGCACGTCGAAGCGGAATGCGCTGAATCACAAGTCTATTGCGGATCGTCCAGAGCGTCCAAGCGAGGGCCCCAATCTCCAGCCACCTAATGTGGCGAGAGGGCAGGGGGGAGTTCTGGAGTTCGGCAAACAGGTCGGGGAAATTGGTGTGACACCAATTACCACCAACCACCTCTCGAAAGCAGCTCCACATAAATTGAGCGGATACGCAAGAGAAGAAGATGTGATTCGGGTCTTCGGGGACATCACAGAGCGGGCATAGGCCACTACCAGGACCATTACGCTTGCGGACCTCCACCCCAGACGGGGTCCGTCCGCGAATCCATTGCCACATGAAGATCCTAATCTTCAGAGGTAGGCGGATGGACCAAACCGCCGAGAGGGGCGGGGGGGCGGAGGAGGGGGCAATGGCCCGGTAGAGGGACTTGGTGGAGAATTGGCCAGAGGGCTCCAGGCGCCACCGGACCAGGTCCGGACCTGCGTCCACCTCAGGCTCGTGTAAGGCGACGCAGTCTAGCAGCTCACGCCAGGCGGCGGAATCCGAAGGCCCAAATGGTCGCCGGAAGGCGAGACGCCCTAAGTCAATAAGGGCCCTCTCAACAGAGATCTAGGGATCAACGGCGATGGAGAAGAGGACGGGGAAGCGCGCGGCGAAGGGGGAGTCTCCCGCCCAACGGTCGAACCAGAACAGCGTCGCAGCACCAGATCCAACCGAAATGGAGGTCCCGATACGAAGAACCGGGAGTAGTTGGATGACCGACTGCCAGAACTGGGATCCGCCAGATCTCTGACAGAAGGCGAGGGGCTGCCCACGCAGGTATTTGTTCCTGATGATGTCTAACCAGAGGCCCCCTTGCCCTTGCGAGATGCGCCAGAGCCAGCGGGATAAGAGAGCGATGTTCATGCGTTTAGAGCACATGATCCCGAGGCCACCTTGCTCCCTCGGCTTGCAGATGTCCGGCCAGCTAACCATATGATATTTCTGCTTATTATTGTCGCCTGCCCAGTAGAAGCGAGACTGGACTTTGGCGATCTCATGATGCAGAGTCTCATGCAGACTATAGAAGCTCATGAGGAACAAGAGGAGGCTGGATAGGGAGGAGTTGATGAGAATCGTCCGAGCCGCCTTCGACAACCACCTACCCTGCCAAGGCTCAATGCGGGTCTGCAGCTTGGCCACGGTCGGGCGCAAGTCGGCGACGGTGAGCCGAGAGTCACTAATGGGCGTCCCCAAGTAGGTTGTGGGGAAGGAGCCCGAGCGGCAGTTAAGACGGTTGGCAATGCTCAGGCACTCATCCGGAGAATAGCCCATCACCATCACATCGCTCTTGTCGAAGTTGATCTTGAGGCCAGACATTTGTTGGAAGCAGAGAAGGAGGAACTTCAGATGAGAGATGTCCGCCTCCGAGCCTTCCACCATAATGATGGTGTCGTCGGCGTACTGGAGGAGGGAGATCCCAGAGCCCCCGGCCAGGAGGGGGTGCGATCCCACGAATATGACCGGCCGCCTTCGCTTTGTCCAGGATAGCGGCGAGTGCGTCCACCACCATGTTGAACAAGAATGGGGAGAAAGGATCGCCTTGTCTAACCCCACAAAGAGTGGGGAAGTAGGGGCCCACCTCTCCATTGATGTTCACGGCGGTGCGACCGCAGGATACCATCTGCATCACACGGGTGATCCAACGATCGTCGAAGCCCTTCCGGAGCAAAACTTCCCGAAGGAAGGGCCAGCTGACAGTGTCGTAAGCCTTGTGGAAATCGATCTTCAGGAAGACCGCCTTGAGGTGCTTAGAGCGGACCTCATGGAGGACTTCGTGAAGGACAAGCACCCCATCCAGAATAAACCGTCCTTGAATGAAGGCGGACTGGTTGGGGTGGGTAATGCGATCCGCCAGCAGGGTCACCCTATTGGCGAACCCTTTCGCCAGGATCCGGAAGATCACATTAATCACCGTGATCGGACGGAACTGCCGGATGTCGGACGCCCCAGGCACTTTAGGGATGAGCGAAATGATCCCATAGTTGAGACGGCCGAGGTCAATGGACCCAACATAGAATTCGTCGAAGATGGCCATGATCTCGGGTTTAATCACATTCCAGAAGGTCTGGAAGAATTTCACCGGAAGGCCGTCGGGGCCCGGGGCCGAAGTAGGGTTCATGCCTCTAATGGCAGCCCAAACCTCGCCCTCGGAGAAAGGGGCCGTGAGGGCCGCGTTCTCTGCAGCGGAGACCTGCTGGGGACCGGACCAGCAGTCAGGGGCCAAAGACAGGCCACTCCTAGGCGAGGGGGAGAAAAGGTCCTTGTAGAACCCGTCGACGTGAGCCCGTGAAAGAACATGTGCTGCCCCCATGTTTGGTTTTGGTAATTGATGACAATCTCTATGGACTAATGGTTGCCTTGAGTTTTATTTGAAGGGTTTGTCCATAGGCATTGCTTGAAGACCATTTGTTGGTTTCAAGGTTATTAGAAGAAGAATATGTGTTGACCAAGGTTATTCATGGAGTTATCCAAAGATTGGTCATGTAAAAGATGAGCCTATTGCAAGCATGTCTTGAAGAAGGAGATTGTGTGAACATTCATGTTTACCTTCAAGACATCATCCTAATGAAGAGAGTTGGAAAGATTCAAGGTTGATCAAGACTAAATATGAAGAGTGATTCGAGTTGATCAACACACAAAGCGTAGAAGATGTACCGAGTGGGATCAAGTGATCTCACGGTATGGTAAGCATTGTCCATTACGCTTTTGTGTACTAACCCATGTTCTATGCGAGAGTTCTATGTGGGGTTAGGTATGTTTCCATGGGCTTGCATCAAGAGGAAGATCTCATTCAACCCATGGAGGATGACATCAAGTGGTGATCGTCATCAAGATTGCGGTGTGCAAGTTCAAGTGGAGCATCACGAAGAGATCACATGCTTGAAGCTTGCCGTCCATTGTGGTGACAATGGACTTGTGAAGATGTGCCGAAGAGTGGCTCACCCATAGTGGAGTATGGGGGAGCAATCAACTAGTCTTCATCGAGCTGGCGCAATCAAGAAAGGTGGTCCAACTTGAGGAGGTCAAGATCGTCATCATCTAGCTCAAGTGGACTATGCGCAAGGCAAAGGTTTGCCCTTGATAGGTTTTCTATTTTACCGGTCTCATGGTAGTAGTTGGGAGACCGGGTTATAGGATCGATAGCCGTACTATCAAGGGGGGCTCTCAAGTGAGTAGCTTTATCGTATCTTCGTAGAGAGCTCAAACCATTGCATCCTTGCATCATCTTTCTTGGTTTGTGTTTGGTGTTTCTCTTTGTGAGTCTTTGAGCTTTTGGTCATCTTCATGAAAAGCTCGAGTTCATCGAAAACGGAGTTCATATATGCATCTTCTATGATGTTTTCGATGTTGGAGTTTATGCCGGTTCTTCATTCATAGAGGTTTCTCATCTCTATATGTTAGGCATATCTCCCCTGCCACTTCTTATTATAACCAGTCGCTGTTTGGATAGTACTCGTTGTCTTCTATCCAACAAGCTTGAGTTTGCTCAATTCGGAGCTCATTTGCAGAAGTTATGGCAGTTCTGGTTTTATTTGTATCCTCTGTTTTCTGTGGATTTTCAGTAGCTTGCAAGCGGTAGTACCGCTGGTGCCCACGGTAGTACCGCTTATGCGGTAGTACCGCTGGTACTTCCGTGGCACTACCGCTTGGGGTTTCCCCGAGCGTGCAACTTTCTGTTGCCAGTTTGCCATTCACGGTAGTAGAGCGGTAGTAGCACGGTAGTACCGCTCTGGCGGTACTACCGCCCTTACTACCGCCGCCACTACCGCTTGCGGGGTTTCCTTCTGTGCACGTCTCTGTTGCCGTTTTCTGTTAAACGGTAGTAGTGCGGCAGTAGTGCGGTAGTACCGCTCAGGGCGGTAGTACCGCTCTGCTGGGCGGTAGTACCGCTTGGTGCGGTACTTCCGCCCTCCACTACCGCTGCTACTACCGCTTGTTTTTCGCAGAGTGTGCAAGCTTCTGTTGCTCTTTTCTCCTTAGCGGTAGTACCGCTTGGTTGGCACGGTAGTACCGCTAAGTGCGGCACTACCGCTCCAGTCTCGTGTTCTCGCCTGCTGTTTTTGAATTACTACCGCTTAAGCGGTAGTACCGCTCGCAAGAGCGGTAGTACCGCTTGTACGCGTCCAGCACGGGTAACGGTTGGATTTGGGGTGGCCCTATAAAAGGGGTCTTCTTCCCCAACGGTTTTCTTATCCTTTAAGCTCTCTCTCCTCCATTGTTGACTTTCTAGAGCTTTGCTTTCTCTCAATCCCTCCATGGATTCTTGCTAGTTTTTGGGGGAAAAGAGAGAGGAGATCTAGATCCACATTTCCACCAATCACTTTCTCCTCTAAGTAAGGGGAACCCCTTGGATCTAGTTCTTGGAGTTCTTTGTGTTCTTCTTCGTTCTTCCTCTCATTTTCCTCCATAGCTTTTGTTGCTTTGGTGGGATTTGGGAGAGGAGGACTTGGGCACTCCGTGTGCCCTTGCCATTGCATTAGTTGCATCGGTTTGAGTTCTCCGCGGGATTCGTGGAAGTTAGTAGTTGAGAAGCTTATTACTCTTGGGTGTTTGGGCACCCTTGAGCTTGTTCCTCTTGGGTGCCTTGGCGCCCTAGACGGCTTGGTGGTGCCTCGGAGCCACATTCCATTGTGGTGAAGCTCCGGGCAAGCGTCGGGGTCTCCAATTAGGTTGTGGAGATCACCCCGAGCAATTTGACGGGTACCGGTGACCGCCCCCAAGGGTTGCCAAAGTGTACGGGTTCGGTGACCGCCCTCAAGGGTTGCCATTTGTACGGGTTCGGTGACCGCCCTCAAGGGTCCCTTAGTGGAATCACGGCACCTTGCATTGTGCGAGGGCGTGAGGAGAATACGGTGGCCCTAGTGGCATTGTTGGGGAGCATTGTGCCTCCACACCGCTCCAAACGGAGATTAGCATCCGCAAGGGTGTGAACTTCGGGATACATCGTCGTCTCCGCGTGCCTCGGTTATCTCTTACCCGAGCCCTTTACTTATGCACTTTACTTTGTGATAGCCATATTGTTTCTTGTTATATATCTTGCTATCACTTAGTTGTTTATCTTGCTTAGCATAAGTTGTTGGTGCACATAGGTGAGCCTAGTCAATTTAGGTTTTGTGCTTGTCAAATTAACCGCTAGGTTTATTCCGCATTTGTTCAAGCCTAAACCGTAATTATTTTAAAGCGCCTATTCACCCCCCCCCCCTCTAGGCGACATCCACGATCTTTCAGCCCGAATGGCAGCGGGGGTCTGCAAGAGCGACGCGCCATCCCAGAGGAGAGGGATGGTGTTGCGTCTACGGCGACCGTTCGCAATGGCCTGAAAGTAGGCCGTGTTCGCGTCGCCCTTCAGCACCCATTTCTGGGAACCCCGCAGGCGCCAATAAGCCTCTTCATCAATGTAGATGATGGAGAGTTGATCCTCCAGGTCGTATCGGGAGAGCCACTCATCAGGGGAGAGGCCGGTCGCGTCAGCCCGGAGGTCAAGGGCCTGGATAGCGGTCAACAGGGTCTTCTTGCGCTCGCGGAGATCGCGGCAAAGGTTGGCACCCCACCCTTTCATGAACTGCCGGCCTCGTTTGGCACAGGAATGCCACGCATCAATAGCCGAGGGAGGGCGGGGGTGGGGGTGAGCACGAGCCTCCACCCAGCGGGCGCCGACAGCCTCAACAAAGCCGGTTTGGGACAGCCAAAAAGTCTCGAACCGGAAGCGAGGGGGGATCGGAGGGCGCTCGTCGGCGGAGGAAAGGAGGAGGGGGACGTGGTCAGAACCAATCCGGGTGATGGCCCGAAGGGAAGCCAGGGGACAGCGGAGGTCCCAATCCGGGGAGACTAGGACCCGGTCCAGAACGGACTGGGTCGGGGAAGCCTGGCGATCGGTCCAGGTGAACCTGGCACCAATCCTATCTATCTCGCGAAGGCCAAGATCAGCAATGCAATCATTAAACAATTGCATACGTGCAAAGTTGACATGTGCATTGCTCTTGTCTTCCGCGAATCGGAGGAGGTTAAAATCGCCCCCGACTACCACCGGAAGAGTGGCGGCCGAGACCTTCCGGTGGAGTTCCTCGAGGAAGGAGGCAGACCTACTATGGTCTGCGGGGCCGTAGACGATGATCACCTCCCATTTGAAATTAAGGGCCCGTTCATAGAGCTCCATGCTGACAAAGAACTGGCCCCGGTCCATACTACCCACCTCGAAGGTAGCATCCTTCACGCCTAATAGGATGCCACACGAGTGGCCGACAATCCCACTAGAAGGGAGCCAATGCCAGGCAAAGAGGTGGGAGCTCAGCCGATCGAGCTCCGGCAGGGAGAATTCAGTGCGCATGGTCTCCTGGATGGCAACAATGTCAATGTGTTCATCGCGCATGTACTCGAGAAGTTGGCGGCGGCGGCCATCGTGGCCGAAACCGCGGATGTTCCAGAAAAGGGCACGCATTAAGGCGCCATTGGGGGGCTGCTTGACCCCAGAACACGAGATGCGCTTTGGGCGCGAAGGGCGGCAGTCCGAGAACGGGTGCGGCCACGAAGCACGGCCGCCTCCAATGGGGTTATATATTACAAAGCTTCTGGTTTTAAACATTGTGCAGCTCTATCTTTGGTCACCTTTTTCCTACTCTGCTTAACCATTTTATACTCTTCTTCAATGTGCAGCTCCCATGTATGTCCAGTGAGGGAGCAGCAATCAAGACCAGCCCAAGCAGATCAAGAATCATGAGACCATGTCTAGTGTGGTGCCGGTGCATCTTGAGTCCGGCCGGTTTTTTGTCTCCAATGCTTGGGATCGTTCTGTGGGTCCCACTGTCAAACAAACAAAGGTGAGAGCAAACCTCTCTCTTTCTCTCTCTCTCCCTCTCCCTCTCCCTCTCCCTCCCCCCCCCCCCCCCCCTCTCTCTCTCTCCGTGAGTCTGCCACAAGGGCCCACCACCGTAATGCCAACTTCTTGGTTCGATTCTAGAAATTTATTACTGAGGTCCGCTGCTCTAGTGTTTGGAGTTGATTCAATTGCCCCTTTGAATCGCTTTTCACCCACACCAGAGATGGTCTAATACCAATACATATTATTCTTATTTAGTAAGTATTTTTCAAAACCTTTCTTACTATACCATGTTTCTCAAATAGATGAATGCTAATAGCCATTTCAATTGGACCAAGAGGGGTATACTAAATCGTTCGTATCTAGTTAATTGATCTAATGACACTCAGTTTTCAGTTTGTTATATTTCAACTTTCAAGTATCAGAAGCATAGCCATACATCATTCCTTGGTTACAATTGGAAACTATAGTTGTTTGTATGTAAGAAACCAGTTTGTCGAGGAGCCCTATTCTTTATAACAACATGGTGTACAATACTACAATATTAAATAAGCTTACCTTGTTAGCTTGGTAACTGAAAAAATAGGCTTTAACTTGTTACCCAAAACTAATGCACGCAAATACTAAGGCATACTGAAGGTTATTGACTTATATTTTTCTGTGGATCCAGACAGAGGTTGCCCGTAAGGTCATTTACAACCTCTTTTCAGGTACATACATAGACACTCGATTACAACCATTGGTATACTTATAATATTATATGTACTACTGATTAATCATATTAATGTTCTTTTGTCAGGAATACAGAAATTTGTGGCACATAAGGTGTTCTAGTAGGATCTGCAAGGCACTGGGGTGATGTGTGATCTTTTTTAGATAGATATACCGTGTGCATTTGACTGTTATGTGAAAGAATGTGGCACGAAGGTGATTTCTGCCACAAGTTTGGTGCTTGCTCTTGGTGTTGTTTAATGTCATAATCTATATAGTCTGTATGCTTGCCCCTGGTGTTTTAAAATATTAAATTAGCCCAAACTATAATGGTACGCCCTTTTTCCTCCTTGATCATGGAAAGACATACTATTTGGGATGCAAAATACTTTTTATATTCCTATGGAGATATTTATGAGTTACCGCTTTACCATGTTCCCAACAAAGGGAAAACACAAGGATCTTGTGTCATAATAAATTGGCAAAATCGGCCTCTGGGCACCTTAAAATTTGGCTTTTGCCACAGGACACTGCAAAAACGTGTATTTGCCAAAAGCCATTACAGTTTGATGGTTCTTTGCCACAGGACACTCCAGCATTTATAAAATTCAGATTTGATCAAACAGACAAGGATTTGTCCAAATTGCACCCGTGCCCACCAGGATTCATACTGAATCGACCAAGTGCCAAGCGAACTCGCAGCCTCACTCTTCGCTCAAAGGGATAGCATGAACTATGACTAATTGAAAGTTTTGATTTTCTTTAGAAAAGGAGGATGACCCCCAGCCTCTGCATCTAAGAGATGCATGCAGTCATTTTATTAATTATTCACGAAGACCTTACAAAGTAGTACATCAATATGTCTGAAACCGCCATCTTGACAACATCTGTCGCTACTCCTATCCACTTATGAAGGGGTGCAGAAATGCTGAGCCAAATACCCAGACCTCTCACCTAAGCCTATCATCTAAAGACGGAGGCCCCAACCAAGCCACATATCGGGTCTGGGGCACAAACCGGTCCGACGCACTCTCATGTGTCCTCGCCGCCGTCTTCCACCGACCCATCTTCAGAGCAGATACTGACGCATTGACCTTGCCAGGCCTTTCTGCCATCGACGCCACCATGACGTCAGACAGCGTCCTCCTCCTGCGCGAGTCCATCTCCGCGCATCGGACGCCGAGTCTCCACTGCGCCCCGCCGCCGAAATCCGCCGTCATCAATGTGTAAGATGAAGCACCGCTCCACCAAAGAAGCCGTCCACTGGTCCATCGAGCCCGTGTACACCTCCAAAAATGACGCCCCTAAGGGGGAAACGACACAAGAGCGCCACCGTCATCCGATCTACTGATCTAGGGTTTGCCCCGGAGGTAGTAGATAGTGGCCTTGAACTTCTCTACGGCGATGCCGTCAAGAAGGGAACGACGCAGAACAGCACCGCCACCGCCGGCCTTGGCAGCTAGCCGAGAGCAGGTTTTCACCCAGATCTGTTCGAGGAACCTCCATCAAGCGTCTTGTGCATGGATCGCCGCCTTCTCTGCCGGGGACTAGATGTAAAGGATCCAGCCGTGACCGCCTGACCGGCCGCGGCACCACCACGGTGCCTAAGCAGCCGACGTTGTCAGGCCCACTGCGCATGCCTGTCGCCGCAAAACCAAGCCGTCAGCCCGCCCAAGCCCATCTGGGAGGAACAGGTTGTACCGCTATTCCTCATGCGCCTGCGGGAACGCCGACAAAGGCGCCGGAGCAGGCTGCACCTCCGCCATGGCGGCGTTGTAGTGCGCCTGCGCCTGCTCCATGGTGAAGCCGGCGTGCCCAGGAGGCGCGGGAGCCGGGGCGGTGTCGTCGGAGCCCGTCTCCATCGTGGTCTCGTCCTCGTCGTCAGAGACCTCGGGCGAGCTGGCCGGCAAGCCGGCCTCGATCCGCCTGGCACGGCGGCTTTGCCAGGCGGCGGCAAGGGCGGCCACGGCGTGCTTCATCTTGGCCGCCTGCAGTCATGGCGGATGCAGTGCAAGGGAGGAGGATGGGGAGGGGCTTGTGTGGTGGTGTGGAGTTAGCCGGGTGTGGCCGCCTTTATATAGCGGATCCCGGCGAGGCGAGGCGTCCGGGTACGTCAATGCACGGCGCCGGAGTGGGTTTCTCGGCCGTCGAGCCTGGTTAGTGCCGGCATACGGACGGACAGCGGCATTGAACGGGCGTGGTAGAAATCCGTCCCGTCCCGTCCTGTCACGCGTCTCTGGCATTGAACAGACGCGGACACCGGAGACGCGTCGCGGGCGGCGCCCTTGGCCGACGCGCCGCTTCAATGGCGGAGGCAGTGAGAGGTCGCGTCTGCCGTGAACCGTTTTCAATGTTGAGCGGCGCGCTCTACAGCGGCATGAATGCGGGCAGCTGGCGCCGGGCGGGAACGTCCGCGAGCGAGGGAGGAGGGGTTTTGGTGGGCCAGGGCGGGCAGAATCGGTCGTGACAGCGGTCCGGCTCCCGCAAACCTCCTCCACGTTTATCTCCGGTTTGCGGGAGAAATCGCGTTCGGACCGCTTCGCGGACCGATACAGGACCGCGTTGGATGGTTTCCTCGGTCCGAACAGCACAGTCCGAACGGTTGCGGGAGGTTTGCAGGTCGGCGTTGGAGATGCCCTTATGGCCTTATCGGGGATCGGTTAGAAATGCCCTTAGAGTAAGCTCTAAGGAGCATTCTAGGATTGTACTCTTGATATCTTGTTCATCCACCACTTGCATAATAATTTACTTGTCGCATAAACACTCTTGTTTCTCCAAATTCTTATGCTAATGAACGCACCCCGCAAGAAGAAACGCCCGGAAATTCCCAAGACGTCCGTCGCTGTCATCCTCAACATTTCGCTGCCGGCCGGCCGGCCGCTCTCTTGCTCTGTTTTCCCCGCCGTGTTTCTTGTCCTCTTCTCCATCCATCCCCTGAACCTAGTTACAAGAGCAGGCAGCTAGCATCACCAGCTCTGCAATCCGATCGACAGTTCGACACAGCCGACATGCTTAGGTTACTGATCATTTGGGCTACGATCTTGGGCTGCTGCCATGGGCAGCCCGAAGTGTCCCGGAGGAACAGCCGCCTGAGGGTGATGTCACCGCCGGAGCTCGAGGGCACATACGGGTGTGCCAGTGCCGACTTCGGTTTCCCGCAGCACGGTGGCTCCATGACCGGCGTGGTCGTGTACCCAGGGCGCAACACGCTGGCTTGCAGGAGCTTCGATGAATCTGGCATCTCTCTCCGTTCTCGCCCAGCCGGCGCGCTTCCTGTTATCTTGCTCGTCGACAGGGGAGGTACATAAGACATGAATTTGTCCTCCTTTTTATACTCCTATATCTGATGATAAATTTCGTATTCTCTACCGCTGATATCCTTAATTTCGCAGTACTGCCTTTATCCGGATTTATAAGTCAGGCATGGGTTTTTTAGGTCTTCAATCTGACTAGCGAAACATGTGTTATATACCTACAAATATCATTAGATTTTTGCGACATATTACACATGGTTCATTAGTAGAATTAAATACCTACAAATGTTTATCCAAATTATAAACCCAGACGAAGTGATACTATTTTTCTAGATTATTAAGCCCAGACGAGGTGATTCTATTTGTCCCCCATAGGTAAGTGACACAAGCGATAGTAATTAATCTAGAATTCTAAAACCTAGCACTGGCACTTTCTTGCTATATAATGCTGTATGGTATCCAGAAAATTGCAGGAATATATCCATACGTACATGAAATATAATTCAGCACTCACGTGAAATCATGCATATGTAAACAGAATGCATGTCCAATAAGGATTTGAGTAAATGGACACACTTCGAACACCTGCTAATTGCTTTACATTTTCTTTGAAATGAACCGTCTCGTGTTGTGCTACCTTATGTGTGGGTGTGTGAGTGTACTCTGGTGAACCTTGTGGCTGTGGTGGTTTGCTTTATATATAAAGCGGGGCGAAAGCCTTTTTCGGTAAATGAAGCGTATTGTGTCGTCGACAATTCAAAGGTTCTCAAAGACGATTCACCACTAGAAATCTGCACTATGTTTGTTTGTTCCTAATTTAGGAGTGAAAATTTATATTAAAATATGTTTTCTTTTTTGCGAATGAAAACCAGGGGCTGTTTGGTTCTAGGCCTAGCAATGCCACACTTTGCCATATAATGTTGTCAAACTTGCTAGTTCTTCAAAATAAGAGCCACAAGTTGGCAAGCCTAAGGGAACCTTGCCACACTTTTAAGTGTATGTGATGTGGGACCCTAGTGTGGCTTGAACCAAACACCCATTTAAGTTGGTCAAACTTGCCTAATCTTAGGCGTGGCAACCTTAAGCAAACTTAGTCTCAAACCAAACAGCCCCAAAATATATGCTTTTTTTGCGGGTAAAAAAATTAATATATGCTGCAAGGTATAACAAAGAAAAAGATGAAGCAGGGCTGATGTGATCTTGATTTTTGTTGACTCAATGTACATATCTACATACACCTCTATTAACTAAGTGGAAAAATCTACCTAGCACACGTGTGCTACTCTAGAGAGAACATGTGCATACATGCAGAAATCTACAGCCACATGCTGACTTCATTGCAATAATTGCTAAATCCGAATTTTCAAAATGATTTATCTCACAAACTGTTAATCTGATTAGTCTTCACCGGTGAGTTCGACTCGACATGGGCTTCAAATAAGATCTCATGTTGTCATGTTTCAACGAATTTTATTCGCCGTCGCCAGTTGCCAGGTTATGTCATCATGGTTGCCATGTTATCCGTAAACCGTTGCCATAATTACCGTGTATGGTTACCAGGTAATAGTTTTGCATTTTAAAAAAAGGTAATAGTTTTGGACATTGCAACTATAATCCTAACTAGAATGTTTCAATGCATTGTAGCATTTCAATAGATTAAACTTATACTTTTATTAATGTACATTTTTAGATTCAACTATGTAAACTGAAGTATTTAAAACTATATGCATACTTTTTAAAGTACTCCTACATCTATTTATAATACCACATGTACTTATGACCTGATGGAGTAATACACTATGATACAATATGGTTGCTTTAAATAGAGTGTTACTTCACAACCAAGGTGAGGAATGGGCAGAAAGCAGGAGCAGCAGCAGTTCTTCTTGTTGATCAAATAATTCAACCATTATTTACAATAGACAAATCAGAAAGCAGCCAGGCAACAAATGATTTACAGGATATCACCATTCCTTCAGCACTTATAACCAGAAGCCTTGGGAACAGTCTCAAGAAAGCAATTGATAATGGCGATTTGGTTAATGTAAACTTCGACTGGGGGGAGTCCCGATTGTACCCTGATGAGCGTGCTGAGTATGAATTCTGGACAAACAGTAATGATGAATGTGGTCCAAAATGCGATAGCCAGGTTGATTTCCTGAAGAGATTTAAAGGTGTAGCCCAAACACTTGAGAAGAAGGGCTACACACAGTTCACTCCTCATTACATTACTTGGTATTGCCCAGAGAGTTACCAAGATAGCATAAAGTGCAGGTCCCAATGTATCAACTATGGGAGGTATTGTGCACCAGACCCGGAACAAGATAGGTATGATGGGAAAGATGTAGTGGTTCAGAAATTACATCAACTTTGTGTGTTCAAAGTTGCAAAGAGGGCTGGGAAGCCTTGGTTATGGTGGGACTATGTGACTCATTTTGCTATTAGGTGCTCAATGAAGGAAATGAACTACAATAAAAGATGTGCTGGCAGTGTAATCGAATCACTTGGTATGCTAATGTTGCACCAGCTACTCCATGTTTGAAATTGAAGTGCAGTTATAATAATGGTGGTGAATGTGTATGTATTTTGCAGGCCTTAATCAAGAAGAGGTTGACATGTGTGTTGGTGATCCTAACGCAGACGAGGAAAATCCTGTGCTAAAAGCTGAACAAGACGCACAGGTTACTAGTTGAGCACTATCTTAGTTTTCGCGTTTACCAAGCTAGTCCTCTGAAATGCAGCAGCATCTTCTATTTTGCCCAGATTGGCAAGGGTCCTCATAGTGATGTTACTATGTTACCAACACTTTTAATCAACAATAGGCAATACAGAGGTCAGTGTTTGTCCCTCAAATTTCAATCATGGAGTAGCTACATGAGGTGTGGCGACCGGAGAGCCTTAACTGCTTATTGAATATCTATTTCCCAGGGAAACTTGAAAAAGGAGCAGTTCTTAGAGCTCTATGCGCCAGCTTCCAAGAGAATAATGAACCATCTGTTTGCTCAAATGAAGGTTTGATTTGTTGGTTCCCATGATTTTTCATAGTCGTCTATATTTACCATGAATAATGGAGAAATAAAAAATATTAACTAAAAGGGCTAGTATGTAAGCAGTAGTTTTATGGACCAGCAGCCCATGAGGTTAGGATGGTCATCACACACATGTCTCTTCTCCACTAAGTTCCCAAATCGTACCCCACCAACTCCCTCATGCATTACGGCATGTATAGTGGTAGAGACCAGGGTTGTGAAAAAACTCCTACAATGCATTGTGTACGATAGCAGCCTACAATGGACTAGTATAGTGTTGTAGACACTACACAGATATACGTACAATGGTATAGACGGCAACAAGCTTATAGACGTAGAATAGTAGGTAATATATTTCTAATCTACACCATATCACCCAAAATCCTATACGACCACCTCTTATAAACTACTGACGTAAGCTTATTGTAAATTGTCTACCGATCAAGAAGACGACATACAAGTCAATCAGTGCTTGGACAACAATGGCGGTTGTTGGCAAGATATAGCTGCTAACGTGACTGCGTGCAAGGTAAATGTTCTACTGTTCTATTTTCTCCAGATTACGTTACTTCATGTGCTAAATATTTGTTCTGTTTAGCTTCATGTATGCTGTTTTGTGCACATGTAGGACACCTCCAGTGGAACAGTTTGTGAATGTCCAGTTTTGCAAGGTGTGAAGTACATTGGCGATGGTTACAACCACTGTGAAGGTACACTAGTAATGATTTCTATATTTATCTTTTGATAGCTTTTATCTGTTCTTTTGAAGTATTGTGTAGAAGATATTCATCTTTCTGTAGCAAACATAGTTTCTTTTAAAGAAAAAAGCAGGGGAAGCACACACCTAAGTTAATGAGGCATACCCTTTTCTACCAAACGGTAGTACTAGAGATCTCCTATACTATAATGATAGAGTTGACACATGATAACACTAACAGGCTTCGTAGAACAAATATTGATTGGTCACAACGTAGGAAATACTGAGATTAAATAATACTACAAAGCTTCTGGCTTTTAAAAATTGTGCAGCACTATCTTTGGTCATCTTTTTTCCTACTCTGTTTAACCATTTCTACTCTTCTTTAATGTGCAGTTCGCATGGATGTCCAGCGAGGGACCAGCAATCAAGACCGGCCTCAGCAGATCAAGAATCATGAGACCATCTCTCGCGTGGTGCCGGTCCGAGCAGGAATGGTGCATCTTGAGTCCGGCTGGTTTTTTGCCTCCAACGCTTGGAATGGTTCTGTGGGTCCCACTGCCAAAAAAACAAAGGTGAGAACAAACTTTTCATTCCCTTTTCTTGTCTCTCTCTCCGGCCTTCTCTCCGTGATTCTTCCACAAGGGCCCACCACCGTATGCCAACTTCTTGGTCCAATTCTACAAATTTATCACTGAGGTCCACTGCTCTAGTGTATGGAGTCGATTCGATTGCCCCTTCGAATCGCTTTTCACCCACACCAGAGATTGTCTAATACCAATACATATTCTTCTTATTTAGTAAGTATTTTTCAAAACCTTTCTTTACTATACCATGTTTCTCAAATAGATGAACGCTAATAGCCATTTCAACTGGACCAAGAGGGTATATAAAACCTTCGTATCTAGTTAATTGATCTAGTGAGAACTCTCCTAAGTGCCCTTCGAGTTTGTAATATTTTTACTCGTCCATAGGCACTAGCACCTGTGGCATTTTTATTTAGAAGATGCAACCGAGCACCTCCGGGGGAGGCCAGGCCTCGAATCTGGGTGAGCTGAGCGAGTGTAGAGACCGCTAGCTAACTAACTGACACTCAGTTCTCAGTTAGTAATATATTTTAAGTATCAGAACTCCAGAAGCACAGCCATACATCGTTCCTTGGTTATAATTGGAAATTGTAGTTGTTTGTACCTAAGAAACCAGTTTATTGAGGAGCCCTATCCTTTATAACAACATGATGTACAATATTAAATAAGCTTACCTTGTTAGCTTGGTAACCGGAAAAATAGGCTTTAACTTGTTTCCCAAAACTAATGCACGCAAATACTAAGGCATACTGAAGGTTATTGACTTATATTTTTCTCTGGATCCAGACAGAGGTTGCCCGCGAGGTCATTTACAACCTCTTTTCAGGTACATGCATGGACACTCGATAACAACCTTTGGTATACTTTTAATATAATATGTACTACTGATTAATCATATTAATGTTCTATTGTCAGGCATACAGAAGTTGGCACACAAGGTGTTCTAGGATCTGCACGGTACCGCGGTGATGTGTGACCTTTGTTAGATTATATACCATAAACGTATGACATTTATGTCAAAGAACGTGGCACGAAGGTGGTTTCTGGCATAAGTTTGGTGCTTGCTCTTAGTGTTGTTTAATGTCAGAATCTATATAGCCTTGTAAGTAGTAAGTTTGTCACTGGTGTTTTAAAATATTAAATTAGCCCAAACTATAATGGTACACCCTCTTTCCTCCCTTGAGCATGGAAAGGCATACTATTTGAGATGCAAAATATTTTTCACATTCCTATGGAGATATTTATGAGTTACTGCTTTACCATTTTCCCGACAAAGGCAAAACACAAGGATCTCATGCCATAATAAATTGGCAAAATTGTCTCCTAGACACCGTTAAAACTTGGTTTTTGCCACAGGACACTGAAAAAACGTGGATTTGCTAAAAGCCATTACAGTTTGATGGTTCTTTGCAACAGGACACTCCAGCCTTTATAATATTCAGATTGATCAAACAGATGAGGATTTGTCCAAATTGCCCCCGTGCCCACCAGGATTCGTACTGAATCGACCAAGTGCCAAACGAACTCACAGGCCTTACTCTTCACTCACAGGGATAACACGAATTGGGACGATTTGAACGTTGATGCTGGTACAGAGATTAAGCTGGGATCTAACTACAAGTTGTGTATGACTTAACGGGATAAAGAGAGTCACAGCTATGAAGAGGTTACTTCTGACCAGAATTTGCTTTGTGCAATTGAGATGTACTGGGAGACAAGAAAGCTCCCACTGCAAGTGTGTGTACTTTATTTAGTAGACTGTAGGCACCAGTGCTTATACATATACAGGGAAATAAGCTTGACTTGTAAAGTTGTACTCAGCATATATGCATAATTTTCAAGTAGTTAAAAATGAAGAGGAAAGGGAAATATACTTCACATGCATTTCATATCAATGATCTTACTAGAGCTGGGTTCAGGCATTTGAATTTAAGGCTAAAAAGAAACACAGGTGGTTCTGAAGAAGAAAATTGGGATAGAAATGATCACTGACTAGAAAACAGTGGTCACCAAGGAATTTCTTGGCCATCCCAAGCGAAGAACTTCCCGTTGTCGGTCTTCTTGGCATTGTCGATGATGGACAGGAGCTTCTGTACAGAGAACTCCCTCGTGAAGAGCTTATCCTTGGCCACATTTCTCTGGAATGGCCGTGAGAGATCGGTGTCGACTGTTCCTGGATGCAGCAAAATGCAGGCGATGTTGTCCTTCTTGCCCAACTCGACTGATGCAGTCTTTGTCACTGCAAAGACATGACCAATGCACGCATTTCAGAAATCTAAGACAAAGAAAGGTACTACATAATTGTGGGATGATTAGTTTGCTCTGGATCAAATTGACAAAACACTCAATGAGAGGAAATCATCACAATAGCAAGAATGGTATGAACTACTCAATAATAAGCTAGTGAAATCTGAATGGAGCAAGCTTCTTGCTGTTAACATACATTGATTCAGTGCTGTTTTAGAAGCTCTGTACGAATGCCAGCCTCCCAGAGCATTGTCTCCTATCGAGCCAACCCTAGCGCTCATATTTGCAACCAACGAGAAACCTTTCCCTGTTTCCAAGCTCGCGCCAATTTTCAATAACGGACACATATGCTGACAAGAACAAAGATCAGTTCAGACATCGGGGTAAGCACACCGCAGTGATAAGCAGATTGCAGACGCATATATGGAGCAGAAAGAAAGGGGGTAATCGATACCTTGATGACTAGAATAGGACCGACGGCATTGACTTCATATGCAGTAGCAGGGATGACTTCTGAACTTTGCTCAATGAGGTCTCTGCAACATGAGATCAGAGCAACCTGATTTCAGATAAGCCATTATAATCCCATAACCCACCTAATGCAAACTGGAAAACAGTGCTCCAATGTGAGGAACAGACCTGGTTGTATAACATTTGGGATCGATAGGATGCCTGCGGCATTGATCAGTAGGTCGACAGATCCGTGGGTCTCCCCAATTGCGGCTGCGGCGGCCTGCCATGGAAAGGTTCGATCCACTAGTGTTATCACTGTATCACCTTGGGAATCTGTGAGGATAGAAAAGCAGGAGAGGTTACCCCGTTACCTCTATGGTGCTCTCGTCGGTGACGTCCAGCGGCAGCACGGTGAGGCGCCCCGCGTGCTCCCGCCTCAGCT
Source organism: Elymus sibiricus (assembly GCA_039707655.1). Taxonomy (NCBI): domain Eukaryota; kingdom Viridiplantae; phylum Streptophyta; class Magnoliopsida; order Poales; family Poaceae; genus Elymus; species Elymus sibiricus. Next base: position 61,757,835 of record CM077672.1, read on the forward strand.
CCTGGAGCTCCTGGAGCTCGGCGGCGGAGTCCGGAGCGCGGCACGTCGCGACGACGCGGCCCTGGTCGCTCCTCCGCAGCAGCTGCCTCACCTGCCGCACGCGGGCAATGCGTGTACGCGGTGAGCGAATCGGAAATACGGAGGAGCGCAAGGATTGATGTGCGCAAATAGAATTGGGAAATTGGGGATAGGACTGATGAAGGAGAAGGAGCGAGCTAAGGATTGGGTTGGGTTGGGGTACTCACGAACTCGAGCCCGATGCCGCGCGACGCGCCCTGCACCATGGCCACGCCGGAGGCGGGAGGGACCGCGGCCGCGGACGAGAGCGCTCTTGCCGGCGACGACAGCGACATCGCCATCCTCGCCGTCGCCATGCTGCTCTCAGCGTATTGGCGCGCATCATTAATTCGTTTTTTTGGAAAAGGAGGAATATCCCGGTCTCTACGCACACAGCTATATTATTAAAGATGTAAAATCGAGCAGTCGAACAACATCGACCCAAAAAATGCCTCATGACAATAGCTTCATCAGATAACCACTAACCCTATGTTACAAGACGACATCAAAACAAAAAATACACAATTCCTAGGCTACGGCTATGCGCCGATGATGACGAGTCCATCACAAGATTGAACTCCGGATTCTCGTCCTCAAAGCCAAGCTTCAATCCATCACCTTCAGCAAAAACACGACGCAGGCGCGCGTCGACATAGGCTGATCAGAGATCTTGTGTTTCCACCGGAGTGCAAAAACTCGCCGTTGAATCCGTCTGTACCATCGGCCCTTATCCTGCCACCGATGCCTCGATAGCCGGATACCTCTGGAGAAGACAACGGAAGACAAATACGTCTCATAGTGCCTACCTCCCGCTACTGTCGCACCACCTTCTGTCCAGCAACAACAGGCTAAACATGACACCTCCGCCAAAGCCACCGTGCATCACCTGGCAGTAGCAGGCATGACTTGACGTCTCCGCATAAGACGTCGTGCGTAGCATCCGCCGGTGGCTTCACCTGCCGGTGACAGGCCCTGCCCGACAACTCCGAAAGAGGCGCATGTGTCACCTGCTGAGCCGCATCGAACTCGATCTGTTAATGGAGGTGACGTCCCATATTGCCACCAGCCTCAGAAAGGCCGACTCGCCCACACGACCCCGGAGTCCGCCGTCGTCGATGAAGATGGGTCGTCGCCCCGATTCTGGGCACTACAGGGAGCACCCATCGTCGCGCCAGCCATTGTCGTCGCCCATACAACGGCAACAGCCGCCGCGATCCCACATCAAGCGCTGTCGACGCCGGAGAAAGCTCCGGCCGCCACGCACGTCCTGCGACGACCCCGGGAGCGGGATCCCGAGATCCGCCGCCACCGACGCCGTCACAAGGACCCACCACCTGGCCCGTCATCCCCGGCGGAGGGGACGCCGCCACCGCCATGACCGGAGCCGCGGCTCCGAGGATCCAGCACCGTCGATTGGCCACATCCCCTCCCGATCCGCCCTCCCTACAAAGCCGCTGGAGCAGCACCGAACCGCCGGGAAAGACGAACTCCAAATTAGAGCTTGTGCCGCCAGTTCCTCCAGACCGCGGGGCTACAACCCAGATCCCAGCCGTCCCCATCACCGGCGGCGCCCAGGCTTAGCCGGCGCCCGCCTCTGGGGACGACGAGGCGGAAGAGAGGGGAGGGACGGCGGCTGGGGCGCATCATTAATTCGTGGAAGACGATATTCTACCAACATACTTAACATTTAGGGGGTACAAGGGTTTATGACGGTCAGGTGCAGAAGTGTTTACTACTCTCTTCGTTTCATAATGTAAAACGTTTTTTGACGCTAGCAGTGTATGGACTAGTAAGTACTAATACTAAAGCGGGAAGGATCCCATTTTTCTTCTTTTTTTGACTTTTTTTTAGCATTCACTGTTCATTTACGTCGACATCAGTAAACAGTAATCATGTATAAACAGTAATACCGCGTAAACAGTAATCATGTATGAACAATACCCTTTTATGAACAGTACCGCCTTCGAACAGTGATCCCGAAAAATCTGTTTTCTTTCTTTCCTTTTTTTTTAAACTTCCATTTTTGTTATCTTCCGCCGGAGAAAAAAATGCACGTTTTTCTTCTATGTGCTGAATATCACCGTCATACTTACATATACTAAAATCGAAAGGCTTTGACTCAGTGAGCGTGAACAGTAATCGCAGAGAACAGTACGCTCACATAAACAGTACTGCACGTGAACAGTCAGGGGAAAATACATCCACAGTTCAAAAAAAAAACTGAGATTTTTTTTACACATCATTTTCTCTCCCCCTCCTCCACCCTCGCATCCTTATATGAAGCATTAGAATTTAGGATTTTTTTAGACATCATTTCTCTCCGTTGGCGTATCAGTGCAGAGCCACCTCGATTGTCTCCCGCTCCTTTCTGACGATGGCGTTGCCGAGGCACCAAGCAAGGACTACAACGTCCTCCTGCACGATACATGTGCCCTGCGCAGGAGATTGGTTTTTTCTTCTTTTTGATTTTTTTTGGACAGCTTAGGCTAGACGTGAAGAATTAACGAACAAAGCGCACGCAATTGGTTGAGCTCAGTCCAGCACTCCAAATCACGCACGTCTCCCTCGCATAGCCCTCTCTCCCCGATAGAAGCCGCCGCCGTTCCTGGCCAACTCCCGCGGTTTCTGCCGCTCAGCTCGCAGCCCCGAGCCCCACTCGCTCTGCTCAACAGCGTCCACCGATTGGTTTTGGTGCTCGCCTCCTCTTTCATCTCCCGCAGCTAACCCTACCCACTTGCTTGAGCTCGCTGGTGTGGCTGCTCGCGCGTCATCGGCGCCATACACCTGGATGCTAACTCCGCCTCCTCAAGCTCCTCCCCATCCACCCACTACTGGCCATCCGTGGCCTCACCTCCGTGGCAGATGCGGTACCCCGCGTTCGCGCCTGTACCTGTCGTCTCAGGATAGACGCCATGGTCGTCGTCCCGGCCACCGGTGGTTGCTTTCGGGGTCTCCCGCGCCCCCACACGGTCGTAGACCATGTTGTACCCGACAGCTTGGACCACCTCGACTCCTGCCACATGCAACAATGGTGATGCTCTACCTCGGCTACAACTGTCAGAGGTGCGTCTCCATTCTCCTTCTCTGTCTCTCATTTCTCTTGTGCTTTAAGCCTAGCTTTTGAGGTTGGCAAATTTTCGTTTCCTGTAACAGTGTTGCTACTGTATGTGCCATTCATTGTACCTAGACCATGGTGAAAGATCGTGGATGTCGCCTAGAGGGGGGGGGGTGAATAGGCGCTTTAAAATAATTACGGTTTAGGCTTGAACAAATGCGGAATAAAACTAGCGTTTAATTTGTCAAGCACAAAACCTAAATCGACTAGGCTCACCTATGTGCACCAACAACTTATGCTAAGCAAGATAAACAACTAAGTGATAGCAAGATATATAACAAGAAACAATATGGCTATCACAAAGTAAAGTGCATAAGTAAAGGGCTCGGGTAAGAGATAACCGAGGCACGCGGAGACGACGATGTATCCCGAAGTTCACACCCTTGCGGATGCTAATCTCCGTTAGAGCGGTGTGGAGGCACAATGCTCCCCAACAATGCCACTAGGGCCACCGTATTCTCCTCACGCCCTCGCACAATGCAAGGTGCCGTGATTCCACTAAGGGACCCTTGAGGGCGGTCACCGAACCCGTACAAATGGCAACCCTTGAGGGCGGTCACCGAACCCGTACACTTTGGCAACCCTTGGGGGCGGTCACCGGTACCCGTCAAATTGCTCGGGGCGATCTCCACAACCTAATTGGAGACCCCGACGCTTGCCCGGAGCTTTACACCACAATGATTGAGCTCCGAGGCACCACCAAGCCGTCTAGGGCGCCAAGGCACCCAAGAGGAACAAGCTCTAGGGTGCTCAAACACCCAAGAGTAATAAGCTTCTCAACTACTAACTTCCACGTATCACCGTGGAGAACTCAAACCGATGCAACTAATGCAATGGCAAGAACACACGAAGTGCTCAAGTCCCTCTCTCTCAAATCCCACCAAAGCAACAAAAGCTATGGAGGAAAGTGAGAGGAAGAACAAGGAGAACACCAAGAACTCCAAGATCTAGATCCAAGGGGTTCCCCTCACTTAGAGGAGAAAGTGATTGGTGGAAATGTGGATCTAGATCTCCTCTCTCTTTTCCCTCAAGAAGGAGCAAGAATCATTGGAGGGATTGAGAGATAGGCAAGCTCAAGAAGGTCAACAATGGGGGGAGAAATGAGCTCAAAAGATAAGATAACCGTTGGGGAAGAAGACCCCTTTTATAGGGCCACCCCAAATCCAACCGTTACCCGTGCTGGACGCGTACAAGCGGTACTACCGCTCTTGCGAGCGGTACTACCGCTTAAGCGGTAGTAATTCAAAAACAGCAGGCGAGAACACGGGACCGGAGCGGTAGTGCCGCACCAAGCGGTACTACCGCTCAACTAAGCGGTACTACCGCTAAAGCGAAAAGAGCAACAGAAGCTTGCACACTCTGCGAAAAACAAGCGGTAGTAGCAGCGGTAGTGGAGGGCGGAAGTACCGCACCAAGCGGTACTACCGCCCAGCAGAGCGGTACTACCGCTCTGAGCGGTACTACCGCACTACAGCCGCACTACTACCGTTTAACAGAAAACGGCAACAGAGACGTGCACAGAAGGAAACCCCGCAAGCGGTAGTGGCGGCGGTAGTAAGGGCGGTAGTACCGCCAGAGCGGTACTACCGTGCTACTACCGCTCTACTACCGTGAATGGCAAACTGGCAACAGAGAGTTGCACGCTCGGGGAAACCCCAAGCGGTAGTGCCACGGAAGTACCAGCGGTACTACCGCATAAGCGGTACTACCGTGGGCACCAGCGGTACTACCGCTTGCAAGCTACTGAAAATCCACAGAAAACAGAGGATACAAATAAAACCAGAACTGCCATAACTTCTGCAAATGAGCTCCGAATTGAGCAAACTCAAGCTCCGATAAAGCTACTCACTTGAGAGCCCCCCTTGATAGTACGGCTATCGATCCTATAACCCGGTCTCCCAACTACTACCATGAGACCGGTAAAATAGAAAACCTATCAAGGGCAAACCTTTGCCTTGCGCATAGTCCACTTGAGCTAGATGATGACGATCTTGACCTCCTCAAGTTGGACCACCTTTCTTGATTGCGCCGGCTCGATGAAGACTAGTTGATTGCTCCCCCATACTCCACTATGGGTGAGCCACTCTTCGGCACATCTTCACAAGTCCATTGTCACCACAATGGACGGCAAGCTTCAAGCATGTGATCTCTTCGTGATGCTCCACTTGAACTTGCACACCGCAATCTTGATGACGATCACCACTTGATGTCATCCTCCATGGGTTGTGTGATATCTTCCTTTTGATGCACGCCTATGGAAACAAACCTAACCCCACAAAGAACTCTCACATAGAACACGGGTTAGTACACAAAGCGTAATGGACAATGCTTACCATACCATGAGATCACTTGATCTCGCTTGGTACATCTTCTACGCTTTGTGTGTTGATCAACTTGAATCACTCTTCGTATTTAGTCTTGATCAACATGACCAATCTTTGGATAAATCCTTAAATAGCACCTTGGTCAACACATATTCTTCTTCAAATCACCTTGAGACCAACAAATGGTCTACAAGCAAATCCTATGGACAAACCCTTCAAATATAACTCAAGGCAACCATTAGTCCATAGAGATTGTCATCAATTACCAAAACCAAACATGGGGGCAGCACATGTTCTTTCACATGGTTCTCCTTTTTGCTATTAACTAATACTGAACAAAACTATTGGCTCAGTCATTGACACTCAATGCTTTACATGAACACTAACCGAAACCATTTTTATTGGATATGGTAAGAGATTTTTACATCCAAACACAATACGATCAGAACTCAAGTCCAATTAATAGGATATAGTACAGGATATGGTATTACTAATATACGACGCCGTAGGATAATCGTTTTTTCCTAGCCAAATAATCCGACCTTTTAAATATGGATATCCAATAAATGAAAACTTACAATACAATATATTACCTTCCAATTGTATAGCTTGCACACACCATATATTGCTTCTCTAAGTTATGTGAGTTGTCTCTATTTCACTGCATAGCAGAACAAGGACCACGATATGCAACTCTAATTGTTCCGTGTCGGCATCACTGGGTTCGCACAAGGAGGTGAATCGTAATCACTATCTGGATCAGCCTACCAAGGAAGTGGATCAAGAATTGGCACCTCCACAATTACATATTTTCGAACAACAAACGGATCTTTTAACCATGCATCCACCACAACAAGCTCTCGATCTTTATGCGGCAAAAACTAAATAATATCTCCACCAAGACCAGCAACTACTATCCCTCATTTATCAATCTCCAAACCATTATCAAGAAGCCCTTCGAAACTAAGTCTGATTTTCTACGCCAGTTCACTCCAAGTAGCATGAGATCCACGATGCCAACGAGCAAACTCCACACGACTATCAAGCCACCGGATCCTACCCGAATCATTCAAGACTTGAATACAATAATTGTCAGAACTGGAAATCAAAAAGTAGTAATGAGGAGGACACACTACCTCAAGCTGAATACCGCCTTGCTGATTGCCACATATAGCTTCAATGGCGGCAAGCAAATCTTCTCCTAAAACAAACTGATTGCCACTAAACAACGTTGCATACAGACCACGGCCATGGTAACTCCTTTTCAAAACAGTCATTCCAGTAGTACGAGAAACAACAATGCTGACTATTTGGCCACATCTCTGGTTCACCCCGCTCAACGATCTCTCATAGAAACGATCTTCTTCACCATTCTTCACTATTCCAGAAAGAAAAACGTCCATCACTGGAACTACCGCCACTACGCATCTTCCCCTCTCCTACAAGCCAGAAAAGAAGACATGGAAAGAGTTTTAATGCTGTATATAAAAACATAGACAAGTGCCTCTTTTATAGAGTAACACAAAGACTAGACACCACGTCCATTCGCATCGACAGCACACATCATACGTGCCACAATGCATGCACACATCTATTCACATTAAATAGAAATTTTAGCATATAGCACACCCATGAACTCATCCAAACCTGGCAGAATCGCATCAAAACAACAAACCACAACACACATATGAAGTTATCCAAAACATATATAGCCACTCTACAACTGACGGCAACTCCATAACAAATTCAAAAACACTAAAATTAGCAGTATACACTTCCAAATAACACCGCTTCCTACATAAAATGCCACAATGTATACAGTAAACGCGTGAATGCAACACTTTTAAACAGTCCACATGGCAGGCAGCCTTACAGATCAAACCAACAACGCGAATACATGCATGCATCCACCGCGGCACACTCTGCAACATAGACACTGATCACATGTTACATGACACGCGCAACATACGTGTCCCGTGTTTACCCACTTTACCGTCCACGTATCATTGTTAAAATCACTCTTCTACTATTTTACTTAACTATAAAAAAACTCCCAGCAAGCTCCTTCCCCTTATCGTCGCCATCCAGTTGACTAACCACACAAAGACCTGCATGCAATACAAATGAAAAAATATATTTTTCTCAAAAATACAAACGAGGCCTGCCACGGGCGCGGCGTGCGCCGCGCATCTTCAGCGCTAGTTAGAGTAATAAGCTCTAGGGACCAATCTAGGATTGTACTCTTGATATGTTGTTCATTCACCACTTGCATAATTAATTTAATTATCGCACAAACACTCTCGTTCCTCCAAATTCTTATGCTAATGTTACCCGCAAAAGAAATTTTTCTTATGCTAATGAACACACCCCGCAAGAAGAAACGCGACGAAATTCCCAAGACGTTCGTCGCTGTCGTTCCCGACATTTCGCTGCCGCCCGGCCGCTCTCTTGCTCTGTTTTCCCCGCCGTGTCTCTTGTCCTCTTCTCCATCCATCACCCGAACCTAGTTACAAGAGCAAGCAGCTAGCATCACTAGCTCTGCAATCTGATTGACACAGCCGAAATGCTGAGGTTACTGATCATTTGGGCAGCGATCTTGGGCTGCTGCCATGGGCAGTCCGAAGTGTCCCGGAGGAACAGCCGCCTGAGGGTGATGTCACCGCCGGAGCTCGAGGGCACATACGGCTGTGCCAGTGCCGACTTCGGTTTCCCGGAGCACGGTGGCTCCATGACTGGCGTGGTCGTGTACCCAGGGCGCAACACGATGGCTTGCAGGAACTTCGATGAATTTGGCATCTCTTTCCGTTCGCATCGAGCTGGCGGACCTCCTGTTTTCTTGCTCGTAGACAGGGGAGGTAAGACACAGTAAATTTTGTCCGTTCTTTTTTGGCCTTTCTTTGTTATAATTTTCTCATTTTCCACTGCTGAAATTCTTAATCTCATACAGTAGTACTTTCATTGCATGTCGGCTCATACTATTTTTCTTGCTGGCATTTGCCATATGGTGTCCACAAATTGCAGGAACACTTATATGAAATAATTCAGCACTCAGGTGGAATCATGCATATGAGAACTATATGAAGACCCGCGCTTTGCAGCGTTGTTTCCATTATAGGGTTTATTTATCTGCGCATTCGCTCAACCATCACGGGTTTGAAAAAAGTTCATGAATTTGAAAAAACATTCATGCATTTGAAAAAAAATAACGGATTTGAAACACAATTGCGGATTTAAAAAATCAAGGATTGCAAAAATGTTCGTGAATATGAAAAAAAATCATGAATTTAAAAAAGTTTGTGAATTTGTAAAAAGTTCACGTTTTTAAAAATACTAAAAAAGAAAAAGGGAAAATAATAATAAAGAAAACACGAAAAAGGAAAAAAAACAAACAAAACCCGACCTAGAGAAAACAGAGGAAAACCTCCCCTGAAAAAAACACCAGAACCTTCTAGAAGGTTCCAAAAACCGGTGAGAAAAATAACCTACATGGACCGGCCCATATAGGAACTACACCTACGAGATGCGTGAACGCGTTCTAAGATTAACGAGTTAACCAGCCCGTTAAGCGCCAAAGATGATTTGCCTGGTTGAAGGGCCCACGCTTTCACACTCACACATCTGCCACCAGCTTCGGCCCAATAAACGCAACTGGTTTGGTCCAAGAAACACTATATACAAATTGGGTGTGTCTAGGACGCATCTAGATGTGACATAGTTATCACACATCTAAGTAACTAAATCAAGTATAAAAAGAAAAAGAAAAAGAAAAAAAAATATCCACACGAATATTCACGTAAGATCAATGATATAGGACTTAGATGTGCAATACTTATGTCACATCTAGATGTGTTTTAGCAAAACCGATACAAATTACAAATGCCACCGCTCTACTTTGCATGTTTCAGTTTGTGGCATTGTGTTACCTTCAGAAAGGAAAAGTCTTACAATCAACCGACTGATCACGCTCTTAAATAAACCGCTTCGCACGTTCGCCACGTGGCTCTGTGGACCACCGACCCCTTACTCTCCCTACCTCTTTTCTCTCCGTCGTGTCCCACCTCATGTCTCTTCTTGCTTTCCTTTTTCTCTGCAAGCTTGCAAGGCGGCGCTGTCTAAATCTGACTCTCGTTACTCCGGCGCTGCAAAGGAGCGGCGCCGCTCGCCACGTGTTACTGCAAGCTGGAGGCACCGGTGCTGCGAGGCCAGCGGCTATCCTGTAAGGTCAACACCGGCTTCGTTTTTGCTACTGCGAGCTTGCCGGAGACACCGGCGTCGTGCGTGCCGCGTGATCATGTTGGGTTCAACTCGGCGTGATTGTCTTCTTGTTGTGTGCTAACAAGCCGGCGGCTTGTGCTTCCCTACGTGCGTGAGTTAGCCTCAAGGAAAGATCGATCCACCCGTGTACGTGAGCATCGTGTGTAGGTCAACCCGGCGTACTACTCGATCAAGCAGTTCCTGTTACCTTGTGTATCTCGGTGATACTACGTACGTGTAGTTTACGTACGGCTGAAAAGAACTCGGCCGATTCCGTGACTACGTGTGTGTGCTCTTGATGGATAGTAATCGTCTACAAGCGACGTACGCTAACAACGGCAGGGCCATGCTGACCACGGCCGACAGGTGTTGCGAGTGCGGTGGCTTGTGCTGCGATGGAGCTTCCGCGCGTGGCCGCCAGCGCTGAGCATCACGTGCGGCTGCCAGTGCCGAGCGCTCCGAGCGCGGGTGGCTTGTGCTGCGATGGAGCTTCCATGTCTGGTCGTCGGCATCGTGTGCGATCACCGGTTCTGCGATGGAGCATCACAGGCTCTGCGATGATATCGTGCTGCTAGGACGATCGCGATGGGGCTGCCATGGCATTACAACTATGGTGATATTGCGCGGCCGCCGGTGCTACGATGGGGCGTCGTCCGACCACCATCGAGCTACAAGCTGCAAGGTCAGCGACTGCCGCCACAGATGTCGTGGAGGATCGACACTGCAGTGTTGTTGCTACTTAGCTAGCTGGCTTGGCGCGGCTGCTCGTCAGAGTCAAGTGTATGCTGTGTTGCAGCATGCTTCGTCGCAGTGAGCTTGACGGCGCAACTATTTCAAGCAGGTGCTACGGCCGGCGACCACGTCGACGGCCACGACAATGCTTCGACGACCACGACGACGAGCCGGGCCGTCACATTGTCGATGAGGCATGGTGTGACGTCATCGACGACCGCGACCATGCTGCAAGGCGTGGTTCGGTGATCGTGGCAATGCTTCGACGACTACGGCAATGCTTCGACGACCACATCGATGAGGTGTGGTGTGACATCATCGACGATCACAACCATGCGTGAGGCGTGCTTTAGTGATCGTGGCAATGTTTCGACGACCACGACAACGTTGACAGACGCGGCAATGCTTTGACGACCACGGTGACGAGGTATGCCGTGACAGCGTCGACAACCGCGGCCATGCTATGAGGCGTGCTACAATGGTCGTGGCGATGCTTCGACGACCACGACGATGTCAACGGCCGTGACAATGCTTCGACGACCACGACGACGTTGACGGCCGCGGCAATACATCGACGACCACGGCGACGAGGTATGCCCTGACGGCGTCGACGACTGCGGCCATGCTGTGTGGTGATGCTTCGACGACCAGGAAGATGTCGATGGCCGCGATAATGCTTTGATGACCACGACGACGTTGACGGACACGGCAATGCTTCGACGACCATGACGACGTTGACGGACACGGCAATGCTTTGAGGACCACGACGACGAGGTATGTCGTGACAGCACCGACGACCGCGGCCATGCTGTGAGGCGTGCTTCAATGGTCGTGGCGATGCTTCGACGACCACGACGATGTGACTGCCGCGGCAATGCTTTGACGGCCACGACAGTGCTTCGACGACCACGACGACGAGGTATGCCGTGACGGCGTCGACAACCGTGGCCGTGCTACGAGGCGTGCTTCAATGGAGGTGATCAAAGGCCTACGTGGTTGCAATGCCATGCAAGGCGGAGCTGACTGCTACGTGGTCCATATTGCAATGGGTGACTGCAACATGGTCCATGTTGCAATGGTTGACCAAAGACCCACGTGTTTGCAATGTCCTGCAAGCTGGAGGTGATGCAACATGGTCGATGTTGCAATGGGTGACAAAAAGCCCACGTGTTTGCAATGCCATTAAAGCTTGAGGTGACTGCAACATTGTCCATGTTACAATCAATGACCACAACATGTTTCATTTTGTAATGGATGACCAAAGGCCCACGTGCTCGCAATGCCATGCAAAACAGAGATGACTCGAACGTAGTCCATGTTTCAATGGGTGACCGCAACATGATCCATGCCATGCATGCAAGTTGGAGATGACCGCAACATGGTCCATGTTACAAATGGATGACCCAAAGATCCACGTGTTTGCAACACCATGCAAGCTGAAGATTACCACAACATGATCTATATTTGCAATTAGTTATCGTAACATGGTTGAGTGGTAGCTAGCTTTTTTCTTTTTTTTTAAGACAAAGTAGTAGCTAGCTTTTTTTTTTTTTTTTTGAGGGGAAGTAGTAGCTAGCTTTTTATGAGACAAAGTAGTAGCTAGCTGACAACGATAGCTTTTCTTTTTTTTAGATTCAGCTGGCAACGATAGCTAGTCTTGTAGGCGTAAGGCCCACATAGCGTCTTGTAGGCACTAAGCCCCACGTAACGGATGGAAGAGATGCTGCGTGTGGTCAGCCCTTAACGGGGACAAAGCTCATATCAGAGTCGTTCCTCTGTCGTGGATCGTACGGCCGACGAGGCGGTTTATATTTCCCTGACATCAGTCGGGTGATTTGTAGCAGCCACCTTTCAGAAAAGGTCCAGTCATCTTTGGACCTTGGTTCTAAGGTCGCGGCAATGGCGACCTCTCCGCACTCCAATGTGCCCCACGCCCACCAGTGGAAAGATGGTAACACAACTATTTTGAACACCATTCCCGAAGTACCCACAAACATGAGCATGTCACCACGAGTAAGCGTAAACATCACTCCACACACACCACCCACATTGCCATCCTTCCCTCCCTTAATATGCGATGTGGCAACACAATGCGACAAGACCCAGAACACCGAAAGACTGACACGAGTAACTAGAGGTTTAGGTCCAGCGGATAAAAAATGATGTTCGATTGATGATGTGGGGAGCTTGAAGTTGAAGATATGTGTGCCCGCTGCCCAAGAAGGATTTGAGTACTTCCCTCAAAACAAAATCTTCCTCCCCTCAAAAAGGATTCGAGTAACTAGACCAACCGATCAAACACCTGCTAATTGTTTATATTTTCCTTATGAATCATGTATGCTTTGTGTTTTCGACGGTTCTTTAAAACGCTTCTCTACTACAAATGTGCATTATGAAGTATGAAGAGCTAGTGTGTTTATTCCTAATTCGGGAGTGGAAATAAAAATATGCTGCAAGGTATAACAAGGACAAAGACGAAGGGTAGGACTAAGATGTGATTTTGAATTTTCGTTGACTCAATCTACATATCTACATACACACTTACTTTGAATTCTCAAAGATGATGTGTTGCTTTAATTAAGAGGCAATTCCTTTACGTGCAACTGAATATTATGGAAATTTCTCATCTTCTACAAAAAACTGTCTTCCTTCTATGCCACTATCTTAACTTTTTCTGTTTTCGTTTGTCACCTCTATTTTTTTCTGTTTTCGTTTGTCACCTCTATTAGTTTGGTAAACCCCCCCCCCCCCCCCCCCCCCCCCCCCCCCCCCCCCCTGTAATATGTACTTTGCTTCTATTGTCGTTTCTTGTTTTGTGCTGTTAGCTTAGATACGGCAGCGTTGGGCGAGACTTGTCAGCTGGAACCTTTACATTTGTTTTCGCTTTGCATCGGGATGCTTTTGTTATGTTTTTGTTCCATTATCATTTGATAGTGGAACCCTATCCATTTTTTCAATACAACTAGAGCACTAAAACTTAACAATGACATATACTGCAGTTACAGTTGGTTGTTTGACGAGATACATCTCACAAGTAGAGTATTGTAATTACGGCGGACCATTAGGTCAGCCTGAATATATATTATCAACACATTCAGTACAAGCTTTAGGCAACCATTACACGATTTTTAGAGCACAGCGATGGCAAAAAAGGCAGGAAAATGGACAGAATTGTTTATTTCAAAATATATAGTTTGGACAATAGCAATATGCATAGATTTGTCTTGAGTAGTAGTTTCATAATATCACAACTACATTTTTATTTATAGATATGTTTAAACAGAACGTATGGAAGGAGTAGTTTACCTACCATGTCATTTTCCAAAATGGCAAATATTTACACTCCCAACTGGAAGGAGTAGTTACCTGGTTAATCTTTTCATACATGTATCTACTTTCTCGTAGTCAAATTTTTGATTTTGCACAACTGGTCTGATGATTTGTATATTTCTCCAACAAGTTGTTGGTGATAATCCTAACTACACTTAATGTGCCAATTCGTTGTGGCATTCCAATAGATTATACTATTACTAATGTACACTTTCAGGTTCACTTTATGTAAAGCTAAGTATTTTAAGAGTATACGCATACTCGACCTCTAAATTTTTTAACTACACCTATTTATAATACCACATGTACTTATTATGACCGAGTAGAGTAATATACTGTATGATACAATATGGTTGCTTTGAACAGATTGTTTCTTCACAACCAAGGTGCGGAACGGGCAGAAAGCAGGAGCAGCAGCAGTTCTTATTGTTGATCACAGAAATGAACCATTATTTGCGATAGATGAACCAGAAAGCAGCGACACAACACATGATTTACACTTACAGGATATTACCATTCCTTCAGCACTTATAACCAAAAGCCTTGGGGACAGTCTCAAGAAAGCAAATGGTAATCGCGACTTGGTTAATGTAAACTTGGACTGGGGGGAGTCCCGGCCGCACCCTCATGAGCGTGCCGAGTATGAATTTTGGACAAACGGTAACGATGAATGTGGTCCAAAATGCGATGAGCAAGTTGATTTCCTGAAGAGATTCAAAGGTGTAGCCCAGATACTCGAGAAGAAGGGCTACACACAGTTCACTCCTCATTACACTACTTGGTATTGCCCAGAGAGCTTCATGTTCAGCAAGCAGTGCAGGTCCCAATGTATCAACTATGGGAGGTATTGTGCACCAAACCCAGAACAAGGTTTCGGCAAAGGGTACGATGGGAGCGATGTGGTGGTTCAGAATTTATACCAAATTTGTGTGTTCAAAGTTGCAAAGGAGACCGGGAAGCCTTGGTTATGGTGGGACTATGTGACTCATTTTGCTATTATGTGCCCAATGAAGAAAAAGAAGTACACTCGAGAATGTGCTCTCGGAGTAATCAGATCACTTGGTATGCAAATGTTGCACCAGCCACTCTATGTTTCAAATTGCAGTACAGTTATAAACTTACAATAATGCTGGTGACTGTGTATGTGTTTTGCAGGCCTTAGTCAGAAAGCAGTTGACATGTGTGTTGGTGATCCTGACGCGGACGAGGATCATCCTGTGCTAAAAGCTGAACAAGATGCACAGGTTACTAGTTGAGCACTACCTTAGCTTTTGCGTTTACCAAGCTAGTTCTGAATGCAGCATCTTCTATTTTTCACAGATTGGCAAGGGTTCTCGCAGTGATGTTACTATGTTACCAACACTTGTAATCAACAATAGGCAATACAGAGGTCAGTGTTCATCCCTCCAATTTCAATAATGGAATAGCTACATGAGGTGCGGTGCTGGTGAACCTTAACTGCTTATTGAATCTTTACTTCCCAGGGAAACTTGAAAAAGGAGCAGTTCTTAGAGCTCTCTGCGCCAGCTTCCAAGAAAATAATGAACCATCTGTTTGCTCAAATGAAGGTTTGATTTGTTGGTTCCCATGATTTTTCATAGTCGTCTATATTTACCATGAATAATGGAGAAATTAAAAACATTAACTAAAAGGGGTAGTATGTAAGCAGTAGTGTTATGGACCAGCAGCCCATGGGGCTAGGATGGTCATCACACACATGTCTCTTTTCCACTAAGTTCTCAAATCGTACCCCCACTAACTCCCTCATGCATTACGGCATGTATAGTGGTAGAGACCAGGGTTGTGGAAAAAACTCCTACAATGCATTGTGTACGATAGCAGCCTACAGTGGACTAGTATAATGTTATAGACACTACACAAATACCTGTAAATGGTATAGACGGCAACAAACTTATAGACGAAGAATAGCAGATAATATATTTCTAATCTACACCGTATCACCCAAAATCCTATAGGCCACCTCTTATAAACTACTGATGTAAGCTTATTGTAAATTGTCTACCGATCAAGAAGAAGACATTCAAATCAATCAGTGCTTGGACAACAATGGCGGTTGTTGGCAAGATATGGCTGCTAACGTGACTGCGTGCAAGGTACATGTTCTACTGTTCTATTTTCTCCAGATTAAATTACTTCATGTGCTAAATATTTGTTCTGTTTAGCTTCATGTATGCTGTTTTCTGCACATGTAGGACACCTCCACTGGAACAGTTTGTGAATGTCCAGTTTTGCAAGGTGTGAAGTACATTGGTGATGGTTACAACCACTGCGAAGGTACACTAGTAATTTTCTATATTTATCTTTTGGTAGCTTTTGTTTGTTTTTTTTAGTAATGTGCAGAAGATACTCATTTCTCTGTGGCAGGTACCTAGACAATCTGCCCTTATATTCCTGTCCATAGTTACTTTTATAGAAAAAAACAGGGGAAGCGCACAGTTAAGTTAATGAGGCATACCCTTTTGTATCAAACAGTAGTACTAGAGGTATTATAGTGATGGAGTTGACACACTATAGCACTAACAGGCTTTGTAGAACAATATTGATTGGTCACAACATAGAAAATCATGAGGTTAAGTATTAGTACAAAGCTTCAGCTTTTAAATATTGTGCAGCGCTATCTTTGGTCATCTTTTCCAACTCTGCTTAACCATTTCTACTCTTCTTTAATGTGCAGCTCCCATGTATGTCCAGATAGAAACCATCAACCAAGACTGGCCCCAGCCGATCAAGATCCGTAATACCCATACATATTCTTCTTATTTAGTAAGTATTTTTCATCACCTTTCTTACGGTACCATGGTTCTCAAATGGATGAATGCAAATAGCCATTTCAATTGAACTATATAAGAGGATTTATTAGATCATTTGTATCTAGTTGTTCGATCGAATGAGAAATTCTCCAAAGTGCCTTTTGAGTTTGTAATATCTCAAGTATCAGAACCTTGATAATAATTGGAAACTATATCTGTTTATACTCTATACCTAAGAAATCAGTTTATCGAAGAGCCCTATCCTTTATAAGAACATGATGTACAATATTAAATAAGCTTACCATGTTAGCTTGGTAACGGAAAAAGAAAGCTTTAACTTGCTAGCCCAAAACTACTGCACACAAATACTAAGGCATATAGAAGGTTATTGACATAGTATTATTTTTCTGTGGATCCAGACAGAGGTTGTCCATAAGGCCATTTACAACCTCTTTTCAGGTACATGCATAGACATTCGATAACAACCATCGGTGTACTTTAATGTTATATGTACAACTGATTAATCATATTAATGTTCTTTTGCCAGGAATAGTTGCGGCACATAAGGTGTTCTAATAGGATCTGCAAGGTATTGTGGTGATGTGTGATATTTTTCAGATTGATACAACATGTACGTTTGACAGTTATGTGAAGAACATGGCATGAAGGTGGTTTCTGTCACAAGTTTGGTGCTTGCTCTTGCTATTGTTTAATGTCATAATCTATAGCCTTATATGTTTGTCTCTGGTGTTTTAAAATATTAGATTAGCCCAAACTATAATGCTACGCCCTTTTTCCTCCTTGATCATGGAGAGACATAGCTACTTGGGATGCAAAATATTTATGAGTTGCCGCTTTACCATGTTCCTAAGAAAGGCAAAACACAAGGATCTCATGCCATAACAAATTGGCAGAATTGGCCCCTAGACACCATTAAAACTTGGCTTTTGCCACAGGACACTGAAAAAACATGGATTTGCCGAAATCCATTACAGTTTGATGGTTCTTTCCCACAAGACAGTCCAGCCTTTATAATATTCAGATTTGATCAAACCGGAGATGATTTGTACAAATTATCCCCATGCCCATCAGGATTCATACTAAATCGGCCAAGTGCCAAACGAACTCGCAGCCTTACTCTTCACTCATAGGGATAGCACGAATTGGTCGACTTGAACGTTGATGCTGGTACAGAGATTAAGCTGGGATCTAACCACAAGTTGTGTATGACTTAACGGGACAAAGAGAGTCACAGTATGAAGAGGTTGCTTCTGACCAGAATTTGCTTAGTGCAATTGACATGTACTGGGAGACAAGAAAGCTCCCACTGCAAGTGTGTGTACTTAATTTAGTAGACTGTAGGCACCAGTGCTTATACATATACAAGGAAACAAGCTTGACTTGTAAAGTTGTACTCAGCTAAACATCATATATGCATAATTTTCAAGTAGTTAAAAATGAAGAGAAAAGGAAAATATACTTCACATGCTTTTCATATCAGAGATCTTACTAGAGCTGGGTTCAGGCATTGAGTTTAAGGCTAAAAATAAACACAGGTGGTTCTGAAGAAGAAACTTGGGGTAGAAATGATCACTGACTGGAAAACAGTGGTCACCAAGGAATTTCTTGGCCATCCCAAGCGAAGAACTTCCCGTTGTCAGTCTTCTTGGCATTGTCGATGATGGACAGGAGCTTCTGTACAGAGAACTCCCTCGTGAAGAGCTTATCCTTGGCCACATTTCTCTGGAATGGCCGTGAGAGATCGGTGTCAACTGTTCCTGGATGCAGCAAAATGCAGGCGATGTTGTCCTTCTTGCCCAGCTCGACTGATGCAGTCTTTGTCACTGCAAAGACATGACCAATGCACGCATTTCAGAAATCTAAGACAAAGAAAGGTACTACATAATTGTGGGATGATTAGTTTGCTCTGGATCAAATTGACAAAACACTCAATGAGAGGAAATCATCACAATAACAAGAATGGTATGAACTACTCAATAACAAGCTAGTGAAATATGAATGGACCAAGCTTCTTGCTGTTAACATACATTGATTCAGTGCTGTTTTAGAAGCTCTGTACGAATGCCAGCCTCCCAGAGCATTGTCTCCTATCGAGCCAACCCTAGCGCTCATATTTGCAACCAACGAGAAACCTTTCCCTGTTTTGAAGCTCGCACCAATCTTCAGGAACGGGCGCATGTGCTGACAAGAACAAAGCTCAGTTCAGACACCGGGGTAAGCACACTACTGTGATTAGCAGAATGCCGACACAATTCGGAGCAGAAAGAAAGGCGGTAATCGCTACCTTAATGACTAGAATAGGACCGACAGCATTGACTTCATATGCCAGTAGCAGGGATGACTTCTGAACTTTGCTCAATGAGGTCTCTGCAACATGAGGTCAGAGCAACCTGGTTTCAGATAAGCCATTATAATCCCATAACCCACCTAATGCAAACTGCAAAGCAGTTGCTCCAATGTGAAGGACAGACCTGGCTGTATAACATTTGGGATCGAAAGTATGCCGGCGGCATTGATCAGTAGGTCGAGGGATCCGTGGGTCTCCCCAATTGCGGCTGCGGCGGCCTGCCATGGAAAGGTTCGATCCACTCGTGTTATCACTGTATCACCTTGGAAATTTGTGAGGGGGGAAAAGCAGGAGTGGTTACCTCTATGGTGCTCTCGTCGGTGACGTCCAGCGGCAGCACGGTGAGGCGCCCCGCGTGCTCCCGTCTCAGCTCCTGGAGCTCGGCGGCGGAGTCGGGGGCGCGGCACGTCGCGACGACGCGGCCCTGGTCGCTCCTCCGCAGCAGCTGCCTCACCTGCCACGCGCGGGCAATGCGGGTACGCGGTGAGCGAATCGGAAATAAGGATGAGCACGAGGGCTGAGGCGCAAACGGAATGGGGAAGGAGCGAGCTGGGATTTGGGGTACTCACGAACTCGAGCCCGATGCCGCGCGACGCGCCCTGCACCATGGACACGCCGGAGGCGGCAGGGGCCGCGGCCGCGGACGAGAGCGCTCTTGCCGGCGACGACAGCGACATCGCCATCCTCGCCGTCGCCATTGCTGCTCTCAGCGTATTCGCGTGCATCGTCCCAGAGAAGAGAGGGCGTGGTGGTGGCTTAATGGCGCCTCCTCTGCACCATCACATGGTTGCGTTGCAGTAATGGCGGGGTGGTTCAGGCCGGCGAAGGCGACGGGATATGCGCGGCTGGACGAAGGCACACGTCCACTCTTTTCCCTTTTCTTTTCCTCCATTTTTTTTTCTTTTCTTTGCCTTTTCTCGGGGGCGCTACTAGGCGCCAGACTACCGGCGCGATTTCAGATCGGTCCATTCCGGAGCCGTTTGATCGTGCGTGTGGGTACGGTCAGGATCAACTCGCTAGCTCGTGGGCAGAAAAGAAAACGAGTGGCCGGGAGCGCTGCTAGGGTCGCTCTCGCCATGCAAGAGCATCTATTATAGCCGCGATGGGCAAATCCGGCACCTCAAACGCCCGCGGACGCGCCACACCTCAATTATCATATCTCAAATCCATACAAACTCATGCAACTACGTCGATGCATTACACACATCGTCCGGCTAATCTATCACTACTACATGTCATCGAACTATCAAAATTTGGCATGTTTGGCTATGGTGGAGATCATCCACGGCTGCCCTTGCCCTTCCCGGCGCCCTTGCCGTCCTTCTCGCGGAAGTACCGGTCGAAGATGCAGTAGGGATCGAGCCAGATCTGCTCGTCGCCGGAGCTGTCCTCGCCGTCGCTGTCCTCCTTCTCCTCCCTCGGTGGCAGTCCGGCCATGGCACGGACCGCCCGATTCTGCTCTCGGGCGAGGGCGCGCGTGTTCCTCCGCTGCCGTTTCTTCAGAATGCGGGCGCGGATGGCTTCCTCCTCTGCGGTCGCCCGCGCCGCCGCATTAGCCGCCTCCGCGGCCGCCATTTCGGTCGCGATACGGGCCTCGGCGGCCCTCATCCTCACCTTCCCACGGTGGGCTGCCCGTTCCTGGTGGACTCATAGTCTGCCCGACCGGTGATGGGAAAGGAGAGATTTTCCGGCCGCCGGGACCGCGATGATCCAGCCCCAGAGGACCCCAGCGCACGTTGAGCCGACACTATGGAGTCGCGCCGGACAGATCCGTCCGTCGGCCGGGCGCTGTCCTCCCGGGAGCGGCGGAGTGCAATGTGGACCGCCATTGCCTCCTCCAACCTGCACGGGATGACACCCCAGTCGACGGATCCGGACTGGTCGGAGTTAGATCCGCTGCCCGCCATGCCGGAGCCGGCCGGAAATCGACGGAGGTGAGCTCGGGTGGCGGAGGGAGTGGAGGGGAGAGGAGTGTGAAGTGGCTAGAGTTTGGTCCGCGAGAGGATGGGGACGAATATATGTGGGATCCGCTGCCCGCCATGCCGGAGCCGGCCAGGCCGACGTGGCGGGCGTGCCCGGGTGCCCCCATATCCGCCCCATATTTGGGCTGGATATGGGGAGTGCCGGTCAGCCCGGGCGTTTGAGGCCCGTTTGAGGCGCCCGGCTGGGTCGAAATTTCGTGACTGGTCAGTGACCGGGCGGCCCGCCCGGGCGTTTGAGGGGGGTTTGGGGAGTCCGGTTGTAGATGCTCTAACCCCCTCGCCTCTCCCACATCCCCTCCCACCCCCCTAGGTTGAGCCTGCATAAGAGTCGTTTCTTCTTTTAGGATGTGTTTGGTTTGAGGGACAGGCTAGGGTGGTTGAGGGCATCCCCAACCAGCAGGCTAGGGATAGCCTTTTTCTGTTTGGTTGGAAGGGTGGGGTTATCCCATGTTTTGTTTGGTTCAAAGGATGAAACGTGGTTGAGGATAGCCATTGTAGTGTTTGGTTTGAGGGATAAATGAAGGATAAGGTTGTGGTAACCTTTTTGACTTGAGATGGTGAGATTACCCTCATAATTTGCACTTTTTCAATGGAAGGAAGGAAAATATGATATGTACAGTCATAATTTCGAAAATTCATACTATTTCACAACAGACCAAAACAACACAGTAGTACAAACTTTGAACTTCATCACATATAATAGTTCAACATTTCATATATATAACAAGTGCATAGAACTCATAGTTCAACATTCCACGGAGTACTACTAGAACCTAATAGTTATACAACCATAGTTATTGTCTGGTTGCATCAAAAGAATTAATCCATACAATCCATAGTTCATGTTTTGGTTGCATCAAAAGGACAAGTCAATCACCAGTTCACCACAATATGCACTCACCATCCTTACGCTTCAGGAAAGGTACTCTTGACATACCTAGAAACCCAAACCTTCTTCTGATCCTCTTCCAACACCTTGAATGCCATAGCAACACGAGGATTGTCAACCAAATATGCATAGTAATGAGCAAGGTGATCCAAACTGAAACCAGGAAGTACTTTCATGCTCTCCCAAAGACCATCTATGGCATTGTTCTCGCTGCTAGTACTCTTCTCTATGGTAATAGCAATTCTTTCACTAGATGCTAGTATGGTTGCATGCAGCTTGTCTTCTGCACAAGGATTTGGTTTGGCTTTTTTTGGTTTGGGACCGGATGAACCTACATTGGTTGATTGTGCAACCTCTTCATGTGGGGCAGTGGGTTTCTTGGCTGTCTCTTCTTCAAGATTAACCACTTCTGTAGCAAGAGGGTCACTTGAGCCTTTTGCATATTGCCCTGTAGCCATGCTCCCTCCAACTATATTCACCATCTCCTTATAATGAGTAATAGTCTTGTTAAGGTATTGTTCGTCCTCTGGGTGAGCCTTGTAGAAACAAAATAATTAATTTTAGTAAGTATTTGGACATAAAGAAATAATTTCAGCAAGTATTTCAGCATATAGAAATAGTTCCAGCAAGTATTTGAGCATAAAGAAAGGAGTACAGCAAGTGTTTGGACATAAAGAAACAATTCCAGCAAGTGTTTGGACATGAAGAACAATTCCAGCAGACATAGGTAATTTCAGCAAGTATTTTGACATAAAGAAACAATTCCAGGAAGTGATTGGACTTGTAGATACTGATTTCAGCAAGTATTTGACTTAAGAAACCCATTACAGCAAGTACTTTCACATAAACAACAATTCCAACAAGTAGAATGATTTGTGTAAAGAAAGAATAACAAGTACTCATGAGCAGGAAAATAGTTACCTTAACATGATTTGTGTAATGCTCATGATCAAGAACAATCATACACTTGACATCATCCCATAGTGCACCACTCAACTCCTTGAGTTTCATTATTTTCTGCAGTTTCCTCTTCCATGTCCTATTATGATTTTTGATCTGACCTCCATTCAAGTTAAGTTGGAAATGCTCATTCAAAGCAATGGCACAAGCGTTGAACTGTGATTGCTTGAAGGCAGTACTTGTTCTATTGCCATTGGAGACCAAATCACTTAGCCATGTTAGCATGAACTTTGACATGGTAGGTGTCCATGAAACTGGCTTAGCAGCCATTCCCTACAATTTCAGCAAGTGTTTGGACATTGGCAAAGTAATTTCAGCAAGTACTTGGACATAACAAAATAATTTCAGCAAGTAATTGATATAATGAAACAATTTTAGCAACTTAAATTGTCATTACAAATGCCATCTCAGAAAATAATATGTCCTTACTATTAGAAGGGATAGAGAGGGTTTGATGGAATTGATGTTTATTGCTTGAGCCTCGTGGGCATATATATAGGAGTACAATGACCAACTTGGAGTACAAAACAAGGTAGAATAATATCCTACGCTATCCTATCTTTCCTAATAATCAATATACTCAACATCCCCCCGCAGTCACAATGGTAGCGACGCAGACGGTGAGACTGGAGAAGAATCCGAAGACAAGCCGACGGACATCCCCCCCGCCACAGTCGTAACGGTCGATGCATCGCGGAAGTCATGGCTGAAGTGAAAACCGACGAGGTTGCTCAAGCAAGGTGGTAGCCCTTTGTGCCGATGTCGAGGTAGCCGAGAGCGTAGGGTGGTGTAGCCGTGGTCGAGGTAGCCGTGCGAAGAACGTCATGGTCAATGTCGAGTCGGGGTGGCCGGTGTCGAGATAGTCACCGTGGAGCCGCGAAAGAAGAGCGGCGGCGGCGGCCTGAGGATGCGGTGGCGGCGGCTAGGGAAGGAGCGCGGCGGCGATGCTCGAAGTAGGCGAGAAAGAACCCGACAGCGTGACAAAGACCGGTGCGGACGGTGACGTTCCCGCGCCAAGGGAGGCGACGCGGCGCATATCATGTGGAAGTCGACGCGCGGGGACGACAGAGTGGACCGCGTGTCGTGACGCTACGGCCCGAAGGGGCGACGCAGCGGCAGCGCGCGGGGACGGGGCGACGGCGGGGAAGACCTCAGGGCGGTGGCAGGGACCGCGTGCCACGCTCGCTATGGCCTGATGGGGCGACGCAGCGGTAGCACGAGGGTCGGTGCAACCATAAGGACGGCCTGAAACGGACGGCCTCGGGGCGACGGTGGACCGCGGGCCGCGGCACTACGGTCCGAAGGGGCGACGCAGCGGCAGCGCGCGGGTCGGTGCAACCACGGGGGAACCACGGGGCGACGGCAGGGACTGCGTGCCATGCTCGCTATGACCCGATGGGGCGACACATCGACAGCGTGAGGGTCGGTGCAGCCACGGGGACGGCCTGGAGCGGACGGCCTCGGGGCGACGGTGGACCACGGGCCGCGGCACTACGGCCCGAAGGGGTGACGCAGCGGCAGCGCGCGGGTCAGTGCAGCTGCGGGGAGAACCATGAGGCGGAGACGCTGCGGTCCGAAGGGACGATGCAGCTGCAGCCCATTGCTCAATTGGTGAAGAGGCGTGTAAACTTGATGTTGATCTTCACTGAATTCTTTCTGCGGAGACGTGCATCGGGTGATCAGACCAAACGCCCGCGATCCAGAGTCCGGATCGGCTGGCGATGCAAGCTCGGCGGTGCGGCGTGTGGTCGAGCGTGAGAGCGCGTGTTGGACAGAAGACTGGGCGTACGCGTACAGGATACGCAAGCACACACAGCCCACGGCTCGGAATGCCTATAGCCGCACGCGTCCATGGTGCAACGAGCGAAGCAGCCAAAGCACACCATCGTGGGCCACATGGCCAGCACAGGAGTACGCGACGGCCGCCCACCAGCAGACCTGCTGAAGTGCTGCATGCAGACGAAGCAGCGGAGCTCGGCGAATGACGAAGATGTCGACAAAGTAGACACACATTGTGGATGACAGACGGTGGCGGACGACACAAACCGATCTTAGATCGGAAAACAAAAAGAAACGCCGGTCAAGTCAACCAGCACGAGAGAAAAATCCGGATCAAACGATCGGAAAAAGACTCTCTAGGGCAGCCGATCAACAGGATCGGCGGACGAACGCTAGGTACGGGCAGCGCGGCCCCCGGCGGCGATCATGGAGACCGATCGCCCCGGGGGCGGCGCGGAGCGGAAGCGGCGGGCGGCGGCTAGGGTTGGATCGGTTAGACTGATACCATGTTAGCTTGAGCCTCATGGGCATATATAGGAGTACAATGACCAACTTGGAATACAAGACAAGGTAGAATAATATCCTACGCTATCCTATCTTTCCTAATAATCAATATACTCAACACTTACAAATAAGTTCCAACACACACAATAGTTCCAACAAAGTACAATAATTCATCACAGCAAGCTAAATGACATAGTAGCTACTACATATTTTGACCCTGCAAATGGTTTTGTCTGTCTTCCCACATTTGATTAGCAAGTCCTTGCCTAAAATTAGCCATGTATGCAGAATCATGTGCTTAACCACTTGATGATGAAGCATGAGTAATATTTGGCACCCAGTCATCCTCGGGTATTATATATTCATCTATCCCATCATTTATAACCCAATTGTGAATAATGCAACAAGCCACAACAATGTCTACTTGTGTTGGATAGAGAAAGAATGGGGTGGCATCATCAAGTATCTTGAATCTTCTCTTCAATGACCCAAATGCACGTTCTACGGTCACACGAAGAGAAGAATGCCTAAGGTTGAACAACTCCTTCTCATTTTGCACGGGGTTGTTTCCCCACTCATTCAAGTGGTACCTCACGCCACTAAAAGGAGGCAAAAAACCCGGTTTGGCTCCATATCCAGCATCAACTAGATAAAATTTTCGTAAACGAGGAGCATTTGGGTTACTTGGTTATATATATAAATACCACATTGACAAGACAAATGTATATAGTTCATCTATTACCTTGTGGGACACGTAGACCATTTTCACGTTCTAAAGCATCATGTAAAACTAGAGCATCATGTGTTGTCCCCTCCCAACGGGCCAACACATATGTCAATCGAAGGTCAAAATCTACAGCCGCCATCACATTTTTAGTAGCATGAGTCTTTCTACCACGAAAGGCAGCCTCCATATCCGATGTAACGGAGGCTCGCACATGTGTACCATAAATAGCTCCAATACAATCCTATTTGGTGCAAACAAAAACCCAAAAATTAGGATCTAAACAAATTCATGCCTACAATGAAAAAATATAGTTGTCACTTGGTCTCATACCTTAAAGTATGGATCCCACCGGTAGTTTCCTTCTATTTTGGTTTGGGTCTCCAATGAAGGCTTTTAGCGAATGAAAACATTGTTCATTCCTTCCCGTTGGGGAACAAACGTTCGCTCAGGTTACCTCCCTGAGCTGACATTCGCCCATTATCCGCGACAAAAGGGTTATTACAAGGCTCGTAAAGCGCACGTAGGTAGTGCCCCAATCCCATCGAACGCTCCAATGAACATCGTAGGACAAAATATTGGTTCGATGAAACGCCAAGGGTCGGTCACTCAGCACTCCTCACTCCCGTTGGCACCACCACGTTCTTCGATAGATCCAAAAAAACACCTCTACATGTTCATAATGTAGGCCTATTCACCTCTTTTGGAACAATTATCGAGAGTTCTCTATTTGATTAGGAGCACTGGGTATTTAACTGAATCTTTTCATAGGTTAGGTCTATACTATCCATATTACAATTTAGTTTGCTTTTATTGGTGTCTTCGTGGTCCTTGTGATAACTTTGGTGCAGCCATATAACCTAGGCAGGAGTGTGACGATGCATTTGCAGGTTGGGGTGCCAAGATGGTCGGTGTCACCAAGGTCACACCCGGTGGACCAGCCATAGTGATCGGCAAACCAGGATTGCCTAGATGTGTAGGATCGTCATGGAGTCGAGAGTGGAACTTCATCATCACACACAAGCTTCAGGGGTGAAGATCCCGAATGCCAAGCCCTGCTGGTGATAGCAGTTTTTGCAAACCTCAGACCAGGCGATCTTGCCTTGGGCTATGACGAAATTGTTAGCCCACAGAAAGGCTTGGCAACGACGCACGGAGGAGGGGATGCCATAAGTGACGAGTCAAGAGCATCTTGTGCATATCATCACTTACATATGTACAATAATTGCATTCATATCATTTTTTCGCGAATATGCAAGAGCTTGCGTATCTTTCGTTGATAGTAAGGAGAGAGTACAAGAACCCTAGCACTAGCTCCCGACAAGGGGTAAGCGCATCTCCAACGCAGACCCTCAAACCGCCTGCATCCGTCTGAACCGTGCGGTCCGGACGTGTTTTGCCATCCAGCGGTCCAATATCCGTCCGCTGGCTGGTCCGAACGTCCTTTTTCCCGCAAACTGGAAGCAAGCTAGGGGGGTTTGCGGGAGTCTGGACACCAGCCACTTAAGACTCCGACACCCTTGATGACCCACAAGTGTAGGGGATTGATACGTCTCCAACGTATCTATAATTTTTGATTGTTCCATGTTGTTATATTATCAATCTTAGATGTTTTATATACATTTACAGCAATTATATATCATTTTTTCGGACTAACCTATTAACTTAGTGCCCAGTGCCAGTTGCTGTTTTTTGCCTGTTTTTGGTTTTCCAGAATATCGGTACCAAACGAAGTCCAAATGCCACGAAACTTTTTGGAGATTTTTTTTTTCTGGACATAACAAGTACTGGAAGCTTCGGGAGAGGGCCAGAAGCCAGAGGAGGTGGCCATGAGCCACCAGGGCGCGCCCTAGGGGGGTGGCGCGCCCTGGTGCCTCGTGGGCCCACCTCTGCCCCTTTTGACCTAATTCCACCACTATAAATTCTCTAAAATCGGGAAACCAACAGAGGAGTCCACGAAATACTTTTTCCGCCGCCGCAAGTTTCTATTCTCGAGAGATCCTGATGACCCACAAGTATAGGGGATCAATCGTAGTCCTTTTGATAAGTAAGAGTGTCGAACCCAACGAGGAGCAGAAGGAAATGACAATCGGTTTTTAGCAAGGTATTTTCTACAAGCACTGAAATTATCGGTAACGAGTAGTTTGATAGCAAGGTAATTTGTCACAAGTGACAAGTAGTAATAGTAACAAAGAGTGCAGCAAGTTGGCCCAATCCTTTTTATAGCAAAGGACAAGCCGGAACGATCTCTTATAGCAAGTAAAGCATTCTCGAGGACACATGGGAATTTCATCTAGTCACTTTCATCATATTTGTTTGATTCGCGTTCGCTACTTTGATAATTTGATATGTGGGTGGACCGGTGCTTGGGTGTTGTTCTTACTTGAACAAGCCTCCCACTTATGATTAACCCCTCTCGCAAGCATCCGCAACTACGAAAGAAGAATTAAGATAACTCTAACCATAGCATTAAACATATGGATCCAAATCAGCCCCTTACGGAATAACGCATAAACTAGGGTTTAAGCTTCTGTCACTCTAGCAACCCATCATCTAATTACTACTCCAAAATGCATTCCCTTAGGCCCAAATATGGTGAAGTGTCATGTAGTCGACGTTCACATGACACCACTAAGAGAATCAACAACATACATATCATCAAAATATCGAACAAATACCAAATTCACATGATTACTTATGACAAGACTTCTCCCATGTCCTCAAAAACAAAAGTAACTACTCACAAATCATAAGCATGTCCAAGATCAGAGGGGTATTGAATTGCATAATAGATCTGAACATAAAATCTTCCACCAAATAAACCAACTAGCATCAACTACAAGATGTAATCAACACTACTAGCAACCCACAGGTACCAATCTGAGGTTTTGAGACAAAGATTGAATACAAGAGATGAACTAAGGTTTGAGATGAGATGATGCTGGTGAAGATTAGTCCTCCCACAATGAGAGGATCACTGGTGATGTCGATGGCGACGATTTCCCCCTCCCAGAGGGAAGTATCCCCAGCAGAATCTCTCCGCCGGAGAGCAAAAGTGCTCCTGCCCAAGTTCTGCCTCGAGACGGCGGCGCACCATCCCGAAAGTCTTCTCTATATATTTTTTAGGGAAAATGGGCTTATATACCAGAAAATGGGGGCCAGAGGCTGGCCAGGGGCCCCACGAGCCACCAGGGCGCGCCTAGGGGGGTTGGCGCGCCCTGGTGCCTCGTGGGCACCTGGGTGGCCCCCTCTGGTACTTTTTGCTTCCAGTATTTTTTATTTATTCCAAAATAATTCTCCGTGAAATTTCAGCTCATTTGGAGATGTGCAGAATAGGTATCTTGACATAGCTTTTTCAGGTCCAGAATTCTATCTGCCGGCATTCTCCCTCCTTGTGTGAATCTTGCATATTAAGAGAGAAAATGCATTAGAATTGCTTCAAAAAGTGTTATATTGATTAAAAACACTATAAATAACAGTAGTAAAACATGATGCAAAATGGACGTATCAACTCCCCCAAGCTTAGACCTCGCTTGTCCTCAAGCGGAAGCCGATATCGATAATCATGTCCACATGTTTAGTGAGAGAGGTGTCGATAAAAACAAAATACGGACATAGTAGCATCATGATCATTATTATAACAGCAATATTTATTATCATAAACTTCTCATGAGCAAGTAACAATTCATCACAACAATGGAGTATAAGGCATAAACTTTCTTGAAAACTAACAAACTATGTTCTCAGTCAACAATGCAATTGCAATTCATCATATTTTTAGGAAGGGTCTCATGTAGGAGCTATTTAGCAAGTCCGCATACTCAACCATCATTTAGTCTTCTATGATTGCTAACACTCACGACATATATATGCAGCAAAAAGTTTCAGCCAGACACATAGAAAGATAGGGGCTTGTGATTTTGCCTCCCAACTTATTCACCTCAAGGGTGATGTCAACAATAATAACTCATGATCACTCATATCCAACTGGATATATATGCTTAGATCTTTCCCCACCACATGATGCTTGCAAAAGAGAAAAATAAAAAGGAAGTAGAGGAGAACACTATTGACTCTTGCATAAAAAGTAAATACATAAAAGTAAAGGATAGGCCCTTCGCAGAGGGAAGCAGGGGTTGTCATGCGCTTTTTGTTGTTGGATGCTAGAGCTCTTAATGCAAAGGAACATCACTTTATATTGCCCCTTGTGATAGCAACCTTTATTATGTAGTCTGTCGCTTTTATTTCTTTACCATCACAAGTTCGTACAAAGCTTATTTCCCTTACAATAAAAGTTCAGACATATTTAGCGGCAATTTTTATTGCTTTTTGCACCGATGACAACTTACTTGAAGGATCTTATTCAATCCCTAGGTAGATATAGTGGACTCTCATGACATTAAACTGGGTTTAAGGGTTTTGGATGCACAAGTAGTATCTCTACTTGGTGCAGATTTTTGGCTAGCAAAGATATTGGGCAAGCACCACATGTTGGAGGATCTATAACAATATAACTTCTATGTGAATATGAACAAACATAATTCATTACGTTATCTTCCTTGTCCAACGTCAACAATTTGTCATAAAATACTTAATGGGGGCTCACAATCATAAAAGATGTCCAAGATAGTATATTTGCATGTGAATCTTCTCTTCCCTTATTAATTCTTTCATGAATTGCATCATTGACTAATGCTATGTTTGTTAACTTCCAATAAATTTTACCACTTATACTTTTCTTTATGTGATGTCATTACTTTCCATAAGATTAGCATATGATATTTTTCATTATTTTCATTGCTAGAATTGAAACATGAAAGTAAAGAAGCAAAAACTCAAACTACTCTTTATTATATAACTCTCAACTCGATTACATAGATAGATAGATCATGAAGCTAACACTCAAAAATAGATCATACTAAACTTTTATTCAACTAGATCACGAAATAACTAAGGTTCGAACGAACTAGAAATAGGTAAAGATAATAAAGGTGATGGTGATACGATACCGGGGCACCTCCCCCAAGCTTGGCACAAGCCAAGGGGAGTGCCCATACCCATGTGCTCAAGTCTCCTTCTTCGGTGATGGTGGTGATGAAGTGGTGAGCTTGTCCTTCAGCTCAAACAGATACATCAACCTGCGGTTGATGCTCCGAAAGGCGATGTTTTGCTCTTCCAACAAAATAACTTCACGAGTGAGAGATGTATTTTGAGCACTAACTATTTCAAAGACTCTTAGGGCTTCAATTACGGATGGGGAAAGATGATCATATAAGGGTTGAAGGATATCTCCCTTCTCTGCGGTCTCCTCCATGGGGATGGCTTGCCCTCCTTCCGGAGCCTGGGCTCCTGCAACTTCCTCGACCTTGTCCTCCTTGCCATTGTCTTCTTCTCCCGACGACAACTCGTAGTAAACCTCGCTGTAGGGGCGTTTGCCCGGAGATGGTTGCACAATGCGGTGCTTGGCACAGAGCTTTTGGGGAGCCATGGCGATCTAGATCTGTCAGAAAAATAGCACGAAACAAGAACAGAGGAGATTTCTGCGATACGGTGGTCAAAACATCCTGGAGTATATATAATGATTTTTTATCTTGCAAAACAAGTAATCCAGGAGAAAACGGAGTCGGGAAGGCTCACATGGGGCCCATGAGCCACCAGGGCGCGCCGGGGGGGTGGCGCGCCCTGGTGCCTCGTGGGCACCAGGTGGGTCCCCTCGGGTATTTCTTATTTTTGTATTTTTTCTAATATTCCAAAACTGACATAAAGTATTTTTATGGAATTTTTGGAGTCGGTTTACTTACCGTATCACATACCTCTTCCTTTTCAGGGTTCTGGAGTGTTCCGGAAGGTCTCTCTTATGTATTCCTTTGGTGTAATTGTTTCAATAATATTAGTTTCAACATTAATAGGGGTACCTGAAATATAGTGCTTGATTCTTTGCTCATTCACCACTCTCGGATTAGTGCCTTCGGAGTTGTTTATTTTGATGGCTCCAGAGCGATAAACTTCTTCGATGATATACGGTCCTTCCCATTTAGAGAGAAGTTTTCATGCAAAGAATCTCAGACGAGAATTATACAATAGAAGTGCATGATTATTATAGCTTCGTATTTCTTCTCCGATCTATTGATTTGGTTTGGCCAACTTGATTGATTTATCTTGCCATGGGAAGAGGTGCTTTGTAATGGGTTCAATCTTGCGGTGCTCAATCCCAGTGACAGAAAGGGACATGACACGTATGTATCATTGCTATTAAGGGTTAACAGATGGGTTTTATTCATGCGTGAGTTTACTTTATCTACATCATGTCATCGTTCTTAAGGCGTTACTCCGTTCTTTATGGACTTAATACACTAGATGCATGCTGGATAGCGGTCGATGTGTGGAGTAATAGTAGTAGATGCAGGCAGGAGTCGGTCTACTTGTATTGGACGTGATGCCTATATACATGATCATTGCCTTGGATATCGTCATAATTATTTGCTTTTCTATCAATTGCCCAACAGTAATTTGTCTACCCACCGTATACTATTTTCTTGAGAGAAGCCTCTAGTGAAAACTATGGCCCCCGGGTCTATCTAAATCATATATTAAAAACCCTAAAATACTTTGCTGCACTTTTCCTTTATTTATTTTATTTTGTATTTTTGTTTAATCTATCTATCTATCACATACAATTTAATCTTGTAATTAACCGCCGAGGGATTGACAACCCCTTGTTTTTGTTGGGTGCAAGGATTTGTTGTTTTGTGTGCAGGTGCTGCTAACGAGGTGTTGCGTGATTCTCCTACTGGATTGATAACCTTGGTTTCATAACTGAGGGAAATACTTATCTCTACTGTACTGCATCTCCCTTCCTCTTCAGGGAATTACCAACGTAGCTCACAAGTAGCAGGAAGAATTTCTGCCGCCGTTGCCGGGGAGACATCATCAACATCTATCATGTACCTATGCATAAAACTTTCATCTCCTTGCATTTATTTTATTTGGCTCTCGTTTTCATCTCCCCCACTTCTAAAATGTTTTTACAAAAATATAAAAATATTTTCCGTTTGCCTTTTTCTTGTTTGCTTGTTTGCTTGCTTGTTATCTTGTTTGCGTAGCCACGATGTCTCAAGAAAATACAAAATTGTGTGATTTTTCCAATACTAATAATAATGATTTTATTAGTACTCCAATTGCTCCTCCCGCTGCTAGTGCGGAGACTTGTGATATTAATGCCGCTTTGCTAAATCTTGTTATGAAAGAGCAATTTTCTGGTAGTCCTAATGAAGATGTTGCATCCCATCTTAACACTTTCGTAGAATTGTGTGATATGCAAAAGAAAAAAGATGTGGATAATGATATTGTGAAATTAAAATTATTCCCGTTCTCATTGCGGGATCATGCAAAAATTTGGTTTTCATTTTTACCACGAAATAGTATCGATTCTTGGGATAGGTGTAAAGATGCTTTTATTACCAAATATTTTCCTCCTGCAAAAATTATTTCACTTAGAAATCAAATTATGAATTTCAAGCAACTTGATCATGAACATGTTGCCCAATCTTGGGAGAGGATGAAATTAATGATAAGAAATTGCCCTACTCATGGTTTAAATTTATGGATGATCATACAAATTTTTTATGCGGGATTAAATTTTGTTTCTAGAAATCTTTTAGATTCCGCCGCGGGTGGTAATTTTATGGAAATTACTTTGGGATAAGCTACTAAATTGCTTGATAATATTATGGCAAATTATTCACAATGGCATGCTGAAAGAGTTCCTACTAGTAAAAAAGTGAATTCTGTTGAAGAAATTAGCACTTTGAGTGATAAAGTTGATGCGCTTATGAAATTGGTTGCTAGCAAAAATACTCCTATTGATCCAAATTATGTGCCTTTATCCACTTTGATTGAGCAAAATAATGATCCCGTAGATGTGAATTTTGTCTCGCGAAACAACTATAATAATAATACTTATAGAGGTAACTTCAATGCTAGACCGTTTCCTGGAAATTCCTCTAATAGTTATGGCAATTCCTATGGTAATTCTTATAATAATAATAATAGGATGCCCTCTGATCTTGAAAGTAATATTAAAGAATTTATTAATGCTCAAAAGGTTTTCAACACTACGATAGAAGAAAAATTGAGTAAACTTGATGATATGTCTAGGAGCATCGATAGAATTATTCATGATGTGGAAAATCTTAAGACTAAAAATTTTCCACCCAAAATTGATATTAATGAATCAATTAAAGCTTTATATGTCTCCATGGATGAGAGTAAGAAAAGAACCGCCATGCTAAAAGCTAAACAAGAATTTTTAGAAAAAGCGATTCCTCCCGATTTTTATCGTAGTAATGATGAGGATATTAAAATGATTGGTGTTTCAACTATTGATTATTTGTTTAGCAATATAAAACTTGATGAAAAGGGGACTGAAGAAGAGTCAACTTTAGCTAGTAGGCGCCCCCATAATTCGGAGGGTGAAAATCTTAATGAAAAAATTGATAAAAGTGGGTCTAGAGAGGTAAAAACTTTAACTAGTGATGTGCCCACTCTCTTGGATCACAAAGATTTTAATTATGATAATTGTTCTTTGATTGAGTGCATTTCTTTGTTACAATCCATGCTAAATTCACCCAACGCTTATGAGCAAAATAAGGCTTTCACTAAACACATCTTAGAGGCAATGATGAAAGCGTTAGAAAAAAAGCTAGAACTAGAGATTTCAATTCCTAGAAAACTATATGATGAATGGGAACCCACCATTAAAGTTAAAATTAAAAATTACGAGTGCAATGCTTTATGTGATTTGGGTGCTAGTGTTTCCACAATTCCAAAATCTCTATGTGATGTACTAGGCTTTACCAATATAGATGAATGTTCTCTTAATTTGCATCTTGCGGATTCTACTATTAAAAAGCCTTTGGGTAGAATAAATGATGTTCTTATTCTTGCAAATAGGAACTATGTGCCCGTTGATTTTATTGTACTTGACATTGAATGCAATCCTTCTTGCCCCATAATACTTGGTAGACCGTTCTTACGAACCATAGATGCCGTTATTGACATGAAAGAAGGGAATATAAAATTTCAGTTTCCACTAAAAAAGGGTATGGAAAATTTCCCTAGGAAAAAAATTAAAGCACCATATGAATCCATTATGAGGGCCACTTATGGAATCAACTTGAAGGATGATAATACATGAAACTATGCATTATGCCTAGCTAGGGGCATAAAAAATAGCGCTTGTTGGGAGGCAACCCAATGAATAAAATAAATTTTTGCTTTTTGTTTCTGTTATTGTGTGTTTTTATATTTATTCTAATGTTATGATTGTGTTTTTTTGTTTTTAATTAGTGTTTGTGCCAAGTTAAACCTTTGGGATGATTTGGAAGATAGTATTATTGATGCTGTTTGGAAAACAGAAAGTTTTGCGTCCAGTTCTGGAATTTTGTTTCTGTACTGGAGCATCAGAAAAATCTCAAATTTTTACAAAATATTGGTATATGAATTTCCCACGTTGTCCTAATTTTTCAGAATTTTTGGAGTTACATAAGTATAGATTTTAAATAGATCTCTACAGACTGTTCTGTTTTTGACAGATTCTGTTTTTGATGCACTACTTGCTTGTTTTGATGAAACTATGGATTGTATCGGGGGGTATAAGCCATGGAGAATTTAGAATACAGTAGGTATAATGCAAAAATAAAATATGAATGGGTTTGCAACAGTACTTAAAGTAGTGATTTGTTTTGTTATACTAACAGATCTCACGAAGGTTTTGTTGAGTTTTGTGTGATTGAAGTTTTCAAGTTTTGGGTGAGATCACGATGGATGAAGGAATAAGGAGTGGCAAGAGCCCAAGGTTGGGGATGCCCGAGGCACCCCAAGGTAATATTCAAGGAAGACTCAAGCATCTAAGCTTGGGGATGCCCCAAAAGGCATCCCCTCTTTCTTCTACCAACCATCGGTAATTTTACTTGGAGCTATATTTTTATTCGTCACATGATATGTGTTTTGCTTGGAGCGTCGTGTATTATATGAGTCTTTGATTTGTTTGCTTTTTAGTTTGGCACAATCATCTTTGCTGGACACACCTATTTGAGAGAGCACACGATCATCATGATTTGCTAGAATACTCTATGTGCTTCACTTAAATTTTTTGAGCTAGGCAGTTGCTCTAGTGCTTCACTTAAATCTTTTTGAGCACGGCGGTGGCTATATTTTGAAGAAATATTTAAACTCTCATGCTTCACTTATATTATTTTGAGAGTTGGTAAATTTTGAAGAAATATGTGCACTCTCATGCTTCACTTATATCTTTTTGAGAGTTGATAATAGTAATGGTAATTTGCACAAGATATGATTTGGTCCCAAAGTGATGAATATTCAAGAGGGATATTATAAAAACTTTCATATAGATCATTGGATATGATAAGTGTGATTCCTTGCAATAGTTTTGCGATATGGAGATGATGATATGTGTCGGTGTACTAAAGTATGGGCCCCTTTAGTACCCCTTACTTGTGTACGGGCAGTTGTAGCCGAACCGCGGCAGGCCTTGCCGGGGAATAGCTAGGAGCAATCTCAAGACGAAGATAGTGCTTGCCGGCGAGGAGCGAGCCGGCAAGCCAGGAACCCGGCAAGCCTTGCCGGGAAGAGACGTTCAAGTCAACGACCGGACCAGAAGGCAGAAGGCCAAAGGGGTGCGAAGGCCCGGCAAGACCCTTGCCGGCAAGGCCTCGCGGCCGGCGAGACCCGGGCCCGGCAAGCCCCGGTCCCGGCAAGCATCGGACCCGGCAAGCCCCGGGCCCGGCAAGGATTCAGCCCCGTCAAGGCTCTGCACAGTGTAGCGCTATCGCTCCTGCGCAGCGGCCAGCCTTGTCGTTTAGGGTTTGTCCTCATGGTGACGTGGCGCGATGCTGGCCACGAGATGCTTAAGCGGTGCTGATGGGATGGCTGCTTTTGCCCATCCCCTGTAAAGCTTTTCCAAGCCCGAGACGCTGAGGGACACCTCGACGGACACCTCACGGTGCATTTAATGAGCTTGTCCTAAGCCGTCAGGGTTAGGTATGATAACACTGTAGTGACCCTGTAGCTACTTCCCACCTCATACCTTATCCCTTACGCCACTGTGGTAGCCCCTTTGACTCATATAAAAAGGAGGCCCAAGGCATAGCTATGGAAGAAGCACTTCGAAGCTCATTCTGCATGCGTAGCTGCTACTGTAGCTCCCAGAACTTGGCCAAGAATATCCACAATAATACCATCAAAGCAGGAGTAGGGTTTTACGCATCCGTGCGGCCCGAACCTGGGTAAATTCCCCGTGTGCTGTTCGCTAGTTCTGCTCTTCGTGCAATCCTCTCCCCTTGCCGAACCGTAAAGGGATCTGCTCGATAGCGATCCCATAGGTGTTCGTTTCCCACGACATCTTTGGCGCGCCAGGTAGGGGGATCGAGGTTGTGCGAACCTGATCTAGCGATCAGCGCGTCAGATCTTCGATCATTTTCATCACCATGGCTCCCAAGAAGAAGGGTTTCATGGCGGTTGGTCCATCTGCGTCCGTCGTACCTGATGCTGCGCGCACAGGCGACGGGGTAGGCGCGGGTGGAGGAGGTGGAGGCTCCGAGCTTCCACGGCGTTCCGGCAATCCGAGCCGGACGAGCAACAGGTCCAGGGATGGAGCTGCGCAACCTGCGGGTGGTGCAGCGACATCCAAGGATGGAGCGGCGCCTTCCAGGACGAATACACCGGCGCATGCACCGCGACCTTCTCAGGACGCGCGTGACGTGCGGCCTCAAGATGTTGGTGGTTCTGGGCGTCCGCATGGGAAGTCCCCTGTACATCATTCCCAGGGTGCGCAGGGCCAAGATCCACGCCAGCGCGCTGGTGGAGGCCGCGCGCGGGTGCAGAGTCGTGATGATGCTCCTTCTAACCCGGTTAGGAGTTTGAGCACCTCACGTTCTTCGCACCTATCGCCGCCGCCTACGCCTGCAGAGGCGTTGGCGCGGGCTCAGCTGCTCCTAGACTTCCCTCCCGCCGCGGAGAAGCTAGACGAGTGGCGAGCTGCTATCCAGAGCCTCATCGGCCTAGCCAACAACGACGTGCCGCAGCAGGGTGAACCCTCGCGGCTGCCGTCGTCTAGGCTGGTGCGTGCCGATGGAGAGAAGACCGGAGCTAGAACGACCACGTTGCGTTCCCCTCCGTTGCGTCAAGAGCGGTCGATAACTCGGCGGACCAGCGCCCGTGAGGATGATTCCACGGCGTCGTCTGATCCGCGGGTTCGCCGCGATCAGCGTCACGTTCTTCGGGAACGGAAGAAGGAGGACGCTCGAACCACCATCGAACGCCGAAGGGAAGCGCGTCGCCAGTCCGACAAGCGCGCTGGGATCACTGTTGACGAGCCCGCGCCAGGGTATCCTGGCTACCTACCTTACGAGGTGGGTTGTCCAGCGTTTACTCGTGAGCTGCGGCAAGTCCAGTGGCCCAGCTCCCGCTCCTTCAAGCCGGAAGTACCGGAGAAGTACGACGGCAAGACTCATCCGTCCGAGTTCTTGAGCATCTACACCATCGCGGTGCAGGCTGCCGGGGCTCGTGACGATAAGGTGCTGGCTAACTATTTTCCGTTGGTGCTGAAGCCCAACGTGAGATCGTGGTTGATGCACCTGCCCGAGAATTCCATCTCTTCTTGGGCCGACCTGTGCCATCAGTTTGTTGGCGCCTTCACCGGCGGCCATCAAGCTCCTGGCCAGGAGAGTGATCTGCATATCATTCCTCAGAAAGAAGGCGAAACTTTGCGCAAGTATATACAGAGGTTCACCCGCGTCCAACACAATATCCCTGACATTCATCCTGCCGCCGTTATCAGCGCCTTTCATCAGAACGTGCGCAACCGAAAGATGCGGGAGGAGCTGGCGATGAACAAGGTCAAGGATGTCGCCGAGCTCTACGCTTTGGCCGACAAGTGCGCCCGGGCGGAGGAAGGGAGGAGACTCCCCGGCGAGAACGCCGGCGCTGGAGTCAACTCCGAGAGCGATGACACTCCTGCCCCGGCAAAGAAAGGGAAGCGGAAGAACAGGAAGCGCAAAGGCAAGGCCGTGCTTGCCGTTGAAAGTTCCGGCAACATCGGCACCGCCAAAAAGTCCAAGACCGACGACCCCGGCAAGGAGGTTGCCGGGTGTGCGGCGTGTCAGGCCTTGGCGGCTGCCGATAAGCCAGAAGGATCCGGCAAGCAGTACTGCAAGATCCACCGAACCAAGGGCCACGACCTCCAGGACTGCCGGCAAGTAGAGGAGCTTGCCGCGAAGCAGCACGCCGAGTACGAACGACGCGACAAGGAGCGAGCCCAAGATGGTGCCGGAGGGTCCGGCAGGAAGCGCGGTCGAGGAGGACGACGCGGCAAGCCTGGACAGCGGCAAGAGAAGCCTGCTCGGGGCCGCGGCAGGAAAGAAGGAGATGAAGATGCAGATGAGGGCGATGACGAGTCTAGCGAGCGGGAGTTTCAGAAGGCCACAGAGGTTATGTGCGTCGACGGAGGCGCCTCCCTGCATCTTTCTCACCGCCAGCTCAAGCGGTGGGCGCGTGAGATTCTTGCGGCCGAGCCCTCTATTGATGCGCAGAAGCCGCTGGGGTGGTCCCACACGCCCATCATTTTCGATGCCGAGGATCACCCTGATCGCACTACCGCTGTCGGATGCTTGCCGTTGTTGGTCTCGCCAACAATTCGCAACCTCCAGGTAACGAAGATGTTGGTTGACGGTGGTGCCGGCCTGAATCTCATCTCGCCGGACGTCCTCAAGAGGCTGCAAATTCCTGATGAAGACCTTGAAGAGACAGGCTCCTTCCAAGGGGTCAATCCAGGAAGATACCAGCCCAAGGGCAAGATCACGCTGCCGGTAACATTCGGCAGCGAGCTAAACTTTCGGACGGAAAAGGTCGTCTTCGACGTCGCCAAGATTCCGTTGCCGTACAATGGGATCCTTGGCCGCCCCGCGCTGGCCAAGTTCATGGCGGCATCGCATTACGCCTACAACGTCCTAAAGATGCCCGGTCCGATGAGTGTCATCACTGTCCACTCCGACAAGAAAGACGCGCTCATTTGCACCGACAAGCTCTACCGGGAAGCAGTTGCAACGTCCGCCGCCAAGGCGCATGCTCCTGCCGTTCAAGATCCCGGCAAGAAGAAGCCCGGCAAGACCCCTGGTACAAACTCCGGCAAGCGCGCCTCTCCGCAGTGCTGCGCTACCGTCGAGGATGCACCGGGGAGCTCTGCCGGCCAGACCAAGAAATCCAAGGCAGCTCCGCCTGAGACCAAGAAGGTGCCTGCCAAGGAGGACGGGACGGGAGGAACTTTCACCATAAGTTCCACCCTTGATGACAAATAGGAAAGCGCGCTCGTTGCCTTCCTGCGGGCGAATGTCGATGTGTTTGCATGGCAACCGTCTGACATCCCCGGTGTTCCCAGGGAGGTAATTGAGCACCACCTAGCTGTCTGTCCTCACGCGCGGCCCGTCAAGCAGAAGGTGCGGAAGCAAGCTTTGGAGCGGCAAGAGTTTATTGCACAAGAGATCAAGAAGCTTGAGGCGGCAGGCCTGGTTAGAGGAGTCCTCCATCCTACGTGGTTGGCCAATCCAGTTGTTGTGCGCAAGGCGAATGGTAAATGGAGGCTATGTATTGACTTTACAGATATCAATAAAGCCTGCCCAAAAGATCCTTTTCCCTTGCCGCGCATCGACCAGATTGTGGATTCCACTGCCGGCTGCGATCTGCTGTCATTCCTTGACGCATACTCAGGCTATCACCAGATCTTCATGGCGAAAGAAGACGAAGAGAAGACCGCATTTATCACCCCATGTGGCACATACTGCTTCTTGCGTATGCCTTTCGGGCTGAAAAGTGCTGGATCGACCTTCGCTAGAGCTGTCCAGATCGGTTTCAAGACCCAGCTCCATAGAAATATGGAAGCTTACATGGATGACATAGTGGTCAAAACCAAGGACAAAGCAACGCTCATTCAAGATCTGGAGGAGACATTTGCAAATTTGCGTAGGATCAACCTGAAGCTCAACCCGGAGAAGTGCGTGTTTGGCGTTCCATCCGGCAAGCTTCTCGGGTTCTTTGTATCTCAGCGTGGAATTGAAGCTAATCCCGACAAGATCAAAGCAATTGAGCAGATTGAAGCACCAAGACGAGTCAAGGATGTGCGCCGCCTCGCCGGCTGCGTCGCTGCTTTGAGCAGGTTCATCTCAAAGTCTGCTGAGCGCGCCCTGCCGTTTTTCAAAATTTTGAAGAAGGCAGGTCCAATGAAGTGGACTCCGAAAGCGGAGGCAGCGCTGCAGGATTTGAAGAGGTACCTCTCTTCTTCGCCAGTACTAGTCGCGCCTAGGCCACAAGAGCCGTTGCTGCTATATCTAGCGGCAACAAATCAAGTGGTTAGTGCTGCGCTGGTGGCGGAGAGAGAAGCAGAGGAGGATGCAGCGGCAACGGCAGGCCCGCCAAGCGGCTTGCCGGGGGCAGCCCCGGCAGAGTCTGGTGCCGGCAAGGAAGGATTTGCGCAGTCAAGTTTAGCAGCACAGAAGAAGAAGATGGTGCAGCGCCCAGTCTATTTCGTCAGCTCCCTGTTGCAGGGGGCTAGGTCGAGATATTCTGGTGTGCAGAAGCTGCTCTTCGGCCTTCTCATGGCCTCGAGGAAGCTGCGCCATTACTTCCAAGCACATGAGATCACCATCGTCACTCGCTTTCCGTTGCAACGGATTCTCCGGAACCCGGAAGCGACTGGCAGGATTGTAGAGTGGGCGTTGGAGCTGTCATGCTTTGGTCTCAGGTTCGAAAGTACTTCAACTATCCAGAGCAGAGCCTTGGCAGAGTTCATTGCAGAATGGACGCCAACGCCAGACGACGAAGTTCAAGAATCAGTGACCCCCGGGAAGGAATCAGGGCAAACATGGGTCATGTACTTTGATGGAGCCTTTTCGCTGCAAGGCGCCGGTGCCGGTGTGCTGCTTGTCGCACCCACCGGAGAGCACCTCAAGTACGTCATCCAGATGCATTTTCCCCGGGAGAGATCGACCAATAACATGGCAGAGTATGAAGGATTGCTTGCCGGTCTCAGGATCGCGGCAGACCTTGGGATCAGGAAGCTCATCGTCAGGGGTGACTCCCAGCTCGTCGTGAGGCAGGTCAACAAAGATTATCAGAGCCCGTTGATGGAAGCCTACGTTGATGAAGTGAGGAAGCTGGAAGAGCTCTTTGACGGTCTTCAGACAGAGCATGTTCCTCGATCAGAGAACAGCATTGCTGACGACCTGTCGAAGCGTGCCGCACTCAAGTTACCTGTGGAACCAGGGACTTTTGTGCTCCGCTTGACTCAACCATCCGTGTCGCCATCGACGAGGCCTGATAAGAGAAGAAAGTTAAGTACCGGCGAGTACATCCCGGCAGGGCTTCCCGAAGCCCCCGGCAAGAATCTTGCCGGGAACGACCCGCATGCCGGTGAGCAGCGGCTTCGTGTAGAGCCTCAGGTTCTTGCCGCCGAAGCAAGCGCCCCTGCGACCGAAGAAATACCAGTTGCCGGTGAGCAGCTGCTCCGCCAAGAACCTCAGGTTCTTGCCGTAGAAGCAAATGCTCCCGCAGCTGAAGAGTTGCCTTTAGTCCTTGTCGTCGAGCCGCAAGCTCCGGCATGGGCGCAGCAAATAGTCCATTTCCTTCAGACAGGAGAACTCCCTGAAGAGCAGGAAGAAGCTGAAAAAGTAGCCCGTCAGTCAAGTATGTACCAGTTCGTCGACGACGTCCTGTACAGAAAGAGACCCAACGGTGTGAAATTGAAGTGCATTCCTCGGGAAAATGGACTAGAACTGTTGGCAGAGATTCATGGGGGCATATGTGGATCC
Organism: Elymus sibiricus; assembly: GCA_039707655.1. Lineage (NCBI taxonomy): Eukaryota > Viridiplantae > Streptophyta > Magnoliopsida > Poales > Poaceae > Elymus > Elymus sibiricus. The sequence goes on from CM077672.1 coordinate 61,800,504, forward strand.
CACATAGGCTCAAGGGCCCTTGCCGGCAAGGCATTCCGGCAAGGATTCTTCTGGCCTACTGCTCTCCAGGATGCAACTGCACTAGTAACCAAGTGTGAAGCGTGCCAGTTTCATTCGAAGCAACTTCATCAGCCAGCTCAAGCTCTCCAGACGATTCCTCTCTCCTGGCCCTTCTCGGTCTGGGGGCTCGACATACTGGGTCCCTTCCCCCGCGCTGCCGGGGGCTTCGAGTACTTGTACGTTGCCGTCGACAAGTTCACGAAGTGGCCAGAAGTGGAAGCAGTGAGGAAGGTGATGGCACAGTCAGCGGTCAAGTTCTTCAAGGGGATTGTGTGCCGTTTTGGTGTGCCGAACAGGATCATCACCGACAACGGTACGCAGTTCACTAGTCGCACCTTCAAGCAGTACGTCCAAGACCTTGGCGGCAAGATTTGTTTTGCCTCTGTTGCTCACCCGAGGAGTAACGGCCAAGCGGAGAGGGCGAACGCTGAAGTGCTGCGCGGTCTCCGGACCAGAACTTTCGACAAGCTGCGCAAGCATGGAAGACGCTGGATTGATGAGCTGCCGGCGGTTCTTTGGTCGATCAGGTCGACGCCAAATCGAGCCACCGGCCAGACACCCTTCGCTCTGGTCTACGGAGCGGAGGCAGTTCTCCCCACGGAACTCATATACGGGTCACCTCGAGTGCTCGCTTATGATGAGCTTGAGCAAGAACAGCTGCGGCAAGGCGACGCGCTGCTCCTTGAGGAGAACCGTCTTCGGGCTGCTGTGCGAGCCGCTCGCTATCAGCAAGCTTTGCGCCGCTATCATAGCCGCAAGGTTCATGCCCGGAGTCTTGAGGAAGGCGACCTTGTTCTTCGGCGCGTTCAGTCGGCCAAGAATTCCAACAAGTTGACGCCGAAGTGGGAAGGCCCTTACCGGGTAGTGCGAGTCACCAGGCCTGGCGCTGTCCTACTGGAGACCGAAGAGGGCTTGCCGGTGAGCAACTCCTGGAATATCGAGCACCTTCGCAAGTTCTACCCGTGAAGGGCAGTTGTTGGGTTTCTTGCTGTGATAGCGATACGGCCAGCAGGCTGCTGACGACCCGAATCCAGCGCTCGCGGCAGCGTAACGCTCCGGCAGGATCCCGGCAACGCCATTCTGTACTAATCCTGCCGGATGGCATGTGATCCTTTGTACAGAGCAGGCACATCTTTTGTGCATAGTTAATGAGTTTGCAGTGCTTTACGTTTCTTGCCGATTTCATGCTTTATGTATGCATGTGTTTATCTGAAGTGTATATTGCGCTTGCCCCGATTTCCTGCCGTAGTAGCGATACGCCACGCTGAACACTGTCGGACTCCGGTCCAGTGCTCGCGGCAGCATAACGCTCCGGCAAGCTCCTGGCAATGCCCCCCTGTGAGATCTAACGAACCGTCCAGGTTCCATAACATTTATTTTCTCTTCTTTCTTTTTCTTAAAGAGATAGAAGATTCCCTCGCGCGCAAGTTTGCCGGGGGGAAGGGGAATGATGGAATGGATACCAGGGGACGTTCAAGGTTGATGCTTTGCCGGGAGAAGAAAAGAATAGCGGCGAAAGCCAGAGCTAAGGTTGCCGGGAGAAGAAAAGAATAGCGGCGAAAGCCAGAGCTAAGTTGCTGACCCCTTTAGCAGATTTCAATTTTTTGTAAGGCTATATCCCTTGAACGATTTCGGCTTTGTATGGAAAACCTGCACGCGATGGAATCTTGTCGCGATTAGGCTGCGCCCTTATTCCGTTTCGAGTCCGCTCAACGGTTTAGGTGGCCGCGCTGAAAGCGTCAAGGTTTCTTGCCGTGAGCAGCACCGCCTGCTGAACGCTGTCGGGCTCCGGTCCAGCGCTCGCGGCAAGGCCATGCTCCGGCGAGTGCCCAGTAAAGCGTAGGGTATATGCTATACAAAGAGAGATTGATCAAGGGGGAATAGCATGCATAGATTCAGATAGAGCAGATTATATATAAGATAGTCGCCACGTTACTAACATAAGACCAAATGTTTGTCTTTTACATGTAACGCGGCGGCAAGACAAGGAGAAAGATAAGGAGGGCTACAGTTAATCTCGGCGGTTGCCTTCTACCCTCTTCACTTGGCCTATCCGTTCGACGATGGGCGCGACAAGCTCCTGCAGAGCCTTGGCGTCCGCATCCTTCGGCAGGCGGCCGAAGACCTTGGTGAAATCGACGCCGAGATTCCTGTACGCCACTTTCATCAGCAGCATCTGGACCACGTCCTGGCAGAGCTTCCTGGACTCGCTGGCGAGCTTGCCGGAGTGGGTTGCTTGGAGTTGCTTGAGCGCATCGACGAGACCTTCGAAGAACATGGTGATCCTGGCGCTCTCGCTTATCCTGTCGCTGGCAGAATACCCGAAGCCCTGAAGGTTCATGCCCTCCAGCTCCGCGGCAAGCCTCTTGGCGACGTCCACCAGCCTGGCGGTCCAGACCTCTGTGCCGGTGACATAATCTTGATGCGTGGCGTAGGCGTTCTTGAGTAGCTCCTGCTCGTCGTGGAGGTCCTTAGCCAAGGTCTTTCCGCGAGCTCGGACAGCTTCCAGGGACTCCTCCAACGTGGATAGTTTCAGCTTCAGATTTGCAATGGAGTCGTTGGCGGAGGCGAGCTGTTTGATCTTCTCGGACGCGGCGAGCTGCATCTCCACCAGGCTGTGGAGGGTTTTCTCCTTCTCGGCCTCGAGGGCAGCGATCTTCTTGCCGTGTTCCTCGAGAATGGCTTCCAGCTTCTTCGCCTTCCCCTCCAGCGAGTTCTTGACGGTCTCCGCAGCCTCGGCAGCGTAGAGTGCCTCCTTGAGCTTGCCGGCGTGGTCTGCAGTCAGAGCGGCGAGCGCTGCCGTTTGGCTTTGTTCAAGCTCCTGGACCCGCCGCGCGACAAGACTTTCGAGCTCTTCATCCTTGTTGCGAAGCTTGGCGGCAAGCGCCGCCTCGCGGGCGGCAAGGTCTTCTTCTTGGGCGTCAAGGCTGATGCGGCGCTGCGTCAAGAGGGCTTCTGCCGCGGCGGCTTGCTGGGCGGCCTCCTTCTGCGCTTTCTCGATGTCTGATTGCTTCAGCAGGAGGACGTTCCGCTCTTCCGCCAGCTGCTCCCGATAAATATTCAGCTCTTGGAGGGCCTCGCCATACCAGGCCTGTGTCTCCGTGACGCGTTGTTGGAAGTCTCCTTCCGCGGCCTCGACGAGCGCTGCCTGGGAGTCCAGTTTCTCCTTCCGGGCGCGGTAGAGCGTCTGGAGCTTCTGATAATTGTCATTCATGGCCTGAAGTAGCTGCTCCTCCTTGAGCTCACTGACGGCAGCGACGGTGATTTCCCCGTCAAGATGCTCTCCTTCAACCAGCTCTTTGATGCTTGCCGACCCCGGCATGCTGACGACGTTCTTGCCGGCCCTGATATATTGGCTTGAGGGAGGGGCCTGGAACGACGAGGATTGGTCTTCGGCAGTCGAGGGCCCCGCGGCAGTAGAAGCGCCTGGCGCTCCTGCGGCGGAAGCGCCGTCAGTATTGCCGCGGGTCTCCTCGCCGGCTCCCTCGGCGGCCTTGGCGGCCTCGGCGGCAGTGGCCTTGGCGGCCTCAGCGGCAGCGGCCTTGGCGGCCTTGGCGGCCTCGGCGGCGGCATGCTTGGCGGCCTCTTCGGCAGCAACCTTGCCGGCTTCAGTGGCGGCATCCTTGGCGGTCTCTTCAGTGACGGCGTCAGTATCCATGAGCTCTGTCAGAAGAAGATTGAAGATCAAGGAGTTAATTAAGATGAAGCTGGGAAGGAAGTTCAAAAAAAAAAAAACAAGAGAGAGAAAAGATTCCTAAGGGCGAGTGGTTCACCTGCGTCAAGGTCGTCGCGGTAGAACCCGCCTGAAGATTCCTTTGTGGGCTGCGTGGTCGACGGGTGCGGCATGTCGAGGGTGGTCCTTGCCGGCGACCTCTGTTGTTGCTCTGTTCCTGCGCGCCCCAAGATGTTAGCTGTGAAGATTACCGCCCCGGCACTCGCCAGCGGAAAGAGAGTAATTGGCTCACGCTGGGGGCTGTGCCGGGGGCTGCGTCGAGGATTGTGCCTTGGGCTTGGCTCCGGGCTGGACTCGATAGTCACCGGCTCTTCAGAAGTGCTTGCCGGCGGCTCGACGCCCGTGGAAATCTTGGCCTTCTTGGCCATCCTCTCCGCCAAGGTCTCTTCATCCCTGTGGAGGCAAGATCATCAAGATTAATCAAGGAAATCAGAAAGCAAGAACGGAAGCTGTGGCAGAACACTTACTCCTCTTCTTCCTCCTCGTTCTCGAGGATGGATAGGTCGAAGGCGGCCTCCGTCACAGTGCTTGGCGGAGGAGGAGAGGTCGTTCTGGGGCGCTTGCCGGCGACGGTTTGCCGCGTTGCCTCGCCGGCAACGGCTTGCCGCGCCGCTTCGTCAGCAGCCTCCTTGCCGGAGGCTTCATCGTTTGGCGCTGGCTGGTAAGCAGGAGCACCGGTGTTGGCCTTCCGAAGGACGCGCCTCCGTGCCTGTCGAAGAGCTGGGGGCTCCTCTTCCTCCTCCTCTTCCTCGTCGGCGGCCGCTCCAACAAAAGGGCCCCCGGCAGCGGCTCCGCTCGGCTCCCCGGCAGCCTGACCTCGCCCGGCAAGATTTTCCCGCAGCAAGTCCTCGCCCTCGCTGGACTCGGCGCTGCCGGCTTCTTCGGCAAGGTTCGCCTCTTCCGCCCTGTCGGCGATGTGGGCGAGCTCCTCCTCTGTGGTGGCATGGACAAGGTCCTCCTCGCGGATGGCCTTCTCCGTCAAGTTGTCGAAGAACGCCAGCACCTGCTCCGCGGACGGCTCGATCCACCTCTTGTCGATGCTATGGGCATTGAACACCGGCATCATGGTGATGATGGAGGTGAGTGATGAGTTGTTGCACAGTGGAACGACGCCCGCCGGCAAGTTCCCCACTGTTCCAGAATTGAAGAGTTGTTGGCAGAGGGCTGCGTGCCCCATGGCTGTTAGATTATTGTCCAGCCCAGGCCGCACCCTCATGACGTCGGCGGCATTCGTGTACTCCCAGGCAGGACGCCCTTTGTTCTGCAGTGGGGCGATGCGCCGACGAAGGAAATCTGAAGCAATCATCTCCACCTTCAGCCCGGCAGCCTTGAGGCGGAGTATCCTGGTGGTGGCGATGGTGAGCTTGCTGTCGTCAGGGTCCGCAGCACCCCAATCCTTGCCGCGGACCACCTTCTGCTTCCGCACCTCGCAGAACGGTAGGGGCTCCTTTTCTCGGACCCAGCACCACTTGCTGCGCCACTCATCCCATCTCTCGCGATAGAGCCCCTCTGGGTACGTCTCCTTGGTCGCCGTCCTCGGAATCCAAGCGATGCTACCGGAGAGGGCGTCGCCCTTTTGGGTGCGGGGGTAGAAGTAGTGCCGGAAAAGTGTTGTGCTCGGGATGACCCCAACGAAATTTTCGCAAAGGTGCGCGAAGACGGACATGCAAGTCACGACATTCGGCGTGAAGTCTAGCAGCTGGAAGCCGTAAGTGATCATGATATCTACGAAGAAATCCGAGTACGGAGGGCAGAGGCCGCACCAGAAGTAATCGGCAAAGAAGGGATAATCCCCTGGCTCTGCCCTACGAGAAGCTACACTCACTTTGGTGGCTGGATGCGCCGTGGTCTCCTTCGCCCATGCGAACTGGTACCTCTTCTTCAAGGCCTTCGCATCAAGCGTCGGGGGGAAGACAGCGCGCTCCTTCCGCATCTTCACCAGCTTGCTCTCCGCGGCGGCCGCTTCCTCCGCCTTGCCCTTGCCCTTGCTCGGCTTGGGCGGCATGGTGGCTATGGGAGTGGGAGTTGAAGACGTCGAGAGCGCGGTGGAGGCAGGCGGAGGGAGAAAAGCTCTGTTTTGGGCGCAAGGAAGAAGACGGTGGCGACGGTTCTGAGATTGAGATTGGAAAGGTGAAAGCGATGGGGGGTAAATGAGCAGCGTCTCTGCGATTCCTTTTTTATGGGGAAGGCGCGGGGCTGGCTCTTTAACCGCCCGCTTTTACTGCGCGCCCACGTCTCCCGCGTCGCGCGATTAATGCGCGTAGTGGAGGGGCGTGGTAAAAGAGATCATGATTACGGACAGTTATTCCCTGCCACGTGCACCCGTGCACTGTTTTGGGCCTAGCCCAACAGGCCTGGCATCCGTGTATGGCCTAGGCCCGGGGGCTCCTGTCGGTGTACTAAAGTATGGGCCCCTTTAGTACCCCTTACTTGTGTACGGGCAGTTGTAGCCGAACCGCGGCAGGCCTTGCCGGGGAATAGCTAGGAGCAATCTCAAGACGAAGATAGTGCTTGCCGGCGAGGAGCGAGCCGGCAAGCCAGGAACCCGGCAAGCCTTGCCGGGAAGAGACGTTCAAGTCAACGACCGGACCAGAAGGCAGAAGGCCAAAGGGGTGCGAAGGCCCGGCAAGACCCTTGCCGGCAAGGCCTCGCGGCCGGCGAGACCCGGGCCCGGCAAGCCCCGGTCCCGGCAAGCATCGGACCCGGCAAGCCCCGGGCCCGGCAAGGATTCAGCCCCGGCAAGGCTCTGCACAGTGTAGCGCTATCGCTCCTGCGCAGTGGCCAGCCTTGTCATTTAGGGTTTGTCCTCATGGTGACGTGGCGCGATGCTGGCCACGAGATGCTTAAGCGGTGCTGATGGGATGGCTGCTTTTGCCCATCCCCTGTAAAGCTTTTCCAAGCCCGAGACGCTGAGGGACACCTCGACGGACACCTCACGGTGCATTTAATGAGCTTGTCCTAAGCCGTCAGGGTTAGGTATGATAACACTGTAGTGACCCTGTAGCTACTTCCCACCTCATACCTTATCCCTTACGCCACTGTGGTAGCCCCTTTGACTCATATAAAAAGGAGGCCCAAGGCATAGCTATGGAAGAAGCACTTCGGAAGCTCATTCTGCATGCGTAGCTGCTACTGTAGCTCCCAGAACTTGGCCAAGAATATCCACAATAATACCATCAAAGCAGGAGTAGGGTTTTACGCATCCGTGCGGCCCGAACCTGGGTAAATTCCCCGTGTGCTGTTCGCTAGTTCTGCTCTTCGTGCAATCCTCTCCCCTTGCCGAACCGTAAAGGGATCTGCTCGATAGCGATCCCATAGGTGTTCGTTTCCCACGACAATATGTGAGTCATGTTAGTGAGTAATTGTGATTTAGTAAGAATATTAGTGTTAAGGTTTGTGATTCCCTATGCATGCACATTAAGTCAATAGTTATGCAAAGAAATTATATCCTACTTATGGTGCATTATTTAGTGTTAGTTATGTTCAATGCATGTTTATGACCGTTTTTGCTTTTTGGTTGGTTGCTTCTCAATCTATTTGCTAGCCTTCATTTGTACTAAGCGGAAATACTACTTGTGCATCCAAAATCCTTAAACCCAAGTTGTGAGAAATGAGTCCACTATATCTACCTATATGCGGTATTTCAATGCCGTTCCAAGTAAATTTGCGTGTGCCAACTCTAATTTTCAAAATAATTTTCCGTTTTGTGTGCCCGTACCGCTCATGAAGCGGCAGGGGGTGGATACGGCTAGCCATGGATTGTGAAAGAATGGTGGAAAGGAAATAAACTTTACTTTCTGTTTGGGAACCGCCTATGATGTGTCTAGCATGGAAAATATTGGGAATTCTCGGTCGTTTTCGTTGACAGGAAAAGCATGCCTCTCAAAATAATTTTATCTCTCTAATTTAAGCTTTGAGCTCTGGCACATTAGCAAATCTCTGCTTCCCTCTGTGAAGGGCCTATCTATTTACTTTTATGCAATTTTTTTTTATTTGAGTCTCCATCTTCTCTTACAAAGCACCAACTAGAGAGCACTATTGTCATACTTGTGCATTGTGTGTAGCTAATATGGAGTGTGTTTCATGAATGGATCAATGATTGAGCATAATGGGCTAGGGATAACTTTCTTTAGCGTTGATATTTTGAAAGACATGGTTGCTTGTTAGCATGCTTGAGTATTTATATCTTCATGTCAAATTATAGACTATTGCTTTGAATCATTCAAGTCCAAATGTCCATGCTACAAAAGAAAAGAATATATGATGAATATGATAGGCAGCATTCCACATCAAAAATTCTGTTTTTATCATTTACCTACTCGAGGACGAGCAGGAATTAAGCTTGGGGATGCAGATACGTCTCCAACGTATCTATAATTTTTTATTGTTCCGTGTTGTTATATTATCAATCTTGGATGTTTTTATATACATTTACAGCAATTATATATCATTTTTTGGGACTAACCTATTAACTTAGTGCCCAGTGCCAGTTGTTGTTTTTTGCCTATTTTTGGTTTTCCAGAATATCAGTACCAAACGAAGTCCAAATGCCACGAAACTTTTTGGAGATTTTTTTTCTGGACATAACAAGTACTGGAAGCTTCGGGAGAGGGCCAGAAGTCAGAGGAGGTGGCCACGAGCCACCAGGGCGCGCCCCAGGGGGGTGGCGCGCCCTGGTGCCTCGTGGGCCCACCTCTGCCCCTTTTAACCTAATTCCACAAATATAAATTCTCTAAAATCGGGAAACCAACAGAGGAGTCCACGAAATACTTTTTCCGCCGCTGCAAGTTTCTGTTCTCGAGAGATCCCATCTGGAGGCCTTCTTCGGTACTCCGCCGGAGGGGGAATCGATCACGGATGGGCTCTACATCAACCTTGCTGCCCTTCCGATGATGCGTGAGTAGTTTACCACAGACCTTCGAGTCCATAGTTAGTAGCTAGATGGCTTCTTCTCTCATTTTGATCTTCAATACAATGTTCTCCTCGATGTTCTTGGAGTTCTATCTGATGTAATCACTTTTTGCGGCGGGTTTGTTGGGATCCGATGAATTGTTAGTTTATGATCAGATTATCCATGAATATTATTTGACTTTTCTCTGAACTCTTTTATGCATGATTATTATAGCTTCGTATTTCTTCTCCGATCTATTGATTTGGTTTGGCCAACTAGATTGATTTATCTTGCCATGGGAAGAGGTGCTTTGTAATGGGTTTGATCTTGCGATGCTCAATCCTAGTGACAGAAAGGGACATGACACGTATGTATCATTGCTATTAAGGGTAAAAAGATGGGGTTTGTTCATGCGTGAGTTTACTTTGTCTACATCATGTCATCGTTCTTAAGGCGTTACTCCGTTCTTTATGGACTTAATACACTAGATGCATGCTGGATTGCGGTCGATGTGTGGAGTAATAGTAGTAGATGCAGGCAGGAGTCGGTCTACTTGTATTGGACGTGATGCCTATTTACATGATCATTGCCTTGGATATCGTCATGATTATTTGCTTTTCTATCAATTGCCCAACAGTAATTTGTCTACCCACCGTATGCTATTTTCTTGAGAGAAGCCTCTAGTGAAAACTATGACCCCGGGTCTATCTAAATCATATATTAAAAACCCTAAAATACTTTGCTGCACTTTTCCTTTATTTATTTTATTTTGTATTTTTGTTTAATCTATCTATCTATCACATACAATTTAATCTTGCAATTAACCGCTGAGGGATTGACAACCCCTTGTTTGCGTTGGGTACAAGGATTTGTTGTTTTGTGTGCAGGTGCTGCTAATGAGGTGTTGCGTGATTCTCCTACTGGATTGATAACCTTGGTTTCATAACTGAGGGAAATACTTATCTCTGCTGTATTGCATCTCCCTTCCTCTTCAGGGAATTACCAACGCAGCTCACAAGTAGCAGGGATCAATCGTAGTCCTTTCGATAAGTAAGAGTGTCGAACCCAACGAGGAGCAGATGGAAATGACAAGCGGTTTTCTGCAAGGTATTCTCTGCAAGCACTAAAATTGTAGGTAATAGATAGTTTGGTAGCAAGGTAATTCGTAACAAGTAACAAGTAGTAACGGTAACAAAAGTGCAGCAAGGTGGCCCAATCCTTTTTATAGCAAACGAAAAGCCGGAACGAACTCGTGTAATAGGCAAAGCGTTCTCGAGGACACATGGGAATTTCATCTAGTCACTTTCATCATGTTTGTTTGATTCGCGTTCACTACTTTGATAATTTGATATGTGGGTGGACCGGTGCTTGGGTGCTATTCTTACTTGAACAAGCCTCCCACTTATGATTACCCCCTCTCGCAAGCATCCGAAACTACGAAAGAAGAATTAAGATAACTCTAAGCATAGCATGAAACATATGGATCCAAATTAGCCCCTTACGGAATAGCGCATTGATACGTCTCCAACGTATCTATAATTTATGAAGTATTCATGCCATGTTTATTATAGTTTTGTATGATTTTGGTGCACTTTTATATGGCTTTTATATGATTTTCATGGACTAACATATTGACCTAGTGCCCAGTGCCAGTTGCTGTTTTCTGCTTGTTTTTGATTTTCCAGAAAATCTATATCAAATGAAGTCCAAATGCAGCGAAACTTTTTGACGATTTTTTCTGGAACATAAGAGACACTAGAAGCTTCGGGAGGTGGCCAGAAGATCCACAGGGGCCCCACGAGCCACCAGGGTGCGCCACCCCCCCAGGCGCGCCCTGGTGCCTCATGGGCCCCCCTGTGGCCCCTCTTCGCGTGATTCCAACGCCAAAAAATCATATATATTCAGAAACCCCCGAAAGTTAACCTAGATGAGTTTTTACGCCGCCGCAAGCCTCTGTACCTCCACGATCTCATCTACAGCCCTTTTTCGGCACCCTGTCGGAAGGGGGAAAGCATCACCGGAGGCCATCTTCATCATCCCGGCGGTCTCCATGACGAGGAGGGAGTAGTTCACCCGCGAGGCTGAGGGTTTGTACCAGTAACTATGTGTTTGATCTCTCTCTCTCTCGTGTTCTTGATTTGGCACGATCTTGATGTATCGCGAGCTTTGTTAATATAGTTGGATCATATGGTGTTTCTTCCCTCTCTATCCTTGTTGTGATGAATCGAATCTTTTCTCTTTGAGGTTTCGTTATTGTTGGATTGAATATTTCAGATTTGAGAACACTTGATGTATGTCTTGCATATGAATACCCGTGGTGACAATGGGGTATTATATTGATTCACTTGATATATGTTTTGGCACTCAATTCGCGGATTCCCGAGGTGACATTGGGGTAATCTATGCATAGGGGTTGATGCACGTTTTCATTATCTTTTCTCCGATAGAAACTTTGGGGTGCTCCTTGGAGTTCTTTGTGTGGATTGAATATTACGATTATGAAGTTGTTTGATGCATATCGTATAATCAACTCACGGATACTTGTGGTGACATTGGAGTATCTAGGTGACATTAGAGTTGGTTGATGTGTATCATATGGTGTTATTTTAGTACGAATTCTAGGGCTGTTTGTGACACTTATAGGAATAGCTCAATAGATCGATCGGAAAGGATAACTTTGAGGTGGTTTCGTACCCTACAAACAATTTATATCTTATGTTCTCCGCTAATAGGAACTTGGGAGTGATTATTTATCGCACGTTGAGGGATGGTTATATGATCCAATTATGTTAGCATTGTTGAGAGATTGCACTAGCGAAAGTATGAACCCTAGGCCTTGTTTTTAAGCATTGCAATACCGTTTGTGCTCACTTTTGTTACTTGCTACCTTGCTGTTTTTATATTTTCAGATTACAAAAACTTATATCTACTATCCATACTACACTTTTATCACCATCTCTTCGCCGAACTAGTGCACCTATACAATTTACCATTGTATTGGGTGTGTTGGGGACACAAGAGATTTCTTGTATTTGGTTGCAGGGTTGTTTGAGAGATACCATCTTCAACCTACGCCTCCCACGGATTGATAAACCTTAGGTCATCCACTTGAGGGAAAATTGCTACTGTCCTACAAAACTCTGCGCTTGGAGGCCCAACACGAGTCTACAAGAATAAGTTGTGTAGTAGACATCAAGCTCTTTTCTGGCGCCGTTGCCGGGGAGGTGAGTGCTTGAAGGTATATCTTTAGATCTTGCAATCGAATCTTTTAGTTTCTTGTTTTATCACTAGTTTCGTTTATAAAAGAAAACTATAGAAAAATGGAATTGAGGTTGCCTCATATTATTCATCTTTATAATGTCTTTCTTGAAAATAAGGATTCCGATAATTGTGCTCAATTGTTAGAAGAAGAATTCAATAAAATGTTTGGCATAAAATCTTTGAATGATGAGCATTATTGCAATGTTGTTAGTATGAATTCTTCGAATATCCATGATGCTAATGATATGCAAAGCCATAAGCTTGGGGATGCTACGTTTGATGAAGATGATGTTTTTAGTCCCCCAAGTTTTGATGAGAAAATTTATTATGATAATTGCATGCCTCCTATTTATGATGATTACAATGATGAAAGTGGATTTGGGGAGGTCATGACTTTATTTAATGATGATTCCACTATTTTGGAAGAGGTTTCAATTGATTATGACAACAAAGTTGCTATCTATGATGATTATTATGATGACATGTATGCTATAATGAATAATGATAAATATGAAACTTGTCATCATGATTTTAATTTTCAATTGGATTATGCCAATCAAGTATCTCATGATAGTTATTTTGTTGAGTTTGCTCCCACTATTATGAATGAGAAGAAAATTGCTTGTGTGGAGAGTACTAAAATTTCTATGCTTATGTATCATGACAAGAATGCTTTGTGTGATGGATATATTGTAAATTTCTTCATGATTCTACTTAAAATTATTATGAGAGAGGATCATATGCTTGTAGGTGTTGCAATAATATCAAGTTTCCTCTCTATGTGTTGAAAGTTTCAAAGTTATACTTGTTTTGCCTTCCTATGCTAGTTGATTCTTGCTCCCATAAAATATTTGCTCACAAAATCCCTATGCATAGGAAGTGGGTTAGGCTTAAATGTGCTAGTCATATTCTTCATGATGCGCTCTTTGTGTTTCAATTCTTTACTTTTATGTGAGCATCATTGAAATCATCATGCCTAGCTAAAAGGCATTAAAGAAAATCGCTTGTTGGGAGACAACCCAATACTTATACCTTCTGTTTTTGTGTGTTCACATGATTAAGCTACTGTATTAATCATGTTTTATATGTTTTATTTCAATAATGTGCCAAGTAAAACCTTTGGGGTAGTGTGGATGCTTGTTGATTTGATTCTGTGCAAAAACAGAAACTTTTGCGTCTAGTGCTGGAATTTCTATTCTGTACTGGAGCATGAAAAACTTCTGAAACTTTTTCACAGTATTTGGTTACAAATGTTTTACGTTTTCCTAATTTTTCAGAATTTTTGGAGGTACAGAAATGTGGTTTTTAAATCGCTCACTACACGTTGTTCTGTTTTTGACAGATTCTGTTTTCGGTGCATAGTTTGCTTGTTTTAGTGTTTCCATAGCTTATATTGAGTAATATAAATTGTGGAAATGATGGAATACAGTAGTCATTATGTGATAATAATTATGAACCTTGTCTTGACAGTACCTAAGTGGATGATTTATTTTTATCATACTAACCTATCTCACAAGTTCCGTTAAGTTTTGTGTGATTGAAGTTTTCAAGTTTTGGGTGAGATATCGATATGAGGAGAATAAGGAGTGGCAATACCCTAAGCTTGGGGATCCCAAGGCACCCCAAGGTAATATTCAAGGAATACTTAAGCATCTAAGCTTGGGGATGCCCCGGAAGGCATCCCCTCTTTCGTCTTCAACATTATCGGTAACCTTACTTGGAGCTATATTTTTATTCGTCACATAATATGATTTTTGCTTGGAGCGTCATTTTATTTTATTGAGATTTTCTTGCTGTTGTCAATAATCATGTTTTTTTATATTTTAGTTCAATAAAATGCCAATTATAGCCTTTACCATGCTCAGTATGCAAGTTCATGTGTTGCTGTTTCGAAACAGAAAGTTTTCTGTTATGTCCAGAATATTCCTGAATAGTAAGAATATGACAAAAATTTGAAATTTTTACACAGTAAGCATGCATGAGTCCTCTGTCACGTGGTAATTTTTTAGAATTTTTGGAGTTAGGGAAGTATGAATTCTTATTCACCCTTTACAGACTGTTCTGTTTTGGCAGATTGCTGTTATAGTTGCATTGTTTGCATATGTTTTCTTGTTTAATGATTCTATTTGAGGATAGGAGTATTAAATATGCAGAGACATTTAGTATGCAATGTTTAATTATATTTTTTGTGATTTGCTACAGTAGAGAATGTTGAGGTTTTGAGTTGATTTATACTAACTTATCTCACGAGTTCTTGTTGAGTTTTGTGTGGATGAAGTTTTTAAGATTTATAGAAACCGTGATATGAGAGGAATTAAGGAGACACAAAAGCTCAAGCTTGGGGATGCCCAAGGCATCCCAATATAATATTTCAAGAAGTCTCAAGCATGTAAGCTTGGGGATGCCCCGGTAGGCATCCCACCTTTCTTCTTCAACAACTATCGGTCAGTTTTGGTTGAGCCTAAGTTTTTGCTTCTTCACATGATATGTGCTATTCTTGGAATGTCATTTTATTTTGTTTTCTTTGATGTTTGAATAAAATACTCAAGATCTGAAATTTTTAAATGAGAGAGAGTCCTCACATAGCTACCTATTTACTTAACTACTCATTTGGTCTTCACTTATATCTTTTTGGAGTAGTTTGTCATTTACTCTTGTTCTTCAGTTATATCATTTGAGTAAATTGTTGAAATGAATTGAATATCATAAAGTTGAAATTTATATGCTTCATATGCTTGTCCCATGAGGAGTAGTGACTTCACATACAAGAAGTATAAGTGGTAAAATTTATTGAAAGTTAACAAACATAGCATTGGTCACTTGAACAATTCATGAAAAAAATTTGAAGGAAGAGAAATTTCACATATAAATATACTATCTTGGACATCTTCTATGATTGTGAGCCCCCATTAATTATTTTCAAGCTTGATCAAGTAGTTGACGTTGGACAAGGAAGACAACGTAATGAGTTATGTTTGTTTATATTCACATAGAAGTTATATTGTCATGGATCCTCTAACATGTGGTGCTTGCTTAGGATATTTTGCTAGCCAAAAATTCGTACTAAGTAGAGATACTACTTGTGCATCCAAAAACCCTTAAACCCAGTTTCTTGCCATGAGAGTCCACTATATCTACCTATGGATTGAATAAGATCCTTCAAGTAAGTTGTCATCGGTGCAAAAAGCAATAAAAATTGCTCCTAAAATATGTATGATCTTTTATTGCAAGGGAAAATAAGCATTGTACGAACTTGTGATGGTAAGGAAATAAAAGCGACGGACTGCATAATAAAGGTTGCTATCACAAGGGGCAATAACGTGACGTTCCTTTGCATTAAGGGATTGTGCATGCAACAACAAAAAGCGCATGACAACCTCTGCTTCCCTCTGCGAAGGGCCTATCTTTTACTTTTCTGTATTTACTTTTATGCAAGAGTCATTAATGTTCATCCCTATTCCGCTCTATTTATTCTTTAGTTAGCAAGCATTATGTGGTAGGAAAAGATCCAGGCACATATATCCAGTTGAATATAGGTGATCATGAGTTATTATTGTTGACATTATCCCTGAGATAAATAAGTTGGGAGGCGAAACATTAAGCCCCTATCTTCCTATGTGTTTGACCGAAACGGTTTGTTCTAAAAATATGCTTTGAGTGTCAGCAATCATGGAAGACTAAATGATGGTTGAGTATGTGGAATTTGCTAGATCAAAGCTCTTACATAGACCCTTCCTGAAAATAAGATAAATTGCAATTGTTTGATAACTGAGAACATAGTTTGTTAGTTTTCAAGAAAGTTTATGGCCTATACTTTAAAACATGTGAATAGCTTGCTACTTGATCATGAGAAGTTTTATGAGATGAGCTACTGATTATGATATATATTGATGCTAGAAAAAGTGATTGAAATTATCATTGATCAAACTTATGCACTATGCTAGCATTCACACTTCATAAATTATTTCTTTTATCATTTACCTACTCGAGGACGAGCAGGAATTAAGCTTGGGGATGCTGATACGTCTCCAACGTATCTATAATTTATGAAGTATTCATTCCATGTTTATTATAGTTTTGTATGATTTTGGTGCACTTTTATATGGCTTTTATATGATTTTCATGGACTAACATATTGACCCCTCCAGTATCTCTTTTCTCCAGTATTTTTTATATATTCAATAAAAAATCTCCGTGAAATTTCAAATCAATTGGAGCTCTGTAGGATAGGAATCTCTGATGTAGCTGTTTCAGGTCCAGAATTCCAGTTGCCGGTATTCTCCCTCTTCATATAATTCTTGCAAATTAAGAGAGAAAAGGCATAAGAGTTGCATCATAAAGTGAAATAATGATCAAAAACATTATAAATAACAGTAGGAAATCATGAAGCAAATTGGGCGTATCAACTCCCCCAAGCTTAGACCTCGCTTGTCCTCAAGCGAAAGCCGAAATCGATAATCATGACCACATGTTTAGAGAGAGAGGTGTCGATAAAATAAAATACGGACATGAAGGCATCATGATATTTATTATAACAGCAATATATCATCATAGAACTTCTCATGAAAAAGTAACAATTCAATCACAAGTTAAAGTATGAACCATAAACCAAATTGAAAACTAACAAACTATGATCTCAGTCACTGAAGCAATTGCAATTCATCATATTATCAGAGAGAGTCTATGTAAGAGCTTTGTTTAGCAAGTTCACATACTCAACTATCATTTAGTCTTCTATGATTGCTGACACTCACGGCATACTTATGGAGCAAAAGTTTCAGTCTGACACCTAGAAAGATAGGGGCTTATAGTTTCACCTCCCAACATATTTACCTCAAGGGTAATGTTAACAATAATAACTCATGATCACCTACATCCAACTGGATATATATATGCCTGGATCAATCCCCACCACATGATGCTTGCCAAGAGAGAAAATAAAAAACTGAAATAGAGGAGAATACTATTGACTCTTGCATGAAAGTAAATACATAAAGTAAAAGATAGGCCCTTCGCAGAGGGAAGCTGAGTTGTCATGTGCTTTTTGTTTTTGAATGTGCAAGCTCTTAATGTAAAGGAACGCCACTTTATATTGCCCCTTGTGATAGTGACCTTTATTATGCAGTCTGTCACTTTTATTTCTTCACCATCACAAGATCGTACAAAGCTTATTTTCCCTTACAATAAAAGATCATACATATTTAGGAGCAATTTTTATTGCTTTGCACCGATGACAACTTACTTGAAGGATCTTATTCAATCAATAGGTAGGTATAGTGGACTCTCATGGCATGAAACTGGGTTTAAGGGTTTTTGGATGCACAAGTAATATCTCTACTTAGTACGGAATTTTGGCTAGCAAAAGATAGGGGGCAAGCCCACATGTTAGAGGATCCAAAACAATATAACTTCTGTGTGAATATGTAGGGGAACACGACAGAAAACAAAAAAATTCGGTACAGCGAGCACGCCCAGGACCACTATGGAGATGTCA
The DNA here is from genome assembly GCA_039707655.1 of Elymus sibiricus. Lineage (NCBI taxonomy): Eukaryota > Viridiplantae > Streptophyta > Magnoliopsida > Poales > Poaceae > Elymus > Elymus sibiricus. The sequence continues at coordinate 61,817,943 of CM077672.1, forward strand.
TACAGGGTTTGATCTGATCCGTACCGACTCGTAGCGCAGCGGAAGAAGAGTCGGTGTAGATCGTCGGTGCAGATCCCCGCAGCTAGGATTTACAACCTCCCAACCGCGAGGATGTACTCCCTCGTCGGACAGCCCTTCGGAAGGCGGTCGGACAGTCCTCGGACGATGTCACGGACAGCCCTCCGGGAGGACCCTCGAAACTCGAACGGTAACTCGGACAGCCCTTCGGGAGGACACTCAAACAGCCCCTCGGGCAAAATATCGAAACTACGACCTCTCTACGGGGTTGCACACATACGGTGTCAGCTATCCGGCAGGGCTTCGCCATCCAGAACTAGTTCCTACCGGAACCCAGACAGCCTTTCGGCTCTACGAAACTATTTCATGGGAGGGAGAGAGAGAGAGCCAGACAAGCATGGCATGTGTATGAGAGCAAGGATGAGCTTTGGAGAGCACCCCTCCACCTCTATTTATAGGAAAGCCATATGGGAAAAATACCCAAAAAACCCATCACATGGATCCTCCTCAAGGGCATAAAAGGAAGGCAAGTGGAGCTCCATGGAGGAGCTCCAACTTGGCCGGCCACCTCTAGGGGGGCCCCCACATGGGGGTTCCTTGCTCCCCAATCCCTTCTAGAAGCCTTTTGGAAAAAGCCCTAAAAGGTGGCTTTCCAAAAAGTTAACCATAAAGTGATTTTCACTATTCACGGAACCAATTTTCCGCGACCGTTAAATCCAAAAATATTTCTGTGGGTCTTAGAATAATTCCAATACCCACACAAATGATTTTGGACGCGTTCTGAAACAATTTTGGATTAGTGATTTTCATCAGCGAAAAGCAACCAAATCGGTTCCGGCAGCACCGGAACATTTCCGGTTTTTATCCCGGAAAATTCCCAGAAGTTTCCAGAACACTTCTGGCATCCTCCAAGAATTTCCAGGTGTGTGCCGAAACCAATTTGACTTAATGGTATCCCCTGAAATAACTTTTCAGTTTTACCGGAACTATTTCGTTGTCCTCTCCGGAACGTTTCCGTTGCGTCCGAAACTTTTCCGGTGATTTTCTCTCAGACTCCCTGTCTAGTATTCAGCAGATAGATGACCCTTAAGCGTGTGACCCTATTGGTTCGGTGAAGTATAGACATGACCCGGAACACTTTCCGATCAATGATCAACATCGGAGCCGTGGACACCCATATTGACCCCTATACCCACACGAATGAATATTCGAGTGAACCTCTAGTTGCCATGTGCTATTCCTGTTGCTTCATGATATATTACAAACACCCGAGGTGAGATTTATTGCATCACCGTGGATCAACAACTTGTCCACCATGCAAGTTACCTCGTTACCAGTTTTGTTCTCTTTTCTCGTTTCCGTGTTCCGGCATCCCTGTGATCAAATCACCTTGTGTCTGGCCAGATGATGATGGATACCGTAACACCGAGAGGGCCCGAGAATATCTCTCCATCGTCGGAGGAGCAAATCCCAATCTTGAGCTATCTCATTACTTGTCATACTTTTCCGTGAACCCGTAAGCTGCCGTAATAGCCACCCAGTTACGGATGACGTTTAACAAACCCCAAAGTTCACGAAGCAAGTACGAAGGAACTCGATACTCTCATGGTCTAAGGAATTATGCAAACATTAACTATCTCTGTGTTATTAACCATTAACTTGTGACGAAAGTATCTCATAGCATAACATCAATTCGGGTCGATTCAACACAAGTGTTCTCCTAACATTGTGCCCTCAAAATTGCCAGCATAGACATGCCCATGATCAGGAAAACAGGATCATCATGCAATACTTGAGCCAGTCTTAGAGGCAAGACTAGGAATACATTTTACCGTTTAGTATACCACACGTGCACATGAGTTTCCCTCCGAGCCTCGTGGATATTGCAGACTCGAGAATCATTGCAGTTATAGCATGGAACATAAACATTCATTACAAACTCAGAGATACAAAATAACTGTTATTACTGCCTCTAGGGCATATCTCCTACAGACTCCCACTTGCACTAGAGTCATAATCCAGTTGCATGGCTTCCCTAACACCAATGGCTATCCGGTGTTGCTCATGCTTTGCTCATGGTAGAGGCTTTGTCATCAGGTCTGACACGTTCAGATCCGTGTGAACTTTGCGTACTTTCACTAAACCCGCTTCGACATGATGTCGAATGAGTTTATATTTGCGTTCAATATGTCTTGTCTTATGGTGCGAACTTGGCTCCCTTGCCTGAGCCACGGCGCCACTATTATCACAATAGATCTCCACCGGGTCCAGACCACTTGGAAGCACACCAAGGTCTTCAAGAAATTGCTTGATCCATACCGCCTCCTTGGAGGCTTCTGAAGCTGCAACATATTCCGCCTCCGTCGTAGAATCCGCCACAGTCTTTTGTTTGGAACTTTTCCAATCAACTGCGCCGCCGTTCAATATGAAAACATAGCCTGATTGAGATTTGAAGTCATTTGGGTCAGTCATGAAGCCTGCATCAGTGTAACCACTTACAATGAGCTCTTCATCACCTCCGTACACAAGGAGTAAATCCTTGGTCCTTCTGAGGTACTTAAGAATACCCTTGACGGTGGCCCAGTGTTCCAATCCTGGATCACTTTGGTACCGGCTACTAACACTTAGCGCATAGGAAACGTCCGGTCTTGTACATAGCATGGCATACATAATAAAACCAACTGCCGAAGCATATGGAACATCATTCATCTGTACTCGCTCATCGAGAGTCCGAGGACACTGATTCTTGCAAAGCACTGTGCCAGGTGACATGGGGAGTAGGCCTTTCTTGGAGTTCTCCATGTTGAACCTTTTCAACACCTTGTCAATGTACGTGCTTTGGCTAAGCGCTATCAGGCATTTTGATCTATCTCTATAGATTCTGATGCCCAATACATATGCCGCTTCGCCTAAGTCTTTCATTGAAAAACTCTTCTTCAATGAGTCTTTTATTTCGCTAAGAAAATTCACATCATTTCCAATCAACAATATGTCATCCACATACAAGATTAGAAATTCTTTTGCGCTCCCACTAAACTTCTTGTAAACACAAGATTCTTCGTCATTCCTGATGATGCCAAACTGTTTGACCACTTCATCAAAACGAATGTTCCAGCTCCTTGACGCTTGCTTCAGACCATAAATGGCTTTCTGAAGTTTGCATACCTTTCCAGCATCCTTATGAATGACAAAACCTTCTGGCTGTATCATGTATACATCCTCTTTGAGGTTTCCATTTAGGAAAGCCGTTTTGACATCCATCTGCCATATTTCATAATCGAAATAAGCAGCAATTGCTAGTATATCCGAACAGACCTAAGCATAGCTACGGGCGAGAAAGTCTCATCGTAGTCCACTCCTGGAACTTGCGTGAACCCTTTAGCGACAAGTCTAGCTTTGTGGATAGTAATGTTACCATCCGTGTCCGTCTTTCTTTTGAAAATCCATTTACAACCAATGGGCTTTACGCCTTCTGGAAGTTCTTCCAAGTTCCAAACTTGGTTTTCGTACATGGATTCCATCTCGGATTTCATGGCCTTGTGCCATTCCCTTGAGCTGGGCCCTGTTGGAAATATGCCCTAGAGGCAATAATAAATTGGTTATTATTATATTTCCTTGTTAATGATAATTGTTTATTATCCATGCTATAATTGTATTGATTGGAAACTCAAATACATGTGTGGGTACATAGACAACACTGTGTCCCTAGTAAGCCTCTAGTTGACTAGCTTGTTGATCAAAGATGGTTAAGGTTTCCTAGCCATGGACATGAGATGTCATTTGATAACGGGATCACATCATTAGGAGAATGATGTGATGGACAAGACCCAAACTGTAAACGTAGCATTTGATCGTGTCAGTTTATTGCTATTGTTTTCTGCATGTCAAGTATCTGTTCCTTTGACCATGAGATCATGCAACTCACTGACACCGGAGGAATACCTTGTGTGTATCAAACGTCGCAACGTAACTGGGTGACTATAAAGGTGCTCTACAGGTATCTCCGAGGGTGTCTGTTGGGTTGGCATGGATCAAGACTGGGATTTGTTACTCCGTGTGACGGAGAGGTATCTCAGGGCCCACTCGGTAATACAACATCACATTGAGCCTTGCAAGCAATGTGACTAAAGTGTTAGCCACGAGATCTTGTATTACGGAACGAGTAAAGAGACTTGCCGGTAACGAGATTGAACTAGGTATAGTGATACCGACGATCGAATCTCGGGCAAGTAACATACCGAAGAACAAAGGGAACAACATACGGGATTAACTGAATCCTTGACATAGAGGTTCGACCGATAAAGATCTTCGTAGAATATGTAGGAGCCAATATGGGCATCCAGGTCCCGCTATTGGTTATTGGCCATAGAGGTGTCTCGGTCATGTCTACATAGTTCTCGAACCCGCAGGGTCTACACACTTAACGTTTGGTGACGATTAGTATAATTGAGTTATTATGTTGGTGACCGAAAGTTGTTCGGAGTCCCGGATAAGATCCCGGACATGACGAGGATCTCCGGAAGAGTCCGGAGGTAAAGATTGATATATGTGATAATAGTGTTTCGATCTCCGGAAGAGTTCCAGAGTTCACCGGAATGGGTTCCGGATGTTTACCGAAGTGTTCGGGTGCAGCAACACTTTATATGGGCCAAAGGGATAAAGCCCACGAGGTATTGGAAAGCGCAAAAGTAGTTTTGCTGCCGCGTAAGTGGTACTACCGCTTGTGTGAAGCGGTACTACCGCCCGAGCGGTACTACCGCTTGTGTGAAGCGGTACTACCGCCCAAGCGGTACTACCGCTTGTGTGAAGCGGTACTACCGCTTGTGTGCGGCTGTGCACGGTTCGGCAGGGATCCGAGTTGGACTCTTTCCCTGCGGGCCAAACCGACCTTGTGCGGGCAAAACCGACCTAGAGGAGGCTTTTACTCCAAGTTTAGACCCCAAGGCTCAACATATAAATAGAGGGGCAGGGCTAGCACACGGGACACATCAAGATTTCCCCAAGCCGTGTGCGGCAACCCTAACCCTCTAGTTCCTCCGTCATAATCTCCGTAGCGCTTGGCGAAGCCCTGCAGAGATTGTTCCTCACCACCATCACCACGCCGTCGTGCTGCTGGAACTCAACCACTACTTCACCATCGCTCGCTGGATCGAGGAGGTGAAGGCGTCATCAAGCCGTACGTGTGTTGAACGCGGAGGTGCCGTCCGTTCGGCACTAGATCGGAAGGATCGTGATTGGATCGCGGGACGCTCGGCGATTTGGATCGCGAAGACGTTCGACTACATCAACCGCGTTTATTAACGCTTCCGCTTAGCGATCTACAAGGGTATGTAGATTCACTCTCCCTCTCGTAGATGCTCATCACCATGGATAGATCTTATGTGTGCGTAGGAAAATTTTTGTTTCCCATGCAACGTTCCCCAACAGTGGTATCATGAGCTAGGTCTATGCGTAGATGAGATCTCGAGTAGAACACAAACGAGTTGTGGGCGTGGGTGTATACATATTGCTTGCCGTTACTAGTTGATATTTGATTCGGCGGTACTGTGAGATGAAGCGGCCCGGACCGACATTACGCGTACACTTACGCGAGACAGGTTCCTTCAACTAACATGTAACTTCGTTGCATAAAGATGGCTAGCGGGTGTCTGTCTCTCTCACTTTAGTTGAATCGATTTCAATGAAGAGGGTTCTTTTAGAAGATCAAAAAGCAATCACTACACCACGTTGTGGTTTTGCGTAGGTAAGAACGGTTCTTGCAAACCCATAGCAGCCACGTAAAATTTGCAACAACAATTAGAGAACGTCTAACTTGTTTTTGCAGGGTATGATGTGATATGATATGGCCAATTACATGATGAGATATATGTGATGTATGAGATGATCATGTGTTGTATAGAATATCACGACTTGCATGTCGATGAATACGGCAACTGGCAGGAGCCATAGAGTTGTCTTTAATTATTGTATGACCTGCGTGTCAATCATTAAGCGCTATGTAATGCTTTAATTTATCGCTAAACGTTAGCAATAGTCGTGGAAGCAACAGTCGGCGCGACAACCTTATGGCGACACGTTGATGGAGATCAAGATGATGGAGATCATGGTGTCATGCCGGTGACGATGGAGATCATGCCGGTGCTTTGGAGATGGAGATCAAAAGCACAAGTTCATGGCCATATCATGTCACTTATGATTTGCATGTGATGTTAATCCTTTTATGCATCTTATTTTGCTTAGGACGACGGTAGCATTATAAGGTGATCCCTCACTTAAATTTCAAGATAAATTGTGTTCTCCCCAAGTGTGCACCGTTGCGAAAGTTCGTCGTTTCGAGACACGCCGTGATGATCGGGTGTGATAGACTCTACGTTCGCATACAACGGGTGTAAGCCATGTTGCACGTGCGGAACACTCGGGTTAAACTTGACGAGCCTAGCATGTACAGACATGGCCTCGGAACACAAGAGACCGAAAGGTCAAACATGAGTCATATAGTAGATATGATCAACATGAAGATGTTCACCATTGAAACCACCTCAACTCACGTGATGATCGGACTTGAGTTGGTGGATTTGGATCATGTTACACTCGAATGATCGGAGGGATGTCAATTTGAGTGGGAGTTTTTTAAGTAATATGATTAACTAAACTCATTATCTAGAACAATAGTCTAAGTTGTCTTTGCTATATTTATGTTGTAGATCATGGCTCGCGCAGTAGCACCCCTGAATTTTAATGCGTTCCTAGAGAAAGCTAAGTTGAAAGATGATGGAAGTAACTTTGTGGACTGGGCCCGTAATCTAAGGATTATCCTTACGGCTTCCCAGAAGGCTTATGTCCTTGATGCACCGCTTGGTGATCCACCTGCTCAAGTTGAGTCTCTAGACGTTGTGAATGCCTGGCAGGCTCGTTCTGATGATTACTCAATAGTTCAATGTGCAATGTTGTATGGCTTAGAACCGGGACTTCAAAGACGTTTTGAACGTCATGGAGCATATGAGATGTTCCAGGAATTGAAGTTTATCTTTCAGAAGAATGCCCGGATCGAGAGATATGAGATCTCCGATAAGTTCTATGCTTGCAAGATGGAGGAGAACGGGTCTATCAGTGATCACGTGCTCAGAATGTCTGGGTACTCCACCCGTCTGGCTGAGTTAGGGATGCCCCTTCCGCCAGAGGCTATCACTGACAGAGTTCTTCAATCATTGCCGCCTAGCTACAAGAGCTTCGTGTTGAACTATAACATGCACGGGATGAACAAGTCAGTCGCCGAGCTGTTTGCGATGCTGAAAGTCGCTGAGTCTGAAATTCAGAAGGAGCATCAAGTGTTGATGGTCAATAAAACCACTAGTTTCAAGAAAAATGGCAAGGGTAAGAAGGGTAACTCTAAGAAGAGTGGCAAAGCAGTTGCTCCTCTCGTGAAGAAACCCAAGGCTGGACCCAAACCAGAAACTGAGTGTTTTCATTGCAAGGGAACTGGACACTGGAAGCGGAACTGCCCCAAGTATTTGGCTGACAAGAAGGCGGCCAACAACAAACAAGGTATATATGATATACATGTTATTGATGTGTACCTTACCAACTCTCGTTGTAGTGCCTGGGTATTTGATACCGGTGCGGTTGCTCATATTTGCAACTCAAAACAGGAACTGCGGAATAGACGGAGGCTGGCAAAGGACGAAGTGACGATGCGCGTGGGAAATGGTTCCAAGGTTGATGTGATCGCCGTCGGCACGCTCGCTCTTCGATTACCGTCGGGATTAGTGATGAACCTAAATAAGTGTTATTTGGTGCCTGCGTTAAGCATGAACATTATATCTGGATCTTGTTTATTGCGAGACGGTTACTCATTTAAATCAGAGAATAATGGTTGTTCTATTTATATGAGTAATATCTTTTATGGTCATGCACCCAATGTGAGGGGTTTATTCTTATTGAATCTCGATAGTAATAATACACATGTTCATAACATTGATGCCAAAAGATGTAGAATTGATAATGATAATACCACTTTCTTGTGGCACTGCCGTTTAGGTCATATTGGCGTAAAACGCATGAGGAAGCTCCATGCTGATGGACTTTTGGAGTCACTTGATTTTGAATCACTTGACACATGTGAGCCATGCCTCATGGGCAAGATGACTAAAACGCCGTTCTCTGGAATAATGGAACGGGCAAGTGACTTATTGGAAATCATACATACTGATGTGTGTGGTCCAATGAGTATTGAGGCGCGCGGTGGTTATCGTTACTTTCTCACCTTCACTGATGACTTAAGTAGATATGGGTATATTTACTTAATGAAACACAAGTCTGAAACATTTGAAAAGTTCAAACAATTTCAGAGTGAAGTTGAGAATCATCGTAACAAGAAGATTAAATTCCTACGATCTGATCGAGGAGGAGAATATCTGAGTTATGAGTTTGGCAGTCACTTAAGACAGTGTGGAATTGTTTCACAATTGACACCGCCTGGAACACCACAGCATAATGGTGTGTCCGAACGTCGTAATCGAACCTTATTAGATATGGTGCGATCTATGATGTCTCTTGCCGATTTGCCACTATCGTTTTGGGGTTATGCATTAGAGACAGCTGCATTCACTTTAAATAGGGCACCATCGAAATCCGTTGAGACGACGCCATATGAACTTTGGTTTGGCAAGAAGCCAAAGCTGTCGTTTCTTAAAGTTTGGGGATGTGATGCTTATGTCAAAAAGCTTCAGCCTGAAAAGCTGGAACCCAAAGCGGAGAAATGCGTCTTCATAGGATACCCAAAAGAGACAGTTGGGTATACCTTCTATCTCAGATCCGAAGGCAAAATGTTTGTCGCTAAAAACGGAACATTTCTTGAGAAAGAGTTTCTCTCGAAAGAATTGAGTGGGAGGAAGATAGAACTTGATGAGGTTATTGAACCTTTACTTCAACCTGAGAGTAGCGCAGCGCAGAAAGTTGTTTCTGTGGAGCCTACATTAGCTGAAGAGGAAGTTAATGATGATGATCATGAAGCTTTGGATCAAGTTGCTATCGAACCTCGTAGGTCGACAAGGACGCGTACTACTCCTGAGTGGTACGGCAACCCTGTCTTAGAGGTCATGTTGTTAAACAACGATGAACCTACGAGCTATGGAGAAGCGATGATGGGCCCGGATTCCGAGAAGTGGTTAGAGGCCATGAAATCCGAGATGGGATCCATGTATGAAAACAAAGTATGGACTTTGGAAGTATTACCTGAAGGGCGTAAGGCCATTCAGAACAAATGGATCTTTAAGAGGAAGACGGACGCGGACGGTAATGTCACCGTCTATAAAGCTCGACTTGTGGCAAAGGGTTTTTCACAAGTTCAAGGAGTTGACTACGATGAGACCTTCTCACCCGTAGCGATGCTTAAGTCCGTCAGAATCATGTTAGCAATAGCTGCCTTTTTCGATTATGAAATTTGGCAGATGGATGTCAAAACAGCGTTCCTTAACGGTTACCTTAAGGAAGAGTTGTATATGATGCAGCCAGAAGGTTTTGTCGATCCAGAGAATGCTGACAAAGTTTGCAAACTCCAGCGATCCATTTATGGACTGGTGCAAGCATCTCGGAGTTGGAATCTTCGCTTTGATGAAGTGATCAAAGCGTTCGAGTTTATACAAGTTTACGGAGAAGCTTGTATTTACAAGAAAGTGAGTGGGAGCTCTATAGCGTTTCTAATATTATATGTGGATGACATATTGCTGATTGGAAACAATATAGAAATGCTGGAAAGCGTAAAGGAATATTTGAACAAGAGTTTTTCAATGAAGGACCTAGGAGAAGCTGCTTTCATATTAGGCATAAAGATCTATAGAGATAGATCAAGACGCTTAATAGGACTTTCACAAAGCACATACCTTGATAAGATTTTGAAGAAGTTCAAAATGGATCAGTCCAAGAAGGGGTTCTTGCCTGTTTTACAAGGTGTGAAGTTGAGTAAGACTCAATGCCCAGTGACTGCAGAAGATAGAGAAAAGATGAGTGTCATCCCCTATGCTTCGGCCATAGGCTCTATCATGTATGCAATGCTGTGCACAAGACCCGATGTCAGCCTTGCCATAAGTATGGTCGGAAGGTTTCAAAGTGATCCAGGAATGGAACACTGGACGGCGGTCAAGAATATCCTGAAATACCTGAAAAGGACTAAGGACATGTTTCTCGTTTATGGAGGTGATCAAGAGCTCGTCGTAAAGGGTTACGTCGATGCAAGCTTTGACACTGATCCGGATGACTCTAAGTCGCAAACCGGATACGTATTTATTCTTAATGGGGGTGCGGTTAGCTGGTGCAGTTCCAAGCAAAGCGTGGTAGCAGATTCTACATGCGAAGCGGAGTACATCGCTGCCTCGGAGGCGGCGAAGGAAGGTGTCTGGATGAAGGAGTTCATGACAGATCTTGGAGTAGTGCCTAGTGCACTTAACCCAATGACTCTGTTTTGTGATAATACTGGTGCCATTGCTCTAGCCAAGGAACCAAGATTTCACAAGAGGACCAGACACATAAAGCGACGTTTCAATTCCATCCGCGATTACATCAAGGAGGACGACATAAATATTTGCAAAGTACACACGGATCTAAATGTTGCAGATCCGATGACTAAACCTCTTCCAAAGGCTAAACATGAACAACACCAGAACTGCATGGGTGTTCGATTCATTACAATGTAAATCACATAGTGATGTGAACTAGATTATTGACTCTAGTGCAAGTGGGAGACTGTTGGAAATATGCCCTAGAGGCAATAATAAATTGGTTATTATTATATTTCCTTGTTAATGATAATTGTTTATTATCCATGCTATAATTGTATTGATTGGAAACTCAAATACATGTGTGGGTACATAGACAACACTGTGTCCCTAGTAAGCCTCTAGTTGACTAGCTTGTTGATCAAAGATGGTTAAGGTTTTCTAGCCATGGACATGAGATGTCATTTGATAACGGGATCACATCATTAGGAGAATGATGTGATGGACAAGACCCAAACTGTAAACGTATCATTTGATCGTGTCAGTTTATTGCTATTGTTTTCTGCATGTCAAGTATCTGTTCCTTTGACCATGAGATCATGCAACTCACTGACACCGGAGGAATACCTTGTGTGTATCAAACGTCGCAACGTAACTGGGTGACTATAAAGGTGCTCTACAGGTATCTCCGAGGGTGTCTGTTGGGTTGGCATGGATCAAGACTGGGATTTGTTACTCCGTGTGACGGAGAGGTATCTCAGGGCCCACTCGGTAATACAACATCACATTGAGCCTTGCAAGCAATGTGACTAAAGTGTTAGCCACGAGATCTTGTATTACGGAACGAGTAAAGAGACTTGCCGGTAACGAGATTGAACTAGGTATAGTGATACCGACGATCGAATCTCGGGCAAGTAACATACCGAAGAACAAAGGGAACAGCATACGGGATTAACTGAATCCTTGACATAGAGGTTCGACCGATAAAGATCTTCGTAGAATATGTAGGAGCCAATATGGGCATCCAGGTCCCGCTATTGGTTATTGGCCGTAGAGGTGTCTCGGTCATGTCTACATAGTTCTCGAACCCGCAGGGTCTACACACTTAACGTTTGGTGACGATTAGTATAATTGAGTTATTATGTTGGTGACCGAAAGTTGTTCGGAGTCCCGGATAAGAACCCGGACATGACGAGGATCTCCGGAAGAGTCCGGAGGTAAAGATTGATATATGTGATAATAGTGTTTCGATCTCCGGAAGAGTTCCAGAGTTCACCGGAATGGGTTCCGGATGTTTACCGAAGTGTTCGGGTGCAGCAACACTTTATATGGGCCAAAGGGATAAAGCCCACGAGGTATTGGAAAGCGCAAAAGTAGTTTTGCTGCCGCGTAAGCGGTACTACCGCTTGTGTGAAGCGGTACTACCGCCCGAGCGGTACTACCGCTTGTGTGAAGCGGTACTACCGCCCAAGCGGTACTACCGCTTGTGTGAAGCGGTACTACCGCTTGTGTGCGGCTGTGCACGGTTCGGCAGGGATCCGAGTTGGACTCTTTCCCTGCGGGCCAAACCGACCTTGTGCGGGCAAAACCGACCTAGAGGAGGCTTTTACTCCAAGTTTAGACCCCAAGGCTCAACATATAAATAGAGGGGCAGGGCTAGCACACGGGACACATCAAGATTTCCCCAAGCCGTGTGCGGCAACCCTAACCCTCTAGTTCCTCCGTCATAATCTCCGTAGCGCTTGGCGAAGCCCTGCAGAGATTGTTCCTCACCACCATCACCACGCCGTCGTGCTGCTGGAACTCAACCACTACTTCACCATCGCTCGCTGGATCGAGGAGGTGAAGGCGTCATCAAGCCGTACGTGTGTTGAACGCGGAGGTGCCGTCCGTTCGGCACTAGATCGGAAGGATCGTGATTGGATCGCGGGACGCTCGGCGATTTGGATCGCGAAGACGTTCGACTACATCAACCGCGTTTATTAACGCTTCCGCTTAGCGATCTACAAGGGTATGTAGATTCACTCTCCCTCTCGTAGATGCTCATCACCATGGATAGATCTTATGTGTGCGTAGGAAAATTTTTGTTTCCCATGCAACGTTCCCCAACAGGCCCCGCCATCACTTCCTTGTAGTGCGCAGGTTCATCGTCTTCAAGAATGAAGATTTTGTTATGAAACCACTCAGGTGGCTGGATAGCCCTACCTGATCTGCGCGGTTCGGTTACAACATTGTCTGAAGTTTCCGCATCACATGCGACAACTTCCGGCTTGGTTGTAGGGATAATTAGCGGAATTTCTTCCGGTTCCTTAGCCATATCAACGGTTGCCGAAGATTCAATAATCTCATCAAGTTGTATTGTCCTCCCACTCACTTCTTTAGCGAGAAACTCTTTCTCAAGAAATTGTCCATTTCTGGCAACAAACACTTTGTTATCGGATGGGTGGTAGAAGGAATACCCAATTGTTTCCTTGGGATAACCTACAAAGTAACATTTGTCTGATCTGGGATCGAGTTTGGTAGGTTGTAAACATTTTACGTATACTCCACAACCCCAAATTCTGAGATGCGACAAACCGGGTTTCTTCCCGTTCCATAACTCATATGGTGTCGTCTCAACAGACTTAGACGGTGCTCTGTTTAATGTGTGAGCGGCAGTTTCTAGTGCGTGACCCCAAAAAGATATCGGCAGATCTGTAAGAGACATCATCGACCTTACCAAGTCTAACAGGGTTCGGTTACGTCTTTCCGACACTCCATTTCGCTGTGGAGTTCCGGGAGGCGTAAGCTGTGAAACGATTCCACGGTCACTCAGATGTTGGCCAAACTCATGACTAAGGTATTCGCCCCCGCGATCAGACCGCAGAAACTTAATCCTTTTGTTACGATGATTTTCTACCTCATTCTGAAATTCCTTGAACTTTTCAAAGGTTTCCGATTTATGCTTCATTAAGTAGATATATCCATACCTACTCAAATCATCAGTAAAAGTCACAAAGAAGAAATACCCACCCCGTGCGATTGTGCTCATTGGACCACATACATCACTATGTATTATTTCCAACAATTCACTCGCCCATTCAGGATGACCCGTGAACGGCGTCTTGCTCATTTTACCCATCAAGCAAGCTTCACATGTGTCAAATGTTTCAAAATCAAAGGACGGTAAAACTCCATCTTTATGGAGTCTTTGCATGCGTTTCTTTCCGATGTGGCCAAGGCGACAGTGCCACATGAAAGTGGTGGTGGTATCAGCCTTCTTAAGGCATTTAGCATTCACGTTAAAGACATCATTTCCACATTCAAGATTTAGTATGAAAAGGCCCCCAACAATGGGTGCAAATCCATAAAACATATCCTTACAATAAAGTGAACAACCATTGTTCTCAGACTTGTACGAATACCCATCATGTACTAAACATGATCCGGAGATAATGTTTCTACACAATAGTGGAACAAAATAACAGTTATTTAGTTCTAAGATAAATCCTGAAGGGAGACGTAGAGGCATAATGCCGACGGCTTGAGCGGCGATCCCAGCGCCATTCCCGACGCGCATCACAACTTCATTCTTTGCTAGCTTGCGCACCTTCAGCAGTCCCTGTATCGAGTTGCAAATGTGAGCAACCGATCCGGTATCAAATACCCAAGACTTAGAATTTTCGCTAGCAAGCAAAACGTCAATGACATTAACTTGTATAACAATTATACCTTTTCCGGTTTTCCCGGACTTCTTATCTTCCAGATACTTCTTGCAGTTTCTCTTCCAGTGTCCTGTGCCCTTGCAGTAGAAGCACTCAGTTTCATTCTTGGCTCCGCCTTTAGAGTTTCTTTGGGAGCCGGTCTTACCGGCGCCCTTGCCCTTCTTTGGCTTGCCTTTCTTTTTGAAACTGGCGGTTTTATTCACAAGCAACACTTGCTTGCGATTTTTCCGCAGTCCGCCTTCTGCAGTTTTCAGCATGGCGAGCACCTCTTCCGGTGTCTTCTCCATCCCACTCATGTTGTAGTTCATGACAAAACCGTCGTAAGACGGGGGGAGTGAAGAAAGCAACATGTCCATCATATGGCCAGGCGGAATTGGAAATTCCAGGGTTTTAAGCCTTTCAGCATAGCCAATTATTTTGACTACGTGTTCGCCAACTGAACTGCCCTCAGCCATCTTGCATTCCATCAAGGTCTTCATGATATCAAATCGTTCAGACCTTGCGGTTTCCTTGTACAGAGCATCCAATTCCCGGATCATATCACGGGGTTTATGGAATTCAAAACGTTTTTGAAGCCCTGCACTCATGCAAGCTAGCATGAGGCACTGCACTAATTTGTGATCATCATCCTTAGTGGCCCAGACATTTTGTTCATCTTCCGGGGCATCGGCCGCCGGTTTAGCTGGAAGAGCATTTTCAAGCACATACATTTTCTTAGCGCTCCTGAGGACAATCCTCAGGTTACGGAGCCAGTCCGCATAGTTGTTTCCAGTCGCAGCTAACTTCTCTTTCTCTAACATTGGGCCTAAGTTGAACGCGGTGTTGCGAGCCATTTGATCTACAACAGAAAACACAAGTTTCACTTAGACTTTGTTCATAATGATTTTTGCACTAGTGAATAAACAATTTTATTCTAAAGTGCGCTCCCACTCAAATCAATATCTCTCATAATTGATTGTGAGTGATTCAAGATCTGTATTTCAATTCGACGCCATTGACGGGTTCATCACTGATGACGCGAATTTCAATTGGTAGGCCAACTTGCCGATCACATCTCTATGTGATTCTTGTTCATCTTTCGATGGGCGAGTTCCGAGCTCAGGACTCTCCTGCCTGAACGTCAAAGACAACCAAGTGATCTTGCTGCGAGGTCTGACCTCACCTGCCTCATTCCTCTCGATTCATTCGTGCTCATGTGTACATGGCGCACCCCGAAAAGATACGAATTTCAGATGGTGCTACACGTGGGTGAACACTAACTACTTTGATATTTTAAGTGAGAGATCACCCTAATAAAAAGCGACTACCGCGCAATCAAAAGGGTGCATCATAAGGGATAAACATCTCAGGCAATTCATAATAGCATGATATGGTATAGCCCCTTCTGACGGAGAAGTCTTTAATTTCTTTGTCTTCAGCATTTGCATCGGTGTTCACCTTAGCGAAGATTGCCACCACCTTGTCGATGCACCAGATAATATTGCTATCTCTATAGCTAATAAAATAAGTGCATTACTTAAGGTTGACACGCAGGTCATTAAAGTGACAATCATATGGCTCCAGCCATCATGCCGAATCATGACACGCAGGTAATGTTAATAAATTTACATCATATAGTCATCTCATACATAATCGAATTAATATGAGCATTGCTATACCACATCACATGCACATCCTGCAAAACCAAGTTAGACGCCTCTAATCGGTTTATGCAAAATTTTATTTTACGTGGCTTCTAAGGTTTTGACTTAAACCGCAACTACCAACGTTTTATCATCAAGTATGATTATTCAAGTCGCTAGATTAACATCACGGGGTGTATGAAACACGAGATAATAAAATCTCGAGCCCCATACTAAACTTCGTCATATGCATGACCCCCGTGCAGATCATATCTGCATTGCCCTTTCGTCTGTGAATTTCATCTTTCTTTTGACTATGGCAGAACCCAAAGAACTGATAGCACTTCGTTGATCAATCGGGATCGCGGATTGCCAGAACTTTATCAAATTCCACCATGCTGTCTCGAGATCAGAAATACGCAAATTCTAGGGAAGCAACAAGAACATCAGGTAACAGATTTCATCTGCCACCCGCATAAATAATTTTCAGCAATAGATCTCATCTACTCCAAAATTATATTATGCAATACCCATACATCTCCATGTATTCTAGATCGTAACCTGCATCTACGCATAGCACGGCTCATGGTGCCACTGTAGGGGAACGCGACAGAAAACAAAAAAAATCGGTACAGCGAGCACGCCCAAGACCACTATGGAGATGTCATACAGGGTTTGATCTGATCCGTACCAACTCGTAGCGCAGCGGAAGAAGAGTCGGTGTAGATCGTCAGTGCAGATCCCCGCAGCTAGGATTTACAACCTCCCAACCGTGAGGATGTACTCCCTCGTCGGACAGTCCCTCGGACGATGTCACGGACAGCCCTCCGGGAGGACCCTCGAAACTCGAACGGTAACTCAGACAGCCCTTCGGGAGGACACTCGAACAGCCCCTCGGGCAAAAGATCGAAACTACGACCTCTCTACAGGGTTGCACACATACGGTGTCAGCTATCCGGCAGGGCTTCGCCGTCCAGAACTAGTTCCTATCGGAACCCAGACAGCCTTTCGGCTCTAAGAAACTATTTCATGGGAGGGAGAGAGAGAGAGCCAGACGAGCATGGCATGTGTATGAGAGCAAGGATGAGCTTTGGAGAGCACCCCTCCACCTCTATTTATAGGAAAGCCATATGGGAAAAATACCCAAAAAACCCATCACATGGATCCTCCTCAAGGACATAAAAGGAAGGCAAGTGGAGCTCCATGGAGGAGCTCCAACTTGGCCGGCCACCTCTACGCCCCCCCCCCCCCACATGGGGGTTCCTTGCTCCCCAATCCCTTCTAGAAGCCTTTTGGGAAAAACACTAAAAGGTGGCTTTCCAAAAAGTTAACCATAAAGTGATTTTCACTATTCACGGAACCAATTTTCCGTGACCGTTAAATCCGAAAATATTTCTGTGGGTCTTAGAATAATTCCAGTACCCACACAAATGATTTTGGACGCGTTCCGAAACAATTTCGGATTAGTGATTTTCATCTGCGAAAAGCAACCAAATCGGTTCCGGCAGCTCCTTAACATTTCCGGTTTTTATCCCAGAAAATTCCCAGAAGTTTCCAGAACACTTCTGGCATCCTCCAAGAATTTCCAGGCGTGTGCCAAAACCAATTTGACTTAATGGTATCCCCTGAAACAACTTTTCAGTTTTACCGGAACTATTCCAGTGTCCTCTCCGGAACGTTTCCGTTGCGTCCGAAACTTTTCCGGTGATTTTCTCTCAGACTCCCTGTCTAGTATGCAGTAGATAGATGACCCTTAAGCGTGTGACCCTATAGGTTCGGTGAAGTATAGACATGACCCGGAACACTTTCCGATCAATGATCAACATCGGAGCCGTGGACACCCATATTGACCCCTATACCCACACGAATGAATATTCGAGTGAACCTCTAGTTGCCGTGTGCTATTCCTGTTGCTTCACGATATATTACAAACACCCGAGGTGAGATTTATTGCATCCCCGTGGATCAACAACTTGTCCACCATGCAAGTTACCTCGTTACCGATTTTGTTCTCTTTTCTCGTTTCCGTGTTCCGGCATCCCTGTGATCAAATCACCTTGTGTCTGGCCAGATGATGATGGATACCGTAACACCGAGAGGGCCCGAGAATATCTCTCCATCATCAGAGGAGCAAATCCCAATCTTGAGCTATCTCGTTACTTGTCATACTTTTCTGTGAACCCGTAAGCTGCTGTAATAGCCACCCAATTACGGATGATGTTTAACAAACTCCAAAGTTCACGAAGCAAGTACGAAGGAACTCGATACTCTCATGGTCTAAGGAATTATGCAAACATTAACTATCTCTGTGTTATTAACCATTAACTTGTGACGAAAGTATCTCATAGCATAACATCAATTCGGGTCGATTCAACACAAGTGGTCTCCTAACATTGTGCCCTCAAAATTGCCAGCATAGACATGCCCATGATCAGGAAAACAGGATTATCATGCAATACTTGAGCCAGTCTTAGAGGCAAGACTAGGAATACAATTTACCGTTTGGTATACCACACGTGCACATGAGTTTCCCTCCGAGCCTCATGGATATTGCAGACTCGAGCATCATTGCAGTTATAGCATGGAACATAAACATTCATTACAAACTCGGAGATACAAAATAACTGTTATTACTGCCTCTAGGGCATATCTCCTACAGAATGTAAGCAAACATAACTCATTACGTTGTCTTCCTTGTCCAACGTTAACTAATTGACATAGAATATTTAATGGAGGCTCACAATCATAAAAGATGTCCAAGATAGTATATTTATATGTGAGACCTCTCTTCCTTTATTACTTTTTCATGAATTGCAACAATGATCAATACTATGTTTGTCAACTTCCAACAAGTTTTATCAATTATACTTCTTTTATGTGAAGTCATCACTCCCCATGGGATTACCATATGATCTTACTTTTTATTCTCTTTATTTTATTTCCAAGATTGGATCAACAAAAGCGAAACACTCAACTCAAACTACTCTTTATTATATAACTTCCACACACGATTACATAGATAGATAGACCACAAAGCAAGCACTCGAAACTAGATCATACTAAAACTTTATTCTTCTAAATCACGAAATAACTAAGGATCGAACTAAGATAGATAATGATGATAGAAGTGATGGTGATACGATACCGGGGCACCTCCCCCAAGCTTGGCACAAGCCAAGGGTGGTGCCCATACCCATGTACTCAAGTCTCCTTCTTCGGTGATGGTGGTGATGAAGTGATAGGCTTGTCCTTCAAAATATTGTAAGATATCCTTCAAGCTCTGGACCTCCCGAAGCAACTGCTGAATCGCGGTGGCATTCTTTTGCACTTCAACCATAATATGTTTATTTTCCGGCCACCATGAGCCCTTTCCTGCATCATTCTCACTTGGATGAGAGATATCCCAATTGGAAGGTATGTGCATACGAGGAGTGTTCTCGACCCCATAATTGTGGACCAAATTATGAAAGTTGTTCCGATGTAACCTGTGTAAGGGCCTCCTAGGAGGGAGCCCATCTTGTACCTCTGGACTCCCATGGCTGGTAGTGCTTCTCATAGCTTGATGAGGATTTGGCGTTGTGGAGATGCCGGCAAGGGTACCCTTCTCTGAAGCAGGGGGCTGCACCTCCAGCGAATCTCCATCATCTTCTTCCATGGTAACATCTTCCTCCCCTTCTCTCTTGAGTTCCATCTGCAGTAGCCAAGCATCATCTCCCACGTTGTTGGAGGAGGAGGAAGACATGATGCCTGGTTTTAAAATCTGACAGAAAACAGCCCGAAACAAGAACAGAGGGAAAACTTGCGATGCGGTGGTGAAAACACCCGTGAGTATATATAAAGAATTTTTATCTTGCAAAACAAGCATACGAGAGAAAAACGGAGTCGGGAGGGCACACGAGGGGCCCATAAGGCATCACGGCGCGCCCCAGGGGGGGTCGCACCCTGTTGCCTTGTGGGCGACTCGTGGGTCCCCTTGGCTATTTCTTATTTTTGTAATTTTTCTAATATTCCAAAACGGACAAAAATAATTTCATGGAATTTCTGGAGTCGGTTTACTTACCGTATCACATACCTACCCCTTTTCAGGGTTCTGGAGCGTTCCGGAAGGACTCTTTGATGTGTTCCTCCGGTGTCATTGTCTGAATAATATTAGTTTCAACATTAATGGGAGTACCTGAGATATAGTGCTTAATTCTTTGTCCATTCACCACTCTCGGATTATTGCCTTCGGAGTTGTTTATTTTGATGGCTCCGGAGCGGTAAACTTCTTCAATGATATATGGTCCTTCCCATTTGGAGAGAAGTTTTCCTGTAAAAAATCTGAAACGAGAGTTGTACAATAGAACTTGCTCACCCACTTTGAATTCTCGTTTTTGGATTCTTTTATCATGCCATCTTATAACTTTTTCTTTAAACAACTTGGCATTTTCATAAGCTTGTGTTCTCCATTCGTCTAGAGAGCTAATATCAAATAACCTCTTTTCACCGGCAAGTTTAAAATCATAGTTAAGTTCTTTAATTGCCCAATAAGACTTATGTTCTAACTCAAGAGGTAAGTGACATGCTTTTGCATAGACCATTTTATAGGGAGACATACCCATAGGATTTTTATAAGCAGTTCTGTAAGCCCATAATGCATTATCAAGTTTCTTAGACCAATTCTTTCTAGATCTATTAACGATATTTTGCAAAATTAATTTTATTTCTCTATTACTCAATTCAACTTGACCACTAGACTGAGGATGATAAGGGGATGCAATTCTATGGTTAACATCATATTTAGCAAGCAATTTACAGAAAGCACCATGAATAAAATGTGAGCCACCATCAGTCATAAAGTATCTAGGGACTCCAAACCTCGGAAATATAACCTCCTTAAGCATTTTAATAGAAGTGTTATGATCAGCACTACAAGTTGGAATAGCTTCTATCCACTTAGTAACATAATCAACAGCAACTAAAATATGAGTATACCCATTGGATTTAGGAAAAGGTCCCATATAATCAAAACCCCAAACATCAAATGGTTCAATAACAAGTGAATAATTCATAGGCATTTCCTGACGTCTACCAACATTGCCAATTCTTTGACATTCATCACAAGAAAGGACAAACTTACGTGCATCTTTAAAAAGAGTAGGCCAATAAAAACCAGATTGTAATACCTTGTGTGCAGTTCTGTCTCCCGCATGGTGTCCTCCGTATGCCTCGGAGTGACACTTCCGTAGGATTTGTTCCTGTCCATGCTTAGGTATACAACGTCTAATAATACCATCTACTCCTTTATATAAATGTGGGTCATCCCAAAAGTAATGCCTTAAATCAAAGAAGAACTGTTTCTTTTGTTGGTATGTGAAATTAGGTGGTATATATTTAGCAACAATGTAATTAGCATAGTCTGCATACCAAGGAATATTACGAGAAGCATTTATGACAGCTAATTGTTCATCAGGGAAATCATCATTAATAGGAAGTGGGTCATCAAGAACATTTTCCATTCTAGACAAATTATCAGCTACGGGATTCTTAGCTCCCTTTCTATCAACAATATGCAAATCAAATTCTTGTAGCAAAAGAACCCACCTAATAAGTCTAGGTTTCGCATCTTTCTTTTTCATAAGATATTTAATAGCAGCATGATCAGTGTGAATAGTAACTTTAAAAACAACAATGTAAGATCTGAATTTATCACATGCAAACACAACTGCTAATTTTTTTTCTCAGTAGTAGCATAATTTCTTTGAGCACTGTTGCTACTTGTGAGCTGCATTGGTAATTCCCTGAAGAGGAAGGGAGATGCAGTATAGTAGAGATAAGTATTTCCCTCAGTTATGAAACCAAGGTTATCAATCCAATAGGAGAATCACGCAACACCTCGTTAGCAGCACCTGCACACAAAACAACAAATCCTTGCACCCAACGCAAACAAGGGGTTGTCAATCCCTCGGCGGTTAATTGCAAGATTAAATTGTATGTGATAGATAGATAGATAGAACTAAAATATAAAATAAAATAAATAAAGAAAAAATGCAGCAAGGTATTTTTAGGGTTTTTAATATATGATTTAGATAGACCCGGGGGCCATAGTTTTCGCTAGAGGCTTCTCTCAAGAAAATAGCATACGGTGGATAAACAAATTACTGTTGGGCAATTGATAGAAAAGCAAATAATTATGACGATATCCAAGGCAATGATCATGTATATAGGCATCACGTACGAGACAAGTAGACCGACTCCTGCCTGCATCTACTACTATTACTCCACACATAGACCGCTATTGTGGCACCCCGGCTCAGAGAGACCGGAACACCCCGTATTCCAGCCCAGAGATCAAGTCTTCTGGAATACGGCATTGCTTGGCATAGAACAAATCAGCTCTTTATTACGAATAAACGGGGTACAAGGGTCTGATATTACAAAGGTTACAGGGACACGGCGACACTACGCCTGCTCAGATAGCTCTATGCTAGCAGCGGAACAACTCGTAGCGGAATAACTTCTAGCAGCGGAACAACGGCGACGGTGATGAACTCCACTCCGCAGGGACTCTGGCTGGGACGCATCCTAGAGCACAACCTCGAGATCCTCGACAAACAATCAATCACGGCATGACCTGCAAGCTGGCATGACACGCCAGGTGAGTACTTTGAATGTACTCGCAAGCTCACAGCAACCAAAGCAATCAAGACATACAACAGCATGGCAATTACAGGTTAATTAATAAGGATGAACATGATACTACTAGAACAACATGAGCATGGCATGTACATATAATTCATGATATGAACATGATAATACTAGCACTAGCATGCACGGGGGGTCGACATTTAAGGTCTCGTGGACCAACTTACTCTGCTCGGAGGTTATCTCGTAACCACCATATGTACCAATCTTTCTTACCGTCGTGATCATCACACGATCACCTCATGATCAACCATCATCAAGAATACCATCGTGATCATCTCGTGACCACATGAAGATCAACCAACTTCTTTTCTCATCTAACCGGGGTTGTTATTATTCAGATTATTATTACTGTTGACCCATAGTGTGACCTACTACGAACTGTGTCCATGACCGAGGACGCGGCTATCGATAGATTATACACTCTGCAGAGGTTAGTACACTGTACCCACACTACGGAACTCATGGCCTCGTGCTCCCATTCGGGTGGACCAACGACATTTCGACAAAACCAATCTATTGCATGACACTCTCTCGGCCACTCCGACAAACTCCCCTTTGGGCTATGTCCTGGGTTACCCCGATGCCAACTCGTGACATCCGCCACCTCTGTGGCTGCCACCGTCGTGGCCAAACAAAACATCGTCCCAAACGGGGACCTCGGATCCATACAACTCGGGTACTCAAGGCTTATGGCCGCCTACCTGATCAGGGTAGCGCGCGCACATAACCTTCCCTAGTAGGAGGCACCAGCGAGAGGCATGACAATAGATCGCATTAGGGCCTCCCCATCCAGGCAAGTGTGGTTGCACTGGCGAGCTCGATTCGGTGGCACCATGACTCAGCCAACAGATTTGTTCAAGTTCGATTAATGTCAGGTTTAACTTGAATGGTGATGAGCTGAGTCACAATAAAATACATAATGAAATAACAATGCAGATGAACATGATATCAGTGTAACCATGGATGGGCAACATAACCATTTAACATCAACAATGATAAATCATTGTCTCTACGGGATGCAAATGAGCATAGCATAACGATGATTACGAATATCACAAGTATATTCATATCAAACCATAATGATCCCTATGAGCATATCATTACCACTAGCATCTGAAATGAGTACAAGAATACAACATGATCAGAATATCCTTAGCAATAAATCATAACACTTACTAGATGAAAATGAACATGGCATAAGCAATGAGCATGGATTCATAAACATATTCGAAGCATTCACAAAATAATTAAATGCGCAAACAATTATTAAATATTCAAGTGGAAACCATGGCAACTGCAATGCCATCATGCAAGTGGCTGTTGTGGCTTGCCTGGGGATGAAGGATTCACCGGGAAGAAGTGCGATACACTCGTGGAAAAATTTGCCGGAAATGTTTCCCTCTCGGAGGGGGCTGAATAAGGGCAGGGGCAAAATGGTCATTTTCAGAATGTTACAACATGGTGAAAATGTTACCAACAGAATGGGCTCGACGAACTGAGATCGTGGGCTTTGGAATCACATGAATCGGAGTCACGGTTAAAAAGTTGTGGCCGTTCGTTCGTTAGGCAGAAAAACAAATAAAATCTGTTCTTTTCTGCTGCTAACCGACGAACGCCCGCTATATAAGAGTTTCGGCCGGCGGGGTAAACAGAAAGCGTCTTTTTGAGAAATACGCCTTCGGCTAGAGAAAACGCATTCTGGTCTGAAGCCGCACCGGATCACGCTTTCTGAAAAGGAAGGCGTATTTTTGGAAGTGCGCCTCCACTTAAAATGGCTGGGCCCGCGTCCGCGGTCGCTTATAGGCGGGACCCAGCTACAGCTCGAGTGGGCGTCTTCTTCCTCTCGTCCCCGCGTGCTTGGCCGAGGCGGGAGCGAAGTCCGGCGGCGACTGCCGGTGACTCCGGCCACCACTCGCGGAGTTCTGCCCACCGTCGTGACCGCAAGAGAGAGGCGCATCGATCCCGCCCATCCGCGCCTGCGGGGAAACACCAAGGGAAGCATGGCATCGACCATGGCGGACGGCCGCTTCGGGCATCGCGGTGGCGCACGGCTCAGCCGCGGGGGATGGGCGACGAGGGTATTGGGAGCTCCGAGGAGGTCAGGAGGGCTCTAGGGGGTGGGTAGGAGGAAGAGAAGAATCCGGAGTGGCTCAAATTTGAGAGAGGAGGGGCGGCGGCCATGGTGGCCATGGCGGCCGAGGAGGGCGGCTTGAGCTTGATGGAGTGGCTAGGCGGGGCTTAGGGAGTGTGGTCAGGAGGTTGGAGTGCTCGGGCACGCTCGGGAAGGGCTTATATAGCCGCGGCAACGATACCCTCACCGGATGCCGCCATGGGCGCTCGGGGGGATGCACTGACGCGGCCGCGTACGCGTGCGCACACGGGCAGGCGTGGATGGCGACGGGAGAGGGGTAGTGGAGCGCCAGAGGAGGGCAGACGCGGGCGGTGCGGTGTCCGGTTGGCCACACGGCCACTGTGCGCACGCGGCCGGAGCTGCCGTGGCGCGAGGAGGGCGAAGGAGGAGGGGGCCAGGGCACGAGCGAACGCGGGAGACTGTGGGCGACGCGGTAGACAAGGTGAGACGAGCGAGAGCGGCAGGGAGAGAGGTGCCTGAAGCTAGCCGACACGCAGAGCGCGCCAAACGCATGCCAACGGCGTGGTCACCGCATGCAATGGCAAGAGGAGGGCACGTATGCTTGGAAAAAGTTGTCAAACTTGTTGTCCCTCCAACATACAGTCCCACTGATGTGATAGATCGGCCAAAGAGACTATGAGTTGATGGGAGTGGTCGACGGAAGTTTGCTGTTGCAAACTTAGGCATGAAGTAGTGATCAACTGGGAGGGGATAAGAGCTAACCAGGATGTCTCAGGGGTTTAGGGTAGGAAGGACTATGATCCTGTGGATTTTGAAGAGATTTGGACCAGAATTTAACATAGTTGTTTTACAACTGCCAAATCTGGCCCAGAAGCTAGATCAGGAAGTAGCACTCACATGGTTGCTTGGGTTGAGCTGAAAATTTGTAGAGTATGATTATTTGGGCATATGAAGGTACCATAAAAATTTCATCCCATTTGGATAAGTATAAATGGTACTTCCTTCACACTGGACAGAAACTTGGGGGAATTTTGTGGAGAAAAAGACTTGGCAAAATGATGTGAATTTTGGCATGCCCAATGGATATAGGGATATTTAGGTCCTAGATTAATTTCAGATTTTATGAAGCAATATAAAATATAGTTGCTTCACAACCTGAAATTGTGACCAGAAACCAAGATTTGAAGGTGTGCTCACATAGATTGCTGGGTGGAGATGAAATTTGGTGGAGAGTTATGATTTGATCTTATAAATGATATACCAAAATTTCAACTCATTTGGATAAGCCTAGCTAGTACCTCCTTCACAAAGCTTCCCTCTGGTCAGAAACTTTGGGAATTTGCTGAGGAAGATTTACCTGGCAAAGGAAGTTTAATTTTGGCATGTGGCAATTATTTGGGTAGGAAAGAGTGCCCAAAAATTTTGAGGGCAATCAAGAAAATATAAATAGCACTTCCTTCACAAAGTGTCATTCTGGACAGAATGGAAAATGAATATTCCTGAATTATTTTTGAACTGGGCAAGGATGGATTTTGACATATTGGTGGAAGATATGATCCAAAGAATTTATGAGAATTTTGTGGTAATTTTTGGAATGACAGAAATATAGGTTGCTTCACAACCTAGAGTTAACAGGGTTATTCCTTTAATAGAAAAAGGAATATTCCCAAGAAATAAAAATTGGGGTTGGGCTAAGATAGAAATGACATGGCCTTGGGATAGATTTGAGAAGGACAAGCCACTTGGAAGTGGCAGGAGAGAAAATCTTCCTAGGTTTCAAGACCACATAGCCACGGAAAAAGGAACTTCAAAAGCAAATTCGAAGAAATCCAAAAGAAAAAGAAAGGGCCAAAAATCGGGGTGTTACAGCTATCCGGCATGCATCTAGTGTATTAAGTCCATAAAGAACGGAGTAACGCCTTAAGCAAGATGACATGATGTAGACAAAATAAACTCATGCATGAATAAACCCCATCTTTTTACCCTTAATAGCAACGATACATACGTGTCATGTCCCTTTCTGTCACTGGGATTGAGCACCGCAAGATCGAACCCATTACAAAGCACCTCTTCTCATGGCAAGATAAATCAATCTAGTTGGCCAAACCAAATCAATAGATCGGAGAAGAAATACGAAGCTATAATAATCATGCATAAAAGAGTTCAGAGAAAACTCAAATAATATTCATGGATAATTTGATCATAAACTCACAATTCATCGGATCCCAACAAACACACCGCAAAAAGTGATTACATCGGATAGAACTCCAAGAACATCGAGGAGAACATTGTATTGAAGATCAAAAAGAGAGAAGAAGCCATCTAGCTACTAACTATGGACCCGAAGGTCTGTGGTAAACTACTCACGCATCATCGGAAGGGCAGCAAGGTTGATGTAGAGCCCCTCCGTGATCGATTCCCCCTCCGGCGGAGCACCGAAAAAGGCCTCCAGATTGGATCTCTCAAGAGCAGAAACTTACGGCGGCGGAAAAAGTATTTCCTGGACTCCTCTATTGGTTTCCCGATTTTAGAGAATTTATAGTGGTGGAATAAGGTCAAACGGAGCTGTGTGGGCCCCACAAGCCACCAGGGCGCGCCACCCCCCTGGGGCGCGCCCTGGTGCCTCGTGGGCCACTGCTTCATCTTCTGGCCCTCTCCCGAAGCTTCCAGTACTTTTTATGTCCAGAAAAAAATCTCCAAAAAGTTTCGTGGCATTTGGACTTCGTTTGGTACTGATATTCTGGAAAACCAAAAACGGCAAAAAACAGCAGCTGGCACTGGGCACTAAGCTAATAGGTTAGTCCCAAAAAATGATATATAATTGCTGTAAATATATATAAAAACATCCAAGATTGATAATATAATAGCATGGAACAATAAAAAATTATAGATATGTTGGAGACGTATCAGCATCCCCAAGCTTAATTCCTGCTCGTCCTCGAGTAGGTAAATGATAAAAAAAGAATTTTTGATGCGGAATGCTACCTATCATATTCATCATATATTCATTGCATAACTATTGACTTAATGTGCATGCATAGGGAATCACAAACCTTAACACTAATATTCTTACTAAATCACAATTACTTACTAACATGACTCACATATTATCATTTCCATATCGCAAAACTATTGCAAGGAATCACACTTATCATATACAATGATTTATATGAAAGTTTTTATTATATCCCTCTTGAATATTCATCACTTTGGGACCAAATTCATATCTTGTGCAAATTACCATTACTATTATCAACTCTCAAAAAGATATAAGTGAAGCATGAGAGTGCACATATTTCTTTAAAATTTATCAACTCTCAAAATGATATAAGTGAAGCATGAGAGTTCAAATATTTCTTCAAAATTTCAATCTTATCAACTCTCAAAATAATATAAGTGAAGCATGAGAGTTTAAATATTTCTTCAAAATTTAGCCACCGCCGTGCTCAAAAAGATTTAAGTGAAGCACTAGAGCAACTGCCTAGCTCAAAAAATTTAAGTGAAGCACATAGAGTATTCTAACAAATCATGATGATCGTGTTGCTCTCTCAAATAGGTGTGTCCAGCAAGGATGATTGTGACAAACTAAAAAGCAAACAAAGCAAAGACTCATATAATACACGACGGTCCAAGCAAAACACATATCATGTGACGAATAAAAATATAGCTCCAAGTAAAATTACCGATGGTTGGTAGAAGAAAGAGGGGATGCCTTCCGGGGCAACCCCAAGCTTAGACGCTTGAGTCTTCCTTGAATATTACCTTGGGGTGCCTCGGGCATCCCCAAGCTTAGGCTCTTGCCACTCCTTATTCCTTCATCCATCGTGATCTCACCCAAAACTTGAAAACTTCAATCACACAAAAATCAACAAAACCTTCATGAGATTGATGACCCACAAGTATAGGGGATCAATCGTAGTCCTTTCGATAAGTAAGAGTGTCGAACCCAACGAAGAGCAGAAGGAAATGACAAGTGGTTTTCAGCAAGGTATTTTCTGCAAGCACTGAAATTATCGGTAACGAGTAGTTTGATAGCAAGGTAATTTGTAACAAGTGACAAGTAGTAATAGTAACAAAGAGTGCAGCAAGATGGCCCAATCCTTTTTATAGCAAAAGACAAGCCGGAACGATCTCTTATAGTAAGTAAAGCGTTCTCGAGGACACATGAGAATTTCATCTAGTCACTTTCATCATGTTTGTTTGATTCGCGTTCGCTACTTTGATAATTTGATATGTGGGTGGACCGGTGCTTGGGTGCTGTTCTTACTTGAACAAGCCTCCCACTTATGATTACCCCCTCTCGCAAGCATCCGCAACTACGAAAGAAGAATTAAGATAACTCTAACCATAGCATTAAACATATGGATCCAAATCAGCCCCTTACGGAATAGCGCATAAACTAGGGTTTAAGCTTCTGTCACTCTAGCAACCCATCATCTAATTACTACTCCACAATGCATTCCCTTAGGCCCAAAGATGGTGAAGTGTCATGTAGTCGACGTTCACACGACACTACTAAGGGAATCAACAACATAGATATCATCAAAATATCGAACGAATACCAAATTCACATGATTACTTATGACAAGACTTCTCCCGTGTCCTCAAGAACAAAAGTAACTACTCACAAATCATAATCATGTCCAAGATCAGAGGGGTATTGAATAGCATAATAGATCTGAACATATAATCTTCCACCAAATAAACCAACTAGCATCAACTACAAGATGTAATCAACACTACTAGCAACCCACAGGTACCAATCTGAGGTTTTGAGACAAAGATTGAATACAAGAGATGAACTAGGGTTTGAGATGAGATGGTGCTGGTGAAGATGTTGATGAAGATTAGTCCTCCCACGATGAGAGGGTCGCTGGTGATGTCGATGGCGACGACTTCCCCCTCCCGGAGGGAAGTTTCCCCAGCAGAATCTCTCCGCCGGAGAGCAAAAGTGCTCCTGCCCAAGTTTCACCTCGAGACGGCGGCGCACCATCCCAAAAGTCTTCTCTATATTTTTTCTAGGGCAAATGCACTTATATACGAGAAAATGGGGGCCAGAGGCTGGCCAGGGGCCCCACGAGGTACCAGGGCGCGCCTGGGGGGGGGGGGGTGGCGCACCCTGGTGCCTCGTGGGCACCTGGGTGGCCCCCTCTGGTACTTTTTGCTTCCAGTATTTTTTATTTATTCCAAAATAATTGTCCGTGAAATTTCAGCTCATTTGGAGATGTGCAGAATAGGTATCTTGACATAGCTTTTTCAGGTCCAGAATTCCAGCTGCCGGCATTCTCCCTCCTTGTGTGAATCTTGCATATTAAGAGAGAAAAG
Organism: Elymus sibiricus; assembly: GCA_039707655.1. Taxonomy (NCBI): domain Eukaryota; kingdom Viridiplantae; phylum Streptophyta; class Magnoliopsida; order Poales; family Poaceae; genus Elymus; species Elymus sibiricus. The sequence continues at coordinate 61,847,884 of CM077672.1, forward strand.
GCATTAGAATTGCTCCACAAAGTGTTATATTGATCAAAAACACTATAAATAACAGTAGCAAAGCATGATGCAAAATGGACGTATCAGAGATCCGTTAGTATAACAAAACAAATCACTACTTTAAGTACTGTTGCAAACCCATTCATATTTTATTTTTGCATTATACCTACTGTATTCTAACTTCTCCGTGGCTTATACCCCCCCCCCCCCCGATACAATCCATAGTTTCATCAAAACAAGCAAGTAGTGCATCAAAAACAGAATCTGTCAAAAACAGAACAGTCTGTACAGATCTATTTAAAAGCTATACTTATGTAACTCCAAAAATTCTGAAAAATTAGGAAAACGGGGGAAATTCATATACCAATACTGTGTAAAAATTTCAGATTTTCCGTACGCTCCAGTACAGAACCAAAATTCCAGCACTGGACGCAAAACTTTCTGTTTTCCAAACAGCATCCATTATACTATCTTCCAAATCATCCCAAAGGCTTTACTTGGCACAAACACTAATTAAAAACACAAAAACACAATAATAACAGTAGAATAAATGTGAAAACACACAATAACAGAAACAAAAAGTAAAAATTTATTTTATTCATTGGGTTGCCTCCCAACAAGCGCTATTGTTTTATGCCCTTAGCTAGGCATAATGCATAGTTTCAAGTATTGTCATCCTTCAAGTTGATTCCATAAGTGGCCATCATAATGGATTCATATGGTGCTTTAATTTTCTTCCTAGGGAAATGTTCCATACCCTTCTTTAGTGGAAACTGAAATTTTATATTCCCTTCTTTCATGTCAATAACGGCACCTATGGTTCGTAAGAACGGTCTAGCATTGAAATTACCTCTATAAGCATTACTATTAAAATTGTTTCGCGAGACAAAATTCACATCTACGGGATCATTATTTTGCTCAATCAAGGTGGATAAAGGCACATCATTAGGATCAATAGGAATATTTTTGCTATCAACCAATTTCATAAGCGCATCAACTTTATCACTCAAAGTGCTAATTTCTTCAACAGAATTCACTTTTTTACTAGTATGAACTCTTTCGGTATGCCATTGTGAATAATTTGCCATAATATTATCAAGCAATTTAGTAGCTTCTCCCAAAGTAATTTCCATAAAAGTACCACCCGCGGCGGAATCTAAAAGATTTCTAGAAACGAAATTTAATCCCGCGTAAAAAAATTGTATGATCATCCACAAATTTAAACCATGAGTAGGGCAATTTCTTATCATTAATTTCATCCTCTCCCAAGATTGGGCAACATGTTCATGATCAAGTTGCTTGAAATTCATAATTTGATTTCTAAGTGAAATAATTTTTGCGGAAGGAAAATACTTGGTAATAAAAGCATCTTTACACCTATCCCAAGAATCGATACTATTTCGTGGTAAAGATGAAAACCAAATTTTTGCACTATCCCGCAATGAGAACGAGAATAATTTTAATTTCACAATATCATTATCCACATCTTTTTTCTTTTTCATATCACACAATTCTACGAAAGTGTTAAGATGGGATGCAACATCTTCATTAGGACTACCAGAAAATTGTTCTTTCATAACAAGATTTAGCAAAGCGGCGTTAATATCACAAGTCTCCGCACTAGCGACGGGAGGAGTAATTGGAGTACTAATAAAATCATTATTATTAGTATTGGAAAAATCACATAATTTTGTATTTTCTTGAGACATCGTGGCTACGCAAATAAGATAACAAGCAAGCAAACAAGCAAACAAGAAAAAGGCAAACGGAAAATATTTTTGTATTTTTGTAAAAAAAAATTAGAAGTGGGGGAGATGAAAATGAGAGGCAAAGGCAAATAAAATAAATGCAAGGAGATGAAGGTTTTATGCGTAGGTACTTGATAGATGTTGATGATGTCTCCCCGGCAACGGCGCCAGAAATTCTTCCTTCTACTTGTGAGCTGCGTTGGTAATTCCCTGAAGAGGAAGAGAGATGCAGTACAGTAGAGATAAGTATTTCCCTCAGTTATGAAACCAAGGTTATCAATCCAGTAGGAGAATCACGCAACACCTCGTTAGCAGCACCTGCACACAAAACAACAAATCCTTGCACCCAACGCAAACAAGGGGTTGTCAATCCCTCGGCGGTTAATTGCAAGATTAAATTGTATGTGATAGATAGATAGATTGAACTAAAATATAAAATAAAATAAATAAAGAAAAAGTGCAGCAAGGTATTTTAGGGTTTTTAATATATGATTTAGATAGACCCGGGGGGCATAGTTTTCACTAGAGGCTTCTCTCAAGAAAATAGCATACGGTGGGTAAACAAATTACTGTTGGGCAATTGATAGAAAAGCAAATAATTATGACGATATCCAAGGCAATGATCATGTATATAGGCATCATGTCCGAGACAAGTAGACCGACTCCAGCCTGCATCTACTACTATTACTCCACACATCGACCGCTATCCAGCATGCATCTAGTGTATTAAGTCCATAAAGAACGGAGTAACGCCTTAAGCAAGATGACATGATGTTGACAAAATAAACTCACGCATGAATAAACCCCATCCTTTTACCCTTAATAGCAACGATACATACGTGTCATGTCCCTTTCTGTCATTGGATTGAGCACCGCAAGATCGAACCCATTACAAAGCACCTCTTCCCATGGCAAGATAAATCAATCTAGTTGGCCAAACCAAATCAATAGATCGGAGAAGAAATACGAAGCTATAATAATCATGCATAAAAGAGTTCAGAGAAAACTCAAATAATATTCATGGATAATCTGATCATAAACTCACAATTCATCGGATCCCAACAAACACACCGCAAAAAGTGATTACATCGGATAGAACTCCAAGAACATCGAGGAGAACATTGTATTGAAGATCAAAAAGAGAGAAGAGGCCATCTAGCTACTAACTATGGACCCAAAGGTCTGTGGTAAACTACTCACGCATCATCGGAAGGGCAGCAAGGTTGATGTAGAGCCCCTCCGTGATCGATTCCCCCTCCGGCGGAGCACCGGAAAAGGCTGCAGATGGGATCTCTCGAGAGCAGAAACTTGCGGCGGTGGAAAAAGTATTTCGTGGACTCCTCTGTTGGTTTCCCGATTTTAGAGAATTTATAGTGGTGGAATTAGGTCAAACGGAGTTGTGTGGGCCCCACAAGCCACCGGGGCGCGCCACCCCCCCCCCCCCCCCGGGGCGTGCCCTGGTGCCTCGTGGGCCACTGCTTCATCTTCTGGCCCACTCACGAAGATTCCAGTACTTGTTATGTCCAGAAAAAAATCTCCAAAAAGTTTCGTGGCATTTGGACTTCGTTTGGTACTGATATTCTGGAAAACCAAAAACAGGCAAAAAACAGCAACTGGCACTGGGCACTAAGTTAATAGGTTAGTCCCAAAAAATGATATATAATTATTGTAAATGTATATAAAAACATCCAAGATTGATAATATAATAGCATGGAACAATCAAAAATTATAGATACGTTGGAGACGTATCAACTGTCTAGAGTTTTACTAGCATAATGAATAACATTCAATTTTTTATCAACTCTTTGTCCTAGGACAGCACCAACAGCATAATCACTAGCATCACACATAATTTCAAAGGGTAGGTTCCAATCAGGTGGTTGAACAATAGGTGTAGAAATTAAGGCTTTCTTAAGTATTTCAAAGGCTTCTACACAATCATCATCAAAAATAAATGGAACATCTTTTTGCAAGAGATTAGTAAGAGGCTTAGAAATTTTAGAGAAATCTTTTATAAACCTTCTATAGAAACCAGCATGACCGAGAAAACTTCTTATACCTTTGATATCTTTAGGGCATTGCATTTTCTCAATTGCATCAACTTTAGTTTTATCAACTTCGATACCTCTTTCAGAAATTTTATGCCCAAGGACTATAACTTCATTCACCATAAAGTGGCACTTCTCCAAATTCAAGACAAGATTAGTTTCTTCACATCTCTGCAAAACTCGATCAAGGTTGCTCAAGCAATCATCAAAAGAAGTTCCATAAACGAAGAAATCATCCATAAAAACCTCAACAATCTTTTCACAAAAGTCAGAGAATATAGCAGTCATACATCTTTGAAAGGTAGCAGGTGCATTACATAAACCAAAAGGCATACGACGATAAGCATAAGTTCCAAAAGGACAAGTAAAGGTGGTTTTCTCTTGATTTTCAGGTGAAACAGGTATTTGAGAAAAACCAGAATAACCATCTAGGAAGCAAAAGTGTGTATGCTTAGATAATCTTTCTAACATTTGATCAATAAAAGGTAAGGGGTAATGATCTTTCCTAGTAGCTTTATTTAATTTTCTAAAATCAATTACCATCCTATAACCAGTTACAATTCTTTGTGGAATAAGTTCATTTTTATCATTAGGAACAACGGTAATACCTCCTTTCTTAGGAACACAATGAACAGGACTTACCCATCTACTATCAGCTATGGGATAAATTATACCTGCCTCAAGAAGCTTTAATATTTTAGTTCTTACCACATCCTTCATTTTAGGATTCAACCTTCTTTGATGATCAACAACGGGTTTAGCATCTGGCTCCATATGAATTTTATGCTGACACAAGGTGGGACTAATGCCCTTAAGATTATCGAGAGTATATCCAATAGCGGCACGGTGCTTCTTCAGAGTTTTAAGTAATCTCTTTTCTTCATTCTCTAGAAGGTTAGCACTAATAATAACAGGATATATCTTCTTTTCATCAAGGTAAGCATACTTAAGTGTATCAGGTAATTGCTTTAATTCAAACACAGGGTCACTCTTCGGTGGAAGAGGCTCTCCCAAAGTTTCAATAGGCAAATTATGTTTAAGGATAGGTGCTTGTTTAAAGAACAGCTCATCTATTTCATTTCTTTCATTCATATGCATATCATTCTCATGGTCCAGCAAATATTGTTCTAAAGGATCAGTAGGAGGCACAGCAATAGAAGCAAGACCTATAATTTCATCTTTATTGGGTAATTCTTTATCATGAAGTTGTCTACTAAACTTAGAGAAATTAAATTCATGAGATATATCACCAAACTTAACTCTAACCTTCTCTTTAACACAATCAATTTCAGCATTAACAGTATTCAAGAAAGGTCTACCAAATATAATGGGACAAAAATTATCTTGTTGTGAACCAAGTACAAGGAAATCAGTAGGGTATTTGATTTTACCACACAAGACTTCAACATCTCTAACAATCCCAAGTGGTGTAATAATATCTCTATTTGCAAGCTTAATAGTAACATCAATATCTTCAATCTCAACAGGTGCAATATCATGCATTACTTCTTGATATAAAGAGAACGGAATAGCACTCACACTAGCACCCATATCACATAAACCATGATAGCAATGATCTCCAATCTTAACAGAAACAACAGGCATGCCAACTATGGGCTTGTTCTTATCTAGCATATCTCGTTCATTTCTAACAGGTTTAGCAATTCTAGCAGCCTCATCACAAAAATAAATAACATGCCCATCAATATCATCAACCAAAAGATCTTTAACCATTGCAATATTAGGTTCAACTTTAATTTGTTCGGAGGGTCTAGGTGTTCTTATATTACTTTTGTTAACCACAGTTGAAGCTTTAGCATGTTCCTTAATCCTAACAGGGAAAGGAAGTTTCTCAATATAAGCAGTGGGCACAACTAGATCAACATTGTAAACAATTGTTTCTTCTTTAACACTAACAGGTTCTTCATTTACTTCGATAGGTGGATGATATTTAAATCATTTCTCTTTAGGGAGATCAACATGAGTAGTAAAAGATTCACAAAAGGTAGCTATTATCTCAGAGTCAAGTCCATATTTAGTACTAAACTTATGAAAAGCATCAGTTTCCATAAAAGATTTAACACAATCAAACTCAAGATTTATACCTGACACTTTACCTTTGTCGATTTCCCAATCTTCGGAGTTACGTTTAATTCTTTCCAGAAGATCCCATCTGAATTCAATAGTTTTCTTCATAAAAGAACCAGCAGAAGAAGTATCGAGCATGGATTGATCATTATGAGAAAGCCGAGCATAAAAGTTCTGAATAATTATTTTTCTTGAGAGCTCATGATTGGGGCATGTATGCAACATATACTTAAGCCTTCCCCAAGCTTGAGCGATACTTTCTCCTTCATGAGGCCAAAAATTATATATATAATTCCGATCACGATGAACCAAATGCATAGGATAAAAAATTTGGTGAAATTCCAGCTTCAACCGGTTCCAATCCCATGTTTCAGTATCATCACATAGCCTATACCATGTCAATGCCTTCCCCCCCAAAGATAAAGGGAATACTTTCTTCTTAACTCCATCTCCGGATAAACCTGCAAGCTTAAACAATCCACAAATTTCATCCACATATATCAAGTGCATGTCAGGATGCACCGTTCCATCTCCTGCATAAGGATCAGCTAGCAGTTTGTCTATCATACCGGAAGGAATTTCATAATAAATATTTTCAGTAGGTTCAGTAGGTTGAGGAGCAACTCTTAATGCTTCCGGTCGAGGTGAAGATACCCCGAACAAGCCCCTCAAAGGATTACTTTCCATAGTGACAAGTAACAGTAAATTTCAACACGTAATATAAATGTTTCCTTACCAAATTCCACTCACCAAAGGCGCTTCACTCCCCGGCAACGGCGCCAGAAAAGAGTCTTGATGACCCACAAGTGTAGGGGATCAATCGTAGTCCTTTCGATAAGTAAGAGTGTCGAACCCAACGAGGAGCAGAAGCAAATGACAAGCGGTTTTCAACAAGGTATTCTCTGCAAGCACTGAAATTGTAGGTAACAGATAGTTTGGTAGCAAGGTAATTCGTAACAAGTAACAAGTAGTAACGGTAACAAAAGTGCGGCAAGGTGGCCCAATCCTTTTTATAGCAAAGGATAAGCCGGAACGAACTCGTGTAATAAGCAAAGCGTTCTCGAGGACACATGAGAATTTTGTCTAGTCACTTTTATCATGTTTGCTTGATTCATGTTCGCTACTTTGATAATTTGATATGTGTGTGGACCGGTGCTTGGGTGCTATTCTTACTTGAACAAGCCTCCCACTTATGATTACCCCCTCTCGCAAGCATCCGCAACTACGAAAGAAGAATTAAGATAACTCTAACCATAGCATGAAACATATGGATCCAAATCAGCCCCTTACGGAATAGCGCATAAACTAGGTTTTAAGCTTCTGTCACTCTAGCAACCCATCACCTAATTACTACTCCACAATGCCTTCCCTTAGGCCCAAAGATGGTGAAGTGTCATGTAGTGACGTTCATACGACACCACTAAAGGAAGTAACAACATACATATCATCAAAATATCGAACGAATACCAAATTCACATGATTACTTATGACAAGACTTCTCCCATGTCCTCAAGAACAAAAGTAACTACTCACAAATCATATTCATGTTCAAGATCAGAGGGGTATTGAATATCATTAAGGATCTGAACATATAATCTTCCACCAAATAAACCAACTAGCATCAACTACAAGATGTAATCAACACTACTAGCAACTCACAAGTACCAATCTGAGGTTTTGAGACAAAGATTGAATACAAGAGATGAACTAGGGTTTGAGATGAGATGGTGTTGGTGAAGATGTTGATGAAGATTGGTCCTCCCACGATGAGAGGATCGTTGGTGATGTCGATGGCTTCGATTTCCCCCTCCCGGAGGGAAGTATCCCCGGCGGAATCGCTCCGCCGGAGAGCAAAATAGCTCCTGCCCAGGTTCCGCCTCGAGACGGCGGCGCTTCGTCCCGAAAGTCTTCTCTATAATTTTTTTAGGGCAAAAGACCTTATATAGCAGAAGGAGGGGGACAGAGGCCAGCCAGGGGCCCCACAAGGCATCAGGACGCGCCCAGGGGGGCACGCCCTGTTGCCTTGTGGGCAACTGGTGGGTCCCCTTCAGTATCTCTTTTCTCCAGTATTTTTCATATATTCAATAAAAAAATCTCCGTGAAATTTCAAGTCAATTGGAGCTCTGTAGGATAGGTATCTCTGATGTAGCTATTTCAGGTCCAGAATTCCAGCTGCCAGTGTTCTCTCTCTTCATATAAATCTTGCAAATTAAGAGAGAAAAGGCATGAGAGTTGCATCATAAAATGAAATAATGATCAAAAACATTATAAATAACAGTAGAAAATCATGATGCAAATTGGACGTATCAACCCCCGGCCCACTCAAATCTCCCTCCCGGTCCCCTTTTCTTCCACTTCGCCCCTACTCCCCCTTCCTTTCGTCCACCAACTCGAGGGTCAGTGTTGGAGATGCCCTAAGCTAGGGGGTAGAGAGGAGGGGGGAGGGTGGTTACATCGGATAGAGTATAATGCCACATGGATACTACTCCGGCAAGATGTTGGCCAAGCCAATGTTGCACGCAGCGGCGCACAGGCGGATTGCATTCATATCATGACATACATAGATTCATCAATGATTTATAAACAAAAATATACCTCAACTAGAAGTAAGTTTTCATATTTAACGACGCCATAAGACGTCAACACGAGTTATAGATGAAAACACAATCTATATGCATCCACGAACTTCAAAGCAGGTTATTATAGTTTGCACACAATACATTGTCTTTGAGCTACGGCGGAGATTATCGCTGGTGAATCGACTTCGTGGAAGGATCCTCTGTGTCTTCTTTTTTACTGATTTTTTTTTTTGCATGGTAGTTTTTTTTTACTGAAATTAACCTAAGATGCCACATTTCTTTACAGAAAAGAAGTATACACATTTTTTCTCTTTACATATATAAACTGATCACAGGTCATGAGAGATGAAATGGAATGGAAGTAACATAATTTACTTCAGGCAGCACGACCTCTGTACATACGCTTTAGATCGCCACGACACAAAATTAAATGCAAAAATACACATCTCAACAAACCCCCCAGCTTAATTAGCTAGAACAAATACAAAACCATTAGCTATCAAGCAGCTCTGGCTACACGAACGAACCCAAGTATATATCTTCCCATTGGCGCCCGAGAATCTTAGATCTCGCAACGCAAGAACACACAAAAAAGAATCAATCAAATTCAGAGAGGACTAACGCCAACACGCATGGTCCATGCAGCATCGTTGATCGTATATATCAACCAAGGAGTCGATCACCTGCAACTGGGCTATCACGTGGCGTAGAGCTGGGCCAGCTCCCTGACGGCGTCGTCCTCGCCGCCGGCGCCGGCGCGGAGGTCGACGGCGTTGTCGAGCATCCACAGCAGGTGGTCGAACAGCACCACCTCGCACCTCACGGCCACCGGCTCCTTACTATTCCTCACGTCGCCATCGCCGGTGTCGTCGTCGATGAGCGCGGCGATCAGCGGGTGGCGGAGGTGCCTGACGCTGATCACGTACCGCCGCCGCGAGCTGCCCACGAACACCACCGCCGACGCCCCATCGACCGCGACCTGGCTATACTCGCCGGCGACGTCGTCCCTGGCCGACATGGAGCGGAGGTTGCTGTAGGAGCTGGAGGACGACGACCGCCTGCTCCCCGCCCGCGACAGGCTCTTGCACCTGCGCAGGACCACGCTCCTCAGCCTGTCCATGCACGCACGCGGAAACCAGACCAAAGCAGACTGGGAGGTGGAGGATCTGCAGGCCGAGAGCGAGGTTAATCAGGTGCAGATGTGGTACGTACTACGTGTGGGTCGTGTTGGTGGAGAGGGGTTAGAGGGGGAGGGTGGCACGTCGCGGGAGGCAAGTGAGGTAGCCCATCAGTGCTCTCACCGCACTTGCATGGGGGTTGGCCTAGTTATTAATGAGAGTGCAGATGTAGGTAGGGCTTGGATATGCACGGGACCACCATCCATTGATGCGCTGCTGAGTGGATTAAGTTGTAGTTAATTACAGCTTGTGTTTAGTGCTGATTAATTAAGGGCTAAGCGTGGTTGCTAAGAAAACCAAAGATAGCACAAACAATGATCATGCAAAAGTAGAGCACTGTGCTCTAAGAAAACAGGGTTTTAGGTACACACACTTACTCAAGAACATAACCATGCGTTAATTAATAGTGCATCGACATGAAAATATTAGTGCGGATATATAGACTGAAGAACAATTTATAGCTATATAGAAGGCAAACTGAGCATTCTTGGTGGTACAAGTTGCTCGTTCCTCGGAACTTCTTTACGTTGTCGCAAATCTCACGACAGGAATGCGGAAATGCAGATTTCTGCGCGAAAAAAACCTGGCAGCATACCATGACATGTTCCAGCGAAAGAAACGAACCTCATCCCTGCACAGGATCCATCCATGAATTTACAGCAGATAGCCTGGCTCTCTGTATGTCAACCAAACCTGCTCAGGACTATGGATTCGTCGGGAAACAAATGAGGTAACAATGTACATGATGACCTGGAGCTCCAACATACACAATGACTTGGACCTCAAACAGCTGCTTGAGAGCAAATTCCACGGTCTTATAGATACTCTAAGATTTGCCCTCTAAAATAGCCACTTGAGCAGACTGCCATCTGTCAATATACGACGGACCCAGATTCTGTGGGTGCTTTTCTGCTTTCGTTTACAGGAGACGAGTAGCAGAAAACACACACCTGTTATCTGTGTTGTGCTTGGGAATCTTCGGAGGAGATACTGGAATGAGGCGAGGGGCTCTCAGGCAACTCTAACTGAGGCGGCAATGGGCCCAAAAAACTGCCTTCAGGCTGATCGTCGCTTTCAGCACACTCTGTACAGATGTCAGTGGATGAATCATTAATATTATGACAATGTTTGAACCCGATATCTTAAGAGAGCAAGGACTCTGAAAAAATTACCAAATAATGATTTGATGGTTGGTCGTTTTGGTTTGTTGTTCTTCTTCTTTAATTCAGCTGCAAAGCCAAAAAAGAAAAATCACAAATAATGTATTGTGCAAAAAATATGTCCAAGCCACTTTTTGGGAAGAACGCGACGAGAAACAAGTGAGCACGAAAGGAAATATATATCCAACCTATTCCTGGAAGTTCAGGATCATTCACTATTTCGAAGTTCTTGTAAGTATAACCGACAAAATTCATGTCCTTGGAGGAAAGCATCTGCACAAACGAACATTGGCTCAGGACCTAGATCAGGTAGTGAAAGGAAAGGAATGCTAGAGAATAAAATACCAGGGATCAAAATTTAATTCTAAGTGCAGTAACATTTCGCTAAAAACATGCACTAAAAATGCTCTGGAGGTCTTCTGACAAAGCAGAACACCAAAAGGATATTGTATTCAGTTGATCTTTGTAATAAGTACCTTTCTCCAAGGACCTGCCTTTGCTGAAGTTTGCATGGTAGGTGCAGTCTGGAAGAACACCAGATGCAAAACCGTCAGTACACATTGAATAGAACAGACTACAAGAACCAAGATAATATACTATTGCACCAGCCAATGTACCATTTCCGGCCATATCACAGTATATTTTCTTCATAATATAAGCTAAACAGGAAGCAAAGCATAGCATGTTTCACTGCAAATACATAGAACTGATTCTTTTGACCTATTCCTGAAAAGACCCCAGTATGATTGACAACTACAGGTTCAGTCAGATGCCACAAGCTCAGTTCCCTTATCAAATAATGCAGTAATACAGGCCCATCGTTCTGCTAATGAGGTGGCTCATGTGTTCATGAAAACCGGCTGTAATTACTATAATTCTGTTGTTTGTTGGAGTGATGTTGATCCATAGGGCCGGCAGTTCACTCCAGATAAAAAGAATTAAAAAAAGGATATCGAAGAATATTCATGCATCTACACCATTCAAAGTTTTCGTGTAAAAAAAAATCTTTTGCATTGTGAGATCGTGCACTAGCCTGCTTAGTGTATAGTTTCCAACCCAAATTGAAGTCAACTACCAAGTCAATCCAAATCCACACCATAAATCCTAAAGTAAATCCTCTATCTGCCCTGCTCCATGCTGCCTCCACCAGATGGCACGTCCTACTTCGGGCTAAAGCCGGACAGCGTCGGCTCTCTTCCACCATTGTCGCCACCTCCCTTCCTCCCAACATTCAGCTGTTGTTCAGCCCAACACATCCTTGATCAAGCCCAGCTAATGGCGACTCTCACCTACTGTCACATCTTCCCTCCTGACTGCCATCACTCTGTCTTGACAAGCCTCCTTCGCAACCAAGAGCAGGCCAGCATCAGCATAACCTGTTGGTCTGTTCATTGGGGAGTTGCAATTTACAACTAGAAGCTCCAACTTATGGTATCTATTGCCCAGATAAGTAGATCTCAGTTTCTCATGCTAATAGCCTTTTTTTATTAAGTTCTTATTTATGGGAAACATGGTTTATAGGTATCTCGGCACCTTATCGTATATCGGGTTAACTACTTGAGAACTAGAGACTAGCCTAAGTAGCTTGAAACTCACCTCCTCAAAATTCTCAAAGTTTTGTGTGTCCAACTCATCAATAACTTCAGGTATGAAAGCTGCTTCCATCTGATATAGCTTTTCCCATTCTACGCTTCTAAACCATGGATGAGCCTGTACAAAGGATCATGAATGACTAAAAATTCAAAACTCAAGTGAAAACAATTAATCTGAACAAGTTTTACCTTTATCTCATGTGCTCCTTTCATCCCAAGTCTCTGATCCACATTACATAATAGCTTATTAATTAGATCTTTAGCTTCTGGCGAAAGTCTGGCCTCTTCAGGAAATTTAAGATGGCTTCTCCAATTTACTATCTGCATGATTGGGCCCCTCAATGGTAACAAAAATTCACATACAAAAGCACAATTCTTATGAAAGCGCATGGCACCATAATTGATGTAAAAACACCATTCAAATTTACCTTCCTACATGTTGACATTGGGTCTTCAGAATAAAATGGTGGGTAACCCACAAGCATCTCATACATAATGGCCCCAAGTGACCACCTATAAAATGTAAATGTGAGAAACAAAACATCATAATTTAGTCATGCATTGCATAAGTTATAAGAAGGACAAAACTAACCAGTCACATTCCATTCCATATCCTTTCTTCAATAGGACTTCCGGGGCAATGTAATCAGGTGTACCAACAGTTGAATAAGCCTGAAATTCCAGTAAACAACATATATAAATGAATGCAGAGCCAACGCAGTGATATCATGTAAAATATTACAGAGCCAGAGCAATGGTAGTACACACAGCTAAGACACAGCTGCTATTGGGTGTCAAACAAATGGCGGCTATGTTATCTGCTTAGAAACTTTATTTAAACATAAATAGATTTCATATGCTAATACAACACATTGGAGAAATTCATTTCCATGTTAGGCTGTATAAAATTTTCACAATGTAATGTCGCAGGTTCAAATGACAAATGCATTAAATCTTAGAATGGTTTTTCATCACTCATGCAGTATGTTTCACGTTGAGAACGCATGGATGTTCTTGACTTCTTATAACCACATTGAATGGGATGCTTTTGTACATGCTTGCCTCTTTATGAGTTACAACTATTATGCAAGAAATGTCCGTGTGCAAATTGTTGGACCTAGAACTCCCTACTAGGGAATGCATAAGAATTAAGCAGTACGTCGCCAGATGGCAGGAACCAATGTATTAGCCTACTAGACAGCAGTCTTAGTCAATGTTTGAGTTACAGTAACCACCACAACGTTATAAATGGAATGTTTCTATTTTTAAGCAAGTATATAACTTACCAACATCCGGCGATTCTTCTGCCAATGCAATAATTGTTCCTGCTGTGTTCGCCTGGGAACAGCAGTGCTACTTAATAGCTTATCACCATCTGCTGATGTACTAGTGATATTTCCCGCTGCATTGTCAAGTTCAGTGAGATTTGGAAAGCTGCTACTATCTAGAGGCTTGCATAGGCCGAAATCTGAAAGCTTCAGATGGCCAGTTCGATCTAACAACAAATTGTCAGGCTTGATATCCCTGAAAAGATGTAACAAAGAGTTAGCTGCAAGTTGCAGTTACTATACAGTTAATGGTGTTAATCTGTTACCTATGAATATAGTTATGCTTGTGAATGGATTCAATTGCTAGTATTGTCTCTGCAACATAAAATGAAGACTCATCCTCTGTAAGTGTATCCTTGCGCATGAGCAGAGTCATCATGTCACCACCAGGAAGGTACTCCATAACGAGGTACAGAAACTCGTCATCTTGGAATGAGCAGTATAGCTTAACTATATAAGCACTATCAACTTCTGCAAGGAGGTTCCTTTCAGCTCTAACATGCTCAACCTAGAAAGAACACATTAGAAAATAGAACATTTTGCTACACACCCTGATTTAACACTCAAGCAAACGTAAGTACCTGGCCTCTTCGTAACATTTCAGACTTCTTGAGCTTTTTCATTGCATATACATTGGATGTAGCTTTTTCTCTACAAAGTCTCACCTGCAGAATATCAGTACAAAGCAGAGGTAAGCAGTAGCAAAGTACGGTGAATAAGGATTCCCTCAAGAAATGAAAAAGAGCCTTTATCACCTCCCCAAAAGCACCTCTCCCAATAATGGTCAGCAATTCAAAATCATCAACGCCCATTTTGTGCCTCCTTCGGCGCATATATTCTGTCTCCTTTTTTTCTAAATCCTTCAGGATATTGTTTTGCTCCTCTTCAGATACATCAGCATCAGCAAGTTTCTTCTCCAGCATCCAACGCCTACAACAAACTACATATTAAGATGCAGTGATGGATGGCACCAAACAAGAAGTCTAAGAACAGACACTCAATGGCATGCAAACCAAGCTTAGACACAAAACCAACATAAAGCGGTTTCGCCAGCAGGTCACAAGAGAATAAATGCATACAAGCACAAACGATGGCAATAGCCTCTGTGAACAGCCTCTTCATGCTTTACGCTAGAGATTATTTCTTGCATGCCATCTTCCATTACCAACTTTGAGCCTAGTTTCCAAAATTGACAGCATCATAGCGCATTGATTTCATCAAGTACAATAGCTTGTATAGGTAAGGCATATATACAGCAACATCTATATTGAATGCTTCATGGTTCAATTAATACATGCAATTATTATAGAGCACGCGTGTAAACTTTGTTGTGGAACACACCAACAACAATTAGGTCAATCAGCGTATCGAGTTTTGGTCCAAAACAGGAGGTGATAAACCATTTACCAGCTTCCACCCTACTTTGGTCTAAGTCGTACACCTACCTTACCTACTTCAACCCTATTTTTACTCCATAGCACTACAGCTATGCACACCAACTTCTGCGTTGCTATGCAGTGCAGCTTTATCTTGGCTTATCCCAAAATTATAATCACCAAATCCTTAGCAATATTATGCTGACATAAAAAACTCACATATATCAAGTTTGGTGGCACTAACACTAACTGAATGCAGGGCCAAAGAATTGCAGGAATTCACCTCCCCGTCCAAAATTAGGTGGCGGCTGTCACATGCCATTCAACACATCCAAAATTAGACATCTGCATCCTAAAGCACCAGGCACATGCTAGTACAGCAATGGCAGGACCACACGCAATAGTCAACAGTAGCAACTACTCTGCAAGTTGTAAGGTCAGCATGTCGTGCCCGGCTGTGGATCAGAGGGGTTGAACTAGGAATTAGGGTTCTAAGATGGATTGCAAGAGGAAAACAGTATATGCGGAGGAATATCCATCTCTATATGTTGGTATGTGTTTGTTGAGAGAGATCTCACATTCAGGAATGATTCATTACAGCCCCGTGCTTGGCATCTTATAGCCAGCTACGAAAACGGAATAAAGATACAGCGTGACAATAGGAGAGTATACAGCGCATGAGGTAACACGGGAGCAAGCGAGCCGTTGAATCCTTCTCGCCATCATCCATCGTAGCCGTCCATTGGCTGAACTTCATCTTGTTAACTGAAGAAACAGAGACTACAGGTGCCATAGACCTGACACGGTAGCACAATTCCACCATGACGTAGCCAGCTTGGAAGAGACTAGGGCACAGATCACGACCAACAAATCGAGTGCGCAACTACTCGACAAAACAGGGCGTCAATTCGCGGCTACTAATTAATACCTACACACCAGAACACCCACAGGTCAAGCCCAACTCACACAAACTGCCAATTCAACACCAGAATCCTAGCCCTCTTCAGCAGGCGATCCACCAGACCACGTGATCCGCGGGCACAGGTATATATACAGCAATATTTATTCTGAATGTTTCCTGGTCCAATTAAGTCTAGTAAATGGACACTGATTTACGGCGCTTATCACTTATGGTAACCTCACAATTATAGAGCAGTTATGTAAACTCTGTTGTAGAGCACACAGGCAACAATTAGGTCAATCGGCACATTGAATTTTTGTCCAAAAAAGGAGGTGCTTCACCATTTACCAGTTTCCACCCTATTTTGCTCCAAGTGACGCACCACTTTACTCCACAGAACTACAGCCATACATATCAACTTCTGCAATGCCATGCAGTGCGGCGTTATCTTTAGTTATCCCAAATTTTTAATCATTTTCCCACCAGAATCCTAGCAATGTTATGCTACCGTCAAGGGAGCACATAAACTAAATGCACATCCATAGAATTGCAAGAATACACCTATCGTCCAAAATTAGGCGGTGGCGGTCGCATGCCATGCAGCACATCCAAAATTAGACATCTGCATCATAAGCACCAGGCGCATACACTAGTACGGTAACACCAGTACGGCATTGAATAGTCAACAGCAATGGCTAGTCTGCAAGTTGCGAAGTGGGAAGCACAATGCCACCATGACGCAGCCAGCTTAGAAGAGCCTTGGACACAGATCACGACAAACAAATGGAGCGCGCGCAACGCAACGAATCGACTAAACAGGGCGCCAGTTTGTGGCTGCTGATCTGATACTTCTGCACCATGACACCCACGGATCCCAACCCAACTCACACACATCCGCCATTGTGGAGTCAGCATAATTCCACCATGACGCAGACAGCTTAAAAGAGAGACACTGATCACGAGTGCCCAAACAGGACACCAGTACGAGGCTAGTGCCTACTGATCTGCCGGGACACCCAAGGATCAAGTCCAACTCACACACATTGCCAATTCCACACCAGAATACTAGCCCGCTTCAGCAGGCGATCCACCAGACCACGTGATCCGCGGGAACAGGGAGGGCAGCGAGCGAGCGAGCGACTGACCTCTCCTTGCGCTCCTGGAGCGACCTCATCTGCGCCTTGTAGTGGTTCTCGATGCACTGCTTGGCGGCCTCCACCTTCTGCTTGGTGGCGCTGGACAGGACTACCTCGTCCTCGTCGTCCCCGGCCATCCCGGCGCCGGGGGGCGACGTGCCCGGCCTGGCCTTGTCCTTGTGCAGCTTCTGCAGCCAGCTCCGGGCGGAGTCCATCGGCGGCGCGTGGGGCAGCGGCACTGGAGCAAAGTGGCGAGCCGGATCGGGGGATCAGGGTGGCGCGACTAGGCCCGCCATTGTGGGGGCCGATTCGGCTCCGTGTCCGCGCGGGATCTCCGGATCTGGTGGGGTGGTGGTGGGGCTAGGGTTGGGTTGGGTTTGGACCTGTGCGCGCGCGCGGCGGGGGCGAGCACGAGCTCCGCGCCGATTCGAATCGGATAGGAAATTTGTCAAGTGGGCGCAGTGGCGGAGTTGTTCTATTCCGCTTCGATTCGGTGGGGCGCGGCGGGGAGAGGCGGCGCGGGCACCACCGGCATTCGGCGCACCCCGCCGCCGATTGGTTACGCTTTGTTTTACTGTTTCGTTCGAAGTGGAGGGAGAGTGGGGGAAGTGGAGTTGAAGGGAGGCGCGCGGTTTGTTTGCTTTTCCTGCCAAGACAAAACCCTGGCATGTCTGAGTTTATTTTAAGAAGTGCAATAGTATGTGAGCTTTGCTCATTCCGCCCCTGAAATCGTGTGCAACTGCAGTTTTTCGATGTTTTCTACTTCACACACTGTACTTCTTTCAATCTGTAGTAGTCCATATTGAAATATCCAAACATGTCATATTTGTAAACCGATGGTATTTGTTGTACTACAATCTTTTTGCTCATCGCTCCCTCTCTTCGGTGATAGTGACCAACATCCAGAGTTGACATTACAGTTATAGCATAGGAAGTAGACATCTACAAATTACTTAATGTTGTAGATATTTGAATTGGGGCAATGTTTCTTCATATTGGACATTGTACATGGAGTCCTAGGCATGTATTCAACTATTCACCCGATCGTTGTGCTGCAAATGATATAAGAATATGCACATTTCTTATCCTTTAATGTAGTTGCTTAGGTTTAGATGTTTAGTGTATCTCATGTCTAGCTGGTTATTACCCTTTTATGTCCAATGTGAGAATTTTCTTTATTTATACCATTTTGAGTGGTGAAGTTATTAAACAATGAACCAATAACGCTTGTGGCTCTCTTTTTCTCGTTGCAACTATGTGTCGATGTTATGTAGAAACCTAACATTCATGCCTCGCCCTCCATGGGCTCTCCTAATTTTTTATACAAGATAGGGGAACAATCACAACATATATACTTGACTAATTTTTTTCATGTATTTACCTCTAGTGTCGTGTCATGCTAGTGTGGTGTTTATGTTTGGCGATGTCCATCAATGTCACCCTAAAAGCACACTAAGAGCAAGTCTGGTAAGAGAAGTATAGCAGGTTATGTGACATTGTTGCCTATGCAGAGCAGGGATGTCACGTTTGTTTTCTTTTCCTATAAATCTGACATGTTTGACTTTATTTGCAAGGTGCAGTAGTAGTATGTGATCTTTGCTTATTCGCTCCCTAAAAATTATAATCAACACGCTTATAATTTCTCAACAAAAAAAACATTGTGTCCTAGAAAATGAGAACCCACACTTATTAATTCGCTTTAACCATTTAAAAAAACACCAACTGCCCCACACCAAGTGTATCATCATGTAGTAGGGTTTTTGATGTTTTCTACTTCCCACTTTAGGGCATCTCCATCGCGGAGCGCTTAGCCCGCGTGCCAGGATCGTAATCCTTTTAGATCAGTGGTTACTGAGTTATATCCTGGCGTCAACCTCGGCGTTAACGCAAATCCATGCACCAGGCGTCTGGTCGCTTTTCTTCCTGCAGTAAGCGCCTGTGGTATTTAGTTTTTTAGCGTCTTGCGTTGAAAGCTCGGGCGCTTAGGTGGTTTTAAGATTTTATTATATTATTATTTTTCTTCATAAGCGTCTATCTAAGCGCCTAGCATTGTAAATGCCCTTATACTACCTATTTTCGTGTGCCATCCTTCTGCTCTTCGAGCCTTCTTTTTTGGTGATAGTGACCAGCAGTGAGAGTTGACATTACAATTAGAGCAAAGGAGTTAGACATATAAATTGTGAAATCATGTAGATTTTGAATTGGCATAATGTTTCTCTATATTGGACAATTTACCTGGAGCCCTCGACATGTATTGCCCGGATCATTGTCCCACAAAGGATGTAAGAACATGCATGATTTCTTCTCCTTTAATATAGTTACTTACATTTCATTGGATCACATGTTTAGTTTATTATTACCCTTTTACGTCAATGTGAGAATGTCTTCTTTTATATCGTCTCAGTAGCGAATTTTTTAAAATGACCCAATTATGGCCCCCTTTTATCGTTGTAACTATGCGTTGGTCTTATGTATAAATGCAATATTCATGCCTCACCCTCCATAGGTTATCCACATTTTTTTATGAAAAGCACCATTACACCATACATACTTCACTTAAACAATCATGATGTATTTACCTCCAGTGCCGGTTCATGTCGGTGTGGTGTTCATATTTGGCGAAGGGCATTAGTGTCACCCTATAGGCACCATAAGAGCAAGTATAGTAAGAGATTTGTAGCCCAACTACGTGGTATTTTTTTCCTGTGTAGAGGGGGTTAGAAGGCACATTTGTTTTATTTTCCTATAAAGACACTGGGATATTGACTTTATTTCCAAAAGTGCACCATGGTATGTGATTATTGGCTATATGCCCTCATCCACCCCTAAAATTATACTCAACACACATATAATTTCTCAAACATAAATATTGTGCCCTTGAAAACAAGAATCCACACCAATTAATTCGTGCTTACCGTTTTTTAAAGAGTGCCGACTGTCCTGCACCGGGTGCATCATCATGTAGTATGTTTTTTCAACGTTTTCTACTTCACATGTTATACTACCTATTTTTTGTGCCATGCCTCCTTTTGCTCACCAGTCCATCTTTTCGGTGACAGTGACCAACAACGAGAGTCGACATGACAGTAATTAAAGCAAAGGAGGTAAACTTATAAATTGTGTAATCATGTAGATTTTGAGTTCGCATAATATTTTTATATGTTGGACAATGTACTTGGAGTCCTCGGCGTTTATTCTCTGAGTCATTGCCCTGCAAACAAATGTAAGAACATGCACACTTTCTTTTCCTTTAACGTATTCGCTTACTTTCATTGGATCTCATGTCCTGTTGATTATTACCCTTTTATGTCCAACGTGAGAATGTCTTATTTTATATTGTTTCCAGTGGTTTTTAAAAAATGTCCCAATGAAGCTTAATACCCTATTTTTCTCGCTGTAACTATGTGGAAATCTAATATTCAAGCCTCAACCTCCATAGGTTCTTCACATTTTCCATAAAAAGCTACGACAACAATTGCACCTTATATACTTCACTGTAACAACCTTGATGTATTACCTGCTTCATGCTGGCGTGGTGTTTATGTTTGGCGAAGTGCGTCAGTGTTATCCCAGAAGCACCCTATAAGAGCAAGTATAATAAGAGACTTAAGTCTGTCTATGCAACATTTTTTACCTATGTAGAGTAAATACCCTAACATATTGACTTTATTTTCAAAAGTGCACTAGTCCTATGTATTATTTATTCTTAGTCGCCCCCTAAAATTGTACTCAACACGCTAATATGTTCTCAAAAAACCATGTCCTTAAAAATGAGAAACCATGCCGACTAATTTGCGCTAACCATTAAAGAAACGAGTGCCAACTAGCCCGCACCAACTGCATCATCCTGTAGTATGGGTTTTCAATGTTTTCTACTTCACACAACTAGTATAAGCATGCACGTTTCTTAAATATGTCTCATGCCCAACAATGTGAGCGCGTGTGTAACACACGATCTATATAAGTGTCTTTACCTAAAATTCCTGATCACGATGTGTGACCCGCGACCACGGCGAGGTCTCTCCTTCTTGAGCGGCCCCAGCCGACGCATCGGCTGCCAACGATAAAGGCGGAGAACGACATGGCCCGGCTTCCCTGGCCGAGGCGAGCCACGACAACCTCCTTCTTCCCTAGCGAAGCCCTCCCCCAGCATAGCTGCCAACGGCGATGGCGGTGCACGGGTTCTCACGGCCACCGGCGGTGGATCGCCGTCTCCGGTTGCTCCCGGACTAGACGCAAGCCCTACGGTTGTGGCTGTAGCGGGTGGCCCTGTGACAAAGAGCAGTGATGGCGTCTCATAGTTGCACATGACCTCAACTCCCGACTGCATATCCGTCATGGCCGACGCGTGACGGAGACGGCCAAACCAATCCTGCGATTAGTAACCACACAAGCGATTATAACGTGTGTTTCTATGGGAAGAGATAAATATTGTAGTTTAGTTTCCTTTGTAAGATGGACGCTGATTTTTTTTCCTTTCATTTATAACGTCCTTTGTACGGGAGGATATAAATGTTGTTCTTTTGTTTCCTTTGTAACATGAAGTGTTTTTTTTTTTGGAAACCAACATGAAGTGTTATTATGAGAAGAGTGGACAATGCGTGAGATTTGAATTGTGTTGAGTTGTGCTCAACATTGGAATGATCTAGGTCATTGGTCAGAGACAATTGAACGCGTGAGATTAAATGTATCCCAACATGTTTGCTCTTTTACTAAGTAGTGGCTATATATACTACCTATTGTTTTGGCATCCTTTTCCTCCTCGGTCATTCTCTTTGGTGATAGTGACCAACAAGGGTTGACATTACAATTAAAGCAAACATTTTTTTTCTATATTGGACGATGTACCTGGAGTCCGTGTCGTGTGTCACCGAATCATTGTTTCGCAATCAATGTAAGAACATCCTTTTTTGTTTGAGAAAATCAATGTAAGAACATCCTTTTTTTTATTTGAGAAAATCAATGTAAGAACATCCAGCTTTCTTCTCCTCTACCAGTTGCTTACATACATTTTTTGGATCCCATGTTTATATGATCATTACCCTTTATTTTCAAGGTGATAGTGTCTTGTTTAATATCGTTTCCAATGGCGAAGTTTTAAAATATTCATAGTGAAGCTTACGGCCATCTTTTCCTCGCTACATGTATCCCAGCATGCCGGGGCAAGTTTTCCCCTTTCCCTCGCGTCGCTCCCAGGCGACGCCAGGGGAAC
Source organism: Elymus sibiricus (assembly GCA_039707655.1). NCBI lineage: Eukaryota > Viridiplantae > Streptophyta > Magnoliopsida > Poales > Poaceae > Elymus > Elymus sibiricus. Next base: position 61,870,230 of record CM077672.1, read on the forward strand.
CCTAGCGCCGCCGCCGCTCAAGCCCCTCTCCCTGCCCCCGTTCGCTGCCGCTGTCGCCGGCCTTCACCGCGGTGGCAACGGGCCCCGCTGCCGAAGGTGGCGGGGGTGCTCTCTCCCAGGGCGGCGCTGGAGGCCAGTCCCGTTGACTGGGACGGCAGCGGCTGGCGGACCAGCGCGAGGAGGCCGGGGCTGTGGCCCCGGGACAAACTGGCCGGCGCGAGGCAGCTCCGGTAGTCCGCGCTCGACAGGCGACGACGGCTTCGGCCACAAGGGTGGCGCGGCCTCGCCGGATCTGGGCTCTGGTGCCTGGATCCGTGCACGGGACGGTGGTGTTGCGCGGCGGCGGCCGCGGGGAGCTGGTGGCTGGCCTCCATGGTGGCACGCAGGTGTGCTGGTGGGGCGCGACGGCCGCGGTTCTGGCTGGGTGCGCACCCGGCGTTAGTTGCGTGCTCGAGGCGGCTCGGGGCGAGGAGCGGTGCCGGCGGTGGTTCAGGCGGAGGTAACGGCTTGAGTCCCTCGCGGCTGGAGGTTGGAGGAGGCTGCTGCTCCGTGGATGCGTGACTATGGTGGCGGTGGATGTGGAGGAGTTGTCCTTAGCCGAGGTGGCACTGGCCAGGGCGCTGGAGATGGTGGAGGCTGCTAGGCGGATGTGCTGCGTGATGCGACGCCTCCCGTCGTGGCGATCAGCACGATTGAGCAGCTTCGAAAGTTTGGGTTTTGTGATCTTGGGCTGGGAGAGATCCCTGCTTCGCGATGCCAAGGCTAGCAACGGCGACGTCCGTGGAAGCCGTCCCCTCCCTGGAGGCGTTGCTTTGGCCCCGATCCGACTCCCTTCCTCGTGCTCAGGGGAAACCCTTGGTCCATCCTTTGGACTAGGCGGCGGCGTCATGGCGTCGTCCCCTCCTTGGAGGCGTCGTCTTGTTGCTCGAGGAGTTCCGGTGGCACGGCTCAATTCGGTGTTGGCTTCTACTATGGGCGTGGGCCTCCTTGGCGCAATGTACCATCGCAGACGCTCTCTCGATGACGTCGTCTCTAGGTCCTGATGACCCACAAGTATAGAGGATCAATCGTAGTCCTTTCGATAAGTAAGAGTGTCGAACCCAATGAGGAGCAGAAGGAAATGACAAGCGGTTTTCAGCAAGGTATTTTCTGCAAGCACTGAAATTATCGGTAACGAGTAGTTTGATAGCAAGATAATTTGTAACAAGTGACAAGTAGCAATAGTAACAAAGAGTGCAGCAAGGTGGCCCAATCCTTTTTATAGCAAAGGACAAGCCGAAACGATCTCTTATAGTAAGTAAAGCGTTCTCGAGGACACATGGGAATTTCATCTAGTCACTTTCATCATGTTTGTTTGATTCGCGTTCGCTACTTTGATAATTTGATACGTGGGTGGACCGGTGCTTGGGTGCTGTTCTTACTTGAACAAGCCTCCCACTTATGATTACCCCCTCTCGCAAGCATCCACAACTACGAAAGAAGAATTAAGATAACTCTAACCATAGCATTAAACATATGGATCCAAATCAGCCCCTTACGGAATAGCGCATAAACTAGGGTTTAAACTTCTGTCACTCTAGCAACCCATCATCTAATTACTACTCCACAATGCATTCCCTTAGGCCCAAAGATGGTGAAGTGTCATGTAGTCGACGTTCACACGACACCACTAAGAGAATCAACAACATACATATCATCAAAATATCGAACGAATACCAAATTCACATGATTACTTATGACAAGACTTCTCCCATGTCCTCAAGAACAAAAGTAACTACTCACAAATCATAATCATGTCCAAGATCAGAGGGGTATTGAATAGCATAATAGATCTGAACATATAATCTTCCACCAAATAAACCAATTAGCATCAACTATAAGATGTAATCAACACTACTAGCAACCCACAGGTACCAATCTGAGGTTTTGAGACAAAGATTGAATACAAGAGATGAACTGGGGTTTGAGATGAGATGGTGCTGATGAAGATTAGTCCTCCCATGATGAGAGGATCGCTGGTGATGTCGATGGCGATGATTTCCCCCTCCCGGAGGGAAGTTTCCCCGGCAGAATCTCTCCGCCGGAGAGCAAAAGTGCTCCTGCCCAAGTTCCGCCTCGAGACGGCGGCGCACCGTCCCGAAAGTCTTCTCTATATTTTTTCTAGGGCAAATGGACTTATATACCAGAAAATGGGGGCCAGAGGCTAGCCAGGGGCCTCACGAGCCACCAGGGCGCGCCTGGGGGGGTGGCGCGCCCTGGTGCCTCGTGGGCACCTGGGTGGCCCCCTCTGGTACTTCTTTCTTCCAGTATTTTTCATTTATTCCAAAATAAATCTCTGTGAAATTTCAGCTCATTTGGAGATGTGCAGAATAGGTATCTCTGACATAGCTTTTTCAGGTCCAGAATTCCAGCTGCCGGCAATCTCCCTCCTTGTGTAAATCTTGCATATTAAGAGAGAAAATGCATTAGAATTGCTCCACAAAGTGTTATATTGATTAAAAATATTATAAATAATAGTAGCAAAACATGATGCAAAATGGACGTATCAACTCCCCCAAGCTTAGACCTCGCTTGTCCTCAAGCGAAAGGCGATATCGATAATCATGTCCACATGTTTAGAGAGAGAGAGGTGTCGATAAAAATAAAATACGGACATAGTAGCATCATGATCTTTATTATAACAGCAATATTTATTATCATAAACTTCTCATGAGCAAGTAACAATTCATCACGACAATGGAGTATAAGGCATAAACTTTCTTGAAAACTAACAAACTATGTTCTCAGTCAACATTGCAATTGCAATTCATCATATTTTCAGGAAGGGTCTCATGTAGGAGCTTTTCAGCAAGTCCACATACTCAACCATCATTTAGTCTTCTATGATTTCTAACACTCACGACATATATATGGAGCAAAAAGTTTCAGCCAGACACATAGAAAGATAGGGGCTTGTGATTTCGCCTCCCAACTTGTTCACCTCAAGGGTGATATCAACAATAATAACTCATGATCACTCATATCCAACTGGATATATATGCCTAGATCTTTCCCCACCACATGATGCTTGCAAAAGAGAAAAATAAAAAGGAAATAGAGGAGAACACTATTGACTCTTGCATAAAAGGTAAATACATAAAAGTAAAGGATAGGCCCTTCGCAGAGGGAAGCAGAGGTTGTCATGCGCTTTTTGTTGTTGGATGCAGGAGCTCTTAATGCAAAGGAACGTCACTTTATATTGCCCCTTGTGATAGCAACCTTTATTATGCAGTTTGTCGCTTTTATTTCTTTACCATCACAAGTTTGTACAAAGCTTATTTCCCTTACAATAAAAGTTCAGACATATTTAGAGGCAATTTTTATTGCTTTTTGCACCGATGACAACTTACTTGAAGGATCTTATTCAATCCATAGATAGATATAGTGGACTCTCATGACATGAAATTGGGTTTAAGGGTTTTGGATGCACAAGTAGTATCTCTACTTGGTGTGGATTTTTGGCTAGCAAAGATATTGGGCAAGCACCACATGTTGGAGGACCTATAACAATATAACTTCTATGTGAATATGAACAAACATAATTCATTACGTTGTCTTGTCCAACATCAACAATTTGACATAAAATACTTAATGGGGGCTCACAATCATAAACGATGTCCAAGATAGTATATTTGCATGTGAATCTTCTCTTCCCTATTAATTCTTTCATGAATTGCATCATTGACTAATGCTATGTTTATTAACTTTCAATAAATTTTATCACTTATACTTTTCTTTATGTAATGTCATTACTTTCCATAAGATTAGCATATGATCTTTTTCATTATTTTCATTGCTAGAATTGAAACATGAAAGTAAAGAAGCAAAAACTCAAACTACTCTTTATTATATAACTCTCAACTCGATTATATAGATAGATAGATCACGAAGCTAACACTCGAAAATAGATCATACTAAACTTTTATTCAACTAGATCACGAAATAACTAAGGATTGAACTAAAAATAGGTAAAGATAATAAAAGTGATGGTGATACGATACCGGGGCACCTCCCCCAAGCTTGGCACAAGCCAAGGGGAGTGCCCATACCCATGTACTCAAGTCTCCTTCTTCGGTGATGGTGGTGGTGAAGAAGTGATGAGCTTGTCCTTCAGCTCAAGCAGATACATCAATCTGCGATTGATGCTCCGAAGGGCGATGTTTTGCTCTTCCAACAAAATAACTTCACGAGTGAGAGATGTATTCTGAGCACTAACTATTTCAAAGACTCTTAGGGCTTCAATTACGGATGGGGAGAGATGATCATGTAAGGGTTGAAGGATATCTCCCTTCTCTGTAGTCTCCTCCATGGGGATGGCTTGCCCTCCTTCCGGAGCCTGGGCTCCTGCAACTTCCTCGACCTTGTACTTTTTGCCATTGTCTTCTTCTCCCGACGACAACTCGTAGTAAACCTCGCTGTAGGGGCATTTGCCCGGCGATGGTTGCACAATGCGGTGCTTGGCACGGAGCTTTTGGGGAGCCATGGCGATCTAGATCTGTCAGAAAAATAGCACGAAACAAGAACAGAGGAGATTTCTGCGATGCGGTGGTCAAAACGTCTGTGAGTATATATAAAGATTTTTTATCTTGCAAAACAAGTAATCCAGGGGAAAACGGAGTCGGGAGGGCTCACGAGGGGCCCACGAGCCACCAGGGCGCGCCTGGGGGGGTGGCGCGCCCTGGTGCCTCGTGGGCACCAGGTGGGTCCCCTCGGCTGTTTCTTATTTTTGTATTTTTTCTAATATTCCAAAACTGACAGAAAGTATTTTGATGGAATTTTTGGAGTCGGTTTACTTACCGTATCACATACCTCTTCCTTTTCAGGGTTCTGGAGTGTTCCGGAAGGTCTCTCTTATGTATTCCTCCGGTGTAATTGTTTCAATAATATTAGTTTCAACGTTAATGGGGGTACCTGAAATATAGTGCTTAATTCTTTGCCCATTCACCACTCTCGGATTAGTGCCTTCGGAGTTGTTTATTTTGATGGCTCCGGAGCGATAAACTTCTTCGATGATATACGGTCCTTCCCATTTAGAGAGAAGTTTTCCTGCAAAGAATCTCAAACGAGAATTGTACAATAGAACTTGCTCACCTACTTTAAATTCCCATTTTTGAATTCTTCTATCATGCCATCTTTTAACTTTTTCTTTAAACAATTTGGCATTTTCATAAGCTTGGGTTCTCCATTCATCTAATGAGCTAATATCAAATAACCTCTTTTCACCGGCAAGTTTAAAATTATAATTTAGTTCTTTAGTTGCCCAATACGCTTTATGTTCTAACTCAAGAGGTAAATGACATGCTTTTCCATAAACCATTTTATAAGGAGACATACCCATAGGATTTTTATAAGCAGTTCTATATGCCCATAATGCATCGTCAAGTTTCTTAGACCAATTCTTTCTAGATCTATTGGCGGTTTTTTGCAAAATTAATTTTATTTCTCTATTGCTCAATTCAACTTGATCACTAGTTTGAGGGTGATAGAGAGATGCAATTCTATGGTTGACATCATATTTAGCAAGCAATTTACGGAATGCACCATGAATAACATGTGAACCACCATCAGTCATTAAATACCTAGGGACTCTGAACCTTGGGAAAATAACTTCTTTAAGCATTTTAATAGAAGTGTTATGATCAGCACTACTAGTTGGAATAGCTTCTACCCACTTAGTAACGTAATCAACAGCAACTAAAATATGTGTATACCCGTTGGATTTAGGAAAAGGCCCCATATAATCAAATCCCCAAACATCAAATGGCTCAACAACAAGTGAATAATTCATAGGCATTTCCTGACGTCTACCAACATTACCAATTCTTTGACATTCATCACAAGATAGGACAAACTTACGAGCATCCTTGAAAAGAGTAGGCCAATAAAAACCAGATTGTAATACCTTGTGTGCAGTTCTGTCTCCCGCATGGTGTCCTCCGTAAGCCTCGGAATGACACTTCCGTAGGATTTGTTCCTGTTCATGCTCAGGTATACAACGCCTAATAATATCATCTACTCCTTCTTTATAAAGATGTGGGTCATCCCAGAAGTAATGTCTTAAATCAAAGAAGAACTTTTTCTTTTGTTGGTATGTGAAACTAGGTGGTATAAATTTAGCAACAATATAATTAGCATAGTACACATACCATGGAGAATGCTTCTCGTAATCCAGTATCAGGAAAATCATCATTAATAGGAAGTGGGTCATCAAGAACATTTTCCATTCTAGACAAATTATCTGCTACGGGATTCTCAGCTCCCTTTCTATCAGTAATATGCAAGTCAAATTCTTGTAGAAATAAAACCCATCTAATGAGTCTAGGTTTAGCATCTTTCTTTTCAATAAGATATTTAATAGCAGCATGATCGGTGTGAACAGTTACTTTAGAATCAACTATATAAGATCTGAATTTATCACATGCAAACACAACTGCTAGAAATTCTTTCTCAGTTGTAGCATAATTTCTTTGGGCACTGTCTAGAGTTTTACTAGCATAATGGATAACATTTAATTTCTTATCGACTCTCTGTCCTAGAACAGCACCAACAGCATAATCACTAGCATCACACATAATTTCAAAAGGCAAGTTCCAATCAGGTGGTTGAACAATAGGTGCAGTGGTTAAGGCTTTCTTAAGTGTTTCAAAGGATTCTAGACAATCATCGTAAAAAACAAATAGAACATCTTTTTGCAAAAGATTGGTAAGAGGCCTAGAAATATTAGAGAAGTCTTTAATAAATCTCCTATAGAAACCAGCATGACCTAGGAAACTTCTTATACCTTTAATATCTTTACGACATGGCATTTTCTCAATAGCATCAACCTTAGCTTTATCAACTTCAATACCTCTTTCAGAAATTTTATGCCCCAAGACAATGCCTTCATTCACCACAAAGTGGCACTTCTCCCAGTTCAAGACAAGATTAGTTTCTTCACATCTCTGCAAAACTCGATCAAGGTTGCTTAAGCAATCATCAAAAGAAGTTCCGTAAATGGAGAAATCATCCATGAACTGTTGGGTAACGCAGCAGAAAACAAAAAATTTCCGACCTACGCACCAGCCCAGGACCACTATGGAGACTGCATACAAGGTTTGATCATTATCGTTACCGACTCGTAGCGCAGCGGAAGTAGAGTCGATGACGATCGGCGGTGCAGATCCCCGCAGCTAGGATTTTACAACCTCCCAACCGCGAGGATGTATACCCTCATCTGCCCCGCGGACAGCCCTCCGGGAGGCGGTCACACAGTCCCCCGGAAGGTGTCGCGGACAGCCCTTCGGGAGGACCTCCGAAACTCGGACTGTCACTCGGACAGCCCTTCGGGAGGACCTCCAAAACTCGGACGGTCACACGGACAGCCCTTCAGGAGGCACTCTCGAACTAAGACCGAAACTACGATCTCTCTACAGAGTTGCACACATACGGTGTCATCTATCCGGCAGGGCTTCGCCGTCCAGAACTAGTTCCTGCCGGAACCCAGACAGCCTTTCGGCTCTACGAAACTATTTCGCTGGGAGGGAGAGAGAATGCCAGATCATGCATGGCTTGTGTATGAGAGTAAGGATGTGTCTTATGGCAGCCCACACACCTCCTATTTATAGGAAACCCAAGGGGTAGGGTGGTTTTACAAGAAAACCCAAAACCCACATGGAAAGGAGTCCTTCCCAAGGACCTAAAAGGTGAAACCAAGGAACAAGGGGGACTCCATGAAGGAGTCCACCATGTGGCCGGCCACACCCTCATGTGGGGCCCCAAAATTGGCCCCTATCCATCCATGTCATCCCCAAGATCTTTTGGAGCAAAGCCCCAAAAGGTGGCTTTCCAAAAATATCCCAAAAAGCACTTTCACTATTCACGACGACATTTTTCAGCGTCTGATCGAACTGAAAATATTCATGTGGGCTTAGAACAATTCTAGTACCCACAAAAATAATTTTCAACGCGAGCCGGAACAATTCCAGTTTAGTGATTTCATCTGCGAAAAGCATCTGAAGCGGTTTCGGCAGCTCCGGAACATTTCCGGTTTTCATCCCGGAAAATTCCAGAAAGTTTCCAGAATGATTCTGGCACCCTCCAAGAATTATCAGGCATGTGCCAAAACCAATTTGACTTTATGGTATCCTCTGAAACAACTTTTCAGTTTCACCGGAACTCATCCGGTGACCTCTCTGCGGAACTTTTCCGCTGTCCGAAACTTTTCCGGTGTCCGAAACTTTTTCGGTGTTTTTCTCTCAGACTCCCTGTCTAGTATTCAGCAGATAGATGACCCTTAAGCGTGTGACCCTATAGGTTCGGTGAAGCATAGACATGACCCGGAACCCCTTCCGATCAATGATCAACATCGGAGCCGTGGACACCCATATCGATCCCTATACCCACACGAATAAATATTCGAGTGAACCTCCAGTTGTCGTGAGCTATTCCTGTTGCTTCGCGATATGTTACAATTACCCGAGGTGAGAAACATCGGCATCCTCGTGGATCAACACTTGTCCACAATGCCAGTTACCTCGTTGCCGGTATTGTTCTCTTTTCTCGTTCCCGTGTTCCGGCATCCCTGTGATCAAATCACCCTGTGTCTGGCCAGACGATGATGGATACCGTAACACCGAGAGGGCCCAGAGATATCTCTCCATCGTCGGAGGAGCAAATCCCAATCTTGAGCTATCAAGTCCCTTGACATACTTTTCCATGAACCCGTAAGCCGCCGTAATAGCCACCCATTTACGGATGACGTTTAACAAACCCCAAAGTTCATGAAACAAGCATGAAGAAACTCGACACTCTCATGGTCTAAGGAATTATGCAAACATTAACTTCTCCGTGTTATTAACCATAAACTTATGACGAATGTATCTCATAGCATAACATCAATCGGGTCGATTCAACACAAGTGTTCTACCAACAATTGTGCCCTCAAAATTGCCGGCATAGCCATGCCCATGATCAGGAAAACGGGATCATCATGCAATACTTGAGCCAGTCATAGAGGCTTGACTAGGAATACATTTTACCGTTTATTATCCCACACGTGCATATGAGTCTTCCTCCGAGCCTCGTGGTTATTGTAGACTCGAGAACCATAGCAGTTATAGCATGGAACATAAACCTAATTATGAACAGGGAGATAATCAATAACATTTATTATTGCCTCTAGGGCATATCTCCTACAGACTCCCACTTGAACTAGAGTCAATAATCTAGTCAATGCTAATGCACTTTACACCTATGGCATACTGGTGTAAAATATGCTTCGCATGTGGTATAGCCTGATGTCCAACGGATCTGACGACTTCAGCTCTGTGTGTAACTTTGCATATCCTTGCGTTTTCACGCTTTCACAAAATTCATATTTTGTCTAGACTTGGCCTTGCATATGTGTGAATCATTGGTCGAAACCTGATTCCTCAGACTGAGCTATGGAGCAACTATCTGCAATAGTGTCCCATAGACCAAAGTCATCTTGGAACCATACTAAGTTCATGAATGAACTATATGATTCAACAACTTCTTTGTCGCTTCTTAAGCATCAACATACTTAGCCTTTGTTATAGAATTCGCCACAGTATCTTGTTTGGAACAATTTCCAACTACCGTGCCACCATATTGTGTATCACACAAAACCCTCAATTTAAATCGAAAATCGCATGGAGCATTGATGAAGACTGTATCGATGTAATCACTTACAACGAGCACTTCATAATCTCTACTTGCGAGAAAACATGTCATCAGTACTACTCTTAGCACTTAATGACATCTTTCACTGTTGTCCCATGATCAGTACTTTGATCTCTATGGTATCTATACTCGCAACAACTTTGGAGTATTGGACATATCTGTTTGTTTTTACATACCATGGAATACATGATTAATCCAAACACAAGAGTGTGTGGAATCTCCATCATGTATTTTACTCATCAGTGTTTTGGGACACCGAGTCTTGCAAAAACTCTTTCCATGTGACTTCGGCAAGAATCACTCCTTGGCGTTTTAAATGCTAAAAGGTTTTTAGCATCTTGTCAATATGTATTCATTGCTTAGCCCCATTAGGTAAATCTATCTCCATAGATCATCATGCCTAATATTGAGGCTATTTAGCCTAAGCACTTCATTGAAAAACTATTTTCAAATGAAGTCCTAATTCGTGTCAAGAAATTTATTTCCAATTAACAATGTGTTAAGTACACAAGGTTTTTAGAAATATTATTATGCTCCCACTTACTTTCTTGAATCACAAGCATCTTCGATACCCATTTGATGAAGTCAAACCCCCTTGACCATTTCATCAAAAACGAAGATTCCAACTCCACTTTGCTCTCTTCTGTCCATCGCTGGAACTCTGAAGTTTGCATACTTACTAGCATCCTCTGGATCGACAAATTACTTTGGACTGTATCACATACAAGTCCAAGGTTTCATTTCCATCAGATGGCAATCTTTTTGTCATCCATGTTTCATATCTCATGATTGAAATATGTATTAATTGCTAGTTCAACCTGAACCGACTTTAAGCATCGCTACGGTGAGACAATCTCATTGTAGTCAACTCCTTGAACTTGTTATTGCAACAAGTCGAGCTTTATGGATAAAACATTTTATCCGTATCAGTTTTTAGTTCCATAAATATTCGTTAGACTCTAAGTCTTCCGAAAGGTGTATCAAGATTTTAATCTCGAATCACTTATATGGAAACTATCTCGGATTGTATTGGCATTTAGCCAATTCCGGAGTCAGGGCCCATCAACGCTTCCTTGTGTATCGTAGGTATACTGTTGTCTAACAACAATATCTCGTATGCACACCTGAGAGGTTTGCACGAGTTTTTCCTACGCGGTTCAGCTGCAAGTTCGACCGAAGTCCATACATCTCATGTAGAGGCTTCCGTATCAGTCGCAGTAGGAAACTCCGGAATCACTTCCAAGGTTCCTTTCCTTTGACCTGATGACAAAGATACTGGTTATCTCGTCGAGTTGCACTGTCCTCCCACTCACCTTTTGTAAGAACTATTCTCTTTAAAAGCATACCGTTTTGTGGCAAAAACCTTTGCCTCGGTATAGTGGTGGGGGAATACCCAATGACTTGGGATAACCTTACAAAGTAGCACTTGTCTGATTTGGAATAGGTTTGTAACCTTTTACACAAGCCCCATATTCCAAATGTTAAGAAAAGATATAACATGGTTGGGCGTACCATACCATGACGTCGTTTCAACAGACCTGATGGAGCTCTTTTCAGTGTAAAAGCCGCAGTCTCTAAAGCATCATTCTTTAAAAGGGATAATGGCAAATCTATTTATGTCATCTTTTATCTTACCATGTCATAAATGGTTCGATTACATCTACACGGACTCTCCACTTGCAGTGGTGTTCCGGGAGGTGCAAGTTATGAAACCCCTTTCACAACTCATCAGACATTCGCTAAACTTGTAACTCAAATATTCCTTTCTGCAATCGAATTGTAGAAACACAATTTTCTTGTTACAACAACTTCTACTTCATTTTTGAAAACCTTATGAATGAATTCAAAAGATCCAGACTTACGTCTCAACAAGTAAACATCCATATATCTACTTGAGTCATTTCTGAAGATAGATGAATCCACTACTTGCAACAACATTTATTGGACTACACACATCATAATGTATGATCACCAATATGTTCTTTGCTCGTTCCTTATGGCCTGTGAATGGTATTTTAGTCACTTCACCTTTCAGAGGAAAGTTGCAAGTGTCAGATGATTCAAAATCAAATGACTTCAAAATCCATCATAATGGAATTTTCATGCGGGTTTCTCCAATGTGACCAAATGCAGTGCCACACATATGTGGTATTCTTTTAGTCTTGCGACATTTAGCGTCAGTGTTATGGATGTATCATATTACCATCAATATTCACAACATACATCCCATCCTGGATGGAAGCATGGCCCTTCATGTTATTCATAACACCGAACATTAAAAGTTCTCTTATGAATAACCTTCTTGCAAGATACCTTATGCAAAGGGCTAGAGTATATGAAACTCTAAAATGAATTATGAAAGTAAACCCAGAGGTATGTATTATTATCAATATTCATAACATACGTCTCATTCATAATGAAAGTATGGCCCTTATGTTATTCATAACACCGAACATCAAAAGTTCTCTTATGAACAACCTTCTTGCAAGATACCTTATGCAAAGGGCTAGAGTGTGAAACTCTAAAATGAATTATGAAAGTAAATACATAGGGAATACACCTATGGAAGGCATAGTAACATTTACTATGTTCCCTGCGTGTATCTAAACCTCATTCCTGGCTAGTCTTTCAGGCCATAGTAGTTCTTACATCGAGTTGCAACAGAATGCAATCGAGCGGGTATCTTTGTGATTAACTCACAATACCCAAGAATTAGTGATTAACATGTTTAACCATAATTCCCAAGAACTATATCTTTAACCAGCCATCTATACATCAAAAACCTGTATGACATTCATACATGAGCTGGATATTCCAGTCTTCTATCCTTTTGCCATTATACTTCTAACAGTTTAACTTTTAGTATTTCTCCTACTCTCAGAAGAAGCACCCAACTTAAGAGTGGCGTTAGCCTCAGACTTCCTAGGCGTGAAAGTCTTACTAACACCCTTCGGACACTTCCTTTCTCTTTAAGTTGTTGTTTTATTCACCTTTCATCATATGATAGGCGTTCTCCTGGATCCCTCTCTTATCAGTCTAATGCATAGTAAACTCTTTTACTAACAGTTTGCAAACAAACATTGCTTTGGATATCTCATATCTTTTAGCCTTTGTCTGTCTCTGAAAATGATTTTTAGATTCCATGAATATCACATAACTATCCAAACTTTCGAAGTTCGGGTCTCATGGAAGCAAACATATTGCACTTTGACTGAAAAGGAATTCTTGCTTTTGGATCGAAGGACGAGAGTCACATGATCCATAGCATTAGCGGGAGAATACCGAAAGTATGCGATAGGACAAAATCCTTCTCGACACTCTAGAGGACAATCCTCACATTACGTTACCAACTGTAAAGATTTAACCAGATATTTAACAGCTATTCAATTTTAATAGGGAAGGTGGAAACGCGAGCCATTATTCTACAACTATTATGCAAATCACACTTAGACAGGGTTCATAATTAATTGCACTGAGAATTAAACAAGTTAATTCTACAGTGCGCTCCCACTCAAATCAATATCTCTCATAATTGATTTTGAGTGATACAAGATCCAGACTTCAATTCATCGCCATAGAATCATCATCTCATGACGGGAATTTTAATCGGTAGGTCAACTTGCCGATCACATCTCCATGTGACTCTTGTTCATCTTTCGATGCGTGTGTTCCGAGCTCATGACACTCATGCCTGAACGTCAAGACAACCAAGTGGTCTCGTTGCGAGGTCTCAACTCACCCGCCTCACACATCCCTAATCGTTCGCAATCATGCATCCATGGCGTACCCCGAAAAGTTAGGTGCCGTGACGGTGCTGCACTTGGGAGAACACTATCTACTTGATATTTTTGTGAGAGATCACCCTAATAAAAGCGACTACCGCGCAATCAAGAAGGGTGCATCATAAGGGATAAACATCTTAGGCAATTCATAATAGCATGATATGGTATAGCCCTTTCTGACGGAGAAGTCTTTCATTTCTTCGTCTTCGGCATTCGCGTTAGTGTTCACCTTCGCGAAGATTGCCACCACCTTGTCGGTGCACCAGATAATATTGCTATCTCTATAGCTAATAAAATAAGTGCATTACATAAGGTTGACACGCAGGTCATTAAAGTGCAATCATATGGCTCCTGCCATCATGCCGAATCATGACACGCAGGTCATGTTAATCAATTTACATTATATAGTCATCTCATACATAATCAAATTATAATGAGCACTGCTATACCACATCATATGCACATGCAAACCATCCTGCAAAACCAAGTTAGACGCCTCTAATCGGTCCATGCAAAATTTTATTTTACGTGGCTTCTAAGGTTTCGAAACAAACCGAAGCTACCAACGTCCATCATCAAGCATGATAATCCAAGTCGCTAGATTAACATTCCAGGGTGTATGAAACACGAGATAATAAAATCTCGAGCCCCATACTAAACTTCGTCATACGCGTGACCCCCGTGCAGATCACATCTGCATTGCCCTATCGTCTGCAAAATTTCATCTTTCTTTTTAACTACGGTGGAATTCAATGAACTGTTAGCACTTCGTTGATCAATCAGGATCGCGGATTGCCAGAACATTGAAACTCCACCATACTGTTATCAAGATCAGAAATATGCAAATTCGAGGGAAGCAACAAGAACATCGGGTAACAGACTTCATCTGCTACCCGCACAAATAATTTTCAGCAATAGATCTCATCTACTACCTAATTATATTGTGCAACACCCATACATCTCTATGTATTCTAGATCGCAACCTGCATCTACGCATAGCACGGCTCTTGATGCCACTGTTGGGTAACGCAGCAGAAAACAAAAAATTTCCGACCTACGCACCAGCCCAGGACCACTATGGAGACTGCATACAAGGTTTGATCATTATCGTTACCGACTCGTAGCGCAGCGGAAGTAGAGTCGATGACGATCGGCGGTGCAGATCCCCGCAGCTAGGATTTTACAACCTCCCAACCGCGAGGATGTATACCCTCATCTGCCCCGTGGACAGCCCTCCGGGAGGCGGTCACACAGTCCCCCGGACGGTGTCGCGGACAGCCCTTCGGGAGGACCTCCGAAACTCGGACTGTCACTCGGACAGCCCTTCGGGAGGACCTCCAAAACTCGGACGGTCACACGGACAGCCCTTCGGGAGGCACTCTCGAACTAAGACCGAAACTACGATCTCTCTACAGAGTTGCACACATACGGTGTCATCTATCCGGCAGGGCTTCGCCGTCCAGAACTAGTTCCTGCCGGAACCCAGACAGCCTTTCGGCTCTACGAAACTATTTCGCTGGGAGGGAGAGAGAATGCCAGATCATGCATGGCTTGTGTATGAGAGTAAGGATGTGTCTTATGGCAGCCCACACACCTCCTATTTATAGGAAACCCAAGGGGTAGGGTGGTTTTACAAGAAAACCCAAAACCCACATGGAAAGGAGTCCTTCCCAAGGACCTAAAAGGTGAAACCAAGGAACAAGGGGGACTCCATGAAGGAGTCCACCATGCGGCCGGCCACACCCTCATGTGGGGCCCCAAAATTGGCCCCTATCCATCCATGTCATCCCCAAGATCTTTTGGAGCAAAGCCCCAAAAGGTGGCTTTCCAAAAATATCCCAAAAAGCACTTTCACTATTCACGACGACATTTTTCAGCGTCTGATTGAACTGAAAATATTCATGTGGGCTTAGAACAATTCTAGTACCCACCAAAATAATTTTCAATGCGAGCCGGAACAATTCCAGTTTAGTGATTTCATCTGCGAAAAGCATCTGAAGCGATTTCGGCAGCTCCGGAACATTTCCGGTTTTCATCCCGGAAAATTCCAGAAAGTTTCCAGAATGATTCTGGCACCCTCCAAGAATTATCAGGCATGTGCCAAAACCAATTTGACTTTATGGTATCCTCTGAAACAACTTTTCAGTTTCACCGGAACTCATCCGGTGACCTCTCTGCGGAACTTTTCCGCTGTCCGAAACTTTTCCGGTGTCCGAAACTTTTTCGGTGTTTTTCTCTCCGACTCCCTGTCTAGTATTCAGCAGATAGATGACCCTTAAGCGTGTGACCCTATAGGTTCGGTGAAGCATAGACATGACCCGGAACCCCTTCCGATCAATGATCAACATCGGAGCCGTGGACACCCATATCGATCCCTATACCCACACGAATAAATATTCGAGTGAACCTCCAGTTGCCGTGAGCTATTCCTGTTGCTTCGCGATATGTTACAATTACCCGAGGTGAGAAACATCGGCATCCTCGTGGATCAACACTTGTCCACAATGCCAGTTACCTCGTTGCCGGTATTGTTCTCTTTTCTCGTTCCCGTTTTCCGGTATCCCTGTGATCAAATCACCCTGTGTCTGGCCAGACGATGATGGATACCGTAACACCGAGAGGTCCCAGAGATATCTCTCCATCGTCGGAGGAGCAAATCCCAATCTTGAGCTATCAAGTCCCTTGACATACTTTTCCATGAACCCGTAAGCCGCCGTAATAGCCACCATTTACGGATGACGTTTAACAAACCCCAAAGTTCATGAAGCAAGCATGAAGAAACTCGACACTCTCATGGTCTAAGGAATTATGCAAACATTAACTTCTCTGTGTTATTAACCATAAACTTATGACGAATGTATCTCATAGCATAACATCAATCGGGTCGATTCAACACAAGTGTTCTACCAACAATTGTGCCCTCAAAATTGCCGGCATAGCCATGCCCATGATCAGGAAAACAGGATCATCATGCAATACTTGAGCCAGTCATAGAGTCTTGACTAGGAATACATTTTACCGTTTATTATCCCACACGTGCATATGAGTCTTCCTCCGAGCCTCGTGGTTATTGTAGACTTGAGAACCATAGCAGTTATAGCATGGAACATAAACCTAATTATGAACAGGGAGATAATCAATAACATTTATTATTGCCTCTAGGGCATATCTCCTACAGACTCCCACTTGAACTAGAGTCAATAATCTAGTCAATGCTAATGCACTTTACACCTATGGCATACTGGTGTAAAATATGCTTCGCATGTGGTATAGCCTGATGTCCAACGGATCTGACGACTTCAGCTCTGTGTGTAACTTTGCATATCCTTGCGTTTTCACGCTTTCACAAAATTCATATTTTGTCTAGACTTGGCCTTGCATATGTGTGAATCATTGGTCGAAACCTGATTCCTCAGACTGAGCTATGGAGCAACTATCTGCAATAGTGTCCCATAGACCAAAGTCATCTTGGAACCATACTAAGTTCATGAATGAACTATATGATTCAACAACTTCTTTGTCGCTTCTTAAGCATCAACATACTTAGCCTTTGTTATAGAATTCGCCACAGTATCTTGTTTGGAACAATTTCCAACTACCGTGCCACCATATTGTGTATCACACAAAACCCTCAATTTAAATCGAAAATCGCATGGAGCATTGATGAAGACTGTATCGATGTAATCACTTACAACGAGCACTTCATAATCTCTACTTGCGAGAAAACATGTCATCAGTACTACTCTTAGCACTTAATGACATCTTTCACTGTTGTCCCATGATCAGTACTTTGATCTCTATGGTATCTATACTCGCAACAACTTTGGAGTATTGGACATATCTGTTTGTTTTTACATACCATAGTGATTATGAAGTGCTCCTGCCCAAGTTTCCCCGGCAGAATCTCTCCGCCGGAGAGCAAAAGTGCTCCTGCCCAAGTTCCACCTCGAGACGGCGGCGCACTGTCCCGAAAGTCTTCTCTATATTTTTTCTAGGGCAAATGGACTTATATACCAGAAAATGGGGGCCAGAGGCTGGCCAAGGGCCCCACGAGCCACCACGGCGTGCCTGGGGGGGGGGGGGGGTGGCGCGCCCTGGTGCCTCGTGGGCACCTGGGTGCCCCCCTCTGGTACTTATTTCTTCCAGTATTTTTTATTTATTCCAAAATAAATCTCCGTGAAATTTCAGCTCATTTGGAGATGTGCAGAATAGGTATCTCTGACATAGCTTTTTCAGGTCCAGAATTCTAGCTGCCGGCAATCTCCCTCCTTGTGTAAATCTTGCATATTAAGAGAGAAAAGGCATTAGAATTGCTCCACAAAGTGTTATATTGATTAAAAACATTGTAAATAATAGTAGCAAAACATGATGCAAAATGGACGTATCAGGTCCGCTTAGCCCCTACCGTCCACTTGTCGACTGCTTCTTAGCGCAATGGGTGGGGTATGTTGGTCTGTGTTGGCCTCGAGTTTTGGTCTTGTTGTAGAGGTCTCCGGCGTCAGTTGTAACGCGGCTTGGTTGCTCTGTGGCTTGCCCCATCGTCATCGACATGAGGTTGGCCTAGGTGAAGCATGTATTGTAGTACGCGTGGTGGGTGTGCTTGGTGGATGTGGATGCTAATTCTTGTGATTGGCGTTGTAATGGCCAAAAGGCGTTGTATCCGGCTTCTTTGCCGCTTCTTCTTTAATATATGATACGCATGCTCATGTGTATTCGAGAAAAAAAATCTTTTTCTCGCTACAACTATGCATGGATGCGGGACTGTTTGTAGGGGAACGCGACAGAAAACAAAAAAATTCCGCACTACGAACATGCCCAGGATCACTATGGAGATGCATACAAGGTTTTTGATCTGATCGTTACCGACTCGTAGCGCAGCGGAAGTAGAGTCGATGAAGATCGTCGGTGCAGATCCCCGCAGCTAGGATTTACAACCTCCCAACCGCGAGGATGTACTCCCTCGTCAGCCCCTCGGACAGTCCCTTGGATAGCCCTCCGGGAGGTGGTCGGATAGTCCCCCGGACGGTGTCACAGACAGCCCTTCGGGAGGCACTCACAGAATCTCGGACGGTCACTCGGACAGCCCTTCGAGAGGCACTCTCGAACAGCCCCTCGGGCAAAAAGATCGAACCTACAACCTCTCTACGGGGTTGCACACATACGGTGTCAGCTATCCGGCAGGGCTTCGCCGTCCAAAACTAGTTCCCACAGGAACCCAGACAGCCTTTCGGCTCTACGAAACTATTTCGCTGGGAGGGAGAGAGAAGGCCAGATCATGCATGGCATTTGTATGTGAGAGAAGAGTGTGTGTGGAGAGCTCCTCTCCACCTCCTTTTATAGAAAATCCCAAGGGGTAGGTTGGCACTTGAAAAACCCAAAATGCCCATGAATGGAGTCCTTCACAAGGGCATAAAGGGGAAGTCAAGTGGGCAACTGGGGCTCCATGGAGGAGCCACACCTTGGCCGGCCACCCCCTTGTGGGTCCCCTCCCCCCAAAAGGGGTTCCCATCCATCCATGTCATCCCCTAGATCTTTTGAGCAAAGCCCAAAAAAGTGGCTTTCCAAAAAGTAACCAAAAAGTGATTTTCACTATTCATGAAAACATTTTTCCGCGACCGTTAAATCCGAAAATATTTCTGTATGTCTTAGAACATTTCCCGTACCCACTAAAATAATTTTGGACGCGTTCCAAAACAATTACGGATTAGTGATTTTCATCAGCGAAAAGCAACCAAAGCGGTTCCGGCAGCTCCGGTACATTTCCGGTTTTTTCTTCTGGAAAAATTTCAGAAGTTCCCAGAACAATTCTGGCACCCTCCAAGAATTTCCAGGTGTGTGCTAAAACCATTTTGACTTAATGGTATACACCGAAACAACTTATCGGTTTTACCGAAACTATTCCGGTGTTCTCTCCCCGGAACTCTTCCGTTGTCTCCGAAACTTTTCCGGTGACTTTCTCTCAGACTCCCTGTCTAGTATTCAGCAGATAGATGACCCTTAAGCGTGTGACCCTATAGGTTCAGTGAAGTATAGACATGACCGGCCCACTTTCGGATCAATGATCAATAGCGGAACCGTGGACACCCATATTGATCCCTATACCCACACGAATAAATATTCGAGTGAACCTCCAGTTTGCCTTGTGCTATTCCTGTTGCTTCACGATATGTTACAAATACCCGAGGTGAGATTTATCGACATCCCTGTGGATCAACAACTTGTCCACTATGCCAGTTACCTCGTTACCGGTTTTGTTCTCTTTTCTCGTTCCTGTGTTCCGGCATCCCTGTGATCAAATCACATTGTGTCTGGCCAAATGATGATGGATACCATAACACCGAGAGGGCCCAGAGAATATCTCTCCATCGTCGGAGGAGCAAATCCCAATCTTGAGCTATCAAGTCCCTTGACATACTTTCTCATGAACTCGTATGCCGCCGTAATAGCCACCCAGTTACGGATGACGTTTAACAAACCCCAAAGTTCATGAATCAAGCATGAAGAAACTCGATACTCTCATGGTCTAAGGAATTATGCAAACGTTAACTTTCTCTGTGTTATAAACCATTAACTTGTGACGAATGTATCTCATAGCATAACATCTATTCGGGTCGATTCAACACAAATGTTCTTCTAACATTGTGCCCTCAAAGTTGCCGGCATAGACATGCCCATGATCAGGAAAATGTGACATCATGTAACACTTGAGCCAGTCTTAGAGGCTTGACTAGGAATACTTTTTACCGTTTATTATTCCACACGTGCACATGGGTTTTCCTCAGAGCCTTTATGGATATACGGACTCGGGAACCACAACAGTTATAGCATGGAACATAAACTTAATTAGGAACATGGGGATAAATAATAACATTTATTATTGCCTCTAGGGCATATCTCCTACAGACTCCCACTTGCACTAGAGTCAATAATCTAGTCAATACTAATGCACTTTACACCTGTGGCATACCGGTGTAAAATATGCTTCGCTTGTGGTATAGTCTTTGTCCAACGGAACTGACAACTTCAGGTCCATGTGTCTCTTTGCATATCCTTCACGCTTTCACAAAATTCATATTTTGTGTGGACTTGGCTTTGTATGTATGTGAATCACTGGTCGAACCTAGATTCCTCAGACTGAGCTATGGAGCAACTATCTGAAAGAACATGTGCTGCCCCCATGTTTGGTTTTGGTAATTGATGACAATCTCTATGGACTAATGGTTGCCTTGAGTTATATTTGAAGGGTTTGTCCGTAGGCTTTGCTTGTAGACCATTTGTTGGTCTCAAGGTGATTTGAAGAAGAATATGTGTTGACCAAGGTGCTATTCAAGGATTTATCCAAAGATTGGTCATGTGAGTGTTGAGCCTATTGCAAGCATGTCTTGAAGAAGAAGATTGTGAGAACATTCATGTTTACCTTCAAGACATCATCCTAATGAAGATAGTTGGAAAGATTCAAGGTTGATCAAGACTAAATATGAAGAGTAGTTCAAGTTGATCAACACACAAAGCGTAGAAGATGTACCGAGTGGGATCAAGTGATCTCACGGTATGGTAAGCAATGTCCATTACGCTTTGTGTACTAACCCATGTTCTATGCGAGAGTTCTATGTGGGGTTAGGTATGTTTCCATGGGCTTGCGTCAAGAGGAAGATCTCATTCAACCCATGGAGGATGACATCAAGTGGTGATCGTCATCAAGATTGCGGTGTGCAAGTTCAAGTGGAGCATCACGAAGAGATCACATGCTTGAAGCTTGCCGTCCATTGTGGTGATAATGGACTTGTGAAGATGTGCCAAAGAGTGGCTCACCCATAGTGGAGTATGGGGGAGCAATCAACTAGTCTTCATCGAGCTGGCGCAATCAAGAAAGGTGGTCCAACTTGAGGAGGTCAAGATCGTCATCATCTAGCTCAAGTGGACTATGCGCAAGTCAAAGGTTTGCCCTTGATAGGTTTTCTATTTTACCGGTCTCATGGTGGTAGTTGGGAGACCGGGTTATAGGATCGATAGCCGTACTATCAAGGGGGGCTCTCAAGTGAGTAGCTTGATCGTATCGTTGGTAGAGAGCTCAAACCATTGCATCCTTGCATCATCTTTCTTGGTTCTTGTTTGGTGTTTCTCTTTGTGAGTTTTTGAGCTTATGGTCATCTTTATGACAAGCTCGAGTTCATCGAAAACGGAGTTCATGTATGCATCTTCTATGATGTTTTCGATGTTGGAGTTTATGCCGGTTCTTCATTCATAGAGGTTTCTCATCTCTATATATTAGGCATATCTCCCCCTGCCACTTCTTATTATATCCAGTCGCTGTTTGGATAGTGCTCGTCTTCATCTATCCAACGAGCTTGAGTTTGCTGGATTCGGAGTTCATTTGTAGAAGTTGTGGCAGTTCTGGTTTTCCTGCTTCCATCTGTTTGCTTGGGCCTCTTTGATGCTCTCTAGCGGTAGTACCGCCCTGGTAAGCGGTAGTACCGCTTGCGCGGTACTTCTGCGGTTGCAGTGCCGCGGGCCTGGTAGCTTGTTTTCTGCTCTCTAGCTGTAGTACCACCTGGGCAGCGGTAGTACCACCTGGGCAGCGGTAGTACCGCTTGCGCGGTACTTCCGCGGTTCCAGTGCCGCGGGCACTACCGCTTGTTTTCAGCTTCTGGTCTCGTTTTCGCTTCAGCGGCAGTAGCGCGGTAGTAGGGCACGGTAGTACCGTTCCGGACGGTAGTACCGCACCTGCCCTACGGTTGTTCCACTCAGTGCGGTAGTACCGCTCTGCTCAGCGGTAGTACCGCTTGTGCGGTAGTACCGCTCTGATCAGCGGTAGTACCGCTTGCGCGGTACGTCCACGGTTCCTGTGCCATGGGCACTTCCGCTTATCCGCGTCTTCTGTTTTGCCCTGTCCTTCGAGCGGAAGTAGAGCGGCAGTATCGGGCGGTAGTACCGCTTCGGGCAGCACTACCGCGTTGCCCTCCTCTACTACCGCTGTTCACGCTGTTTGCTCAACACTAAGCGGTAGTACCGCTGGTGGGAGCGGTAGTACCGCTCCGGCGGCACTACCGCCTCTCTGACTTGTTCACTTGTACGCAGATAGCCGGAACTTCCGTGCGAGCGGAAGTACCGCTCACCCGAGCGGTACTACCGCTTGTGCATGGGCTGTGAGTGCATAACGGTTGGATTTTCCCCCTCCTATAAAAGGGGGTCTTCTTCCCCCTTGAGCTTCAATCCCTTCTAGCTCATGTTTGCCCCCATTGTTGACCTTCTTCGAGCTTGCTAACTCTCAATCCCTCCAATGATTCTTGCTAGTTTTTGAGGGAAAAGAGAGAGGAGATCTAGATCCACATTTCCACCAATCCTTTCTCCTCTAAGTGAGGGGAACCCCTTGGATCTAGATCTTGGAGTTCTTCGTGTTCTTCTTCGTTCTTCCTCTCATTTTTCTCCCTAGCATTAGTTGCTTTGGTGGGATTTTTGAGAGAAGGACTTGGGCACTCCGTGTGCCCTTGCCATTGCATTTGGTGCATAGGTTTGAGTTCTCCATGGTGATACGTGGAAGTGAGTAGTTGAGAAGCTTATTACTCTTGGGTGGTTGAGCACCCTAGAGCTTGTTCCTCTTGGGTGCCTTGGCGCCCTAGACGGCTTGTGTTGCCTCGGAGCTCAATCATTGTGGTGTAAAGCTCCGGGCAAGCGTCGGGGTCTCCAATTAGGTTGTGGAGATCGCCCCGAGCAATTTGACGGGTACAGGTGACCGCCCCCAAGGGTTGCCAAAGTGTACGGGTTTGGTGACCGCCCTCAAGGGTTGCCATTTGTACGGGTTCGGTGACCGCCCTCAAGGGTCCCTTAGTGGAATCACGGCATCTTGCATTGTGCGAGGGCATGATGAGATTACGGTGGCCCTAGTGGCTTCTTGGGGAGCATTGTGCCTCCACACCGCTCCAAACGGAGATTAGCATCCGCAAGGGTGTGAACTTCGGGATACATCGTCGTCTCTGCGTGCCTCGGTTATATCTTATCCGAGCCCTTTACTTATGCACTTTACTTTGTGATAGCCATATTGTTTCTAGTTATATATCTTGCTATCACTTAATTGTTTATCTTGCTTAGCATAAGTTGTTGGTGCACATAGGTGAGCCTAGTCGATTTAGGTTTTGTGCTTGACAAATTAAACGCTAGTTTTATTCCGCATTTGTTCAAGCCTAAACCGTAATTATTTTAAAGCGCCTATTCACCCCCCCCCCCCCTCTAGGCGACATCCACGATCTTTCACTATCTACAATAGTGTCCCATTGACCAAAGCCATCTTGGAACCATACTAAGTTCATGAATGAACTATATGATTCAACATCTTCTTTGTCGCTTCCAAAGCGTCAACATACTTAGCCTTTGTTATAGAAATCACCACAGTAACCTGTTTGGAACAATTTTCAACTACCGTGCCACCATATTGTGTATTACACAAAACCCTTAACTTAAATCGAAAATCGCATGGAGAATTGGTGAAGACTGTATCGATGTAACTACTTACAACGAGCACTTCATAATCTCTGCTTGCGAGAAAACATGTCATTAGTGCTACTTTATTACTTAACGACATTTTTCACTGTTGTCTCATGATCAGTACTTTGATCACTTTGGTACCTATACTCGCAACAGCTTGGGAGTATTAGACATATCTGGTTGTTTTACATACCATGGAATACATGATTAATCCAAACACAAAAGTGTGTGGAATCTCCATCATGTATTTTGCTCATCAGTGTTTTAGGACACCGAGTCTTGCAAAATTCTTTCCATGTGACTTCGGCAAGAATCACTCCTTGGCATTCTTAATGCTAAACTGTTTTAGCATCTTGTCAATATGTATTTTTGGCTTAGCCCTATTAGGCAATTCTATCTCCATAGATAATTATGCCTAATGTCAATGCTACCTAGCCCAAGAACTTCATCGAAAAACTATTTTTCAAAGAAGTCCTAATTCGTGTCAAGAAATTTATATTATTTCCATTCAACAATGTGTCAAGTACACAAAGTTTTTAGAAATATTATTATACTCCCACTTACTTTCTTGTAACCACAAGCAGCTTCGTTATCCATTGATGAAATCAAACTCTTTTGACTATTTCATCAAAAACGAAGATTCCAACTCCATTTTGCTCTGTTCTGTCCATCGCTGGAACTCTGAAGTTTGCATACTCACTAGCATCCTCTGGATTGACAAAATACATTGGACTGTATCACATGCAAGTCCTAGGTAGTATTTTCATCTCATGGAAATCCTTTTGGCATCCATGTATCATATCTCATGATTGAAATATGTATCAATTGCTAGTTTAACCCGAACCGACTTTAAGCATCACTACGGAGAGACAATCTCGCTGTAGTTAATTCCTTGAATTTGTTATAAGCAACAAGTCGAGCTTTATGGATAAAACATTTTTATCCATATTAGTTTATAGTTCCATTAATATTCATTAGACTCTAAGTCTTCCGAAAGGGGTATCAAGATTTAATCTGGAATCATTTATATGGAAACTATCTCGGATTGTATTGGCATTTAGCCAATTCCGGAGTCAGGGCCCATCAATGCTTCCTTGTGTATCGTAGGTATACTGTTGTCTAACAACAATATCTCGTTTGCGCACCTGAGAGGTTTGCACAAGTTTTGCCTACGTGGTTCAGCTGCAAGTTCGACCGAAGTCCATACATCTCATGTAGAGGCTTCCGTATCAGTCGCGGTAGGAAACTCTGGAATCACTTCCAAGGTATCTTTCCTTTGACCTGATAACGAAGATATTGTTATCTCGTCGAGTTGCACTGTCCTCCCACTCACCTTTTTGCAAGAACCATTTTCTTCAAAATCATACCGCTCTTTGTGGCAAACTTTTTGCCTTGGTATAGTGATGGAGGAATACCCAATAACTTGGGATAACCTACAAAGTAGTACTTGTCTGATTTGGAATAGGTTTGTAAATATTTTACACAAGCCCCATATTCCAAATGTTAAGAAAAGATATAACATGGTTGGGGGTACCATACCATGGCTTCTTTCAACAGATCTGATGGCGCTCTTTTCAGTGTAAAAGCTGCAGTCTCTAAAGCATTACTTTAAAAGGGATAATGGCAAATTGATTTATGTCATCTTTGATCTTACCATGTCATAAATGGTTTGATTACATCTTCACGGACATTCCACTCACAGTGGTGTTCCGGGAGGTGTAAGTTATGAAACTCTTTTCACAACTCATCAGACATTCGCTAAACTTGTAACTCAAAAATTTCTTTATGCAATCTAGTTTGCAGAAACATAATTTTTTCTTGTTACAATAATTTCTACTTCACTTTGAAAACCTTTTGAATGATTTCAAAAGACCCAGACTTATGTCTCATCAAGTAAATATCCATATATCTACCTGAGTCATTTCAGAAGATAGACAAATCCACTGCTAGCAATAACCTTTATTGGACTACACACATCATAATGTATGGTCACCAATAAGTTCGTTGCTCGTTCCTTATGGCCTGTGAACGGTATTTTAGTCACTTTACTTTTCGGATGAAAGTTGCAAGTGTCAGATAATTCATAATCAAATGACTTCAAAATCCATCATTATAGAATTTCTCCATGCGGGTTTCTCCAATGTGACCAAATGCAGTGCCACACATATGTGGTATTCTTTTAGTCTTGCAACATTTAGTGTCAGTGTTATGTATGTATCATATCATTGTCAATGTTCATAACATACATTCCATCCATGATGGAAGCATGGCCCTTATGTTTATTCATATCACCGAACAACATTTGTTCTATCATGAAGAACCTTCTTGCAACAAACATTATGCAATGGTCTAGAGTGTATAAAACTCTAAAATGAATTATGAAAATAAATACAGAGGTAATACACCGTTGGAAGGTGTAGTAACTTTTACTATGTTCCCAACACGTATCTTAGCCTCATTTTCAGCTAGTCTTTTAGGCCATAGTAGTTCTTGTATCAAGTTGCAAGAGAATGCAATCGAATGGGTATTCCTGTGATCAACTTTTAATCACAATACAGAATTACGGACTAACAGTTTAATCACAATTCCCAAGGACTATTTTCTTTGACCAGCCTTCTAAACATCAATAACTTGTATGAATTTCATACATGAGCTGGACATTCCAGTCTTCTCTCTTTTTGCCTTTATACTTCTAACAGTTTAACTTACAATATTTCTCCTACTCTCAGAAGAAGCACCCAACTTAAGAGTGGTGTTAGCCCCGGACTTCCTAGGTGTGTAAGTCACACTAACACCCTTTGGACATTTCCTTTCTCTTTAAGTTGTTGTTTTATTCACCTTCATCATACGACAGGCGTTCTTCTGGATCCCTCTCTTATCAGCCAAATGCCCAGTAAACACTTTACTAATACTTTGCAATAAACATTGCTTTGGATATCTCATATCTTTTAGCCTTTGTTTGTATCTGAAAATAATTTTTAGTTCCATGAATATCACATAACTATCCCAAACTTTTGAAGTTCGGGTCTCATGGAAGCAAACGTATTGCACTTGACCATAACAGAATTCCAGCTTTTGGATCGAAGGATGAGAGTCACATCATCCATGGCATTAGCGGGAGAATACCGAAAGCATGTGATAGGACAAAGTCCTTCTCGGCACTATTGAGGACAATCCTCACATTACGTTACCAATCGTAAAGTTTTAACCAGATAAATAACAGCTTATTCAATTTTAATAGGGAAGGTGGAAACGCGAGCCATTATTCTACAACTATTATGCAAATTTTCACTTACACAATGTTCATAATTAATTGCACAGATAATTAAACAAGTTAATTCTACAGTGCACTCCCACTCAAATCAATATCTCTCATAATTGATTGTAAGTGATACAAGACCCGCATTTCAATTCAACGCCATTGATGTGGACATCACTGATGACGAGAATTTCAATCGGTAGGCAAACTTGTCGATCACATCTCTATGTGACTCTTGTTCATCTTTCGATGCGTGTGTTCCGAGCTTAGGACGATCCTGCCATGAACGTCAAGACAACCAAGTGATCTCGCTACGAGGTCTGACCTCACCCGCCTTACACTCGTACAATCGTTCATACCCATGTCGACATGGCGCACCCCGAAAGGAAAGATGCTGTGATGGTGCTACACTTGGGAGAACACTAACTACTTGATATTTTAAGTGAAAGATCACCCTAATAAAAGCGACTACCGCACAATCAAAAAGGGTGCGTCATAAGGGATAAACATCTCAGGCAATTCATAATAGCATGATATGGTATAACCCTTTCTGACGGAGAAGTCTTTAGTTTCTTCGTCTTCGGCATTCGCGTCGGTGTTCACCTTCGCGAAGATTGCCACCACCTTGTCGATGCACCAGATAATATTGCTATCTCTATAGCTAATAAAATAAGTGCATTACATAAGGTTGACACGCAGGTCATTAAAGTGACAATCATATGGCTCCAGCCATCATGCCGAATCATGACACACAGGTCTTGTTAATTTACATTATATAGTCATCTCATACATAATCAAATTAAATATGATGAAGACTATACCACATCTCATGCACATCTCATGTCATCCTGCAAAACCAAGTTAGATGCCTCTAATCGGTTTATGCAAAATTTTATTTTACGTGGCTTCCAAGGTTTCGAAACAAAACCGAAGCTACCAACGTTCATCATCAAGTATGATTATTCAAGTTGCTAGATTAACTTTGCGGGGCGTATGAAACATGAGATAATAAAATCTCAAGCCCCATACTGAACTTTGTCATATGCAAGAACCCCGTGCAGATCATATCTACATTGTCCTTTAGTCTGCGAAACATCCATCTTTCTTTAACTATGGTAGAACCCAAAGACACTGAAGCACTTCATTGATCTGTCAATCAGCATACTCAGGAGCAGCATGAAAGGATCACGGATTGCCAGAACTTTGTCAGATTCCACCATGCCGTCAAGATCAGGACTACACAAATTCAAGGGAAGTAATAGGAACATCGGGTAACAGATTTCATCTGCTCCCCGCACAAACAATTTTCAGTACTAGAACTCATCTACTACAAATTATATTGTGCAACACCCATACATCTCTATGTATTCTAGATCGTAACCTGCATCTACGCATAGCACGGCTCATGATGCCACTGTTGGGGAACGCGACAGAAAACAAAAAAATTCGGTACAGCGAGCACGCCCAGGATCACTATGGAGATGCATACAAGGTTTTTGATCTGATCGTTACCGACTCGTAGCGCAGCGGAAATAGAGTCGATGAAGATCGTCGGTGCAGATCCCCGCAGCTAGATTTACAACCTCCCAACCGCGAGGATGTACTCCCTCGTCAGCCCCTCGGACAGTCCCTTGGACAGCCCTCCGGGAGGCGATCGGACAGTCCCCCGGACGGTGTCACGGACAGCCCTTCGGGAGGCACTCACAGAATCTCGGACGGTCACTCGGACAGCCCTTCGGGAGGCACTCTTGAACAGCCCCTCGGGCAAAAAGATCGAACCTACGACCCCTCTACGGGGTTGCACACATACGGTGTCAGTTATCCGGCAGGGTTTCGCCGTCCAGAACTAGTTCCCACCGGAACCCAGACAGCCTTTCGGCTCTACGAAACTATTTCGTTGGGAGGGAGAGAGAAGGCCAGATCATGCATGGCATTTGTATGTGAGAGAAGAGTGTGTGTGGAGAGCTCCTCTCCACCTCCTTTTATAGGAAATCCCACGGGGTAGGTTGGCACTTGAAAAACCCAAAATGCCCATGAATGGAGTCCTTCACAAGGGCATAAAGGGGAAGCCAAGTGGGCAAGTGGGGCTCCATGGAGGAGCCACACCTTGGCCGGCCACCCCCTTGTGGGTCCCCCCCAAAAGGGGTTCCCATCCATCCATGTCATCCCCTAGATCTTTTGAGCAAAGCCCAAAAAAGTGGCTTTCCAAAAAGTAACCAAAAAGTGATTTTCACTATTCATGAAAACATTTTTCCGCCACCATTAAATCCGAAAATATTTCTGTAGGTCTTAGAAAATTTCCAGTACCCACTAAAATAATTTTGGACGCGTTCCGAAACAATCCCGGATCAGTGATTTTCATCAGCGAAAAGCAACCAAAGCGGTTCCGGCAGCTCCGGAACATTTCCGGTTTTTTCTTCCGGAAAAATTTCAGAAGTTCCCAGAACAATTCTGGCACCCTCCAAGAATTTCCAGGCATGTGCTGAAACCATTTTGACTTAATGGTATACACCGAAACAACTTATTGGTTTTACCGAAACTATTCCGGTGTTCTCTCCCCGGAACTCTTCCGTTGTCTCCAAAACTTTTCCTGTGACTTTCTCTCAGACTCCCTGTCTAGTATTCAGCAGATAGATGACCCTTAAGCGCGTGACCCTATAGGTTCGGTGAAGTATAGACATGATCGGAACACTTTCTGATCAATGATTAATAGCGGAACCGTGGACACCCATATTGATCCCTATACCCACACGAATAAATTTTCGGGTGAACCTCCAGTTTGCCTTGTGCTATTCCTGTTGCTTGATGTCTACTACGCAACTTTATTCTTGTAGATGTTGTTGGACCTCCAAGTGCAAAGTTTTGTAGGACAGTAGCAAATTTCCCTCAAGTGGATGACCTAAGGTTTATCAATCCGTGGGAGGCGTAGGATGAAGATGGTCTCTCTCAAACAACCCTGCAATCAAATACAAGAAATCTCTTGTGTCCCCAACACACCCAATACAATGGTAAATTGTATAGGTGCACTAGTTTGGCGAAGAGATGGTGATACAAGTGTAGTATGGATAGTAGATATAGATTTTTGTAATCTGAAAATATAAAAACAGCAAGGTAGCAAGTAACAAAAGTGAGCACAAATGGTATTGCAATGCTTGAAAACAAGGCCTAGGGTTCATACTTTCACTAGTGCAATCTCTCAACAGTGCTAACATAGTTGAATCATATAACAATCCCTCAACGTGCGACAAAGAATCACTCCAAAGTTCCTATTAGCGGAGAACATAAGAAAGAAATTGTTGTAGGGTACGAAACCACCTCAAAGTTATCCTTTCCGATCAATCTATTGAGCCGTTCCTATAAGTGTCACAAACAGCCCTAGAGTTCGTACTAAAATAACACCATATGATACGCATCAACCAACTCTAATGCCACCTAGATACTCCAATGTCACCACAAGTATCCGTGAGTTGATTATTCGATATGCATCAAACAACTTCAGATTCATAATATTCAATCAACACAAAGAACTTCAAAGAGTACCCCAAAGTTTCTATCGGAGAAAAGAAGATGAAAACGTGCAATCAACCCCTATGCCTAGATCACCCCAAGGTCACGGGAATCTGCGAGTTGATCACCAAAACATACATCAAGTGAACCAATAGAATACCCCATTGTCACCACAGGTATCCACATGCAAGACATACATCAAGTGTTCTCAAATCTGAAATATTCAATCTGACAATAACGAAACCTCAAAGGGAAAGACTCAATTCATCACAAGAAGAAAGAGAGGGAAGAAACACCATATGATCCAACTATATTAACAAAGCTCGCGATACATCAAGATCGTGCCAAATCAAGACCACGAGAGAGAGAGAGATATCAAACACATAGCTACTAGTACATACCCTCAGCCCCGAGGGTGAACTACTCCCTCCTCGTCATGGAGATCGTCGAGATGATGAAGATGGCCTCTGGTGATGATTCCCCCTCTCCGGCAGGGTGCCGAAACAGGGCTCCAGATGGTATTTCTTTGGTACAGAGGCTTGCGACGGCGGCGTCGAAGTTCTCGGTTTATTTCTGGGGGTTTCTCTATTTATAGGATTTTTCAGCGTTGGAATCACGCAAAACAGAGCTATGAGGGCCCCACAAGGCAGCACAGTGCGACCCCCCCAGGCCGCGCCGTGGTGCCTTGTGAGCACCTCGTGAGGCTTCTGGTCCTTCCACGAAGCTTTGGGGGTCTCTTTTGGTCCCAAAAAAATCGTCAAAAAGTTTCGTCCAATTCCGAGAACTTTTATTTCTGCACAAAAAAAACAACACCACGGTAGTTCTGCTGAAAACAGCGTCAGTCCGGGTTAGTTCTACTCAAATCATACGTTGGAGACGTATCAACATCCCCAAGCTTAATTCCTGCTCGTCCTCGAGTAGGTAAATGATAAAAGAAATAATTTATGAAGTGTGAATGCTAGCATAGTGCATAAGTTTGATCAATGATAATTCCAAACACTTTTTCTAGCATAATTATATATCATAAACAGTAGCTCATCTCATAAAACTTCTCATGATCAAGTAGCAAGCTATTCACATGTTAAAGTATAGACCATAAACTTTCTTGAAAACTAACAAACTATGTTTTCAGTCATCAAACAATTGCAATTCATCTTATTTTCAGAAAGGGTCTATGTAAGAGCTTTGATTTAGCAAATTCCACATACTCAACTATCATATAGTCTTCCATGATTGCTGACACTCAAAGCATATTTTTAGAAGAAATCATTTCAGTCAAACACATAGGAAGATAGGGGCTTAATGTTTTGCCTCCCAACTTATTTATCTCATGGATAATGTCAACAATAATAACTCATGATCGCCTATATTCAACGGGATATATATGCCTGGATCAATCCCCACCACATGATGCTTGCCAAGAGAGAAAATAAAAACGGAATAGAGAAGAACACTATTGACTCTTGCATAAAAGTAAATACATAAAGTAAAAGATAGGCCCTTTGTAGAGGGAAGCCGAGGTTGTCATGCACTCTTGTTTTTGGATGTGCAAGCCCTTAATGTAAAGAAATGTCACTTTATATTGCCCCTTGTGATAGCGACCTTTATTATGCAGTCTGTCGCTTTTATTACTCGACCATCACAAGATCGTAAAAATCTTATTTTCCCTTACAATAAAAGTTCATACATATTTAGGAGCATTTTTTATTGCTTTGCACCGATGACAACTTACTTGAAGGATCTTATTCAATCCATAGGTAGATATAGTGGACTCTTATGACATGAAACCGGGTTTAAGGGTTTTTGGATGCACAAGTAGTATCTCTACTTAGTGCGGAATTTTGGCTAGCAAAAGATAGGGGGCAAGCACCACATGTTAGAGGATCCAAAACAATATAACTTCTATGTGAATATAAGCAAACATAACCCATTAGGTTGTCTTCCTTGTCCAACATCAACTACTTGATCAAGTTTGAAAATAATTAATGGGGGCTCACAATCATAGAAGATGTCCAAGATAGTATATTTATATGTGAAATCTCTCTTCCTTCAACATTCTTTCATGAATTGTTCAAGTGACCAATGCTATGTTTGCTAACTTTCAATAAATTTTACCACTTATACTTCTTTTATGTGAAGTCACTACTCCCCATGGGACAAGCATATGAAGCACATGTAATTTCAACTTTATGATATTCAATTCATTCAACAATTTACTCTTAGGATATAAGTGAAGCACGAGAGTAAATGACAATCTACTCCAAAAGATATAAGCGAAGATCAATGAGTAGTTAAGAAAATAAGTAGCTATGTGAAGACTCTCTCCAAATAAAGATTTCAGATCTTGATATTTTATTCAAACAGCAAACAAAATGAAAATAAAAGGACACTCCAAGAATAGCACATATCATGTAAACAAGTAAAAACTTAGGCTAACCGATAGGTGTTGATGAAGAAAGGTGGGATGCCCACCGGGGCATCCCCAAGCTTAGTTGCTTGAGACTTCTTGGAATGTTATCTTGGGGTGCCTTGGGCACCCCCAAGCTTGAGCTCTTCTGTCTTCTTAATTCCTCTCATATCATGGTTTCTCCTAAATCTTAAAAACTTCATCCACATAAAACTCAACAAGAACTCGTGAGATAAGTTAGTATAAATCAACTCAAAACCTTAACATTCTCTACTGTAACAAATCACTAAAATTATAATTAAACATTGCATACTAAATGCCTCTGCATATTTAATACTCCTATCCACAAATAGAAACATTAAACAAGCAACATATGCAAACAATGCAACTATAACCGAAATCTGTCTAAACATAATAGTCTGTAAAGGGTGAATAAGAATTCATACTTTCCTAACTCCAAAAATTCTGAAAAATTACCATGTGACAGAGAACTCATGCATGCTTACTGCGTAAAATTTTCAGATTTTTATCATGTCCTGACTATTCAGGAATATTCTGGACATAACAGAAAACTTTCTGTTTTCAAACAGCAACACATGAACTTGCAAACCGAGCATGGTAAAGACTATAATTGGCATTTTATTGAACTAAAAAAAATAAAAAACATCATTATTGATAATAGCAAGCAAATCTCAACAAAATAAAATGATGCTCCAAGCAAAACTCATATTATGTGATGAATAAAAATATAGCTCCAAGTGAGGTTACCGATAATGTTGAAGACGAAAGAGGGGATGCCTTCCGAGGCATCCCCAAGCTTAGACGCTTGAGTCTTCCTTGAATTTTACCTTGGGGTGCCTTGGGCATCCCCAAGCTTAGGGCCTTGCCACTCCTTATTCTCCACATATCGATATCTTACCCAAAACTTGAAAACTTCAATCACACAAAACTTAACGGAGCTTGTGAGATAGGTTAGTATGATAAAAATAAATCATCCACTTAGGTACTGTCAAGACAAGATTCATAATTGTTCTCACATAATGTCTACTATATTATATCATTTCTATAGTTTATATTACTCAATATAAGCTATGAAAACACTAAAACAAGCAAACTATGCACTAAAAACAGAATCTGTCAAAAACAGAACAGCATGTAGTGAGAGATTTAAAAACCATACTTCTGTACTTCAAAAAATTCTGAAAAATTAGGAAAACGTAAAAAAAATTGTAACCCAATACTCTGTAAAAATTTCAGAATTTTCTCACGGTCGAGTACAGAATAGAAATTCCAGCACTGGACGCAAAAGTTTCTGTTTTTGCACAAAATCAAATCAACAAGCATCCACACTATCCCAAAGGTTTTACTTGGCACATTATTGAAAGAAAACATATAAAAAATGATTACTACAGTATATTAATCATGTGAACACACAAAAACAGTAGGTATAAGTATTGGGTTGTCTCCCAACAAGCGCTTTTCTTTAATGCATTTTAGCTAGGCATGATGATTTTAATGATGCTCACATAAAAAGTGAAGAATTGAAACACAATGGGAGCATCATGAAACATATGGCAAGCACATTTAAGCCTAACCCACTTCCTATGCATAGGGATTTTGTGAGCAAATAATTTATGTAAGCAACAATCAATTAACATTAGAAAATAAACACGTTTTTTTCCGTCTGTGAGAGGCACAAATTTATTTCTTGTGGAGGCACAGATTTGCTTCTGCAGAGGCACACTCGTGCCTCTTGGAAAAGGAAAAAAAATACGCGTTTTTTTTATTCATTCCGCGAGAGGCACATATTTGCTTCTGGGAGAGGCACAAAAAACCGTGCTACCGGTTTGGGCTTTTTTGTGATTTTTTTTGTCGAAACCTATCAACATGGGATCTAGTTTTGAAGATCTCGACACGAGGAAACCAACGATGATAACGGTTCGAGATTTGGACACACGGTTTAAGAGATAAAACATTTTGAATAGTCGAATCTAGAAAATAGGGAAAACTCCCAGGTTACGACAAGTGCGCCACTTGTTGCAACCTGGGGAGGTGGGAGGTGAGAGTAACCTTTAAAAAGAGTACTCTTTAATGAGTGATTTCGGAAGCGCTCTTCAAAGTTTACACTGTGTTCGGCTGGCCAGCCTAGTTTGCATTCCATGCCTGCTCCCTTCCGCGGCTCCTCTCGCCTGAAGCGCTCCGCAGCGTCACACGAATGGGTTGGCCTAGTAGAGCGTTTTCTTGGTCGTGTGTCGTTCGTTCATTGTGATCGCTGTGTGTTTCGGTTTCTTTTGTTTTTATCTTCTGTTTTTTTTTAAATTCATCAGGTCTCCTCGGTTTCTTTTTCCTTTCTTTGTTAACTTTGTTTTTTTTGTTTTCTTTCTTGATTTTCTTGTGTTCTTTTGTTTCTCTTCCTTTTTTGCACTGGTTTTTCTCTGTTCTTTTTTCTTTTCTTTCTTTCTCAATTTTCTTCGGGTTTTTTTTCAACACAAGTCTACATTTTTCATATACACCAGTACATTTTTATGCACATTTAACAACTTTTAAATATATGTTTTGATGCCTATTTTATTTTTCATATACATGAGCCACAGTTTTTATACACATAATTAACATTTTTCAAGTACATGATTAAATTATTTAAATAGCTTTTTTATGTCTATTTTTTACATACACCTTCTATATTTTAATCACATTTAAATAATTTAATCAAGTACATAATTAACATTTTTTACATACAATTTTTAAATATGTGATTAACATTTTTTCATATTTTTTTATGCCTTCTTTTTTCATGAACGTTGTACATTTTTTGTATACATTGGAAACATTGTTTTATACATGTTTAACATTTTTTGTATACATGATTAACATTTTTCAGTTTATGTTTTGATATCTACTTTTTTCATATATATTGTACATTTTACATAAACCTCGCACATGTTTTTTATACATCAATAACATTTTTAAATAGATTATTAACATTTTTTCATATTTATGTTTTAGTATCTACTCCCTTTGTCCTATAATATAAGAGCGTTTTTGACACTAGCTTATACTATGAGACGGAGGGAGCAATTTTTTTCATACACCTTGTACCATTTTCATATACAATAGAAATAATTTTTTGAACATGTTAAAAAAAATTCGAATGCATGATTAAAATGTTTTAAAAAAATTATGTAAAATGATTTTTGTAATATATATTTGGAATATTTAAAAATATAAGCAAAATTTAAAAAAAGAAAGCAAAAACACGAAAATATATCTTTACCTGTTAATAAAGTACAGATTGCTTCTGCCCGTTCACCGTTAGCATTTTTAATCCGGTCAGATTTTTCCCGATCCGAGGTGGTACTATTTTTTGTGCCAACGAGATATGGTAACCATAACCCATACTGGGCTTTTCTCGTACGTAACAGGCTTTTCTCGTACGAAACCACAGGTCCACAACCCGTAGTGGGCTTCCCAATCGATCCATCGTCTACGTCACGCACGTTTACAATTGAGAGCTCATCTATTGAATATTTAATAGTCCCACAACGCTATTTTATATCTAATTATTCCAATTTATATACTCTTTTGAGTTTTCTAGGATATCAATAAGGAGAAGCTAAGGATTGAGGATTCATAGAGAGTGTGACAAAGAAATCAGTGGGCTAATTAAACTGAGTGCAGATCCGACGAAGGAATAATGGGAAAAGAGAGGGCCGGGGTTCAGATCCGGCGAAGGAAATAATGGGAGGAGCAGGTGCCGGAGCTCACTGGCGGGCGACCGACGGGCAACGGCAGCGGATGCGTGGCCTGCCAGAGGAGGGAAGGTCAGGGTAGCTGCCGGAGAGGAAGCAAGGCGCAGGCGGCTTGAGGCCAGCCGCGGCGGCGTAGGAGAGGGTGAGGGGATCGAACGTGGGAAGAGAAAGACGAGACAGGGGGGTCGATTGGAGCTACTCGACCGGTTACGATTAGGGGAGGATTTTTGCTCGGGCTGCGAAGTGGAGGTGGGCAAGCTATTGGGCCTGGAGGCTACCGTGGAAAAAAAGAGAGAAGGAGAATTGGTCCGGCCTGGCTGCAGAAAAATGACTTTTAGGCAGCGGGACTCACTCCATCTACCTGCTTTTCTTTGCCTAAAAAAATTCTACCTGCTTTTCTTCTAATACAAAATATAACACTTTGGTGTGTTTGAGAAAAAGGGTTTGTGTATGTTTATATTATCCTGGGACCTTGTGATAATTAAATAAACCATCTGTGTCATTAGTTATCATACACTCTTGGACAATACTGCAATGTATGAAGCAAAGACCCATGCACAATCTCACCGAAAAGTTGTGGATGTTTCAATGATGTAGTCCATAAGCTTGTTGTCATGCATGTTTTAATCTTCCAATGGAACATCACTTAAATTACTCGGCTGCACTCGCAAATAAAATTAGAAAAAAATTACTTGGCCTGCAGTGTCATCCTTTTTCGAGAATGTCAATGATATTATAAGGAATGTCGGCTCCGTAGCGAAGCATGGCTGCATGTATGATGCTTTAACGAAAGTGGATTAAGCTGAATGAACTTTTTAGTTACGACAAATCTTGATAATATCACTTGACTATATGATCCATGCACATACGAGTGCTTTGAGCTAAGGATATGAAAATAAAAAAATTCCCGTAGCAACCCACGGGCATTGTCCTATCTATATCTATACCTAATAATAAGGGGCTATTGCTTCTGGCAGTACGTCATTAAAATTGGCCACAAAGTTGCAAAATATTACCCACCAATGCCACCTATAAGTAACAAAAAACCTTTGGCAGGGAATCCCTATACCGCGCTCCGCGTGCGGGAGAAGACGGAGCGCGCCCGTTTGGCCCGGCCCATGTGCAGGCGGCCTTTTTTTTAATTTTGTTTTTAATTTTTATTTTTCTTTTCTATTTTTGTTTTTTCAACTTTAAATAATTTGGGAATTCAAAAAACTTATGACATCTAAAAAAACTGAGAATTTTCAAATAAAATGTTCAAGAAAACATAAAATGTTTGTGAACTCAAAACATGCTCGGAATTTTTCTAAAAATGTTCGCAATTTTGAAAAAAATGTTCGTAAAATAAAAAAAGACCATGATTTTGAAAAAAAAAAGGTTTGTGTATTAAAAATTGTTAAAGAAATTGAAAAAAATGTTTGCTAATTCAAAACATGTTCATGAATTTTCAAAAATGTCCTAAAAGTTTAAAAACAGTTTGTGAATTACAAAAGAGTTTATTGATTCATAAAATGTTTGTTTATTCAAAAAATGTTCTTTAAAAAAATGTTCGTGAATTTTAGAAAACAATCTACCAATTTTGAAAATAATGTTCGTCTATTCTAGAATTGTTCGCCCATTCAAAAGAAAACGTTTCAAAAATGTTCACCATATAAAAAATGTTTACAATTTTAAAAATATATTTGCAAATAGTAAAAACTGTTCACGATTTTTAAAAATGTTCCCAAATTTGTAAAAATGTTCACGAATGATTGAAGTTATGCAGGTAAACAGTAATGCTTCTGAATCTTTGTGACTATATACCCACGTGAATTTTGAAGAATTAACTGCCGGGGTAGATCGGAATATTATAGTATGTTTTTTTTAAAACGTTTCTTGAAATTCAGAATAATTCTTTGAATTACCAAGTTTTCTACAAGCACGATATTTTTTTGATAATGTGAACATTGCTTCAATTTGTGAATAAATTTTAAAAAAGGTACATTTTCTTGCATTTGTGAAGAAATTTTTAAAATCATGCGATGAGATATGAACAAAATGTGATCATGGCCATTGGAGATTATGATTTGTTTTCTCCCGTTGCATCGCATGTGCTCTTTTGCTAGTAATAATAAAGGGAGGAGTGCTTCTGGCGGTCCGTCGCTCGTTTTACGAAAAACCTCCTATGTTTTTTATGAATTAACCAGCAGTACACACTTAAGGCAAAGCCGAACTGTTATTTTTCATTTTTACGGAAAACCCCCTGTGTTTTCTGTGAATTAACCCGCAGTACACACTTAAGTAAAAGCCAAACCATTATTTTATATTCTTTCGGAAACCCCCCTGATGTTTTAGGTAATTCACCCACGGATTATATTTAAGTCAAACAAATGCTTTTTTAAATTATCCATATCTTTTAAACCGTAACTCCGATTTTAACATGTTATATATAAAATTTGATTAGTAGAAGGTGTAGAATCTGAATATGATGTTATTTTTACCTGTTAAATATTATTTTGAAAGCAAACTTATAATGTATAGTGCACGGTTCATTTTTCTTTCGTACCGACGGCGATCCGGATTGCTAATAAAGACCCACTAAAACCATATAGAGACGAAAGACAACATCGATAACCACATATGCACACCTCTGAAAAACCTCGCAAGGGAAAAACAACAGATTTCTCATCGCGAGAGCGCACGGTCCGTTTCTCTTTCATACCGGCGGCGATCCGGATTGCAAATAAACACCCATTAAAACCATATAGAGATGAAAGAAAACATCGATAGCCACACATGCACACCTCTGAAAAACCTCGTAAGGGAAAAATAACAGATTTCTCATCGCGAGAGCAAGAGAGAGAGGGGGGGGGGAGGGAGAGAGAGACGCATTAGGATTAACCACATTCAAACACGTTTTGGTTTGTGTGAACATTGAGGCCACCGCCGGCGAGGGTGAGAAGGAGGATAAGTGGCAACACAAATGTGATGCCCCGTTAAAATAAAAGGGCGTGGACTTATGATGGTCTTGAGTGATGATTATTGGGTTAACAACGTGTGTTATTTTTTCTTTCGTTGCAACGCACAGGCTCTTTTGCTAGTAAAAAACGAACGCTTAAGGCCCTGCAAGCTGGGCCGGGCCATTGGGGCAGGCGCTTTAGGTGAGCGCTCCTGCTTCCTCGCTATAAGCGAGGCATAATTGCGCTCGCTCCCTTCTCCCCATTGTTGTCTGTCTCGAGACTTCCTATGTGTCGCTCGCTGCAGGGAACTGCCGAGCAAACGCACAGGGAGTCCCACTGGGCCGGCCCATTCAAGCGGTGTGCTACTGTAGGGTAATAGTGAAACCACAAAAAAGAGTGCGATTTACTAAAAAAAAGTGAGCTTACACACAGGATCGAACTCAAAACATTGAGGTGATGGACGCTAGTGATTAACGTGCAACCTGAAACATTAAGAGCTAATTGCAGCTTCGAAATTCCGAACAATTTTTGATAAATGTGAACAATTTTAAAAATTCTCAATTTTTTTGAAAAGCACAATTTTTTTAAAAAGAACTATATTTGAAAATATGTACATTTTTTAAATCCCTAATTTTGTGAATTGTTTTTGAAATTTTAAACTTTTCTTGAACTTATGAATATTTTTTGATAGAAGCGAAGAATTTTTGAAATTCAAAACTTTTTTGAATTTCTAAAAATATTAAATTTGAGCAAAATTTGGAAACAGGAACATTTTATGAAATTTTGAACAACTTATGAAAAATTTGAACATTTTTAAAAGTTCAAAACATTTTTCGATTACGTGAACATTTTCTGAGAAGGAAAAAATAGGAAAAAGAAAAAAAGGAAAAGGAAAAGGAAGGAAAAGAAAAAAAAAGAAACATAAAAAAGGGAAATGGGCCGGCCCGGTTGATGACTGATATTTTTCCGCTCATCACACCTTGTTTAAACCGGATAATCCCGAAATGTCTGAGAAAATCACTTCGATTTTGTGAGTAATAACTAATGAATTCCAGACACAAGGGAATCTTTTCTTTTAATGCGTTTCCGCGAGAAAAGGGCTAACACATGGAAGGAAATCATCACACACAAGGAAATGTGAAGTTCGGTGGAAGAGAGAAGGCAATTGGAGGTGCAAACAAGTCAACAGAGTGCAAGACGATGCTTGGTATGAGCGCACGTGCTCGTAACCGCACTCGTACTGCATGCCATCACCTCTAGGAAGTCCATCTGACCAATATTATAAAGGGGTCGATGCCTAATTCTCAACATGAAGAGCACCATTCGTGAAAGAGAGAACCAGAACCATCTTTCAACCCTAGCCGGCGCCATTTCCCATGGCATCTCCATAGCCGCCGCCACCATCATCACCATAGTCATTCATTTCTAAGTTAGTCACACTTGTAATCGGTGTATCGCATCCGGCAGCTGTTGTAAGACATATTATCAATGAATCATTCATCTTTATGCCGTCTTCAATGAGTTCATCTTGCGATTCGATCGTCAGGTGTGAGTAATTTGGTAAGGTAATGGGTTGAGGCACCGCCTTGCAACCCGATGTATTTGTGGAAGTGATCGCTGGAATGACATTGTATAATTGACGTTATTTTGTATGTGTCTGATTGCAACGGTGTTTCTCTTGTCTTGTTCTCGTTCTAAGGTCCTCCAAGTAACAAGGATCCCTTAGACCAATCAAGGAGAAGGTAAAGAGCGAGGAGGACATGGAACGTTATCCCGAACAACAGTGAGTGAAGGGGTTAGTACGGTAGCGGAAAACTTTTCCTTGGGGACGAATAAGTTGTAGTCATTAAACGCCAAATGATTTTGTCCGAATACTTATTCTTAATAATCAAGGTAACCCCGCGCTACGGTAAGGGCCATCAGTTGGACAACTAACTCTGTAGGCCGCGCACCGGTCGACGGTCAAGATGTAGTTTGGACACATCTCCCACATCTTCGCGTCACAAGCACATTATAGCGGTTGTCTTCCAAGGCACAGTTTAATATCATTAAGACCCCGAGCACAAAAATATAAGTTTATGAGAGTAAGACCTCATATCCATACACTCGTAAGGTTATTAAAGGTCCAGTTAAATAAATTGGAATATAATTCGTTAGCAATAACTTGTCAGGGCCTTTGTCGTAGTGCACATCCTCTTGTGGGTTCGATAACTCAGGGTCACTCCTTGGGGAAAAGGCACAGGAACCTTCCTATCCAAACCAGATCTCAAAGGGCATAAACCACCTTTTTTAGGGAGGCATCGTGTCGCTAGTCACTGTGTTAGAGTTATTGTTAAAGTTTTTATTTCAATTTGTGTTCTTACCTTTATTTATTTTTCTACTTGTGTCGTTACCGAAACCCCCAACAAAATCATGGCTCAAAAAACTTGGAGACTTCGCTACTCCAAGTAAGGACTTTATACATGTACCAATTGCACTACTTGATGTTGTTGCCGAGCAATATGAAATTAAGCCCCACTTAGTCACAATGGTTCAACCAGACCAATTTGGAGGCACTGCATCAGAGGATGTCGGCATGCACTTACACAATTTTACTTAGTTGTGGGATATGACACGTATCAAGGAGTATGGACCGGATGCTTTGAAGTTGCATCTATTTCCTTTCTCCTTGAGAGGAAAAGCAAAAGACCATGATATGGACTGCTTGCTGTAGCAAATTTTTATCTAAGTTTTGTCCCTGCAAAGATTATGCAACTTCATTCTCGGATCACATGTTTTAAACAGGAAGAACGTGATCCACTAGCGCTTGCGTGGGATCGCATGA
Organism: Elymus sibiricus; assembly: GCA_039707655.1. Lineage (NCBI taxonomy): Eukaryota > Viridiplantae > Streptophyta > Magnoliopsida > Poales > Poaceae > Elymus > Elymus sibiricus. The sequence continues at coordinate 61,912,899 of CM077672.1, forward strand.
AGGAGGCTAGTAAGCTGTCGCAACCAGGGGATGGAAGAATGGTTAATTCCTCATATGTTCTATAATGCTCTTGATCCCATGTAAAAACTATGCTTGATATACCTACAGGAGGAACTATAATGCGAGGACCTATTGAAGAGGCCAATAAGCTACTTGATGATATGCAAGAAAACCATGCACAATGGCATGTAGAAAGGTCTACCACAAGAAAGGTCAATGCTATCTCCGAAGAGAAAAATGAAGGGCTGACTGCAAAGATCTATGAACTGATCGACACCAATAAGAGGTAAAGAAGAGGTAAATGCTAATACAATTACCGAAGGTGTGTTAATGATGTTAACTTCATTGCTCGTAACAATTATAATCTCAATTCAAAAAGTAATGGTTATGCTCCTAGGCCACCATATCCAACTAATAACGGAGCACCCAATAATTTTAATGGAAGGAGCAACGGTATTAGAAATGCTTTGGGTGAAACTCTCAAAACTTCTATCACTCCTCAAAATAAGCGAAATAAAATGTTCACTGATATGTTGAAGAATCATTATAATATGCTCGGTCAAATGACCAGTAAAATTGTTGGACCACAAACAATGTGTAGGCTTTAGGAAAGAACTTGTAGCATGGAGGCACAAGTTGCTAAAATTGCAGAGAGCCAAATAGTGATCCTAGCTAAGTTTGCTGGAAAGCTGAAACCTAATCTGGTCGAGAGTGTCAAGATGATGATGTAGGATCGAGGAGATAGGTCTAGAGGGGGGGGGGAATAGACTCCTAACCAGCCAAATTAGCAGTTTTTAATTTCTCTTGGAACTTAGGCAGATTTTGGCACAAGTTAAGATCACTCCAATACTTTCTACACATGCATATCTAGAGATTGAGCAGCGGAAACAATAAAGCATGCAATAGTACGGAAAGTAAAGGGGTAGAGTATGGAAGATCAAACGCAATGAAGACACGGTGGTTTTTGGCGTGGTTCCGATAGGTGGTGCTATCGTACGTCCACGTTGATGGAGACTTCAACCAACGAAGGGTAACGGCTGCGCGAGTCCACGGAGGGCTCCACCCACGAAGGGTCCACGAAGAAGCAACCTTGTCTATTCCACCATGGCTTACGTCCACGAAGGACTAGCCTCACTCGGGGTAGATCTTCACGAAGTAGGTGATCTCCTTGCCCTTACAAACTTCTTGGTTCAACTCCACATCTGGTTGGAGGCTCCCAAGTGACACCTAACCAATCTAGGAGACACCACTCTCCAAAAGGTAATAGATGGTGTGTTGTTGATGAACTCCTTGCTCTTGTGCTTCAAATGATAGTCTTCCCAGCACTCAAACACTCCTCACAGATTTGGCTATGGTGGATGAAGGATTTGAGTGGAAAGCAACTTGGGAAAGGCTAGAGATCAAGGTTCAAATGGTAGGAATGGAATATCTTGATCTCAACACATGAGTAGGTGGTTCTCTCTCAGAAAATGAATGGTGGAAGTGTAGGCACGTTCTGATGGCTCTCCTTACTGAGAAGGAGGGGGTGGAGGGGTATATATAGCCTCCACACAAAATCCAACTGTTACACACTTTTGACCCAACTCGGTGGCACCGAAACGATCATCTCGGTAGCACCGAACTGTGTAAAAGATATGAACTTTAGGAATCTCGGTGGGACCGATACGAACAACTCGGATGGACCGAAGTGCAATGGCTAGGGCAATCCTCATCTCGGTGGCACCGATTGCATCAACTCGGTAGGACCGAAGTGAAGCAATAAGGCAACAGAGAGTTGGCAAGCCATCTCGGTGAGACCGATATGCATAACTCGGTGAGACCGAAGTGAATGCAACCGATTACAGAGAGTTGGCAAGGCCATCTCGGTGGGACCGAGATCCATTTCGGTGGATCCGATTTGTTAGGGTTTGGCAGTGGCTAAGTCTTGGATGAACTCGGTGAGGCCGGATTGGAAATTTCGGTGGGGCCAAGTTGGACTTTAGGTTTAGGACATATTTGGGTAGAGAGAGTGGTTGAGGGTTTAGTAATACTGTCACTAAGCACTTGAGCAAAAGGACCATTAAGCAACACCTCATCCCCTTTTAATAGTATTGGCTTTCCTATGGACTCAATGTGATCTTGGATCACTAAACCAAAAATGTAGAGTCTTGATCCTTCGCCAATCCTTGTCCTTAGCATTTTGAGGGGTTTCCACGTCCTCTTGTCCACGCCACGCCATTGTTGAACTTGTCTGAAATTCACTAGATAAAAGCATTAGTCCAACAACATGTATGTTGACATAAATTACCAAAACCACCAAGGGAGCAATTGTGCTTTCAATCTCCCCCTTTTTGGTAATTGATGACAACATACATCAAAGCTTTAAATAAAGATTTAGCAGAGGTATGTATGAAAGCTTTGAAGGAAACATGTAACATGTATGAGCTCCCTTGAACTCCCCCTGAAGATGTGCATAACATGATGATATCTTATGGAAAATATACATGCAACATGTATCTTGGCTATATGCATCAGAGCAATATATATATGTGACATTAGGGTATCCACATGTACAAGATTTTCTCCTTGCAAACAATATATACTTAGCAAGAGGTTAACCATGTACATGAGTGTGATGCATATACTTACCTTGAAGTTCTTGATCAAGTACCTGAAGAAATACACTTGAGAAAACAGGGTTAGATAACACTAGATAATTTCTTCAAGAAAAAGATACAAGATCAACAAGAAACCAAGATTGGGATGACATGTAGAAGAGAGTATCACTAGGTGAATACTTCTTTGAAGCAGACATGTTCCCAAAAGAAATAACTGTCTCCCCTTAAAGAACTTACTCTCCCCCTGAATCTGACATGGATATTGGGAGTAGGTAGGGTGAGAACACTCAAACAACAGCCAAAGAACAGACTAATCATGTTTCTCCCCTCTTAGAAACATGTAACATTCTCTCCTCTTGTAAGGTGCATCTGTGTTTTAAATAGACAAGCTTAAGCTTTGATGTATTCCTCTCTCCCCCTTTGACATCAATTTCCAAGAAGGGTCTTCAAGGTTATTGATCAGGTGGGATTGGTCCTTGAGAAACACATCTAGATGCAAGTAGAGGATAAGAATCATCGAGTGGAGCTGGAGCAGAAAAATTCAGGGAAAATTTGACAGAAAATTCCTTAGAGCAGTCAAAATCGGTGACACCGAGTTGAGACAATTCGGTGGAACCGAGTTTGATGCAATGGAATATTTTGTCAACTCAGCTCACTAGACAAGGAATTCTCACAAAGATTTGCAAAGAATTAAGTGCGAAACTAACTAAAAGAAAAGACACACAGAAAAGAAACAAAGCAACATCTAGATGAAGTTTTTTTTAAGAAACACTCTAGCAAGAAGAGAACAAACAAAAGAAACACTAGAGAACTTCATCTAGATGGGTCGGCGACTAGGTCACCTATGTTAGAGTATATTGACTTAGGAGTCAAGTGAGAGCACTTGATCATAGGTCATACTCATCGTTTAAGCTCAAAATGGGGTTGCCATTTTTTCTTTAAGCTTTTCAATGTATTCACACCTTGTTGAGTTGCTTTATCTCATGTCTTTGAGTAGAGCTTCTCTACGATGTGAGAACTTACATTGGGATTTTGGTGATGTCCATGTAGTTGAACTTGATGTAGATGCTCTTGAGTTGAAGTTGGGAGCGATCCTATCTTTTGTAGTTCATCTTCCTACATGGGTTAGACTTGCAAGGAACAACATGTATATCCAAAATGACAAGAATGAAGCATAACTTAAATGTTGTCAAAGGATATGTTTAGGTTGTCTTGTTCCTTGTTACTCCATCAATTGTTGATACTTGGGTTATACAAGGTTGCTCAAGATAAGAGTGTGATGCAATCTTGTGACATGAAGCTTGTCCAAGTACCTACAAAAGGTTAGATACCATACAAGGGAGCAAAATGTCCAAGATATAAAATGATCATGAAGGATATCATGGATTAGTCAAGAATGCTCATGCCCTTGTATGCATCCACATGAACCTCTAGTTTACGTTTGAAGCATCAATGATGTTCAATTCACTTCTCAAGTGACAAAACACTTTCTCATCAAGGGGTTTGGTAAAGATGTCCGCCAATTGCTTGTCAGTCCGAACATGTTTAAGGTCAATATCACCTTTCTCAACATGATCTCGAATGAAATGGTGACAAACCTCAATATGCTTAGTTCGAGAATGTTGCACGGGATTGTGTGCTATCTTAATAGCACTCTCATTGTCACATAGTAATGGTACATGTCTCACATGCACACCATAATCTTTAAGGGTTTGTGCCATCCATAGTAATTGAGCACAACATGATCCCGCGGCAATGTATTCCGCTTCGGCAGTAGATAGAGATACGGAATTTTGTTTCTTGGAGTACCAAGACACAAGAGATCTACCAAGAAATTGACATGTACCCGAAGTGGATTTTCTGTCAACCTTGTCTCCGGCATAGTCCGAATCGGAGTATCCAACAAGATTGAAAGAAGATCCTTTGGGATACCATATGCCAAAGTTTGGTGTATGTATCAAGTATCTCACAATTCTTTTCACCACCTTAAGGTGACACTCTTTTGGTGCCGCTTGGTATCGTGCACACATGCACACACTTAGCATAATGTCGGGTCGGGAGGTACATAGATATAGTAATGAACCAATCATAGATCGATAAACCTTTTGATCCACAGGTTTGCCATCCTTGGTCAAGTCAAGATGTCCGCTCGTTGGCATGCATGGGAGTTTTCATACCTTTACTCTCTTGCATGTTGAGCTTTTTGAATAAGTCCTTGGTATACTTTGTTTGAGAGACAAAGGTACCTTCCCTAGTTTGCTTGATTTGCAAACCAAGAAAGAATTTGAGTTCACTCATCATAGACATCTCAAACTTCTCCGACATCAACCTTCCAAACTTTTCACTAAAAGAGGGGTTAGTAGATCCAAAGATAATATCATCAACATAAATTTGGCATACAAATAATTCTCCATTAACCCTCTTAGTGAACAAAGTTGAATCAATCTTCCCAATTTCAAAACCTTTTTCAATAAGAAACTTTGTCAAGCATTTGTACCAAGCTCTAGGGGCTTGCTTGAGACCATAAAGGGCTTTACGAAGTTTGTACACATGATTAGGTTTTTTAGGATTCTCAAAGCCGGGAGGTTGTTTAACATATACTTCCTCCTCAATTTCACCATTTAAGAAGGCACTTTTAATATCCATTTGGTAAAGAGTGATATCATGGTGATTGGCATAAGCAAGTAAAATGCGAATGGATTCAAGTCTTGCAACGGGGGCATAGGTCTCACCATAGTCCATACCTTCGATTTGTGTGTAACCTTGTGCTACTAGACGAGCCTTGTTGCGTACAACTTGTCCATCTTCATCTTGCTTATTCCGAAACACCCATTTGGTTCCAATGATGTTTTGCTCTTCCTTAGGCTTCTCAACCAATGTCCACACTTGGTTCCTCTCAAAGTTGTGTAGCTCTTCGTGCATTGCATTCACCCAATCGGGGTCCTTGAGAGCATCTTCTACCTTCAAGGGTTCAACACTAGATATAAATGAGTAATGCTCACAAAAGTTAGCTAAACGAGATTTAGAGCGAGTAATTCTCCCGGTTTGGATATCTCCAAGTATTTGTTCGACGGGATGATCCTTGTCGATTCTTGCTCTAACTCGAGGTAGCTTTTTCTTGGGTTGTGGTGAGGCTTCCTCATCATCCTCATCTTCTTCTTCGTTGGTGTTGTCGTTGTTTGTTTGTGGAGAAGGAGGTTGAGGTGGATCATCTTGTTGCACTTCCTCATTCCCGTCGTCTTGACGTGTTCCACTTGTGGATGCCTCCATATCAGCTTGTCGTTCACCTTGATGTGAGGTTGGGGCTTCCACTTGAATAGACGAGGTACTCTCCTTTACTTCCACGGGGCGAATCTTGCCAATGGGCAAGTCTTGGATTGCTTTCGATGGTTCTTGATCTCCTACATCAAGTGGCAATTGCTCGACTTGCGAGCCGTTAGTCTCATCAAACTTCACATCTACCGTCTCTTCAACTTTTCGAGTGAAATTGTTGTAGACACGGTAAGTGTGAGAGTTCGATCCATATCCAAGTAGAAAACCTTCATGAGATTTAGGAGCAATTTTTGAACGACGATGCTTATCAAGAATGTAACATTTTGAGCAAAATACTCGAAAGTATCCAACTTGTGGTTTGTTACCGGTGAGCAGTTCATATGCCGTTTTACCAAGAAGCTTGTGAAGATAGAGTCGGTTTGTTGCATGACAAGCTGTTTCAACCGCTTCTGCCCAAAAATGTCTTGGCGTCTTGTATTCATCAAGCATTGTTCTTGCCATCTCAATAAGTGTACGGTTCTTCCTCTCAACAACTCCATTTTGTTGAGGTGTGTACGTAGCCGAGAACTCATGTGAAATACCCTCCTCATTAAGAAGGGTGTCCACATTGGCGTTCTTGAACTCCGTTCCGTTGTCACTCCGAACCTTCTTGATCTTTACTTCAAATTGATTTTGAGCCTTTCTGGCGAAGTTCTTGAAGATCTTTTGTACCTGCGATTTGTCATCAAGAAAGAACACCAACGTAAATCTGGAAAAATCATCAACAATGACTAAACCGAAAGAGTTACCACCAAGACTCTTATAGGCGTTGGGACCAAACAGATCCATATGAAGTAGCTCGAGTGGTCTCCTCGTGGTCATAATGTTCTTTACGGGATGGCTTCCTCCAACCTGTTTTCCTGCTTGGCAAGCACTACAAAGTCGATCTTTTTCAAATATAACATCTTTCACTCCAAGAATGTGATCTCCTTTAACAAGTTTATCAAGGTTACACATACCAACATGTCCAAGTCTTCTATGCCATAACCAACCTTTAGAAGATTTTGCAATTAAACATGTACGAGGTTGGGCTCTCTTAGTAAAATCAACAATGTATAGATCACCTCTACGAATGCCGGTAAAAACTATATCATGATTATCTTGGCGAAACACTTAGCAATCTACTTTGGTAAATAGAACGTTAAAACCAAAATCGGCTAGTCTAGATACGGAAATAAGATTGTAACCAAGAGATTCAACAAGCATAACATTTTGTATGGAGCTATCATTGGATATGGCCACCTTACCAAGGCCAACTACCTTACCCTTGGAGTTGTCTCCAAAAGTCACATACTTGCGTGGACCATCATTTTTAGTAACCTCACGAAACATGTCTCTATCTCCGGTCATGTGATCGGTACAACCGCTGTCAAGAATCCACTCTTTTCCTCCAGCCACATAATCTCGAAGATTTTCCATAAGGCTGAGATTCCTCATGGTCTTCTCAAATTCAATATCAAAGTCTTTGTCTTAATCATAATAGCCGTGCTCAACATCATCATCATCATGCATGTGATTAACAGATTCATTAGTTTCATGATCATGACAATGTTCAAGTTTATGAATTCTAACAGTTTCCATGATAATATTGCTAATAGTTCTAACATCTCCTTTGGCACGCATGAGATCACGAAGCTCAAACAAGCAATCATCAAACTTAGGATCATTAGGACTCATCTTGTGAAAAACAACAGCCTTATGAAGAATCTTATCAAGACTCTTTAAGGAATAATCAGGATATCGCTTTTCTAAATCATGCCATAGAGTATAAGCACATGCAAAGTTTCGCATACAACCAAGCACAATCTTAGGTAATCCTCTAATGATAAGATTGACGGTTCTAAGATTACGAAGCATGTCAATTTCCTCTTTATGAGTAGGATGCAAGGGATCAATAGGGGGCACATAAGGGTTATGAATATACTTGCTCAAGTTAAACTCATCAAAGATATCAAGCATTTCATCCCTCCAAAAGTTGTAATACTCCCCATCGAGAATAGGCACTCTACGTCTAAGACTCCCGAACATAGACATATCCATCTCCCTCCAATGGTGATGAAACCAAAGCAATGGAGACCAAAGCTCTGATACCAATTGTAGGATCGAGGAGATAGGTCTAGAGGGGGGGGATAGACTCCTAACCAGCCAAATTAGCAGTTTTTAATTTCTCTTGGAACTTAGGCAGATTTTGGCACAAGTTAAGATCACTCCAATACTTTCTACACATGCATATCTAGAGATTGAGCAACGGAAACAATAAAGCATGCAATAGTACGGAAAGTAAAGGGGTAGAGTATGGAAGATAAAACGCAATGAAGACACGGTGGTTTTTGGCGTGGTTCCGATAGGTGGTGCTATCGTACGTCCACGTTGATGGAGACTTCAACCCACGAAGGGTAACGGCTGCGCGAGTCCACGGAGGGCTCCACCCACGAAGGGTCCACGAAGAAGCAACCTTGTCTATTCCACCATGGCTTACGTCCATGAAGGCCTAGCCTCACTCGGGGTAGATCTTCACGAAGTAGGCGATCTCCTTGCCCTTACAAACTTCTTGGTTCAACTCCACATCTGGTTGGAGGCTCCCAAGTGACACCTAACCAATCTAGGAGACACCACTCTCCAAAAGGTAATAGATGGTGTGTTGTTGATGAACTCCTTGCTCTTGTGCTTCAAATGATAGTCTTCCCAGCACTCAAACACTCCTCACAGATTTGGCTATGGTGGATGAAGGATTTGAGTGGAAAGCAACTTGGAAAAGGCTAGAGATCAAGGTTCAAATGGTAGGAATGGAATATCTTGATCTCAACACATGAGTAGGTGGTTCTCTCTCAGAAAATGAATGGTGGAAGTGTAGGCACGTTCTGATGGCTCTCCTTACTAAGAAGGAGGGGGTGGAGGGGTATATATAGCCTCGACACAAAAGCCAACCGTTACACACTTTTGACCCAACTCGGTGGCACCGAAACGATCATCTCGGTAGCACCGAACTGTGTAAAAGATATGAACTTTAGGAATCTCGGTGGGACCGATACGAACAACTCGGATGGACCGAAGTGCAATGGCTAGGGCAATCCTCATCTCGGTGGCACCGATTGCATCAACTCGGTAGGACCGAAGTGAAGCAATAAGGCAACAGAGAGTTGGCAAGCCATCTCGGTGAGACCGATATGCATAACTCGGTGAGACCGAAGTGAATGCAACCGATTACAGAGAGTTGGCAAGGCCATCTCAGTGGGACCGAGATCCATTTCGGTGGATCCGATTTGTTAGGGTTTGGCAGTGGCTAAGTCTTGGATGAACTCGGTGAGGCCGGATTGAAAATTTCGGTGGGGCCGAGTCGGACTTTAGGTTTAGGACATATTTGGGTAGAGAGAGTGGTTGAGGGTTTAGTAATACTGTCACTAAGCACTTGAGCAAAAGGACCATTAAGCAACACCTCATCCCCTTTTAATAGTATTGGCTTTCCTATGGACTCAATGTGATCTTGGATCACTAAACCAAAAATGTAGAGTCTTGATCCTTCGCCAATCCTTGTCCTTAGCATTTTGAGGGGGTTCCACGTCCTCTTGTCCACGCCACGCCATTGTTGAACTTGTCTGAAATTCACTAGATAAAAGCATTAGTCCAACAACATGTATGTTGACATAAATTACCAAAACCACCAAGGGAGCAAATGTGCTTTCAGATGATCCTACCCGTTCAGAAGGGTTACATTTATTAATATGTAGCTCTTTGCATATTTATAACCGTGTCTCTTTTGAACTGTCCATGTTTTCCACGGACATCCTGAGGATGTGTCGGCTGGCTTCGTTTTCATGCTCTCTCCGATCCGTGATAGAATTTCAGCAGCATCTCCCTGTTGTTCTCCGGATGCACATTCTCTCGGCTTGTTGCCGAGACGTGTATTTGGAGAACAGCAAACTTCAAGTCACAGTATAATTATATTTTTTTCTTCATAATTAGCATTATTCATGGACCAGTGTTAATTATATTCACATACCTACTGTGTGTAATTATTTCTAAAAGTTGTGCATGAGGTTTTTTCAAGGAATGTAGCTTGGCTGTTTCATTCTCCCTTAGTCCTCTTTTTCTTTCTATCTAGAGACTTCCAAAATATTGACTAATGTCATGTGTATTTTGTTACAACTTTGGTAGATGAATAATTGTCAGTTGTCCTCTAAAGGCTTCATATTTATTTTATGATGTGAATACATATCTCCTGATTACCTCGGGCAAGGATACTATAGCCTTCACATCATAGTTTGAGCACATGTGTTGCTCATGATTTTAAACAGATGAAGCTCTTGCTTTTTCTCTACTATATGTTCATAGAAATCAAAAGCAAGAATACAAATCTCCTACTCTTCACTTTAATTTTCAATGGCATTTTTCTTTGGGCCATTTGCATTTCTGTCCCTAACTCGAACCACCTACTCATATATGCCCCTAATTTCGAAGCCTGCTCAAATTTGCCCCTCTGCCGTTATGTGCACTTATAGAAATGCCCTTCTGTGTTGTTACCGTCCGGTCAAAGGGCTTTGACCGTCCTGAAAAAAATAGGAAAAAAAATCTAAAATTTTGTGAGATCGAAGATACTCATGTGCGCAAGGTGCGTGCAAATTTTCGTGCTGTTTGGACATTCCAGGAGGTCGTGGCGAGGAAAAACAGTAAATCTGTACGCTTGTGAACAGTAAATTTGAAATAAAATAGTAAGAAAATTCAAAAAAAATGAAATTTTTTGGCATCAAAGAGGCTTGGGTGCACAAGGTGCTTGCAAGTTTTTGTGATCAAATGACATGCGAGGAGCTCTAGCAAAAAAAACAAAATAGTCATTTTTTTCCAAAGTTTTTTCCCGAGCCAAATTTTGTTTTTTTCTCCACGAGCTCCTACAATGTCCAAACACAACAAAAATTTGCACGCACCTTGCGGACCCGAGCCTCTTTGATGCCAAAAAAATTCATATTTTTTTGAATTTTCTTGCTATTTTTTTTAAATTTACTGTTCACAGGCATACATATTTACTGTTTTTCCTTTGCCACGAGCTCCTGGAATGTCCAAACATCACGAAAATTTGCACGCACCTTGCGAACCTGAGTATCTTTGATCCCACAAATTTCAGATTTTTTAGATTTTTTTTGCTATTTTTTTCAGGACAGTCAAAGCCCTTTGACCGGCTTTGACCGGACGGTAACGACACAGAAGGGCATTTCTATAAGTGCACATAACGGCAGATGGGCAAATTTGAGCAGGCTTCGAAATTAGGGGCAAATATGAGTAGCGGGTTCCAGTTAGGGACATAGATGTAAAAGACCCTTTTTCTTTTGGTCTACAATTTATGCTGATGGAAGCATATGCTTAGATATCCAACACTCAGTATAGTCCAACATATGATGTAGCTACTATCCTTACATTGGTCCAGGTACATGAAATAAGCGGTTCCTAATACTGACACCAACGTTTCTTGTTACATAAATAGGAGATCAAATAACTTAAAATTCATGACCTGCTTTCAAGTTTGCAATCTCTGAAAAGTTTTAATGTGGGGCATTTCTGGGTAGCCCTTCAGTGCATATTTATACCTAGTAATAAAGGAATGAGTGTTTCTTCTCGTCCGACACACTTTTTTTTGTAGAAAACCCCCTACCGTTTCTTGAAATCAACCCACGGTCTAGGTTTAAGTGAGCCAAAAAATGGTTCACTTTTTGCAGAAAACACCCTGTTGTTTCTTAAAATCAACAGGCGGTCTAGGTTTAAGTGAGTAGACAAATGTTTTGCTGTTTGCAGAAAACTTACTGATATTTGGTTTAATCAACATGTAGTCCATATCAAATGCTTTTGAAAAAGTTGCATATCTTTTAAATCCTAACTCCATTTATAACATGTTATATATGAAATTGGATTACAATGCGTTCGAATGTCTGAATTATGCTCTTCGAATTGGATATGGTATTGACTAACTGTCAATTCAGACGTTTGGATGTATACCGAATCGAGCGAACGAAAATGGGCTGGGCCTGATACAAAGCCGAATTTGCCTCCACGCGCGCAGCCCTCCTGCGATACGAAGGTCTGAGCCTCTGATTTGGGTCGAATTCACCTAGTCCCGCAAAACATACCGTTTGGAGACAGGTCTCACTCGCGACCTGCCCTTTCTTCCCCGTGTGAGACGCAAACCCTAGGAGCCGGTGGCGGAGCAAGTATGGACCCCCCACGCCATGGCCGTCCTCCCCCTCTTCTCTTCGGTGCCGGCAGAGCTGCAAGCCCTCGCGGCTTTCCCTCCCCGTAGAGCTCCTTCCTCTGCGCGCGAGCCGACGTACCTCTTGCATCAGGCCTGTGTCGCCGGCCGACGCAATTTTCGTCCCTTCCATCTTGCTGGCCGTCGCGCTCGCCATACCGCCCATCTCGCTGTCCGTTGACTGGTGCAACCCCTCCATCCCGGCCATCTTGATGCCCGACGCACCTTCCATCTCGGCCATCTCTCTGGGCGGCGTAGTGTGATAGCCTGGCTTAATAGGGATGATAGACTACTCATATCAATAAGGAATTCCTTCTTTTCCGGGAGCCCATTTGGAAAGAACTCCCAAGTTAAGCGTGCTCAGCTTGGAGTAATTTCAGGATGGGTGACCAACTGGGAAGTTGGTCCCAGGTGCGCACGAGTGAGGACAAAGTGCGCAGTAAAGACTAGTATTGATCTGTGGGGCCAGTCTAGATCCCTCCAGGAGTAACGACCACCGGCGGGTGTGTTCGGGGCGTTATAAGTTGGTATCAGAGCCGACCCTCGCTGTTACACGGATGTTTGCGGACAGGTGCACGTTCATGTTGTGCATGACGTTTGTGACCCGTCGTCGCACACGGCATGACACATATGCCGGACTGCTTGCACAGACGTATGTGCCAAGAGGGAACGTTCCTGTGCCCGACGAGGACGTCGGTTCCTCTGAGTGGGGGTGTATGTGATAGCCTGGCTTAATAGGGATGATAGACTACTCATATCAATAAGGAATTCCTTCTTTTTTGGGAGCCCATTCGGAAAGAACTCCCTGAAAGATCGTGGATGTCGCCTAGAGGGGGGGGGGTGAATAGGCGCTTTAAAATAATTACGGTTTAGGCTTGAACAAATGCGGAATAAAACTAGCGTTTAATTTGTCAAGCACAAAACCTAAATTGACTAGGCTCACCTATGTGCACCAACAACTTATGCTAAGCAAGATAAATAACTAAGTGATAGCAAGATATATAACAAGAAACAATATGGCTATCACAAAGTAAAGTGCATAAGTAAAGGGCTCGGGTAAGAGATAACCGAGGCACGCGGAGACGACGATGTATCCCGAAGTTCACACCCTTGCGGATGCTAATCTCCGTTAGAGCGGTGTGGAGGCACAATGCTCCCCAACAATGCCACTAGGGCCACCGTATTCTCCTCACGCCCTCGCACAATGCAAGGTGCCGTGATTCCACTAAGGGACCCTTGAGGGCGGTCACCGAACCCGTACAAATGGCAACCCTTGAGGGCGGTCACCGAACCCGTACACTTTGGCAACCCTTGGGGGCGGTCACCGAACCCGTACACTTTGGCAACCCTTGGGGGCGGTCACCGAAACCCGTCAAATTGCTCGGGGCGATCTCCACAACCTAATTGGAGACCCCGACGCTTGCCCGGAGCTTTACACCACAATGATTGAGCTCCGAGGCACCACCAAGCCGTCTAGGGCGCCAAGGCACCCAAGAGGAACAAGCTCTAGGGTGCACAAACACCCAAGAGTAATAAGCTTCTCAACTTCTCACTTCCACGTATCACCGTGGAGAACTCAAACCGATGCAACTAATGCAATGGCAAGAACACACAAAGTGCTCAAGTCCCTCTCTCTCAAATCCCACCAAAGCAACAAAAGCTATGGAGGAAAGTGAGAGGAAGAACAAGGAGAACACCAAGAACTCCAAGATCTAGATCCAAGGGGTTCCCCTCACTTAGAGGAGAAAGTGATTGGTGGAAATGTGGATCTAGATCTCCTCTCTCTTTTCCCTCAAGAAGGAGCAAGAATCATTGGAGGGATTGAGAGATAGGCAAGCTCAAGAAGGTCAACAATGGGGGGAGAAATGAGCTCAAAGGATAAGATAACCGTTGGGGAAGAAGACCCCTTTTATAGGGCCACCCCAAATCCAACCGTTACCCGTGCTGGACGCGTACAAGCGGTACTACCGCTCTTGCGAGCGGTACTACCGCTTAAGCGGTAGTAATTCAAAAACAGCAGGCGAGAACACGGGACTGGAGCGGTAGTGCCGCACCAAGCGGTACTACCGTCCACCCAAGCGGTACTACCGCTAAACCGAAACGAGCAACAGAAACTTGCACACTCTGCGAAACACAAGCGGTAGAGCAGCGGTAGTGCAGGGCGGAAGTACCGCACCAAGCGGTACTACCGCACTACAACCGCACTACTACCGTTTAACAGAAAACGGCAACAGAGACGTGCACAGAAGGAAACCCCGCAAGCGGTAGTGGCGGCGGTAGTAAGGGCGGTAGTACCACCAGAGCGGTACTACCGTGCTACTACCGCTCTACTACCGTGAATGGCAAACTGGCAACAGAGAGTTGCACGCTCGGGGAAACCCCAAGCGGTAGTGCCACGGAAGTACCAGCGGTACTACCGCATAAGCGGTACTACCGTGGGCACCAGCGGTACTACCGCTTGCAAGCTACTGAAAATCCACAGAAAACAGAGGATACAAATAAAACCAGAACTGCCATAACTTCTGCAAATGAGCTCCGAATTGAGCAAACTCAAGCTTGTTGGATAGAAGACAACGAGTACTATCCAAACAACGACTGGTTATAATAAGAAGTGGCAGGGGAGATATGCCTAACATATAGAGATGAGAAACCTCTATGAATGAAGAACCGGCATAAACTCTAACATCGAAAACATCATAGAAGATGCATATATGAACTCCGTTTTCGATGATGCAAGGATGCAATGGTTTGAGCTCTCTACGAATGATACGATAAAGCTACTCACTTGAGAGCCCCCCTTGATAGTACGGCTATCGATCCTAAAACCCGGTCTCCCAACTACCACCATGAGACCGGTAAAATAGAAAACCTATCAAGGGCAAACCTTTGCCTTGCGCATAGTCCACTTGAGCTAGATGATGACGATCTTGACCTCCTCAAGTTGGACCACCTTTCTTGATTGCGCTGGCTCGATGAAGACTAGTTGATTGCTCCCCCATACTCCACTATGGGCGAGCCACTCTTTGGCACACCTTCACAAGTCCATTGTCACCACAATGGACGGCAAGCTTCAAGCATGTGATCTCTTCGTGATGCTCCACTTGAACTTGCACACCGCAATGTTGATGACGATCACCACTTGATGTCATCCTCCATGGGTTGAATGAGATCTTCCTCTTGACGCAAGCCCATGGAAACATACCTAACCCCACATAAAACTCTCGCATAGAACATGGGTTAGTACACAAAGCGTAATGGACAATGCTTACCATACCGTGAGATCACTTGATCCCACTCGGTACATCTTCTATGCTTTGTGTGTTGATCAACATGACCAATCTTTGGATAACTCCATGAATAACCTTGGTCAACACATATTCTTCTTCTAATAACCTTGAAACCAACAAATGGTCTTCAAGCAATGCCTATGGACAAACCCTTCAAATATAACTCAAGGCAACCATTAGTCCATAGAGATTGTCATCAATTACCAAAACCAAACATGGGGGCAGCACATGTTCTTTCACTCCCAAGTTAAGCGTGCTCAGCTTGGAGTAATTTCAGGATGGGTGACCGACAGGGAAGTTGGTCCCGGGTGCGCACGAGTGAGGACAAAGTGCGCAGTAAAGACTAGTATTGATCTGTGGGGCCAGTCTAGATCCCTCCAGGAGTAACGACCACCGGCGGGTGTGTCCGGGGCGTTACACGTAGCCTCCCCCCCAAAATCTTCTTCTTCCCCTTCTCCTCTGTCCTCTTCTTCCCCTTCCTCTTCCATCTTCTTAAATTTATCCAAATGTTGCTTTCCAGTTTGTCTTGTTTAACTACTTGGACCTATTTGAACTATTGTGGTGATGTTAATTTTGAACTATGTGTTGTTGTTTTTGTTGAGAGTTTGGAAACTACATATGTGAACTATGTGTTGTTATACCCGGTCTTGTTAAGAATTTGAACTCCGTTAGCATAATAATTGTTGTTGTTAGAAATTTATTATTTTTTCTATTGATGTGTGAATATTATTTGGCATCGTCGTGCACTTCTAGAATATTTCTTCATTTTTATTGCTATATAATCATTCAATTATACTCACACGTTGTGCGGATTTTGATTTGATGCATAAAACACAAAGCATATGCAATTCCATAGTATGTCATCCGAACATGATTTGGTATTGAGACATGGCCCAATTTCATGAGCATCCAAACATGTGAATTTGTATTCATGTCCATTACTGTTTCCTCCCCGAATTGGAAATGAAACCAATTCAATACGGAGGTCTCCAATACAAACATCCAAACAAAACGTTAGAAAAATGTGTAAAATCTGAATAGGATGTTATTTTACATGTTCAGCATTTATAAAATGCTATTTAGGGTGCAACCTCAATCAATAGCGCACAATCCGTCTTCCCTTCGTACCGGTGCCGATCCGGATAGGAAATGAACACCGTAGCAAAACCAGATCGGATATGAAAAAACCCATCTATAGCCACGCATGCACGCCTTGGCAAAACCTCGCAGGGGGAAATAGAGCAGATTTCTCATCTTATGCCAAGAGAGATGCCTTAGGATTGACCACATTCAAACATATTGTGATTGTGTGAGCACTGAGGCCACCATCGACGAGGGTGGGAAGAAGGATAGGCGGCAACACAGATGGCAAGCCATGCATGTTGAAATAAAGGGTGTGGACCTATTGGGGTCCTAAGTCATGGTTATTGGGTTAGGGGTGTGTGGTATTTTTTTCTCCTTTTGTAAACGCACGAGCTCTTTTGCGTCATAGTTAAAGTCTTGACTTGGGACAAGTTTTTTATTTTTTATATACTAATGTGACCTTTTTGTTCACTTTTTTCTGTTGAGTTAAGGTACTCCTATTTTTCGGATTACTACTTGAACATACCTGGTGAAATTATGAAAAATCGTAATATTCCTAGCTTTCTTAAGAGCCGTCTACATATTGAATTATGCAGGTGCTCGCTTGTGTAAGAAAAATAATCCGTGAGCTCATATAAACATTGAATTGCCTTTTTTGTGCGTATTCGGCAATATTTCTGTGATGTTGACTGCTTTTCTCGGAAAATTGGCAGTATCTTCAGCATGCTTTTTGGGGAAGTTTTGTACTTGCATTCTTGTCAGTTTAATATGTTCTGAATTAACGTCACACCTTAAATTGTCTATCTTATCTTATGTCCAGTTTGCAGTCACACAGAGCAATTGCGCACATAACTCCTACTATTGGAACTATTTCTTTGCACGATGCCGAGGGAGCATAAAGTCAAGCTTTACCTCATCCAGCAATGCTCCTTTTCTACCATGACTCATCCATCTCTGCTTTTCTATTTTCTAACCCTACCATGGGGGCAATGTTCTTCATCTGGCTCGATCTCATTTTTAGCTAGGCTTGACATGTTATTGTGCGTGGACATACTACGTTGGATAGTTCGTGAGGTTTCATATCCCAAAAGATACATAGCGGCTGAACCTGAGCTCTCTCAGAGCTCAGGGACATCCGGCCGTCCGTTCCTCGGGCTTGATGGGTTCCTGGCCGTCGGATCGAGCCTCCGGACGATATGGGCCGCCGGATCAAAAACGGATGCTGTAGCAATGAATAGTAGTCAAAAACACGTGCCACCGCGTGCAATTCCGGTGCCCCGCCGGGGGCATTTCCCTCATTTCGCATGGCTGGGAAAATATCCAATAGCAGCAGGGGTGAGCACCTGGCCGTCGCTCCCCCCGCAGGCCCGCACTCGCGCCGCGCCCTCTCCTCTTCCTGCCGCCTCGCCTCTCTCCCTCCCTCCAAACCCTAGACCCGCCCGCGCCTCCCTGCCCCGCCGCCGTCCAGTTCCAGCCCCACGCCTCCGTCATCTCCTTCGCCCAGCCGGCCGCCGCCGCACCGCACGCCCGTGCGCAGGGGCGAGAAGGAGAACCACCGCCCGGCCCTGGATCGCGCGCATCGAGCCCGAGATCCAGCGCCTCTCCTCCCGTTTCCTTCACCTCCGCGTCTTCCAGGGCCACGACGCGCAGCCGACCGGGACAGGGCCGCGGGCAAGGGGGCTCAGCCTCGCCCCCCCCCTCGATCTGGATGTCGTCGTCGCCGTGGTTTGTCCCTGGCGTCGTCGCTGCCGCCTCTTCTCCACCCCCTCTGGTGCTCCTCAGTCGGTGTTCTTGGTGAGCACCAGGCCCTTCTACCCCGCCGCCGGCGCCGCCTCCTCGCGAGATCCCGGCCATGGTGAGCTCCCCAACCCTCCCCTCCCACCCCCGCTCCTCCTCCCCCCTACTCGCCTCCTTTGCTTCCCACGGTTCCGGCCCCTCTGACCCAGGGTCTCCGATCTGAACTGTTGTTACCATGCGTGTGATGATGGTTATTTGTGGTGATGCAGGCGGACAGCACTATTGGTTATGTCTGCAATTACTGCTACTGTTTTTGGTTTTGAGTTATGCTCGTATCTCACCTTCTTGTTCTCTTTATTATTTTGGATTCAGTTCCTCTCACAAGATCTCAGGTCTCTCTCTCCCTCTCTCCAATTTGCTAATGGTGGTCATGTATATGTTTTTGTAGATCAGATGTAGGTTCCAATAGCATATCATGGTCTGTTTTCCTTTTTAGGCTAAAATAGCAGTGTTTGGTTTCGTATCTGACTAGATTGCATTGAAATATAATTGCTTGTTAAAACTGATGTCTAAAATAGTGCTTATTTCTTTTGCAAAACAAAATGTTGTGCCACAGGCACATCCATGAGAACCGTCTATTCAGCTTTTATCTAATTATGCACTGAACAATTTGATTATGAATCTGTTGGTGCAGTCTTTCTATGCTCACATCGCTAATATTGCTACAAGTAATCTATGTCATTCCTGAGAGTATAAATGAATGTTGAATGGGGATGTCATAGGTTAATGCTATTTCTTTATTTTTTTCTTAAACTTTCATATGCGTACCCAATTTAGATACTGCAAATTAATCTGGAGTTTGATTCTATAATTTTTAAGTACCTTATTGTTTTACTGATCCAGAGAAAGCCGAGGACAATCAGAGGGTTCCATGCCATTGATCCAGATGAAGATGACTATGATAAATGCCAACATTATGCCTTTCCTGTTGAAGGTAGCCAAAGGTCATATCTGCCTCTTCTTTCTTCAGTTATTTTTTCTGTGTCATTTACTACACAACCTTACACAATACACTTACAGTGTTTTAGTGCATATAATCACTAGCTCTGGTCCATTGATTTGACAAGGCTATTTACACACGATTGTGGAGATGTGATTGTCTATTGTTATATGCTCAAGATGGAATGGCTTTTTGTTGTTTGTTCTTGGATACATGATGTTATTTGTGATATGTCTCCATAGCACAAAGACCCTGATGCGCGCAGACACAAGCAAGGAAAGACCATCACTTCGCTCCTCCAGGTCTGCACCACCCCGAGGTATATTTGGGCTCCCAAATACATCCCTGATGTTGTCCTGAAATTTATTGTTTTGAATTCCACTAATTTCTTTGTGAGCTCGACAAGGTTCGTCTTCCCCTCCCCGTCTCTCTATCTCTAATCCCCAAGCGCTCACATTCCGTCTGCTCTTCCCTTGTAGATGTGCTGGGAGAAAAGGGCCATTGGACTGTACGGGAAGAATGGGATGCCGTCCACCACGTTGCCCCTGGTAAGCTCGTTGCTTTCCCTCCTCGTTAGATACGTATGTGTCTACTGCTAAAACAACCATCACCACCAATTAGACTAGCACGCCCCTGTTCTGGTAGTTGATTGCTGCACTCAATTGGCCTACTAAGTATTAACTAATATGTTTTTCCCGTGTTTAGTGGGGTTATTTTGGGTTATTCATAATTTTTAACAGTATGTTTGTTGTGAGTTGTTACTATATGCATCTGTTGAATGTCCTGCTGCACATCTAGACTTATTATTGTTATATTGCTTTTGCTCTGTGTAGGGATGCGGTTAGGGTTTGCTGCTGGATCCAGCGTTTTTCCGTTGATGGTTGCCGTCTACTCATGCTCTTGACTGCCGGACTGCTGGAATCTGACGTTGCTGTTGCTCATGGTTGTCTTGACAGTTTTTCTTTTGGTCGATTTAGATAACTCTTCTGTTATGCCAAAACTTTCTGTTTTGCTTTTGGTCGATTTAGATAACTCTTCTATTTTGCTGTTGCTCATGGCTGGGATCTGACGTTGCTGTTGCTCATGCTCTGTGTAGGGATGCGGTTAGGGTTTGTTACTCATGCTCTTCATATATCACTCTTATTTTATGCCAAAAAAAATTTCGATTTAGATAATTTGGTTGCACTGTCATGTACTCATGTATTATTCTTGTGAGAATTTCAGTTGCCATGCTTCTCTGTATCTTATGGTTTTCAACCATGTTTGACTACTTTGTTGATGATCATGCCCTACCGTGTAGGTTTGCAAATAATCGTCAAATTATTTTTCTTCCCGCTTCTACAAAAGGATTATACAGATAACATTATTGAGTTCCAGAGGCAAGGGTTTCCATATGCTCATATCCTTGTCTGGTTGAGAGAAGGTGGTCTACAGATTGGTACGGATGTTATTGATTTTTTTTCATTTCTGTGGAAATCCCAGATCATGTTCTTGACCCCTTAGAATATTACATGATTTCTGAAAAAAAATTTAGATCAACAGGGAGGAGCTCCCTGGCTCCATTACTTGGAAAGAAGCCCGCGAAAACAGGTCTGATACATTGTTCAAAAACAGTAGAAGAAAAGAGACTAACAGCTAAAACAACACAAAAACTACTGAAACCAGTGGCACCCTCGGGGCTGACACCACAAGCGGCATCACGCGACACAAGAAAAATAACCATAGACCCTTCTTGCTAAATTAGAATATAGCAGTACTAATCAGCTAGATGGGTTGTCAATGCTCCTCGTTATTACTCAATGATAGGACAAAATGTTAGCTGCGCTCACCACAAACAACTTATCTAGAGATTGGACAATCAAAGAAGTTACTCCCTCCGTCCCATAATGTAAGACATTTTTACAAGTTAAACAAGCTTGCAAAACGTCTTACATTGTGGGACGGAGGGGGTACTATGTAAAAGCAATCCTCTTGACCTATTGACCAACCACCAACCGCCCTATCCAATACCCTCTCTAGGTGCACACACTTTCTTTGCACGTGCTCAAGACACAGCCAGATCTGTGTTTGTTATGTTCATTCATCTCTGATCACCGAATTTCGTTTTCAGGTGACCCATTTGGTTTCCGCCCCATTACTTTCTACTCCGTTGATAAAAGATCGAAGGATCCTTGCGAGGCACATTGATGTCGTGAGGTACCTCCGTCTCTTTACCATGTCCGGCTTTCAACTTTCTGTGACACTATCATTTCAACGGGCAACACTAAAATATTTCCTTTTAGTTGGTACCCCTGCTTTAGGTAAAACTTACATGCGGTTGAAATTTGATGTTAGCCAAGCAAAGTTAATGGCGATACCCCCCCCCCCCCCCCCCCCCCATTAAATAAGACATTCTATATTTACAGATCATGTATAAAACGGCATTACTCAACTACTTGTATCCGTATTGCTTTCATTATTCTTGGTTAATTATGCTTATGTCGTGTTGATTGGTTGTCTCCCATTAATTTGTGTATAGTACAAGTATGTTCCTACCGTACTCTTCCTGTTTGCCTTTCGTGGAGGCTTTCGCCTACTGCCAACATGTGCCATTTCACTCTTATGTTCGTGAAGTGGTGGACGATGGATCTGTTCTTGGTGGAGTTGACCATGTCGGCTCTAGGTGTTGTCCCCTTCATAAACATCTAATTTATCCTAGAAGTAAAGATGTACTCCTACTTACTGAGTTGATGCCCTGATGCCAATGCCGGAAAATAAAGACTTGATTTGTTTTGCCTATTTGGCAGGAGTACTTGTAATTTTTCTATATCACAATCAGTGATTTCACTAGGAAATAAAGGTGTTTTTTTCTTTTTGTCTTGAGCATATTAATGTTTTGCATCTATGGAAGCTGATAATGAGCCGAGATAGTATATTACAATTCTTCTGATAAATCAAGGACATGTGTTCGTTGTCATGCCTGATTTTCTAATCCATGAAATCCTTTGAAGATAAGAATGCTTTGATGACATCCAAATTTTAGTTTGTTTGTTAGTATGGCAACGGGTGCCATTGTGGTCAGGAGCCTCATGTTAGCTCGTCCCCTATTTTTAGTTTTCCATCCTTTTCTTTAAAGTTCGTTTTTGTTGGTCTTTCTTATGGATATTCATCATTTTCTCTCTCTCTATGTTCAAGGTGTAAAGGAAATAAAATGGACGTGTCTTCTGCTTTATCTTCCAACTTCAATTTTGTTTTGCAGCAATGCCTATGTGGAAGTTTTGCTTTAGTTTCCTCTTCTACTACTAAAGCTAAATCAAATATGATATGTTAAAATAAGTTTGACGCTTCATAATATTCAAGATCACACTTATTTGAGTATCATAGTTTCCCCCAGATTTATGAACGTAGTGCTTCTCTCTTCCTATTGGTGTGAGGCGGACATAATTTTTCCTTGTGTGTTGATGCAATTATGGTGTCCTTTACGAGATAATTTTATGTACTGGCCATTCTCTTAGGAGATTTTTTGTTTCATTATGTTGGTAGACCATTCTCTTAGATCATTTTTTTGTTTTGGTGATCATTCTTTTTAATGACCACTGATGTAACTCTGTGGTACTCTCTCTCTCTCTCACCGTTGCTTCTCTCATCGTCTTGGATTCCAGGTCACCACCATCACGGGGCGGGATGAGGTCTCTGCCGTAGCTTGGATGGGATCTCCACTGATTTATCTCCTTCGCTGTTGTAAACGGAGGCTCTTATATCTGACATATTAATCTCATGCATTAGTTTTGCTTTTGCTCTCTTATGTTCCTGCTAAGTGTTGAACCTAATGTCATCTAGTTAGCTTTTGTAATCTCATGACCATACCGAACTCGATGCTGCCTTTCTTTATCGGACGGACTAAATGCAATTAGCTATTGTAATCTTGTGACTTGTGTTGAACTCGATTATGCCTTGCTTCTGGTACAATGAATGTTTCTTTTTTCTCTTGAACCTGGAAATCAATTGTTCTGTTGAATAGATGTGTTAAAATTGCCTTGCTACTAATGCAACATGTGTTTGATCTTTATCTTTGTGGACAAGTCGTTGGGACCGGCACCCTTGCGCCAAGGCGCGATCCCGATCTAGTACATGTTGATGATAGTGTAGATGTAAGTTTTGTGAGCTATGCTACTTCCAAGTCGTGCAATGGCAAGAATGTACAAGTATTATTGATGTGCTATGTGTTATAATATTACTCGTGTATTTGCTCCATCAAAAGTGAATAATCTCAAAGAGCGAAGATACGCCAACCAAGAATGAGCACATGCATATGTCATAAATGTTGATACTAGATATCCATTTTTCATCCTTTAATAACTTGTTGATTCCCAGTTCGTAAAAAACAAGCTACCCGGGGGGCAGTCATTTTCTTGTCATTCTCTGAGCTGGCTTCGGAGCATTCCTTGGCTTAGCATCCTTTTTGTAAAGTACTTGGCATGTCCTTATTTATAAATGATGCTCCTCCACATATGTCGTCGAAAAAACGGAGCCTACCAATCACCCACGGACCGTCGGGGGATGAAAAAAATAGTCTTTCCCTAGAACCCACAAGTGTCAAATGAGGAAATTCATTCCAATGACTACACATGCGTTGCACATGCACGGTTACTAGTTTTTAAGTAGTAGAGATAGAGAAGTTGTTCAAACGTGTATCTTTTTTATTTTTGAGAAAAATGATGTCCGTCTTTTTTTTACTAGTTGCACAGAAGTGAAGCCTTAGAAACAATATGGAGCATGGAGATGAAGCAAACCGAACACGATGCAGAAGCACAAGTGTGAAGCACATGAAGTAAAACGTATGCAGTGAAGAAGCATAACAATATGGTGAGGAGACTGTGCACCGTGAAGAAACACTGGTATGATACACACGAATCATGAAAATTTGATGCATATCATACTAATGTAATCTCTTTTTTTTTGCGAGAATACTCATGTAATCTCAACATAATTTCTACATAGTGGAAGCACATATATTTCTTTTAAATGGGGATACAAAAGATTTATGCACAGTCATGCAAATTAAGACAAGCGGGTGACATGCATCTTGTCCATAATATATGTGAAATTTAGGAAGCATGATTTAGCCGTTGAAGTAAATACATGATGCCTAGAAGCACGTGTGCACTACCGGGATTACTGGCGGCATAGGTCCAAATCCCGTCGGGATAGACCTATGCCGACGGCCGCCGTCGGCATAGACCCGTCGGCATCGTATACGTCGGCGTACCTGGGCCTGCCGTCGGCATAGAAAAGCCGTCGGCATAGGTACCTATGCCGACGGTGTCCGTACGGCCGTCGGCACAGATTGGCCGTCGGCAAACTCGTACGTATGACGGCGGCAGACGGCGCTGTCGTCAAGTTACGCCCAATAAAAACGCGCCACGTGTCAGCACTATACCGACGGCTAAGACGTCGGCATATATTCAAATCTAAGCCGTCAGCATAGTGCTGACACGTGGTGAACGCTGGCATTCCCTAGCGCCAGCATATGCCGACGGGTAAGCCGTCGGCATAGATTTGAACATATGCCGATGGCCAGGCCGTCGGCATATACTGGTGCCAACGAGTACAGTTGCGTGACACGTGGCACCTATGCCGACGGCTAAGCCGTCGGCATAGATTTAAACATATGCCGACGGCTAAGCCGTCGGCATAGGTGCCACGTGTCGCCCACTGGTGCCTCGGCAGGTGGCTATGCCGACGGCAAAGCCGTTGGCATAGATGCTGCCTATTTTTTTTTCTGATTTCTGTTTGAATTCATTTCAAATTCACAGCACATATACATATATTCAAATTCACAGTACATATACATATAACATCATCATCATCACAATAACATCATCATCACAATAAGTATCGTCATCACATAAGTAGCATCATCATCACAATAACAAAAACATAAGGAGAAGCACACAAGTCCTACGAGCATACAAAGGCTTAAGCCCTACGAGGTCCACTACCAAGGTCCTCACCGCCCAGACGGCCAAAGCCCAGGTCGTCACTGCTTGCGGCAGCGCTACTGCCAGGACCGGCACCGCTACCGCTTCCGCCACCGCCACCTCGGTGGATCGGAGTGACCGGGCTCCGTGACTCGGGAGTGATGCCATCATTGGCACCACCACCAACGGATGATCCACCGGTTCCCAGGATGTTCGAAAAGACATGTTAAGGGGATATATGATTGTGTTGAATAAACGGTAAGCAGTGGTTGATGAGTTTGGGAATGTACTAACCGGAGTCTCCATGTTCTGTGCCAGAAACTCCTCAAAGGTAAGGAGCACTGGTGCAGGTCCAACAGGTGGTGGTGGTGGTTCCATTACAGGAACCGTGCCGGCCGCCATGCTCTCAAAAATGCACTGCATGTGAATTGACCAAGCAAACACGAAGGTCAGAAGAAATGAAAGTGCAAATATGAAAGTGAAATGAAAGAGGCTAAACTAACCGTCATCATGCGACTGCTGTGCTCCTGGATTGCTGCAACTCTCGCCTGCCACGCCATGGTCTCCTGGCGTGTGTACTCCATGTAGGCCTACGATATGACATGATGAACTCATAAAACATCTCAATGCGGAAAATAAAGTGAGCAAAAAGGAAGATAAGAGGGAAAATACTTACGCTGGTCTGCTGGGCTAGGAGGGAGTGTGACTGTGCACTGGTCGTGCTCGTGCGCTGGCTCAGGCTCGGGTCGGTAGCTCGGAGCCGTGTGAAGGAGATAGAAGGAGTACACACGGCATCCAGAACCGCCTGCCAACCATGAAGCTTCGGCCCTATGCCCACCACCACCCTCTCGTCCGTAGCCTGCTTTAAGGGGTCAGGTGTGCCAGGATTTACCCTCAGATACTCCTCCTCGTAGGCCTTCAGGTTCTCCTCGCTCTTGCCGTAGTAGTCGCCCTTGCCCTCCTTGGACTTATTCCGCGTATGGGCGATCTGCCACACCTCTATGTCAGAGAGCGGCCGCTTTAGTTTCTCCTCCTGCAGCACCAAACAGAGGTTAGTGATACATAAGAAAGTGACGGTAAATAGAAGAAGAAGAATGTTTCATGTAAATAGATATATCTGAACTTTCTTGTGGCCAAAGTGGTTCCGGTTTCCCTGACCATGTGTTCCGTCGGTCCCTCGGTTAGCCCGGTTTTCTTGCTCTTAGCAGCCCACTCTGCATCCTGACCGAGCCACAGATCCACCAATGCCGCCCATCCATCGTCCTTTCCATAACACCAAGCAGGACACACCTACATAATGAAAGCATAATGGCATGTCAACATGAAACGATGAAATTTACCACAAACGCCGGAATGAAAAGTCTGTTATACTTAGGGCCAAGTACTCCTCCCTCTCCAAGGTAACATGCATCCTCCGCGCATCTTCCTTGGTCATCTTCGTCTCAAGAGCGTCGTGATGATATTGCGAGATGGCCACCCAGCGCACCTCATACTGCATCTGACGGGCCTTCTTCCTCGCTTGGCGCAGCACGATCTCGTCGGCAGTGGACTTGTGCTCCTCAAGAACTCGATAGTATTTCTACAATGAAAGAACATGTGCTGCCCCCATGTTTGGTTTTGGTAATTGATGACAATCTCTATGGACTAATGGTTGCCTTGAGTTATATTTGAAGGGTTTGTCCATAGGCATTGCTTGAAGACCATTTGTTGGTTTCAAGGTTATTAGAAGAAGAATATGTGTTGACCAAGGTGTTATTCAAGGATTTATCCAAAGATTGGTCATATTCAAGGTTGATCAAGACTAAATATGAAGAGTGATTCAAGTTGATCAACACACAAAGCGTAGAAGATGTACCGAGTGGGATCAAGTGATCTCACGGTATGGTAAGCATTGTCCATTACGCTTTGTGTACTAACCCATGTTCTATGCGAGAGTTCTTTGTGGGGTTAGGTATGTTTCCATGGGCTTGCGTCAAGAGGAAGATCTCATTCAACCCATGGAGGATGACACCAAGTGGTGATCGTCATCAAGATTGCGGTGTGCAAGTTCAAGTGGAGCATCACGAAGAGATCTCATGCTTGAAGCTTGCTGTCCATTGTGGTGACAATGGACTTGTGAAGATGTGCCGAAGAGTGGCTCACCCATAGTGGAGTATGGGGGAGCAATCAACTAGTCTTCATCGAGCCGGCGCAATCAAGAAAGGTGGTCCAACTTGAGGAGGTCAAGATCGTCATCATCTAGCTCAAGTGGACTTTGTGCAAGGCAAAGGTTTTCCCTTGATAGGTTTTCTGTTTTACCGGTCTCATGGTGGTAGTTGGGAGACCGGGTTATAGGATCGATAGCCGTACTATCAAGGGGGGCTCTCAAGTGAGTAGCTTGATCGTATCGTTTGTAGAGAGCTCAAACCATTGCATCCTTGCATCATCTTTCTTGGTTCTTGTTTGGTGTTTCTCTTTGTGAGTTTTTTTGAGCTTATGGTCATCTTCATGACAAGCTCGAGTTCATCGAAAACGGAGTTCATATATGCATCTTCTATGATGTTTTCGATGTTGGAGTTTATGCCGGTTCTTCATTCATAGAGGTTTCTCATCTCTATCTTAGGCATTTCTCCCCTGCCACTTCTTATTATATCCAGTCGCTGTTTGGACAGTGCTCGTCTTCATCTATCCAACGAGCTTGGGTTAGCTGGATTCGGAGTTCATTTGTAGAAGTTGTGGCAGTTCTGGTTTTCTTCCTCCTTCTGTTTTGCTTGAGCGGTAGTACCGCTCAAGCGGTAGTACCTCTACCCCGAGCGGTAGTACCGCTTGGGCAGTACTTCCGCTGGCCAATACCGCTTCCACTTCCACTTATTTTATGCTTCTGTTGTCCAATCTGCTCGAGCGGTAGTAGGGAGCGGTAGTACTTCTCAAGCGGTAGTACTGCTCCCACGAGCGGTAGTACTGCTCAAGCGGTAGTACTGCTCCCCCGAGCGGTACTACCTCTCTGGCAGAACTACTGCTCGTGTTTTTCAATCTCGGTGGGCTGTTTTGACCGTGCTAAGCGGTAGTACCGCTCCCCCAAGCGGTAGTACCGCTTGGATGGACGGTAGTACCGCTTAGTGCGGCACTACCGCTCCAGTTCCTTGTTTTCGCCTTCTGCTGGCTGGAGCTACCGCTTAAGCGGTAGTACCGCTCACTAGAGCGGTAGTACCGCTTGTATGCGTCCAACACAGGTAACGGTTGGATTTGGGGAGGCCTATAAGAGGGGGTCTTCTTCCCCAACGGTTTTCTTATCCTTTGCAAGCTCTCTCTCCTCCATTGTTGACCTTCTAGAGCTTTGCTATCTCTCAATCCCTCCAATGATTCTTGCTCCTTCTTGAGGGAAAAGAGAGAGGAGATCTAGATCCACATTTCCACCAATCACTTTCTCCTCTTTGTGAGGGGAACCCCTTGGATTTAGATCTTGGAGTTCTTGGTGTTCTCCTTGTTCTTCCTCTCATATTCCTCCATAGCTTTTGTTGCTTTGGTGGGATTTGGGAGTGAGGGACTTGACCACTTCGTGTGTTCTTGCCATTGCATTTGGTGCATCGGTTTGAGTTCTCCACGGTGATACGTGGAAGTGAGAAGTTGAGAAGCTTATTACTCTTGGGTGTTTGAGCACCCTAGAGCTTGTTCCTCTTGGGTGCCTTGGCGCCCTAGACGGCTTGGTGGTGCCTCGGAGCTCAATCATTGTGGTGTAAAGCTCCGGGCAAGCGTCGGGGTATCCAATTAGGTTGTGGAGATCACCCCGAGCAATTTGACGGGTACCGGTGACCGCCCCCAAGGGTTGCCAAAGTGTACGGGTTCGGTGACCGCCCTCAAGGGTCGCCATTTGTACGGGTTCGGTGACCGCCCTCAAGGGTCCCTTAGTGGAATCACGGCATCTTGCATTGTGCGAGGGCGTGAAGAGATTACGGTGGCCCTAGTGGCTTCTTGGGGAGCATTGTGCCTCCACACCGCTCCAAACGGAGATTAGCATCCGCAAGGGTGTGAACTTCGGGATACATCGTCGTCTCCGCGTGCCTCGGTTATCTCTTACCCGAGCCCTTTACTTATGCACTTTACTTTGTGATAGCCATATTGTTTCTTGTTATATATCTTGCTATCACTTAGTTGCTTATCTTGCTTAGCATAAGTTGTTGGTGCACATAGTGAGCCTAGTCGATTTAGGTTTTGTGCTTGACAAATTAAACGCTAGTTTTATTCCGCATTTGTTCAAGCCTAAACCGTAATTATTTTAAAGCGCCTATTCACCCCCCCTCTAGGCGACATCCACGATCTTTCAATTGGTATCAGAGCCTCGTCTCTCATTATTAGGCTTAACCGCCTAGAGAGTAAAGATGTCGACTAGGGGATTAGGATTCTCTGACACTCTTAGTTTCGATGGCACAAATTTTGATGTTTGGGTAATTCGCATGATTAATCATTTTCGGGCCATTGACCCGTGTTTAGAGCGAATTGTAGATATGGGTTTTTCTCCTCCAAAGGATTCTCAAAACCTATCTTTAGAGGATGAGAAAAACTCTTATCTCAATGCTTAAGCTTCTAATGTGCTTTTCGATGCTTTGAGCAATGTAGTTATATTTCAACTCATGCCGTTTCGGGATGCTCATGAGTTGTGGACAAAGCTTCAAGACAAATATGGTGTGTCCAAGATTTGTAGGGATGATTGTTCTCCCTCCACCTCCGGTCGTATTGTCTTCTCAACTTCATCTACTTCACCTACATGTGGATTGCCCCAAGGTAATGATATGGTGAGTAGTGGTGATCATTGTAATGTTGATAGTGGGATAATTGTTGATGATTCTTCATCGCTATCTTATTGCAATGCTTCATCATTGGACTTTAACACTTCGAGCACTCTTAATGTTTCACATGCTTGTGTTGATAGTCCTTGCATATCATGTAGAAATTGCTTGACTACATCTCATAATGATATGCTTGCTATATCTTGTTGCCATGATAAAAATGTATCTATTTCCTCGAGTTTTTGTGCTAACATTGTAAAGGAAACCCAACACTCCATGGAACAAGATGTGGCCTTGAATGGTGCCTCAAGGGATCCTACATCATCATCTATTGCTTTTTGCCTTATGGCTAAGGCTTCAAAGGTATCTCCTACTTTGAATTCCAATATATCTCATGATGATGATGTTGATGATGATGAGGATAATGATGAAGAGAATGATAATGTTGCTTCCTTAAAAATTAAGGGAGAAATGATTTTTAAAACTCTTCATAAGAATAAACTTGCTCGTTCCAACTTCATAGAAATCATGACTATTGCCATTGAAGGCAAGAAATATATGGAGGAGTTGGAATCTCATCTCGAGGAGCATGAGGCCACCATTGAGAAAATGGAAGGTCATGAGCATGATTACGCTAATGAGATCGCGGAGCTATCTCAAGCTCTTGAAAATGAACAAACCACCAAGGAATCTCTTGAGGAGACCTTTGCTCTAGAATTATCTAGATTAAAGGAATCCCATGAAAGAGCTCTCAAGGTGGCTAATGATTTTAGAACTAAAAATGATAAGCTTGAAGTTGCACATGCTAAACTCCTTGAGGACTTTGAGCACCTCGAAAATGGCTCAAGGGTCATTAAGAGTGAGCTCATCAAACTCACCGAGTCACATGCTCAACTTAAAGCTTCATATACTAAAGAGCTTGCCAAGTTGCCTTCTCCTCTTGTTGTTAATGATGATGCTTGTGCTACTAATTCTATTTCTTGTGAAGCATCCATATTGAAGGAGAATGTTGAGCTAAAGGCTCAACTTGAGTTGCTATCTTGCAATTATGGGAAATTGGAAGAAAGTCATGTAAAGCTCATAAGCTCTCATGATGATCTTCTAGTATCTCATAATGTGCTAAAGATAGCTCATGAGGCTACTATCTCTAAGGTAACATCTAGTGAGCCTCATGTGGACATTAGCACTACATCTAGTAAAAATGCTTTATTGCCATGTGCTAGTCCTCGTAATTCATCTACTCATAATGTTGCTACATCTTGTGATGAATTACTCTCTTTACCTTGTTGCTCTAACAATGAAGCCTATACTTCCTCTAGTACTTGTGTTGATACTAACCATGTAGAGGAAATCAAAGAGCTCAAGGCCCAAGTCACTTCTTTGAAGAAAGACTTGGAAAAGTGTCATGAAGGGAAGTCCACACTCAACAATATTTTGTGTGGGCAAAAATCCCCCAATGACAAGGGTGGACTTGGATTCAACTCCAATAATAAGAAGAAGTCCAAGATCAACAAGAAGAAGGGCCAAGAACAAGTCAAGAATTCGGCCAAGATTGTTTGCTTCAAGTGCAAGATTGAAGGGCATCATGTTAGATCTTGCCCATTGAAGAAGAAGCATCATAGTGACAAGCAACAAGGGAAGCGGCCACAAGTTCAATCGCATACTCAACCACAAGTTGAAGAAAGGCCTCTTCCCAAGAAGACCCAAATCAACGCTCCTCAAGTTGAGAAATCAATTGAGAAGAAAGTAAAGGGTAGATGTTGCTACTTATGTCGTGAGAAGGGTCACTTCGCTTCTTCTTGCACGAAAGGTAACTTATCCAACCCAATCATTATTGATGATATCTATTCTCTTGGGAAGGATAAGCTTGGCAATGTGTTTGCCAAATGTGTTGGTACTCAAAGTGGTGTCAAGAAAAGAACCATTTGGGTAGCCAAGCCTATTGTGACTAACCTCTTAGGACCCAACTTGGTTGGGGACCAACAAGCTCAAACTTGATCAATAGGTGTTGTTGTAGGGCATTGGAGACTTGGCTACATTATGAAGAATTAAGGGGACTTCATCATTCATAATTGTCTCAAGCCAAGTCATTGGATTATCGAGTCTCTATCTTATAGCCAATGTGCCTCCTTGCGGTAACTTGTACTTCAATTGTTTACATTGAAAGTTACTTGCCCCTTTGCATGTTTGGTTTTGTACCTTGCATGTTCGGTTCTTGAAAGTCTTGAGTATGCATATTTACTTTATGTAATTTCTTTCGCATGCTTTCTTTCTTTGACCCAATATATAGGGGAAACTCCATCAAGTGTCAAATTGGATGAGATGTGCATGAAATTCAATCTCATATCCATATGCACATATTTTTGTGGAGTTTGTCCTATGTGTTGTTGGTTCTCTAACTCTTTGGTCCCAATGAGTTTGGGTACCATTTTGTTTGTGATGTTATTCTAGGAACAATTGGAGATGCATTGGATGCTCGGCTCACTCACAAGGAAGGTGTTGTCACCATGTGCTTATTGGAGTCAAGCTAGGATGATCAATGAACTACAATCTACTACATTCAATTGGTATCATCTACATCATTCCAATGCTATCTCGGTAACAAGTATCAACTTCATGCATACATTTCTTGCATTCAACCTTGTGTAGGTTGCATCATGGCATTTATTTCTTGATCCGTTCTAGTGATACTTGTTTCCTTTCTCAAAGCATCCCAACAATGATCTCTTGTTGCGAGTTGTGATGTCTTTGATGTGTGTGTGTGGGAAGGACGTGTCTTGCACCTTGTATCTCCTTTCAAGACTATGTTGATGCTTCATGCTCATCCTTATAATTAGTCTTCTCAAGTGCTTTGCCATGACTCACACACATCGTTTTGGTTGAGCCTATTCCTATGTTGCCTCTCTTTCATATTGCTCAACCATGTGTTTGTTGCAAGTGCTAGGCTTAGTTTCCTATATGCTCACTTGCACTTGTTGTGAGGTTCTATTGATTTTGGGGGAGTGATGATCCTATTTTGTGCACGTTGTATCCAAATACAAAACTAAATAATGCACAAATCATGGGGAGCTTCTCTATGTTCTTTAGAACACTCCTATGCTCATATCATAATATCTTTTATTCATGTGGCTTGTCGGATCATTTGATTGATTGGTTCGATCGGTGTCCTTAGATTGCTTGCTTCTCTCTTTGGTATGTCTTTGTGCCATATCATCCTTTTTGCAATCTTTGGATCCTCAATATAGTTTGTCTTCCTCCAACTATTCATCATTGGGTATGTGTATTGTATTCCACTCATATTTTGATAAATACACACTTTATGGAGGAATGCATATTATATTGGCTTTCTAAGCTTGGAGCCCATTTTGGCAATCGATGCCAATGGGGGAGAAGTTTAGAGAGTTTTGTGGAGAAGTTTAGAGAGTTATTTCTTCATGCTTTGGTTTTGTTCCTAAGCATTTGCATCACATGCTCTTGCTTTATTAGTTCTTGCTTTGCATGGTGATGCTTAATTCCTTATATAAACTCTCTTGAAAGTGATTGTCATCAATTACCAAAATGGGGGAGATTGAAAGAACATGTGCTGCCCCCATGTTTGGTTTTGGTAATTGATGACAATCTCTATGGACTAATGGTTGCCTTGAGTTATATTTGAAGGGTTTGTCCATAGGCATTGCTTGAAGACCATTTGTTGGTTTCAAGGTTATTAGAAGAAGAATATGTGTTGACCAAGGTGCTATTCAAGGATTTATCCAAAGATTGGTCATATTCAAGGTTGATCAAGACTAAATATGAAGAGTGATTCAAGTTGATCAACACACAAAGCGTAGAAGATGTACCGAGTGGGATCAAGTGATCTCACGGTATGGTAAGCATTGTCCATTACGCTTTGTGTACTAACCCATGTTCTATGCGAGAGTTCTTTGTGGGGTTAGGTATGTTTCCATGGGCTTGCGTCAAGAGGAAGATCTCATTCAACCCATGGAGGATGACACCAAGTGGTGATCGTCATCAAGATTGCGGTGTGCAAGTTCAAGTGGAGCATCACGAAGAGATCTCATGCTTGAAGCTTGCCGTCCATTGTGGTGACAATGGACTTGTGAAGATGTGCCGAAGAGTGGCTCACCCATAGTGGAGTATGGGGGAGCAATCAACTAGTCTTCATC
Organism: Elymus sibiricus; assembly: GCA_039707655.1. Classification (NCBI taxonomy): domain Eukaryota; kingdom Viridiplantae; phylum Streptophyta; class Magnoliopsida; order Poales; family Poaceae; genus Elymus; species Elymus sibiricus. The sequence continues at coordinate 61,947,042 of CM077672.1, forward strand.
GAGCCGGCGCAATCAAGAAAGGTGGTCCAACTTGAGGAGGTCAAGATCATCATCATCTACCTCAAGTGGACTTTGTGCAAGGCAAAGGTTTGCCCTTGATAGGTTTTCTATTTTACCAGTCTCATGGTGGTAGTTGGGAGACCGGGTTATAGGATCGATAGCCGTACTATCAAGGGGGGCTCTCAAGTGAGTAGCTTGATCGTATCGTTCGTAGAGAGCTCAAACCATTGCATCCTTGCATCATCTTTCTTGGTCTTGTTTGGTGTTTCTCTTTGTGAGTTTTTTTTTGCTTATGGTCATCTTCATGACAAGCTCGAGTTCATCGAAAACGGAGTTCATATATGCATCTTCTATGATGTTTTCGATGTTGGAGTTTATGCCGGTTCTTCATTCATAGAGGTTTCTCATCTCTATCTTAGGCATTTCTCCCCTTCCACTTCTTATTATATCCAGTTGCTGTTTGGATAGTGCTCGTCTTCATCTATCAAACGAGCTTGAGTTAGCTGGATTCGGAGTTCATTTGTAGAAGTTGTGGCAGTTCTGGTTTTCTTGCTCCTTCTGTTTTGCTTGAGCGGTACTAGAGAGCGGTAGTACCGCTCAAGCGGTAGTACCTCTACCCCGAGCAGTAGTACCGCTTGGGCAGTACTTCCGCTGGCCAATACCGCTTCCACTTCCACTTATTTTATGCTTCTGTTGTCCAATCTGCTCGAGCGGTAGTAGAGCGGTAGTAGGAAGCGGTAGTACTTCTCAAGCGGTAGTACTGCTCCCACGAGCGGTAGTACTGCTCAAGCGGTAGTACTGCTCCCCCGAGCGGTACTACCTCTCTGGCAGAACTACTGCTCATGTTTTTCAATCTCGGTGGGCTGTTTTGACCGTGCTAAGCGGTAGTACCGCTCCCCCAAGCGGTAGTACCGCTTGGATGGACGGTAGTACCGCTTAGTGCGGCACTACCGCTCCAGTTCCTTGTTTTCGCCTTCTGCTGGCTGGAGCTACCGCTTAAGCGGTAGTACCGCTCACTAGAGCGGTAGTACCGCTTGTATGCGTCCAGCACAGGTAACAGTTGGATTTGGGGAGGCCTATAAGAGGGGGTCTTCTTCCCCAACGGTTTTCTTATCCTTTGCAAGCTCTCTCTACTCCATTGTTGACCTTCTAGAGCTTTGCTATCTCTCAATCCCTCCAATGATTCTTGCTCCTTCTTGAGGGAAAAGAGAGAGGAGATCTAGATCCGCATTTCCACCAATCACTTTCTCCTCTTTGTGAGGGGAACCCCTTGGATTTAGATCTTGGAGTTCTTGGTGTTCTCCTTGTTCTTCCTCTCATATTCCTCCATAGCTTTTGTTGCTTTGGTGGGATTTGGGAGTGAGGGACTTGACCACTTCGTGTGTTCTTGCCATTGCATTTGGTGCATCGATTTGAGTTCTGCACGGTGATACGTGGAAGTGAGAAGTTGAGAAGCTTATTACTCTTGGGTGTTTGAGCACCCTAGAGCTTGTTCCTCTTGGGTGCCTTGGCGCCCTAGACGGCTTGGTGGTGCCTCGGAGCTCAATCATTGTGGTGTAAAGCTCCGGGCAAGCGTCGAGGTCTCCAATTAGGTTGTGGAGATCGCCCCGAGCAATTTGACGGGTACCGGTGACCGCCCACAAGGGTTGCCAAAGTGTACGGGTTCGGTGACCGCCCTCACGGGTCGCCATTTGTACGGGTTCGGTGACCGCCCTCAAGGGTCCCTTAGTGGAATCACGGCATCTTGCATTGTGCGAGGGCGTGAGGAGATTACGGTGGCCCTAGTGGCTTCTTGGGGAGCATTGTGCCTCCACACCGCTCCAAACAGAGAGTAGCATCCGCAAGGGTGTGAACTTCGGGATACATCGTCGTCTCCGCGTGCCTCGGTTATCTCTTACCCGAGCCCTTTACTTATGCACTTTACTTTGTGATAGCCATATTGTTTCTTGTTATATATCTTGCTATCACTTAGTTGCTTATCTTGCTTAGCATAAGTTGTTGGTGCACATAGTGAGCCTAGTCGATTTAGGTTTTGTGCTTGACAAATTAAACGCTAGTTTTATTCCGCATTTGTTCAAGCCTAAACCGTAATTATTTTAAAGCGCCTATTCACCCCCCCTCTAGGCGACATCCACGATCTTTCATACAATCATTCAGAAAACCAGAATGGAAGAAGCCATGAGTTAAACCATTCGATAATAAACTATGAACGAAACTCAAGACTCGTGCTTCTGAAGAGAAGTTACCCAAAAATTTGTGATCACGGCCTTAGCATACGTGGTATGGTCCGGGTGGGTGGCCGCTTCCCAGTGGTCCCAGCTCGTGGCCAAAACCCGGCGCTCAGGCTGCCTGACTGGATCCGGACGGAACAGCCCCGACCAGTGTTCCTTTAGCAAAACGGTGATGACGCCGTTTGGAAGACGGGCCCCTTTAGGAATTATCCAGTTGCTGCAAAAGATAGAAAGAATGAAAATATGAGCATGTGTACAATCAAAAGAATGAAAATATTAGCATGTGTACAAGCAAAAGAATTAAATTATGATTAAGTGGCACTTACTCTTTCCCCTTGGGCTCAATGAGCCACTTCTGCTCCTCGGTAGCAGGAAGGGGAGGGAGCTTTGCATTACCACGCAGCCACCCCTTGTTGTGGGCAACCCCCTCGCTGCCACCACCATCCTCCCCGCGACCACCATCCTCCTCGCCTGCCTGCTCCTTCTCGTCCCCCCTCCCCAACCTCCTCCTCCTCCTCCTGAACCTCCTCCTCCTCGTGAACCTCCTCCTCCTCCTCCTCCTCCTCGACAGAGGGCCTCGAAGAGGACACCCCTAAGTCGGTGAGGGAGCGCTGTTTCTGGCCCCGACACTGTCCTCCTCTAGGGGCTCTCCCCCCACCCCCTCCACCTCTAGGGGCACCTCTCCCTCGACCTCGCTATGAGGAGTCATCCTCAAGTAGTCGGGGGGGGGGGAGAGTATGGGGTCGACCACTCTGACTAGTCATCGTGGTGAGCTTCGATAGGAAACCCGTGCCGTCGGCCTTCCCCTTGCCCATGTTTAGCGAACCTGCATTGAAAAGAGAATAAACAATTAGTACATTAATAATGAAGAAAAAAACATAATAATAAGGAATAAAAAAACACATTAATAAATAAGCATAAAAAGGCATATTAACAAACCATAGAATAAAAAAGACATGAAACGTACATCTACTAGAACCCATACGAATCATCACTGTTGTAACCGATTCCTCGATCGGTCTCATCATCACTATCACGCATATCATCTTCGTTGTCTGACGGAGGTGGAGGCTCTTCCTCGTCGTCAGCGTTTTTGTTTAACTTTTCTAGCATAAGTATGTCATTTTCATTAACAATGGTCTCACCATCATTCCGTGCATCGTCATCGTTTGGATCCACTTCATCATCACCCAAGGCATCAACGTCATCGTTTCTGACCACATCATCATCATGTTGCTCTTGATAGAACACTCCCTCGTATGTCATGGGGTTAATGTTGTAGTAATCGTCATCGTTCAGGTCCGGTAGCTTACCATGTGACGACACCTTGAACACAACTTCCCAACCCTTTAGGTACTCTTTCTGGCATGGGTAAGGCAGGTAATAAACTTGTGTGGCTTGGGTAGCCGCAATAAAGAGATCGGCTCCGGCATACACGGTTGATGGTTTAACTTCGACCAAACCAACGGAAGGCGTATGTCTCAGCCCCTCTACTGGGTCGAACTATCGGCATTTGAACACAGGGAAACTTAGGGTTTCGCACCCACGGCTGAATGTAAGCTCGTATATTTTTTCTACCCTTCTGTGACGCCCCTGCTCGACCGTGCACTAATCATACACGCAAATGCACACGATCGAGATCAGAGACTCACGGGAAGATATCACAACACAACTCTAAACACAAAATAAAAGTCATACAAGCTTTATAATACAAGCCAGGGGCCTCGAGGGCTCGAATACATAAGCTCGAGTCATACAAGCATCAGCGGAAGCAAACACATTATCTGAGTACATACATAAAAGGGAAACAAGTTGCCTTAAGAAGGCGAAAACAAACAACGGCTCTGATCAAAAGAGGCAAGGCCTCCTGCCTGGGAGCCTCCTAAACTACTCCTGGTCGTTGGTCTCCACGTAGTAGTAAGCTCCGCCGGGGTAGTAGCAGTCGTCGGCGGAAACAGCTGGCTCCAGGGCTCCGTCATCTGGTCGCAGCAATCGGGTATGGGGAAAAAGAGGTAGCAAAGCAACCGTGAGTACTCATCCAAAGTACTCGCAAGACTTACATCAGATCTATGCTAAGTATGCATCGGCATCAAAGGGGAATGGCTGTATATGTGGACTAGACAGCAGAAATGCCAGAATAGAGGGGAAGGCCTAGCCTATCGAAGACTAGCATCTTGTAGCGTCTTGCAGCATTAGAAGAGTGTAGATTAGGAGCATAACATAAAGTAACAAGCATGTAGTAGCAAAGCCCAGAGATCCTTCCTCGACTCCCTACGAGAAAGCGATCCCGGAGCTTACAATTAATTAACATGTATCCAATTCAAATTGTAGTGGATCGGGATACAACATTGAGCATCCTGTTACCGTGGACACGGCTATTCGAATAGATAACTTCCCTGCAGGGGTGCACTATTGTTACCCAACACGCTCGATTAACTCTGGCCAGACACACTTTTCCGGGTCATGCCCGGCCTCGGCTGATCGACACGACATAGTCCTACCTAGGCTCAATAGAGAGGTCCGCGCCGGTCTACATCCTAAGCGCTCAGGGGTCTTGGGCCCATCGCCCTTTGCACTCCGGGTCGTTATGCGACGAGCCGGGACGAGCACCACCTCATCCTGGATGGCACTGGCCCGACAGGCCCACAATGCTGAACTGGACGTCTAACAAAGCTTTCGTCTGATACATACGGCGTCGAGGGCCCCATTAAACCATTATCCCACATGGTGGTAGTGCGTATAGGCCAGTGGCCAACTCAGATCAAATACCCAAATCTGTTAGTGTATTGGGAGCTCGCGGTGATGATCAGTACTCCTGTCGTCCCGTCTCAAGGAAGTGCAACAAGGGTCAGGCCCATCCCTCTCTAGGGCGGTCTCTGCCTACCCGGCCGCGCCTCGTAATTATCTCGCGGGTACCCTCACGGTCAACCCGACTTCACATCTCTCGTGGGTACCCCTTGGGGTCGACCCGACTTTATTCAGTAAATGTAGTAAAATCCCAGTAACTGTGTGTTCAGAACATTAAGGAGGAATCCAAGGAATCACCCTCGTTGGATTCCCACTCGATGTATCCGTTAGGGAGAACCAGGAGGAATCACCCTCGATGGTTCCCACTTGAGAGGTTGCACGACAGAGTCATCATCGGGAAAGGAAGAGCGAGGGATCACCCTTTGCCATCACCACCGATGTGCTATACTACAGAGATATCATCAGGAGTGCAGTTCGAGGTATCACCCTCGGCACTCGATAGTAGCCCTGCAGAGTCGTACAACTAAGGGGGTGTGTGCGATGATGTGTCGGCCTCTGTACATCGATCACATTGATCGAGTCACCGGTGGTATAGCATGGCAACAACGACAAGGGTGTGGGGTCACTGGTGGATCACTAACCAACCTATACTAAGCAGTTTAGGATGACAGGTAAAGTAGCAACAGTAGGTTACAAAAACAAGCTATGCATCAGAATAGGAGCAATCAAATACGGTAGCAAATCCTAATGCAAGCATGGGGAAGAAGGAATAGGTGATATAGAAATGATCAAGGGGGTTTTGCTTGCCTGGAAGCTCTGCTGAAAGGGTCTGGTCGTCAGGGGCGCAGTCGTACTCGGCAGTAGCGTCGGTCTCGGGGTCTATCGGAGAGAAGAGGGGGGAAGAAACAATAAATACACGGCAACAAATGCAATCACAGATGCATGGCATGGTAGCACGTTATTCGAGGAGTGCCCTAATGCAGTACTACACAAGTTAGTCGGAGCGGGAAAACATCTGAAGGTGTTTTACTAGCTCCGGGCAATTATCGATCAGACGAATCGGAGGGGAAAGTTCCATGTTCAGCATGTTAGAGGGGTGCGGCAGGTATGTGGGTGGCATATTCGGATTCTTCATATTTTTCTGATCATTTTTCATATATAAATTATTTTCATCCGAGTTACGGTTTATTTTATATGATTTTTCAAAGTTTTAATCATTTTCTAGAATTTCTGGAATTATTTAACTCGAATTATCCAAAACAGTAACTGGTGACGTCAGCATGACATCAGCAATGCGTCAGCGGTCAAACCCGGCTGACCAGGGTCAAACCTGACTAGTGGGTCCCACTGGTCAGTGACTGTTTTAATTAAACATGGATTAATTTAGTTAATTATATTAATTAACAGGTGGGACCCAGTTGTCAGTGACTAATTAGTAACTAAATTAATTAACAGATTAATCTAAATTCAAATTAGTTTTAATTAATCACGGGGGCCCGCATGTCAGTGACACAGGGCAGCCCAGTCAGCACGTTGACTGGGTCAACCCAGTCAACGGGGCCAGTGGGGCCACGTCAGCGCCACGTCGGCGCCGGCCACCGGAGTTGCTCCGGCGAGCCAAACGCGGTGGCCGAACTCCGGCGAGCTCGGAATCGTTCTACGGGGCACCAAATCGCGCGCGGTTGGGCTCTCTAGAACGGGCACTTCGCGCCGCGTCCGTTGGTGGTGGTCTTGGCGGCTGAGGTGGCCGGAATCGGGCGTGGCGACGACGGTGGGCGGCGGCGTCTACGGGTGTTAAGCGGGGACGGCGGCTTAGCGCGTTTGCGGGCGAAGCAACGGGCCAGGGGGGATCTACAAGCGCGCGCGAGCACAACAGGCACGGGCAAGTGACCAAAAGGTTACCGGAAGCTCGCCGGTGACGAGCTCCGCGGCGGAGAGCTCGGGCACGATGGGGGCGGCAGCTACGGCTAGCAAACGGCGATGAGCGAGGAGGGGGAAGAATGCGGAGCTCACAGCGGTCCCATAGATGTGCAAAGGTGGGCTCGGGGTGGCTCGACGGCGGCGAATCGACGACGGCGAGTTCGGTGCTCGAAGGTTGAAGACGACGGCGTGGAGGGCGCTGTGGCGGCTCCGAGCTCCAACGAGGCGGTGCAGAGGGTGTAGCCGAGGTCGGGGAAGACGCTGGACACGGTGGGGTGGCGAGGAGAGTGCTGTGGCCGCGAGCTCTACGGGTGTGCGGTCATGGCGCCGCTCGGGCGAGATGAGAGAGAGCGTGGGAGGGGAGGATATGGCGCTAGGGTTTGTCTGCTGGCTCGAGGAGTTCTTTATCCGCGCGGAGGCACCGTCGGATGGTCGACAGCGGCTGCATCCGCGCGTGGACGGCTGCGCGCGCGCGCGGCCAGCGCCATGGCTTCAGGCCAGCGGGAGGAAGGAGAAGGCCTAGCCGGGCCGGGCCGATTTGCACTGTAGGATTTAAGCCCGTAGGCACAGTAGTATTCTTCCATTTTTCCTTTTCTTTTCTGCTTTTATTTCTTTTCTCTCTTTGCAAAAATGTTTGGCCACCATTGTAATTTTGTAAAATATGAGACTTGTCCAAATAAATACTAGGCTATATTTATCACTGCTAGAAAAAGGTTTGGAGGTAATTTGATTTCATTTGAATTTTGGATTAAATAAATTGGATTAAACATTGCTGTTTTGGTACTGTTTCATGATGTTAGAGTCATTTAAATAATTCAATTAATGTTGATTTTATTTTTATAATTTCCTTGGGAATATTTGCAATATTATGAACTATTTAGTTCCTGGATTTGAACAACTTTTAAATTCACTTCATATTTGAATTTCAATTTGAATTGGAATTTGAAATGAGATATGATTGCAATGTGATCAAGCCTTGTTAACCATGGTTACTTGGCATTATCAGAGGGCGATCACTGTAGCTTAATACATGGGGATGTTACACCTTCCATGGTAGTCAACTGAATTTTGACCTTGCGTGTACACTCCGGTATTTATAGTCTTGGGATCAGGCCGGGTGTTCTGGTGCTCCTCTGTATGGAAGCGATACCCATTCACATCATACTTTTCACATGTCTTGTCCCGAGGGTCAAAACCCATGGAAACCCATCTCAATTCGTCATCCATGGATATGTTCGGATCTTTTCTCTACAAGTTTAATTGAAATTGCTGGGTGCATTAGTTCGATAAACTAATAAATGTTGAACTAGGTATTTAATAGGGGAATGTGAAAGTTTACTTTCTCCATGAACCAAGCAACAAAATTTTTCCTTCCAGGGTTTCCATGCCGGAGAAGAGTAAGTTCCTCCGCCTCAGTAGGAGGAATCATTCCCGTCCACTCCTCACGAACGAATTGACTAAAAGAAGAAAAGCGGTGTTAGACCGGGACTAAGTGAACATAGAACATGATGTTATGCAAGACATAAAGGAATGGTGTAGTGGTATTACCTCATCCACACATCCTCAACTTCCTTGATGTTGTGCAAGACATAGAACATGAGGTCCTCCCACTCTTGTTGTGGCATGTTATAAGATTTCGAGCCCCCAGCCCTGCCACCTTGCCCGCTGAATAGATGGAGCTTGGGTTTATACTTGGGCTCTTCTATATTGTATCGAGGCACCTTATTATGCAGAGTGGGAACGTTGTCTGGATAGTACGATGTCCTGAGGTCTGACACCTCCTCTAGGATAACTGCCTCAGCTATGGAAGCTTCAATCTTAGCTTTGTTTCCACATTTGTGTCGGAGATGCTTGTTCTGTCTCTCAGAGCTGTACTGCCAACGATTCTGCACAGGCCCCCCAACAATACCTCGTTCGCGAGGTGCAAAATGAGATGTGTCATCGGAGTAAAGAAGCCTGGCGGAAAGATCTTCTCTAGCTTGCATATCAACTCCGGTGCCTTCTTATGCAATTGTCTAATCACCTCGGGACATACTTCTTTAGCACAGAGCGTGCAGAAGAAATGGCTTAGCTCCGCAAGCACTCACCAGACATGCTCGGGGACATAGCCTCGAACCATCACCGGCATTATCCGCTCAATCCATACATGATAGTCATGACTCTTGAGCCCGGTCACTTTGCCCGTTGAAAGATTGACTCCCTTACTTATATTCGATGCATAACCATCAGTGAACTTCACTATGTGTTTGAGCCACTTCAATACCTCCATCTTTTCTGGGTTTTTAAGTATGAAGTCAGCATCTGGCTTGAACCAGTTTCTTTGACCGCCTGTGGGAGGCTTCATGTTTAGACGTGGTCTATCACAAATTTTCTGTTGATCGGTTCTAGCTTTAACGTTATCCTTCGTCTTATCAGGAATGTTGAGGATCGTGCAGAAAAGGGACCCTGCGACATTCTTTTCGGTGTGCATCACATCGATGTTGTAAGGAAGTTTGAGGTCCTTGAAATAGGGAAGCTTTGTGAAGGGGGTAATGTGAGTCTAGTTGTGCGTCTCACCATATCCCTCGAACCTTTGGCTTTGCCTTTGCCTTTGCCTTGGCCTTGGCCTTCGCCTTTGCCTTCTCCTTTGGCTTTGGCTTTGGCTTTGCCTTTGCCTTTGCCTTTGCCTTTAGGCTTGAGAGCTTTTAGCTGAGCAAGAACATCTGCCCCCGAAAATGTTGGAATCTCGTTTACTTCATGGACAACCCGGCCTTTCGTGAAGTTCTTCTTGTCTTCCCTGTCTGGATGGTCTGGAGGGAGGAACTGTCGATGCAGGTCAAATGCTACATACTTGCCACCCTTCTTCAGCCAAATTAAACGTAGAGCCTGCATGCACACTGGGCATGGCATCTTCCCACTTGTACACCATCCGCAGAAAAGGGCATAACCGGGAAAGTCATGCATGCAATAGTGCAACCAAACTTTCATCAAGAAATTTCTCTCCAGATCTCGGTCGTATGTCAACCTCGGGAAGTACCAAGAATGGTGCAAATTATCCACCAGCGGCTGCATAAACACACCCAAATTCTTCCCCGGGTATTCAGGCCCCGGAATTATGAGCGATAAGAACATGGTCTTGCGTTGCATTAGGGCACCGGGAGGGAGATTGAGCGGAATAACAAACACGGGCTAGCAGCTGTATGCATTGGACGACATACCATATGGATTGAACCCATCACCTGATATGGCAATTCCGACATTCCCAGTCTCGGCTGCTTCCTCGGGGTATTCTTCATCGAACGACTTCCATGCTTCGCCTTCTGATGGATGTACGATTTTATTTGGATGGTACCTTATACCTTCCTTGTGCCACTTCATCATTTTGGCAGACTCCTCCGTGATGAAAAGGCGCTGTAGTCTTTCTATGAAATGCATATACCGAAGAACCTTTGCAGGGATGCCTAGCTGCCTCTTCTCACCATCCTCACCAACCACCTCAAGGTATCGAGAGGAACCGCCCTCCCTACAGTACTTGTCATCCGCATACTCGTGCCTAAACAAAAGGCAATTCTTCGGACAAACATGTATTTTCTCATAATCCATAGAGGGTGCGTTCATGAGTTTCTTCGTGGCATACATGCTTTTCGGCAGTTCATGACCCTCGGGGAGGCTGTTAGCCCATACTCCCAGAAATGCTTCGAAGCAAGCTCGGCTACAACCGTACTCAGCCTTGACTGCCATCAGTTGCGAGATGGCATCCAGCTGAGAGACTTTGGCACCCGCATAAAGAGGTTTCTTTGACGAGGCCAAGATCTCCAAGAAGGCCTTTGCGGTTGCCTCCGGCTCCTCCGGTTCATTCTCTGAAGGTGTCGCATGTGCCATCTCTGCAGCAATGACATCATCTAGCATGTCTCTGACCCCGTCGTCCGCATAACCACCGATGCGTTGTCGCATCACCTCCTCTCTACCACGGTCCCGCTCGGCAAAGTTTATCGGCGACATGTCAAAGTTTGGCATATATCCGTGCGTGCGAAGGTGCTCAGACATGTCCTTCTGGTTTTTACGGAGACGTCTTTCACATTTCGCACAGAGGCATTGTGGGATAATTCTCATTGGACGACGGAATATCTCCTTCAAAAACACATCGGTTCTCCCGACCCACTCTGGTGTAACTCGATTCCGGCGGATAAAACCACTGTACATCCACAGATTATATGCCATCCTCTGCTTTATTGGGAGCCACACAACAAAATTAAGGATTCATTTAAATTAATCACATCAAATTTTTATTTTCTACCGCGTTGACGGCATTGAATCCACCTACATCTCTAAAAGGTAAAGATAGGTCCTAATCCCACCTGAGGATGTGTAGATTGAGTATGTTCTCCATGCTCTACCCCGTTCCGAGACAAAATTTTGGCAGCACCTCCCCGCTGTTCTCCAGATACACGTCTCGGCAATAAGGTGAGAGAATGTGCATCCGGAGAACAACGGGGAGGCGCCGCCGAAATCCTGTCTCGGAACGGGGTAGAGCATGGAAAACGTACCCAATCTACACATCCTCGGGCTGTCCATGGAAAATGCTGGACAATCCAAAAAAGTTGCGGTGATAAATATGCAATTGAATGCATATGTATTGATGCAACCCTTTCGGACGGGAGACGCCTAGGTTACGCGACTTGACGAGATAATGAAATCTACTGACATGATTAAAAGAGCGTAGGAGGTGAAGGTGACTTCGTAGCTCACCCTCGGCTGTAGAGGAAGTAGTCGAACAGTGGCGGGATCACGGACCAACAACTTCGACGACGAAGACTCCAAAGAGATGCAACACCACAAAGCCTGTAAATTTTACCGACAAAACAACTTAGATCATCACATCAAATACCTATTTTTTAGCAAGACCATCAACATCTTCATTATTAATATGCGTTTCCCCCCTCCGTGCATTTTTTAGCAAGTTAACATTTTTTAGCCAAACGTTTTTTCTCAAATATCTATTTTTTAGCAAGACCATTAACATCCATCTAGCAACAGCAGCATCATCATCATTCATCATTCATTAACAGTAGACCATCATCATGAATTCATCTAGTAGCAGCATGCATCATCATTCATTAACAGAAGACCATCATCATGCATTCATTAACATTTTTTAGCAAGTTAACATTAACAGCAACAACATTATCATTCATCCATCCATTACATCATATCTTCTCGCAAAAAAAAGCATTACATCATATCAATCCATCCAAACATGGAACACCCAACATATCAATCCCTCCAACATTACAACATATCAATCCATCCAAAAAAATAAAAAAATACTATAGCCAACATATCAATTCATCCAACATCCATGATTCATCCATCAATTTAGAAAACATCGATTTGACATACATTCATCCATCCATCTAAAACTAGCAGAGAGAGGAGATGAGAGGCAGAGGAGCTCACGGTGGGCGGACGACAGTGGCCGGGGCGGGCGAACGGTGGCTGGGGCAGAAGGACAGTGGCCGGGGCGCGGCGGGCGGTGGCCGGGGCGCGGCGGGCTGGCGGTGGCCGGGGCGGGGCGGGGCGGGAGGTGGCCGGGGCAGGGTCGAGGTGGCCGAGGCGGGGTCGAGGGAGGCCGGGGCAGGGACGACGACGCCGGGGCAAGAGGTGGCCGGGGCGGGGCGGGGGTGTGGCCGGGTGGGGTGGCGGCACGGGTCGAGGGAGGCCGGGGCGGGGCGGGCTGGCGGTGGCCAGGGTGGCGGTGGCGCGGGCGGATCTAGCCGGAGACGGGCGGAGACGGCGACGGCTGGTGGTGGCGGTGCAGGTGGAGACGGCGGCGGCGCGGGCCGGGGCGGGGTTGAGGGAAGAAGGGCGCGGCGCGGGTGGTGGATGGGGATGAATGAGTGGTGGGGGAGAAACCGCGGGTGGATAAGGTCAACCTATGCCGACGGCCTAGCCGTCGGCATATCTAGGCATGCCACGTGTCAGTCTATGCCGACGGCAAAGCCGTCGGCATATATACTCTCCATTTTTTTAATATTTATTTTGCTTTTTTATTACGCATACATACATGATATACATGTGTATGTGTATGAGTGTTAAAAAAGGTTACTACATTCTATCCATCTGCATATATACTTTTCTAACCATCACAGAAAGGTTTCCCCCCTTCGTGCGACGGCGGCAGCGACGTCCGTGAGGGGGGTCACACTACGGAGCCACGTGCCGGGTGCTTGCACCTGCCACCACGCTTCCAGACGTGTAAGAGGGCCCAATGCAAGACCTGGCGGCATAGCTAGCCCCCAAGTCCCCCATCCCATCTAACCCTGGCACAGTTGACCGGTGGATCTAGGCCTTTGACTTTCGCCGGACGGGGTTTGACCAATGGACCTTTTCACCTGGTTGTGATAGGCCAGCCCATGGGTACACTTCGGATCAAGGTCCGGGCCCAACCCGCCGCAAGATTCCCTCCGTGTCGGCCCGACGTGGCCGTTTCCACCCTCCGTGCGACGGCGGCAGCGACGTCCGTGAGGGGGGTCACACTACAGAGCCGCGTGCCGGGTGCTTGCACCTGCCATCACGCTTCCAGACGTGTAAGAGGGCCCAGCGCAAGACCTGGCGGCAAGCTACCCCCCAAGTCCCCCGTCCCGTCTAACCCTGGCACAGTTGACCAGCGGATCTAGGCCTTTGACTTTCGCCGGACGGGGTTTGACCGATGGACCTTTTCACCTGGTTGTGATAGGCCGGCCCATGGGTACACTTCGGATCAAGGTCCGGGCCCAACCCACCGCAAGATTCCCTCCGTGTCGGCCTGACGTGGCCGTTTCCCCCCTCCGTGCGACGGCGACAACGACGTCCATGAGGGGGGTCACACTACGGAGCCGCGTGCCGGGTGCTTGCACCTGTCACCACGCTTCCAGACGTGTAAGAGGGCCCAGCGCAAGACCTGGCGGCATAGCTACACCCCAAGTCCCCCGTCCCGTCTAACCCTAGCACAGTTGACCGGCGAATCTAGGCCTTTGACTTTCGCCGAACGGGGTTTGACTGATGGACCTTTTCACCTGGTTGTGATAGGCCAGCCCATAGGTACACTTCGGATCAAGGTCCGGGCCCAACCCACCGCAAGATTCCCTCCGTGTCGGCCCGACGTGACCGTTTCCCCCCTCCGTGCGACGGCGGCAGCGACGTCCGTGAGGGGGGTCACACTACGGAGCCGCGTGCCGGGTGCTTGCACCTGCCACCACGCTTCCAGACGTGTAAGAGGGCCCAACGCAAGACCTGGCGGCATAGCTACCCCCCCAAGTCCCCCGTCCCGTCTAACCCTGGCACAGTTGACCGACGGATCTAGGCCTTTGACTTTCGCCGGACGGGGTTTGACCGATGGACCATTTCACCTGGTTATGATAGGCCAGCCCATAGGTACACTTCGGATCAAGGTCCGGGCCCAACCCACCGCAAGATTCCCTCCGTGTCGGCCCGACGTGGCTGTTTCCCCACTCCGTGCGACGGCGGCAGCGACGTCCGTGAGGGGGGTCACACTACGGAGCCGCGTGCCGGGTGCTTGCACCTGCCACCACGCTTCCAGACGTGTAAGAGGGCCCAACGCAAGACCTGGCGGCATAGCTACCCCCCCCCCCCCCAAGTCCCCCGTCCCGTCTAACCCTGGCATAGTTGACCGGCGGATCTAGGCCTTTGACTTTCGCCGGACGGGGTTTGACCGATGGACCTTTTCACCTGGTTGTGTTAGGCCAGCCCATAGGTACACTTCGGATCAAGGTCCGGGCCCAACCCATCGCAAGATTCCCTCCGTGTCGGCCCGATGTGGCCGTTTCCCCACTCTGTGCGACGACGGCAGCGACGTCCGTGAGGGGGGTCACACTATAAAACTTTGTCAAAATAGACGTAATTATCAATTGTTTGTGATTTTAATAAAGTATAGGGACCTATATGCAAAAGAACATGAGGTCACATTACTAACATACTCGAAAACAAATACAAACTACATATTCATAATCTATGCAAAATTCTACACCAAATCGATATATAATTTATGTATGTTTATGTTTAGATAAGGCACATTTAAGTTAATCAAATTTTAATTTAGAAAAAAAAAGATTAAAAAAAATACAAAAAACAGATAATACACATCTATGCCAACCGACATGGCTCGGATCGATGACGTGGCACATACCGCCGATCGATGACGTGGGTCAAGCCGAAGCGTTCGCCGTCGGCATATCTATGCCGACGGCCGCCGTCAGGGCCGTCGGCATAGATATGACGGCGTCAAACGCCCGTCAACCACCGGGTAGCCGGGCCCACGGATATGCCGATGGCTAATCTATGCCGACGGCCACTGTAGGCATATGTCCAGATATGCCGATGGCCTTACTATGCCGACGGCCCCCGTCGGCATATGTGGAGGTATGCCGACGGCTCCATATATGCCGACGGGGGCCGTCGGCATAATATAGGCCGTCGGGATTAGGGATAATTCCGGTAGTGGTGAGGCATGGAGACGAAGCAAACTAAACAAAAGGTAGAAGCGGAACTTGGATATGTATGAAGCAAACAGGAAGCGTTGACATGGTAATATGAAGCAAACTGTACGGACGGACGATGCAAAAGTACTATATGTATGATGAAGCATGGAAAGCTGGATGCAATCTCAGCATACTTTCTATATGATTAGGAGAGTCAGGACCAAGGTTGGATGAGGATGGAGGCAGATACATGCAGCCGGCCATGTGTGCTCTTTTCATGTCTGAACATGGACATTGAAGAGGCAAAAAGGGCGACCGAAATCCTCCTGGTCCACGACTCTACGAACCCTCCTAGTTGGAAGAAGGAAAATGTGTCATGTCAATATGATTCATCTAAATTAGAAGCATAGAAAGTTGAAATGGAAATTAAGTAAGATATACCCAGCAACATGGAGATGCATGTTTCTAGCTACCACCTACTTCCCAAATTCACCAAAGAAGGATGAGCTACAGATGCAAACTATCTAGAATGTAGAAGAATATGCAGTATACTAAGAAGCATCAAAATATTGCTATCTCATCGTTACTCATCTAAATTGGAAGCACAAAATTTTGAAAACAGAAAATATCTAAGATTGCCGCCGAATATGTATGAAGCTATTGGAGTAGCTTTTTTATCGAGAGAAGCCACCAACATAGCTATGCAAATCTGGGTGATCTAAACACCAAATCTAGGATATATGAGGGCGATTGATGCATTGTGATACCTTCGTTTCTGACGCCGGGAGGCAACTACTGATTCTTGGCCGGACGGGTTGTACTCCAATGAGAAAGTTCTGGCTGTACCAAAAATCCACACTCGTACTCCAATAGCTTCATAAATATTCGGCGGCAAAATCGGAGAGGACAGGGCAGCCTGTGCGGTTGACGGCTAGCTTGGGGGAGGTGTGTGCGATGCAAGGGAAGAAGGCGAACTGCGCGGTGAGGTTGCTATCATGTGCGGCCACGAGGTGAGAGGAAGGCAGGAGGTGAGCGGCGAGATCAGAGAGGACGTGGCGGTGCGGTTGACGGAGAGGTTGGGGAGGTTGCCTGCAAGGCGAGGGGAGAAGAGTAATCTGAAGGGATTGCGGCTTGCAGTCAGGTGATCAGGGAGGGGATTACGCGCGGAGGATGCCGGTGCTTAGCTGGGCCGACACCTTTGTTACCGTGCGATTGAAATAGAATCGGCGGCAGTTTACAGGTCGTACGATGGCCTCGTATCAGACTGCATATAGGAAGTGTTTCCCGATTTGAAATAGAATCGACGGCAGTCTACAGGCCCTACGATGGCCTCGTATCAGACTACATATAGGAACCCCAACAACCAAACCCTAACCCTATATCGATCTCAACCAAAAACCAAAGGCCAATCTTGTCGCCGCCGTGATGGTCCAGTCTAGCTGCCACGTCGTCGGGATCTTAACGTCGTTGTTTCGCCGCCGCGGCTACGAACCGATCCCCCGGGGGGAGAAGGAGGAGGTCGAGAAGGTGCAGGATGGACGCAAAAGCGTGCTGTGCGAGGGGTGCATGAAGGCGATGGTGGAGTGCGAGGAAGAGTGGGATGGGGAAGGTCCGGAGGGGTGCGGCGACCGGCTCATGGCCAGGTGCAGGTTCCAGATCCGGACCGGGACGAGCTTCGCCGTCTGGAAGGACTTGCACGACGCCTCCTACATGTACACCCGAGCCGGAAGCTGTACGTACACACCATGCTAACTAATCTGCACTACTTACTATTGTCGATTTGATGCAAGACAAGGAAATAATCCAATTAATTTGCACTGATTATTCTTTTCGATTTGATGCATGCAGGGAGGAAAGCGATACATGCATACGGCGAGCTAGCTGCCTATTCCCTCAGGGTTAGTTTGCTTTGCTGCTTGCTTCATTGATTAATTTTTCTATATATGGTGATCATTGTATATAATGTATGGCCCTTAATTTGATGCAGAGAGGAAGCGAGCTGGCTGCGGGATCCGCGCTTCTCCGTTCGGCGAAATGCTATGCCGAGATTGAGGACAAAGGCGCCGAGGAATTCGCCGCCATGAAGCTCGCACTGGAGGAGGCGCTCGCGCTCTTCGTCAAGAACGGCGACCTGCGGCTGTCTGCCACCGCGTGCTCCGACCTAGCTGAGTTCTACATGGAGCATCTCGACTTCCAGAATGCACTGGTCTTCTACCAGCGAGCCGCCGAGTACCACGGCACCACCAACCGGCGCGCCAACCAGTTCTACAGCTTCAGAGCTCAGCTTGTCACGTATTTGCTGGCCAACGAAGAGGCGCTCCGCGCCAGTGGACAAAAAGAATTCCTCTGCGCTTCTGCGGGGTACATGAAGCCGAGCGATCCTGATTGGCTTCTTATGCTGGACCAGCTGCTCGTTACAACCAGTACAGTACATGACTAAAGCCTCCCTGCGTTGTTTATTCCAAACCACATTTACCTTAAATATTAACTACTAGAACAGTGGTGAGTTGAGTGTATGCATGTAACTAAACAGGGAGAGAGGGGATCGAAGATCCAGAGTTAGGATGTGTTTGGTTTGAGGGACATACTAGGGTGGTTGTGGGTATCCCCAACCAGGTGGCTAGGGATACCCCTTTTTTCTGTTTGGTTGGAAGGGTGGGGTTATCCCATGTTTTGTTTGGTTCAAAGGATGAAACGTGGTTGAGGATAGCCATTGGAGTGTTTGGTTCGAGGGATGAATGAAGGATAAGGGTTGTGGTAACCTTTTTTATTTGAGGTGGTGAGATTACCCTCATAATTTGCACTTTTTCAATTGAAGGAAGGAAAATACAGTATGTACAGTCATAATTTCGAAAATTTTAACTTTTTCACAGCAAACCAAAACAAAACGATAGTCGAAATTTTGAACTTCATCACATATAATAGTTCAACATTCCATACATAAGTCAAGTGCATATAACTCATAGTTCAACATTCCATCTAATACTACTAGAACTTAATAGTTATACAACCCATAGTTATTGTCTCAGTTGTCAAAAGAGCTAATCCATACAACCCATAGTTACTGGTTTGGTTGCATCAAAAGTACAAGTCAATCACCAGTTCACCACATATGCACTCACCATCCTTACGCTTCAGGAAAGGTACTCTTGACATACCTAGAAACCTAAACCTTATTTTGATCCTTTTCCAGCACCTTGAATGCCATAGCAACACGAGAATTGTCAACCAAATATGCATAGTAATGAGCAAGGTAATCCAAACTGAACCCAGGGAGTACTTTCATGCTCTCCCAAAGACCACCTATGGCATTGTTCTCGGTGCTAGAACTCTTCTCTATGGCAATAGCAATTCTTTCACTAGATGCAAGTATGGTGGCATGCAACCGGTGTAACAGAGGCTCGCACATGTGTGCCATCAATAGCTCCAATACAATCCTATTTGGTGAAAACAAAAACCCAAAAATTAGGATCTAAACAAATTATGCCTACAATGACAAAATGTAGTTGTCACTTGGTCTCATACCTTAAAGTATGGATCCCACCGGTAGTTTCCTTCTATTTTGGTTTGGGTCTCCAATGAAGGCTTCCTAATAAGGTCATCTCGAAGCTCTCCAATGGCATGGAGTACCCTTTGGAAGTAACGGCTCACGACTTCACCGGATCTACCAAAATTGGTGCCAATTACCCTATTTCTAATGTTGTGCCCAACGGTGTGCAAGAACATTGCTACTTGCTGCTCAATAGTCAAATGTATTGTGTCCTTTAGCAAGTTGCAATCCCTAAAGAGTTGACAAAACCTAAAGAAAGGTTCTCTCCGAAGCCTAAGCATGTTCACACAAGTTGTGTCATTCTTCCATATTTTGTTATCAAAATACTCTCTTCTCATCCTATCTCTCTCATCAATTGGGGCATACGTAATTGCTTCTCTCCTTTTTCTTTTTCTGGATTGAACAACCAATGTTATCATGTTGATAAACCATTGCGCCGCAGCCGCATAAATTAGCATCTTTGTCTTTCTGTCCATCTACAATGTATTATAGGATTCAGCTATAATATGCAGTAAAGGGTTTAGAGCTAAAATATGCAGTATAGGATTTACAGCTAAAATATGTTATCTTTTGTCTCGCTGTCCATCTACGTGTGAACAAGAATTCAATAGCACACCGTATGTGTACAAATGGCCAACTACTTAGAACCAAAACCAACATTCTTTTTCCACTGTCAAACATTTTACTAAAGAACAGAATAGGATTTAGGGGAGAAATAACCTCAGATTGTAGTTCTGCTGCTGCTGCTAGATGCACTGACGGTGGCCTTCAACTTTCCTGCACCAGAAAATTACATCAATCAGCGAACTACACATGAGCAGAGACCACGCATCCACCAGCCACTGCACGAATTGAACACTAGCACACATCTAGCACACGCAGCCATGCGCACGCGGACAAGCCGTTCAGCCCCATGCAGGCAGCCGTGCGCACGCATCAGTCACCGGCCGCCCGCGCCTCCTGAAGCACCCAGCCGCCGGCCTTGAGAACCAGTTGTGCTGCCGCCAGGCTTGAGATCCAACCGCGTGCGCGCCTCCTGAAGCGCCCAGCCGCCGCCGGCCTTGAGATCCAGCCGCGGCGCCGCCTCAACCCTTGCCCGCATCGCCCGGGGACACCCTCCACAACGCCCGGCCGGCACACGCGAGACGAAGCAGAGGAGATAGGGAACGAGTAGAGAAGGAACTCACCTCTCACCGGTCTCTCTGCTATCTGCTAGATGCGCCGCCGCCGCCGTGCACGGAAGAGAGAGGCGAGTAATGGGGGAAAGTGAGGGTTTCGCGAGTAAGCGGGAGCCAATATACCCAAAAAATGTTTCGCGCGTGACCACAACGACGCGCGCGCGGGGTGGTTGCCGCCACCCGCTCGTTTTTTGCGGCTCACCGGATCCCTGTTTTTGAGGAATATTCCGAGCATCTGGCTGTCCCTATCCTTCCTCGCCTCAGATCCAAACAGGTGGCAGCCACCGAAAAAAAGGGCTATCCCTGTCCCTGGGAGGATAGCCCTCAAACCAAACACATCCTTAGGTGAGAGGAGCAGCGGATCGGGGTGAGACTTGGAGGAGAAGGAGGTTGGGATTGCAGAGGAATGATTGGGTACAGGGAGGAAAGTTCATCACGCATACCACACACGGCCACACAGGCTGGCCCTTTTAACTGACACACGCACTCACGCCTACTGCTAGTGGGTCCCACACGTTAGTCTTGCCACGTCACACTAACCATGGGTTGGTTAGGTGTGACATTCCCTCCCCCTTAAGCAGCGTCTTCTTCCTCCCAAACTGGAGCTGTCAAGTATCGCCGCCGCAGAACCCCGTAATCTTCCCAAGTCGTTGTGTCCGCTGATCCGGTGCCCCACTGGACCTTGAGCTGCACCACTGGCGTGTTGTCGTGCTTCATCATGCTCCGGTCGAGGATGGAAGATGGCTCGACCGGCGGGCCGGAGAGGTCTTCGACTCGAAGCAACTCCGTGAACACCGGTGTATAATCCGGTGTGAATGGTTTCAACTGGGACACATGGAAGACAGGGTGGACGCGGCTCGTCGTCCACAGGTCCAACTTGTAGGCCATCGGTCCAATTCGTTCCAGCACGGTGTATGGCCTAAAGAACTTGAAGGCGAGCTTGGCGTAGGCCCGCCGACCATGGATTGCTGGACGTACGGCTGGAGCTTGAGAAGAACCTGTTCACCAACCTGGAAACTCCGTTTCGTGCGATTACAATCAGCTTGCTTCTTGACACGGCGCTGGCCGCGCTGGAGTGATAGGAAATAAGTTGAGTGTATGCATCGTATTGATATCATGTGATAGGAAATAAGATGGTTAGTATTGTGCTAAATAAAATACTACATGTGCATTAAACATATTTTATTTGGGGGTAATCATAATTATGCCATTTCGAAATTACTATGCTAATGGTGTCCTTTGTGCATTGTATTAAATCAATACATCTATGGTAGCTTATAGTTTTTATGCGAAATTATATCTGTATGCAGACCTTCATATTGGCGGTCGTTGGTGTTAGATGCATTTATATTTCTGGTCCAGATCATGAAGGGCCTAGTGGAACAAAGGCCACACAATGTTAATGTGATCTTTCAAATGGAATAGGAATATTTTTTCTTAGTGGAGTGAATATAAAAGATAGAATTAATCCTACTTAAAAGCTTGCAAATAATTACTTTCCCTACATCTTCCTCCCTCTCACTTTGCATACTCTGTTTTAAGATACATAACACTTTAATTAGACATGCACATTGTCTCAACAATGCAAAACTATATCTCGCTTATAACAAGTGCACCTTCCATCTCGCCTGAAGCTTTTTCCTTGAGTTGTGTTACTGGGCTGGCCCATTTTCGTCTGTTGTTTTTTCGTTCGCTGGGTTTCGGTTGAGTTTGCTGGGTTTCGGTCGCTGGTTTTCGTTGGGTTTCCTTCGCTAGGTTATTTGTGTTTTTTTCTTCTTTTTCCTTGTTTCCTCGCTCGTTTTTTCCGGGTTTTCTGTTTTTCTATATTTTTCACAGGTTTTCTTCCTTTCTTTCTCGGCTTCATTGGTTTTTCTTTTCTTCCTTTTTTCATTGTTTTTACATCGGTTTTATTTCTTTCTTCTTGGTATTCATTGGTCTTTTTTTCTTTCTACTACACAAACATTTTTTTGCATTGTATAAAGTTTTTTCAGAAATTTCATATACATTTTTTGTAAAATGCAGGCACATTTTTTCCAAAGGTATCAACATTTATTTTTAATTGTGTTACTCACACCGATCCTAATTAACTGGCGCAATCTCTATACAATGTAAAATAGACATCGTATAGAGGGAGTAACATTTTTTTATACTGTGTTGACATTTTCTAAATTCATGTTTTCATAAAAAGTTTAAATAAGTTTAAGGTTTTAAAATATATTCACTTAAAAATACAATTATAAAAAGAAAAAAGAAATTGCCGTGACATCTCCGTGGCCATCGTGCTCCTGCGCTGGGCTGGCCCATATACAGGATCGCCTGAAGCGATAATGCTGTTTGTGTCGCATCAAGTGAGACATAGGCATGTCCGACAAATCCAGCCCAAACAACAACAACAACATAAACGAACAAGGAAGTGTAATAAGAAAATCGATTGTAGCATCGGGCCTATTTCTACAACACTGAAACTCCCAAGTCTTAGTCGACTGAGTTCTAGCCACTCTCTTTCTATATACTCCCTCTGTAAAGAAATATAAGAGTGTTTAGGTCACTACTTTAGTGATCTAAATGCTCTTATATTTCTTTACGGAGGGAGTACTTGCTCTATAAGTGTGCTGAACGAAACAAAAACATGAGAACACAAGGGTGATGATCTGCCAAATTCAGGTTGACACCGAAAGTTCATTACACCAGCGACTATCGAAAATCATATTGATCGAAGCGAAGCACATGGGAAACTTATAACAAGATAAATTAGTCACTAACGGACCACACGTAGGAGCCGATCGAGTTGCCGCCGGGTCCTCACCGAGCGCCACACCAGATTCAGCAATCTAAACAGCGACGATGGGAAGAAGCGCCAGGAACAGTAGCGTGTAATGAACGCTCGAGGTGGCGCAGCTCCGGCCGCTCCCAGCGGTGAAGAAGTAGTAGTAGCCGCTGGGCTTCCCTCCCTTCGCCTGCGGCTGCGGCACGGCCGGTGGAGATGGCTGAGTCATAGAGCGCGGAGGCGACGGCGAGGAGTAGCCACTGCCATCGCTGCCCGGCGGCGGCGGCGTGGTACATACCGTCGGGCACGTCCCGCACTTGCTGACGCACAGCACGTTTGTGTCTGGCGGCGACCCTCCCGCCGTCGATATCTGGCCGTCGGCCGTGGCAGCCTCGCCGTAGAAGGACACCATGATCGCAGGGATCAGCAGCGCAAGCCATAGTGACCTTTCCATCTCCATTGCTACTGTGGAGACATACAACGGTATGTGTTTATCTGTGAGATATCTCTTAAACACTTGCGCAGAGGTGGGTGGTATATAAGCAGAACCAACCCAGACTGCAACTGTATACGAGCGCCGAGCTTGTAGCTCAAGCTCAAAGGGAATATGAGCTGCAGGGAAGGTTGGTTGTAAAGGAAGATGCTCCTTAGCGGTGAAGGATTGCAGATTCTCCCCCCCACGGTCCATATCCAAAATTCGATGGCTCATACCCAGTTAAAATAAAATATTAGAGAAGTTAGAGCATCTACAGCGTGGCTCCTCAAATGCTCTCTATACATCTGGATGGACAGTCTGGTCAGTGATTGGTCACAAAATCACGACCCATCCGGACCCTTCAAACCGGCCCTATTCATCCGTGCAAACTTGCACCCCTCGTATCCGGCCCATATATGGGGCGGATACAGGGAGGTCCGGACATGCCCGGGCGCGTCCGCCACGTCGGACCAGACAGACTGGACCTACCCCAAATTCCACCAATTTGACCAAGTCCACCTAATCGATCATCCTTTTCACGCGTTCGTCCTCCATTTCCCGCGTCCGAGTCGTCACCGTCCTCCACGCTTGCTCCCCATCCGCACCGTCGCCCTTGTTCATCGCCAAGTACCCCGTCCCCCACCGCTAGCATGGATGATGCCTCGACAGTGTCCGTTTCCATCCCGTCTGTGGCGGTCAGCTGCAAGTCGAGCGTCGCGCCCGCCAGCGCAAGCAGGAAGTTGCGGCGAAGGAAGTTGTGGCCAAGGAGGTGGTGGAAATCGACGTGGATGTGTCCCCTCCATTGCGGCCGCCCGCCCCGCGCCCGTCCACCTTACCATTGACAAGAAAGCTGTCATCCGCCTCACCCATGACCTACAGCGTTCCGCTGTCCGAATGAGGAGTGAATCTGGATGGTCCCCTCCTTTGTCGGAACTTTATTCAGGACATGGCATGATGTCAATATAGCCTCCCCCCACCATGCCTTGGATAAACCCGATGTATCTAACATGGCGTTAACCAAATCGGTTAGAGTACGGTTTTTCCGTTCGGCAACCCCGTTTGACTGGGGTGAATAGGGAGGCGTCCTCTCATGAATAATACCATGTTCCGCACAAAAGGAATCAAACTCACTCGAGAAGTACTCTCCACCACGATCTGACCGGACTCGTTTAATTTTCTTTTCAAGTTGATTTTCAACTTCTGCCTTACAGATTTTAAAGTAGTGTAGAGCCTCATCTTTAGTATTTAACAGATACACATAGCAATATCTAGTGGAATCATCTATCAATGTCATGAAGTATCTCTTTCCACCTTTAGTCAACACACCATTCATCTCACAAAGATCAGAATGTATGAGTTCTAATTGCCCCAAGTGTCTCTCCTCCGCAGCCTTGTGAGGCTTGCGAGGATGCTTAGCTTGCACACACGTGAGGCACTTAGAACCTTTGGCTAAAGTGAAACTCGGGATTAAATTCAGTTTTGCTAGCCGCGTCATAACACCAAAACTAATGTGACAAAGACGTGAATGCCAAACTTCAGATTCATTAACACTCGAATGAATATTGTTCACGACTTTATTACAAAAATCAGCGAGAGAAAGGCGGAACATTCCTCCGCATTCATAACCCTTTCCAACAAATAGTCCATATTTCGTAACAACTACTTTATTAGACTCGAAGACCAATTTAAACCCTTCTCTACACAGAAGGGAGCCACTAACAAGGTTCTTCTTGATGGCGGGGACATGCTGCACGTTCTTCAGCTGCACGATCCTTCCCGAAGTAAACTTCAGATCGACCGTGCCAACACCATGAACAGAAGCACTCGCGCCATTCCCCATCAATACGGACCCGTGACCTGTGGCCTGGTAAGAAGAAAACAATGAAATGTCAGCACACACATGAACACCTGCACCTATGTCCACCCACCAATCGGTGGACTGACAAACTGAAAATACAGTAAATAAATTACCGTACCCAGATGCACCACTTTCATTGTTGCCCACAATCATATTGGCAGACTTGGAGTCCTGCCCTGGCTTCTTGTACTTGTTTGGGCACTTGGTGGCCCAATGTTCCTCAGAACCACAAGTAAAACAGCCATCTCCCTTCTTGTTCTTTTTGAAGGTCTTCTTACCCTTCTTTTTAAAGTCGGTATTCTGTTGGACATAATTCTTTCCCTTTGGCTTGTGGGAATTAAAGTTCCTCTGATGCACCATATTAGCAACAGAGGTTCCTTCGGGACCTTTTCCGTGCGAGTCCTTTGCCCTCGAATTCTGCTCAACACTCAGATGGCCAATGACATTCTCTACTGAGAATTCACGCCTTTGATGTTTCAGAGTGGTAGCAAAGTTCCTCCAGGAATTAGGAAGCTTAGCGATTATACAACCCGCGACGAATTTGCCCGGTAAATCGCACTTCAGAAGCTCAAGCTCCTTAGCGATGCATATTATCTCATGAGCCTGTTCCAATACAGAACGGTTCTCGACCATTTTGTAATCGTGGAACTGCTCTATAACATACATCTCACTCCCAGCATCGGTGGCCCCGAATTTAGATTCGAGCGCCTCCCACAAGTCCTTGGCAACCCGCACATGTAAATATGCGTCAACCAACTTATCTCCGATCACGCTCAGAACTGCTTCGAGGAATACGACGGTGGCCTCCCTGAACGCCTTCTCCTGTTCAGGAGCAATCGTTCCCATGGAAGGGACACCGGCGACCCAGAACACGTTCATGGCCGTGAGCCATAAGGTGGTTTTGGTCTGCCAACACTTAAAGTACGTACCGGTAAACTTATCCGGTTTCAGTGCAGCAGCAAAACCATGATTCGAAAAATTCCTACAGAAAATAGGTTTTTGGATTGCTGAGTAAATAGGCAATTTTTCGATTAATTTAATCCAGGAAATAATCATGAACATGGCATTGACAGAATTAATGACATACTGATTACGATCTAGACATGCACGTACTACGCAAACAGTAGACACATCTACACATAATGCTAGTACGGCTAACACAGAAATAAACAGGAATGGGATAAACGAGTTATACCCTCCAGTAGGCCAGGCAGAGGCCGCGGCGGCGGTGGTGGCAGCAGCGGCGTCCTCGGCGGCCTTCTTCTCGGCCTGAAGCTTCTCGGCGGCGGCACGATCGGCGTCGGTGGACATGGCGACGACGAAGGTGACACGGACGTAGAGGAAGTAGATGAACGGAGGCGAGCAGTCGCGTAGTCGCTCCCCAAAAACCTAATCGCCCCTCTCCCGTACAGGATCTCTGGAGAGGCGGGGTTTCGGAGGCCTGCTCTCCCGTCAACCGTGTACGTGATGGACAGGATGGAGTCGCCGGCGGCAGCAGCAGCAATGGAACGTGCGTGGGTTGGATTTCGCAAGGGTGGTAGGCTCAAGGGTGGTTCGCTCTCGCTCCCTATGCGCCTCCCCACTCTGTATATGGGTGGAGGGGGCTGGTTGCTTGCCCTCCAAGCCCCTAGGGTCGTTGGCCATGGGGAAGGAAGGAAATCCCTCCTTTCCTTTCCCCACCGATCGCTATAGAAAGAAATCTCTACTTTCCTTTCTCTACCGATCGCTATCCCCCCTTTCCTTTCCCTACCGATCGCTATAGGGATCTTGATCTTATCCCTTCAGGATATGATCCTATTCCTTGTAAGGGGGATCTTGGTGCGCCTCGACCATGGGTGTGGGGCCTTGTCCCACTACCCACGTCCACACCTAGTGCCATGTAACCCACATGGGCCCTTAGAGATTAATCTGAAATTGTTAGATGGGCCCTAAGCCCAACTCATATTTCAACAGAATGAAGTATACCCTAATTAGAAATTAAACCCTAGTCACCGCCCCGTGTTTTGCAAAAAAAAAAATTATCTCTAAATAGGGATTAATTTACTGGCAACAAGTTTAAAGAGACTTGGCCCTAATCACAAAACAAGTTTCCGAAACTTGGCGCAATCATACGGCTGCATGCATACTTGTCCCCATACGTGTGTGCTATAAATCGTCATCCGTGGGCAATACACTATCTTTGTCCACATGCATGTACTGCAACATGTTACTCCCTCTATAAAGAAATATGAGAGCGTTTAGATCACTACTTTAGTGATTTGAACACTCCTTACATTTCTTGACGGAGGGAGTATGAGATAAGCACGGGGCACCACAGTTCAGCAGCCATGCACCTGGCCCAGATGCATCCATGGTTGATAAGATATGACACATGACTGTGCAGTCCATCTTTGATGCCTCACACTAGCGCAACTCTGTTAACTCCGCTAAGATGTGATGAACATCCTTTTACCGAGGATTCATAAATCTAAAGCATCAAAGAGTAAACAGGGGGTGTACTTTGTTATAGAAGACAAATGCGTTTCGAGAGTCTCAAATTTTGAAAGGATGAAGAGCATGGTGTCCGGCCAAATGGCGTTGTATAATCTTTACTGCGCACTTTCGCCTTTTTACTAGAGGCATCCTTTTGCGTTTTAACTTTTACCCCATACTCTAACCAAACATATATTCCTTTTTTTTCTTTGTTGTCAACGTAATTTCTTCCCAATTATCATTTTTTGTGCTTATTATTCATAAACACCAAAGCGGCTGCTACACATACACTAGCAGAAAACAGACCTTTTGTCCAAAGAATTAGTCCCGGTCTTGTTTTGAACCGGCACTAATGTGACCATTAGTCCCGGTTCGGGACGGGCATCATTAGTCACGGTTCGTTCCGGGCCTTTAGTCCCGGTTCGTAACACGAACCAGGACTAAAGGGGTGGTGGCAGGCTGGTGTCAGCTGGGGCCCCCACGAGCCCCTTTAGTCCCGGTTGGTATCACCAACCGGGACTAAAGGCCCCCCCCTTTAGTCCCGGTTGGAGATACCAACCGGGACTAAAGATCCCCTATATGAATTAGGGTGGCCGTACAGTTTTAGTCCCACCTCGCTGGCTGAAGGAAGTCTAGAGGTGTTTATAAGCACGGGCCAGCATGGACTTACCGTAGCATAGCAAACTCAGTAAAGGGTGTACACGGAGGAATTCATCTGTATGCCCATACACTATCTCATGGTCGTGTAGGAGGATGGACCTTTGCTCTTAAGAAGCAGAGCTAGGTCCATCATCCTACGCGACCATGAGAGTGTATGGGTTTTCGGAGTATTCCTCCGTTGACGTCCTATAATGAAATTGCTATGCTTTTTGTTTTTATATATCAATTGTAGGGTAACGTAGCAGAAAACAAAAAAATTCCGACCTATGTACCAGCCCAGGATCACTATGGAGACTGCATACAAGGTTTGATCTGTTTCGTTACCGACTCGTAGCGCAGCGGAAGTAGAGTCGATGACGATCGGCGGTGCAGATCCCCGCAGCTAGGATTTACAACCTCCCAACCGAGAGGATGTACTCCCTCATCTGCCCCTCGGACAGCCCTCCGGGAGGCGGTCGGACAGTCCCTCGGACGGTGTCACGGACAGCCCTTCGGGAGGACCTTCAAAACTAAGACGGTCACTTGGACAGCCCTTCGGGAGGACCCTCAAAACTAAGACGGTCACTTGGACAGCCCTTCGGGAGGCACTCTCGAACTAAGACCGAAACTACGATCTCTCTACAGAGTTGCACACATACGGTGTCATCTATCCGGCAGGGCTTCGCCGTCCAGAACTAGTTCCCACCGGAACCCAGACAGCCTTTCGGCTCTACGAAACTATTTCGCTGGGAGGGAGAGAGAAGCCAGACAAGTCAAATGGCATGTGTATGAGAGCAAGCATGATCTGATTTTGGAGAGCAATCTCCACCTCTATTTATAGGAGGAGCAAGGGGTAGAGGAAAGACCAAAATGACCTTCCTAGGATCTTTCCACCACATGCCACATAAGGGTGTGTAGAAGATATCCACCATGAGGTGGAAGGACACCTCAAGGAGGCCCCCCCCCATGCCATGGCCGAAATTTGCAGCCCCCTTGGGGAGCTCCACCTCCCTTTCACACACCAAAAGTTGTTTTCTTCTAGAAGAAAAACCCCATTTGCAAATCAGCCCAAAAAGTGCTTTTCACTATTCACGAACACATTTTTCAGCGTCCGGTCGAACTGAAAATATTTATGTGGGCTTAGAACATTTCCAGTACCCACTAAAATAATTTTCAATGCGATCCGGAACAATTCCGGTTTAGTGATTTTCATCTGCGAAAAGCATCTGAAGCGGTTTCGGCAGCTCCGGAACATTTCCGGTTTTCATCCCGGAAAATTCCAGAAAGTTTCCAGAATGATTCTGGCACCCTCCAAGAATTATCAGGCATGTGCCAAAACCAATTTGACTTTATGGTATCCCCTGAAACAACTTTTCAGTTTTACCAAAACTGTTCCGGTGTTCTCTCTGCGGAACTTTTTCGGTGTCCGAAACTTTTCCGGTGTCCGAAAACTTTTTCGGTGATTTTCTCTCAGACTCCCTGTCTAGTATTCAGCAGATAGATGACCCTTAAGCGTGTGACCCTATAGGTTCAGTGAAGCATAGACATGACCCGGAACCCCTTCCGATCAATGATCAACATCGGAGCCGTGGACACCCATATTGATCCCTATACCCACACGAATGAATATTCGAGTGAACCTCCAGTTGCCGTGTGCTATTCCTGTTGCTTCGCGATATGTTACAAATACCCGAGGTGAGACATGTTGGCATCCCCGTGGATCAACACCTTGTCCACTATGCCAGTTACCTCGTTACCGGTATTGTTCTCTTTTCTCGTTCCCGTGTTCCGGCATCCCCGTGATCAAATCACAAAGTGTCTGGCCAGACGATGATGGATACCGTAACACCGAGAGGGCCCAGAGATATCTCTCCATCGTCGAAGGAGCAAATCCCAATCTTGAGCTATCAAGTTACTTGACATACTTTTCCATGAACCCGTAAGCCGCCGTAATAGCCACCCATTTACGGATGACGTTTAACAAACCCCAAAGTTCATGAAGCAAGCATGAAGAAACTCGATACTCTCATGGTCTAAGGAATTATGCAAACGTTAACCATCTCTGTGTTATAAACCATTAACTTATGACGAATGAATCTCATAGCATAACATCAATTCAGGTCGATTCAACACAAATGTTCTTCTAACATTGTCCCCTCAAAATTGCCGGCATAGCCATGCCCATGATCAGGAAAACAGGATCATCATGCAATACTTGAGCCAGTCTTAGGCCAGACTAGGAATACATTTTACCGTTTATTATTCCACACGTGCATATGAGTCTTCCTCTGAGCCTCGTGGTTATTGTAGACTCGAGAACCATAGCAGTTATAGCATGGAACATAAACATAATTATGAACAGGGAGATGATCAATAACATTTATTATTGCCTCTAGGGCATATCTCCTACATCAATCCCTTTTATAGTGTACACCTTTGTCCTTTTTACCGCGCCGCGGGTCTGTTGGCGGTGAGCGTGGCGTCTCCGTCTTCACGTGTCCACCACTTGTTTCATGAAATTCCTCCCTTCACAGTGAAGACTGACCCAAGCATCCTGTTAAATGATGAAGATTGTCTATGGTTACGGCGCAAAGGGACACACGCGAAGAAAAATTTTTATACCCCAAAATCCCACTCTGGGATGTGATAGGCTTCACCGTCATCACTTTCTTCTCTAGTGAGTAGCCGAGATAGGCCAGTTTGTACACGAAGTGCATCCAGTTTTTGTCATAACCCTCTCAACTTTTTAGCACCTGCTATGTGGGTGAAATGATGATACCATTCCAAGATTCAACCTTTTCAGAGTTCATTTGTACTGCTTTTCAATTTCAGGGTCATTCAGCGCAAAAAAATCATTTAATGCATGAAAAATAGCTAATGAAGTTAGAAAGGGTTGAAATTTGAGGATGTGGCTTTGAATGGTGCATATTGAATGCACAAAAAGTCTGGAGTTGAAATAAGTTTAAAAAAATGAAATGCCTTTGTAACAGATGAGTTTTCGTCCGAAACCCTCATACTTCGAAGGAGATGGTCTAGTTTGTACACGAAGTGCATCCAGTTTTTGTCGTAACCCTCTCAACTTTTTAGCACATGCTATGTGGGTGAAATGATGATACCATGCCATGTTTCAACCTTTTCAGAGTTCATTTGTACTGCTTTTCAATTTCAGGGTCATTTAGCTCAAAAAAATCAGTAAATGCATGAAAAATAGCAAATGAAGTCAGAAAGGGTTGAAAATTGATGACGTGGCTTCGAATGGTGCATACTGAACACACAAAAAGTCTGGAGTTGAAATAAGTTTAAAAAAATGAAATGCCTTTGTAACAAGTCGAAAGTTGGCATGGTATCATCATTTCCCCCACATAGCATGTGCTAAAAAGTTGAGAGGGTT
The DNA here is from genome assembly GCA_039707655.1 of Elymus sibiricus. Taxonomy (NCBI): domain Eukaryota; kingdom Viridiplantae; phylum Streptophyta; class Magnoliopsida; order Poales; family Poaceae; genus Elymus; species Elymus sibiricus. Next base: position 61,978,727 of record CM077672.1, read on the forward strand.
ACGGCAAAAACTGGATCCACTTCGTGTACAAAGTGGACAATCTCTTTCGAAGTATCAGGGTTTCAGACGAAAACTCATCTGTTACAAAGGCATTTCATTTTTTAAACTTATTTCAACTCCAGACTTCATTTGCTATTTTTCATGCATTTACTGATTTTTTTGAGCTAAATGACCCTGAAATTGAAAAGCACTAATCAGGAAGAAGAACACGGATCGTGTGTTTCTTTCAAGTGCTTGTGAGTCGTTGGATCAGGGGTGTGTTTCTTTTGAGGGCTTGTGAGCTGTTGGATCAGCACTACCACGACCACTTCGTGAGCCACACGACCCTATATATAGACCACCTCTAGGACATGTTCGACACTCAGTGTGTACACAAATCATTCGGATTCCCTGCATGCAGCCCGACGGTGCATTTGATATGCGGGCACTCATGAGCCACCGTCGGGCTGCATGCAGGGGAAACCGTGTGTTTTGGGGAAAGTGTTACAAAGACATTTCATTTTTCCAACTCCATTCGATCCACTTCGTGTACAAAGTGGACAATCTCTTTCGAAGTATCAGGGTTTCAGACGAAAACTCGTCTGTTACAAAGGCATTTCATTTTTTTAAACTTATTTCAACTCCAGACTTTTTGTGTGTTCAGTATGCACCATTTGAAGCCACGTCATCAATTTTCAACCCTTTCTGACTTCATTTGCTATTTTCCAAGCATTTACTAATTTTTTTGAGCTAAATGACCCAGAAATTGAAAAGCACTACAAATCACAATCAGAAAAGGTTGAAAGTTGGCATGGTATCATCATTTCACCCACATAGCATGTGCTAAAAAGTTGAGAGAGTTACGGCAAAAACTGGATCCACTTCGTGTACGAAATGGACAATCTCTTTCGAAGTATCACGGTTTCAGACGAAAACTCGTCTGTTACAAAGGCATTTCAGTTTTTTAAACTTATTTCAACTCCAGACTTTTTGTGTGTTCAGTATGCACCATTCGAAGTCACGTCATCAATTTTCAACCCACTCCAGACTTCATTTGCTATTTTCCATGCATTTACTGATTTTTTTGAGCTAAATGACCCTGAAATTGAAAAGCACTACAAATCACAATCAGAAAAGGTTGAAAGTTGGCATGGTATCATCATTTCACCCACATAGAACGTGCTAAAAAGTTGAGAGGGTTACGGCAAAAACTGGAGCCACTTCGTGTACGAAATGGACAATCTCTTTCGAAGTATCAGGGTTTCAGACGAAAACTCTTCTATTACAAAGGCATTTCATTTTTTTAAACTTATTTCAACTCCAGACTTTTTGTGTGTTCAGTATGCACCATTCGAAGCCACGTCATCAATTTTCAACCCACTCCAGACTTCATTTGCTATTTTCCATGCATTTACTGATTTTTTTTGAGCTAAATGACCCAGAAATTGAAAAGCACTACAAATCACAATCAGAAAAGGTTGAAAGTTGGCATGGTATCATCATTTCACCCACATAGCATGTGCTAAAAAGTTGAGAGGGTTACGGCAAAAACTGGATCCACTTCGTGTACGAAATGGACAATCTCTTTCGAAGTATCAGGGTTTCACACGAAAACTCGTCTGTTACAAAGGCATTTCATTTTTTAAACTTATTTCAACTCCAGACTTTTTGTGTGTTCAGTATGCACCATTCGAAGCCACGTCATCAATTTTCAACCCTTTGTGACTTCATTTGCTATTTTTCTTGCATTTACTGATTTTTTTGAGCTAAATGACCCTGAAATTGAAAAGCACTACAAATCACAATCAGAAAAGGTTGAAAGTTGGCATGGTATCATCATTTCACCCACATAGCATGTGCTAAAAAGTTGAGATGGTTACGGAAAAAACTGGATCCACTTCGTGTACGAAATGGACAATCACTTTCGAAGTATCAGGGTTTCAAACGAAAACTCGTCTGTTACAAAGGCATTTCATTTTTTAAAACTTATTTCAACTCCAGACTTTTTGTGTGTTCAGTATGCACCATTCGAAGCCACGCCATCAATTTTCAACCCACTCCAGACTTCATTTGCTATTTTCCATGCATTTACTGATTTTTTTTTGAGCTAAATGACCCAGAAATTGAAAAGCACTACAAATCACAATCAGAAAAGGTTGAAAGTTGGCATGGTATCATCATTTCAGCCACATAGCATGTGCTAAAAAGTTGAGAGGGTTACGGCAAAAACTGGATCCACTTCGTGTACGAAATGGACAATCTCTTTCGAAGTATCAGGGTTTCAGACGAAAACTCGTCTGTTACAAAGGCATTTCATTTTTTTAAACTTATTTCAACTCCAGACTTTTTGTGTGTTCAGTATGCACCATTCGAAGCCTCGTCATCAATTTTCAACCCTTTCTCACTTCATTTGCTATTTTTCTTGCATTTACTGATTTTTTTGAGCTAAATGACCCTGAAATTGAAAAGCACTACAAATCACAATCAGAAAAGGTTGAAAGTTGGCATGGTATCATCATTTCACCCACATAGCATGTGCTAAAAAGTTGAGAGGGTTACGGCAAATACTGGATCCACTTCGTGTACGAAATGGACAATCTCTTTCGAAGTATCAGGGTTTCAGACGAAAACTCGTCTGTTACAAAGGCATTTCATTTTTTTAAACTTATTTCAACTCCAGACTTTTTGTGTGTTCAGTATGCACCATTCGAAGCCACGCCATCAATTTTCAACCCACTCCAGACTTCATTTGCTATTTTCCATGCATTTACTGATTTTTTTGAGCTAAATGACCCTGAAATTGAAAAGCACTACAAATCACAATCATAAAAGGTTGAAAGTTGGCATGGTATCATCATTTCACCCACATAGCACGTGCTAAAAAGTTGAGAGGGTTACGGCAAAAACTGGATCCACTTCGTGTACGAAATGGACAATCTCTTTCGAAGTATCAGGGTTTCAGACAAAAACTCGTCTGTTACAATGGCATTTCATTTTTTTAAACTTATTTCAACTCCAGACTTTTTGTGTGTTCAGTATGCACCATTCGAAGCCACGTCATCAATTTTCAACCCACTCCAGACTTCATTTGCTATTTTCCATGCATTTACTGATTTTTTTTGAGCTAAATGACCCTGAAATTGAAAAGCACTACAAATCACAATCATAAAAGGTTGAAAGTTGGCATGGTATCATCATTTCACCCACATAGCACGTGCTAAAAAGTTGAGAGGGTTACGGCAAAAACTGGATCCACTTCGTGTACGAAATGGACAATCTCTTTCGAAGTATCAGGGTTTCAGACAAAAACTCGTCTGTTACAATGGCATTTCATTTTTTTTAAACTTATTTCAACTCCAGACTTTTTGTGTGTTCAGTATGCACCATTCGAAGCCACGTCATCAATTTTCAACCCACTCCAGACTTCATTTGCTATTTTCCATGCATTTACTGATTTTTTTTGAGCTAAATGACCCTGAAATTGAAAAGCACTACAAATCACAATCAGAAAAGGTTGAAAGTTGGCATGGTATCATCATTTCACCCACATAGCATGTGCTAAAAAGTTGAGAGGGTTACGGCAAAAACTGCATCCACTTCGTGTACGAAATGGACAATCTCTTTCGAAGTATTAGGGTTTGAGACGAAAACTCGTCTGTTACAAAGGCATTTCATTTTTTTAAACTTATTTCAACTCCAGACTTTTTGTGTGTTCAGTATGCACCATTCGAAGCCACGTCATCAATTTTCAACCCTTTCTGACTTCATTTGCTATTTTTCTTGCATTTACTGATTTTTTTTGAGCTAAATGACCCTGAAATTGAAAAGCACTACAAATCACAATCAGAAAAGGTTGAAAGTTGGCATGGTATCATCATTTCACCCACATAGCACGTGCTAAAAAGTTGAGAGGGTTACGGCAAAAACTGGATCCACTTCGTGTACGAAATGGACAATCTCTTTCGAAGTATCAGGGTTTCAGACGAAAACTCGTCTGTTACAAAGGCATTTCATTTTTTTAAACTTATTTCAACTCCAGACTTTTTGTGTGTTCAGTATGCACCATTCGAAGCCACGTCATCAATTTTCAACCCACTCCAGACTTCATTTGCTATTTTCCATGCATTTACTGATTTTTTTGAGCTAAATGACCCTGAAATTGAAAAGCACTACAAATCACAATCAGAAAAGGTTGAAAGTTGGCATGGTATCATCATTTCACCCACATAGCATGTGCTAAAAATTTGAGAGGGTTACGGCAAAAACTGGATCCACTTCGTGTACGAAATGGACAATCTCTTTCGAAGTATTAGGGTTTCAGACGAAAACTCGTCTGTTACAAAGGCATTTCATTTTTTTAAACTTATTTCAACTCCAGACTTTTTGTGTGTTCAGTATGCACCATTCGAAGCCACGTCATCAATTTTCAACCGTTTCTGACTTCATTTGCTATTTTTCTTGCATTTACTGATTTTTTTTGAGCTAAATGACCCTGAAATTGAAAAGCACTACAAATCACAATCAGAAAAGGTTGAAAGTTGGCATGGTATCATCATTTCACCCACATAGCACGTGCTAAAAAGTTGAGAGGGTTACGGCAAAAACTGGATCAACTTCGTGTACGAAATGGACAATCTCTTTCGAAGTATTAGGGTTTCAGACGAAAACTCGTCTGTTACAAAGGCATTTCATTTTTTTAAACTTATTTCAACTCCAGACTTTTTGTGTGTTCAGTATGCACCATTCGAAGCCACGTCATCAATTTTCAACCCACTCCAGACTTGATTTGCTATTTTCCATGCATTTACTGATTTTTTTGAGCTAAATGACCCTGAAATTGAAAAGCACTACAAATCACAATCATAAAAGTTTGAAAGTTGGCATGGTATCATCATTTCACCCACATAGCACGTGCTAAAAAGTTGAGAGGGTTACGGCAAAAACTGGATCCACTTCGTGTACGAAATGGACAATCTCTTTCGAAGTATCAGGGTTTCAGACGAAAACTCGTCTGTTACAATGGCATTTCATTTTTTTAAACTTATTTCAACTCCAGACTTTTTGTGTGTTCAGTATGCACCATTCGAAGCCACGTCATCAATTTTCAACCCTTTCTGACTTCATTTGCTATTTTCCATGCATTTACTGATTTTTTTGAGCTAAATGACCCTGAAATTGAAAAGCACTACAAATCACAATCAGAATAGTCTGAAAGTTGGCATGGTATCATCATTTCCCCCACATAGCATGTGCTAAAAAGTTGATTCTGGGTTAAAAGCCATAGTTATGCTCCACAGGCATTCTGATGGTCACTCGAGTTACATGAAGGCGACGTATTAACTGGCAAGGTTGGCATCTGTTTTAATTTTTGGTAAATTTATGTTTCTTTCCTTGCACAAATTCACATCCTAGACAGCGGAAAAAAGAATCACTGAAACATCTATTTTTAAAGTAAAGTTATTCACAAACTTGTGATTCACACAAAATTCAAATTTAAACTATCCAAATTTGAAAACTACTGGCACTAACAGAATGTTTATAATTTTTTTTACCTAAAGCAAAAAGATTCACAAAGAAACTCTAAATAAAGCAAAAAACAACTCAGAAAAAAAGAAAAGAAATAAAGCAGAAAACAAACAAAAATGAAAAGTAAATAAATTAAAAAAATGCCCGCCTACTGGGCCACCACGGCCTGCATACGACTAGAATCCCAACCACTAATTGGGCCAGGATGCAGGCCCGCAAGGCCTAGTAGGCCCAACAAGGCAACGATCGTGCGGTAGGCCGGTAGGCCTGCTTTAGAGAGGAGCTCGAAGGAGCAGCCGCGGCGGGGCTTATAAACCAGTGCAGCTGCCCTTCGCTGGGCGAGGTGGGACTAAACTTACAGCACCGCGGCTGTGGCAGCACGAGACTTTTAGTCACGGTTGGTGGCACCAACCGCAACTAAAGACCCCCTTTAGTCCCGGTTGGAGCCACCAACCGCGAATAAAGGCCCCCCTTTAGTCCCGGTTGGAGCCACCAACCGCGACTAAAGGTTTGGGCTTCCCGCCGCTTCGCCTGGCGAAAAATACCTTTAGTCGCGGTTGGTGGCTCCAACCGGGACTAAAGGGGGGCTTTAGTCGCGGTTGGAGCCACCAACCGCGACTAAAGGTCATTCTATATAAACGCAAAAATTCAGATCGATCTCCATTCTTTCTCCATTCTCCATCCTCGCGAGGAAGAGCCCCGCCAGGCGCTGCTGCGCAACGCCGTCGCCTACCGACGCCGGAGATCATCGCCGCCGCCCCCGACGCCGGCCGCCCGCGCCTCCTTGCCGATCCCCACCCGCGCCCGCCTGCCCCGACACGCGCGCCGTCGTGCCGCCCCTCTCCTCGACCTCGTGCGCCGTCGCCGTCGCAGTCGCCGTCGCCGACGACTCGCCTTGCCTCGCCGGCCGTCGCCCCGCTGTGAGCCCCTGCCGCCATGGCCGCCCCTCCCGAGGAGCCCGCACACACACACACACACAACATGCATGAACACACACACACACATTCTTATTTTCTGTTTTTCTGTTTTCTAGTTTTTTTATACTTTTAGTTATAGAAATGTTAGATATATAAATGTTAGATGAAATGTTACATATATAAATGTTAGATGAATATTTTTTAGTTTTTTATACTTTTAGTTATAGCTAGATAAATGTTAGATATAAAAAAGATATAGAAATGTTTTTTAGTTTTTTATACTTTTTTTATTACTATATAAAATTTAGAAATAGTTTATTTATAGTAAGTGCTTAATAGACCTTTGTTATGCACTAGGGGAAGAACGAGTAGCGACCATCATCGACGGTCAAAAAATCGGTGAGGGTGCGAGTGTCCACCATATATGAGAGAAGAAGAATGCCGACTGTTGTCGTGGGGGTCGCTTCTCCTTCTTCTCCTTGTGCTAGATATTTGGTATGCACTAGGGGAAGGAGGAGTAGCGACCATCATCGACGGTCGAAAAATCGGTGAGGGAGTGTCCACCATATATGAGAGAAGAAGAATGCCGACTGTTGTCGTGGGGGTCGCTTCTCCTTCTTCTCCTTGTGCTAGATATTTGGTATGCACTAGGGGAAGGAGGAGTAGCGACCATCATCGACGGTCGAAAAATCGGTGAGGGAGTGTCCACCATATATGAGAGAAGAAGAATGCCGACTGTTGTCGTGGGGGTCGCTTCTCCTTCTTCTCCTTGTGCCGATTTTTTTCTATGTCATTGCTCGATATATGGAACGGGTTGACATTTGTTTCAACTATGAACATAGGAAATGTCTGACGACGATAGCGAAAGGGAATTCGGTATGTGCGAATACTGCGAAGACGAGCGCGGTGTGTGCGACAGGCCTCACCTAGAAGATGGTAGGCGATTCAGCATCATGCTGGATGAGACCTTCGAAGTGGATACAGTAAGTCACAATGACAAGTCTTTTTTCGTAATTAAGCATGACTTCTGCTTCTTTTGCTTCAACTTATAATTTTAATTTTTTACAATTCTACTAGCGTATCCCCTGCCATGCAAGACATTATGTCTTGGATAAGATTGGTTTCTCAGATATGTGCAGTATGGAGGTAAAGAGAGTTAACTTGAGGACCGAGCATGGCTATGCTTTTTCCGTAAAATTATACAATGCAGAGAACTACTCCTATTTTGAATGCTCAAATTGGAGAGCACTATGCAAGGCGTATGCATTTGAGCCTAATATGCTTATCACCTTTGATATTCGTCCTGAAGATGAATATGAAGGTAATATCGATATCTGGGTCGATGTGCAGACGCCTCCAGTTCTACCTCTATGTGAGTTTCTCAACCATATTTATTAAGTAAATTATATTGTTTATTTGAAAATAGTTGACAACTAATTTCTATTGACAGCTTATTTCCATTCAAGTAAACATGTCTGGCTCTTGGTAGACAACACCTACTACTGTCCCGGGGCTGAACTAAACCGCGAGGAGATAAGTCATTATGTTTCATGGCTTGAGGATCTTGATCTTGTCAAGACAAATTATTTTCCTAGCCTTCGAGATATTAGTACTCGATACGTGCGACCACTAGTGTGCATATTGAACTACGGTCACATCTATCTAGGAAAGATGGTAAGATTTTTACTATTTGTCCTCAGTGCATCTTTTGCATACATTATTTTTTAAGCTAAACTTCATTGCTAAGTATGTTACTACGATGTTCTTCAATAGGGACTCCCGATGAGTGTTGTGCCTCGTTGGATCGAGCATAAAGGTCACATGAGAATGATTAGCTTACGGCCAAGATATCCTACAACGCACATGAGTGCATTCTGCATTTCTCAAAGCGAGCAAGTCTTAATAGTCAAAGACTGGAGCAAAATTGTGAAGGATCGCAGATAAGTACTAGGGGGCAGCAATCAGAAGCGCAACCCACATTTAGAAGACAGGTTCATCTGCATGCTCCAATATGATGAAGCAGGAGTGCTACACATGTTTTATGCTATTTTACCTAAGAGAGAGCAGCATGAGTGATTAGCTAGCTAGTGATGATGTGCTACACTATGACTATGATGATTAGACAATGTTGGTGGTAATGACTATGATGATTATTAGCTAGTGTTGGTGGTAATTTTGCCTTGCTTGCAACTCCTATGCTGAATTAGAGGGTATGTTGATGCTACTACTAATCATTGTTGGTGAAGCAAATGTCATTTGAGTTAGAGGGTATGTTGATGCTACTACTAATCATTGTTGGTGAAGCAAATGTCATTTGAGAAACCATTGTTCTTGTTAATGAAGACGGTTACCAACATTATCCTTTCCTGTGTCTCAAAACTGTCAAATACTTTCATGATCGGTTCTACGAGAAATTCTATTTATATATATATATGCACAACATGTACAGTATGTAGTAGCGTAATATATGTTTGAAATGAAAAATAATTAAATGGAAAACACAAAATTAAAAGGAAAAATAAACCATAATTAATTCATAAACCCCTAAAGGATTAAAAGGAAAAATAAACCAAAATTAAAAGAATTAAATACTTTTAGTCCCGGTTGGTGTTACGAACCGGGACTAAAGGATCCATCTTTAGTCCCGGTTGGTAACACCAACCGGGACTAAAGGCTCCACCTTTAGTCCTGGTTCGTCACACCAATCGGGACTAAAGGTCCCCCAGCCCACGGCGCCGGCAGGTGCCACGTGGTGGTCCTTTAGTGCCGGGCCGTGACGAACCGGGACTAAAGGGGGGGGGGGACCTTTAGTCCCCACCCTTTAGTGCCGGTTGGTGAACCGGCACTAAAGGCCCTTACGAACCGGGACTAAAGGCCCGTTTTCTACTAGTGATAAATACAAGTAACATAAGATTGGATGTCAGTACTTAATGAATCCTACAAGAAACATGAACACATGGATTACATGTCCATTTGGATGCTTCACATAATTTTGTGCATGAATTTGATTTTGATGCTCATCAAATTTGAATAAATAGAAGGTGCATGGGAGACAAATAAAGGAAGATGAAAGTATTGTGAGGGCTAGCCATTTGCAAGGAATCCTATAGTGAGTGTTATCCTTCCTAACATAGTCCAAAAAAATAACTATGGATTGAAACTTGCAAACTTTCATAAAGAAAGAACAAGTCACATGAACTATTTGGTCGCCTATGTAATTCTGTGATCTGATTACATAATTCTAGGAGTTATCATGCATGTGGTGTCTTTTTTCTTTGAAATTGACATAGAATAAATCATCTTCTAAGGTAAAAAAAACTTGGAATTTTGTTGGTTATTCGATTTCTAGGCGTAATTTTGATTTTCCTCCAATTACTCTAAGTGTTTAACTTGGGCTGTAAAATCGATTTAAAATTTGCACAGGCCTATTAACGTCAGATCAGTTGGGCTTGCCGGCCCAGTGTGTGCTCCTAGTCTGAAGTCTGAACTCACCTGCTCCCTTCCTCAGTGCAGTCAGTCGCACACCTTCGCCCGCCACCGCCGGCTAGCCACCTCATGGCCGCGGTCAAGGCCACCGGCGTGGCCGCGGCGGCGACCTCGGCGGTGTTCCGGAGCAACCAGGAGCTCACGCGCCTGGCGCGTTCGGGACAGCTGGCCGCAGCACGCCGCCTGTTCGATGAGATGCCCCACCGCAACACCGTCTCCTACAACGCCATGCTCTCCGCGCTCGCGCGCCACGGCCGCCTCGCGGACGCGCGACGCCTGTTCGACGAGATTCCCCGCCGCAATCTCGTATCCTGGAACGCCATGATCGTGGCCTGCTCTGACCATGGCCGTGTTGCGGACGCCCGGGAGCTGTTCGACGCAATGCCTGCCCGGGACGACTTCTCCTGGACGCTGATGGTCTCCTGCTATGCACGCGCAGGGGAGCTCAAGCTTGCCAGGGAGACGCTCGATCGAATACCCGGGAAGAAGTGCACAGCATGCTACAATGCCATGATCTCTGGATACGCGAAGAATGGCAGGTTTGATGACGCGGTGACGTTGCTGCTGGAAATGCCGGCCCCTGACATAGTTTCTTGGAACTCGGTACTGGTCGGGTTCACCCGCAACGAAAAAATATTTCGGGCGGTCCAGTTCTTTGACGAGATGCCGCAAAGGGACATGGTGTCCTGGAACTTGATGCTGGAGGGTTATGTGCGCGCTGGAGATCTTAACACGGCTGCTGGCTTCTTTGAGAGAGTTCCATCACCTAATGTCATTTCTTGGGTCACCTTGCTCAATGGTTATTGCCGGGCAGGGAGGATAGGTGAGGCGAGAAAATTGTTCGACAGAATGCCTGAACGGAATGTGGTGTCTTGGAATGTGATGCTTGGTGGGTATTTGCGACTTTCGCACATGGATGAGGCCTATAAATTGTTTGTGGAGATGCCAGATAAGAACTCAATTTCGTGGACGACAATGATAAGTGCATTAGCACGTGCTGGGAAGCTCCAAGAAGCAAAGGATATGCTGAACAAGATGCCTTTTGATAGTTTTGCAGCAAAGACTGCACTGATGCATGGCTATCTGCAGAGCAAGATGATCGATGACGCACGCCACATCTTTGATGCACTTGAAGTCCGAGATGCGGTGTGCTGGAATACGATGATATCTGGCTATGTCCACTGTGGAATGCTTGACGAGGCCATGGTGTTGTTCCAGCAAATGCCAAACAAGGATATGGTTTCTTGGAACACCATGATTGCAGGCTATGCCCATGATGGTCAAATGCGCAAGGCAGTAAGTATATTCAGGAAGATGAATCAGAGGAATGCAGTATCGTGGAATTCAGTTATCTCCGGGTTTGTTCAGAACGGGCTCTGTTTCGAAGCACTCCAATATTTCCTGCTCATGAGAAGGGATGCAAAGATGGCTGACTGGTCTACATATGCGTGTTGTCTCAGCGCATGCGCGGACTTGGCTGCTTTGCAAGTCGGGAGGCAATTCCACAGTCTTCTTGTCAGGAGTGGGTATATCAGTGATTCCTTTGCTGGAAATTCCCTGATTTCCGCATATGCCAAGTGCGGACGGATCTTAGAAGCAAGACAAATATTTGACGAGATGGCAGGTCAGGACATTGTTTCATGGAATGCGCTCATTGATGGCTATGCTTCTAATGGCCGTGGGAGTGAGGCGATCTCAGTTTTCCGAGAAATGGAAGCCAATGATGTCCGACCCGACGAGGTCACATTTGTGGGTGTCTTGTCAGCCTGTAGTCATGCAGGATTGATTGACGAAGGATTGGGTTTCTTCAACTCGATGACAAAAGAATACTCATTACAGCCTGTGGCTGAACACTATGCTTGCATGGTGGATCTACTTGGAAGAGCTGGGAGATTGAGTGAAGCATTTAAACTTGTTCAGGGAATGCAGATCCAGCCTAATGCTGGTGTATGGGGTGCATTGCTTGGAGCATGCCGGGTACACAAGAATGACGAGCTCGCGCAGTTTGCAGCTGAGAAGTTATTTGAACTGGAACCTCGCAAGACCTCGAACTATGTTCTGCTGTCAAACATCAGCGCGGAGTCACGCAAGTGGGATGCAGCTGAAAACATGAGGACCTTGATTAAAGAAAGAGGAGTGCACAAGCCACCTGGTTTAGCTGGATCAACATAGAGAATAAGGCTCACACCGTCTCTCGTAATGATTTGCATAGATGGGTGCGAACGTGATGAAGCGGCTGTTACCTGAATCAGACTCGTGCCTGCTAAATCCTGGCTGAGCGCCGGAATTGTCATGCCAGCGTTGATGCAGCGCATGTGCTTGAGGCAGTCATACAGCACAGCTGTGGAGTGTCGAGTGAGAACAGGAGGGTTCCTCAGAACTGAACTCGAGCTTGATTCTTCTTGTCTGTAGAGTTCCTGCTGAAGCTCCGTGTTACCACTCGACTACGGTGTTTATGACGCTTTTGTCAGAAGTCCTGAGCTCTAGACCAGTGTGCTTAGCAGGCAGCACTGGGTTTTCACTAGAAATTTTAGTAGACCAGTGCTCTGCTGTAATTTCACTAGAAATCCAGAATGGATTGCATGGTGCAGCAGTGCAGGCAGGTGATCCCATAGCGACAGTATACGCTAACCCCAGTGCGTTTTGACTTGCAAGCTTACACAGCATTCCATTTTGTTGATGCAGGGCTGATGAAAGTCTTAATTAGCCATGTTTAAATCTGTCATCTCCTGGAAAAGGATAGGAGGGCCCCATTGCAACATTGATGCTACAAATAATAAATCTGATGAAGCCATACAGACTTAGAGCCTGTTCGGAGTCCCTCCGCTCCCCAACTCTGCTGCTGGAGCAGGCGGAGTCGACCCGAACACTATTAACTCCGTGGAGTTGGCAGCGCGGAGCGGAGCGAGCTGGAGTTAAAATTCGCGGAGCGGGGAAAGAGGTTCTCCGCAGATCCGAGTATTTCATAGAGCCGGTGGATTACCGAACAGGCTCTTAGTAGCAACTCTAATGTCGAAAACGCTCTTCTACTCGTGAGTTTCCATCTGACGAGTGTCGTTCATCGAATCGGGAGGGCTGCCCGGCGACCGGTCGAATTTTGGGCCGGTCGACCGGTGCCTAGCGCGGCCCAAATTTAATATGTAAAAATGTTCCGATGGGTGTAGCATTACTCGGGAAAACGTGTTACAGAATTCACGGATCACACCTTCTTTGCTTACACATGAGCAGCTCAAAATACAAAATCTGTCCATGGAGTTGAAGAAAAATCAACCAATATGAAACTGAACTTTCCCACATATTCCATCTCTATTCACCACGTACCTCCTGGCCGACGAGGATTGTCTTCACGAGCTCTGACAGTACGTCGACGAATGGCGCCGTAGGGCGCTTCGGAGTCCGGCGGCCTGACTGGAAACTGCAGAGCACGGGAGGCACGCCGGTGCAGTCGGCGACAATGGTCCGGGGGATATGGCATTCGGCCGGTAACCAGTGGCGGAGGTAGAGGGTGGCCAGGGTGGGCCATGGCCCACCCTGAGATTTGAAAATAGCTAATATACCATAGGAGAAAGGCTAAAAAAATAAATGAAAAATATTAATATATATGTACAGTAGCACTGCTGGCCCACCCTGGCCCTGTGGGCTAGGTCCGCCACTGCCGGTAACCCCAGCATAACCTGTACTGGCCGTATCCCCACCTCATATAATCTCTCAAATCTTTCTGGTCTTCGAGCGTCCAACTCCCTGCCGGCTCGTGCGCACCGCCGCTGTCCATCTCCGGCAGGTCGTAGAGCCTCAGCCCTGCCCCCCGATACCAGACGAGCAGCCGGTTTTCTCCAGAGTCTCACGCTCCGACCAACCAGTGGGACCTCAAGGTCGCCGGTGCCAAGTAACGCAGCACGCACCGCCGCTCCCAATCGAGGCTTGCCGTGAGCAGCCAGAGCGCGATCTCGTGGGTCCCGTCGGCGCTGCGCATCGCGACGCAGAGGCACCCCCGCACCTCCATTGGTTCGGAGCACACGGCTCCGCCGGCGGGGAGCTGGACGGGGCTCACCGTCTCGCTGTCCACGTCGAAAGCTAGCACCGTCAGATGCCTGTCGCAGAGCACGTAGAGCATGCCGCCGATGCACAACGAGAAGGTGTCCTTGCAGCCTACTGCAGGGAACACAGTCCGCGCTTCTCCGCGGGCGTCACCCAGGGACACCACCTCCAGCGGCCCGCCGTAGAGACAGCCATACGGTCGTCGTACCACGAGCAGCTTGTAGGTTTTGCTCGCCGGGCCGTACCCGAAGCCGCAGAGGTAGTGGTCCTCGCATAACCCCATGTAGACCAGCGACGCCTCCTCCGCGGTGGCAGGGTTGAGCACGACGCACGCGAAGAACCTGGGGTGGTACAGCTAGCCCCTCCACCTGAAGCGCCGCCAGGCCGTTGCACGTGCCGACGTAGCGGTACGTCAGGCCGTGGCGGTCGCTGGAGAGCAGCCCCTGCGCGAGGAGGCTGCGGGAAGGGCCGGCGAGGTGGAAGGCGTGCTGGAGCGGCGTCTGCCCGTGTTGGTGCGCGTACTCGTGGATGTAGGCGATGTTGAAGTCGGGCGACGGCGGGCGATGGTGGCGGATCCAGAAGTCGGGGCCGTTGATGAACTTGCGCCACCGTTTGGAGAGCGCGGCGCAGCGTGCGGCCGAGCGGGCGGGCAGGCGGGAGATATCTCCTCGAGCAAGTCCTCGGACATCTCGTTGCCGCCATGGTGAGCCAGCCGCTTTGATTCCATCGTGCCAATCTCTAGGGCTCAAGGTCAGGGAGCTTTACCTCACGTGTACACTTTTAAATAGGTTTTCTTTTTCAGAAAAAAATGTTTTTGTCCCTCTAATCCACTGGAAGTTCGACGTCTGGTCCCTCAACTTTCTTTGGCAGCATTTCGTCCCTCGTGTCTCAAAATCGAAAAAATTCCGTTTAAAACCATAATAAAGGGGGAAACCAGCATAACGGTGTCCAGGCTCATCTACACCTGGTGAACAGTAAATCCCATTTAAAACCAGAATAGAGGAGAAAACCGGCGTAACGGTGGCCAGGCTCATCTACATGCTCAATCATCGCCCACGAGCTCCGCGTCCACCACCTCGCCTCCTTGGAGCTCCCCGCCGCTCTAACCCGGGGCACACGGGTCTTCTCCTATGGCTCCGATGGAAACTCATCCACCCGCTCATCGTCAATGGCGACCCACTTAGTTCGTCTCCCTTCAATTCCTCTAGCATGCATCGTCCACTCGACCTCGCATGCCTCATATACCCAATTGCAACAGAGATTACCTAACGTGGGCGAGCCCCTGAGGCAGTGACGCATCCTCAGCAACCGTCCCACATCGCTTGTCTGCCGGCAGTAAGCTTCGGTGAGCCCTACACCGTCACCGTTATTGGCATCCGCTCGGGATGACGTTGATGTCGTCTCCGGCTTCCCCCACGTGGCATGCCGCACCTTTCCAGAATCTCCGTGAAACCCTCTATTCATTTCCGTGGTCGTTGACCTGTGATGCCTCCTCATTCGAGTTCGAGGTGGCACACACGGTGGCGGAGCTCGAGGTAGCGCGCCGGGGAGCTCCAGGTTGCCTCCCTCATCGACGAGGCCACGAGCACGGGTAAAACCTCTTCGTTCAAAGCGAGGTAGCGCTGGTGAGCGGCAAGAGTTTGATTACCAACGAGGATGTGCACGAGTCGCAGGAGCGCACATGGTGCTCGATAAAAATGACTACACGGAGAGAGAAGAGGAAGAAGAATGATGTGGCAGTGGATTTGACTTTGACCGCCACATGGCAAAGTGGGATTCAGAACAAGGGACATGTGAGTCCCAGTCTGGTTTTGGATGATTCATGTGCGGTTTGAAAACACAAGGGACCAAATGTAGCCCAAGAAATATTAAGGGACCAAATGTATACTTTGTGTAAACTTGAGGGATGAAAAAAATACATTTTTTTACAGTAAAACCTCCTCTTGTTCATTGGTAATAAGTGTTGCGCCGTTTACAATCGAAGGAGAAATAAAAGTAGGAGCTTCATCCATCCAAATACTAGCAGCAGAATTTTTTGCTACATTAGCTAGCTCATGGGCTATAGAATTTACCCCTCTCGAGAAAAACAAGCACACATTGAAGGAAGATGGCGTTTCGAGTGGAGATTTTGTGACCTTGAGGCCGCCATAGCAACACATGATGGTATGGACAAAACATACAAGATACACCACTTTATAATCTCGTCCATAATCGTTCATAGGTGCCGATTGTTTCTTTAATCATATTTTTGCTTGTTCTCGATTGCCTATAGTAATAGACCTTTGTCGTTAGGTTGATCGTGCTCTATCATGGTCAATTACCGTAAGAGGTTGGTTTAACGATTACTAAGACACATCATCTAGTGTCCGGTGTGGTTGAATCATCAAAGTCGTTCTCCACCCCAATCGACGGAGTGCATCTCATCAACAGATCAACCTATCAAGTGGTGTTGGTGAAAGTTCCACGGCTAGTAACGTGAATAACGTACCTATCAGGTGGTGTTGGTGAAAGTTCCACGGCTAGTAACGTGAATAAGAAAAAACATAGGTATGAACATTTTATGTTGATAATTGATAATTTCATAATAAAAGTTTTTGCGATGTTGCATTCTTTTGGTAACATGGTACAATATATGTGCATTCTAAGCGAATCTCCAGTATCACTAGTAGAAAACGGGCCTTTAGTCCCGGTTCGTAAGGGCCTTTACTGCCGGTTCTCCAACCGGCACTAAAGGGTGGGGACTAAAGCCCCCCCCCCCCCCCCTTTAGTCCCGGTTCGTCACGGCCCGGCACTAAAGGCCCACCACGTGGCACCTGCCGGCGTCGTGGGCTGGGAGACCTTTAGTCCCGGTTGGTGTTACCAACCGGGACTAAAGGTGGAGCATTTAGTCCCGGTTGGTAACACCAACCGGGACTAAAAGTATTTAATTCTTTTAATTTTGGTTTATTTTTCCTTTTAATCCTTTAGGGGTTTATGAATTAATTTTGGTTTATTTTTCCTTTTAATTTTGTGTTTTCCATTTAATTATTTTTCATTTCAAACATATATATATTACGCTACTACATATTGTACACGTTGTACATATATATATAAATAGAATTTCTCGTAGAACCGATCATATATATATATATATATATATATATATATATATATATATATATATATATATATATATATATATATATATATATATATATATATATATATATATATCATCGAATTTCTCGTACGACGACCATTCACATACATATATATATACAATTTCTCCTACAATTTGCGGATCATTACATATGCAGGGTATTACTGCTTGATCTTGTAATGGTATTCTCCTTTGGGATCTATGACCTGGTCGACCAGAAATCCAGCTATTTCCTCTTGAATTGCTCGTACGCGAGCCGTTGGTAGGAGCTGGCCCCGCATCTCCTTCAGCTATAATCAGGAGATCAAGATGAATATATTAGTTGTGTGTATATATATTAGCTAGATCATGATAAAACAATATGGATAGTGTTCTGGCAAACGTACCCAAATAATTTTTTCATCTATGCTCCTTTCAGACGTGATCATGCGAATGTTCTCGCAAACGTAGTATGCGCATAAAGCATTCCCCTGCTCCTGCTTCATGCACTTTACGAGAATAAAATTCAATCAGGTAATAATTAATCAAGCATGATAATGGTATTGAAACTAGAATTAAAGAGATGCACGGACGTAGCTAGCTAGTACTACTTAATTACCTTGGGTCGCACCCATTTCAGCTGTTGTTTCAATTGGCCGGGGACCTCTTTGATGAACTTTTGCCAAGCCCTGCCCGCCGGCAAAGAAAATGAATAAAGGAGTTATTAACTAGTTGATATCAGGAAATGAAGTAGAGAGGCCGACATAGTGCGATAATGATTGAAATTATCTGTCGACCATCCCCCTCACGGTTGCGTATTCGGATGTATTCTTATATAGTGAGTCCAGTACTTCAACTTTTCCCTTGTCAACTTCAATGATTAACAAGATCCAGTGGAAACTGCATGCGCACACGTTTTTTATAAATAAGCGGGCATGTGCATAACTCATCAACTACACTTATTAACATCTAATAAGCAAAAAATAGAATTTGTAGTATAAGATATAGTAACACTCACCCGAAGTTGTAAGGAAATAGTATTTTTGGTTGGGTGTTTAGTTGCTTCAAAAACTCTAGCAGGAATCTCTCTGTGTCTTCTCTCGAATATTGATCTTCCCATATCGCCTGATTAATCGTATTTGGGTCAATGAACCCAACTCCATAGCGTCCAGTTTTTTTCATTTCATACATCTTCATTCTGCATAATACCACAGAAAAGAATATAGTGAGGATAATTACAGGTAATGAACGAGAGCACATCTAGCTAGCTAGCTCTAGAGACTTAAATTACAGAAAGAAATCACTTACAGACAATAGCAACTGACGATAGATTTGTCGAGTGCGTCTTGATTGAATAACTGAAACAACTCTGAATAATGAATCCACAAATCTTTTTTATGGAAGTAATGCTTTCTCTTGACTTTCACCATGAGGGACTCTTCATTGGTATTTGCTGTTTTTTGCATGTACCACGTATGCAAATTGTACATTCTCGTTGGTAGAAGCTTGACATCGTCAGGCTTGACCAGAGGTTTGCCGCGGACATATTGGTATTTTACTTCCTCCTCTGTAATCCCGGGGATTTCCTCAAGGCCTAGGAGTTGTTCAACAGTGACACCGGCCTCTTTAGCCTGCCTTCTAAGATCGTCAGTTATTACCAGCCGATCGGCGGTACTCACATGTGTTTGTACAATGAGCGGGGGGAGGGGGGTCGATTGCACTGCCTGTTCTCCCAGTTGGGGAACAGTTTTTCCGCTTTTTTTGCCAACTGCTTGGCTCGAACTCGAGCTCGACTCCTTTTGCCCTGCAAAATATGACTTCTTGATAGACCGCACATAGTCGGAGTCCTTCTGATTGTCAGCCAGTCGAGCCATATCAATAAAGTGTTGTGAGACATGCTCAGGTACTTTCTCCTTTGGCGGCGGGGGCGGTTTCGGTCCAAAATGGGCCTTCACTGTGGCATCCACTACGGCGTCGAGTTCCTCCTCATTCAGGTGGTAAGGCAACTTTGGAAGAGGCTTGAGGCTTGGACCATATTTGAATTTCTTGCCTGTTGTACCGCTAGCCGTCATAGCTGCGGCCTCTCTCTTCCGCTATTGCTTAGGCGGAGCACGCTGAGTCGGCCGAGACGGCAGACGCGGTGCCGGACTTGGAGGAGGAGGAGTCGGCTGACGTCGTGCCGGACTTGGAGGAGGAGTCGGCTGACGCGGTGCCGGACTTGGAGGAGGAGGAGTCGACTGACGCGGCGGCGGACTTGGAGGAGGAGGAGTCGGTGGCCTTGGAAAGACGATGCAATCCTTTTTCCATAGAATGATACGATGTATGGCCTCTCCCAGTGTTCTCTCCTCGTCACCTCCAAGAATGTCAAGTTGTAGCTCGTGATATCCTGACATCACTTCATCAACCCCGACACGAGCATAGCCAGCTGGAATGGGATTGCAATGGAAGGTTGCTTCATGGGGATTTGCTAAAGCATAGCCGTCCGCCACCTTCATGGATAAGTTCTTCACTTTCATGTGTAGCTCACAGTTAGTCCTGTCTTTGATATCATCCACAGGGTAGCTAGCTAGCAGTGCATTATCGATATCGGCCGGGGCGAAACCTACGCTGCTTCTCGGCATAGATGGGATGGTGCTATCCAATGCTGGATCGATCTGCTCATGCTGCCGCTGAGACGCCCTTTCCTGGCTGAGTGAGTCGATCTGCTCCTGCTGCCGCCTGACAAATCGTTCCAACTCCATGTGCTGTGATATTAGGCCTTCAAGGTGGAGTGCGTCCTCCTTCTTCTTCTGCTCCTCCTGCTTCTTCTTTCTCGCACGGCTTCTATAGTCGTCGTTCCAATCCGCAAACCCCTCATACCACGGAACAACGCCTTTGCCTCGTGTTCTTCCCGGGTGTTCAGCATTCTTCAGGGCGCGCGTAAGCTCGTCGTTATCTCTGTTGGGCGTGAACACCCCCGTTCGAGCTTCTTCTATTGCAATAAGTATTTCGTCTGCCGCTTCTTTAAGACTTGCCTTCACCATAACCAGCCCTGTCTCTGGGTCCAACTCCCCCCCATGCGCATAAAACCATGTCCTGCACCTGGGGGGCCATGTCAATGTAACTGGACTGACCCCTTTACTAATCATCTCTTGCTCAGATCGATCCCACTTAGGCAGGGCCACCTGGTAGCCACCTGGCCCCAGATGATGGTGCCACTTCTTTTTCGCAGCATTAATCTTGTTTTTTCTCGACCGTTCCTTTGCTTCTTCCGATTCCTTGAACTTCACGAAAGCGTCCCAGTGATCTTTTGCCTTCACCAGTGCTCCCGTGAATTCTGGAGTCTTCTTTTTTGATTTGACGTACTTAGTCCATGCATTTTTCTTGAAGGTGTTGAATGCGGTTGCCATCTTTTTAAGAGCATAGTTTCTGACTTTATTCAGATCTGCATCTGTCAAATTATCTGGTAGGGTGAAATGTTCCATTAGCGTAGTCCAAAGCACATCTTTTGCTCATTCGTCGACAAAAGTAACTCCTGCTCGATCTCCCTTTGCTGGCTTTCTCCATTCTTGAACGGAGATCGGGATTTGGTCCCTGACAATAACTCCGCATTGATTCTTGAACTTGGTCGCATTTTTCGTAGGTTCAAGCGGTTCGCCAGTTGATGTTTTGATGGAATCGATGTTGAACTTTACGCCTTTGTCCAACTTTTTGGCCGGGTCTCGAACTACCCTGTCGCTTGTAGAAGATTTGCTCGATCCGGAGGCCTAAAAGAAGAAAGATAGATTCGTTAATACATACAAATCAATTAAGACATGTAATGATCACCAGATGGCTTATATATTAAATATACCTCGCCGGTCTTTGTTATTTGAAGACCATTTTCTTCGTCAACATCGTTGTCGTCACCTTCATCTATTCGTTCGTCTTCATCAAACATCATACCCTCACCCGAAGGGTTCAGATATTGCGAGCCGTCATCATGATCATCTGGGCTCGGGGAGCGTATGATGTCGAACAGAGCCTCTTCTCCTTCTCTGCCGGTATTGTCCATAGCTTTTATTTAACTAATCCAGAAGAAAGATAAAACAATTTAGTATTCAAATTAGAATGCATGCAATCAATAAGGAAAAACTGAATCATAGATAATATGCATCTCGAATAATCCAGATAATATGCATCATCGAATATAATCTCGAATACATCGTCTCGAATATTATCGAATAATATAATCTCGAATACATTGTCTCGAATATAATCTCGAATACATCTTGAGTATTATCACTAATACATCTCGAATATTATCATATATATATATAACATCACTAGCTAATACAGATCGAATATTATCGAAGAATCTAGTTCACTCGCGGTTCCTGAGGCGCGGGCGGTGGACACCCAAAGAGAAGAAACCATCACAGGATCATAGCTCGGGTGAGATCCCTGAAGAACCTGCCAGGTATTGGAGAACCTGACGTGCAACGCATCCATGTAGCGACGGACGTGCTCGTCCTCCTCCCTGACACGGCGACGTACCACCTCCGGCGGGGCCGACTGCCTCCGCACTGAAAGTGGCCCACGCGAACGCCACCAAAGAAGCTCCGGGTCGACGACGGGACCCGGGGCCGGGTTCCTCACCAAGTTGCGCGCCCCTGAAGGTAGCACCTCCCAGTGCCAGCCCGGCGGAGCCCAGTCCCGAACGTTGCCCCTCTGAAGCAGGACGTCGTCGCGAACGAGTCGACGACGAGGATGCGGGCCGGGCATCGTTGACTCCGAGAAGAAATTCTATGCAAATTTAACTAAAAGTATAAAAACCTAAAAAACATTCATCTAACATTTAACTAAATGCTTGATTGTGATTTTAACTAAATTCCTCAAAATTTCTATACATACATTATACTAATTAATTCCTCAAATGTCAAAATTCCTCAACTTTTTTCTATACATCTAATCATCTAGTGAAAAAAAATGTCAAAATTCCTCAACTTTTTTTTTAATTTATTTTTCTGTTTTTTTTTTTGTTTTCTGCTTAATTTATTTTCTTTTGTTTCTGAGTTGTTTTTTGCTTTATTTAGAGTTTCTTTGTGAATCTTTTTGTTTTAGGTAAAAAAATTATAAACTTTCTTTTAGTGCTTGTAGTTTTCAAATTTGGATAGTTTAAATTTGAATTATTTGAATTTTGTGTGAATTACTAGTTTGTGAATAACTTTACTTTAAAAATAGATTTTTCAGTGATTCTTTTTTCCGCTGTGTAATATTAGTGTGTTTTATCATTATATTTAATTTGATAATTCTTAGGTTATTTTAAAAAATGAAATGTCTTTGTAACAGACGAGTTTTCGTCTGAAACCCTGATACTTCGAAAGAGATTGTCCATTTTGTACACGAAGTTGATCCAGTTTTTGCCGTAACCCTCTCAACTTTTTAGCAGATGCTATGTGAGTGAAATGATGATACCATGCCAACTTTCAACCTTTTCTGATTGTGATTTGTAGTGCTTTTCAATTTCAGGGTCATTTAGCTCAAAAAAATCAGTAAATGCATGAAAAATAGCAAATGAAGTCAGAAAGGGTTGAAAACTGATGACGTGGCTTCGAATGGTGCATACTGAACACACAAAAAGTCTGGAGTTGAAATAAGTTTAAAAAAATGAAATGCCTTTGTAACAGACGAGTTTTCGTCTGAAACCCTGATACTTCGAAAGAGATTGTCCATTTTGTACACGAAGTGGATCCATTTTTTGCCGTAACCCTCTCAACTTTTTAGCACATGCTATGTGGGTGAAATGATGATACCATGCCAACTTTCAACCTTTTCTGATTGTGATTTGTAGTGCTTTTCAATTTCAGGGTCATTTAGCTCAAAAAAATCAGTAAATGCATGAAAAATAGCAAATGAAGTCAGAAAGGGTTGAAAACTGATGACGTGGCTTCGAATGGTGCTTACTGAACACACAAAAAGTCTGGAGTTGAAATAACTTAAAAAAAATGAAATGCCTTTGTAACAGACGAGTTTTCGTCTGAAACCCTGATATTTCGAAAGAGATTGTCCATTTTGTACACGAAGTTGATCCAGGTTTTGCCGTAACCCTCTCAACTTTTTAGCACATGCTATGTGGGTGAAATGATGATACCATGCCAACTTTCAACCTTTTCTGATTGTGATTTGTAGTGCTTTTCAATTTCAGGGTCATTTAGCTCAAAAAAATCAGTAAATGCATGAAAAATAGCAAATGAAGTCAGAAAGGGTTGAAAACTGATGACGTGGCTTCGAATGGTGCATACTGAACACACAAAAAGTCTGGAGTTGAAATAAGTTTAAAAAAATGAAATGCCTTTGTAACAGACGAGTTTTCGTCTGAAACCCTGATACTTCGTAAGAGATTGTCCATTTTGTACACGAAGTGGATCCAGTTTTTGCCGTAACCCTCTCAACTTTTTAGCACATGCTATGTGGGTGAAATGATGATACCATGCCAACTTTCAACCTTTTTTGATTGTGATTTGTAGTGCTTTTCAATTTCAGGGTCATTTAGCTCAAAAAAATCAGTAAATGCATGAAAAATAGCAAATGAAGTCAGAAAGGGTTGAAAACTGACGACGTGGCTTCGAATGGTGCATACTGAACACACAAAAAGTCTGGAGTTAAAATAAGTTTAAAAAAATGAAATGCCTTTGTAACAGATGAGTTTTCGTCTGAAACACTGATACTTCGAAAGAGATTGTCCATTTTGTACACGAAGTGGATCCAGTTTTTGCCGTAACCCTCTCAACTTTTTAGCACATGCTATGTGGGTGAAATGATGATACCATACCAACTTTCAACCTTTTCTGATTGTCATTTGTAGTGCTTTTCAATTTCAGGGTCATTTAGCTAAAAAAAAAATCAGTAAATGCATGAAAAATAGCAAATGAAGTCAGAAAGGGTTGAAAACTGATGACGTGGCTTCGGACATAATATTTCTTCGCGTTTCAAATGCCAAAACACATAAGTCGGAGTTCTATTACAAAGATTCCCTCCGGTTTGTCCGAAGTGGGACTTTCCAGATATATAAGTCTGGAAACTAACTAGAGAACCCGGTCACATCCCAGAGTGGGATCTTTGGGTATAAAACTTTTTCTTCGCGTGTGTCCCTTTGCGCCGTAACCATGGACAATCTTCATCGTTTAACTTGATGCTCGGGTCAACATTCACTGTGAAGGGAGCAATTTCATGAAACTTTTCATAATCTTCTGACATGTTTGTCTTGTCCTCCACTCCCACGATGTTTCTTTTCCCTGAAAGAACTATGTGGCGCTTTGGCTCATCGTATGATGTATTCACTTCCTTCTCTTTTCTTTTTCTCGGCTTGGTAGACATGTCCTTCACATAGAAAACCTGCGCCACATCATTGGCTAGGACGAATGGTTCGTCTGCGTACCCAAGATTGTTGAGATCCACTGTTGTCATTCCGTACTGCGGGTCTTCCTTTACCCCGCCTCCTCTCAGATTGACCCATTTGCACCGAAACAAAGGGACCTTCAAACCAAGTCCATAGTCAAGTTCCCATATCTCCTCTATGTAACCATAATATGTGTCCTTTGGCCTATTGGTGTTTGCTGCATCAAAGCGGACACCACTGTTTTGGTTGGCGCTCTTTTTATCTTGGGCGATCGTGTAAAATGTATTCCCATTTATCTTGTACCCTTTGAAAGTAAAAATATAGTCGAAGATGGTAACTTGGAATGCAAGTACATGTCATCTGCAACAGTGTCGTCATGCATGAGACGTGTCTGCAACCAACCGGCGAAAGTCACAGTTTGTTCATGTGTAATCCAGTCGTCAGACTGCTCCGGGTGTTTGGAGCGTAGAATATTCTTGTGTTGCTCGATATACGGAGCCACCAAGGCGGAACTTTGTAGAACTGTGTAGTGTGCTTGCGCCAAAGAATGCCCGTCCCGGCATATTACTGAATTCTTTCCTAGCGTGCCTTTTCCACCCAGTCTGCCCTCATGCCGCGATTCAGGAACACCAATCGGCTTAATGTCAGGAATAAAGTCAACACAAAACTCAATGACCTCCTCTGTTTCATGGCCCTTGGAGATGCTTCCTTCTGGCCTAGCACGATTACGAACATATTTCTTTAAGACTCCCATGAACCTCTCAAAGGGGAACATATTGTGTAGAAATACAGGACCCAGAATGGCAATCTCCTCGACTAGGTGAACTAGGACGTGCGTCATGATATTGAAGAAGGATGGTGGGAACACCAACTCGAAACTGACAAGACATTGCACCAAATCATTCTCTAACCTTGGTAGGATTTCTGGATCGATTACCTTCTGAGAGATTGCATTGAGGAATGCACATAGCTTCACAATGGCTAATCGAACGTTTTCCGGTAGAAGCCCCCTCAATGCAACCGGAAGGAGTTGCGTCATAATCACGTGGTAGTCATGAGACTTTAGGTTCTGGAACTTTTTCTCTGCCATATTTATTATTCCCTTTATGTTCGACGAGAAGCCAGACGGGACCTTCATACTGAGCAGGCATTCGAAGAAGATTTCCTTCTCTTCTTTGGTAAGAGCGTAGCTGGCATGACCCTGAAACTGCTTTGGATCCATGCCATCTTCTCCGTGCATACGTTGCTGGTCCTCCCGTGCCTCCGGTGTATCTTTTGTCTTCCCATACACGCCCAAGAAGCCTAGCAGGTTCACGCAAAGATTCTTTGTCACGTGCATCACGTCGATTGCAGAGCGGACCTCTAGGTCTTTCCAATAGGGTAGGTCCCAAAATATAGATTTCTTCTTCCACATGGGTGCGCGTCCGTCAGCGTCATTCGGAACAGGTTGTCCGCCAGGACCCTTTCCAAAGATTACTTTTAAATCCTTGACCATATCAAGTATATCATCACCAGTACGGTGGCGAGGCTTCTTCCGGTGATCTGCCTCACCTTTGAAATGCTTGCCTTTCTTTCTTACGGGATGCCTGCTCTGAAGAAATCGACGATGCCCCAGGTACACATTCTTCTTACATTTATCCAAATATATACCGTCGGTATCATCTAAATAGTGCGTGCATGCGTGGTATCCCTTGTTTGTCTGTCCTGAAAGGTTACTGAGAGCAGGCCAATCATTGATGGTTACAAACAGCAACGCTCGCAGGTCAAATTCCTGCTGTTTGTGCTCATCCCACGCACGTACACCTTTTCCATTCCACAGCTCTAAAATTTCTTCGACTAATGGCCTTAGGTACACATCAATGTCGTTGCCGGGTTGCTTGGGGCCTTGGATGAGCACTGGCATCATAATGAACTTCCGCTTCATGCACAACCAAGGAGGAAGGTTATAGATACATAGAGTCACAGGCCAGGTGCTATGATTGCTGCTCTGCTCCCCAAAAGGATTGATGCCATCTGCACTTAAACCAAACCATACGTTCCTTGCGTCATCTGCAAAGTCCTTCCACTTTCTCTCGATTTTTCTCCACTGTGATCCGTCAGCGGGTACTCTCAACTTCCCGTCTTTCTTACGGTCATCTTTGTGCCATCGCATCAACTTGGCATGCTCTTTGTTCTGAAACAAACGTTTCAACCGTGGTATTATAGGAGCATACCACATCACCTTGGCAGGAATCTTCTTCCTGGGGCGCTCGCCCGCAACATCACCAGGGTCATCATGGCCGATCTTATAGCGCAATGCACATCATACCGGGCATGCATTCAAATCCTCGTACTCACCGCGGTAGAGGATGCAGTCATTAGGGCATGCATGTATCTTCTGCATCTCTAATCCTAGAGGGCAGACGGCCTTCTTTGCTTCGTACGTACTGTCGGGCAATTCGTTGTCCTTTGGTAGCCTATTCTTCATTATTTTCAGCAACTTTTCAAATGTCTTGTTAGGTACACCATTCTCTGCCTTCCATTGCAGCAATTCTAGTGTGGTACCCAGCTTTTTCTTGTCATCTTCGCAATTTGGGTACAACAATTTCTTGTGATCCTCTAACATGCGCTGCAACTTCAGCTTCTCCTTTTCACTTGCGCAGTTTCTATTTGCATCGGCAATGGCCCAACCAAGATCATCAGCGGGCTCATCTGATGCCTCTTCTTCAGCTCCTTCCTGCATTGCCGGCTCAGCTTCTTCCCCCATTGTTGTACCGTCGTATTCATGGAACCCATGGGCAGGATAGCTGTCGTCATACTCTTCTTCTTCATTCTCTTCCATTAGGACCCCTCTTTCTCCGTGCTTGGTCCAACAGTTATAGCCGGACATGAAACCGGACTCAAACAGGTGGACGTGAATGGTTCTTGAGTTAGAGTAATTTCGATCATTCTTACAGCCAGCACATGGACAATACATAAAACCATCCGCCCGCTTGTTTGCCTCAGCCGCAACCAGAAAAGTATGCACGCCATTAATGAACTGGGGAGAGCATCGGTCATCGTACATCCATTGCCGGCTCATCTTCATTACACAACACCGAAAAGACCAAATTAATACAAGTTCATACACACTTGTTCTCATAAAGCAACATACAAACTCTCTAGCTAAAGCATTTAAATGCAACAACAAATGCGATCAAGATAACAACTAAGGTAACAATTGATCCAACAGCATAGTGATACCAAGCCTCACTATCAATGGCATATTTTTTAAATTTTCTAATCTTCAAGCGCATTGCATCCATCTTGATCTTGTGATCATCGACGACATCGGCAACATACAACTCCAGTTTCATCTTCTCTTCTTCAACTCTTTTCAATTTTTCTTTCAAATACTCGTTTTCTTTTTCAACCAAATTTAACTTCTTGACAAGAATATCTATGTCGGTTGCAATTTCCGGTTCACATACCTCCTAGATAAAAATATCTATGTCAACTTGATGGGCATAATTGTCATAAACGCGAAATGCAACAAATAGTTATAAAAGAGAATATATATACCACATCCGAATCATAAACCGGACGAGGGCCGACAGGGACGGATATTAAAGTCATGACACTATGTATAACAAACAATCATACATGTAAGAAAATTATACAATTAACTATATAAATCATACAAATAAGATTTTTTTTATAAAAAGGATAAGAACGAACAAGAGGGCTCACCAAGGTGTGGTGCCGGCAACGGGACAGTGCGGGCGATCGACGGTGGTTAGGACGGGACGGGAAGGCACTAAGTAAACCACACCTACACATGCAAAGTAAGAAGTTAATTTGAGCTCAAATTGCATATAAATCAAATGAACTACCACATATAAATACTCCCAAACTAAAACCCACAAATCACTATACTTATAGAGCATTGCAAGAGCTAATCTAGCAATGAGAGATGAAAGGACAAAGTTGCTAACCTTTGTGAACACTTGGATGGATGGGGTGCCTCCAAATCTTGACAAATTTTGGCAAAAATGGAGGATGAGCTCGAGGAAGAGGAAGAACAAAGGAGGGGAAAAGGGGAAAAACAGGGAGGAGTACTGTGCTCGGGCTGGCCGAAGGATTCATATAGGGGTTCTTTAGTCCCGGTTCGTGGCACGAACCGGGACTAAAGGTGAGCCTATAGTCCCGGTTCGTACCACGAACCGGGACTAAAGGTAATCGTGGGGCCCTCGGCTGACACCAGCCTGGCACAACCCCTTTAGTCCCGGTTCGTGTTACGAACCGAGACTAAAGGTCCGGAACGAACCGCGACTAATGATGCCCGTTCCGAACCGGGACTAATGGTCACATTAGTGCCGGTTCAAAACCAGACCGGGACTAATGCTTTGGACAAAAGGTCTGTTTTCTACTAGTGTATATTCCCCTCTCCTCTAGCAGAATACATACAATTCATTACCTATTACCTACTTTGCTTCCATCTTTCTTCCTAATTGTGCACACACACAAATATATATTAAAAACACCGTAGGCCTATCCTCTTTTGCGACAAAGATTCAAATACATTATAAAGGTTCGCTAGAAGTAAAAAGCACCCCAAACATAACAAAAATTACACCGAGGTCTTTGGACCACCTAACGATCATTATTGTTGCCAAAACGAGTCACTGATGTGTCGTTGTTGCCGCTCCCATACCCGAGCCGACCTAACCTTGTTGATGACAGCGATAAAGTCTTCATGCATGTGCCCCTATAAGAACCAGCGGCCTGGAGCCACAGTCGTTGCCGTTGAACCCTTTAATTGATCTAAAGAACATCACACCAAATCTCACCATCGCGTATGCATGACGAGAAACCCTAACCTTGCCACCCTAAGGAACCAACAGGAATCTACTTCGGAGCTCCATCGAATCCCTCCTAACAGACAAACTCGAGGCAGATCGGAGCCTAGAAGATCGACTCGAATATGAAGCGCCGCAATCCATTCTAGCGTCGCCCCTGCGAGGACAAAAACCTAACCTATCTACTAGCCGGAGCGAGGCACCAGGATTCCCCTCCCCACCACCAGCCGTAGAGGCGGCAGACATAGGGGGGGCAAATCCAGGGGTTCATCGACAGAAATATATGGGAGGAAGGCTTTGCCCTAAATGCCTTGCGAGAGGGGAAATATCTATCTTTCTCTCATTTATTTTAGCCCCACCAGTCCTATTCATCGGGATGACGTGTTGATCGAGTCTATGGGTGCAGGTGTGCTTTTCTATGGTATAGCTACACTGTCGCGCTTGTGCCATTGCGAGTGGCCCTTTAGTGGTCCCATTCACACATTACGTTAATGCGCAAGCCTTTGGTGAGTTGGCAACCCTCTTGCATTGTCGATGGCGGTACCATAGTAGTGGTTATGGAGATTCTCGTGGCGTCACCGCCACCAATGCAATGCATGGCGACTGTGATGGAGGGTGGCTTCTCGATGGTGCCAGCACGAGCGCGACAACTTTTGCGTTAGTTGGTATGTTGTCATCCGGGTCTCCACACCCTTCCCTTCCTCCTCTCGTCACTGTTTGCCGTAATGGTTGCTTCTAGCTGCGATTAGTGCAGCTGTGATGAGGCACGACGTCATGTTCTTCTCCCATTTGATGTCGTTGTTGCCCCCTAGTTTACTCGTATCCAATCTCTATTATGTAACCCTTCATTCAGTGGATATGGAAGTGTGTCGTAGGGCTATTGCCGCATTAGGGTGGCTAAACCTGGGTAATGCCACAATGTCTCCATGGTCATAGACGGGATCCCTTCAGGCACTATCCCCTTTTTATGAGAAAATTTCACAAGTACTCCATTCATTCCAAAGTAACTGAAGTGTTGGGTTTGTCCTAAATCAAACTTGTTTAACTTTGACCAACTTTATAGAAGCATGTGTTAATTAAGATCTAAAACACTAAATACACATAGTACGAAAATATAATCTATAAAGAATCATGTGCTACGCCTCCTTTTCGGTCGTGCGGATCTTTGTGCTAAACATGCTACTTCTTTAGCTATTTTTGGAGTGTTGGCTTGACAAGAGTCCCCCTTCCTTGTTAGCAGCCTTTTGGCGGATGATAACCGAGTTTTGATTAAGCAGTCCCTAGTTCGCATAAAAAAGACCAATTTGATGTTTCAACTGTTAATTTTTTTTATAGACTTGGTCAAACTTAAACAAGTGTAACTTATGATAAACCTAGAATTTGAATTGATTTGGAATGGAGGGAGTACATCTGTATATATTAGTCTGTAACATGGGAATGCCGATTTGGCTCTAGGGAGCATATGCTCCTGTATGAACAGTAAATTCAAAATAAATAGTAGATTACTTAATAAATTCTGATTCTTTTAGATGTTCATGTTAGTGTAACGAGCATGCTTGATAATTTTTATGCAAAATGGGATAGTAGTGTATCGTTGATGAAAAAACAAAATTAAGTGTAACATTTGGAGTTAAGATTTGTCGGTTGACTTGTCGTTTTTACGGGTTAAAATGCTTAAGCTTTTTTCCTAAAAATTTCCAGGTAGCATTTTGGTGTAACAATGAACATATCTATTTTTATTTGTTGACATTTGCAAAATACATTTTGGGCGCGTTGAAGCATATGCTCCATAGGAGAACGTATCTGGTGCACCAGAGCTTCTTGTGCTACTCGTGCACCATACTCCCTTAGCACATTTTCAAATGTTCGAAAAAATCTGAATTTATTTTAGCAGATTCACATAACATTAATGTATGTTGTCACAAAAATTCAAATCAAAATTCAAAACATAGCTCGAGGTATAAAAATGACAAATTCGACACTGAATAGTACATCACAAGTTGGGCTTTAGATTTGGCCCATTATCACATTTTTTTTTGCGGGGGGAAAGGGATTTTCATTAATCAACCAGGATCAGAATGATCCATCTCACATAGTTTTACAACCCAATTTGGGCCAGACCGCAACCAGACTGCGGTTTTAACATCAACTCTCCCAATCCTGGCAAGCTCATGACTTACTCTATTTCTTGAGCGCCTAACCGCTCTAACTACCACCTCTTTGTCAGAATCAAGTAGCTCTTTTATCTCATGCACTAGGCAAGCATCCGGGGACCTATCAATATTTTTTTGGTTAAGCATCATCGCCGCTTCAGTGCTGTCCGTTTCCAGAATAAACGGTAAAGAGCTCCATTCCAGCGCGAGTGCAACTCCCTCGCGACAAGCTTGCAGTTCCGCCTCCAGCGCGTTATTGCATGTGAACAAGTGACAACATGAAGAGAAAATAATTTGGCCCATTATCACATTGATGTCACATTTGTCATTTTTATATCTCGAGCAATGTTTCAAATTTTGATTTGAATTTTTATGACAACATAGATTGATGTTTTGTCAATGCACTAAATTTCTATAAACATTTTTTAATGTGTAATCAGCGTTCGGTGCACCGGTAGCACGAGAAGCTCCGGTGCACCAGATACGTCCTCTGCTCCATAGAGCCGATTTTTTTTTTGAGAAAAGAGCTGCTCTATTCATAACAATAGCTTACATAGACACCCTCAAAAAAGAAAGAAGATACAACATGGAACACAACCGGGCAACTTCCAGACCATCGCCAGACATCGCACAGAACACCGCCGTCGACCCAAGAGTAGACCGAAGCTGAAGACAACGCCAAGCCCACTTGTCGCCCCGGGGATAACAAGACCCCCGCCTTCAAGGTTTTAAAGCCGCATGAGCCACCCGACGCCGGGCGGGATCTCATATCGATGAACACATATCTGCAACGACAATAAGGGCCATCCGCAGCAGCAGCACACACTGAGAACACGCCGCTATCCGAACGAGACCGGAGAGGAAGAAGAAGACCAGCGTCTTTTGTGAGGGGCTCAAACCTGCAGCTCCACCAAACAACCAACAACGTACAGAACAAACAAACCAACCCAACCCCTGCACCACCACCGGCACAACGACGAGAGGGAAGGGGACAACAAACCCATGGCACGAACGCCGACGCCGCTTCGACGACCAGCCGGGGAAGACACAACAGAGCACCCCATATCCTTGCCAGCTCTGTATCCACGCATATCACCGGAGATGGAGAAGACACAGGGGCCACCTTATTCATCTCCGCCGCCACCACCACTGAAGCAGCCGAAGCACCGGACGGAGAGCAGACGAACAAAACCACATCGGACCAACTTGTGTAGTCCGAGAACCCACGAGGAGCAAAAGCTTCCCCCGATCCGTCGCAGCCACGAACGAATGAGGGAGCCCAGCCACCGCCAGAACTCGCGGGATCGAGAGATCCGCGAGGAGCAAAATCTCCCCTCACACCGGCGCTACCACTGATGGATAAGGGAGCCAAACCACCGGACGATCCATAGATCAGCGCGCGAACCACGCCGTCCTCATGCCAGCACCACCAGCGCCGGCAAGGGGAGGGAAGAACGGCGAACTTATTTTTCCGGAACGGCGACGAACACCCCACCAAATCGACGCCACCGGGACCTAATCCTACCCTATCTACACACCGGGAGCAGAGGAACGGGATCCCCACCTCCTCCCGCCGCTGGAGCGGGCGGAGGAGGCAGGGATCCGCGCCCTCGCCGGCGGGATCCGGGTATCGAACTGACCGCTCCCTTTTCGCCTCTCTCGGTACAGTAGAGAGGAGGGGAGGGGAATCGGGGGAATTGATTACTAATAGAGCCGAATTGGATTTCCGCTGTAACATGGACTCTTTTGGAGTGCTTATATGAATCGGCCCGGCCCAGATGATAACACGATGGTTCAGCCCATAAGGCTGCCGCCACGCTTGCGTAAATACGGCCGAGCCCACTGCCACAAACCCAAAGCCCAAAACTTGAAGCGGGTTTCCGACCCAACAAAGTGTGCAAAACCCGTCAACCCGCAAAAACCTCCCTCTTTGCCCTGCGGCTGCGGCTTGTCCCCAAACCCCAAAACCCTACCTCCCCCCCGCCGTCTCGCCGCCCTCCTCCTCTCGCGTCCTGCCCCCATTTCCCCGCCCACCCCAGAACCCTAGCTAACCCTCGCCGCCGCCGCCGCCATGATCACCGGCGGCCAGAGCTACGTCTCGGCGCCGCCGGCCTTCTCCGCCGACGGCCGCTTCCTCCTCGTCTGCTCCGGCCGCTCCGTCTCCGTCTTCAGCACCTCCACCGGCATGCTGGTAAGCGCAACCCGACCGCTTTTGTTCACCATCTTCCGGAGGCTTGTCCATCCCCCGCGTGTGGCCTCGTGAATGAAGCTGATGTGACTCGCTCCTTGGGGGTCTGTTGTGCTGCAGGTGTCGGAGCTGGAGGGGCACGAGGGGGACGTCACCGCCGTCGTGGTGGTGCCGCCGCAGAGCAACGCTGCGGCGGCTGCCAAGCTCGCGAGCCACTGCTGGACGGCGGGGCTCGACGGTTTCCTCATCTACTGGGACTTCGCCACCGCCGAGCTGGTGCGGAAGGTCAAAGTCGATGCCCCAGTCCACTCCATGGTGAGCCGCTCGTCCATCGTCTTATGCTAAGTCTGCTGATTTGAAGTTGAGATACAATAGGTGGGGCTAATGTTTCTTATCTGAGTGCAGGTGATTCCCAACATAAGCAAAACATTGAAAGTAACCGAGGTGTATGCTCCTTTCGCATTCGTCTCTGTGGAAGCTTTGAGCAAGAAGGCTATTCAAGACAAGGCAAAGGGTAAGCCAGTTACTAAAAAGAAGGAATTGTGGGGGCAGATGAGGATTTATGACTTGACGAAAGGGTGCCAAGTGGGTTCTGAACTGGCTCAGGTGAGGTTTTCAGATTTACACATTCCATTGTCCAGATGAGAATTTATGACAATTTCTATCCTTAGAACCTCATCATGTCATTATTTTCTTTTATCCTAACAGACACGGAAGCCAGAAAAGATTGTCGTGAGTGGTTCTGGAGAATTTTTGGGCATTGCAAATAAGAGACATCTCTATATATGGAGCATACCTACGAAAGATTTTAATCATGACAATATAAGGAAAATAAAGCTTGGTCACACAAAAAAGTTGAGCACCCTGGCCTTCCATCCAAGTGAGAGAATCGTTGCTGGTGGTGATGTAACAGGGAGGATCTTAATCTGGAGAGGTTTTGGAAAGGCCAAGTTTTCTGGAACACATGGTGCAAAGTCTCAAGTTGATGAAGAAAGGGATGGTGTAAGGGGTAAAGATGATGCGGGTACTTGCACTACATGGCACTGGCATTCTAGCGGAGTGAACTTTCTCAAATTTTCTTCCGATGGAGCTTACTTGCTCTCAGGTTTTGATTACTGATGCTTTTACTTTTTATCGATGCCATTTTTATACTACATTTTAGGCTTGTATGTTGACCCTGATGTCTAGTCTTGTAACTTTAGTGACAAGCATCTTCTTATCTTATAGGTGGTATGGAGGGGGTTATTGTTGTATGGCAACTAGATACTGGAAAGAGAAGGTATAAGCCACGTCTAGGATCTCCTCTTCTGTTCTATGTAGATTCTCCAGACTCTTCCATTTCCTGTGTAAGTATCACTTCTTTTACCTCCTGTATGATATTTCAGTGTATTTACAAGGACCTGAGATCTATTTCTCCTCAGAGAAGTTATTTGGTGATTTAAGAAGTTCTGTGAATCTGGTATTCTGGCATGTCGTAATCCTAAACTTTGCTCTGCTTCTTGGTTGTGTGAATAGAAGTTTCGTTTGTTTCAGATCTGTAGACATACCTAAACTTTGCTCTGCTTCCTGGTTGTGTGAATATAAGTTTTGTTTGTTTCAGATCTGTAGACATACCTAAACTTTGCTCTGCTTCTTGGTTGTGAGTAACGGAAGTTTAAAAAAAGAGATCATCAGATTCCTAGTAGGCACACCTAGCGTGAAATATGTGAACATGTTTATCATGTAGTCATTCTGCATGATTTTATAGTATCATTTGGTTGCTACTTCTCGTCTGCTTTATAGTTTGGATGCATAAATCCGCTTTCCCTCCTTTTATCGTGTTGCTGCTAAATTTGTACTCCCTCCATTCCAATGAATAAGGCGTGCACACATTTCAAAATTGAACTTTGACCATAAATTAGACCAACTAAATGTGGGTTATATGTGACAGAGATTGTACCGTTGAATTCGTACTCGAAAGAAGTTTTCCATGGTACAATATTTAAGTCGCACAAAATATATATTATTGGTGGTCAAAGCCCAAAGAGAAAATGTTGTGATAGTATCAGGTGTAGTTGCTGTCACAGCAGTAGAACATTTCGAAGTAGTAATGTTAGAAGGTTGGTTCACCGATGCCTCTTTGTGCAGTAATATTTACTTAGAGAGGATGCCGATTCATGAATTCGGGCTCGTACAATATTAGGAACTGATCAAACAATGTGATTGGAACTGAATGAATAAAGTATATCTGTCGAGCTTTCACTTTGTTATATAGACGTGAACTGTATTTACTTGTAAACTGGGCTGGGATGAGGATGTTGATTGATAGAGTGATATCGACATCATATTCCATTCTGAATTGGGTCGCCAAGACGCCAAGCTTTTCATGCTACAATTTTTTGTTATATGCAGGTGTCATGTACAAATAATCAAGTTCATCTTCTAAAAATGCCTAACATGGAGGTCCTGAAAACCGTTGCTGGAATTAAGGTTTGTGCATCAAAATCTGCAGTTCTGCCCTTTAATTGTTTATGCCAGCAAATGACATCGCCAGATTTTGGTTACCCTCGTTCTGACAATTATTCAATATGCTTGAGACTTATGGCTATATATATTGTCTGTGTTTATCTCCCTTTATACTGTCTGTGTTTGTCTCCTCAGCTACCTATTGCTTCCGCGGACTTGAGTCGACGAGATGTGTATGGATTTGATTCCACTAATGGCCTTGTTGCTATACCAACACAAGATTACTGCATACAATTCTACAATTTGTTTGAGAACACTGAGGTTTCAGAGGTAAGACAATCAACTTAAGAGATTTATTGTGCGCAACATTTTAATAAAATTGACCCCAGTACTGTTAACCTGCTCAGGTGCAAGTGTGTGAGAGGAACTTTCAGCCTGTTGACGATATTACGGTGCGATACCTTTGTCCCATCCTGCCTCTGTTTAACCACTTAAGTTCTCTTCTTTATAGTCTATGTTTCTTTTAATGAATTTTCTTCTCAATGGTTATGTTGTATCTTAATTTTGTGATAATATTTCAAAGCACCAAATAGGCTGCTGTAATCTTCTGAACATGGTTGACATACTTGCTGTGTCGTATTTACTACTCCCTCTGTAAACAAATATAAGTCGTTTTAGATCACTAAAATAGTGATCTAAAACGTCTTACATTTGTTTACATAGGGAGTATCATAGATTTCTTTCATGGGGATCTCTAGAATAAACTATTATGTGATATTCATAATTTGTCACTCTCTGTTTGGTATTCACAATTTGACACCTTTTATTTTCCCCTTAATATAGATGTACATTTCTTTAGTTTCATTGTCCATTGGTGGCAATTTAATGTGCACTGTGGAGGTCAAGCTTCCTGAAGAAGAATTAGGTGGCCTTGTTACACTGAAATTTTGGAACCAAGGGTCTCGTGCTGGACAATTTCATCTGTCCACTGTAATTTATGAGCCTCACAGGTTGGTGTACATGCTTATTAGGTCACTGATAGATATATAGTGATACTATGTTTTCTGACTCGTATGTTCCATAACAGTGATGCTGGGATTTCTTGCGTTGCTTTCCATCCAGGAAAAGACATGGCCGTGAGTTCTTCGTTTGGTTGCAACTTCAAGGTGTGCATGTCATATCAGCTTTGTGGATGATGCTCTATTTGATTCTCTCCGTATCCTGAGTATATTTTGACCTGTAGGTGTGGGTCCAAAGTTTGTCTTTACAATCAAGTGATGGAAAAAGCCAATCTGGTTGGAGATGCCAATCAGTTGGCTCATACAAGTGAGTTGACCATGATTTTCCTCTAAACAATACTACATGTTTACATTTAGTTGTACAAAGACTAGTTATAAGCATATTTAGTGTGAATGTTTAACGACCTGTCTAATCACACATATAAAGAGTGATCATTTCATTTATTGTCTATTGACTTGTCAAATTATGCAGATGATATTTTGAATAACTTAATTTTGCAGGAAGAAACCTATGACAGCCGCAGCCTTCTCAGGCGATGGATCTGTTCTTGCGGTTGCAGCTGAGAGCGTCATTACACTGTGGGACCCTGATAATAATGCACTTGTTGGTGTGATTGCAGAAGCATTATCGGTATTTATTGTTCTTTCTGTTGTACTTTTGCCACTATATTGACACTGGTGATTTGATTTTCCCCCTCTAAATTTGCAGCCCATTACAAAACTTTCTTTTGCTGGGGATTCGGCTTATTTGATGTCTCTATCTCAGAGTTCAAAACCACAGGTTGCAGTGTGGAATGTGTCAAATCTTTCCATGCAATGGTCCTACACCCTTTTTGCAGAAGGTATAAAACTATGATGGCAAACTTCCATGAAGGCGGAATAGCATCTAGCACATCATGAATGCTTTACATTTTTCACTACGCATTCTGTTTCTGGTATTGGGTAACCCAGTTGTGGAGTTCTGAATCTGTAATATTGGTAGAGGTATAAAGCTGCTTAGCCATGCCAATTAGGGCACACTAAAATGATCTGGCACAACCTTGTTGCATCAGTTTTTACTGGTTGCACGACTATTACTCCCTTAATAACTCAGGCCAGTATGACCATTCGGATAAATTTGGCTATCTTCAAGGGCTACCAAATGATCACTCAAGTAGCCCAGTTCCAGTGTAATACTGTTAACAGATGTGGTTCATGATCCAATTGTGTTACACACTTGCATCATATGGAGTAAAGCACCACACTATAATTACTGTAGTAGCCCTTGTTCTAGCCTGGTTCCTCGTACCAACATAACAAAATGTTTTCAGGCAAGCACATTTGATCTAGTTCTCATGTTAGTGTTTATGCTTTGACAGCTGCATGTTGTTCGTCAAGTAAGAGTGAATTTGCGGTTCTTTCTCTTCTAAGCTGTCCTGAAGGAGGAGCACCAGCAGAGCAAGATGGGGTAATACTGATTTTCGGTGCAGAAAATTCAAAACCAGTTTCCTCCTGGTCTGTAAAGAAGGTATGCTCAGAAAACTTGCTATATTTCATGACCAACTAGTTTTGAAGTGCAATATAGACTTTGTGGAAGTGAATTTTTTGTTTTTGTCCACTTTAAGAATTTGCAGCTTTGTATTGTAGTCCGTTATAGGGTGCAAGGGACCACCTCATCCTAAGATAGGTTGGGATCATCCCGTGATTTGGTGGATGGGTTGGGACCAACTCATCTGGTGCTTCATTTTGTTGTCATACATATTACAGCAAGACTATGAAGTTGTGATTTAATTTGCTATCATTCGCCATAAGGTTGTGTCTATGATGTCGCCACGCCATACGCCATAACCGTTATAATGTTATGAAGGGGGTCGGTCGCCATAAAATGCGTTACGCCATAAAAACATTGGGTGGCACTTGACCAACCCATTCTATTTGTAAAACCAAGCAAGTGGGTTATGTTTAGAGTTAACATTAAATGGTCCATTCACCGTCTTGTTCCTCTAAGGCTCTAACCACACACTGGTAGTCCATTGTGTGTTGTCTAGGTTCTGTTGGTTTTGTTGTTTGGTTTCTTCTCCACTGAATGTATTTACTTTTAAAAAGGGGAATTCACCAAGGAGTGTATTAATGCATACCTTTGATTACCTTCTCATTTCTTTCAGGCAAAAGGGGGTAGCATTGCTTTTGTGAAGGATGACCTCTCTATGGATGCAAACACTGACGACACAAGAGATGGAGAGGCTTCATTGCTGGTTTACGTAAATGGTTCACATGAATATGTTATCTTTGATCCCCGAAAGAACGAGGAGCCGCAAATCAGCAAGGTTACACGGAAAAACATTCAAGACGATGAACATGGTGAGTTTGTTGTACGACTTTGTTGCTTTCTTAACCTGCTTTTCTTATTAATAATCTGTATTTGCTAGTCGAAAGGTTTAAATGGCACTTGACTATCACATTACAAGTTGTCATGTATTGTTAAATGTCATCATACCTCAAAGACTTTCTGAATATCGTTTACATTGTGCTTGGTGAAAGCAATTTTGACCTATTCCTTGCTGCACTAGAGCTCAATAGAAAATGTACTCATGGTCATCTCTGTTGTTTCAGCACCAATCGGTTATGCTTCTATTTATGGAGAACTTCCAAAACTGGAACTGAAGAAAGAGGTTTCAGATATCCCATTTATCCCATCGGAGAGACCCTGGGAAACTATATTCACCGGATCATCTCATGCTCTCCCGCCTCTCACGAAACTGTGTTCTGTTTTCTTGTCATCATTGCTGGAGAAGAGACCAGTTACAGACGAGTGAGAAGCACCCACCGAAGTTTTGTCGCAATATATAATGGTATACTTGCTAGTTGCAGTTGTCAGTGTAGAAGCAAATGAACGCTGACTCGTGCCGCCAAGGCAATCGATCTATACCCAGAAGACCACAGTATCATGGACATCGACGCTTGTCACGCAACCCGGTGGGTGATGGCAATGAAATTTGGTGACTGGATCAGAGCTCCTTTTGTAGTGACATTTAGTAGTATCAGTGAATCGGTGTACTGATCCTAGCAATTTTGCCCGTTACAGTTTAATCTGTAATCTGAACTTTTGTTGTGACAATTGAGTGTTTTCAGCCAGTGAAGAGTTTGTGGCACGACGATACAACCATAACCTGTACATCACGCGATGTTGATCGGATGATTTGGAGACTGAAAATCTGTCGTTTTTATTATTAATCTATCCTTGCACGCTTGGTGGACTTGATTATATATGCAAATTTATGTATTTTGGACTTCAATGCAAAATGGCTGACAAACATGCGCAGGCAGCCAGCTCCGTAAACCATTCTTGGAATATTTCTCAAAGAACGGCTCTGCTTCAGAAATTAGTTGAGCTCACGTAACAGAAAATACATCAGACAATGTGAATGTTACAACAAGGCGCTGTTCTATACTCTATTAGTGATATACTACCCCGCTCCTAAATATAAGCCTTTTTGGAGGTATAGATACAAGTCTTTTTAGAGATTCCAATGCGGACTACATACGGAGCAAAATGAGTGACCTCCGTTCCTAAATACAAGTCTTTTTAGAGATTCCAATGCGGAATACATACGAAGCAAAATGAGTGAATCTACACTTTAAAATACGTCTATATATATATCCGTAGGTAGTTCATATTGAAATCTCTAAAATGACTTATATTTAAAAAGTGAGGGAGTAAGCGATCTTATATTTTTTTACAGAGGAAGTATCAAACTGTTACAACTTCGGCATAATTTCATCAGGCTCTGCACGGAGGAGAAAACCATGGCGAAGCTCACCAAAATCCTTTTAATTCTGTCATGGGCACACTTTTGTTGGATAATAATGACCCCGTTTCGTTAGCGAACTAAAACCACGACACTTATTTTGGATCGGTACCAGCCTGCTTTCTGTTCATACTACCAAAGCCAAAAAGGAAAAATGAGTACGAAATTAAAGCATAACCCAGACTGCAGACAAATTGCAGACACAACTGAATTTATCAGCTCTGTGCCAAGGAACAGAAGGGGGTAACCATGGCAGAGAAGTTCAAAATGCATCAGCCGTATATCCTTATTAGAGCACTGAACAAAAAGTTGACCAGCCTACTTTTTCAGAGAAGGAACATGCTGACAGTCATCAATGAAAATTACCGGCAGAGCCATATTAGTTCTGAACACGCTGACAGCCAATGTATGCAGGCTGCTTAAAATGCTCAATCAAGATTTCTCATGAGGTTTAAACCATGTACCATGATTTGCATGATTAAACTTCGTTCTGAAGTTTTTCAAAAATAAATAAAATAAAAATACTCGCAAGCACGACCATAGCGTGGCCCAACCGAACCATCAGCTAATCTCTCTC
Source organism: Elymus sibiricus (assembly GCA_039707655.1). Taxonomy (NCBI): domain Eukaryota; kingdom Viridiplantae; phylum Streptophyta; class Magnoliopsida; order Poales; family Poaceae; genus Elymus; species Elymus sibiricus. The sequence goes on from CM077672.1 coordinate 62,020,138, forward strand.
TCCCTCCATCGCCATTGCTAACACCTTCAAGCACTGGTCAGCAGTCAGCTCCCCAACAAACATTGCATGCACGCGTGTGTAGCGTACGACTACAAACCCGTACCTAAACCTCCCCACAAGCTCCTACATATACGGCCTGGAAGAGCCCGGCAATGCAGCACCACGGCCAAGACGTGCTACCGGCGAAGAGTTCGACGTGGCGTGACGTACAACCGACCTCCACGATGGTCGATCGTCGCCGCGCCTTCGTCGCCGTCGCGAAGCTCTGCCTCGTCTTCGCGCACGGCGTGGCCGCGGCGCGGCCGCTGGAGGGGGACCAATTTGCCGGCGTGGCACCGGCGGCGGCGGCTGCGGATATGGTGATGGACGAGTCCGCGGCGTCGCCGGATGGATCTGCCACGTGGGAGCGCGGGGATGAGGCCCTCGGCGCCGGGAAGTGGCTGCCCCTGCCGCTGCCGACCGCGCTGACCGGCGGCCTGCGGTTCCCGGGGGTGTTCCAGCTCCCTGCGGCGACCGTGGGCGCGTCCATGCCGTGGATGGCCGGCGCGCCGCCCGCGCTCGCCGGGCCGGGCATGCCGGCGCTCGTGCCGCCGTACATCGGCGTGACCCGACAGGAGCAGCTCAGCGTGTGGGCTTCGCTGTTCAACCCGTTCCGTGTCAGGCCGAGGGTGCCGACCCAGCCGTCGTCGGTGCCGGCGGAGCCCAGGGTCCCCGCCGTCGCCAGCGCAGGGCTCGACAGGACGACGACCGTGGAACAGCCGGCCGCCGGCGCGCAGATCGGCGAGCCCAAGTGGGGCGTCTTCTTGGGATCCGCAACTCCAAACAACGGCGGCTAGCTTAGCTCAAGGCGCCGTGCCGCCGTGGCCAAATAAGCTAATTAGCTTAGTATATTATAGTACTACTAATTAAGTAAAAAATCTCAAAAAAATATATATATAAGGGAATGATGTGGACCAGAGCATGACCAAGGCATCAAAGAGTGGGGTTCATGCTAGCACAAATGTTAAACCATTAGAGCAGCCAAAGGAAGACATGGGCAAAACCATTATCTTAGTTGGGAAGCTTCCGGTGACTATTTTGGGAGAAATGACACATCAGATTTCTAGCTGCAACTTTCCACCTAAACCTAATTAATTCTAGAAGGTTCTAGCATGTTTTAGAGGCTGCATAAGATGGTGTTTGAAGTCAGCTTTCATTCAAAAAAAATGATGCATCATTTGAAGTCTTGAGTCAAAAGTTGTGCAAATTCCCATGCAAGCTGTCCAGTATTAATTACAGCGCGAGGCTCAACAAGTTTGCTCATGCTACAGCTTGGGGCTCATGAATTTACTCTTCATTTTGAGTTGTTTTCACACCTAACTAGTAGGTGCTTCTAGTATAAGTACTCCCCAGCTGTTCCATGTGAAGGGGGGATGAGATTTCTGAGTTTATGTTTGTAGAACAGCCAAAGTGGTCGGACCCTTCCCCGGACCCTGGGCAAGCGGGAGCTACATGCACCGGGCTGCCCCTTTATGTTTGTAGAACAGCCGGTGAGGGTTGTGTCGTGCTGAGAGCACTAGTATCGTTGAGTGTTAGCTCGTGTGTGTGGATTGGAGGGTCTGTCCTCGATTCATATAGGATCCTTGTGGTTCCCTCTTGTGATTCTACATAGGTTCACAAGTTCATGGTTTGGGTAGCGTCCTTGTAAACCAAGCTAGTTATCCGCTGCAATCTATTTGAGAGTGTTTTCTCTTGTTCTTTGCCATTTGAGAGAGATAGTTGCTGCTCCTTGTGAGTTGTTTGGCACCGTGAAAGATCGTTTCAGCGGCGTCTCGCATCATCTTGGCATCAGAGCTATAGGTTGATCACAGTGATATTTTCTCTCTCGCTGATTTTGTTCTTGAGAAGCTTCCATGGGTTCGAGGAGGTCCAGCAGTGTTAATGGTGTGCATGGAGGTGGACGCCTCATGGAGGAGGAACCGCCACTTCCCATGTATGATCCTAGCTTGCAGCCCGCCTATGTGTTGGCATTAGAGGATACACGAGAGTATGTGTTGAACAGGGTGGAGAGGCGCATATCGGCCGTGGAGACTAACCTTGGCCGGAGAATCGATTCTCTCACCGAGGAACTCCGTCAAGATAGGCTTGCTGCATAGGGTCGACATCGACAACTCCCCAAACAGCCGAGCCAACGCCACCTTGAGGAGGGGCATGGAGAGCACATCCACGTCTACTCCGGCGATGCCAATAGCTACTACACTGCACCACCTCGGCGTGCTCGCCACGACCAGCGAGGTGCTATTTGGGTGCCACCGTTTCCACCACGAGATGGACTTGCTGCACGGGGTCGACATCGACAACTCCCCATACAGCGAGACCACCATGGAGAGCTGTAACATCCCCATGTATTAAGCTAGAGTGATCATCCTTTTGATAATGCCAAGTCACCATGATTAACAGTGCTTGATCATCATTTGAGTCATATCTCATTTCAAATTCCAATTCAAATTGAAATTCAAATATAAGTAAAAATAAAAGTTGTTCAAATTTGAAAACTAAATAGTTCATAATTTTGGAAATATTCCATTATAAATAATGTTCAGGAAACAATATCACCTAAATTCACTAGATGACTCTAACATCCAAAAACAGTACCAAAACAGTACCATTTAATCCCATTTCTTTTAATAAAAATTCAAATGAAATCATTTTGTCACCAAACCTTTTTCTGGCAGTGATAAATATTGCCTAGTATTTAATTGGACAAGTCTCACATTTTACAAAAGTCATTTGGTATGAAAAGAAAAGGCAAAACAGTAGCTAATAAAAGAAACAGAAAAATAAAAGAAAAAGAGCACCAGTGCACTGTTGGACTGGGCCCAAGTGGCGCACAGTGCGGCCCAGCCCAGCCTGGCCGGCCTTTTCCCTTACCTCCCGCTCGGCCATAGTGGCCATGGCGCCACCCGCACGCGCTCGCCGTTCCAGCCGCGCCCGCTCGCCCTCGCGTCGCTACAGGAGCCCTGGGGGATAAGATCGCTGTCGTGGATCTCAGGGACGAGGCCAGGATCTTTCCCCCCTCTCCTCTCGCTCGCTTTATTCCTTCCCCTCCATGGCCGACGCGGCCATCGCCGTCCGCAGCCCGCCCGCGTAGCCACCGCCACCGTCTCGCCTCGCCGCCGTGCCAGATAACTCCGCCGTGCTCAGCTACGCCGTCCGCGGCAACGAACCGGAGACGGGAGCCACTGCAGCCTCGGCTACGACCTCTTCTTCCTCCTTTGGCCGCCGTCTTCTTCGCCGCCGTCGAGCCTCCCCCGAGCCCGCTTTGCTCGCCTACTGGGTCGCTGTGAGCCTCTCTCTCTTTCCCCTCTCTCCTCGTGCTTGTTTGCGAGCTCTAGCGCCCGATCCGCCGTCCACCGAAGTGCTCCGCCGCGCGAGCTCGTCGCCGGCATGGCTCCGGTGACCATATGGTCTCGCGCGCGCGTCCGTTAGCATTGCCGCAACGCGCAGACCCTCCCTAGCCGCTCCATTTGCACGTTTGCGCGCCGTGCCGCCGTTTTCGCCCGTGCTCGAACTCCGGCCGCCGCGCGCGAGCTCGCCGACGTCACTCCGGCGCATCTCCGGTGATGCCACCACCACCATTAGACGCGGCGCACTCTCCTCGTTCGAACACGACCTCTCGCGCGCTAAACAGGCCACTATGGGCGATTTCCGCCGCTGCCCCGCCGCTCGCCGCCATGGATTTGGTCGCCGGAGTAACTCCGGCGCCGGCGTCCGACGTGGCTGCCACCTGGCCGCCCTGGGCCACTGACCTGTGGGCCCAGAGGGTCCGTTGACCGGGTTGACCTGGTCAAACCTGCTGACTGGGTTTGACCAGTCACTGACAGGTGGACCCCGCGCAAATTAAACATTTTTATAAATAATATAATGCTAATTAATCTGTTAATTAGTCCGTGTCACTGACAGGTGGGGTCCCACCTGTTAATTAACCTAATTAACTTAATTAACCACTGTTTAATTAAAACAGTCACTGACCAGTGGGACCCACTGGTCAGGTTTGACCCTGGCCAGCTGGGTTTGACCGATGACGTCACCCTGACGTCACGGGTTACTGTTTCGGATAATTCGGATTTATTAATTAAAACAATTCCAGAAATTCAGTAAAACTTTGAAAAATCATATAAAATAAACCGTAACTCAGATGAAAATAACTTATATATGAAAAATGATCAGAAAAATATGACGAATACGAATACGCTACCCACATACCTGTCCGCCCTCTCTAGCATGATGAACATGGAACTTTCCCCTCCGATTCATCTGACCGATAATTGCCCGGAGCTGGTAAAACACCTCCAGATGTTTCCCGCTCCGACTAACTTGCGTAGTACTGCATTAGGCCACCCCTCGAATAACGTGCTGCCATGCCATGCATCTGTGTTGCATTTGTCTGCTTTTATTTATGGTTTCTCCCCCCTCTTCTCTCCGGTAGACCCCGAGACCGACGCTGCTGCCGAGTACGACTACGCCCCTGACGACCAGCCCCTTTCAGCAGAGCTTCCAGGCAAGCAAAACCCCCTTGATCATTCCAATATCGCCTATTCCTTCTCCCCCATGCTTGCATTAGAATTTGCTACTCTAATTGATTGCTCCTATTCTGATGCATAGCATGTTTTTGTAACCCGCTGTTGTTACTTTATCTGTCATCCTAAACTGCTTAGAATAGGTTGGTTAGTGATCCATCAGTGACTCCTCACCCTTGTCCCTGTTGCCCCGCTTTGTTACCAGGGCCTCGATCTTTGTGATCGATGTGCAGAGACCGTCACATCACCGCACACCCCTTAGTTGTATGACTCCGCAGGGCTACTATCAAGTGCCGAGGGTGATACCTCGTATTGCACTCCTGATGATATCTCTGTAGTATAGCACATCGGTGGTGATTGCAGAGGGTGATTCCTCGCTCTCCCCTTCCCGATGATGACTCGGTCGTGAAACCCCTCAAGTGTGGAACAACAAGGGTGATTCCTCCTGGTTCTCCTTGACAGATTACATCGAGTAGGAATCCATCGAGGGTGATTCCTCGGGTTCCCCTTGATGTTATGGACACACGGTTACCGTGGCTTTTACCTCAGACCCTGTTGGAGGCGGGTCGACCCCGAGGGGTACCCTCGGGGAAATGTGGAGACGGGTTGACCTGGAGGGTACCCACGAGATGATTATGAGGCGCGGCCGGGCAGGTAGAGACCGCCCTAGAGAGGGATGGGCCTGACCCTTGTTGCACTTCCTCGAGACGGGACGACAGGAGTACTGATCGTCACCGCGAGCTCCCAACATACTAACGGATTTGGGTATTTGATCTGAGTTGGCCGCTGGCCTATACGCACTACCACCACGCGGGATAATGGTTATGGGACCCTCTATGACGTACGTTCCTTCCGAAAGCGATCCAGATGTCACAGTTCAGAGATGCAGGCTGATTGTTGGGGTGGGCTGGTTACGTCACTTGTGTATACAGTGTCGCGCCTGGGCCCCGACCACCCACGCAACGTGCAGGAGTGCAGAGGGCGATGGGCCCAAGACCCCTTCGCACTTAGGATTTAGACCGGCGTGTTGACCTCTCTGGAGAGTCTAGGTTGGTCTACGAAGTGTCGATTACCCGAGGCCGGGTATTACCCAGCAAGTGTGTCCGGCCAGATGTAATCGAGCGTGCTGGGTAACAGTAGTGCACCCTGCAGGGAAGTTATCTATTCGAATAGCCGTGTCCACGGTAATAGGACGCTCAGAGTTGTATCCTGATCTGCTACAACTACAAATGGATACTGTTACAATGTTAAACTGTTACTACTGCTCTCGGGATCACTTTCTCACAGGGTAGTCGAGGAAGGATCCCAGGGCATTACTAAAATATGATTGATTATATATTATCTTGTTCTACTCTCTTCTGATGCTGCAAGATTGCTTCAAGATGCTAGTCTTCGATAGGCTAGGCTTTTCCCCTTCTGTTCTGGCATTTCTGCAGTTTAGTCCAAAGATATAGCCCCATTCCTTTGATACCGATGCATACTTAGTATAGTTTTGATATTAAGTCTTGCGAGTACTTTGGATGAGTACTCAGGGTTCCTTTGCTACCTCTTTTTCCCCATACCCGATTGCTGTGATCAGACGGCGGAGTCCAGGAGCAGGAGATCCCCGGAGGCACCTACTATTACGTGGAGACCGACGACCAGGAGTAGTTCGGAGGCCCTAGGCAGGAGGCCTTCGCCTTTTCGATCAGTGTCGTTGTTATGCTAGCCTTCTTAAGGCAAACTTGTTTAACTTTGTGTCTGTACTTAGATACTATTGCTTCCGCTGATGCTTGTATGACTCAAGCTTATGTATTCGAGCACTCGAGGCCCCTGGCTTGTAATATAAAGCTTGTATGACTTTTATTTGTGTTTAGAGTTGTGTTGTGATATCTTCCCGTGAGTCTCTGATCTCGATCGTGTGCATTTGCGTGTATGATTAGTGCATGGTCAAGCAGGGGTGTCACAAGAGCATTGAAGGGACCACTCCGATGATGCTTGAAACTACTACAAGCCTCGACCACGACGTGCTCATCATGATCGTCGCGGAGAAGGCCAAGAAGGCTTTGCCATGGGAGGAAGAGGTCATGGGCGTGTTCATCATGACCATGAGGATGATGGATTTGGTAAATTCAAACTTACCGTACCATCGTTCAATGGGAAAACCAAGCCCGATGATTATTTGGAGTGGGAGATGCGTGTGGATCAGATCTTTGATAGCCACCGCTATACGGAGGAGAAGAAGGTACGATATGCATCCATTGAGTTTACCGGATATGCTTTGATTTGGTGGAACCAATTGTGTCGTGCTGGAGGTCGTCCGGAGACATGGGTGCAAATGAAAAATCTGTTACGGAGGCGTTTTGTTCCTGAACATTTCACAAGAACCTTGTACAATCGACTCCAACGGTTGTGCCAAGGTAACTCTAGTGTTGATGAGTACTATAAAGAGATGGAAATTTTGATGATTAGGACAGCGGTCAATGAGCCAGAGGAGGCCACAATGTCAAGATTCTTTCATGGGCTGAATGAAGATGTGCAAGAAAGGATAGAGATGGTTACATATCAAGATTTGCAAGAACTTGTGCATCAAGCTATTCGTGTAGAGCAGCAGCTGAAGCGTCTCCAAAATCGCAGCCAAACCTACACATCAAGCACTTGGAGAGGTTCAGTTCATCGAGAAGTTGATGGAAGCGTTGCTGCAGATTTTCGCTCACACAACAAGGTGACTACAAAAGAAGCTAATGCATCAAAGGTTGAATCTTCCAATACTCCTGCCACTCGCATTAGTAATATTCAGTGCCATACATGCAAGGGTAGAGGTGCTACTTGTAGCTTGCGTTGGTATTTCCCCGAAGAGGAAGGGATGATGAAGCACATTAGAGATAAGTATTTCCCTCAGTTATTGAAACCAAGGTTATCGAACCAGTAGGAGAATCACACAACACCTCATTAGCAGTACCTGCACACAAACAACAAACCCTTGCACCCAACGCAAACGAGGGGTTGTTAATCCCTCGGCGGTAAATTGCAAGATTAAATTGTATGTGATAGATTGAAACAAAAATAAAAAATAAAATAAATAAAAAGAAATGGCAGCAATATTTTTAGGGGTTTAGTAATATGATTTTGATAGACCCGGGGGCCATAGTTTTCACTAGAGGCTTCTCTCGAGAAAATAACATACGGTGGGTAAACAAATTACTGTTGGGCAATTGATAGAAAAGCAAATAATCATGACGATATCCAAGGCAATGATCATGTATATAGGCATCACGTCCAAGATTAGTAGACCGACTCCTGCCTGCATCTACTACTATTTCCACACATCGACCGCTATCCAGCATGCATCTAGTGTATTAAGTCCAATAAAGAACAGAGTAATGCCTTAAGAACGATGACATGATGTAGACAAGATAAACTCACGTATGAATAAACCACATCTTTTTACCCTTAGTAGCAATGATACATATGTGTCATGTCCCTTTCTATCACTGGGATTGAGCACCGCAAGATCGAACCCACTACAAAGCACCTCTTCCCATGGCAAGATAAATCAATCTAGTTGGCCAAACCAAATCAATAGATTGGAGAAGAAATACGAGGCTATAATAATCATGCATAAAAGAGTGCAGCAAAGACTCAAATAATTTCATGGATAATCTGATCATAAACTCACAATTCATCGGATCGCAACAAACACACCGCAAAAAGAGTGATTACATCGGATAGAACTCCAAGAACATCGAGGAGAACATTGTATCAAAGATCAAAAAGAGAGAAGAAGCCATCTAGCTATTGCCTATGGACCCGAAGGTCTGTGGTAAACTACTCACGCATCATCGGAAGGGCATCAAGGATGATGTAGAGCCCCTCCGTGATCGATTCCCCCTTCGGCAGATTACCGGAGAAGGACCCCAGATGGGATCTCTCTGGAACAGAAGCTTGCGGCGGCGGAAAAAGTATTTCATGGACTCCCCTGAGGGTTTCTGATTTTTCTGGAATTTATAGTGCTGGAATTAGGTCAAACGGAGCTCTGTGGGCCCCACGAGGCACCAGGGCGCGCCTGCCCCCCCAGGCGCGCCCTGATGGCTCGTGGGCCCCACCAGGGTCTTCTGGCCTCCTCCCGAAGCTTCTAGTGTTTATCTTGGCCAATAAAAAATCTCCAAAAAGTTTCGTGGCATTTGGACTTCGTTTGGTATTGATTTTCTGTAAAACAAAAACAGGGCAGAAAACAGCAACTGGCTCTGGGCACTAAGTTAATAGGTTAGTCTCCAAAAATGATATAAAATTGCTGTAAATGATTATAAAAACATCCAAGATTGATATTATAACAGCATGGAACAATCAAAAATTATAGATACGTTGGAGACGTATCAGCATCCCCAAGCTTAATTCCTGCTTGTCCTCGAGTAGGTAAATGATAAAAACAGAATTTTTGATGTGGAATGCTGCCTAACATATTCATCACATATTATTTTATTTTATAGCATGGACATTGGACTTGAATGATTCAAAGCAATAGTCTATAGTTTGACATGAAAACATAGATACTCAAGCATACTAACAAGCAACCATGTCTTTCAAAATATCAATGCTAAAGAAAGTTATCCCTAGCCCATTATGCTCAATCATTGATCCATTCATGAAACACACTCGAATATTAGCTACATCCAATGCACAAGTATGACAATAGTGCTCTCTAGTTGGTGCTTTTGTAAGAGAAGATGGAGACTCAAATAAAAAAAAAATTGCATAAAAGTAAATAGATAGGCCCTTCGCAGAGGGAAGCAGAGATTTGTCAAATGTGCCAGAGCTCAAAGCTGAAATTAAAGAGATAAACATATTTTGAGAGGCATGCTTTTCCTGTCAACGAAAACGACCGAGAATTCCCAATATTTTCCATGCTAGACACATCATAGGTGGTTCCCAAACAGAAAGTAAAGTTTATTTCCTTTCCACCATTTCTTTCACAATCCATGGCTAGCCGTATCCACGGGTGCCCTCCATACCATCACTTTACAAGGAATTTTGTTGTTATTAATTTTGATTTCATTGTGGGACTGTGCATCCCTATTACCAACCATTCTCTCGTGCAATGACAAGTGAATAAACACTCATCGTGAGAATAACACACCTAGCATGGAAAATAATGGCCACCCCTGCCGCTTCATGAGCGGTACGGGCACACAAAACAGAAAAATTATTTTGAAAATTAGAGTTGGCACTCGCAAATTTACTTGGAACGACATTGAAATACCGCATATAGGTAGATATAGTGGACTCATATGGCAAAACTGGGTTTAAGGATTTTGGATGCACAAGCAGTATTTCCACTTAGTACAATTGAAGGCTAGCAAAAGATTGAGAAGCAACCAACCAAAAAACGAAAACGGTCATAAACATGCATTGAACACCACTAACACCGAATAATGCACCATAAGTAGGATATAATTTCATTGCATAACTATTGACTTAACGTGCATGCATAGGGAATCACAAACCTTAACACAAATATTTTTACTAAATCACAATTACTCACTAACATGACTCACATATCATCATTTCCATATCGCAAAACTATTGCAAGGAATCACACTTGTCATATCCAATGATCTATATGAAAGTTTTTATCTATATCCCTCTTGAATATTCATCACTTTGGGACCAAATTCATATCTTGTGCAAATTACCGTTACTATTGATCAACTCTCAAAAAGATTTAAGTGAAGCATGAGAGTGCAAATATTTCTTCAAAATTTCAATCATAACAATTCTCAAAAATAATATAAGTGAAGCATGAGAATTCATTTCTTCAAAATTTAATCAACTCTCAAAATAATATAAGTGAAGCATGAGAGTTTATTTCTTCAAAATTTAGCCACCACCGTGCTCAAAAAGATTTAAGTGAATCACTAGAGCAACTGCCTAGCTCAAAAAATTTAAGTGAAGCACATAGAGTATTCTAACAAATGATGATGAACGTGTGGCTCTCTCAAGATAGGTGTGTTCAGAAAAGATGATTGTGACAAACTAAAAAGCAAACAAATCAAAGATTCATATAATACGTGACGCTCCAAGCAAAACTCATATCATGTGACGAATAAAAATATAGCTCCAAGTAAAATTACCGATGGTTGGTAGAAGAAAGAGGGGATGCCTTCCGGGGCATCCCCAAGCTTAGACGCTTGAGTCTTCCTTAAATATTACCATGGGGTGCCTCAGGCATCCCCAAGCTTAGGCTTTTGCAACTCCTTATTCCTTCATCCATCGTGATCTCACCCAAAACTTGAAAACTTCAATCACACAAAACTTAACAAAACCTTCGTGAGATCCGTTAGTATAACAAAACAAATCACTACTTTAAGTACTGTTGCAAACCCATTCATATTTTATTTTTTCATTATACCTACTGTACTCTAACTTCACCATGGCTTATACCCCCCCGATACAATCCATAGATTCATCAAAACAAGCAAGTAGTGCATCAAAAACAGAATCTGTCAAAAACAGAACAGTCTGTAAAAATATGAATTATGGTCATACTTATGTAACTCCAAAAATTCTGAAAAATTAGGACGACGTGGGAAATTCATATATCAATATTTTGTAAAAAATTCAGAAGGTTCTGACTTTCCAGAGAAAAACCAAAATTCTAACACTGGACGCAAAACTTTCTGTTTTCAAACAACATTAATTATACTATCTCCCAAATCATCCCAAAGGCTTTATTTGGCACAAACACTAATTAAAAACAAAAAAACACAATCATATCAGTAGCATGACAGTAAAAACACATCATAACAGAAACTTATAATAAAAATTTATTTTATTCATTGGGTTGCCTCCCAACAAGCGCTATTGTTTTATGCCCCTAGCTAGGCATAATGCATAATTTCAAGTATTGTCATCTTTCAAGTTGATTCCATAAGTGGCCCTCATAATTGATTCATATGGTTCTTTAATTCTTTTCCTAGGGAAATGCTCCATACCCTTCTTTAATGGAAACTGAAATTTTATATTCCCTTCTTTCATATCAGTAATGGCACCTATAGTTCGTAAGAACGGTCTACCAAGTATTATGGGGCAAGAAGAATTGCATTCAATATCAAGAACAATAAAATCAACGGGCACATAGTTCCTATTTGCAAGAATAAGAACATCATTAATTCTTCCCAAAGGCTTTTTAATAGTAGAATCCGCCAAGTGCAAATTAAGGGAACATTCATCTATATTGGTGAGACCTAGCACATCACATAAAGATTTTGGAATTGTGAAAACGCTAGCACCCAAATCACATAAAGCATTGCACTCATAATTTTTAATTTTAAATTTAATGGTGGGTTCCCATTCATCATATAATTTTCTAGGAATTGAAACTTCTAGTTCTAATTTTTCTTCTAACGCTTTCATCATTGCTTCTACGATGTGTTTAGTAAAAGCCTTGTTTTGCTCATAAGTGTTGGGTGAATTTAACATGGATTGTAACAAAGAAATGCACTCAATCAAAGAACAATTATCATAATTGAAATCTTTGTAATCCAAGAGAGTGGGCACATCGCTATTTAAAGATTTTACCTCTCCAAACCCACTTTTAGCAATTTTCTTATCAAGATTTTCACCCTCCGAATTATGGGAACGCCTACTAGCTAAAGTTGACTCTTCTTCAGTCCCCTTTTAATCAAGTTTTATATTGCTAAACAAAGAATCAGTAGATGAAACACCAATCATTTTAATATCCTCATCATTAATATGTTCCAATGATTCTGGCTTAGCTGCCATTTGATTTACTAGCGTGGCTTGTGCATCAGAAATTTTTCCTAGCAAATTTTCAGTAAGAGCAAATTGAGATTGAAGACTGGCGACTTATTTACTAACATCATCGAGCTGTTTTGCAATAGCATCCAATAAAGTAGAGTGTTCTTTAAGTTCCTCGGTAAAAAATTTGTTGTGCTCAAACTGCGTAGTCATGTAATCTTTAGTATTTTTCTCAATTTCGGAAAAAAAATTTATAATAAGAACTATCATGATAATTCTCTCGGGGCATCATGATTAAGCAAACAAGGTAACAAGCAAGCAAACAAGCAAACAAGAAAAAGGCAAACGGAAAATATTTTTGTATTTTTGTAAAAACGTTTTAGAAGTGGGGGAGATGAAAACGAGAGGCAAATGACAAATAAAGTAAATGCAAGGAGATGAGAGTTTGTGCAAAAGTACTTGATAGATGTTGATGATGTCTCCCCGGCAACGGCGCCAGAAATTCTTCCTGCTACTTGTAGCTTGCGTTGGTATTTCCCCGAAGAGGAAGGGATGATGCAGCACAGTAGAGATAAGTATTTCCCTCAGTTATGAAACCAAGGTTATCGAACCAGTAGGAGAATCACACAACACCTCGTTAGCAGTACCTGCACACAAACAAGAAACCCTTGCACCCAACGCAAACGAGGGGTTGTCAATCCCTCGGCGGTAAATTGCAAGATTAAATTGTATGTGATAGATTGATAGATTGAAACAAAAATACAAAATAAAATAAATAAAAAGAAATGGCAGCAATATTTTTAGGGTTTTAGTAATATGATTTAGATAGACCCGGGGGCCATAGTTTTCACTAGAGGCTTCTCTCGAGAAAATAGCATACGGTGGGTAAACAACTGTTGGGCAATTGATAGAAAAGCAAATAATCATGACGATATCCAAGGCAATGATCATGTATTTAGGCATCATGTCCAAGATTAGTAGACCGACTCCTGCTTGCATTTACTACTATTACTCCACACATCGACCGCTATCCAACATGCATCTAGTGTATTAATTAAGTCCAATAAAGAACAGAGTAATGCCTTAAGAACGATGACATGATGTAGACAAGATAAACTCACGTATGAATAAACCCCATCTTTTTACCCTTAGTAGCAACGATACGTACGTGTCATGTCCCTTTCTGTCACTGGGATTGAGCACCGCAAGATCGAACCCACTACAAAGCACCTCTTCCCATGGCAAAATAAATCAATCTAGTTGGCCAAACCAAATCAATAGATCGGAGAAGAAATACGAGGCTATAATAATCATGCATAAAAGAGTGCAGCAAAGACTCAAATAATTTCATGGATAATCTGATCATAAACTCACAATTCATCGGATCCCAACAAACACACCGCAAAAAGAGTGATTACATCAGATAGAACTCCAAGAACATCGAGGAGAACATTGTATTGAAGATCAAAAAGAGAGAAGAAGCCATCTAGCTACTGCCTATGGACCCGAAGGTCTGTGGTAAACTACTCATGCATCATCAGAAGGGCAGCAAGGTTGATGTAGAGCCCCTTCGTGATCGATTCCCCCTCCGGCAGATTACCGGAGAAGGACCCCAGATGGGATCTCTTTGGAACAGAAGCTTGCGGCGGCGGAAAAAGTATTTTGTGGACTCCCCTGAGGGTTTCTGATTTTTCTGGAATTTATAGTGCTGGAATTAGGTCAAACGGAGCTCTGTGGGCCCCACGAGGCTCCAGGGCGCGCCTGCCCCCCCAGGTGCGCCCTAGTGGCTCGTGGGCCCCACCAGGGTTTTCTGGCCTCCTCCCGAAGCTTCTAATGTTTATCTTGGCCAATAAAAAAATCTCCAAAAAGTTTCGTGGCATTTGGACTTCGTTTGGTATTGATTTTCTATAAAACAAAAACAGGGCAGAAAACAGCAACTGGCACTGGGCACTAAGTTAATAGGTTAGTCTCCAAAAATGATATAAAATTGCTGTAAATGATTATAAAAACAACCAAGATTGATATTATAACAGCATGGAACAATCAAAAATTATAGATACGTTGGAGAAGCACTCAAGGTTGAGCAATTCCCACAAGTGAAGAAGCCCAAAAAGAATACGTCAAAACCAAGGATGTTTTTTTTAAGGAAGGGAGGATGATGTGGACCAGAGCATGACCAAGGCATCAAAGAGTGAGGTTCATGCTAGCACAAATGTTAAACCATTAGAGCAGCCAAAGGAAGACATGGGCAAAACCATTATCTTAGTTGGGAAGCTTCCGGTGCCTATTTTGGGAGAAATGACACATCAGATTTCTAGCTGCAACTTCCCACCTAAACCTAATTAATTACATCATGAGGCTCAACAAGTTTGCTCCTGCTACAGCTTGGGGCTCATGAATTTACCCTTCATTTTGAGTTGTTTTCACACCTAACTAGTAGGTGCTTCTAGTATAAGTACTCCCCAGCTGTTTCATGTGAAGGGGGGATGAGATTTCTGAGTTTATGTTTGTAGAACAGCCGGTGAGGGTTGTGTTGTGCTGAGAGCACTAGTATCGTTGAGTGTTAGCTCGTGTGTGTGGATTGGAGGGCCTGTCCTCAATTCATATAGGATCCTTATGGTTCCCTCTTGTGATTCTACATAGGTTCACAAGTTCATGGTTTGGATAGCGTCCTTGTAAACTAAGCTAGTTATCCGCTGCAATCTATTTGAGAGTGTTTCCTCTTGTTCTTTGCCATTTGAGAGAGATAGTTGCTGCTCCTTGTGAGTTGTTTGGCACCGTGAAAGATCGTTTCAGCGGCGTCCCGCATCAGGGAACCTTCTTTTTGGAGATTATTATTGTAGTATAGATAGATGTATGCACTTTTGCAATGTAGTGAAGTGTTTCTAGATAGAGCAAAAGATATTTGATATTTGTAGTGTTTAGTTTGAACTAGCAATCAATCATGGTACGATTGAAAAAAGAAGTTAATTTTGTAACCTAAAAAAAGGTTAATTTGTTATCAATCAATGTTGATCATTCTTTGTAAATTGGCCTCAATGTATGATGTATGTAGAGTTGTGGACCGCCATCATAATTTCCAACACGTGAGATTGAGCAGCTGGAGGTTGCCCAGCCGTGCCACTTTGGCGGGGATTGCGTCAGTTTGCCGGAGAGGTCGAGGAAGACCAGCTACAAGGCGTTGCTGAACTCCGGCGGGACCTTGCCCTCGATCACACTGTTGATGGTAAGGTCGAGGTACTGGAGTTTAGTGACAGGATCTGCCATCTCCGAAGAACTAGCTATAGCAGATTGAGAACAAACATCTGAGATTATAGCTAACTTAGAGAGAAGATCGTGAGGGAATTAGGGCGAATTTCAGGCATGCCTTCACGCCAACCAGAACATAGTGGCTAGGGTGTATAGTTTATACCCGAGTACAAGATGACAGTCTCTCTCCTCTTGATCCATGGTTCTTATATTCTCTCTCCTCTTGTCGGAATTCAAATAATGACAGCCGAGCCTTGCTGGCAGTTGGATGCACGATGGACAGTGGGAGAGCTTGATGACTCTGTCGACAAAGCGCTTGTAGAAGTGCATGCTCTAGCCAATGCAACCAAAAGACCGATCTGATGGAAGAGACTTGGCAATACATTTATACGTCAACACTCCCCCTCACGTGTGGCTCCCTCGGGCCTAAACGTGGACCGAAAGTGGGCTACAATTTAATTGCGCCAGCCGGGTCTTGAACTCAAGACCTCTTGGCTCTGATACCATGTAGAAGTGCATGCTCTAGCCAATGCAACCAAAAGACCGATCTGATGGAAGAGACTTGGCAATACATTTATACGTCAACAACGCTAAGTTGATGTCGGATCCTCATCGGACGGCTAAGCGAAGTTGGAGATGGCGCGCACTGAGAAGCGTCTTGTTTCTTCAGTTATGAACAGTAAAAGTGTCGCAATCTTCAGTGTTCTTCAGTCTTGGGCCTGACAGTTGGCGAGGTTGCCGAGCTCTGGCGAGATGTCACGGTGCCATCTGCCATGTCCAGCCTGGGGTTGAAGAATTCGCACAAGAGGAAGAAGACCGAGCTTCGGGCCCAGCAAAGAAGGAGTTCTGGCTGACGTCCAACACCCGGAGGCGTTGGAGGGGAGGTTGAGCACCGCCAGCGCCGGCAGCCGGAGAGGTCGCCTCTCTGGTTACTCCAGGCAAGATCGAGCCCGTCTACAAGGCCGGCGGCCTTCCAGTCGGCGAGCGCGCCCAGCGGGTTGACCAAGCCCGCTTTGAGCGCTAGTAGCACCGCCCACTCGTCGTCGCCGACGGCCGGGCGCGCAGACATTGCCGCCGCTGGACAAGATGACAGCTAGTGCCACCACCACCAGAACTGCCACTCTTGCCGCCATAAGAATCTACTGCACAGGAAAAATAATTCCTTTAAAAAAGACCAACTCGTCTCGTTGCTACTTTAGTACTGTGCCATTGTCTGTACAGTGTCCCCTCTGCTCTGCTCTGCTCTGTTTCTAATTGGGTTGGCTTGCATCTACGGGATTTTTTCTTCCTTTTTCTTCCGAAAAAGAGGTTGAAACCCTCCGTCTCTGCATCAATCGATGCATACAGTCATCTTTATTAATTATTCAACAACAGTCTGACAAGAACATACATCAAACTTCCCGAAGCCACTACTCACACCTACAAATTCGATAATGTGGAGTGCCCTCACTCCCCACCATCTAGAACCGGGGTCACCGCCGATCCGCCGGCATGACGTATCAGGAGTCTACACCCGGTGCAGCAAACCTAAAGCGTACACCGCATGCACACGTTTTAGAAGCCGCCACCACCATCGAACCGCTGACCCATCTCCAGGAAGGAGATCCGAGTCATCCTTGCCAGGCCGGCCATCCGTCGACGCTACCACGGCGTCAAACAACGCCACCGCCCTGCACTCGTCCATCCAGACATGATGGTGGTGAAATGGAGAGAAGATTGCATGATTTCTTCTAAGTAGGAGGATTATGTACCACTAAACTAACCCTCCTTGGCATTTTCTTGACATGTGCAGTATGTGTTTGTTTTGTGCCAGAACACCTCACCCGGTGAGCAAATGTGAGGTGTTTGGAGCCAGAGGTAGAAAATATGACATAAAACAGGGCAATTCCTTGGACAGAAAAGAAGAATAATTAAGTTAAGTTAACCCAAGGGGAGACATGTCCTGTGTACATATAAAACAAAAAGTGCAATGCCAAGGGTAAATCACTTTTGAGAAACACACAATTTAGGCATCTATGGTTTGTGCCGCTTCAGGATCTCGGAGGTGCTCATAGGGGTAGTGTGTGCGTGCTTGCGTTCATAGGGTTGGATTTATGTGTGTGTATGTGATCATCTGCGTTTGTACTGTGTTCAAAAGAAACACACAATTTAGTTGTCTTTATGAAGCTTAGAGAGATATACATGTTTTTGGGGATTAGAGTACTAAATCGAGTGCGTGTCAGCGTCACATAAGTTAAGGGATCATGGATGCATTTTAATGTTAAAAATAGTTCAAATGTATTATTAAACTCAAGCTAGTTCAAATGTGTCATTAAACTCAATCTTATTTAAATTACATGTTTCATGTCCATAAAAATCTTCATTACATCGTCATCACCTTAAAATATCTTGCTCAATAAATTCAACTGAACAAATATTTAACAACCATCATTCATAGAATTTTGAACATATATAATATTCATTATGTTCGGAAGAACACCCTTGCAATGTTCACCACCAAAATCAGGAACAACACTAGTTTGGCAAGAAGTGCATCTACTTGTAAATATATAATAAATTTTGTTTCGTTTCAACAACTTGACTAAATAGCTCAACATGCTTTTTGTAGTTTCCTTAAACATATCATCTCTTTTGTCATTTATAATGTTATCAAGTTGAAAAATAAGATCTATCAAATACACATGTTAGACATCATCATAAAAAGTCATAGAAAATATAAGCTATTTGCTCATATCAGACTAAACTAAATGCAACATATAACATTTATATTAAGTAGTATTTTTTTTTGCAAACCATTTGTGCGGACCATAACATAAAATTCATGTTTAAAAATCCATTAAAAATACGAAAAGGATGATATAGTGTTTGTTGACATATTAGGCAAGACTAAATTAAACATGTAATATTTAGATAAACTACTATTTTTATTTTGCGATTTTTTGTGGGGGCCGTATGGGGAAATGATCCAATCTTATTATTTTAAACGTAATGCTTTCTCGTGGCCTTGTCACTTGTGCCTGGTGACGCTCGGAATGGATCATCAGAAAGTCGACGGGAGAAAGAAAAGACGGTCAGGCTAAGAACAGACTGCTAAGTAGAGAAGAAGGGCAAAATGGCCATTTTCCAGTGGTAAAATGGGTCAAATTATCAAAACTGAAGTAAAGCATGACAAATTATAAAATGCCCAAGTAATGTGGGGCAAATGATCTAATGCTCCCTTTTCTTGACATGTGTAGTTTGGGGTTTGTTTTGTACCAGCACATATTAAAGTAGTTCAAGCATCTAGTATATCATAAGCCTATAAAACTGTCAGCCTACAATAACCTCATATTCAGATTACTCCTTTCAAATACAATCGCTTCTGTTTGTGCTTCACAAACCAGTAGTGCTTTGCAATATTTCGTCACAAGGTACTGGTGGGACTATGTTTCCAAACCTACGCCACTAGCGACACTGGCTAAGTCCAAGCTCACTGACGTCTGCACCATAACGAGCAGAATTCAGCGTCTCCATCACCAGCCCATTCTGGCACAGTGGTGCGCTGCCGCGTCTCTGACGACTCCCTGGAGGTGAAGCAGACGGCGGTGTATGGGATAGTAGATTTCTCCGTCTATGTTCTATACCTATAAATGGGCAATTTTGCAGTGTTAAGACCAGTCAGTAAAGCTAATGTATATCATCCATAATATCAATCAATAAATCCAATGTAACATATGTACCTGCAAACCATCACCAAAACCATCAGGTAGCTGTGCAGTTGCTACAAGCGGCCATCCTTCCGAATGGCTGACCACCACTAGGCCTACTGTGGTGGTGGCATTCCGATGCTCACCGTGGTGAGCAGCATGCTCAGGGCAGGAAGAGGATCCAAACACCCGACGACAGAACCTACACAATGTTGGATCACAGGCCGGAAACACACGCGTACACGGTGGAGAAGAAAACACAGGGCGACACGCACGAGAGAATTTTTTTGGTGCCGTTCAACTTCATCCGGCGTTTCTGCTTCTTCCTCTTATTTTAACTTGATTACATGCAAACGTGGCCAGCTAAACCCGGCCGGACTCTTCGCCATGATCCGCATGACTTGTGCCATCCCACAAATGCGTATCATGGCTCAACTAACTCACGTACTAATAGCCGCAACGTAAACAACGTACGCTTCTGGCTAATGACCCTACTTCCATGCTGATTACAATGACCACGTACCAGTGGCGGAGCCAGGAAAGAAATGGAGGGTGTGCACACCTCAGAAAAAATGAAAATCAACCTAATCCTTTGGGCTAAATTAGTACTTACTAAAAAAAATCTTCATATTCTGGGTGGGCCACGGCCCACCATGACTACACGCTAGCTCCGCCACTGCCACGTACATGCACACGTCCATCCCCGTGTACACACGTACAGACTTTTTTTAAAAACAAACATGCACTAAACCCTACATACGTGCTAATGCAACAAGATTATCCAACACACAATTGAGCGGGAAGGTGTATCGGCTGCCCAAGCTGAGGTAGGGAGCAATGTGTGTTCCCGATCTTCGTGGTACGGCCGCACCACGCACAGCTTCTTCCCCTCCGAATATCATTGGGCGGATGGATCACCGCAACCCAGTTTGTCCTACGGGGGCGCAGCCTCTGAATTCCACGCAAGCAGTAGGCGCAACCCACTATGTGTTCAGCCCGCAGAGCAGCCATGCCATTAACATCTCTGACCTACAGCAAGACCAACGAAACCAATCCCATAAAGAATGTATGATCGCCCGCCAAACAACCCTACCATAGCCCCGTTCCCCATCATGCATTGATCAAGAACCGAAAAGATAAAGCAAGAAAGCAAGAAACTCTGAAAATTTTCAGATAAGCGGGAAGATAACGCAACAGTGCAACGATGTTAAGAGCGCAGAACATGAGTCGAAGACCAGCTCAAGCGAATTGAAACTAAGCAGAACAACCCCTTCCTTCCAAACCCCTGTTGCTATTCCCAAGAAAATTTCTTTGCAGAACCAAGAAGTCGAGTTTTTTTCTCAAGAGACAAGAGATTCTTTGTCTAGAGTTAGGGACGATGGCTATTCCCAAGAACACAAGAACCAAATCTTCCCCAGTGCGCGTAGGAAGTGTGCAGATGTAGGGAAGAAATAGCTAACCAGTGCCGGCGGAGGTCCACGGGCGTGGTGCAGGCCGTGGTTGGTGCAGCAGTGCGAGCAAACGGGTCGCTCGCACTGGAAGCAAAACCTCCAGGATGAACAGCCCCGAAGCCAGTCCGTGCCCAGCGGTCTTTGGAGGACATCTTCCATGGCGATCGCGGTGTGCGAGTTGAAATTCTTGGAGGCGACGCGAGGAGCAGAGGTAGAAGATGAAGGTTACACTACCGGAATAACCCACTATGCCGACGGCCAAAGGTCGTCGGCATAGGCCGTATACCGTCGGTATACCACTATGCCGACGGCAGCCATCGGCATACACCCGTCGGCGTCGATCTCGACGGCGTAGCCCTGTCAGACCGTCGGCATAGAAATGCCGTCGGCATAGCTACATACGCCGACGGCATCCGTACGGCCGTCGGCATAGAATACCCGTCGGCGCAGAAAATCACCGGCCGTCAACTGACGGCGCCGTCACCAAGTGTCATGAATGGGGAGGTGGCACGTGGCACGTATAAGCCGACGGCTAGGCCGTCGGCATATATTTCCATCTATGCCGACGGCCAGGCCGTCGGCTTATACGCGCCAGGTGTCACCTCCATGGCGCCTTCTGGCAGCGGGCTATGCCGCATATAATTTCGTCTATGCCGACGGCCTAGCCGTCGGCATACGTATCTGCCGTCGGCATAGATCTGTTTTGTTTTTTAAAAATTTGCTCTGTTTTTGCTGTTCTCATTCAAATTCACAGCAAAGCATATATTCACAGCAAAGCATATATCAACATCACATCATCATCTAAAGATCATCAACATCACCATCTAAAGATCATCAACATCACATCATCATCTAAAGATCATCAACATCACCATCTAAAGATCATCAACATCACATCATCATCTAAAGATCATCAACATCACCATCTAAAGATCATCAACATCACATCATCTAAAGATCAACATCATCATCGTCGAAACTTCATAGACATAAGTATAAGACACGGACATCATCATCGTCATCTAAAGAACGCTAAGAAGAATGGAACATGGAAATCATTGCAAGACATGGAAAACATCATCGTTCATCCAAGACTAGGACCATCGCCGCTAGCACCGCCAAGACCAGCACCACCTCGCCAGACCGGAGTGACTGGGCTCTCTGCACCGGTTCCCTACATGTTTCAAAAGAGATTGTAAGGGAAAATATGATAGTGTTGAATCAACGAGAACTAGTTGATGAATAGTTAGGCAATGTACGAACCGGAGTCCCACTGCCTAGTGCCACCCATTCATCGAACGTGGGCACATGTGGGGGTTCTCTAGAAGGTGGTGGTGCGGGTCCCATTGGTGGTGGATCCGTGCGGTTTTACATATACGACCACATAGCCTGGTTGTTAGTTAACCAAGCAAACACGAAGGTCAGAAGAAATGAAAGTGCAAAATTTAGCTTGGTTCTAAGTGGGCAAAACTAACCGCCATCATCAGACGGTTGTAATCCTCGTTTGCCTTTACTCGTTGCAAGTACTCCCGCACCTCGACATGCTTAAGCTCGACAAAGGCCTTATATGCCTACAAAATTTAGGTTATTTGTACGTGGGCAATGCTGAAAATAAAGTGAGAAAGTGAGAAAGAAAGAAGATAAGGGGGGAAATACTTACAGCATGCTGGCTGGCTAAGCTAGGATGCGAACGGCCCGTACTGCAGCTCGGGCTCGGGTTGGTAGCTCGGAGCCGTGTGTAGGAGACAGAAGGAGTGATCACGCCATCGAGGCACGGGTAGCGGCCATGATACTTCGGCCGGATGGCCACCACTGCCGTTTCGTCGGTCTGACACAGGATGGGGTCAGCAACATCCGAACCAGGATTTAACCTGGTAAACGACTCCGAGTAGGACTCCAGGTTCTTCTCGGTATTGCCGTGGTACTCGCTCTCGCCGTCCTTGCGCTTACTCCGCGCATGGGCCAGCTTCCACGACTCCATGTGTGAGAGCGGCTTCTTCAACTTGCCCTCCTGCAACGTCAAACAGAAGTTAGCCATACATAAGAACATGACGGTAACAAGAAGAAAAAGAATGTATCCTGGTAAACCTGGATGGCCTTGTAGCCCCAGTGGTTCCTGTTTCCTTGGCCGTGTGTTCCGTCGGTTCCACGATTAGCCCGGTTCTTTGTGCTCTTGGCAGCAAACTCTGCATCCTCACCGAGCCACCTATCCACCAAACTCGCCCATCCGTCATCCTTTCCGTAGCACCAAGTAGGAATAACCTAAATAATGGAAGCATGACATGTCATCAAGAAACAATGAAATTGGCTGTTTATACGTCGGAATGAAAAGTCTGTAATACTTACCATCATGTACTGCTCCCTGCTCAAGGTAAGCCGCTGCTTCTGTGCTTCTTTCTTGGTCATCTTTTGACCAAGGTAGTTGTGGTAGTAGTGCGAGATGGCAACCCAGCGCACCTCGTACTGAATCTGGCGAGTTTTCTTCCTCGCAGCCGCCACCAAGACCACGTCGGCTCTGTCCTTGTGCTCCTCAAGAACCTTATAGAATTGCTACAACCATGCATAAAACCAGAATGAAACAAGGCATGAGTTAAGTGACTCGATGATAAACTATGAACGAAACTCAAGACAAGTGATTCTGAAGAGAAGTTACCCAAAATTTATTGATCACGGCCTTAGCGGCCGTCCCGTACTCCGCGTGGCTGGCAGCCTCGTAGTGGTCCCAGCTCGTGGCCAAAACCCGCAGCTCCAGGTCCCTGTCTGGCCGCGGGCAGAATAGGCCCGGCCAAAAATCCTTCAACAGGATAGTGATAATGCCGTTCGGTTTACGGCCCTCTCCAAGAACTTTCCAATTGCTGCAAAAGAAACAAAAAAATTAGCATGTGTACAATGAAAATGTTAGTATGTGTTCAAACTATGATTGAGAGGCACTTACTCTGTCCCCGCGGGTTCAATGAGCCACTTCTTCTCCTCGGTAGCAGGAGGTGTAGGTAGTTCTGCAACACCACGCAGCCACCCCTTCGGATCACCCGACGGCAAGTTACCCCACACCTCGCCACAACCCTCCCCTCCAGAACCCTCCCCTCCACCACCACCCTCCCCTCCACAACCCTCCTCCTCGCCCTCCTCCTCCTCCTCCTGAACGAACTCCTCGACCTCCTCCTCCTCCTCCTCCTCGAGAACCTCCTCCTCCTCAGACTCAGAGGGTGCCTCAGTATAGGAGGGCGTCGAAGACGACCCCCCTATGTCGGACACGAACCGCAGTTTCTTGACCGGACCGCATCTCGACCCACCCCCTCCTCCTCTAGGGGCTCTCCCACCACCCCCTCCTCCTCTAGGGGCTCTTCCCCCAACCCCTCGACCTCCCTGTGAGGTGTCATCCTCAAGTAGTCGGGTGGGAGGCTGACGGGGTCGTCCACTCCGACTAAGACCTACTTTTAATTTGCTTAGGAAACCCGCGCCGCTGGACTTGCCCATGATTAGCAAACCTGCATTGAGAAGAGAATAAACAATTAGTAAGGATAACAAATAAATAAGCATAGAAAAAAGCACATAAATAACAAAAAAGCACATTAAGCATACAGAAAAGAACATTAACAAAATATGCAATGTATAAGCATGCTATATATGTGTTGGCGCAGAAAATTGCACCGCGCAACACAAGATAATCCTCGCACTTTCGCGGCGAGGGGCGGATGCTTTTCGAGGAAAGCAACAAAGAGGGTTCCTCAATTTCGGAGAGGAGAACGGATGCTTTTCGAGCAAAGCAACAAAGGGTAAATCCTCGCCCTAGGGTTGCTAGGGTTTGGTGATAAAGACGGTAAAGGTAAAGTAAAGGTACATGATTGTATTGATAGATCGATTGTGTCTTTCTAATCGGCCGTCACCCCCAACATATATAAAGGGCGGCTGGTCTTCCCGTACAAGTAAAGGACTCATCTAAGCTTTCCTTACAAGAAAAGTATACCAAATCACGTCCTATACCTCTAGGTCTTTCCTAAACCGGATTTAGCCCGAATCCGGCCCAATCTTCTGTCTTGCTCCTTGCGTGGGCCGTGTATATGACCTCCGATTGAGATGATCATAATACCAAATTTGTATGCTTCGAATAACTCTTTTGTTGATCGCTTTTTCCATCTGAGGTCATCTAGATAATCCTTCGAGCCTATCTTCATCTTCTGTTCGCCGGTAAGATTTCCACGCCGGCAAGCTCTCACGCTGGCAAGCCCATACCGGTAAGCTTTCCATGTCGGCAAGCTGTCCACGTCAACAAGCTTTTCACGCCGGCAAGCTCTCATTTTTAGCAAGCAAAACGTTCCCGGCAAGCACTCATCCTCATCTGAGATTGTCTTCATGGCGTCATAGTGCATGCTTTGGTATGCTGTCCTCCAAGTTATCTCTCGAGCTGTCACCTTCCTGGGACTACCATCAAGGTGTCTTGCCGGATCGCTTTGCCGGATCATCCCCTTGCCGGATCATCTCTTGCCGGGTCATCTCTTGCCGGGTCATCTCCTGCCGAATCGTCTCCTGCCGGATCGTCTCCTTGCCGGGCCGTCGTTTCGCCGGGTCGTCTAAGGTATCTTGCCGGATCACCCCCCAGATGGGTCTCCTCCTTACCGGGCCGTCTCCTTGCCGATTCATCCCCTTGCCGGATCATCTTCAACCTCTGTTTGGGTCTTCACTGAAGCTGGCAAGCCTTCAAAAACCAGCAAGCCTTTTTACGCCGTCAAGCTTTTCGCTCAGGCGGCAAGATTTTATGCCGGCAAGCTTTCTACACCGGCAAGCTTTTCGTGTTGGCAAGCTTTTCGCCGGCAAGCCTTTCACAGTGGCAAGCTTCTACTTGGGCGGCAAGATTTCACCGGCAAGCCTTCCAAAACCGGAAATATGAACTCCCACGTATAGAAGATCTTCCCGCTTGAGTCCACCTTTACTGCATTTTGCATCGTGCCAAAATTAGGTGTCAACACATGCCCCCCTGTTTTTCAGCAAAGCTTGCATGCCGAAAAATAACTTGCGCCACGTTTGTTCTAAGGACGATGTCAATATTCCATCGGCCATATATATTTCTCAGGGCGATAACTATGTATCGGCCATGTTTATGCTAAGGGCGATATCATATATCGGCCATTGCCTGATTTAAGCTTCTTGCCACACACTCGGGTGGTATTTCTTCAGATATTTCCCATTGAGGGCTTTAGACAACTTCCCTCCTTGCAAAGATTGTACAAAATATGAATTGCCAGGAACAATCTCTACAACTTTATATGGACCTTCCCAACTCGGCGACCACTTGCCGAATTTTCTATCTTTAGTTCCAATGGGTAAAATCGTTTTCCATACTAAATCTCCTATTTGAAACGATTTTTCCCTCACCCTTTTGTTATAAGCCTTGGCTACTCTTAATTTTTCTTTCTCAATCTCTCGCAAAGCTTTTAATCTTTCCTCTGGAATACCATCTATTTTGTCTACCATCAAATCAGTGTACTCCACAGCCGACAAATCATTCTGTCTGGCTACCCTAAGAGCTTGCAACTTAACTTCCACGGGTAACACTGCCTCCTGGCCATACACTAGCTCAAAAGGTGATACTTGAGTAGCCCTATGCTTAGATATTCTATGAGCCCATAAAGCTTCCGAAAGCACCTCGTGCCATCTTCTCGGATGTTCTTCAATTTTCTTCTTTATAAGTCTAATCAAGGTCTTATTGCTAGATTCGACCTGTCCATTAGCTTGAGCATAATAAGGCGACGAATTCAACAGCTTAATCCCATAAGATTCGACAAACTCACGGAATTGATGGGACATAAAAGAAGCACCTTGATCAGTAGTCAAAGTTTGAGGAATACCGAATCTATGAATAATATGCTCCAAAACAAAATTAATCACTTCTCTATGAGTCATATTTCTCAAAGGAATCGCTTCTGTCCACTTGGTGAAATAATCAGTGGCTACCAGGACGAAGCGATGTTGTTTAGAAGACGAAGGATGTATCTCACCAATAAAATCTAAGCCCCATCCTCTAAACGGCCACGGCTTAATTATGGGATTCAACATAGCTGCGGGTGCTAATTGTATATTGCCAAACTTCTGACAAGCCTGACAGCCTTTATAATAACGGAAGCAATCTTCCAACAAATTCGGCCAATAAAAACCCGCTCTTTTTATCAACCACTGCATCTTATGAGCCGACTGGTGTGTCCCACATATGCCTTCATGCACTTCACCCATGGCTAATTTAGATTGGTCAGCATCTAAGCATTTTAACAGTAGCCCATCTATAGTTCGGCGATGTAACTCGTCGTTAAACAGAGTATACTTCAAAGCTTGTCGCTGAATTTTCCTGTCTCTTGTTTGACTTGGATCCTTTAAATGATTAATCAAAGGAACCCTCCAATCACTTGGCTCTAAATTGTTTGCTAATTCGGTTGTTTGTGACTCATGTACCGAATCTACACCACATTGTACATCTAATTGTTGAACCGACCCAAAACCAGGTACATTATGCGGCAAAGGATCCAACACGGGCTTGCCGGGCTCGTTAGGCTTGCCGGGCTTGCCGGACTTGTCAACAGGCATCGGTTTGTTTAGTATAAAAAACATCCCTTTACTAATGCGATAACCAGATGCTTGTTGTGCTAAACAATTAGCTCTAGAATTCTCTTCTCTAGGCACATGATGGATGGTGAACGTATCTAGAGACTCAATTATGTCTAAACATCGGTCCAAGTAACTATTTAATAATCCATCAAAACACTGGAATTCGCCTTTAATTTGTTGCACTACTAGAAGCGAATCACCATAAGCATCTACATCCTTAACACCCATATCCAGTAAATTTTGTAACCCAAACAAAAGAGCCTCATACTCAGCTTGGTTATTTGTGCAAGGATATTCCAGGCGAACCGATGTCTCATATATAACATTATTAGGAGAAATCAAAACATTGCCGACGCCTTGCCCCTCTCTACAAACCGATCCATCAAAGTAAAGTTTCCATGGGCATATGCTAACATAATTAATATCTTCTTCATATTTAACTCTATGATCAACAATGAAGTCGGCGATAATTTGACCTTTCATAGCACGCAACGATTCATATATCAAATCATACTCTATTAGTGCATAAGCCCATTTACCAATCCTACCGCTAAGAATCGGTTTTTGCAACATGTATTTAACTACGTCGGCTTGACAAGTTACTACACAAGTACTGGACAGCAAATAAGGTCGAAACTTGGTACATGCATAATATAAGGATAAGCATAACTTTTCAATAAACACATGCCGAGTTTCGGCGTCAATCAAACGGCGACTTAAATATGATATGATGTACTCCTTCCCGCCATCCTCTTGCGCCAACACCGCGCCGATCACTCTATCTTGTGCGGCAATATATAATTTGAACGGCGCACCAGATTTGGGTGCACGCAATACCGGAGGATTCAACAAATATTTCTTTATATTATTAAAAGCCTCCTGTTGTTCTGCCCCCCAAGTGAATTCGGCTTCATTCTTTAACCGAAGTATTGGGGCAAACGATTCAATCCTCCCCGACAAGTCAGATATGAATCGTCTCAAGTAATTGATTTTTCCCAATAGCTTTTGCACATCTCTTTTGCAAGTCGGTGGCTCCAGATTTTAATTGCCTCCACTTTCTTAGGGTCAATCTCTATACCATCTTCATGAATTATAAACCCCAAGAATTTTCCAGCCGACACACCAAAAGCACATTTAAGGGGATTCATCTTTAATCCATACCGGCGCATTCTTTCAAAACCAAGTCGTAAATCGGCAAGATGATGTTCAAACCCATCCGATTTAACAACTATATCATCAATGTATATTTCTAATATAATGCCAAGAAGATCATGAAAAATTAGATTCATGGCACGTTGATATGTAGCACCGGCATTCTTCAACCCAAAAGTCATGACTACCCATTCAAACAAACCGATAAAACCAGGGCATCGAAAAGCAGTCTTAGACATATCCTTCTCGGCCATAAATATCTGATTATAACCAGCATTACCATCTAGAAAACTGATTATTCTCTGTCCCGAAGCATTATTAATAAGGATGTCAGAAATAGGCATAGGATATTCATCTTTTGGAGTAGCCTTATTCAGGTCCCTAAAATCAACACATATGCTAATTTTGCCAGTGTTTTTCTTTTCAACAGGAACAATATTAGATACCCAATCTGCATATCTACATGGCCGAATAAACCCTGCTTTCACTAACCGATCAACTTCTTCTTTGATGCGGTCATACATGTCAGGATTAAAATTTCTACGGGGTTGCTTATACGGCCTAAAACCAGGTTTGATAGGTAATCTATGTTCCACTAAATCTCTACTTAAGCCAGGCATCTCAGTATAGTTCCAAGCAAAGCAATCAACAAATTCTTTAAGTAACTTGGTTACCTTGCTTTTCTGATCGGCTTTTAAATTAGCATTGATGAATGTAGGTCTTGGAGTGCTTCCATCACCAATGTCTATTTCTTCAAGTGGATCAGCCGATGAGAACCCATGCCCAAGCTTGTCCATGTCTTCAAATTCTTCAATAGTTTCATGCATATCGCTCTTGCCGGAACGATACTCTTCCGTACGTTTTTGTAACCATTTAATGCTATCTTCTTTATTCATCATTACATAGATAGATCATTAAGCCGAGCTACATCAGCCGGCTGTACGTTTATAGGCACAAAACCATCTCTACCTATACTAATGTAGTCATAGTCCGATAAATCTCTACCAGTCAAGCATTGCATATCACCGAGTTGCCAATCAATCGGTGCTTCCGTCAAGGCTATGCAAGCCGAGTTGTCTGCCCCAATAACTTCCACATCATCATTTACCCATTGAATCAAGCACTGATGCAAAGTGGATGGGATACAACAATTCGCATGAATCCAGTCACGCCCCAACAGAACATTGTATCGGCCTTTGACATCAACTACAAAGAAAGCAGTCGGCAAGGTCTTGCTTCCGAATGTAAGCTCCATAGATATAACACCCTTGGCTTCAGATAGCTCTCCTGAGAACCCACTGAGTCCCATGTTGGTCCTCATTAGCTCTCTCTCCTTTCGGTCCAGCTTGGAAACACCGAAAGAGGCATGATATTAACACCTGCGCCACCATCGACAAGCATGCGCCCAATGGGCTTGCCGTCAATATGTCCTCTAATGAATAACGGCTTCAAGTGCTTGTCGGGCTTCTCTGGTTTCTCAAACATAGCCTTACTCGGCCCAAGAACCAACTCGGCAACTTCAGACTCAGGCGCACGGAATTCGGCGGGTAATGCAAAAACCATGTTAATATCCATATTAGTGAACGTATTGTTGCCCCTCTCCGAGTTGACGCCGTCAGCCTTGTCGTCTGCCATGTCGTCATCTGAGTACTTGTCATCATCTTCCGAGTCGTGGGCAGTATCCTCCGAATAACTGGTGACTGCATCAACCGAGCCTGTGGGAGCATCAACTGAGTTATCGGCAACCATATTCCCTTCTTTCGATACGCACTTTTCTTTCCACACCGGGCTTGCCGGGCTCGAACTTGCCGGAGACGGGTTTGCCGATCTTGCCGGTACCGAGCTTGTCGGGCCTGCCGGGTTCGGACTTGTCGTAGACTGGTTTGCCGGACCTGCCGGTGCCGGGCTTGCCGGGGTACGATTCCCGATAGGCTCGTGTTGTACCTTTTGCTTTTCTTTCCACGCCAGTCGGGGTATTATTGGTCTCTCCTTATTGAACAGCTCATCCCGCTTCTTTTCGGCTATCTCCTCTCTGATCTCCATCGCTCGCAGCCGCTGCACTCGGCGTTTCTGAGTGTGATTCAATCCTGTTGGACACCATTGAGGTTCTGGTTTAGTCCCTGGAGCGACAGATTTGCTGCCCCCCCGAGTTATTCGGCTTGTATTGACTTCCTCCTGAGTATCTCGTCAAAGAGGTTGCCGGGCAAAGAGCTTGCCGATAGATTTGTTGCCCCCCGAGCAACCCGGCCTGTACTGAATAGCAAAAACATCTTTCCAATGACGAGATACACCCCCTATTGCAAACTTCTGGCTCCCGCTGGAATTCGGGTTACTATCTTGTCTGAATGAGCCAAAAGTAACTGGAGACTGATCAGGGGATGTATGTAAACTGTTTTCTTTGATAAGTGGATCGATAATCACGCCAACCGATCCAGCTTTCCGAGTTACACTAGAGGACACAGTATATGCATTGGCATCTTCTCTCCGAACAGAATCATCCTTCAACCCGGCAACGTCCTCTCTTCCTGAATTGTTCTCAGCAACTCTTGCCGGTTGACCTTCTCCGAGTTCCTTTACAGGCTTGCGCACCCAAGTGAGCCCGCGACCAGTACTGTTTCTGCCACCCACCTGGCGCACCGGCGACCGATTCCCTCGAATCGTGTCTTCATTGAACCGAGTTCTTTTCTGATGCACTGGTCCCCTGTACATAGCACTTGGCTGATTCCATTCTGGTTGAAAATAACCCGGTGGCCCCATAGGGTATGGTGCCCATGGATTAAACCCCCACGGAGGACACGGAGGAAAATATGGATGCGTAGGAGGTGGGCATCCCCAATAAGCTTGTTCCATTGGGAAACACGGCTGTCGCTTGCCTTGCCGGGTTGCATTGCAGGTCACCTTGCCGGGTCGTCTTGCCGGGTCGTTTCCTGCCAGGTCGTGACCTTCCGGGTCGTCTCTTGCTGGGCCATTTCCTGCCGGGTCATAACCCTGATCAAACCCAGGAGATCTCGGATGCTTAACCCCTCCAAGCCGATTGAACACACTGCTGTTTCTACGTGAAGTATATTTTTCCAGCAGCATGTTAACAGTTGGCTTTGGTCTTGGACCTTGCTTTTTCTTTCCATTAACCTTCCATACTCCGACCTCTAGATTCTTGGGTTTAATCATTCTTGGCGGAGCATTCTCATCAACAGTATTTTTCTCCTTGGCTGACTCGGTCTGATCTGACCGAATTAGCATCTTCTTGCCGTCAAACTTGATCACATTAATAGGGAAAGGATCACTATCGAGTTTCATCTTGGCATCCTCTGTGAATATCAATCGTCCTTCGTTAATGGCCGATTGCACCTGTCGACGAAAAATATTACAGTCATTAGTAGCATGTGAAAAAGAATGATGCCACTTACAGTAGGCTTTTCGTCCCAATTCTTCCGGAGATGGGATCACATGACCTCCTCTCAATCTTATTTGCTTCCCTTGCAATAGCATGTCAAAGACCCTATCACACTTGCTAACATCAAAAGTATATTTAATCTCCTCTTTCTTAGCAGGTGTAGGTCTTAAAGCAGGACACGCAAAAGGTTTGAACTTTGGCGTTTGGATCCACTCAGCTATACATATGTCTAACTCATCATCACTAGCCGAATCACTTTCACACTCTAGAGCATTAACTGCAGGAATAACCTTATCTTTGTTTTTGTTATCTCTAAACCGACTAGATTGCTTAACTTCCCTAGCCCGGTTTTCCTGCGCCAAAGCCTTTTGTAATACTTGGTTTACATCTAAGAATTCTTGCCCTTCTAGCTTATCTTTAATGTGAGCAAGCAAACCCGAAAAGGCTAGATCAGCCAAGTCCTTTTCGGCTATAGCTAAGCTATAGCAGCGGTTTTTTTATATCTCTAAACCTTCTAATGTAATCATGCACCGGCTCATTATATTTCTGCCTAACCATAGTTAAGTCAGAAAGCCGAAGCTCAGTTTCACCGCTATAGAAGTACTCATGAAATCACTGCTCTAATTGTACTCATGAAGAAATAGAATTAGGAGCAAGGGATGAAAACCAAGTAAATGCAGTGCCGGTTAAAGACAAAGGAAATAGCCTAACTCTATAAATATCTTAATTACCAAACTCACTGCATTGTGCTAAGAACTGTGCCACATGTTCAACAGTAGATCTAACTCCTTCCCCGGTGAATTTAACAAAATCAGGGATCCTAACACCTCGAGGATAAGGAGTGGATTCAAAGTACTCGGGGTAAGGTTTCCGATAGGTACGTGTTGTACCTTTCGGTGCTAAACCGTGTCGACTCAGTATATAAATCACCTGATCTTTTACACTAACATAGGTTCGTGGAACAGCGGCATGTGGTGGATTCTCCGGCAATACGGTTTGGGCATATGAAGTTTGCAACGGAGGATCATTAACATATGAATCAAGTACCGGCCCATATGGAATCCCGGTACTGGTAGCCGACAGCATAGTCTCCGAATTATTTGCAACTCGGTGAGGGTTCGTACCGAATTGATTGTAAACCGGCGGGTTTACACCGAGTTGGTTGTAACTCGGTGGTGAGTTCGTTCCGAATTGATTGTAACTCGGTGGCGTAGTATACGCTACTGTTTGATAATAGGGTTGCTGCAGGTTTGAATTCAAAACCCTACTTCGGTTATTGCTATCATAACTTTGTGCAACCGAAGTAGAAACAATAGGAGGAGCAACACTAGGAAT
This sequence comes from Elymus sibiricus, assembly GCA_039707655.1. NCBI lineage: Eukaryota > Viridiplantae > Streptophyta > Magnoliopsida > Poales > Poaceae > Elymus > Elymus sibiricus. Next base: position 62,053,298 of record CM077672.1, read on the forward strand.
AAAATTATGGGCCGAGCTATTAGTATAGTTCCGGCCACTTTGATCATTATTTAAAGCAGCATGGGTTTGATCTACGTTAGCCGATGCACGTTCAACATGTTGCCCCAATGATTGAGCATGATGAGATAAACCAGTCCCTAAACCTTGGCTAAATTGCTTTTTAAGCTCTTCAATTTTATCGGCCATGGATTTGGAAATTGCATCCACCGCATCTGTCATGCTGGATCCAAATTTGCTAGCTACGGACGCATCAATTAAATGAGCAATTTCTTCGGTTGATTGTTTTACCTCAGTGCCGAGTAGATCTGAATTACTCGGCATAGCACTTGGCGTAGCCACTTTCTTGACAACGCCGTTCCGAGTCTTCTGGAATCCTGCCAGCATCAGTTTCATCTTTTCAGCTTTCTCTTTCTCAAGCTCCTGTTCAAGCTCGCGCCGATCATCTTCCGACAGACCGTCGAGTGTAACGGCGATGACGTTCTCCGGGTCGATGTCGCTCCCGTTCCTGGATTCAGTATTCATCACGTGCCTTTCTTCTTGTCGCCGAGCAGATTGGAAGTACTCGGCGTTCTTCGTCCCCAGCGGAGTCGCCAATTTGTGTTGGCGCAGAAAATTGCACCGCGCAACACAAGATAATCCTCGCACTTTCGCGGCGAGGGGCGGATGCTTTTCGAGCAAAGCAACAAAGAGGGTTCCTCAATTTCGGAGAGGAGAACGGATGCTTTTCGAGCAAAGCAACAAAGGGTAAATCCTCGCCCTAGGGTTGCTAGGGTTTGGTGATAAAGACGGTAAAGGTAAAGTAAAGGTACATGATTGTATTGATAGATCGATTGTGTCTTTCTAATCGGCCGTCACCCCCAACATATATAAAGGGCGGCTGGTCTTCCCGTACAAGTAAAGGACTCATCTAAGCTTTCCTTACAAGAAAAGTATACCAAATCACGTCCTATACCTCTAGGTCTTTCCTAAACCGGATTTAGCCCGAATCCGGCCCAATCTTCTGTCTTGCTCCTTGCGTGGGCCGTGTATATGACCTCCGATTGAGATGATCATAATACCAAATTTGTATGCTTCGAATAACTCTTTTGTTGATCGCTTTTTCCATCTGAGGTCATCTAGATAATCCTTCGAGCCTATCTTCATCTTCTGTTCGCCGGTAAGATTTCCACGCCGGCAAGCTCTCACGCTGGCAAGCCCATACCGGTAAGCTTTCCATGTCGGCAAGCTGTCCACGTCAACAAGCTTTTCACGCCGGCAAGCTCTCATTTTTAGCAAGCAAAACGTTCCCGGCAAGCACTCATCCTCATCTGAGATTGTCTTCATGGCGTCATAGTGCATGCTTTGGTATGCTGTCCTCCAAGTTATCTCTCGAGCTGTCACCTTCCCGGGACTACCATCAGGGTGTCTTGCCGGATCGCTTTGCCGGATCATCCCCTTGCCGGATCATCTCTTGCCGGGTCATCTCTTGCCGGGTCATCTCCTGCTGAATCGTCTCCTGCCGGATCGTCTCCTTGCCGGGCCGTCGTTTCGCCGGGTCGTCTAAGGTATCTTGCCGGATCACCCCCCAGATGGGTCTCCTCCTTACCGGGCCGTCTCCTTGCCGATTCATCCCCTTGCCGGATCATCTTCAACCTCTGTTTGGGTCTTCACTGAAGCTGGCAAGCCTTCAAAAACCAGCAAGCCTTTTTACGCCGTCAAGCTTTTCGCTCAGGCGGCAAGATTTTATGCCGGCAAGCTTTCTACACCGGCAAGCTTTTCGTGTTGGCAAGCTTTTCGCCGGCAAGCCTTTCACAGTGGCAAGCTTCTACTTGGGCGGCAAGATTTCACCGGCAAGCCTTCCAAAACCGTAAATATGAACTCCCACGTATAGAAGATCTTCCCGCTTGAGTCCACCTTTACTGCATTTTGCATCGTGCCAAAATCAGGTATCAACAGATGTCTATAAAAAATAAGGATTTTTTCGTTACTAAAGCGAAACAGAGAGAAGTCAAAATTGATAACTGCCGGAAGTTCACGTATTGCATCGTGTGCATTTCATACGGGAAAAAAGGAACAAAAAGGCAAAGTTTAAAAATTTGTTGCTAGAAGTTCAGGTGTGTTGACAGCCGTTTTTGGCGCGAAGCCTCCAGAGCGGTAGTACCGCACCCATAAGCGGAAGTACCGCTCGAGCGGTACTACCTCGTTTCCACTACCGCTTAGAAATTACTTCTGGACCCCCGAGCGGAAGTAGCGCGGTACTTAGCCGTGCCCAGAGCGGTACTACCGCTGGAGCGGTACTACCGTGCCCAGAGCGGTACTACCGCTTAAAAAAACCGAGCAGTTTAAAAAGTTTGTAAACATGGATTTGCCACTGTTTTTTTAAGATTTGGAAGTTCAAATTTAAAGAAGTGAGCGGTTCGATGTTTATTACATAACTAGGACTTTTCCCTATACTAATGAATAACACCAAAAAGTCCTAATTGCTAATGAAGGACTAATGCGAAAAAACTCAGATTTTTCATTACTAATGCGAAACAGAGAGAAGTTCAAATTCTTAACTGCCAGAAGTTCACGTACTGCATGGTGTGTGTTTTCATAAAAGAAAATAGAAATAGAAAGTTAAAGTATAAAAATTTAGTTGCAAGAAGTTCAGGTGCTCGGCACGGGAAAGTTCAAAACTTGTTGTGAGAGTGGTAATTGGCATGGTATATCATTTGTGCAACTCCGATGAACGGGTGAGAAATTACGAACAAAAATACGTGGTAGAAGTTCAAAGTGAAAACACCGGGAAGTTCAACTACTACACGGAATGCATTTCAAATGAGAATAAAACGAATAAAAAACTAAAAGCCTAAAAGATTTGTTGCAAGAAGTTCACGTGCTCCTCCCGGTGCAGTTCGAGATCTCTAGTGCGAGTATGCTAAAAGACAAATGGGTGAGAAATTACAAACGAAAACACGTCACAGAAGTTCAACGTGGAAACAGCAGGAAGTTCAATTAGTATGCTAAATGAATTTTGAATGAAAATCTTTTAAACCGTCGCGAGTATGAAAAAAATGATCAAGACGGAAAAGTTGCGTGTTTACAACAGCTTTCCATCGGTATATCACTTGCTCAATTCCGGTCAGTGGATGAAGAGCTACGAGAAAAAAACAGTACGTGATGAAATAGAGTGAAGTTCAGGTAGACGTGCTGATGAAGTTCAAGTTCTTCACGCGGTGCATTTTCGAAGACCCTGTTTCGCGATAAAAGGCAGAACGCGTCATCTCGCCGTTTTCGAAATTGCTTGAAAACGGCTAGGATTCAGAGAAAACCACCTTCATGAAAAAGTTTCGCATTTTCCGTAGCTTTTCAACGGTATATTATTTGCCCCATTCCGATAAAGTTTCTAGAAATTACGGCCAAAATACGTTTTCAGCCATTTTCGAAATTGACTTAAAACCGTAAAGAATTGGAAAAAACAATCTACATATAGAAGTTTCGCATTTCTTCAAGCTTTCCAACACCATATCATTTGCCTCATTCCGACGAACCGTTGAGAAAATAACGTGAAAATACGCACTCGGTACAGATTCGGCTATTTTCTAAATTACTTTTGAACCGTTCATAGTTAGAACAAAATTTTTGTATGGAAAGATGCGCATTTCAATAAGCTTTCCAACGCCATATCATATGCGTCGATAGGTCTAGCCGTTTTGAAACTAACCCCGAAATACGAACCCGGCTGTTCGGTTTCAGAAATTCCGCCATTTTTGAAATTCCTCTTTAACCGTAGGGAATTTGGAAAAACGTTCAACATGTGAAATGAGCGGATTTGCAGCAGCTATCCAACGCCGTCTCATTTGCCTCATTCCAATGAACGGTTTAGAAATAGCGTCGAAAATACGATTCACATTTTTTTGTGTGAAGAAAAACGGTTTTCAAAACTGCTGTTAAACCATTTAGATTTTTGCCAAAAATTCAACCAAGGCTGTTATACTGGTGTCCATAGCTTTCAAACGGTATATTGCAAGACCCATTTGGGCACTTTGCCGGAAGTTCAACCTAGCACTCGGGGAAGTTCAGGTCGAACAACTCAGGCAGTAAAATTGCAGCAGAAGCAAGTTCATCACATCCCCGAGAGCAAATCCGCCAACGAGCGAGATTCCTATTTAAAACGAGCATTTAGTTGCTAAAAACCATTCCCAGATTACACTTACATCACATAGAACACGACTGACCAGAAAAATTCGCGCGGGGATACACGGTTGCGAAGATAGCCCGAAGGTCGGGTTCCTACAGAGGGAAGTTCAGGGTTATGTAACTCAGGAAGTTCAACCCGTGATCAGAATAATATTCTGATCCCGTGATCAGAATAATATTCTGATCCCGTGATCAGAATAGTGTTTGTATATATATATATATATATATATATATATATATATATATATATATATATATATATCTTTTTTGGCAAAGGAAGGAAGCATATTAATAAACCATACAAAAAACTTACATTTCCTAGAACCCATATGAATCATCACTATTGTAATCTATTTGTCGACCGGTCTCATCATCACTATCACGCATATCGTCTTCATTATCTGACGGAGGTGGAGGCTCTTCCTCGTCATCAGCGTCTTCATTTAACTTCTCAAGCATAATTATGTCTCTTTGATTCACAATTGCCCCACCTTCATTCCGTGCATCGTCATCGTTTGGGTCCACATCAACATAACCCAAGTCATCATCGTCCTTGTTTCGGACCACATCATCATGTTGCTCTTGAAAGAACACTCCCTCGTATGTCATGGGGTTTATGTTGTAGTAATCATCATCGTTCGGGTCCGGTAGCTTACCATGTGGCGACACCTTGAACACAACTTCCCAACCCATTAGATACTCTTTCTGGCATGGGTAGGGCAGATAATAAACTTGTGTGGCCTGGGTAGCCACAATAAAGAGATCAGCTCCTTCATAGACGGTTGATGGTTTGACTTCGACTAAACCAACGGAAGGCGTATGTCTCAGACCCTTATTGGGGTCGAACCATCAGCATTTGAACACAACGAGACTTAGGGTTTCGCGCCCACGGTTGAATGTAAGCTCGTATATTTTTCCTACCCTTCCATAGTACTCTACTTTATTATCTCCTTCGGTGAAGACTCCAGTATTTATAGTTTTGGGATCAGGCCGACTGTTCTGGTGCTCCTCTGTATGGAAGCGATAACCATTCACGTCATACTTTTCGCATGTCATGACCCGACTGTTAAAACCCATGGAAACCCATCTCAATTCTTCATCCATTGATGTGTTCGGATCTTTTCCCTACAAGTTTAATTGAAATTGTAGGGTGCATTAGTTCCGATAACTAATAAATGTTGGGTGCACTAGGTAATAGGGAAGTGTGAAAATTTACTTTCTCCACCAACCAAGCAACAAATTTTTTCCTTCCATCGGCACCCTTTCGAAGAAGAGTAAGTGCCTCCGCTTCAGTAGGAGGCATCATTCCCGTCCACTCTTCATCAACGAATTGACTAAAAGAAGAAAAGCGGTATTAGATCGAGGCAAAGTGAACATAACGAATTGACTAAAAGAATGGTGCAACGGTATTACCTCATCCACTCATCCTCAACTTCCTTGATGTTGTGCAAGACATAGAACATGACGTCCTCCCACTCATGCCGTGGCATGATATAAGGTTTCGAGCATCCAGCCCTGCCACCTTGCCTGCTGAATAGAGGGAGCTTGGGTTTATACTTGGGCTCTTCTGTATTGTATCGAGACACCTTATTATGTAGAGTGGGAACGTGGTCTGGATAGTACGCTGTCCTGAGATCTGCCACTTCCTCTAGGATAACTGCCTCAGCTATGGAAGCTTCAATTTTAGCTTTGTTTCCACATTTGTGTCGAAGATGCTTGTTCGGTCTCTTAGGGCCGTACTGCCAATGATTCTGCACAGGGCCCCCCAACAATACCTCGTTCGCGAGGTGCAAAATGAGATGTGTCATCGGAGTAAAGAAGCCTGGCGGAAAGATCTTCTCTAGCTTGCATATCAACTCCGGTGCCTTCTTATGCAATTCTTTTATCATCTTGGGACATACTTCTTTAGCACAAAGCGTGCGGAAGAAATGGCTTAGCTCCGCAAGCACACACCAGACACGCTCGGGGACATAGCCTCGAACCATCACCGGCATAATCCGCTCAATCCATACATGATAGTCATGACTCTTGAGCCCGGTGGCTTTGCCCGTTAAAAGATTGACTCCCTTACTTATATTCGATGCATAACCATCAGTGAACTTCATGACGTGTTTCAGCCACTTGAATGCCTCCATCTTATCATCCTTTTTAAGGACGAAGTCAGCATCTGGCTTGAACCAAGATTTTTGACCGCCTGTGGGAGGCCGCATGTTCAGACGTGGCCTATCACAAATATTCTGTTGATCGACTCTAGCATTAACGTTATCCTTTGTCTTATCAGGAATGTTGAGGATCGTGCGAAAAAGGGCCTCTGCGACATTCTTTTTGGTGTGCATCACATCGATGTTATATGGAAGTTTGAGGTCCTTGAAGTAGGGAAGCTGCGTGAAGGGGGTAATGTGAGTCCAGTTGTGCGTCTCACCATATCCTTCGAAACCTTTGGCTTTTCCTTTGCCTTTCCCTTTCCCCTCGCCCTCGCCTTCGCCTGTGCCTTTGGCTTTGGCTTTGGCTTTGGCTTTGCCTTTCCCTTCGCCGGCAGGCTCAAGAGCTTTCAGCTGAGCAAGCACATCCGCACCCGAAAACGTTGGAATCTCGTTTACTTCATGGACAACTAGGCCTTTCGTGAAGTTCTTCTTGTCTTCTCTGTCAGGATGGTCTGGAGGGAGGAACTGTCGATGCAGGTCAAAGGCAACATACTTGCCACCCTTCTTCAGCCAAATGAAACGCAAGGCCTACATCTCTAAAGGTAAAGATGGGTCCTAATCCCACCCGAGGATGTGTAGATTGAGTACGTTCTTCTTGCTCTACCCCATTCCGAGACAAAATTTTGGCAGCACCTCCCCATTGTTCTCCAGATACACGTCCCGGCAAAACCCGAGAGAATGTGCATCCGGAGAACAATGGGGAGGCGCTGCCAAAATTTTGTCTCGGAATGGGGTAGAGCATGGAGAACGTACCCAATCTACACATCCTCGGGCTGTCCATGGAAAACGCTGGACAATCCGAATGAGTTAGGGTGATAAATATGCAATTGAATGCATATTTATCGATGCAACCCTTTCGGACGGGAGACGCCTAGGTTACGCGACTTGACGTGAAAGTGAAATCTAGTGACATGAAAAAAAGCGGAGGAGGAGATGGAATTGTAGCTCACCCTCGGATGTAGAGGATGTAGTCGATCAGCGGAGGGACGATCGTGGACCAACACCTCCAACGTCGATGATCACTCCACGGAGATGCAGCACCACAAATCCTGTAAGTTCCACCGAGTGAAAAAAATTTAGGTCATCGCATCACATAAAGCATAGACACTTCGAACTATGAAAAAAAACATAGTGCTAATGCCATCTAGTGAAGATTTTAGATCATCATGACATAGTGCTATTTAACAACATCTCAAATTGCAAAATAAAGCTTCATCCTCTGCGAGACAATACAAACTTATTAGGCACAATTTGCTAGACATAACCACATTCTGATTATACCAACCAGAGGAATCAATAACACCCTCAACGAAGTGGTAAGCTATCACAGAAGTAACACCTTTATAAGAATGTATATAAACACTAAAGATTTCAGCGCCGGAGAAGGGCATCATAGAGAATAATTGTTAAAACAAGTCCATCCTTTGCGAGACAAGAAAATTCATGTGGAAGTTTGAAAACAGTCTTTAGGTTCAGGCTACCAAATTTTCTAGGTTCAGACTAGCACTTCATACTTGTCAAGACAAAATTGGTGCCAAATTTCCTGTCCTCTTCTCTCTACCTCCGTGGCCTATTCCATGGAATAGGGAAGCTGTGATCATCGACGATTGGATCGTTTCTGTGTTGTTAATCATGGATTTTTTTCCGATGGATTGATGCCAAATTTCTACACTGTGGTCTATTTTTTAAGCATGGAAACCGTTTTGTTCCTATGTGTGGTTGATCTAAGGGGAAAAACCTGAACCTGTACACTCTGTTTGAACTGAAGATATATATGTGCAAAAATACTGAACCTTTACACTTGTTCGTATGTGTAAAAATCTGCTCTGGATAGGTGGAAGAACAGATCATATTCAGTGCAAAAAGTGAACCTTTACACTTTCTTTTAACTGAATATATATGTGGAGAAGAACTAAACCTTTACACATTGTTCCTATGTGTGAAAATCTGATGTGTATAGGTGTATAGTTGATAGAACATATCATGTTCAGTGTAAAAAACTGGACCTTTAAACTCTGTTTAACTGAGAAAAAAAAATATCTACTCATATTCAGCGCAAAAACTGAATATGTGCCCATATTCATTACATAAATTGAATATATATGCCATATTCGGGTGAAGAAACTGAATATATATGCTCATATTCAGTGTAGAAACTAAGTATATTCTGCACAGAAACTGAACACTAGTGCTTAAAGTGAATATATATGTCATCTATGTGTCTACAGTCTGAACCTTTACAGAAATTGATGCGTGAGGAGAGGAGGAAGGAGATCGGGTAGGGGAGCAGGGGAGCCATACCTCTGGCAAGAAAGCCAGTGTTCCGACCGGAGGAGGTGAGCAACTATGTGATGAACATGTTAGGCAGCATTCCACATCAAAAATTCTGTTTTTATCATTTACCTACTCGAGGACGAGTAGGAATTAAGCTTGGGGATGCTGATACGTCTCCATAGGGATGGCAGTTTTGCCCATGGGTATGGGTACCTGCGGGTACCCTACCCGAAAACCACGGGCATGGGCATGACTTGGAGAGATTTTGTACCCACGGGTAATGGGTATCCATACTCGTAAAATATATGGATAGGGTATGGGTACGAAATTACGCCCATGGGTAACCCAATGGATACCCAGAAAAAGCTAATAAATGAAAATGACTCCTATGACATGTGGGGTCATAATCCAACTCCTTGGCACACCCAAATTCTCAATTCCTTAATCACATGATGGCCACTCCTCTTACGTCCTATGTGACTTCTCGAAAAGATGAAATCTCGACTCTTCCCTATTGGACTCCTGTCCAACTCTCGATCCGGTGATCCCCCATTCCCACCACCACCTCCCATTGCATCTGGCTTTCATCACCCGTCGCTCATACTCCCTTGAGGCCTCCAAGAGGTCACCACCGTAGAAGTTTGTGTCGGTGCTATACTGCTCGCCCATCATCGCTTGAATTTCAAAGCCATTTATCTACCTTTAAAAAATATATTATATATTGTACCCACTAGATAATCATTGGGTATAGGATACCCGATGGGTATGGGCATGGGTGCCAATTTATGCCCATGGGTATTGAAATGGGTGGGTACAGAAAGTTTATGTGGGTATGGGTTTGGGCACAAAAAGGTTATACCCGCCCATACCCTACCCATTGCCAACCCTACGTCTCCAACGTATCTATAATTTTTGCTTGTTCCATGCTGTTATATTATCATTCTTGGATGTTTTACAATCACTTTATAGCAACTTTATATCATTTTTTGGGACTAACCTATTGACATAGTGCCAAAGTGCCAGTTGCTGTTTTTGCTTGTTTTTTACTTCGCAGAATATCAGTACCAAACGGAGTCCAATCGCGACGAAACTTTTTGGAGATTTTTTTGGACCAGAAGACACCCGGTGGGCCAAAGAAGTGTCAGAGAGGTGGGATGTGGAGACCACAACCCACCAGGGTGCGCCAGAGGCCCCCGGCGCGCCCTGATGGGTTGTGCCCTCCACGGGGCCCCTCTCCACCACCTCTGATGCCTATAAATTTCCAAATATTCCAGAAACCCTAGAGGAGTCGACGAAAAACACATCCAGCTGCCGCAAGTTCCAGAGCCTCGAGATCCAATCTAACACCATCACGGAGGGGTTCATCATCCTCATTAGTGCCTCTCCGATGATGCGTGAGTAGTCCACCATAGACCTACGGGTCCGTAGGCAGTAGCTAGATGGCTTCCTCTCTCTCTCTCTTTTGGTTCTCAATACAATAGTCTCTTGGAGATCTATTTGATGTAAACTTTTGTGCTGTGTTTGTTGGGATCCGATGAATTTTGAGTTCATGATCAGTTTCTATCCATGAATGTTATTTGAGTCTTCTTTGATCTCGTATATGCATGATTACTTATAGCCTCATATTTCTTCTTCGAATCTTTGGTTTAGTTAGGCCAACTAGATCGATTTTTCTTGCCATGGGAAGAGGTGCTTTGTGATGGGTTCGGTCTTGCGGTGTCCTTTCCCAGTGACACAAGGGGCAGCAAGGCACGCATGTATCGGATAACAAGATGGGGTCTATTCCTACATGAATAGATCTTGTCTACATCATGCCTTCATTCTTATTGCATTACTCCGTTTTTCCATGAACTTAATACACTAGATGCATGTTGGATAGCGGTTGATGTGTGGAGTAATAGTGGTAGATGCAGGCAGGAGTCGGTCTACTTATCTTGGACGTGATGCCTATATAATGATCATCGCCTTGGATATCGTCATGATTATTTGATCTTCTATCAACTGCCCAACAGTAATTTGTTCACCCACCGTGTGCTATACTCATGAGAGAAGCCACTAGTGAAACCTACGCCCCCCGGGTCTACTTTTCCAACATATTGCTTTCCAATCTATCTTTTTGCCGCTTTTGTTTTCACATCTATTATTCCAAAAACCCAAAAATATATTGCTGCACTTTTTATTTGCCCCTTTTATTTTGTGTTCTTGAGAGATCTATCTCTCCAATATATCATATCCTAATCTATCTTTTTACCGTAGAGAGATTGACAACCTCTCTTTCGTGTCGGGTTGCAAGTATTTGTTCTTTGTGTGCAGGTGCTGCTTATTAGGTGGTGGTGATCCTCCTACTGGTTTGATACCTTGGTTTCATAACTGAGGGAAATACTTACCGTCGCTGTGTTGCATCATCCCTTCCTCTTTGGGGAAATACCGACGCAGTGTCAAGCCACATCACTACCCAACTGTAATTTGTTCACCAAATCACACTTCTGCTTGGAAAGATGCCACTAGTGAACCTATGGCCTCGGGGCCTATTTTCCATTTCTGGAAAACAACAAAAATGCTTTTCTTTGTTGTACCATTGTATTTAGTTTATCTATCTATCAATTCCTACAATATCATGCAATTTACCCTTGTAACCGGTAGGACAAGAAGCTTGACAACCTTCTTGAAACGTTGGGGACAACAATGTCTTGTGTTTTGTGTGCATGTACCAAAGACATTGTTTGCTAGAAGGACTCCTACTGGTTCCATAAACCTTGGTTCTCAATTGAGGGAAATACTTATTGTTAGGTTTCTTCGCCCTTACACTTGGGAGTTCCCAACCATTCTTATGAGAAAGCAACTACTTATATTGTTTTATCTCATTACCACTAAATCTCCAATTGTTAGTTTTTCAAAATGAAAGAACTAGATTTTCTAGTTGTGGTGCGAGTAATTCTAGTGTGGTTATCAACCTCACTAGCTTTGCTAGTTGTGGCAAGTGATTAAAATACAATGTGGTCAATATCTTTGAATTCTCTTATGATGTAAAGTGTCCCGGGGTTCATAGATTCACCAATAGCAACTCTCGTGAAAGTAGTGTTGCATAAAAGTGGCATGAAATATATGTGAAGGAAATATTACATACTAAAGATAGAACATTACATATGTGATTGCATTATATATGTAGGTAGTATGTTCATGTCCACAGACCGAGATCAATCTTGTATTATGGCTACTACAACTCCTAGTGGCCGAAATCTATCGTGCATCCAAGTACTAAGTAATGAAATAGAGTGTTGCTTTGAGTATGGTGACATTCAACCCACTATACCGCCCTAAGCCTCCAATTCCTCATACTGACAAGCAAGTTACTATATTTTTATCCTTAGTGACAATAACACATAATTCTTTTCTTCTTACCGTCACCGGGGTACCTTACTTGCAGGATTAAACCCAACTAATGCATACCACTCACACTAATGATCATTCATCTAAATTGGTCAATAAATAATCAGAGAGCAATATACATCTATAAATATAACATATGCATCACATATATTCCGATTATAAAGTAATAATTCATCGCATACACATAATCGCAATAGAGAATACATCAGATGGATCACAATCATATTAAACAACTCATGTGAGACCACTGTAATGGCGAACATTACATCATGGCTACTGCTATGAGCCCATAGTGCAGGGGGTGCACTACTCACACATCATCATGGGAGCATCGATGAAGAAGACAATGAATTCCCCCTCTGACGGAGTACCAAGACAAGGTTGTAGACAAGATTGTCTCCAGATGCTAAGTGGCGGTGGCAAAAAATTGTGATATAATTCACAGAGGGTTTTGTGGTATATAGAAACCAAGGTGCCTGATAAGTCACAAACTTATTGAGCCCATGTACCATGTCCAGGCGCCTGAGTGGTGGTGCCTAGGACATATGGGCACCACCTAGCCCGGGCTGCTAGATCTGTTCCGCTTATGGTCCAAAAACACCTCTTGTATTTTCTTTTATTTTCCCTGTGAGCATAAAATGCATGTTTTTTTTGTGAAACCAAAAACGTTGAGAAACATATATTGGCATTATACACTTTACTAATATGCTAGTCAAATAAATTATAGAACATGCAAATTAATTGATATTAAAGAAGGAAAGCTAAAAAATATGAAGGAACCACCCAAAACAACTTTCTTCTTTAAGTTTTTTCTCTCCAAGGTTCTCTCAAAGAATTCACACAAGCTGGTTGGATGTGACTTGGAATAGGCTTGAAGTTCTTTTCAAATAAAGGACTGTGGGTCTATTTATAGAGAAAACAAATATCTGAAAGTTTGAGCGGTCAAAAAGGAAACAAACGTTCTGAGAAATGTGCAGTACCTTAGAGGTATCAGGTTGTCGAGTAAGCCTCTGAAAATATGCATTACTTGCAAGTATTGGGAAAAGAAAAGTAGAGGCACTGACAAGAAAGTTTAGAGTAGACCTTTATGAGCATATTGATCTGGCTCGGAAGTACCAAGGGAAACTAAGTTTCGGGGTAGTGGGGTTACAAGACCAACTTTTAATGAAATACTTTCCATAAATACTTTCCGGGAGTCTAGGAACATCGAGTATATGACATATTCCGTAGGAGTGCATTGTGTGTACATAAAAAATATACCACTTGAAAATTAACAACAAGATAGCCCATATAGATAAAAGCAATGAAAAGCAACACACAGCTATGCAAAACAAATCACTGCAGCAATAGGGTATTAATTGAAGTAAACATTGTTTGTAAGAGTAGCATGGCATTACACCTCACATAACTCAATAATAGAGTTTAAAAGACATACAAGGAGATCACACATGATTTGCAAATAAGATACATGTCTTGTAACTCACAAACTAACATACCCCCCCCCCCCCCCCCTTGAAATAGAAAATCCACAAAGCCCTATTCTTCTCTTCTCTCCCCCTTTGGCATCAAAGAGACCAAAAAATTAGACACGACAACAACCAACAAACAAAGTTAGACACTAATAGAAGGACGAAAACTTTGTGGAGAAGCATCATCTTGTTCATCCGAGCTGGGGATGGCATAAGCTTCCGAGTCTTTTTGTTGAGTTGTTGGGGAGGGACATGTGCTTGTGATTGTTTTGTATCCTCTTAAGTGGGTGGTTCTCTTGCTTGAGCAAAATCTTGTTGTGAATGTACTTGATTTGATCATAATCACTTCTTAACTTCTCATGGTGATATGAACTCTGTGAGAGTGTCATTCAGAGTGGCTTGATACTTTGTGAACATGACCATGATCCTCTGTGTGCTTAGTTTAGCAAGTGTTGTTTCAATAGGATTTGGAGTTGAAGATGAGGTACCTTCACCGCCATCATTAGTGGTTTGAGCCTTTGAGTTCTTTGCTCTTTCGATCTAGTCATGGGGAAGTGGTTTTCATCGTTTTCTCGTGTCATGTGAACTTAGATTTTGTGACTTGTTCGCATGTATATGCGTGGTATATGGACCCATGTCTAGGCCACCGACTCCCTTAAACATGCATCCCTAATTTACTTGAAAGGATCAATATCATTATCAAAGACAGGCCACTGGCCAACACTGTAGTACAAAGGTAACTCCTCAAGACGGGGAGTCATCTTCAACTTCGCCAAGATCTTTAGAAGCTCTACATTAGCCGATTAGCACATAATAGTAGATCCAATATGGACATTACATCGACACGCCGAGCATCAACTGGGCGAGTTGACATACAACTCACCAGACATTTCTTGTATGCCTTCATTGCAATTCTATTGTAGTATAATCTCATATAAGTAGAAGCATAGTCGTTACTCTCACTGTGAGGGCCCGAATCCGGGTAACACTTGTGTCCATTTGATAACCTGAGTTTACTCTCTATGTTTGTATTTATTAGACCCTCTCATTTGATAGGTCGAAGACGAGGTACCTTCACCACCACCATTAGTGGTTTGAGCCTTTGAGTTCTTTGCTCTTTCGATCTAGTTGAGGGGAAGTGGTTTTCCCGTGCCATGTGAACTTATATTTTGTGCCATGTTCACCCGTATATGCATGGTATATGATGACCCATATTTGGGCCACCGACTCCCTTAAACATGCATCCCTGATTTACTTGAAAGGATCGGTATAATTATTAAAGACGGATCAACTGGCCAAGACTACTGTACAAAGGCATATTCTCAAGACGGGGCGTTCATCATCAACTTCGCCAAGATCTTTAGAAGCTCTAGATTAGCCGATTAGCACATAATAATAGATCTGATATGGACATTCCATCGACACGCCAAGCATCAACTCGGCGAGTTGACATCTAACTCACCAGACATGTCTTGTATGCCTTTATTAAAATACTTTTGTAACATAATCTCATATAAGTAGAAGTATAGTCGTTACTCTCACCGCGAGGGCCTGAATCTGGGTATAACTTGTGCTCTTTGTCCATCTAAAACCCGAGTTTACTCTCTAGGTCTGGATTTATTAGACCCTCTCATATTTAATGTAAAATTCTCACCATAAAAAAATATATAATATGTCATAAAAATTATATGGTGGACATCTTATTTCAAACACAAAAACAATGGTATACATTTTCTAACATACTATAAATCATTTGTTATTAGTTATATATAAATGGTCAATGTTTGACCCAAAATAATAGAGGGTACAATAAACCCGGGACTGTGAAAGTAGGTATTTGTACAACTGCCAACAAATTCTTTTTTGGGAATACGCACGAGTGTGTGTATCATGCATTAAAGAAGGAAAGGGGGTAAAGAGCCCCATCCACGAGTGGCTTACATGCGATTACACAAAGGCACTCCCGCCACCTAGAGATAACGAGGCGCTAACTAACTATTCCCGACTACCCACCTAGTCAAGTACCCAAAGAAGGATCCAAGGTCCATCTTGATGAGTCCCGCAGCCTTCCACGCTCGGCCCTCACTCGTCACCCTGTCGATCACGCCGTTGGCCGAAGGTGCCACGCTATCGAAAATCACCGCATTCCAGTGCTTCCAAAGCTCCCACATCACAAGCGATGGAATTGTCCGTATATCCTTGCCTCTAGGACCTGTCGCGGCGCACGAATTGCACCAATCCACCAGCTTTCGATCGGCTCTTGGTGCGGCATCAGGCATGCCTAATGCCGAGAGTACGTGGTGTCATACCGTTCGCGCCAGAACAAACTCGATAAGGATGTGGTTCAGCGTCTCCGCCGCCTGGTCGTAGAGTGGGCATGAGGCTTGATGGGGCAGCCCACGGCGAGCCAAGCGATCCGAGGTCCAGCATTTGTTCCTGCCTGCAAGACAAGCAAAAAATCGGCACGGCCGCGGTGCTCTTGATTTCCACGCCATGTCCGCGTATGGGGCTACCTCCATGCCCCAAAATTTGGCCGCGTAGGCCGAGCGCACTGAATATGCGCCATTTTCCTCCCATGCCCACCTTGTCGAATCCTCCCTAGAAGGCTCAAGTTCAATGGCCTTTGTCCTGTCCCAAAGATCAAAAACCTCCAGAAGTAGGGTCTGGTCAATGTTGGGACCAACGTCGCTGGCCCAGGTCCTGTTGTGTAGTGCCTCCGCTACCGATCGAGAGGTGCGTATCCCTTTGCGGACCCGATGATATAGGCCGGGAGCGATGTCTTGGACCCTGAGCCCCTGTATCCACCGATCCTCCCAGAACAACGCCGATCGGCCATTGCCGAGGCCTGTCACAGTTGCCACCTGGAAGATGTTACGAGCCTCAGTCGGGACCTGTATGTCAAAGCCTGCCCATGGTCTTGTGTCATCCGTGCGTTGTAGCCACGGCCATCGGGCCTGAAGTGCAAGGTTCAGCCACGCCAGGTCCGGGATGCCTAAGCCTCCGGCCCAGGTCGGTGTGCAAACCGAGCTCCAGGCGACTGCGCACTGTCCACTGTTTGCCTCGCTTTTGCCACACCATAAGAATCCCCGACAAATTTTCGTTATGGCCTTGAGCGTCTTGTGTGGGATGTTGATCGCAAGCATGGCATGTAACGGTATGGCGCAAAGGACTGACTTGATGAGCAGAAGGCGGCTGCTTTTCGGCAGGGTGGCCCCCTTCCAGTGTGGCAACTTATTCGCTACTTGTTGCACAAAATCGTGTAGCTGGGCCGCCGACAGCTTGCGGACGCTCAAGGGCAGGCCGAGATATTTGCAGGGAAATGTCCCGATCAGGCAACCCAGGGCTTCCGTGATTAGCATGGTCTGGTCCTCGGAGCATCTTATTGGCACGGCCATAGTCTTAGCCAGGTTTACTCGCAGTCCCGACGCATGCCCGAAGGTGTCAAGGATATCTAGGCACAGCTGGAGCTCACCCTCGTCGGGCTTGAGGAAGATCATAACATCGTCAGCGAAAATGGACATCCTTTGGTGCAGTCCAGAACGTGCTAGGGGGGCGAAGAGGCCTCTCTCAGATGCCAGAGAGAACAATCGATGTAGCGGTTCCATCATTAGTATGAATAGCAAGGGGGGTAGGGCTCCACCCTGCCTGGTCGACTCCCATGCCAACAAACTCTCATTCTTTTCTACTCGGCGAGTTGACATCCAACTCAACAGACATGTCTTGTATGCCTTTATTGCAATTCTTTTATAGTATAATCTCATCTAAGTAGAAGTATAGTTGTTACTTTCACCGCGAGAGCCCGAATCTGGATAAAACTCATGTTGTGTGTCCATCTGATAACTCGAGTTAACTCTCTACGTCCGGATTTATTAGACCCTCTCGTATTTAGTGCAAAACTTTCATCATAAAATAAACTAATAAATATAAAAGCATATGTCATGAAAATTATATGGTAAAATTCTTATTTCAAGTATACAATACAGAGGTATACATTCTCAAAATACAAAGGAGTACTATAAATCATTTGTTGTTAGTTATACAGATGGTGAATGTTTGACCCAAAATAGTAGAGGAGGCAATAAAACCCAGACTGAGAAAGTAGGTATTTGTACAACTGCCAACGAACTGGTCCTTTTTTTCTATGGGTTGGGTGCCATTTCGAGTAATATACCAAATTGCGATGGAGTAGCCAACACTCAAATTTGTCTAGTCACCAGATGCAGATGCATCGCTCTGATAGGCGCCATAAATAATGGAATCAATCAATTTAGAGAGAGCGAGCATGCAGAGGATGGTGGGAGGGAGGAGGCAGGCAAGTAAATGATCTTGCAGCTGCAACTGCTGGTGTGTTTGGCAATTGAATGTCGATGAAGCGACGGGCCGGTATGACCTGACAATACATAGATACTACATGGCCACAGCCACAGCCAGGAGCAGAGTGGTTGGAGAGATGGAGGCGACGAATTGAATGGTCTGCCCACGTACGTAGTAGTACCTAGAGTACGTCTCCTACGTGCAGTTATTTTCTTTCTTTCTCTGCGGCAGCTGATCGAAAGCGCGCATGGTGTTGGTGGGCATCACGTTAGAGAGGTGGATTAGTAGCAGGAGTTATGCACGCACTGCCGTGGTCAGAGTCTTTATGGGATGGGATTATTAGGGAGGGAGGACACCAATCAGAGGTTTTTGGTTCAGGCATGGGAGGTGATGGTGGACCGTGAGTTGGTACTAGTACAAAACAATCCAATCCACCTACAAATCTCAGCACGCTGCTGCTCCTTTCCTTTCTTCCTTTAATAGGACCGTACTGTACTCCACCGGCAATACTAGAACGGTGGTACTAGTGCTCCACTACCACCAGCACCAGCACCAGCACCAGCACCACGACTCCACGAGTGAGGGCGGCGGCCAAAACGTCTAGGAGATAGATAGGGTGAGACTGTTAGGAGCTACAGGGCGGGAGGCCTCGACGATTCTTTCTTTCCGGCCGTCCAGTGCCGGCAGGGCAGATCCAATCAACAGCTGCGCGCCGGCCGCCGCACAAGATGATGGGTCGCCCGGTGTTCGTGCTCTTCGGCTCCTCCATCGTACAGTACAGCTTCAGCAACGGCGGATGGGGAGCCACCCTCGCCGACGTCTACGCCCGCAAGGTACCACCGCCCCGCCCTCCCCTTAATTTCTCTTTACCCTCCTGTTGCCGTGTGAGGTGATTCCGGGTGTGATTGCGGGCTCACCTCACATCACACTCAGTCATTCACTGCCGAAGTACCGATCGACCTTACCCTAGATGCATGATAATCACATCACTCGTCATATGCATCTGCAACTAGTACATCCTTCTGTCCAAATTTACATTCTCTATTTTTGTATCATCCATGATCTAATTTTATTAATCGGACACTACCAGTCAAAAAAAATAAGAATCCCCTTAACTCTTCTGACGACCGGAACGTTTAATTTTCGATTCACCATACATATCAGTGTAAATTTTAGCGCCCCCCCCCCCCCCCCCCCCCCACCCACCCACACACACGCACCACTTGCGCGGACATCTGTTGTTCTTGTTGATCTTTTTTTCCTTCTCTCTATTAATGTGAGATTTACTGGATTTCTTGATTAATGTGCGCCTTGATTATCACTGTTATTCATAGATAGGTAGAACAATTATACGTATTTCATAATCTTGTAGTACTAACAATATAACTAGTGACACGCTAGTGGCAGTGTCCAAAATGCACAGAATTTGGATACACCAAGCAAATACTACAGTACTATTTTGTGCACCTGCCTATGTGATATGTTTACTCTGTCTATTTTCAATAGAATATTTCCATCATTCCTTTTTACACAACACACTGAGCTGGATAGTTCTAAGGTAGGGTATGACATCTTTTGAGAAGTGCGCACCACTGGAATACAATATCCCTGCTATATTTTTGTTGTTGTCTGGCTTGCTGTAGGCCTACAATTTTAACGTACTTTTTATTTTTCTTGTTCAGGAAACCCGTTAATCAGAACATTTAGAATGTATATGAAAATTACGAAAAAAAATGGGAAATGTATAGCACGAATGACAGTATTTTTTTTCTGGGCGCAACATGCAGCTGTCCGTCAGATCCGACAATAGGCTGGGTGCAGCCACGCAACGGGCTGCATGCTTGGATCGACGGACGGCCCCGAATGTGTTGTGCGTCCACGCCATGGCCCGAATGCTCGTGCTGAATCCGTGTCCAAGAAAAATAGAGACTGTTCCAATGTTTTGCAAAAGACTTTGGGCTATTTTAACAGATTGTGTCTAGTATTGTCAAATATTTAAAACGCTTAGATTTGAGAAATATATGATAATTAAGTACTTGTGTTTTTTTGACGGAAAAATCAAATACTCCTGGCAACAAGGCATATTTAAGAAACACCTTTGAAAACAACAGAGCAGAAGCAGGATCATAGACTATCAGCTCTTTAATTTGGACACTATCATGCTAACAACAATCCTGTTGACTAATATGTGTATTCAACTCATTCAGGCTGATATTGTTCTAAGAGGATATATTGCATGGAACTCAAGGCGAGCACTTCAAGTCATTACCAAAATTTTCCCCAAGGTCCGATGCTCTCTTCAGACTAGCTAGTTAATCCTACATTTTTTGTTCATATCATCTCTGCTGACTAGATAATTCTAACTTGAGCAGTACCCTTTTTTCTGATATAACTTAACTGTTGATTGTCTGCAACTCTTGTTTCTTAATTAGGATTCAGCAGTGCAGCCTAGCTTTGTGGTAGTTTATTTTGGTGGCAATGATTCGATTGCTCCGCACCCTTCCGGGCTTGGACCTCATGTGCCGCTTGAGGAGTACATGGACAACATGAGGAAGATAGGAGAGCACCTCAAGAGCCTGTCGGACAAGACTCGTGTGATCTTTCTGAGCTGCCCGCCGCTCAACGAGGAGCTGCTCAAGAAATCAACCAGCACTGCACTGAGCGAGATTGTGCGGACCAACGAAACCTGCCGTCTCTACTCTGAAGCATGTATATCTGTATCGAAAGAGATGGACATCAAGGTGGTTGATCTTTGGAACGCGATGCAGAAACG
This sequence comes from Elymus sibiricus, assembly GCA_039707655.1. Lineage (NCBI taxonomy): Eukaryota > Viridiplantae > Streptophyta > Magnoliopsida > Poales > Poaceae > Elymus > Elymus sibiricus. Next base: position 62,073,883 of record CM077672.1, read on the forward strand.
AGAGGACTGGGCCACAGCATGCTTTACGTGAGTTTGGAATCCATTTTTCTAGCTTGTCCATTCTCTCTTGTTTACAATTATCTGAAGAGAAGAATCAAGTAAGCAATGACTCTGAATTTGTAGGGATGGGCTGCATTTGTCGGAAGAGGGGAGCAATATAGTTGTGGAAGAGATCCTGAGGATCCTCAAGGAGGCGGAGTGGGATCCATGTCTACACTGGAAGGCGATGCCGACCGAGTTCGGGGAGGACTCACCCTACGACCTTGTCACCTCCAGCGGCAAATCCACGATCAACCCATCCGAGTGGACTTTCCACAGGAAAATATCATGGGAATGAATGGGATGGCCAGGATATGTGTGAGTGAGATCGAGCAGCTGCACGTGATATTTTGCGCCGGCTCTCTTCGGTCGCTTTGTGTTATTCATCTGATGGAAGAACATGATAAGATGTTTCTGAATTGCAAGGGTCCATTGGATCGTAGAATTAATAATGAACATGTTTTGAGTTGAACAACGTTGAGCTGAGTTGAGTGTGGATGTATACCGGCCTCAAAGATGTAGTTTGTTCTATGTTTCCTAGTATGAAGTGAGCATGCGTGATCATCTAGCTACATGTTTGGATCACTGCTGAAATTTCGTGGCAATGGATGCCTAGCTGCATCAATCACGCAATGGATTTGTATGAATTGAACCGAGGTGGGGATGATCAGAGTGCCAAGGATCTCCATCGTTACTTTGTACAACTAGCAACATAAACTCAATTATGAGATCATGATCGGTGCGCCAAGGATCTCCTTTGTTACTTTATAAAACTAGCAACATAAACTTGTGATGGCTCACTTTCGCTGTAGGATTTGTGTCTAGCAGGACAAACATGCCAAAGTCACTAGAACAAAGTGGTGGAACCTCAAGGGGAGGTAGCCTAGGCGTTCAAGGAGGGTGTCATTAAGGATAGCCTGAGGAAGAAGGTGATGTGGACAATATGTGGATGAAAATGCGACTTGCATTCGTAAGGAGTCGCCTTAGAGAAGTCTGGAATGTCCAGAGAAGTAGAAGCGAAGCTAAAGGTACCTGGTAGTGGAACGATGATGTCCAGAAAGATATTAAGGAGAAGGAAAAATGTTTTAGACGTCTTTACCTGGTAGAAATGCAGACAATATAGAGAAGTACAAGATGGAAAAGAAGGCCACAAAGCAAGCTGTGAGTGAAGCAAGGAGTCGGTGTATAAGGACCCCTACCAGCGCTTAGACACGAAGGAAGGCAAAAGGGACAACTAGCAAGGTGGCCTAGCATACTAACCATGTCCAAAAAATGAAATTAAAATATATCTACTTTTCAAATGTGGAATTTAAATAATGTGGTTCTATAGTCACTAGAAATACTCAAAAAAATAGTCACCGAAAATATTGTTTAACTAGAATATCACCTATCATTATGATTTGTGCAGGAATGATTATTATGAAATTTAGGAAAACACCATGTCATCATATTCTAGAATACCGTCTATTCTGAAACGCGGGCGCTGGTATTTTGGTTCAATTTTACTCTCTTCATATTCCCTAGTCTTTGATCCAAACTTTATATGCCCCGACTTAAATTTATTGTGTGTGTCATTTAAATGGCTATGCCGACTTGGATGACACATAGTGTGAGCACTTTAATCAATCACAATTTACTATGTCTACATGTTGTTGACCAAATAACTAACCTATTCTAGTGATTCCCAAATTTTGTCCAGAAGGTTATGAACACTCCTCGATATCACCATAGTACACTGATATTGTGGGCCTCCTAAATATTCACGAAACTAGAAACCATCGATGAAATAAACAGAATTTGATTATATCACGGGTGAACTCATAACAAAATATGTTTTTTTTTTCAAAATGTTAGACCCAAAGAAAAATTTCCTTCCAAGTTAAGTGTGATCGCAATAGAGAAACATCCTGAAGATTTCTAATTAATAATCCCCAACTGCAGGGAATTATTTTAAAACTTTCCAAAGCAGAGGTGGTAAGTATCGAGTGTCGTATCCCAAAGGAGCTAAAAGTAGGAATTGTAGTCTCTGAGATTACCATTGATGATCATTCACTATGAATGCCAATACTGTATTTTCTATGGACTTGAACATATCTAGCACAAAATATGCCATACATTGTTGTGGTGATAGTCTAGGCATATCGTCTAGAAGTTCATTGACTAAATTTTGTGATGATATGCTTGGTATTCCGTGTAGCCATGATCAAAATTCTTCGATTTTCTCTAGTTGTTATATGACTAACCATGTAGATGATATCAAGAAAGATGTGGCACACTCCAATGATGAAGAATCCTCCTCTCCAAAAGAATTATCATCACGCCCCCCCCCCCTCCCCAATCTGCTCACATGTGCCTCATGGCAAAAGGTAATTACAAGGTATCATCTCTTCATGATGATAGTGGTAATGCTTGTGCTACTAACTCTATTTCGTGTGATGCATCAATATTGTATGAGAATGTTTAGCTAAGGGCTCAACTTGATTTGCTACTAGCAATTATGGGAAATTGGAAGAAAGTCATGAAAATCTCTTGAACACTCATGATGATCTTTCTTATCTATCATGATAGGCTAAAGTTAGCTCATGAGGCTATGGTCACCGAGGTAAAATCTTGTGACTCATGTGAACATTAGCACATCTTCTAATCACAATGATTTATTTTCATGTGCTAATCCTAGTAATTCGTCAAGACTTTAGGTTCTACATGTTGTGTGTTTTGTTTCTCTAACAATGTAGCTTCTACTTCTTCCAGTTCTTCTGTTCATACTAACCTTGTAGAGAAAAATAAAGAGCTCATGGGCCAAGTCACTAGTTTAAAGATATGTTTGGAGAAGTTATGTGATGGAAAATAGATACTCAACAATATATTGAATGTGCAAAAATCCCCTCAAGACAAGAGTGGGATTGGTTTCATCTCCAGCAATAAGAAGTCCAAGAACAAGAAGAAGGGACCTGACCAAGTCAAGAATGAGGCCAACAAAACCTGCTTTAAGTAAAAAATGTTGGACATCATCTTAGATCTAGCCCATTGAAGAAGAAGGCTTCAAATGAGATGCAACAAGGAGAGTCGCCTCAAGTTTAGCTTCGGGTTGAAGAAAGGCCACTATCCATGACGAACCAAGTTAACGATTCCCAAGTTAAGAAATAAAACAAGAAGATAAGAGGTGCACACACTGGTACCGTTATGTGCCATATAAACGGTTTTTAACCCCTTTCCGCGACGTAGTTCCGAACCGTCGCCTTGCCTGTGTGGGCGATAGGGGGTGGGTCATCCCACACGACACCGAAACAACATCTGCGATGGTGCGAGCGCCTGCTGACGATTTGCCTAACATAAATGTATGCGAAGTCGTAGCCTATCCCACACGCCACACTTTGACGTTACGTTTGTGATCAAGCACACATCCGAGACGATGGCACAGATATATTCGTGTGCGATAGTTATTCGGATCGCACACGCGAAACCTATGTCAACTGTCTTCTTATCGTCCTACATTACACACGCACACAGGTTTGGAACCGTTTGTGCTATTGACGGCAAGCGAACACGGTTACGATGTGCAAACGCGTGTGTGAGAGTACGCGCATCCCACACGCGCAAAATATGCGACCGTGTGTTGTAAAGCTGATAATCACACACACACTATTCTTCAAACAATTGGGCGTGACATATGACACCATCGCACACGGTTTAATCGTTCTAACTGTGTGCGCTGTAATTTATTACCTAATAGCTTATTTTTGTTAATTTATTATTAAAATTAGAAATTTCAAATTTTTAATTATGAAATGTGGATTTCACATCCATCAATACATACCCTAATTACAATGGTTCAACAACCAATGCATAAATCAAAAGCTCAGTACATATTCGATGGTTACATAGTTCGGTAGAAGATTAAATATGATGAACCACAATATGTAGTACTAGAGGCGGTAAAGGTGAAGAGAGAATTGTAAATGTTTTTGGCTGTCGATGGTGTTGAAGAAGCGGAATACCCATAATGTGCCCTCCTCCATGCCAAAGGTGCGCACAACTTTTGTCCAACCCCTTGTGATGATCGCCCGTCCATCGTTCACCGCCTTCAGGAAGACTTCTAGACCATTATCATGGTAGCATGAATTATATACTATAACCTTCGTTGTCTCCACTTCGGCCAGGTAGTCTGCTAGGTAATCTTGAGTAAATTCCTTCGGAAACCACTGAAAAGAGACAACTTTCAGGTATTCATGTCTAATAGAGGAACTTGTTCTGGGCTGGAAAAGAAGGCAACAGATTACTTACCATCCTAAAGTTCACTGATGTCTTGGATAAACTATAAATAAAGAGTTTAATTCCAATCAGATGTCTCTTCTGCCTAACAATTTTTCTTAGTTTCCTCACTTCATGCTTGTTCATGTTTATCTCATTGCCCCATATGCAAAGGGTGTCGAAGCGTGAATCAGTACCGCTAACATATGTACCTACAAGCAACAAATAAATGTTACTCCCTCCGTCTCATAATATAAGAGTGTTTTTGACACTAGTGTAGTTCTAAAAACGCTCTTATATAATGGGACGAAGGGAGTAGAACCTAAGCTGCAATTGCACAAATGAGGTAAAATATTATAAGAAAATGGGATGTGACTAACCTCGATGGTAAACAACAGCATCGCGCATCGTAGCCCTATATAAGCACATAGAAAGGCGTGTTAAATACAACAGGGTTAACATCCACCAAAAATAGCAAATGTTAATTAAACGACATTATCTCCGGTGATATTTTTATTGAGAGGAGTAGCACGGTAACAAAGGGACATGTATTGGTGAAATTAAACTGGACAATTCATACTTGAACAGCAGTGCGCATTACTGAATTAAACAACGGACGTGTTAACTCCAGAGTACAGACAACCTAACATAGTCATTAAAACTTGTACCAGTGAAACTGAAATTGACACGGTTAAACATCGCGAGCCAGTTCATACTTGGTAAATGCCGAGCGGTAGTTGCTGGGGTACTTCAACTCGGCCAGAGCGCGCACAAAGTCGGCGGCGAGGTGTTCCTGCTAGTCGTAGCGTGGATCAGTACCGCTAACATATGTACCTACAAGCAACAAGTAAATGTTAGAAGCTAAACTGCAATTGAAAAAATGATGTAAAATACTACTCCCTCCATCCCATAATATAAGAGCATTTTTGACACTATATATAGTGTCAAAAACGCTCTTATATTATGGGACGGAGGGAGTATAAGATATTGGGATGTGACTAACCTCGACGGTAAACAACATCATCGTGCATTGTGACACTGCATAAGTACATGGAAAGGCATGTCAATTACAACAGGGTTAACATCCACCAAAAAAATCTAATGGTAATTGAAGGACATCATCTGCAGTGATATCTTCTTTGCGAAGAGTAGCACAGTACCGAATGGATAGCGTAAAAAATGGATATAACTGTTCACTACAGCAGGCTTAACAACAACCTAGCATAGGCATTGTAAGTTTGTAACTGGTATTGGTGAAATTGAACTGGACAGTTCATACTTGAACAACACAGTGCACATAACTGAAATGAACAACGGACATGTTAACTACAGAGTACAGACAACCTAACATGGCAATTTAAACGTGTACCGTTGAAACTGAAATTGACACGGTTAAACATTGCAACTGGTATTCGTAAAAATGAATTGGACAGTTCATACTTGGTAAATCCCGAGGGGTAGTTGCTTGGGCATTTCATCTCGACTAGAGCTCGTCCAAAGTCGGCGGCGAGGTGTTCCTGCGGATCGAAGCGTGGATCTGTACCGCTACAGTATGTACGTGTACAAACAACAAGTAAGTGTTAGAAGCGTGGGGCACTTCATCTCGGCCAGAGCCCACACCAAGTTGGTGGCGTCGGCGGCAAGGTGTTCCTCTGGGTTGGCACACAAGCGTCCACCACGCCATCGACCGCCATGATCGGCTCCTCGACCTCCGTGTGATATGTGGTTGGGCTTATGCGGGGATGCTTGACGATAGGGGGTGGGGATGTGGAGGCATGAGGGTGGTTCGCAGGCTCCATCTGAGCAATCAGGCCGGGGCGGTGATGGAGATCGGAGGTTACCTCACTAGATCGACGAGCGAGACTGGGGCAGAACATAGATTTGGTTGCGGCGGTGGCGACGGTTTGGGCTGCAGTTAGAGGGGGCGGTGGGGGATAGGGGGTGAAAGGACGTGGATGTCGCCTAGAGGGGGGGGGTGAATAGGCGCTTTAAAATAATTACGGTTTAGGCTTGAACAAATGCGAATAAAACTAACGTTTAATATGTCAAGCACAAAACCTAAAACAACTAGGCTCACCTATGTGCACCAACAACTTATGCTAAGCAAGATAAACAACTAAGTGATAGCAAGATATAAAGCATGAAACAATATGGCTATCACAAAGTGAAGTGCATAAGTAAAGGGCTCGGGTAAGAGATAACCGAGGCACGCGGAGAATACGATGTATCCCGAAGTTCACACTCTTGCGGATGCTAATCTCCGTTCGGAGCGGTGTGGAGGCACAATGCTCCCCAAGATGCCACTAAGGCCACCGTAATCTCCTCACGCCCTCGCACAATGCAAGATGCCGTGATTCCACTAAGGGACCCTTGAGGGCGGTCACCGAACCCGTACAAATGGCAACCCTTGGGGGCAGTTACCGGTACCCGTACACTTTGGCAACCCTTGGGGGCTGTCACCGGTACCCGTACAAATTGCTCGGGGCAATCTCCACAACCTAATTGGAGACCCCGACGCTTGCCCAGAGCTTTGCACCACAATGATTGAGCTCCGAGTCACCACCAACTGTCTAGGGCGCCAAAGCACCCAAGAGGAACAAGCTCTAGGGTGCTCAAACACCCAAGAGTAATAAGCTTCTCAACTTCTCACTTCCACGTATCACCGTGGAGAACTCAAACCTATGCACCAAATGCAATGGCAAGGGCACACGGAGTGCCTAAGTCCTTCTCTCCCAAATCCCACCACAACAACAAATGTTATGGAGGAAATGAGAGGAAGAACGAAGAAGAACATGAAGAACTCCAAGATCTAGATCCAAGGGGTTCCCCTCACTTAGAGGAGAAAGTGATTGGTGGAAATGTGGATCTAGATCTCCTCTCTCTTTTCCCTCAAGAACTAGCAAGAATCATTGGAGGGATTGAGAGTTAGCAAGCTCGAAGAAGGTCAACAATGGGGGGCAAAATCGAGCTAAAGAGATAAGAACCTTTGGGGAAGAAGACCCCCTTAAATAGGTGGGGGAAAATCCAACCGTTACCCACACAGCCTGCACACAAGCGGTAGTACCGCCCCTTGGAGCGGTACTACCGCCCGCACGCGGATTTCAGCAGTAGTAGGGGGCAGCGGTAGTACCGCCCCTTGGAGCGGTACTACCGCCCGCACGCGGATTTCAGCAGTAGTAGGGGGCAGCGGTAGTACCGCTTGTTACTACCGCCCTACTACCGCTCTGGTGGCGCGGGGTACCAGACACCAGACAAGGCGGTACTACCGCCCTCGGGAGAGTAACAAAGAACCCAAGCAACCAGATGGAAACAGTAAAACCAGAACTGCCATAACCTTCGCATATGAGCTCCGAATTGAGCAAACTCTAGCTGGTTATCTTAAGAAGAGGCAGTATGAAAATGCCAATGATATGGCGATGTGAAACCTCTATGAATGAAGAACCGGCAAAAACTCCAACATCGAAAACATCATAGAAGATGCATATGGACACCGTTTTCGATGAACTTGAGCTTGTCATGAAGCTGACCATAAGCTCAAGAACCCACATAGAGAAAAACCAACCAAGAACCAAGAAAGATGATGATGCCAAGAATGCAATGGTTTGAGCTCTCAACGAACGATACGATCAAGCTACTCACTTGAGAGCCCCCCTTGATAGTACGGCTATCGATCCTATAACCCGGTCTCCCAACTACCACCATGAGACCGGTAAAATAGAAAACCCTATCAAGGTCAAACCTTTGCCTTGTGCATAGTCCACTTGAGCTACATGATGACGATCTTGTCCTTCTCAAGATGGACCACCTTTCTTGATTGCGCCGGCTCGATGAAGACTAGTAGATTGCTCCCCCATACTCCACTATGGGTGAGCCACTCTTCGGCACATCTTCACAAGTCCATTGTCACCACAATGGATGGCAAGCTTCAAGCATGATCTCTCCGTGATGCTTCACTTGAACTTGCACACCGCAACCTTGATGACGATCACCACTTGATGTCATCTTCCATGGGTTGTATGGGATCTTCCTCTTGATGCAATCCCATGGAAATATATCTAACCCTACAAAGAACACTCACGTAGACCATGGGTTAGTACACAAAGCGTAATGGACAATGCTTACCATACCATGGGATCACTTGATCCCTCTCGGTATATCTTGTACGCTTTGTGTGTTGATCATCTTGGTTCACTCTTTGACTTAGTCTTGATCAACCTTGTATCTTATCTTCTCTCTTCATAAATATGATGTCTTGAAGGTAAACATGAATGCTAACACAATCTTCTTCTTCAAGACATGCTTGCAATAAGCTCATCTCTCACATGACCAAACTTTGGATAAAACCTTGAATACCATCTTGGTCACCATATAAACTCCTTGAAACCAACAGACGGACTTCAAGAAGTACCTACGGACAAATCCTTCGAATATAACTCAGGGCAACCATTAGTCCATAGGGATTGTCATCAATTACCAAAACCACACATGGATAAATGTGCTCTTACAGGGGGGAAATGTGATGGGTGGGTATGGGGTGGGAGGAATAACTTCTGAAATCGCGCGCCTATTGAAAATTTGGTGGTGAAACTTGAACCTTACGGGGGGAACACGCAACGTAGACGAAGAGCATCAAATACCCATGTGCGAGAAAAGAGAAAATTGGTGATCCCGCGTCGGAAAAATTTCAAGCCTTCTCTCTCGTGTGCATCGGACGTTTCACAAACGGTTTGTTGTAAGGAAACGTTTGCCGTTAAAGCTGTATTTTTGGAAAACTGATAGTATCAGATAGTACATGATCCTTTGCTTGGTGTTCAAATATTTGCCAAAGCATACTGGTTTCGTATAACCACACCACACCAGGCCTAAATAGAAGTACAAGCACAAAAGGCCTAGAAAGTACAAAAAAGACTAAATACGGTAAACGAGTCTGAAAAAATGTCAAATTTTGGACACGGTGCATTCTAGTGGGTATGATGATTGTAGAAAATAAATCAAGTTGAAAGGACCAAGGAAATATGGGTTCCCCTACAAAACATGGCGATTTTGCTCCCTGAACCATGGAACTCCATAGGTGATGGTCCGGTATATGAAGAGTGCGTATGTCGACATTATCCATACCTCCTCAAATATTCACCGCATCATATTGAGGTCATGCTTAGGCACCACACGAGGTAACATGTTTTTCAGGCACGATTTCCATTATTCTAGAGTTACAAAACAAATAAACGACACATCTGTGGTTGCCTCTTCCCAAACATATCCTTTAAAAATTTATTAATTTCCTGTAAATACATGAAAAGTTATTCAACGACACAATTATGAATTTTGAGTCCTTTTTGAACACATTTTCATGTACAGAACGTTCGAACTTGAATTATAAGCAGTAAATGCCTAGAAAAGTACACAAAAAGGACTAAATATGGTAAACGAGCCTGAAAAATGTCAAATTTTGGACACGGTGCATTCTAGTGGGTATGATGATCATAGAAAATAAATCAAGTTGAAAGGACCAAGAAAATATGGGCTCCCCTTCAAAACATGGCGATTTCGCTTCTCGAACCATGAAACTCCATAGGTGATAGTTCGATATATGAAGAGTGTGTATGACGACATTATCCATACCTCCTCAAATATTCACCGCATCATATTAGGGTCATGCCTAGGCACCACACGAGGTAACATGTTTTAAGGCATGTTTTCCATTTTTCTGTAGTTACAAAACAAATAAACGACACATCTATGGTTGCCTCTTCCCACACATATCCTTTAAAATTCTATTAATTTCCTGTAAATACATGAAAAGTTATTCAACGACACAATTACGAATTTTCGAGTCCTTTTTGAACACCTTTTCATGTAGAGAATGTTCAAACTTGAATTACAAGCACAAAAGGCCTAGAAAGTACGAAAAATGACTAAATACGGTAAACGAGCCTAAAAAATGTCAAATTTTGGACACGGTGCATTCTAGTGGGTATGATGATTGTAGAAAATAAATCAAGTTGAAAGGACCAAGGAAATATGGGTTCTCCTTCAAAACATGGCGATTTCGCTTCCCGAACCATGGAACTCCATATAGGTGATGGTACGGTATATGAAGAGTGCGTATGACGACATTATCCATACCTCCTCAAATATTCATCGCATCATATTGAGGTCATGCCTAGGCTCCACACGAGGTAACATGTTTTTCAGACATGTTTTCAATTTTTCTAGAGTTACAAAACAAATAAATGACACATCTTTGGTTGCCTCTTCCCACACATATACTTTAAAATTCTATTAATTTCCTGTAAAATACATGAAACGTTATTCAACGACAGAATTATGAATTTTCATATCTTTTTTAACACCTTTTCATGTACAGAACGTTCGAAGCTTGAATTATAACCAGTAAATGCCTAGAAAAGTACAAAAAAGACTAAATATGGTAAACGAGACTGAAAAATGTGAAATTTGGACACGGTGCATTCTACTGGGTATGTTGATAATAGAAAAATAATAATGGAGAAACGACCAAGGAAATATGGTTTTCCCTTGAAACTTTGTGATTTGTTTGGACAAACAGTTACTTTGCGAATGCCGTGTGCGTTCATCCCATTCTGCGCTGTGTTCTGATTGGCAAGAACCCCAGCCACACGGATCGCGCATGGGCACCGTAGGATGCACCGCGATCGAAGGGCAATCCACACTTCTCCCGTCACACCCGTATACTATAGTTGGGATTTTATTTCGTACATGCACTAAATTAAGGTACCAATAAAAACTTTAATGGCATTAATCAGACACGGTTCATGTTTACGAACCGTTTCCTACGCGGACCCTCTAGCCCGACCCTCTCCCCCTTCGTCCTCATTCGCACTGCTATATAGTTTCTCGTTCTTGACCTCGGCCTCCCAAATCTTCGAGCTCGACGACGCCTGTCGCAGTTGGCTGCCGTCGACGAACGCCACCGCATTTTGTTTCATCTCCTCGCCGACGCCTATCGGTGCCGACTTTCTCGCCGCTGCTCGATTGGGGATTTCTACGGGATTGGGCCGTTTTTTTCTAATGCACAAACACGTAGTTAATTTTGCCAAATATTTGAGCATCCCTTATCGCAGTTCGTATGCCCGTGTCAATCACCTGAGGAAAAAAAGCCGTCATAGTGTCCACAGTGCAAGCACAAATCAGGCATGAACAATTCAATCGAGCATTTACATGCTCAAATTAGTACAGTGCATAGTAGGTGGAGTAATTTACCAAACATTAGCTTGCTATTTTACATCAATATAATATATATGAACTGCGCGCACAAAAGTGATACTGCTCCCAACGCCGACGCAGCATGCACAACTGCCATCGTCCATCGAGATCGTGTCGTTCCTTGCCTCAGGAGGACAGGAGGTCGCCAAGTCGATGACCTACACCTCGATCGACCGAGGAAGGGTCAGCCTCGACATTGGTGCTCACCTCTACTGCCTCTGACATGGCTCTCACCAGGACTGCGGTGTCTGTCGGGTCTTCGTACATCGTCCTGGCGGCCGACGAGACCATGGCTATCGCCAGTGCTACAGCAACGACCGCCAGGCCTCCCCCGGCATCCGGAGCTGCGTCCTCCTTCATCTGGGACATAAGCCTGTGCCTCGTGCGGCGACTACTGCCGCAGTTGTCCTTATAGCATCGCGGTTCCCGCTCCGCCGCCTGCACCATCCGTCGCACTCCATCGAGCCCGCAATAGCGCCCGCTCGTGATCCCTAGCTGCTTTCAAGACGACCCTGGCTAACCTACTGGCTTGCTCGTGTCATGATTCCTGCCTCCTCTGGCTGTCTTTGGGAGAGGTGGAGGCATGACCGTCGACCCTCAAGCCGACCATCGCGCCGGCAGCCTGGATTCCGCCGTCGCCCAACTCCATCATGTCGTCAGCCATTGGGGGTTTGACAGTATGTGTGGCAACTAGTCAGGGGATCATTGACTCAACTCGCCCCCGCCGGCCATCGTTGTGTTCTTTATAGCTAGCTGCTGCCAAGGCCAAGGGGATTGGGGATTTTACAATTTACCATTGTGGCTGGTGCTTGCGCTTGCGTGGGAAGCATTGGCTCGAGGGCAGGAAGACTAAATGGAGCCCATGAGCGACGACCAGCCACCATTGGTGAGTGAGGGTATGGCGATGACGGGCGGCGAGTCGTGCCACACAGTTGGTACTTTAAACCCGTGTGTGGTTGCGTCACTCATCGGAGGCGATTCGTTTTTTGGTGCAAACATAATCGCACACGAAAAAAATGTAGCAACTGCCTGCAATCGTGTATAGGGTAATAAATAAATATCACCACTCTTCACTCTCCATTGTCTCATTCCCCTCTCGCAGCCCCCAAATCTGGCCTTCTTCTCCCCACAGTCCTCGCCTCCACAAAATCCTCAGCATATACATGTCATCCGAATCTAGGCCACGCCACTCCATCTTAGAAAGCGCGCGGTTGAGGCAGATCTTATGTGCGGAGGAGCCCACGGCGGCGGCGGCGGTACGCGCTGCTGAGGGTCCGGAGGCCTAGGCAGTATGCGCTGTTGAGGGTCCAGAGGCCTTGACGGCGGTACGCGCTGTTGAGGGTCCGAAGGCCTTGGCGGCAACAGCGGAAAAGCTGGAGGTTACATCAGATCGGTTGCGGGAAAGCGCGGTTCTGTACGCGGAACGCACGGCTATGGCCTTCGAAAGGGCATCATGCGCCGATCAGTTTGTCGTTGCCTTGGCGGTTCGCGCGGATTTGGTCGCGGTAAGGTCAGCAGCCTCCTTAGAGTCTACTACCGCTCTAGCACAACGCGCAGCCTATGGCTTTCTTGTTTACGACCGCTTTGAAAATCTCCGTCATAAGAGGGTTGCACGCACTCCTTTGGCCGTGGATGGGATTTTCCATGAGACCGGAGCTACTATGATGGAGCAGGAGCAGAGGAAAGGCCAGGCCTATGAAGCGTTCAAGAACATGGTCATCACCGACCCGAAAGTGGACCCTTCTTCCATAGAGAGGATGTTGCATGAGTGCAGACAATATTTCAACATTGGCAAACCAATAGGCCAGCCCCACAACAACGCCGATGAGTAGCTCTTTCCATTTTGCTGTTGTCTGAACCTTGCTGATATGTAATGTCGCTATTATGTTATTTAGTCGATTATGTAGGAGTGTGAACTATAATTTGTGCTATCATTTTCCGAATCAGTTGCTTATTACCAGGAATCGTCTGTGTTATTATCCGTCTGTGTTATTTTTTGTCTTTCCACACAATTTAGATTACTGACCTGTTTGCTGGGCATCACACACATCTTGGAACACCCAATTGTTTGTGTTATTTTAGCTCGCACATTTCATCCGAGCGCACGGTATGCCGTCTGTCGCACACATTTTGATCTGTGCAACCATTTGTGTTATTTTTGCTCATCGCAAATAGTTCACCCGAGTGACCTGTAGGCAACATAGATGTTGTGCAGACAAAGCAAATCACAGTACACACGGACAAAACTATGAAACCCGTCGATGATGATTTCATCAATCGCTGGCAAATTGTATACCAGCAAGCGTTTCGCCACAACACACACAGGTTATTAACACCCTCGTTTGTGTTATTTCTGGTGTTCGCACACGATTCTGATTACTCACATGTTTGCCCTCTATCGCACACATCTTGTTATCCTGAATCGTTTGTGTTCTGCTATATCATCGCATACAGTTTATGGTAGTAAACTGTGTGCCCTATATCGCACACATCTTGTTATGCCGAATCGTTTGTGTTCTGATATATTATTGCACACAGTTTATGGTAGTGAACTGGGTGCCCTATATCGCACGCATCTTGTTATACCGAATCGTTTGTGTTCTTCTATATCATCGCACACCGTTTATGTTAGTGAACTGTGTGCCCTCTATCGCACACATCTGGATCTATGTAACCGTTTCTGTTATCTTCGCTAATCACAAATGGTTCATAAGAACAAACTGTCTATCGTAGATCGCACACACAACTATTTTATGAATCGTATTTGATGGGTCCACCATCGCATACAGTTCGTGTTATCGGCGACCGAGCTTGAACTATACCGTTTGCGATTCATGCATCGCACACAGTTTCGTCGAAGGGTCTCTGATCGATGTGTCGTCTTTGGACCATCCTGCAGTAGTGACATGTTGCTATATTTTTTGTGAGAATGGACACATATCTTCATAATGTCCCAACGATAACATCTCTAAGCTTCCAATTGTCAATGATCATTATTCACTTAAAAGGATAATTTTGGTGTTTTTTGCCAAGTTTGTTGGTGCCCAAAGTGGTTTGGAAGTAGATAAGACCATTTAGGTTGTCAAGCTTATTGTAACTAACTTATTAAGATCCACCTTGGTTGGGGACCATCAAGCTCAAACTTGATAATATGTGTTTCGAGAACATTGGAGACTTGGCTAGTTCATTCATGAGAAAAAGTGATGTTCACCATTTATTGTGGTTCAATTCAAGTCAAGTGGATTATCATCATATTTATCAATCAAATGCTCCTCATTGTGGTAACTTGTATTTATATTGTTTACATTGAAAGCTACTAGCCCCTTGCATGTTCAGGTTTTGTACCTACCATGTGTCTGTATATGTTGTGTCGCCTTGTATGCTTGATTTGTGTTATCTAGCATGTGTAGGTTGCAATGCACTTCATATAGTGGTGTGCGTAGTTTCAAGCCTTTATTGTGGCTTTGTTGAATCTTATTTGGTTGTTTTGAGATATTAATGAATCATCACATTATGGGGAGTGGTGTGTTTTGCACACAACACAAACCTAAATTATGCATCTCAGTGAACGATGAAGGATGGGCTATGTTGACCTCTCGACCGACCCGATGTGAACGAGGGCATGAGTCTGTGTGGGAATATCATGAGAACCGGGTCCAAATAGGCACTATTTAAGCCACAAATAAACAACTGAGAAATGCAGTGACACGGTGGGCTATGTCGATGCAGAGGGTTTTTCACACACACATACACACACACACACACACACATCAACTCCAAAAAATTGGACTTAATGTGTTGGAAATGGTTGTCCTGGCAAGGTGCACAAGCACGTGTCCAAGTGGAACATGCACTGGGTTGTCACTAATGTTGTTCCCCATAATTGTGTGAGTAAAAACCTTTTGGTGGAGCATCCAAATCTGACTACAACTCACATGGCGCAGCTGATGTATGGTGAGATAATTGAGAGAAAGACATGGAAGCAAAGCACATCCATACTCATGTATGTTCCATTGACATTCAACACATGTGCAACAATGCATACCACTTTGGTGATGCCCCAGATCTTTGTGAGGACCTCAATCTACTGAAGATCATGGAGGTCAACTTTGACTGTGATAGCTTGTTGCTCAGTTTTATGCCATAGTGCACGTTGGTACAGATGATGCTTGCATGATTACCTGGATGACTAGAGATGATTTCTTTCAGATTCCTTAGAATTCTTGTTGTAATGTGCTTGGTGGTGGTGATACTAGTCTCAATGGTACATGTGGCATCCGTCCTCATGATGCTCCTCTGGCCGGTCCAAAGGAAGTATTAGACATGATGTACCTTGCTGAGAGAAGAAAGATGGGAGACGTGACAGATCTTATCCTTCTCGACGATATCATGCACCATATCTATTGATATGTTCTCATTCCCACGGCGGGAAACCAGGAAGATTAATGGTTACCTTGTTGACTTGATTCTTGCCATTCATACTTAGAAGGTTGAGGGAGTACCTCTTGATATCCCCAACTATTTGTGGCATGAGATGTTTGCTGTTGTGATGAACCACAAGGTTCATCTTTGTGCTACATATGTTATGGCATTTCAGGATGTGATGTGGGAGGGTCGTAGGCCCGATGAAGCCTTGACCTCTCCTAACAACCTTGTTGTCCATGAGGTTAAGAAACTAAAGAGGAAGAAGAACAATGCGACCAGGTTTATTCGAGATCAGGAAGAGGTGGTTGTAGATTCAAGCAACATTGACTTTGAGCTCGAGCCTAGAGAAGCCCAGCTGGGCTATCAGACTGAAGAACAAGGTAAAGAAGACCTACTTGTAGGTTGACATCTAGTATAGGATTGCTACTAGTGAGCTGCGTTGGGATTTTCCCCAAAGAGGAGAGGAGATGCAGCACAATAGAGATAAGTATTTCCCTCAGTGACAACCTAGGTTATTGAACCAATAGGAGAACCAATCAAATTCCTTTCAGCAACACCTACACACACAAAAGCAAACACTTGCAGCCAACATGGGCAAGAGGGTTGTCATGCCCCTTGAACTCGTTACTTGCAAGGATTAAATCTTGATATAATAGATATTGTAAAAGCAAAATAAAAGTAAAAGTAAATAATATGCGGCAAGGTAATTTAGGAGTTTTTGTATTTATGTTTAAGTAGACACGGGGGGCCATAGTGTTCGCTAGAGGCTTCTCTCTTGAAAATAGCATACGGTGGGTAGACAAATTACTGTTTGACAATTGACAAAATTGCACATAGTTATGACATGTTATTCACAGCAATGATCATGTATATAGGCATCACATCCATAAACAAGTGGACCGAAATGATTCTGCATCTACTACTATTACTCCACGTCGAGAGTGCTTCTATGCTTGCCTCTCTAGGTATTAAGTTCATAGCAAACAGAGTCATGCTTGGAGCAAGGTGACATGATGCAAACAAAATAAGACAAGCAATATGTTAAGATCCCATCATTTTTATACTTAATGGCAACAATACAAATACGTGTCTTGTCCCCTTCTATCACGAGGATGTAGAGCACCGCAAGATTGAACCCACTACAACGCACCACTCCCACGGAAGATAAATCAATCTAGTTGGCCAAACCAAACCGATAGATTGGAGAGAAATACGAAGCTATAATAATCATGCATAATAGAATTCATAGGAGACTCGGTTACTTTCAATGAATAATCTGATCATAAACCCACAATTCATCGGATCCCAACAAACACACCGCAAAACAAGATTACATCGGATAGATCACCACGAGAATCGCAGTGAACTTTGTATTGAAGATCAAAGAGAGAGAGAAGATGTCATCTAGGTACTAGCTATGGACCCGTGGGTCTGTGGTGGACTACTCACACATCATCATAGAGGCAACAAGGTTGATGTAGATGGCCTCCATGGTCGATTCCCCCTCTGGTAGGGAAAATGTCTCCATATGGCCTCCCATCGGAACAGAGGCTTGCGGCGGCAGAAAAAGTGTTTCTGGTGGCTCTCTGTTGGTTTCCCGATTTTAGAGAATTTATGGAGGTGGAATTAGGTCAGACGGAGCCATGAGGGGCCGACAAGGCATCAGGGCGCGCCCTGTTGCCTTACCTTCTCCCCGCTTCGCTTCCTGACTTCTCCCAAAGCTTCCTGGGTCTGTTTTGTCTAGAAAAAAAAACCGTCAAAAAGTTTCGTAGCGTTTGGACTTTGTTTGGTATAGATTTCCTGGAAAATCAAAAAACAGGCAAAAGACAACAACTGGCACTTGGCACTGGGTTAATAGGTAATTTCCAGAAATAATACAAAATTGCATATAATTGCATATAAAGTATCCTAGACTGATAATATAATAGCATGGAACTATAAAAAATTATAGATACGTTGGAGACGTATCAGCATCCCCAAGCTTAATTCCTGCTCGTCCTCGAGTAGGTAAATGATAAAAACAGAATTTTTGATGTGACATGCTACTCATTACTTTTCAAAATATACGATCCTTAAAGAATGTTATTCCCTACTCATTTTATGGCATGCTACTCATTACTTTTCAAAATATCCATGGCATGACTCCGTCTACACCGCATAAGTATAAATCATGAGCACCCCGATGTCAAACCAGGCAATTGGATCATACTTCTAATGCGCTTCAGCATTTTAAACTTCGCGCAATACATGAGCGTGAACCATGGATATATCATATGGGTGGAATAGAGTATGGTGGTAGATATCAAAGGAGTCAAAGTGGAAAAGAAAGTCTCGCATCAACAAGGTGGAACAACGGGCTATAGAGATGCCCATCAATCGATATCAATGCGAGGAGTAGGGATTTCCATGCAACGGATGCACTAGAGCTATAAGTGTATGAAAGCTCAACGGAAGCTAAGTGGGTGTGCATTCAACTTGCTTGCTCATGAAGACCTCGGGCATTTGAGGAAGCCCGTCGTCGGAATATACAAGCCAAGTTCTATAATGTAAAAATTCCCGCTAGCATATGACAACTCATGAGACTCTCTATATTAAGAACATGGTGCCACTTTGAGGCACAAGTGTGGTAAATGGATAGTAACATTGCCCCTTCTCTCTTTTCTCTCATTTTTTTCATGTTGGGATTTTCTTTTTTCTTCGCCTCCCCCATTCTCCCTTTTTTCGGCCGGAGTCTCATCCCGACTTGTGGGGGAACCATCGTATCCATCATCCTTTCCTCTTTGGGAGAGTGCTCTAATAATGATGATCATCACACTTTTATTTACTTACAACTCAATATTACAACTCAACATAAAACAATATGACTCTATGTGAATGCCTCTGGCGGTGTACCAGGATGTGCAACGATCAAGCATAACATGTAGAAAATGATGAACGGTGGCTTTGCCACATATACTATGTCAGCTATATGATCATGCAAAGCAATATGATGATGAACACACAAGTCATGTGACGGAACGGTGGAGGTTGCATGGAAATATATCTCGGAATGGCAATGGAAATGCCATGATTGGTAGGTATGGTGTCTGTTTTGAGGAAAATATAAGGAGGCTTATGTGTGATAGAGCGTGTCATATCACGGGTTTGGATGTACCGGCGATGGTCACACCGACTCTCGAGATGAGAATGGGCAATGCACGGTACCGAATAGGCTAGCAATTACGGAAAGGTGAGAGTGTGTATATCCATGGATTCACACCAGTCATAAAGAACTCACATACTTATTGCAAAGCCTTATTAGCTCTCTCGGAGCAAAGTACTACCGTATACCTGACGGGGATATTACCCCACGGTATAACCCGGCAGACATGTTGACCCGGCAAACAGTACTGACCCGGAGCACAGTACTGACCCGGCAGACAATGATAACCCGGCAGCTACAGTGTCAGGGTGTAACCCGACAGCTACAGTGTCAGGGTGTAACCCGACAGCTACAGTGTCAGGGTGTAACCCAGCTACAGTGTCAGGATGTTAACCCGGCTACAGTGTCAGGAGGTTAACCCGGCTGCTACAGTGCCAGGAGGTGAACAGTGTTATCAGACAGTCACGGAGACGAGTCTCTGAAGATAAGCCCTGGTTGTAACCCGCCCGGTGTAAGCCGCCCGGGACGGGTTACAAGCCCAGGACTCGGAAGCCCATGAAGAGAAGCCCGCGATGGGAAGTCATCAATCCGACTTAGACTCTACATGTAAACCGCCCCTTCAGCCTTTATAAGGAGGGGCGGGTCACCCCAAGAGGGTCAGGTTAGACATCTCATAGACAGGTCTCATAGACAGGTCAGAAAAGATAGTCAGACAAGAGGGTCTCGAGATTAGAGGTAGCGACTCCGCACCCTTGTAACCGAGATCGTCATCGTCATCAATATAAGACACAAAGCAGGACGTAGGCTTTTACCTCCATCGGAGGGGCCGAACCTGGGTAAAAACTCCGCGTCTCTCATCCCGCTCAACCCCTCTCAAGCTACCAGTTACGTGCGCCGGACCTCACGACTAAGTCCTTACACTAGGACATCTGCCGTGACAAATCCACGACAGTTGGCGCCCACCGTGGGGCCCGACGCACTGTGGTGATGAGTTCTTGGAGGGATCTCTCCCAGGGATTGAGAAGTTCATAATTCTCCGGATGTAAAAGAACCGGTTTGGAAGGGTCTGCATTTACAATCTGTGAGATTTACGTTCAAGGAAGAATCAGGGTTGCGTACGGTGCGACAGATAATTATGACCCGGCGATACGTCGAATCAGAAGACGAAACGGTATCTGCTACAACAGCCGCCATTGCGAGTTAAGAAAAACATCAAACGGTGGCGAGTCACCAGTGTCCAGGTCGGATTCTTTGTTAGGCTATTCACCGAATAAACAAGGCAATAGCGCGACGGGAAGGATCAGGAGTTTGTTAAACGTGCAATATTTGAACGAGCCGGCCGAGTGGTCCGGCGGATCGGCCTGCATGATCAGATGACCCGAAACAGGCAGCCTTCATCGCCGACTCGCCTTTAAGTCGCCGGCCGTCTCCGCCTCGATGCTCAAGGTTTCCTGCATCGGCCGCCGTGCCCCTGCTTTCACCCGCCACCTCTGAGCCACCAGACACGAGCCGCCCCTGCCAGGTGCTGTCCCGACCCGGAAGTGGATACGGGCATACAGCCACGACCCGGCCTCGTCGCGCCGCCTTCCCTCGCCGGCTTCGCTTCCGAGCAGCCGCTGCGTGGTCGCAGCCGTGTCTCAAAACCGGCCTGTCACCACGTCGACCCCCCCTGCAAGTGGCTGCCGTAGCACGCCTGGTCAACCCGCCTCGCCGCTCGTCCACGGCCTCTGCACCACACATTCCCTTGCTCGGCCGCGAGCCGCCGATTCCGAGCCGCCGACCATCGCCTTCGCCTCCGCCTTAGCTTGCGGCACGCCTCTGCCGTAGTCCGCCTCTCCTGTACCACGCCGCAAGCCGCCCGTCTCCGCCACTGGACCCACTGCCGCCATGACGCGTCTCGGGCCAGGCCGCCCCGCCTAGCCTCTTCTGCCTCGATTATGCAGCAAGCCGCCGGCCGCCGTCGTCGCCTTCACCCTCAGCCGCCTGCCTCGAGTCGCCGCGCTCGTCAACCCGCCCCCGCGGCCTCGTCGACCCGCCGCGCTGGAGTCCGCCTCTGCCGCAACTCCGGCCGCGGCCCGTGGCCTTGCCTCGACGCCCACCTCCTCCGGCCATGACCCGACCCGCCATCGGCTGCTGCGCCCGCTTCAAAGCCGCCATAGTCACTTGCAGAGTCGCAGGTTCCCCCGTGCTAAGCCGTTTCCAGCCGCCTGTTTTCAGTTAACTGGGCAAGGATAAGGAAAAGAAAAGAGATGGAGATGGGGAGACGGGTAAAAAAAAAAAAACCGGGCCCGCCTGGTCAACATGCCGCCACGCGTTCGTCAAGAGCCGCCCCGGCCCGGCGCTGTCTCTGAGCTGCCGTGGCCGAGTCGCCGCTTTCGTCCTCGTGGTCGCAACCTCGTGCTGAGCCATACTCGCTCGGCGTTATTCCGAGTCGCCGCCTCCGCTGCGACCTCGACAGAGTAGCTCAAACGATGTTGAAATTACCGGAGATTATCCAACAGACGCTACGGATCATCTGTCAATTAAAGACATCAGGTGATATCCATCTAAGTCTATTTTTTACACATATTGTTTTTGTCAAAGAGCAATTACTTTGGTCTGTATATATATATGCAGGACAACTCTCCACTACAAAAGTGGTTTATACGGCGGTTTACAACGCCCGCGGCCGAGTTACCCGTCTGCACTGGTTTACAACGCCGCGGCCGTCTCTCGCGACCGTGCCAGCTTACAACGCTGTGGCCGTCTCTCCCGTCTGCACCGGCTTACAACGCCACTGCTGACTCTCGCGACCGCACCGGCTTACAACGCCGCGGCTGTCTCTCGCAACCGCGCCGTCCTCAAGCGCGCGGCTGACTCTTACATCTACATCAACATACTGGTGCGGTGCTCGCCTATACGAGCCGCCCAACGGACGCACGCAAGACGCCGCCCACGGTGATCTACATCAACATATCGGTGCGGTGCTCGCTTGTACGAGCCGCCCAACAGACGCGCGCAAGACGCCGCCCACAGTCTGATCTACATCAACATATCGGTGCAGTGCTCGCTTGTACGAGCCGCCCGACCGGACAGGCGCACTAGTCGCCACCACTGCAGTTTGGTTAACTTCAACAACCAGCCGGGACGAGCCATCGACCGGATCATTGAAACAATTCATACGGGATCATCTATAACCCGCCACGGTTGACCTCAACCTTCACTGGAGATTCTCAAGTCACCTCTTTGAATCGACTCAAGGCTCAGGGGCTACAGACATGGCTCGACACACTTGGCCGTTTTCAACGAGAGCCCCAGATCATGGAAAGGAAGTTAACCCGATCTCGGGGAATACTACATTATTGGCGGAAGGATTACAAGTTACCCAAGAAGACGAGTCGCCATGATGCACCGTTCAAACTTGGGGGCTTCTGCTATTTTCTTCATACAAGATGGCGGCTTACAAGATACTGCAAAAAGTTGATTCCGTCAACAAGGTCATTTGGGGGCTTCTAACCGGCCGGGTTAAGCTTCAACCCTCCTGATCGGCTCTTCAGCTAAAATAGCACCATCATATGGCGGCTTACAAGACGGCGGCTTACAAGATAGCGCGCCAGTTGATATCATCGACAACCGTTTGGGGGCTTTCATCCCACCGGGTTAAGCTTCAACCCTCTCGGTCAGGCTCTTCAGCCACTGTAAGGCGGGTCGTGGACCCAAATGTTGACTCCGTCAACAAAGATCACTAGGGGTGCAGCGAGTTTTAAAACTTACCTCCTTTTCGATCTGCAAGGCCGGGTTATACCTGCCTGTAAGTAGATGCGCTTTGTCAGGGGTGCAGCGAGTTCTAAAAACTCACCCTCTGCAAAGGCCTCTTACAGCGGCGAGGCAAACCCTTACATCCGCAAATCCGAGTTATACCTGCCTGTAAGTTGATGCCGCTTTGTCAGGGGTGCAGCGAGTTCTAAAACTTACCCCCTGCAAGGGCCTCTTACAGCGGCGAGGTAAACTCTCCCACCTGCTGTGTCTCTCTCTGGTTCGTTGCGCTCTTATCAGTTAATCTCGCCTAGAGACCCTGAACCGTTCAAAGGAGTTGACGGTCAATCTCGATAGAGACCCTGCACTGGTATGAGTTCAAGCATCGAGTCCACCCAGAAGAACCATCATATGAATTTTTTGGAAGGCAAAGCAAGAAACATCATACATTGCATTGCATCATACATTACATCATGCATTGCATCATATTTACATATCATGCCGGTTTGCCAAACCGGGTCAGAGCAAGATTGTGAAAGAGGAAGCAAGACTATACGAGATTTTTACATCTCCGGGTTGTGCTTTTTCAAGCCGCCCTTACAACAATGCAGAATATACTCTGTTTTGTTTATTTTTGCAGGTCTTGTCTTATAAGATAAGCCGCCAGAACAAATAGATCTCTAATAGCCAGCATGGCTGGATCTTCATCATGGATTTCTCATACTCGCCGGGTTGCACCGCAACTACGAGCAGGGATTTCATATCAAAGACAAAGGAATTATTCCAGGATATTCATTCTGGGTTATATTACAACCACGGTCAAGGATTCATCCAACAAATTATGATGAGTCATATTATTATCATAGTCCCGAGTCGCCGCAGGCAGACGACCCGGCACTTGGGGGCTACATTATTCAAGTCCAGTTTATAACAAGTATGCAAGTCCCATGTCGCTGCAAGCATGCACCACGGCACTTGGGGGCTAATGCAAGCTGGTTTTCAAAGCATTACATTATCAACAAGACCCTGTTATCTCAAGGAGATGAGCAAGCCTTTCAATATTTTTCTAAGTCCCAGCCCAGTACTTCTTACTGACCTGGCACTTGGGGGCTACACCGCTCAGATCAAATTTTTCTAAAAAGTCCCAAGTCGCCGCAGGCGTGTGACCCGGCACTTGGAGGCTACAGTATTCAGTTGTTCAAACAGATTATAAGGTACAAATTGAAGACCCGGCGCATCACATATTGATGAGCCGGCCCTTGGGGGCTACACCAGCTGAAGCTTTATAAAGTATAAGACAGTTATAAGTCCCAGGCTGCTGCAGGCAAGACAACCTGGTACTTGGGGGCTACACAATCAAACATATTGTTGCAAAGCACCAAGTCATCATGGATCAACTTGGAGCTTGGGGGCTACATGTAATATGAATATATCAAAAATTGGAGAGTTTTTTTCAAGATGTCAATTTCAACTGGAGTCCAGTTATTTGAACCGGCGTCACCAACAATCATAACCTGGCACCATCAATGATTATAACCCGGCGGAGGAGACCCGCCAAGAGCGTTGAAGGCTGACTCAACGGCATATGGGTGTTGTATTCCCCATATCTTATTTCAAAGGACATATACCGGCAAGACGATGGAGCTTACCATGAATAAATTCAAGCTAACCTGGGGGCTAATGACGGGGATATTACCCCACGGTATAACCCGGCAGACATGTTGACCCGGCAAACAGTACTGACCCGGAGCACAGTACTGACCCGGCAGACAATGATAACCCGGCAGCTACAGTGTCAGGGTGTAACCCGACAGCTACAGTGTCAGGGTGTAACCCGACAGCTACAGTGTCAGGGTGTAACCCGGCTACAGTGTCAGGATGTTAACCCGGCTACAGTGTCAGGAGGTTAACCCGGCTGCTACAGTGCCAGGAGGTGAACAGTGTTATCAGACAGTCACGGAGACGAGTCTCTGAAGATAAGCCCTGGTTGTAACCCGCCCGGTGTAAGCCGCCCGGGACGGGTTACAAGCCCAGGACTCGGAAGCCCATGAAGAGAAGCCCGCGATGGGAAGTCATCAATCCGACTTAGACTCTACATGTAAACCGCCCCTTCAGCCTTTATAAGGAGGGGCGGGTCACCCCAAGAGGGTCAGGTTAGACATCTCATAGACAGGTCTCATAGACAGGTCAGAAAAGATAGTCAGACAAGAGGGTCTCGAGATTAGAGGTAGCGACTCCGCACCCTTGTAACCGAGATCGTCATCGTCATCAATATAAGACACAAAGCAGGACGTAGGCTTTTACCTCCATCGGAGGGGCCGAACCTGGGTAAAAACTCCGCGTCTCTCATCCCGCTCAACCCCTCTCAAGCTACCAGTTACGTGCGCCGGACCTCAAGACTAAGTCCTTACACTAGGACATCTGCCGTGACAAATCCACGACAATACCCCTAGGGAGGAGGTTGGTAGCAGTTAACCATCGTGCGCCCCCGATTCGAACAACACGATAGGATTTCATTTCAGACATAAAAATGCTCAGACATCATCACCATGCCACGGTTAATACTTAGATGAATAACAAATAACAAGCTTTAATTACCGATATTTCTACTAACCAACAATCATGTACTCATGCCCTTACATATTATTACATCAATATAATTAACTCATGTTTCTTCTTTAGTGAGCTACATGAAAGTTTTTATTATACCCCCCTTGAATACCTATCCTTTTTGGACTAGTCTTATAACTCATGCCATTTACCATTCATATTTCTTATTATATTCACAAAAATATTTAAGTGAAGCATGAGAGTTCAATTATTTCTACAAATCTGAATGCTGTCTTGCTCGAAAAGATATAAGTGAAGCACTAGAGCAACTGCCTAGCTCAAAAGATATAAGTGAAGCATATAGAGTATTCTAACAAATTATGATAACCGTGTGTCTCTCTAAAATGTGTGTGTCCATAAAATGATGATTGTGGCAAACTAAAAAGAAAAAGAAAATATAACACACGACGCTCCAAGCAAAACACATATCATGTGATGAATAAAATTATACCTCCAAGTGACATACCGATAGATTGGAGACGAAAGAGGGGATGCCTTCCGGGGCATCCCAAGCTTAGATGCTTGGGTTTTCCTTGAATATTACCTTGGGGTGCCTTGGGCATCCCCAATCTTTGGGTCTTGCTGCTCCTTATTCCTTCATCCATCGTTCTCTCACCGAAAACTTAAAAACTTCAGCACACAAAACTCAACAAAACCCCGTGAGATCCGTTGGTATAATAGACATATAAAATATGTTAGGTACTGCTATAAATTGATTCATATTTAATTATTTCATAATAGGTAATGTATTCTAACTTCTCCATGGCTTATACCCCCCGATACCATCCATATCATCATCAAAACAAGCAAACTATGCAAGCAAAAACAGAATCTGTCTAAAATAGATAAGTCTGTAAAAGTTCTATAGCAAAACCATAATTCTGTAACTTCTAAAATTCAGAACAATTATTAAAACCTGGGAAATTTGTATACCAGTACCGTGTAAAAAATTCAGATCAAAAAGATGTTCCAGTAAAATCATAGAAATTCTCCACTAGACGCAAAAGTTTCTGCTCTTACACCGTATCAATTCTACAATCTTCCAAATCATCCCAAAGGCTTTACTTGGCACAAACACTAATTTAAACATAAAAACACATTCATTACAATATCAATAATCGTGTCAACACACCAAAACAAAAGGTAAAACAAAAATTTAAAGATAACTATTGGGTTACCTCCCAACAAGCGCTATTGTTTTATGCCCCTAGCTAGGCATAATGCATAGTATCAAGTGTTGTCATCCTTCAAATTGATTTCATAGGTGTCCCTCATAATAGATTCATAAGGTGGTTTAATTCTCTTTCTAGTGAAGTGTTCCATACCTTTCTTTAACGGGAATTGTAATCTTATAATACCTTCTTTCATGTCAATAATAGCACCTATAGTTCGTAAGAAAGGCCTACCAAGTATAACAAGACCAGGCGGATTGCATTCAATATCAAGCACAATGAAACCCATGGGCACATAATTTATATTATCAAGAATAAGAACATCATTTATTCTACCCAATGGTTTCTTAATAGTAGAATCCGCTAAATGCAAGTTAAGGGAACATTCATTTATATCAGTGAGACCTAGCACATCACATAGAGTTGGTATTGTAGAAACACTAGCACCAAGGTCACACAAAGCATTGCATTCATAATCGTTAAGCTTAATTTTAATAGTAGGTTCTCATTCATCATGTAATTTTCTAGGTATTGAAACCTCTAACTCAAGTTTCTCCTCATGAGCTTTTATCATAGCTTCTACGATATGTTTAGTAAAAGCTTTATTTTGTTCATAAGCATTGGGTGAGATAATTATGGATTGCAACAAGGAAATACTTTCAACTAAATAGAAAATTTAATAATTAAAGTCCTTGTAATCCAAAGTAGTGGGTGCATCACTATTTGAAGTTTTGACTTCTTTAAACCCACTTTTTTCATTTTTATCATTAAGATCTCCGAACAAATGGGATGCCTTTTAGCTAAAGTTGACTCATCTCCAGTCCCTTTATCACAAATTTTCAGATTAGTAAATAAAGATTCAACAGGATAAACACCAATCATTTTAACATCTTCATCATAATTACGACAGAAACCGGGAGGAATCGCTTTTTCTGGGAATTCTCGCTTAACTCTCAACCTAGCGGTTCTCTCCTTACTTTCATTAATAGATATATGCATGTATTTAATAGACTCATTAATATCAAGTTTGTGTAGCAAATTTTTACTTTAAGAGTTTCCACATCATGAGCAATCCTATCCATGTTTCTAGCCATATCGTCAACTTTATGTAGTTTTTCTTCTATCATAGTATTGAAAATCTTTTGAGAACTAATAATTTTTTTAATTGTGTTCTCAAGATCAGAGGGCATCCTATTATTATTATTATTATCGGAATAATTACCATAAGAATTTCCATAATTATTAGAGGAATTTTCGGGATATGGTCTAAGATTGAAACTACCTCTATAAGCATTGTTGTTGAAGTTATTTCTAGAGACAGTTCACATCAATAGAATTATTATTTTGCTCAATCAAAGTAGATAGTGGCACATCATTAGGATCAACTTGAGCATTCTTATGTAAAAACATATTCATAAGAGAATCCAACTTATCACTCAAAGTAGCGATTTCTTCAACAGAATTTACCTTCTTACTAGTTGGAGCTCGTTCGGTGTGCCATTGAGAATAATTTGCCATAATATTATCCAGTAATTTAGTAGCTTCTCTCAATGTAATCTCCATAAAGGTACCGCCTGCAGCAGAGTTTAGAAGATTTCTCGACACAAAGTTTAGTCCCACAAAGAAATTTTGTATTATCATCCATACATTTAAGCCATGAGTGAGACAATTTCTAATCATCATTTCCACTCTCTGCCATGCTCGTGCAAAATGTTATTGCTCATGTTGTTTAAAATTCATAATTTGCTTTCAGTGAGATATAATCTTAGCAAGAGGGAAATACTTGGCAATAAAAGCATCCTTACACTTATCCAAAGTTAATACTATTGCGAGGCAAGGATGAGAACCAAGTTTTAGATTTATCGCTTAGTGAGAAAGGAAATAATTTCAGTTTAACCACATAATTATCCACATCTTTTTTGTTTTGCATATCACATAATTCAATGAAGGTATTAAGATGCAAAGCGGGATCCTCATTAGGACCTCCCAAAAATAGTTCTTTCATAACAAGATTTAGCAAAGCGCCATTTATATCAAAAGCTTCCGCACTAGTGGCGGATGGTATCGGAGTACTAATAAAATCATTATCAATAGTATTTTAAAAGCACACAATTTGGTATTTTCTTGAGACATAGTGACAAAGCAAGTAAACTAGCAAGCAAACAAGTAAACTAACAAGTTAACAAGATAACTAGGCAAACAAGCAAATGGAAATATTTTGTATTTTTGATTTTTATATAAAGTAAAATTTAACAACAAATAAAAGTTGAACAAGTGAAGGATAATTTATGTCTAGGGACGTGACGAGAATATGATGATGTCTCCCCGGCAACGGCGCCAGAAACTCTTGCTGCTACTTGTGAGCTGCGCTGGGATTTTCCCTGAAGAGGAGAGGAGATGCAACACAGTTGAGATAAGTATTTCCCTCAGTGAGAACCATGGTTATCGATCCAATAGGAGAACCAAGCAAATTCCGTTCAAAAATACCTACACACACAAAACCAAACACTTGCACCCAAGGCGGGCAAGAGGGTTGTCAAGCCCCTTGAACTCGTTACTTGCAAGGATTAAATCTTGATAGAATAGATATTGTAAAAGAAAAAGAAAAATAAAAGTAAATTATATTCAGCAAGATAATTTAGGAGTTTTTGAATTTATGTTTAAGTAGACCCACGGGCCATAGAGTTCGCTAGAGGCTTCTCTCTTGAAAATAGCATACGGCGGGTATACAAATTACTGTTGGGCAATTGATACAATGCACATAGTTATTACATGTTATTCAGGGCAATGATCATGTATATAGGCATCACATCCATAAACAAGTGACTAAAATGATTCTGCATCTACTATTATTACTCCACTTCGAGAGCGCTTTGATGCTTGCCTCTATAGTTATTAAGTTTATAACAAACAAAGTAATGCTTCAAGCAAGGTGACATGATGCAGACAAAATAAGACAAGCAATATGTTCAGATCCCGTCGTTTTATCCTTAATGGCAACAATACAAATGCGTGTCTTGTCCCCTTCTATCACGAGGATGTAGAGCACCGCAAGATTGAACCCACTACAACGCACCACTCCCACTGAAGATAAATCAATCTAGTTGGCCAAACCAAACCGATAGGAGAGAAATACAAAGCTATAATAATCATGCATAATAGAATTCAAAGTAGACTCAATTACTTTCAATGAATAATCTAATCATAAACCCACAATTCATCGGATCCCAACAAATACACCGCAAAAGAAGATTACATCGGATAGATCACCACGAGAATGGCAGTGAACTTTGTATTGAAGATCAAAGAGAGAGAAGAAGCCATTTAGGTACTAGCTATGGATCCATGGGTCTGTGGTGGACTACTTACCCATCATCATGGAGGTAGCAAGGTTGATGTAGATGGTGTCCATGGTCGATTCCCCCTCTGGCAGAGTACGGGAAAAGGTCTCCAGATGGCCTCCCATCGGAACAGAGGCTTGAGGCGCGGAAAATGTGTTTCGGGTGGCTCTCTGTTGGTTTCCCGATTTTAGAGAATTTATGGAGGTAGAATTAGGTCAGACGGAGCCACGAGGGGCCCACAAGAAATCAGGGCGGGCATACCCCCTGGGTGTGCCGTGTTTCCTTGCCGTCTCCTCGCGTCACTTCCTGAATTCTTTCGAATTCTCCTGGGTCTCTTTGGTCCAGAAAAAATCATCAAAAAGTTTCGTAGCATTTGGACTTCGTTTGGTACAGATTTCCTGGATAACCAAAAATAGGCAAAAAAGCAACTGGCACTTGGCACTGGGTTAATAGGTTAGTTCCCAAAATGATATAAAATAGCATATAATTGCATATAAAGTATCCTAGATTGATAATATAATAGCATGGAACAATCAAAAATTATAGATACATTGGAGACGTATCAAGGATGTATGAGGCTCATCACGATGAGAAGCTTGCTCGTCGTCGCCAGATCCAGATGATGAAGGCCTTGAACATTGCGGCGAAGAGTGGGTCTGAGAAGAGTATCACACCAGAGGACACATGGATCTCCATTCATAGCAGGTGGACTGATGTGAATGATTCAAATGCTTCTACCACTTCTTCAGTGGATGCTGATCGCAAGAGCACCCCTGTCTTCTAGAGCAATGTTGTGGGTGATGATGAGGACATGGATGATGATGACCCTGAGCATGAGGAGGAGCCAGAGGATTCCGAGGAGTATGAGTGATCTTCATGGGTTCTAGCATCACTCTTTCCCTTTTTGGCTTCTTGATGCCAATGGGGAAGAGAGATCTATATTAGGTTATCGAGGATATCTAGGATTTTCATGGGTGGAAGTCACAAGCTCGTTTTCTTGGTAGTCATTGCTTGCTTGTGAACTCCTTCTTTAGTTTGAACTATTTGCTTTGAGTTGTGAACTTTTTTGGTTTGGGGACATTTTATGTTGCATGGTGTAAGACATGCTTTCCCTACTTATATATCCTTTTCATGTCGTTTAAGTTCATATTTGTGCCACCTGGCTATTGTCCTTGCCCTTATATTGTGCTTCATTATATGTTGCTGCAAATGCATAATGAGTACTTTTTTTTTATTTCATTTGCAACCTTTTGTCGGTCTCTAATATCTAGGGGGCATCGATCCTAGTTGTGAGCACTTTGCACTCCAAAAGCAAATTCAAATAGTGCTTACATCTATGGGGAGCTCCTTTATATTTTCTAGACCATTTGTGCAAATCGTTGTATTGTTATCAGTCACCAGAAAGAGGGAGATTGAGAGGGCATTTCCCGCCTTAAGTATTTTGTTGTTGATACAACACAATTTATGCACTAACTGTCTGCTTAAGCTACACATGCATATTTATATGGCACAAGATGGTTGGGCAGCCCTCTGGAAGGAAAAGAGCAAAAACGACATTTCCAACATGTTTTCCTTTGGTTGTAGAGATCTGATGTCTACTACACAACTTGTTCTTGTAAACTCGTGTTGGGCCTCCAAGCGCAGAGTTTTATAGGACAGTAGCAAATTTCCCTCAAGTGGATGACCTAAGGTTTATAAATCCGTGGGAGGCGTAGGATGAAGATGGTCTCTCTCAAACAACCCTGCAACCAAATAATAAAAAGTCTCTTGTGTCCCCAACACACCAAATACAATGGTAAATTGTATAGGTGCACTAGTTCGGCGAAGAGATGGTGATACAAGTGCAGTAATGATAGTAGGTAATGATTTTTGTAATAGTAACAATAAAAAACAGCAAGGTAGCAAGTAACAAAAGTTGGCACAATCGGTATTGCAATGCTTGAAAACAAGGCCTAGGGTCCGTACTTTCGCTAGTGCAATCTCTCAACAATGCTAATATAATAGGATCACATAACCATCCTCAACGTGCAACGAAGAATCACTCCAAAGTTCTTATCTAGGGTTGAACATAAGAAGAAATTGTTTGTAGGGTACGAAACCACCTTAAAGTTATCCTTTCCGATCGATCTATCCAAGAGTTCATACTAAAATAACACCAAATTATCCTTTTTGATCGATCTATCTAAGAGTTTGTACTAAAATAACACCATATGATACGCATCAACCAACTCTAATGTCACCTAGATACTCCAATGTCACCACAAGTATCTGTTGGAAATATGCCCTAGAGGCAATAATAAAGTGATTATTATTATTATATTTCCCTGTTCATGATAATCGTTTATTGTCCATGCTATAACTATATTTACTGGAAACTCAAATACATGTGTGGATACATAGACAACACTGTGTCCCTAGTGAGCCTCTACAGGACTAGCTCGTTGATCAAAGATGGTCAAGGTTTCCTGGCCATAGACATGAGTTGTCATTTGATAATGGGATCACATCATTAGGAGAATGATGTGATGGACAAGACCCAAACTATGAACGTAGCATATGATCGTGTCAAGTTTATTGCTATTGTTTTCTCCATGTCAAGTATATGTTCCC
Source organism: Elymus sibiricus (assembly GCA_039707655.1). NCBI lineage: Eukaryota > Viridiplantae > Streptophyta > Magnoliopsida > Poales > Poaceae > Elymus > Elymus sibiricus. The sequence goes on from CM077672.1 coordinate 62,106,453, forward strand.
ATGACCATGAGATCATGCAACTCACTAACACCGGAGGAGTACCTTGTGTGTATCAAACGTCACAACGTAACTGGGTGACTATAAATATGCTCTACATGTATCTCCGAGGGTGTCTGTTGAGTTGGCATGGATCAAGACTGGGATTTGTTACTCCGTATGACGGGGAGGTATCTCAGGGCCCACTCGGTAATACAACATCATAATGAGCTTGCAAGCAATGTGACTAAGGAGTTAGCCGCTGGATCTTGTATTACGGAACGAGTAAAGAGACTTGCCAGTAACGAGATTGAACTAGGTATGGAGATACCAATGATCGAATCTCGGGCAAGTAACATACCGATGAACAAAGGGAACTGCATACGGGATTGACTGAATCCTTGACATCGAGGTTTGACCGATAAAGATCTTCGTAGAATATGTAGGAATCAATATGGACATCCAGGTTCCGCTATTGGTTATTGTCCGTGGAGGTGTCTCGGTCATGTCTGCATAGTTCTCGAACCCGCAGGGTCTGCACACTTAACGTTTGGTGACGATTTGGTATTGTTGAGATATATGTGTTGGTTACCGAAGGTTGTTCGGAGTCCCGGATGAGATCCCGGACATCACGAGGAGTTTCGGAATGGTCCGGAGGTAAATATTTATATATATAGGAAAGTGGTATTCAGGTTCCGGAAAAGTTTCGGGTGTTTCCGGTAGTGTACCGGGAGTGCCGAAAGGGTTCTCGGGTTCCATCGGGAGGGGCCCACTCACCCCGGGGGGCACATGGGCCCAAGAGGTGGTGCACCAGCCCCTGGTGGGCTGGGAATCTGACCCCTATAGGGCCCATGCACCCAAGGTGGGAGGTGGAGGTGCCTTGGTGGGGAGGGACTCCTCCCTAGGGTTCCCACCTCCCTTGTGGGAGGAGGACTCCTCCCCCCACTTCGGCCGAACCCCTCCTTGGAGGAGGGGCTAGGGCTGCACCCCACCTACCCCTTCCTCCTATAAATAGAGAGGGAGAGGGAGGCCAATCGCACCCTTAGCCACGACGCAACCTTCTCTCTCTCCCTCTAGATTAGTTCTCCTCTAGATTGGTTTCGGTAGTGCTTGGCGAAGCCCTGTCGGAACAGCTCCACCACCGCCGCCACCACGCCATCGTGCTGCCAGAGATCTCATCTACCTCTCCGCCCTCGCTTGCTGGATCAAGGAGACGGAGACATCATCGAGCTGTACGTGTGCTGAACGCGGAGGTGCCGTCCGTTCGGCGCTAGATCAGAACGGGTCAAGATTGGATCGCGGGACGAATCTTGATTGGATCGCGAAGACGGTCGACCACACCAACCGCTTTTCTTAACGCTTCCCACTTAGCGATCTACAGGGGTATTTAGATGCAATCTCTCCTCTCATAGATGGTCATCTCCTAGATTGATCTTGGTGAAGCGTAGGAAATTTTTTATTTCCCATGCAACGTTCCCCAACGGTGGCATCATGAGCTAGGTCTATGCGTAGATGACATCACGAGTAGTACACAAAGGAGTTTGTGGGTGTTGATATTCAGATTGCTTCCTGCCTTGGTCTTTTCTTGATTCAGCAGTATTGTGGGATGAAGTGGCCCGGACCAACTTTACATGTCCACGTACATGAGACCGGTTCCATCGACTGACATGTAACTTTGTTGCATAAGATGGCTGGCGGGTGTCTGTCTCTCCCACCTTAGTTGAATCGGATTCGACTAAGGATGTCCTTGTAGAAGGTTAAATAGCAACTTGTATATCACCGTTGTGGTTTTGTGTAGGTAAGAAACGTTCTTGCTAGATACCCATAGCAGCCACGTAAAACATGCAACAACAAATTAGAGGACGTCTAACTTGTTTTTGCAGGGTATGTTGTGATATGATATGGCCAAAGACATGATGGTATATATTTGATGTATGAGATGATAATGTATTGTAATAGTTTATATCAACTTGCATGTTGATGCATACGGCAACCGGCAGGAGCCATAGGATTGTCTTTAATTATTATGTGGCCTGCGTGTCACTCATTAAGCGCTATGTAATGCTTTACTTTATCGCTAAGAGGTAGCAATAGTAGTAAAAGCATGGTTGGCATGACAACCCCGATGGAAACATGATGATGGAGATCATGATGTCATGCCGGTGACGATGGATATCATGCCGGTGCTTCGGAGATGGAGATCAAAAGCACAAGTTCATGGCCATATCATGTCACTTATGATTTGCATGTGATGTTCATTCTTTTATGCATCTTATTTTGCTTAGGATGACGGTAGCATTATAAGGTGATCCCTCACTAAAATTTCAAGATAAAAATTGTGTTCTCCCCGAGTGTGCACCATTGCGAAAGTTTGTCGTTTCGAAGCACCACGTGATGATCGGGTGTGATAGACTCTACGTTCGCATACAACGGGTGCAAGCCAGTTTTGCACATGCGGAACACTCGGGTTAAGCTTGACGAGCCTAGCATGTACAGACATGGCCTCGGAACACAAGAGACCGAAAGGTCGAACATGAGTCATATAGTAGATATGATCAACATGGAGATGTTCACCATTGAAACCACCTCATCTCACGTGATGATCGGACTTGGGTTGGTGAATTTGGATCATGTAACACTCGGATGACCGGAGGGATGTCAATTTGAGTGGGAGTTTTAAGTAATATGATTAAATAAACTCATTATCTAGAACAATAGTCTCAGTAATCTTTGCAAATTTATGTTGTAGATCAATGGCTCACGCAGTAGCTCCCCTGAATTTCAATGCGTTCGTAGAGAAAGCCAAGCTGAAAGATGATGGAAGTAACTTTGTAGACTGGGCTCGTAATCTGAGGATTATCCTCATGGCTTCCCAGAAGGCTTATGTCCTTGATGCACCGCTCGGTGCGCCACCCGCTTCAATATTGTCTACAGACGTTGCGAATGCCTGGCAGACACGTTTTGATGACTACTCAATAGTTCAATTGCTATGTTGTATCGCTTGGAACCGGGACTTCAAAGACATTTTGAACGTCATGGAGCATATGAGATGTTCCAGGAGTTGAAGTTTATTTTTGAGAAGAATGTCCGGATCGAGAGGTATGAGACCTCTGATAAGTTCTATGCTTGCAAGATGGAGGAGAACGGGTCTGTCAGTGAGCACATACTCATAATGTCTGGGTATTCCAACCGTCTAGTGATACATCTCCGTCGTATCTACTTTTCCACACACTTTTGCCTTTGTTTTGGACTCTAATTTGCATGATTTGAATGAAACTAACCCGGGCTGACGCTGTTTTTAGCAGAACTACCATGGTGTTGTTTTTGTGCAAAAATAAAAGTTCTCGGAACTAGACGAAACTTTTTGGAGATTTATTTTACAATAAATAAAAAATATTGGAGCCAAGAACCACCGGAGGGGGGCCCCTGGCTGGGCATGATACACTTGGGCGCTGGCGCGCCCTGGTGGGTTGTGCCCACCTTGTGGCCCCACTGACCCTAATTCGGATGCTATAAAATCCTATTTTTGGAGAAAAAAATCAAGGAGAAAGTTTCATCGCGTTTTACGATACGGAGCCGTCACCACCTCCTGTTCTTCATCGGGAGGCCAGATCTGGAGCCCGTTTGGGGCTCCGGAGAGGGGAATCTTCGGTCTTCGTCATCATCAACCCTTCTCCATCGCCAATTAGTTGATGCTCCCCACTGGGAGTGAGTAATTCCTTCGTAGGCTTGCTGGTCGGTGAGGAGTTGGATGAGATTCATCATGTAATCGAGTTAGTTTTGTTAGGGCTTGATCCCTAGTATCCACTATGTTCTGAGATTGATGTTGCTATGACTTTGCCATGCTTAATGCTTGTCACTAGGGCCCGAGTGCCATGATTTCAGATCTGAACCATTTATGTTATCACCATTATATCTGTGTTCTTGATCCGATCTTGCTAGTCATATGTACCTATTACGTGTTCTGATCCGCAAACCCCAGAGTGACGATAGTCGGGATACTTTTCGGTGATGACCGTAGCTTGAGGAGTTCATGTATTAACTATGTGTTAATGCTTTGTTCTAGTTCTCTATTAAAAGGAGGCCTTAATATCCCTTAGTTTCCTTATGGACCCCGCTACCACGAGAGGGTAGGACAAAAGATGTCATGCAAGTTATTTTCCATAAGCACGTATGACTATTTACGGAATACGTGCCTACATTACATTTATGAACAGGAGCTAGTTCTGTGTCGCCCTAGGTTATGACTGTTATATGATGAATATCATCCAACGAGTTCACCGATCGAGTGCCTACGAGTTCTCTACTTATTGTTCTTGCTAAGTTACTATTGCTGCTGCTACTGTTCGAACTGCTACAAAACTATTGCTATCACTGCTACTGTTACTGTTACTACTGCTATCAAACTATCATACTACTATGCTACTGATCACTCTGCTGCAGATATTTAATCTCCAGGTGTGGTTGAATTGAAAATTCAGCTGCTAATACTCTCAAATATTCTTTGGCTCCCCTTGTGTCGAATCTATAAATTTGGGTTGAATACTCTACCCTCGAAAACTGTTGCGATCCCCTATACTTGTGGGTTATCAAGACCTTTTTCTAGTGCCGTTGCCGGGGAGCATAGCTATATTTGTTGAGTCACTTGGGATTTATATCAATTGATCACTATGAATAATCTGAAGGATCCAAAGACCAAGATTTTTCCCTCTAAGACGAGGGGAGGTAAGGAACTGCCATCTAGATCTGCACTTGATTCACCTTCTGTTATGAGTAAGTTTACAACACCACCACATGCTAGCAATCCGGATATGTCGCAAGTTATTGATGATGCTACTTCTGCTATGAAAGATGCTTATGATGATGCTAGTACCATGCTTGATGATAATGTGCCACTAGGTGAATTTCTTGATGAACAAATTGCTAGAGCTAAAGAGAATGAAACTACTGAAACTGATGAGATTGCTGAAACTGATGAAGCCTTTGAAGCTGATGACTATGAAACACCTATTAGTCCTAGCTCTCCTAGATTTGAAATGCCTAAGATACCTGAAGGTTATGTTTTGGATGGAGAGATAGCGAGAGAATTCTTTCTTGCAAGGATAGAAACGATCTTAAGAAATTGCTACGCAAGTATAAGGAAAAGACTTTGAATGCTAGAATGAAATACGATCCTAAGTTTGCTACTTCACCTATCTTTGTTACCGATAAGGATTATGAATTCTCTATCGACCCAGAGTTAATTACTTTGGTTGAATCTGATCCTTTCCATGGCTATGAAACTGAAACTGTAGTGGCACATCTTACTAAACTGAATGATATAGCCACCCTCTTTGCTAATGATGAGAAGATTCTCTACTATTATATTCTCAAGTTATTTACATTCTCATTAAAGGGTGATGCTAAGACTTGGTACAATACTCTTACTCCTGGTTGTGTGCGTAGTCCCCAGGATATGATTTACTACTTCTCTGAAAAATATTTTGCTGCTCATAAGAAACAAGCTGCCTCACAGGAAATATTTAACTTTGTGCAGAAGAGAGTCTCCCACAAGCTTGGGGGAGGCTTCTCCAATTGCTTAATGCTTTGCCTGATCACCCTCTCAAGAAAAATGAAATACTTGATATCTTCTATAATGGACTAACTGATGCTTCTAGGGACTTCCTAGATAGTTGTGCTGGTTGTGTTTTCAGGGAACGAACTGTTGAACAAGCTGAAGAATTATTGAATAACATATTGAAGAATTATGATGATTGGACTCTCCCTGAACCACCACTTAAACCCACTCCGAAGAACAGGGGTATCCTATTTCTCAGCCCTGAAGATATGCAAGAGGCAAAGAAATCTATGAAGGAAAAGGGTATTAAAGCTGAGGATGTTAAGAATTTACCACCTATTGAAGAAATACATGGCCTTGACCCACCACCACCTCCACAGGTGGTAGAGGTAAATTCTTTATTAAAGTTTGATGAAGGTGATATCCCTTACAATAAACATCCCAGTCAATGTTTATATGAGTTTGACAACTATATTATGAAGCAAGATCATTTCAATGCACATGTCCTGAAACAATTGAAATATAATTTTGATATGATTGCTCGCTTGAGTGACTTGCTATTTAGAATCAGTAATGATGTTAGAGGTGTAGGAAAGCATGCCTCTATGGTTCAAACTCTGTTAGAACAAGTTGCTAAGTCTCAAAAAGAATTGCTTGATGAAATGAATAATAATATGAATGATTTTGCTGCTAGAGTAGTAACTAGAGGAGGTAGAATGACCCAAGAACCACTTTATCCTAAAGGTCATCCTAAAATAATTGAACAAGACATTCAGAGAATTAATACTGATGCACCTAGTCCTTCTAGAAAGAAAAAGAAGAAGAAAAAGATAGGACTCTGCATACCTCTAGTGAACCTGGGATACAAAAATCTCCTGATAATAATGTTGTCTCTATTTTTGATGCTGAAACTCAATCTGGTAATGAACATTCACCTAGTGACAATGAAAATGATAATGATGATGTTCATGAGGATAAAGAACCAGATAATGATGTTGAAATAGAGCCTGCTGCTGATCTTGATAACCCACAACCTAAAAATAAATGTTATGATAAAAGAGACTCTGTGGCTAGAAAACATGGTAAAGAAAGAGAGCCATGGGTTCAGAAACCCATGCCCTTTCCACCTAAACCATCTAAGAAAAAGGATGATGAATAATTTGAACGCTTTGCTGAAATTCTTTTTGCGTACCCACTTAACTGATATCCTAAAGATGGCCCCTTATGCAAAATACATGAAAGATATGATCACTAATAAAAGAAAGATACCTGAAGCTGAAATCTCCACTGTGCTTGATAATTATTCTTTTAAGGATGGAGTACCTAAAAAACTTGGAGACCCGGGAATACCAACTATACCTTGCTCCATTAAAAGAAACTATGTCAAAACTGCTTTGTGTGACTTAGGAGCCGGTGTTAGTGTTATGCCTTTCTCCTTATATAAATGACTTTATTTGAATAAACTCACACCTACCGAAATATCATTGCAAATGGCTGACAAATCAACTGCCATCCCTATCGGTATTTGTGAGGATGTGCCCGTTGTTGTTGCAAATGTTACTATCTTAACGGACTTTGTTATTCTTGAGATGCCCGAGGATGACAACATGTCGATTATCCTTGGTAGGCCCTTTTTGAATACTGCAGGGGCTGTTATTGATTGCAGTAAAAGTAAAGTCACTTTTCATATCAATGGTAATAAGCATACAGTGCACTTTCCGAAGAAACAATTCCAACTGAATGGTATAAATGTTATTGAAGAATCTCCGACCATCACTATTGGAAGTTTTCAATTACCTCTACCTACTGCCAAAAGGAAATATGATATACTTATTGTTGGGGATATGCACATCCCCATTGAGGTAACATAGTGTTTTATGAAAATTCTTCGGTTTCATGCTAATCGGAAGTGGTTGTTAATAAGACTTGATCAACCTTATTAATGGATCATTTTTGAGAGGTATGAAGTTGATGAATCTAGTAAGCACAACTCTCTGTTCCCACTTTTTATTTTCTGTTTTAGTTAGTCAAATAAAATAAAATGCCATGATTATCCTTCTTTCTATTTTCTCCGTGCAATAAAAAATGACCCAAAAATAGAAGTTCTCAGAATGTCCTGAAAATTTGATACGATTTTTTTTCTGAATATTTCTGAATTTCTGGTGCAAATAATACCAGAGGGGGTGCACCTGGTGCCCACAAGACACCAGGGCGCGCCAGCAACCCCAGGCACGCCCTGGTGGGTTGTGGCCCCCACGTGGGTCCCCTCACTTATTCCTTTAGCCCACATTATCCCCTACCTCAAGAAAAAATGACCATAGCCACCATTCCCGCGTTCTTGCTCTCAAACCCGCGGATTTCGATCTCTTTGCTCGAAGCTCCGTTTCCGAAACTATTTGGAGGGATTGCTACTTGGTATGTGACTCCTCCATTGCTCCAATTAGTTTGTGATTTAGTGGGTTATCTTTAGTGTAATTAGCTACTCTTGGTGCTATTGTAGATGAGCTTGTATGTTGAATTCTTAGAGTTCTAAGTAGTTTGAATGCTTAATATGGCCTCTATGCATGCTTAGGAGTAGTTGCTATCAATCTTATAGAGTTTTGTTGACAAATTTTTTGTAGGCTAAAATTTTCAAATTTTTTATTATAGGAATAAGATGGATTTCCGTAGGAAGTTTTCCTCCAAGAAAAATGCCAAAGGAGTCATTGGAAAATCATCGGACAATGACCTTCACACTCCGAGAACGGTGGAGGTGCGGCCATGCGAATGGCCGCATGATGCCTTCATGGAGGAGGCCGGGTTCCATCAAGAGTTCGCTCAATTTGTTGCAAATGCTAGGCTGACCGAGTTCCTCGCAGCTAAGTGTGACCAATATCACATCCTTACAAATTCCTTTGTGCAAAGTTTTCATTTTCTGAGAAAGAATAATCCTCCTGAAGTGCAGTTTAATCTTTACGCTGGAACTCACAAAATGCCGCTAACTGACTTTTGCGACATATGCTTGATCCCTTCTGATGGGGAATTGAGAGAACCTAGACCAGCAGAGTTTGAGGATTTTCTCCCCACTTTAACAGTGGGTGAAGATAGAGGCGTGTCGAACGCTACTGCTACCAGTGTGCAGTATCCTTCAGTGCATTACTTTGCTTTGTTCATCGCAAAGTGTTTAACCGCTAGGGGAAGGTTGGCGCACTCAGTGCCCCCGACCTCGCTATTTTACGCTGTGCACTATATAATGATCACACCTTTAGTATGGGGGCTATTATTGCACGTCGCTTACACCTTAACAGGACTAAGGGAAAGATACATGGTGGTATTTATGCTACTCGCTTAGCGAGACACTTTAATGTTCAGATTTGCCCACATGATTATCTCTTGTCCCAAGTTTATCTAGATCACAAGGCGTTGCAGGATCACCAATTTATTGAGGCAACTAATTCTTTCCATGAAATTCGTTACAACTTAGTGTTCAGCGTCGAAACTCATGATGTTATTCCGTTACCTGCACCTACTATGTTAGATTCTATTGCCAGGAACGGATACAGGATCATGCCAGATGATATTACAACCTACCGGAACAACCTAGCAGCTGCTGAGGAGGAGCCCCAGAACTAGGACGTGATACGTCTCCAACGTATCTATAATTTATGAAGTATTCATGCCATGTTTACAATAATTTTATATGATTTTGGTATGATTTTATTAGAACTAACCCGGACTGACGCTGTTTTCAGCAGAACTACCATGGTGTCGTTTTTTGTCCAGAAATAAAAGTTCTCGGAATGGGCTAAAATTTTACGGAGAATATTTTTGGAAAATATAAAAAATACTAGAGCAAAAAGATACCGGCGAGGAGTCCCGAGGCAGCCACAAGCCTAGTGTGACACCCTGGATTTGCAGCTACAGTAATCCTTGTAATTAAGCTACAGTAATCTGAGGATTATGCTAATACATTTTGCTAATCCGAATATGATCAAGTTGAAATTCATATCTCATTTCAAATTCCACTTCAAAAGGGCATTGAATTTTATGGTGATAAAATAAGTTGGCGAACAGCAAAGGAAAAATGTTGCACATTTGCTAAAATTCACAAAACAAATGTTGTTAACGAAAACAACATCACCTTGATGTTGGTGTGGACCCCACCATCAATAACAGCACCAAATTGCATTTTAAAGTGCTATTAAATTCAATGGAAAATCCAGACAGATTACAAAAAGCCCCATTATTTTTTTGGCCATTCAAAATATTGCAAGATATTTGTTGGGCCATGTCTCACATTTTTGCTGTGAAGAATTAAAGCCAAAAATAAATAAAACAGAAACTGTGGATAAAACAGAAAAAGGAAAAGAGAAATAAAAGGAAAAACTCCCTGTGCACTTGAAGCCTAGTGCTACCGTGCGGCCCAGCCCATCCCCTCACCGTCTCCCACCTCGCGCCACTCTCTCTCGCGCGCGCGCTGTCGAACAGGGAGAGAGCGCTCGCTCGCCCCCCCCCCCTCGCGAGATCTTTTGCCGCGACTTGCGTGGATGGATAAGAGCAGACGCCCTCGACCCCCTGGACCGCTCTGCTCCCTCTCTCGCTCACTCCCTCGCCTGCCTCCACCTCTCCCGAGCGCCATCGCCACCATGGCCGTCGGCTAAACGCGCTCTCCGAGCCTCCCGCGCCTTGCCGTCGCGCCAAGAAGCACCGCAGCGACCACCCCTTCCTCCTTGACCGCTAGAACGAGCTCCGGAGCCTCTGCGTCGACGCCCGCGTCCATCTTCTTCCTCGGATCGCCGCCGCGCTCTGACGACCGTTCCGGCTACTCCAGGCCTCCCCCGAGCCCGCTAAGCACATCTGCAGGACCGCTGTAAGCTGTTGCGTCTTTCCCCTCTCTTCCCCGAGCGTTTCTGCCGCCGTAGCTCCTCCTCCCCGTCGTGCCCGAACGCGCCTCCGTGGAGCTCATCGCCGGCGTAGCCATGGCGACCTTTGGGCTCCGCGCTGCTGCCCATCGCGCTCGCCGCATCGCGTAGAGGCTACCCAGCCGCTTTGTTTGCTCGCGCGCGCACCGTAGCCCCATCCCGTACCACGCCCGAGCGCCGCCGTCTGCCTCCGTGCTCGCCGTCGCCGCTCCGGTGCGTCTCCGGCGTCGCCACCGCCCCCACTCGATGCGGCCCAGCTGCAGCTTTCGAACGCGACCGAAAACGCGACGAATGGCCGCCCGTAGGGCATTTCCGAGCTCGCCGGAGTTCTCTGCCTCGTCCGGCGCTTGCCGGCGCGTCTCCGGTGGCCGGCACTGACGTTGCCAGGCCGGGGCCACTGCCAGGGTCACTGACCCGCGGGCCCCGAGCCTCTGGTTGACCGGTTGACCTGGTCAACCCTACTAACTGGGCTTGACCAGTCAATGACAGGTGGGGCCCGACCCCCCCTGTGTATGACAGGTGGGCCACCCCTGTCAGTTGGTTATTTAGATAATAAAAATAATTAATTAGATTAATTAGTCACTGACATGTGGGGCCCCTAGCTACTAATCAGTATTGAGATTAATTAAACCCTGGATTAAACCCTGAGTCAATGACAGCTGGGGCCCACTGGTCAGGTTTGACCAGTCAACCCCACTGTTGACTGCTGACGTCATAGTGATGTCATGCTAATGTCATTAATGCTTTTTCGAATTAATTTAATTCTGTGAATTTCAGAAAATGATTAAAACTTTAAAAATTAATAGAAAATAATCCGTAGCTCAGATGAAAAAGTTTTATGCATGAAAGTTGATCAGAAAAATCCCACGAATTCGAATACGCTGTCCGTTCATCTGTCACATGCTCCTAGCATGATGAACATGGACATTTAGCATTAGGATCATCTGTCCGGTAATAGCCAAAGACCCGAGAAATATCGTCAGATATTCTCCCGCTCCGTCTGCAACGTGTAGTGCTGCGTTAGTGCATGCCTAGCCCTACATATTGCCATGTCATGCATCGTGTTGCATCTGTGCTTTATATTTATTGTTTCTTCCCCCCTCTTCTCTCCGGTAGACCCCGAGACTGACGCTGCTACCGGGTACGACTACACCTTTGACGACCAGCCTTTTTTCGCAGAGCAGCAAGGCAAGCAACCCCCCTTGAGCATTCCGATATCGCCCATTTCTTTCCCTCTCATTCTTGCATTAGTTTTTGCTACTGTATTAGTTAGCTCCTATTATGATGCATAGCCTGTTTTTGATAAACTGCTACTATACCTGCAATCATATCAACTGCTTAGTATAGGTTGATCAATGAATCCCCAGTGACCCCTTAGTCCCAGTTGCCCCTGCTTCTTCATCGACGACTCGACGACTCGAAGACTCGGTCAACCGACCGACGAGCCAAGCCCCTCACATCACCGCACACTCCTTAGTTGTACGACTCTGCAAAGCTACTATCGAGTACCGAGGGTGACACCTCATGAAGTACTCATGATGCTAGCTCTGTAGTGCAGCTAGTCGGTCGTGGTTATCAAGGGTGATTCCTCCTTCACCACTCCCGACGATGACTCTGTCGTGCAACCCCTCAAGTGTGGGACCCTCGAGGGTGAGTCCTCTAAGTCCACCTTGACGGTTTCATCGAGCGGGACCCTTTGAGGGTGATTCCTCAGGTTCCGTCTTGATGTTTTATACACACAGTTACTATGACCTGGTTACAGAAACATGTTGGTGATGGGTCGGCCCTGAGGGGTACCCACGGTTTGATGATGATGAGGCGTGGACGGGCAGGAGAGGCCCTGGCCACACATCCTCGAGACGGGGCGACGGGACCGCACTTCATGGGTCGCGCTTGCCCCGCATTAATAAAATGCTAATGGGTTGGGTATTTGATCTGAGTTGGTCGTTTGACCTTTTACGCACCAAACCTTCACGTGGGAGAAGTTATGGGTACTCAGCGTCGTTGTATCAGCCGAAGCTCTTCGGATGTCAGCAATGGAGCGGCGCACGCCCGAGTGGCCTGGACAGCACAGCTCTTGGATTAGGGTGTGCTAGGGCTGACCTCGGCCGCGTACGCATCATGCAGGAGCGCGTAGGGCAAGTGGGCCCACGACCCCTGTGTGCTTAGGATTTAGACCGGCGGGCTGGCCTCTCTGTTGAGCCTAGGTGGGGCAACGACGTGTTGATATCCCAAGGCCGGGCATGACCCAGGAAAGTGTGTCCGGCCGGAGGTGATCAAGCGTGTTGGAAATGCGGTGCACCCCTGCAGGGATGAAATTATCTATTCGAATAGCCGTGTCCACGGTAACAGGATGACTTGGAGTTGTACCTTGACCTACTACAACTAGAATTGTGACTTTAAATTGAAATGAATGTTGGCTCCGAGATTGCTTCCTTGCAGGGAGTCGAGGAAGAATCTCTGGGCGTGGTTACTTAATAAATTTGCTACAATAATATGACTATATATGAGATACCTGTCGTCGTTTTGTCACGGCAGATGCCATGGGTAGGCTTATCGAGAGTGGTTGGGGCCGAAGGATGCCGGCGGGTTCCGGGAGCGGGGTTAGGCACAGGCGGTGGCGGACACACGATGTACCCAGGTTCGGGGACCTTCGTGGGAGGTAACACCCCTAGTCCTGCTTGGTCTAGTTCAGACGATGGTGAGGTTACAATGGCGCTCCTGGAGCTGTATGGCTAGAGGAGGGAGAAAGGGCTGGACTGCCCCTGCTACCTCTCTATGTGAGTGTGGTGGGTGGACAGAGTCGTCCTCCTGCATGGGGGAGCTCTGGGGGGTTTTATAGGCCAACCCCCCGGATTACAATACGAATAGAAGGCTCCGGAGGGCCCCAGCTGGCATTCTGCCTAGCTAGCCGTGGGGCCCCCGGCTGAGAGGTCTCGTCACTGGTAGGGCCCGCTGGCTGCGGGGTCCCGTCAGTAGCCGAAGGGGGCCCGCCAGGCGGGTCCCCGTGCCCGTCTTGACGCGGCACGGGTCGCCATTCGGGGCGTCGTCTTGTGGCAGCCGGGCGTGGTCAGCGGTACGGCCGGCCGCGCTGTAGCCACGCCGGGGTAGGTAATGGAGTGGTTGAAGGCGTGCTGGCACTGTTGGGAGCCCGCTCACCATCGGCCAGAGTCAGAGGCACCGTCAGCTCTACTATGGCCACACGGGCGCTGACCCCCGATGGGATGGGGGCCACTGTTGCCATGCGTACCTCGACCGCGGTATCCAACGCACGGCCGGCTAGGGGGCCAGGCGCCTCCGCCCCTAGCTGGCCGGCTCGTCGTAGCCGGCAAGGCGTAGCCGGTGGGGCGCAGCCGGTGGTGCGCAGCCAGCGGGGCGTAACCGGCAGGGCTTAGCCGGACTGTAGGGGGAAGCGGCTTGTCCTTCAGTCGCGTCAGAAAGTTGGAGTAGTGGGTCGTTTGAGGCTACCCCGGGGTCATCCCCCCGACAGTAGTCCCAGAAGCAGGGGAGGCCCGCCGACGGACCGTGGCGGTCCTCGCCGGCTTGAATATCGCCTTTGTGCTACAGCGTGCCTCGGAAGCCAGACGATGCGGGCAAAGGGCGGCCGGCTCCACAGCCGGCCGACGCTCCGCGCGCCGCCTTGGGCGCCCTGTCGGGTGAAAAAGCCACGCCACGTGGAAGACGTAACGGGCTGTGGCCTGACAGGCCAAGCGGTGGACAAGACCGGGCCATGGGGTGAGGCCCTCCACGGCCGCGGCCTCGGCCCGCGCGCAGGGATCTTTTATGGCTCGGGCCATCGGTTGGTGTTCCCGAGCGCAATAACCTCCACCCCGCATGCGGCGGGAATCACGGGGGTCATGCACAATGAATCCCCCCACGATCGGCCGCGCGGGGTTTAAATGGAGAGGGGAGAGGAACAGAACGGCATGTTCGCTCCTCCTGCCCCATCGTATCGTCTTCGCCGCCTTCCTCCTCCTGCTCCAAGAGAGAGAAAAAGAAGGTAAAGCCCACGTGCTCGACGTGCCGGCGCTTGCCGCCGCCGCAGGCCCGCACTGCGACCGAGCAACTGCGCCCGCTGCCGCGACCGCAAGCCTTTTCAGAAGCCATGGCGAGCAAGGGCGCTTGGGATGGCAGCATCGTGGATGAGCAGTTCATCGAGCACCTCCGCTACCGCCGCAAGCTTCCGTTGGAGGCGCACTTGGAGGCGCGCATCGCCGGGCCGGAGAACTCCCCGGCCCCGCGGGAGGGCGAGGTGGTCGTTTTCGCCGAGCATTTCCTCCGCGGGCTCGGGCTGCTGGCGGGTACCTTCTTTCGGCGGTTCTTGACGCGGTTCGGCCTGCAGCCACACCACCTCGACCCAATGCCGTCTTGTAGTTGGCAGCATTCGTCACCCTCTGCGAGGGGTTCTTGGGGGTGGAGCCGAGGCTCGACCTCTGGTTCCGGCTGTTCTTCCTCAAGCGGCAGACGATGAAGGACCCGGCGACGCAGCAGAAGGTCATGACTGCCTGCGGGGGCACCCTAATCCATATCCGCAAGGGAGCCAGCTTCCCGAAACTCCTGCTGCAGGAGTCGGTGAAGATTTGGCAGCGGGGGTTCTTCTATGTGAAGAACATGAAGCCGGGGGAGGACTACATCAACCTCCCTGACTTCGTCAACCAGCCGCCGGTGGCGATGCTGAACTAGCGGACGGCTCCGCCCTAGGCGCCCGAGACGGCGGACCGGCTCTGCGAGCGCCTTCTAGTGATGACCGGGTCGGAGGGGCTGAAGGCCACCGACCTGCTGGCCACGATGGTGGTGCGCCGGGTGCAGCCGCTGCAGAGCCGACCGCACCTCATCTGCCAGATGGGAGGGTGGCACGACCCCTGCCGGCTCTCCACCAAGGAGCTGAAGCCGATCCATGTGGCGAGGAGGGTGAACGCCGTTTCGACGGCGAAGGTGAACGAAGAGGGGTGGCAATGGGGGAAAACCCCGTACAGCCGAAGCCATCCGGTGCCGCGGGTAAGTGACTAGCCGTCTCCCCCTCCCCTCCTTTTCAGAGATGGCGCCCTCCACTTGGCCTGATGGTAAGGTGCTTCGCCGGCCCGTAGGTTTTCCCGCGGTTGCAGGACTACGGGGAGCCGGCTGCCGACTTGGTGGACTAGGACCCCGAGGAGGTCGACAACGCCGACGACGAAGAGCCGGCGGGCTCGGAGCAAGCCGGCGCGTCCGAAGCCGGCGAGGCAGAGACGGAGACGGAGGAGGCCGAGTCGACGGGTGAGTTCCCTCCCCCGTCACATCTGCGGGATTGGACCGATGATGAAGCTGAGTCAGGGGAGTCGCGTGATGCAGAGGCTCCGGAGGACCCCGAGGCCTCGGAGGACGACATCGCGGCACCGAGGGGGCGCCCACGGCAAGCCGCCCATGAGCCCAGCCGGGGCGGCGCGGACGCGAGCGACAAGGGGAAGCGGCCGGCTGTCACCAAGCCGGCGCCCAAACGGGCAGCCGTCGCGCCGCCGGGCGGCGGCTGCGGAGGCAGTGGGAAGAAGCGGTGTGTCGCCCAGACGGGGCCCGCGAGGAGGACGGTCCCCGTCGTCGTCGGGTAAGCCCATCTACTCTTCGCCATGCCTCGTTAGTCTTTTCTATGTCCCCCCCTTTTCCTTATTCCGCCTGATCAGGGAGGCGCGCGCCCTGGGGAGGACCTCGGGCGGCGAAGCCATGAGGACGGCGCCGCCGAACACCGCCGAGGAGAGGGAGCACCAGGCATGGCGAGATCTCGAGGCGGCCGAGCAAGAGCGGCGTGCCGAGGAGCGCCGTCCCTGGGAGACGGCGGCGAAGAAACTGCAGCCACCGGAGGGAGCCGGCGTAGGGGCAGCCGGCCAATCGTGGGAGCCGTTCCCTCGCGGCCGGGAGAGGAGGTCGAAGGACCACCATGATCTCGAGCGGCGGGTGGAGGCGGACGCGAAGGCCGTGGAAGACGCGCGCGCGGCAGCGGGCGCAAGCGCGGCCAGCGCTGGAGGAAGGGAGGAGATGGATCGCGACGCAGCCCCACCGGGGGCGGGCGATGTGCCATCGGAGGCGGAGGGCCCCCCAGAAGTCGTCGTTCTGGACGAGGAGGTTCCGGCCTCGGAGGCCCCGACCCCGGAGGCGAGCCGGTCCGGCGCTGCCACGGGCGGAGCGCCGGTCAGCAAGACGGCGGCGCCCAGGAGGGGCGGACGCCCCGGGCTCGTCAGCAGCGGCACCCGGAACCGCGGCGCCGGAAAGGGGAGGCCGTCTGGCGATCATGGCAAAGGGCGCGTCCGGGCCCGCCGACGGGGGTCGACCGCAGGAAACCTGGGCCACGGCCGGAGGCGGGGCTATCCACGACCCGCCGAGCGCCCTTGGGGCTGCGGTGGTTGCCATCGTCGAGGAGTTTGCCGCCTGCCGAGTCCAGGTGGCGCAAGACGCCCGGGCCGCCAGCGACCGGCTGGTCCACCTCGAGCAGTCTGTTGCGGTAAGTACCCGAAGCCTCCTACTTCGTTTTGGTTTTTTCCAGTGGGGGCGCGTCAGCGCACCCACTGGGTGTATCCCCCGAGACTCGGGCCGGCTCGGGATGTAGGCGGGTCGAGTCTGATGGCATCTTTGCTTGTGTTCTTTGTAGGCCGCGCACGACCGTCGGGTGGCCGCGTACAACACCCTGCTGGGCTTGTACCGTGGGGACGAGAGTCGGCTAGCTGTCATGTCTGCGGATCTGCAAGGTATGTGTTCTCGCAAACTTCCAGTGGGGGCACGCGTGCGCACCCACTGGGTGTAGCCCCCGGGATTCAGGCCGGTTGCCCTGGAGGCGGGCTGAATCCCTTCCTTTGTTTGCTTTCTGACAGCGGCGACCTCGTCTCGAGCAGCCACCCACGCCGAGACGGTCAGCCTCCGACGCCAGGTGGTGCGGCTTGGCGAGGAGCTGGACCTCCTGACGACGGAGCACGACCGGCTCCGCCAGGAGGCGGACCAGGCGAAGGCGGAGAAGGACGAGCGCGAGGCGGCTCATCGCCGGGAGTTGGAGGAGCGAGAGGCGGCTTTCCAACGGCAGTTGGAGGAGCGGGACGCGGCCCATGGCAAGGAGCTGGAGGCGAAGGATGCCTCGCTGGCGAAGGCGGCTAGGGAGGAGGAGGCGGCCCGTGTCGAGTACGAGCGCCGGCTCCAGGAGTGGTCGGCCAGGGCTGCCAAGGAGCAGGAGGAAGCACTGGAAGGGGACCGGCTCCTCTCCGGTACGTTTTTCTTTTGTCTTTGCGCGTTGGCTTGGGGCGCTATTTTCTTCGTCTTACGTCATGCGCTTTTCTCTCCCCCAGCGGCCTTCCCGGGCACACAAGCGGCAGCGGAGGCGGCCGTGGAGGCCCACCGCGAGGCGCAACGGGCGCTTGGAGTTCAAGTTGGGGAGCTTGCGCCCTGGACTGTGGAAGAGGTTGGGATCGGCGGCAGGGCGCATCTTGACGAGGTGGTCCGGGCTCTGAAGCGGCTCCAGGCTGCCGGCATGGGGCTGATCCGCACCCTCTGGCCGGACGCGGTGGAGCCGGCATCCATGAGCCGGCTGTCTCGGTGGCTGGAGGCCAGGTCCGCGCGGGTGAACGCCTGGAGGGCGTCTGCGGCCCGCGCCGGGGCGGCCATGACGCTGCGGGTTGCGAGGTCATGGTTCCCCGAGCTGGATTTCGGGCTACTCGCTGGAGGCACGGATGCCGCGCTGGAGGTGGTCGCCGACGTGCTGGCCGCGCGAGCCAGCGACCTCGCGTCCTTTGCCCCTTGGGACGAATATGTCCCGGAGCGGACGGCAGCCGGCGAGGTGGTCCCGGAGGACCGGTTTGGGCTTGCCGTCGACGACCCGGAGGGCAGCGCCGGGGAGATGGACGACGAAGCCGCCGAGTCCAGTACCGACGAGTACGCCGACTCCGAGCTAGCACACGACCTGGACCCGGCGGGCGGTGCGGAGCCCGGCATGACCAAGGACGGAGGAGATGACGGTGCTGCCGCTACTTAGAACTTTTCTTTTCTGCATTTGTTTAGACTGCAATTCCACCCACTGGGGGTGTATATGTAAGGAACTTCGGGCCGTTTTGTACATATAAATTTGTGCTTCCTTTTGCTAAAGTTTTTTATGCATGCCGACTCGACATTAGCCTTTTTTCCCCTCATTAGCTCTGTCTACTCAAAACCTTAACCCTTTTGATGTTGGCCCCGCCAGCCGGACAGCCGGGAGCCGGTCTGTAGCTGGGACAGGGCGTCCGCCTCGGGGGAGCCGGTCGAGAGTTTGAGAGCCGCGAGGGTGTTTTAGCTAAGGTAAATGGCAGAGGCTAAAAAAAAGTTCCGGCCAGCCCTAGCCGGCGACCCCCCATGACCGTTTTCGTGTGTGCTAAGTTTGCCGTCCCGAGAACCCACTAGCCGGACAGCCGGGAGCCGGTCTGTAGCTGGGTGGGGTGGTAGGGTGTTCCTTAGTCCACATTACTTGACCGGCGGGGAGCGACGTCAAGGCTAGCCGGCGAGCCCCCGGGACCGGGAGCCGGGCCTAGGAGCCAGCGAGCGATGCGAAGAAAGTCTTTTTTAAAGGAACGAAAAGGGGCGTGTCCCAAGAGCCGGCTTGGGGCACCCGTTGCATTCATAAGCCCAAAAGGGGAGGATATATACATACACCGGTTCTGAGCAGTAAAACGGGCGGAGGAGCGCCGCGTTCCACGGGCGCTCCGTTTCCTCGCCGGAGGCGTCTCTCTTGCGCGTCTGCGGGTTCTGGGCGTCTATTAGATAGTACGCGTTGTTGTGCAGCGCCTTGCTGATGATGAACGGGCCCTCCCATGGGGAGGACAGCTTGTGCTGGCCGGCAGTTCGCTGGATCCGCCTGAGCACCAAGTCTCCTTCGCGGAAGGAGAGTGGCCGGATCCGCTTACTGTGGTAGTGCCAGAGCTTCTGCTGGTAGATGGCCGTCCGGCTTAGGGCCAGCTCGCGGGCCTCCTCGAGGAGGTCGACGCCGTCTTCTCTTGCTTCCTTCGCGTCCGTCTCCGTGTACTGGGTAACCCGAGGCGAATCAAACTCGATGTCTGTGGGGATGATTGCCTCGGACCCATACACGAGAAAGAACGGGGTGTATCCGGTTGACCGGTTGGGCGTGGTCCTGAGGCTCCAAAGGACAGCCGGCCGCTCTTCGATCCAGCAGCCGGCTGACCGGATCATCGGTGCCACGAGCCGGGGCTTGATGCCGGCCAGGATCAGGCCGTTTGCCCTCTCAACCTGGCCATTTGACTGTGGGTGGGCGACGGACGCCAAATCGAGTCGGATGCTCTGCTTGGAGCAGAAACGCGCTAGCGCGCCCTTGGCGAAGTTTGTGCCGTTGTCGGTGATGATGCAGTGGGGGACACCGTAGCAGACCGTGATGTCTTCGATGAACCGGACAGCCGTGGGCCCATCCAGCTTCTTGATTGGCCTGGCCTCGATCCATTTGGTGAATTTGTCGACGGCTACCAGCAAATGTGTCATGCCGCCTCGCGCGGTTTTGAAAGGTCCCACCATGTCCAGCCCCCAGACGGCAAAAGGCCACGAGAGGGGGATGGTCTGGAGGACTATAGCCGGTAGGTGGCTCTGTGTGCTGAAGCACTGGCAGCCTTCGCACTTGTCGACCAGCCGCTTGGCCGCCTCCAAAGCAGTCGGCCAGAAGAAGCCGTGGCGGAATGCCTTGGCCACCAGGGTCCTGGAGGCGGCGTGATGCCAGCACTCGCCCTGGTGGATGTCGAGGAGGATCTCTTGCCCTTTCTCCGGCTTGACGCAACATTGGAAAACGCCGGTGGTGCTGCGATGAACCAGCTCGTGGTTGATGATGGTGTAGGCTGGGGCTCGGCGCTGGATTTGTCTTGCTGTGGCCTCATCAGAGGGGAGCTCGCCGCGTAGGAGGAACGCCAGGATGGGCTGGGCCCATGAGGGAGCTGAGACGAGAGCCGGCTCGGGCTCAAGTGGGGCGTCGGCAGCCGCAGGAGCCCCCAGGTCTGGAAGACCAGTCCCCGAGGCCGGCTCACCAGCCCCCGGGGCCGGCTTGCCAGCCCCCGGGAGTGAAGCTGTGGAAGGGGCGTCGATCGTCATCATGACGGCCACGGACTCGGAGCCGGCCGCCGTAGACACGGCCGGCTCGACAGCTGGAGCTGGTGGTGCCGGCTCGACGACCGGAGTTGGTGGAGCCGGCGTTGCCGCTGACGCCGATGAAGCCGGCTGGACAGCCGGATCTGTCGATGGACCGGCCTTGTTAGCCGGCACGAAGATGGACTCCGATTCGGGGAAGGGCTTGATTGAAGGCTTGAGCAGTCGCTCGAGGGAGACGCCGGCTGGGATGGCCTGCCGGGTGGAGCCGATCTTTGCCAGCGTATCGGCCGCCTCGTTGTCCGCACGGGGGACGTGGTGGAACTCACAGCCCTCGAAGGAGCCGGTGAGCTGTTAGACGAGGAAGCGATTGCTGGCCATGTTGGCGTCCCTGGCGTCCCATTCGCCAGAGACTTGCTGCACCACGAGGTCGGAGTCGCCGAAGCATAAGATGCGCTGGATGCCGATTTCCTTGGCAAGCCGGAGGCCGTGGACGAGGGCCTCGTACTCGTCCACATTGTTGGAGGCGGTGAAGTGGATCTGGAGTGCGTACTTGAGCTGATCTCCCCTCGGGGACAACAAGACGATGCCGGCTCCCAGGCCGGCTCGCATCTTCGAGCTGTCGAAGTGCATGTGCCAGTGCGTGGAGTCTGGCGGAGGCGGCACGAGATGGGTTTCGGCCCAGTCGATGAGGAAGTCGGCCATTGCTTGTGACTTGATGGTGGTGCGCGGCTCGTACTGTATCTCATAGTCGGCGAGGGCGTTAGCCCACTTGGCAATCCGGCCGGTGGCGTCCCGGCCGCTCATGATTTCGCCCAGCGGCGCTGTGCTCACCACGGTGATGACATGCTCCTAGAAGTACTGCTTGATCTTCTGGGCGGCGAAGTATATGCCGTAGCACATCTTCTGATAATGGGGGTAGTTCTGCTTGGAGGCGGAGAGGACCTCGCTGAGGTAGTAGACGGGGCGCTGGATCGGCAGCGCTTTGCCCTCCTCCGGCCGCTCCACCACCAAGACGACGCTGATGACGTGCATGGTCACCGCGATGTAGGCGAGCAAAGGCTCCTTCTCAGCCGGCGCGGCCAGGATGGGCGCGCTGGTGAGGGCCCGCTTGAGGCCACGGAATGCCTCGTCCGCCTCGTCGGGCCAGTCGAACATGGCCGGCTTCTTCGAGGAGTCGCGGCCCGGCTCGAACAGAGCCGTCTTCCGCAGGAGCCCGTAGAGGGGCAAGGCCTTCTCACCCAGCCGGCTGACGAACCGGCTGAGGGAGGCGAGGCAGCTGGTGAACTTCTGGACGTCGCGGAGCCGGGACGGCTTGGGCATGCGCTCGTTCACCCTGATCTTCTCGGGGTTACCTTCGATGCCGCGGGCGGACACGAAGAAACCCAGGAGTTGGCCGGCTGGGACGCCGAAGACACACTTCTCCGGGTTGAGCTTGATCTTGTATTCGCGCAGGTTGGCGAATGTCTCTCGGAGATCGTCGAGGAGGCTGAAGTGCTTCTTGGTCTTGACGACGATGTCGTCAACGTAGACATGGACGTTCCTGCCTATCTGAGGCAGCAGACACTTCTGCATGCAGCGCTGGAAGGTGGCGCCCGCGTTCTTCAGGCCGAAGGACATGGTGATGTAGCAGTAGGCCCTGAAAGGGGTGATGAAGGAGGTCTTGAGCCGGTCGGCCGGGTCCTGCTTGATATGGTGGTAGCCGGAGTAGGCGTCCAGGAAGGACAGCAGGTCGCAGCCGGCCGTGGAGTCGATGACTTGATCGATCCGTGGCAAGGAGAACGGGTCGTTGGGACATGCCTTGTTCAGGCTCGTGTAGTCGATACACATGCGCCAAGTTTTGTTTTTCTTTAGCACCAGGACTGGGTTGGCCAGCCAGTCCGGGTGGAACACCTCCATGATGAAGCCGGCTGCGAGCAGCCGGGCGATCTCTTCCCCTATAGCACGCCGCTTCTCCTCGGAGAAAGGGCATAGGGGCTGCTTGGCTGGCTTCACATCCGGCCGAACGTGAAGCTTGTGCTCGGGGAACTTCCTCGGAACACCCGGCATGTCCTTGGGAGACCATGCAAAGATGTCCCGATTCTCACGGAGGAAGTCGACGAGCTCACTTTCCTATTTGCTGTCGAGGAGGGAGCCGATGGTCATGCACTGGCTGGGGTAGGCCGGGTCGAGTGGCACTTGCCTGGTGTCCTTGGACGGCTGGAACGAGGCTTCGCCGACCGACTGGGATGGAGGAACCGGCACGGCCGACTGGCCAGAGGTGTGGGCCACGAGCCGGTCGAGCTGCCGCTTCTCCTCGGCTATCTCCAGGGCTTTGGCCAGCCGGCTGCGTCTCGCGCGCACGCGATTGACATCTTGTAGTCGCCGGCGATGGTGATGATGCCCTTGGGACCCGGCATCTTGAGCTTGAGATAGGCGTAGTGGGGGATTGCCATGAACTTGGTGAGAGCCGGCCGGCCCAGCAGCGCGTGGTAGGGACTGTCGAGGTCCACCACCTCGAACCATACCGGCTCGCAGCGGAAGTGGTTGTGGCCGCCGAAGAGGACGTCGAGCTTGATCTTGCCGATGGGGGTGCAGGACTTTCCCGGCACGATGCCGTGGAAGACTGTCCGGCTCGCTTGCAGGTCCTCCGCCTTGAGCCCCAGCTTGAGCATCGTATCGAGGTAGAGAATGTTGATGCTGCTGCCCCCATCGATCAACACCCGCGAGAAACGGCATGTGCGTCTGTCGGAGGCGATGGTGGGATCGAGGACGAGGGCGTAGCTGCCAGGGCTTGGCATCACGGCCGGGTGGTCAGCCCGGCTCCAGGTGACCGGCTTCTCGGACCAGTGCATGAACTGGGGAGTCGCGGGCATGGTGGCGTTCACCTCGCGGTGGAGCCGGCGCTGAGCGTGCTTTTCCGTCTCCTCACTGGTGAAGACGACGTAGGAACTGTCTTGGTTGGGGAATTGGTCGAGCAGCCGGCCGTCGTTCTGGGCCGGAGCCGGGCCTGAGCCGGAGCGGGAGCCGGAGGTGGCGCCTGCGCGCGGGGAGGCGGCGCAGGAGGAGTCGGCAGGCCCTCCCCCCGGGCCAGCCACTGCGAGAAGTTGCACTGCCGGAGCGTGTGCGTGAACGGCTTGGCGCCGGATTGGTGTTTGCAGGGGAGGTCGAGCATCTGCTCGAACATGAGCTTGGGCTGCCAGGTAGCCTTGCCGGTGCGCTGACGCTGAGTGGAAGCCTGGCCAGCCAGCTGCTCTTCCTCGATGGTGGCAACCTGCCGGCTCCCGTAGTGGGAGTCGGGCTGGCGCGGCGGGCGGCGGAGCCGGCTTGGCTGGTGTGGCAACCTTCATCCGCATAGCGGAGTCGGCCGTGGCGTATTTATCCGCCTTGGCCATCAGGTCCGCCATGGTAGCCGGATCGGAGCATAGGAGCTTGTGCTTGAGGTGGGTACCGTCTCGGCAACCCTCGATGAAGTATTGGATGGCCTGCACCTCGTGCACCCCTTCGCAGGACTTGCGGAGCTCGGTCCAGCGCGTGAGATAGTCGCGGAGGGGCTCCTCCGCCCCCTGGATGCACATGGCCAGCTCGCGGGGCCGGCCGGGCCGCTTGTAGGTGCCGGTGAAGTTGCGGACGAACGCCTCCTCGAAGTCCGTCCAGGTGTTGATGCTGCCGGCCGCCAGGCTGTTCAGCCAGGTGCGGGCTGAGCCGATCAACATAAGGGGGGCGTAGCGGAAGGCTACGCGCTTGTTCCCCCTGGCGATGCCGACTGCGGTGGTGTAGTCGATCAGCCAGTCCTTCGGCTTGGCAGCCCCGTTGTACTTCAGGGTGTCACGGGGAAGTGTGAAGCCAGGCGGGAATGGCTCGTTGCGGATCCGGGGGCCGAAGCACGCCGGGCCAATCGAGCCCTCCTCCTCGAGGAGAGCCGACTGCGCCAGCCGGTCGAGGCGCAGCCACGCGTCGTTCTCGCTGTGGGGGACCCGCGGCCCGAGCCGGGCCGCGAGTTCAACATGGACGACCAGCGGGACGGACCGTGCCGGGTCCTGTCGTGGAGGCAGAGTGTGCCCGCGGCTACGCCGGCTACCGCCAGCCGGCGCCTCGTCGCGGCAGTGGCTGCCAGCCGGGTTATTGCTGCGCCGGCTGTTCACAGCCGGCTCCTCGTTCCCGCGCAGCTGGGAGCACCGAACGTTGCTTCCCTCGGCCCGCCGGCTGGAGGGGCGAGGGGAGCTGGAGTGCTGAGCCGACCGACGGTCAGCGGCTCCAGCGCCCTCGCCCTCGGGACGGGGAACCTCGGAGACGGCCCCACCTGGGGTGAGACCGACTTGTTGCGCGTTGGCGGCGTCGATGAGGTCCTTGATGTGCCGCTCGCGCGCGGCGCGCTCCTCGCCCACCAAGGTAGCCAGATCCTCGTAGGCTACCTTGGTGGCTCGTAGGTTGGCCGCGGGGGTGTCGTAGATGGGAAGGTGGCCGCCGAGGATTTCCGCGACCACGCGGCCACGGCCGCGAACAGCCCCACGCCGGCTGAGCTCGGGGCCAGCCGGGGTGAGACCATACGCGGAGACGTACTCCCGCTGCGCGGCTTCCATCCGGCGCCGCTCGGTCGCGAGGGCGCTGGCGTCTTCGAATAGCAGACGGCGGGCCACCTCCAGCTCAGCCGTGGCGGTGGCCGGGTTCGCCGTCATAGCGATGGGGGTGCTCAGACCCCGGAGGGTAGCGGCAAGCGGGTCGGAGGAACCGGCGCGGGCGGCGGCTGCGACGGCCTCAGCCCGCACCCGGCCCAAAGTGGTGGAGGAAGCGGTGACCATCACTCCTACGCAGGCGCGGGAGCCGTCGGCCTCGCCCGTGGTGAGCGCGCCCACGGACGAGGGTGGATCGGTGCAGTTGAGCACCCATCTAGGGTACTCGTTGGCCGCCAGCTCGCCGGCGAGGCTCAGCTTGCCGAAGCGCCCGATGAGCGAGGCGACGTCGAGCGCGAGGTCACGGCCGAGGCTGTCATCGGAGAAGCAGGCCGTGTCACCCGCAGAGCATGCCGGAGCAAGCCCCACGAGCATGCAGTTCCACCCGGACGCGGGGCGGCCGAGGGAGGTGGTGAAGGGTCCCGCCCGGAGCGTGACTCCGGCCGGCGCCGCGTTGGGCCCCACGGTGGGCGCCAACTGTCGTCGTTTTGTCATGGCAGATGCCATGGGTAGGCTTATCGAGAGTGTTTGGGGCCGAAGGACGTTGGCGGGCTCCGGGAGCGGGGTTAGGCACAGGCGGTGGCGGACACACGATGTACCCAGGTTCGGGGCCCTCCGTGGGAGGTAACACCCCTAGTCCTGCTTGGTCTAGTTCAGACGATGGTGAGGTTACAATGGCGCTCCTGGAGCTGTATGGCTAGAGGAGGGAGAAAGGGCTGGACTGCCCCTGCTGCCTCTCTATGTGAGTGTGGTGGGTGGACAGAGTCGTCCCCCTGCATGGGGCAGCTCCGGCGGGTATTATAGGCCAACACCTCGGATTACAATACGAATAGAAGGCTCCGGAGGGCCCCAACTGGCGGTCTGCCTAGCCAGCCGTGGGGCCCCCAGCTAAGAGATCTCGTCGCTGGTAGGGCCCGCCGGCAGCGGGGTCCCGTCAGTAGCCGGAGGTGGCCCGCCAGGCGGGTCCCCGTGCCCGTCTTGTCGCGGCACTGGTCGCCCTTCGTGGCGTCGTCTTGTGGCAGCCGGGCGCGGTCAGTGGTACGGCCGGCCGCGCTGTAGCCATGCCGTGGCAGGTAAGGGAGTGGTTGAAGGCGTGTTGGCACTGTTGGGAGTCCGGTCGCCATCGGCCAGAGTCAGAGGCACCATCACCTCTACTGTGGCCACACGGGCGCTGACCCCCGATGGGATGGGGGCCACTGTTGCCATACGTACCTCGACCGCGGTATCCAACACGCGGCCGGCTAGGGGGCCAGGCGCCTCCGCCCCTAGCCAGCCGGCTCATCGCAGCCGGCAAGGCATAGCCGGCAAGGCGTAGCCGGCGGGGCGCAGGCGGTGGTGCGCAGCCGGCGGGGCGTAACCGGCAGGGCTTAGCCGGACTGTAGGGGGAAGCAGCTCGTCCTTCAGTCGCGTCAGAAAGTTGGAGTAGTGGGTCGTTTGAGGCTACCCCGGGGTCATCCCCCCGACAATACCAGTCTACTCTCTTCTAATGCTGCAAGATGCTAAAGATGCTAGTCTTCGATAGGACTAGGCCTTCCCCCTCATTCTTGCTTTCTACAGTCAGCCCAGATATAACCCCATTCCTTGATACTGATGCATACTTAGCATAGTTCTGATGTCAGTCTTGCGAGTACTTTGGATGAGTACTCACCGCTGCTTTGCTTTCTCTTTCCCCCTCGATACGATTCTGCGTTCAGACGACGGAGACCAGGAGATGGAGTACGTCGGAGACGACTACTACACCACCGCTGGAGCCTACTACTACTTGGAGAGTGCCGACGCTCATGAGTAGTTAGGTGGTTCCCAGGCAGGAGGCCTCGCCTCTTTCGATCTGCTGCTTATGTTTGTGCTAGCCTTCTTAAGGCAAAACTTGTTTAACTTATGTCTGTACTCAGATATTATTTGCTTCCGCTGACTCGTGCTTGTCGAGCTTTGTATTCGAGCCCTCGAGGCCCCTGGCTTGTAATATGAAGGTGTATGACTTTAATTTGTGTCTAGTGTTGTGTTGTGATATCGATTAGTGAGTCCCTAATCTTGGTCGTACGCGTTGCGTGTTTGATTAGCGTACGGTCGAAATTGGGGGCGTCACAAGTTGGTATCAGAGCCGACTGCCTGTAGGTAGCCCCCTTTCCAACTCCTTGGCCGAAGTTGAGTCTAGTACTTGAAAAACTTTTACTAACATTGTTGTGTGGCTTACGGGCCCACATCTCAATCGGGTGGTATTTGGATATTTAATTCCTCATCTATACTCTGGGTTCTGATCCCTCTTCTCTTTCGGGTTAAAGATTTTATTAACTCTAACTCTAGGTTCTTGTAACTACTTCCCCCGGAGAGCCCCTCCTTCCAGATGATGGCTTGATTCTTTCGTTGTCCCCGACGTTGTTGTAGCATATCGCTATAACTCGTTGTTGTATCACTCCACCGCGTGCCTGCGTGCCACCTAGTTGTCTAGGTTTTTCATGCTGGACCTGTCGTCTATTTTGTAACAGACTTTTTGTTTGTAATAGACCTATGTAAGGATCCGTATGTTGAAATCTGAACTACTATGTCGTATCTAATGCACTTCCTTCTTTGTGCAATTTACTTCATGAATGATTCTTGGTCTTTGCAGTTACCCAATGCTAAACTATCACTGTTAAAAATTTGACAGAATGGTTAGGCCAGCTGGTCGTGGTCGTGGTGCTCCTGAACCACCACCGCCATCGGAATACATGGCTGGTATGATGCAGCAGTTTGAACTGAATCGCCAGTTTATGCAAGGGCTTATGGACCAGTTCCCGAGGCCGAACATGAATCAGCAGCCAGCCCCAATGACTCTACAGAACTTCATGCGCCTCAACCCTGCGATCTACCGCAGCTCAACTCAGCCGCTTGATGCAGATGACTGGCTCCATGACATCACCTATGAGCTAGAGTGTTCAGGCGCCCCAGTGGCTAGCTATGTCACCTTTCTGAAGGGTCCCGCTGCACAATGGTGGGACAGCCACAGGCACTCACAGCCTATTGGAACAATCATCACCTGGCCGGAATTCCAAGCTGCGTTCCGTGCTCGTCACATTCCTCAGGGACTGATGGACAAGAAGAAGCGTGAGTTCCGCAATCTAGTCCAGGGCAACAAGACTGTGGATGCCTATCATCGGGAATTTCTGGACTTATCTCGCTATGCTAAAGAAGACGTCGCAAATGATGCTCGTAGGCAGGAGAAGTTCAGTGAAGGCCTCCACCCAGATATCAAGCTGGCACTCCTTGTTCTAGACTTCGATAACTTTGCCACCTTGGTCAACAAGTCCATTCTGGTGGAAACCGGTCTGCAGGACTACAAGGATAGCAGCAAGCGCAATCGTGACATGGGCTCATCTTCGGGCTCATCTGCTGAGAAGCGCAAGATTTGGATACCCCACAACATGTACCACGCACCGCCTCCTGCTCCAAGGCCGTCCTATGCTGCACCTCGTCTGCCTCCACCCCCACCTAGGCAGCCGAGGCTCCCAGCTCCGCCACCACGAGCTCCTGGTCCCCCTTCTCGTCCTGAGGATGGGCTGTGCTTCAAGTGTGGTCGTCCAGGACACCGTGCCAGAGAATGCAGGCAGAATCAAAAGCAACTTGCACTGCCTTCCAACCAGCCCCGCAACAACAATGCCGGGCCTGCTCAGGGTCGTGCTCAGGCTAACAATATTGATCTGAATGAAGTTCAAGACCAGCCTGCTACTGTGATGGGTACTCTTCTCGTCAACTCAGTACCGGCTTCTGTATTGTTTGATACAGGAGAATCACATTCTTTTATGTCTGAAGATTTCGCATACATGCATGACATTAAGTGTGAAGAGATGAACGTCCCAATAGTGGTAAACACCTCTGCAGGCCAATGTCAGACTTCCATTATTAGCCACAATGTTCCCATTGAAATTGAAGAGTTGGAATTCCATGCCTCCCCCATAATGCTGAATTCTTCTAATATCGATCTCATTCTCGGAATGGATTGGTTGAAAGCACATACCGCTTCAATTGTTTGTGACACTAAAACCGTCCACCTCCTACATCATTCGAATGAGATTGTAAGCTATCATGCTCATCTTGTTCGGAATGCTGAAGCCCGACTATATGCCTTGAATGCAATAAATGAGTCGCCTCTTGAAGGGATTGAAAACATTCCAGTTGTCCGGGATTTCCAAGATGTTTTTCTGGAAGAACTTCCAGGGATCCCCCCTGCTAGAGCTGTCGAGTTTGTCATCGACTTGGTACCTGGTACCACTCCTATAACCAAGCGTCCGTATAAGATGCCACCACATGAACTCCTTGAACTTAAGCAAGAACTTGACAATTCGCTTCGTCTGGGTTTCATTCGTCCAAGTTCATCTGCTTGGGGAGCACCTTCTCTCTTTGTCAAGAAGAAAGATGGTACAAATCGATTGGTCCAAGATTATCGCCCCATCAACCAAGCAACGATTCAAAACAAATACCCACTTCCTCGGATCAACGATCTGTATGATCAACTTGATGGTTCATCGGTGTTTTCAAAACTCGACTTGAGGTTGGGTTACCATCAGATCCGGGTTCGTGTAGAGGATATCCCCAAGACTGCATTCGTTACTCGCTATGGTTCATACGAGTACACCGTCATGTCCTTCGGCTTAACCAATGCCCCAGCAACCTTCTCTCGCCTGATGAACTATATATTCATGGATTACCTCGATAAATTCGTCATGGTTTATCTACATGATATCCTGGTTTACTCCAAGAATAAAGAAGAGCATGATGAACATCTTCGTCTTATACAGGAGAGGCTTCGAGAGCATCAACTTTATGCAAAGTATTCAAATTGTGAGTTCTGGATGGACAAAGTAACCTACCTTGGTCATGTGATCTCCAAGGATGGTATTGCGGTCAACCCTGAACGAGTTCAAGCTATTCTTGACTGGACTGCCCCGAAGAATGTCAAGCAAGTCAGAAGTTTTCTCAGACTCGCCAGCTATTGTCGTCAATTCGTCGAGAACTTCTCCAAGATTGCAAAGCCCTTAACCAATCTGCTTCACAAAGGAGTTAAATATGAGTGGACAGAAAAATGTCAGGAGAGCTTTTAGGCACTTAAGGACAAACTGACGTCTGCTCCAGTGCTTGCTCCTCCGGATACTCGTAAGGACTTTGCCATTTATTGTGATGCTTCGCGTCAGGGAATGGGCAGTGTCTTAATGCAAGAGTGCAGAGTGGTTGCTTATGCATCTCGTCAATTGCGTCCTCATGAAGAGAACTACCTAGTTCATGACCTTGAACTTGCTGTAGTAATTCACGCACTGAAAGACTGGCAGCAATACCTTGTTGGTAATCATTGCGAGATCTACACCGATCACCAAAGTCTGAAGTACTTGTTTACTCAGCCAGATCTGAATCTCCGTCAACAAAGATGGATGGAATGAATAGCAGATTACAACGTGGGTATTTCTTATACACCAGGCAAGGCTAATGTAATGGCTGATGCTTTGAGCCACAAGTCTTATTGCAATCACCTCCAGGTTCATAAGGTTCACCCCCTTCTTCAAGAAGAATTTCGCAAGCTGAATCTCCATATTGTTCCTCAAGGTTATCTCGCTCCCCCTCCTGAATGGTCCTACAAAATGAACCTCCATGTTGTTTCCCTGGGTTCTCTTAATACCCTGGTTGCTAAACCAGATCTTGTGGACGTCATCAAGTGGATCCAGAAGTGTGACAATGAAGTCGAGAGGATTAAATTCGATCTCGCAGATGGGAAGCCCTCATCCTTCACTATTGCTGAGGATGGTGCTTTGTACTTCAAAGGCCGCCTAGTGGTACCGAGTAAGGAGGAAAACAATGATATGACTCAGGAGGTCATGAAGGAAGCACATGACACTCCACTGTCTATTCATCCTGGTAGTACCAAGATGTACCAAGACATTCGTCGAAGATTCTGGTGGTCTAACATGAAGCAAGACATTGCACGCTATGTTTCAGAATGTGATGTTTGCCGTCGTATCAAAGCAGAACATCAAAGGCCTGCCGGAACTCTGCAACCAATTACGGTTCTTGAATGGTAATGGGACCATGTTGAAATGGACTTCGTCACTGGTTTTCCCAGGTCGCAGAAAGGTAATGATGCTATTCTTGTCGTCATTGACCGTCTTTCCAAAGTTGCACATTTTCTGGCTGTCAAGGAAACTATTACTGCTAGTCAGCTG
The DNA here is from genome assembly GCA_039707655.1 of Elymus sibiricus. Classification (NCBI taxonomy): domain Eukaryota; kingdom Viridiplantae; phylum Streptophyta; class Magnoliopsida; order Poales; family Poaceae; genus Elymus; species Elymus sibiricus. The sequence goes on from CM077672.1 coordinate 62,137,789, forward strand.
GCAGATCTATATATGTCCAGAGTTGTTTCACTCCACGGTATTCCATTGGTGATTAGTTCAAGCCGTGGCAGCTTATTCACTTCAAGATTCTGGGCAAGTTTCCAGGAAGCTATGGGAACTCATTTGTCCTTTAGCACCGCTTTTCACCCTCAATCCCAGGGACAAGTTGAAAGAGTCAACTAGATTCTTGAGGACATGCTTCGAGCTTTTGTCATTTCTTTTGGCAAGAAATGGGAGGAATCTCTCCCGTATGCTGAGTTCTCCTACAACAATAGCTATCAAGCTAGTCTGAAGATGGCTCCCTTTGAAGTATTATATGGACATAAGTGTCGAACTCCTCTGAATTGGTCAGAAATTGGGGAACGTACACTTATCGGTCCGGATATTATCCAACATGCCGAAGATCAAGTCCGCATTATTCATGCAAATCTGAAGGCTGCTCAGTCTCGTCAGAAGGGTCAGTATGATCGTCATCACAAAGATATGGTCTATCAACCTGGCGAAAAGAATTATCTTCGAGTCACACCAATGAGAGGTACACACCGTTTCGGGATCAAGGGCAAGCTGGCTCCTCAATATATTGGTCCTTTCACTATTCTCGAAAGGCGTGGTAAGGTGACATATCAACTGCAACTACCGCCAAACCTTTCTCGGGTTCACGATGTGTTCCATGTGTCACAACTTCGTCGCTGCTTCAAGGATCCTATCCGAGCAGTGGATCATGATATGCTTGAACTGCAACAAGACCTTTCTTACAAGGAGCAGCCAGTCCGCATTCTCGATGAAACTGAACGTCGTAGTCGTCAGAAGGTTACCAAGTTCTTCAAAGTGCAGTGGGCAAATCATTCTGATGATGAAGCCACTTGGGAACGCGAAGATCATCTTTGTGTAGAATACCCCGGGCTCTTTCCTTCTACTTCTTAATTCTCGAGACGAGAATTCTTTTTAGTAGGGGAGAATTGTGACGCCCTGGATTTGCAGCTACAGTAATCCTTGTAATTAAGCTACAGTAATCTGAGGATTATGCTAATCCATTTTGCTAATCCGAATATGATCAAGTTGAAATTCATATCTCATTTCAAATTCCACTTCAAAAGGGCATTGAATTTTATGGTGATAAAATAAGTTGGCAAACAGCAAAGGAAAAATGTTGCACATTTGCTAAAATTCACAAAACAAATATTGTTAAGGAAAACAACATCACCTTGATGTTGGTGTGGACCCCACCATCAATAACAGCACCAAATTGCATTTTAAAGTGCTATTAAATTCAATGGAAAATCCAAACAGATTCCAAAAAGCCCCATTATTTTTGTGGCCATTCAAAATATTGCAGATATTTGTTGGGCCATGTCTCACATTTTTGCTGTGAAGAATTAAAGCCAAAAATAAATAAAACAGCAGCTGTGGATAAAACAGAAAAAGGAAAAGAGAAATAAAAGAAAAAACTCCCTGTGCACTTGAAGCCTGGTGCTACAGTGCGGCCCAGCCCATCCCCTCACCGTCTCCCACCTCACGCCACTCTCTCTCTCTCGCGCTATCGAACAGGGAGAGAGCGCTCGCTCGCCCGCCCCCCCCCCTCGCGAGATCTTTTGCCGCGGCTTGCGTGGATGGATAAGAGCAGACGCCCTCGACCCCCTAGACCGCTCTGCTCCCTCTCTCGCTCACTCCCTCGCCTGCCTCCAACCTCTCCCGAGCGCCATCGCCGCCATGGCCGTCGGCTAGACGCGCTCTCCGAGCCTCTCGCGCCTTGCCGTCGCGCCAAGAAGCACCATAGCGACCACCTCTTCCTCCTCGACCGCTGGAACGAGCCCTGGAGCCTCTGCCTCGACGCCCGTGTCCATCTTTTTCCTCGGATCGCCGCCGCGCTCCAGCGACCGTTCCGGCTACTCCATGCCTCCCCCGAGCCCGCTAAGCACATCTGCAGGACCGCTGCAAGCTGCTGCGTCTTTCCCCTCTCTTCCCCGAGCGTTTCTGCCGCCGTAGCTCCTCCTCCCCGTCGTACCCGAACGCGCCTCCGCGGAGCTCGTCGCCGGCGTAGCCACGGCGACCTTTGGGCCCCGCGCTGCTGCCCATCGCGCTCGCCGCATCGCGTAGAGGCTACCCAGCCGCTTTGTTTGCTCGCGCGCGCACCGTAGCCCCCATCCCGTACCACGCCCGAGCTCCGCCGTCTGCCTCCGTGCTCGCCGTCGCCACTCCGGTGCGTCTCCGGCGTCGCCACCGCCCCCACTCGATGCGGCCCAGCTGCAGCTTTCGAACGCGACCAAAAACGCGATGAACGGCCATCCGTAGCGCATTTCCGAGCTCGCCGGAGTTCTCTACCGCATCCGGCACTTGCCGGCACGTCTCCGGCGGCCGGCGCCGACGTGGCCAGGCCGGGGCCACTGCCAGGGTCACTGACCCGCAGGCCCCGAGCCTCTAGTTGACCGGTTGACCTGGTCAACCCTGCTGACTAGGCTTGACCAGTCAATGACAGGTGGGGCCCGACCCCCCCCCCTGTGTATGACAGGTGGGCCACGCCTGTCAGTTGGTTATTTAGATAATAAAAATAATTAATTAGATTAATTAGTCACTGACATGTGGGGCCCCTAGCTATTAATCAGTATTTAGATTAATTAAACCCTGGATTAAACCCCGAGTCAATGACAGCTAGGGCCCACTGGTCAGGTTTGATGAGTCAACCCCACTGTTGACTGCTGACGTCACAGTGATGTCATGCTGACATCATTAATGCTTTTTCGAATTAATTTAATTCTGTGAATTTCAGAAAATGATTAAAACTTTAAAAATTAATAGAAAATAATCCGTAGCTCAGATGAAAAAGTTTTATACATGAAAGTTGATCACAAAAATCCCACGAATCCGAATACGCTATCTGTTCATCTGTCACATGCTCCTAGCATGATGAACATGGACATTTAGCATTAGGATCATCTATCCGGTAATAGCCAGAGACCCGGGAAATATCGTCAGATATTCTCCCGCTCCGTCTGCAACGTGTAGTACTGCGTTAGTGCATGCCTAGCCCTGCATATTGCCATGTCATGCATCGTGTTGCATCTGTGCTTTATATTTATTGTTTCTTCCCCCCACTTCTCTCTGGTAGACCCCGAGACTGACGCTACTGCTGGGTACGACTACACCTTTGACGATCAGCCTTTTTCCGCAGAACAGCAAGGCAAGCAACCCTTCTTGAGCATTCCGATATCGCCCATTTCTTTCCCTCTCATTCTTGCATTAGTTTTTGCTACTGTATTAGTTAGCTCCTATTCTGATGCATAGCCTGTTTTTGATAAACTGCTACTATACCTGCAATCATATCAACTCCTTAGTATAGGTTGATCAATGAATCCCCAGTGACCCCTTAGTCCCAGTTACCCCTGCTTCTTCATCGACGACTCGACGACTCGAAGACTCGGTCAACCGACCGACGAGCCAGGCCCCTCACATCACTGTACACTCCTTAGTTATACGACTCTACAGAGCTACTATCGAGTACCGAGGGTGACACCTCGTGAAGTACTCATGATGCTAGCTCTGTAGTGCAGCTAGTCGGTCGTGGTTATCGAGGGTGATTCCTCCTTCACCACTCCCGACGATGACTCTGTCGCGCAACCCCTCAAGTGTGGGACCCTCGAGGGTGATTCCTCTAAGTCCACCTTTACGGTTTCATCGAGCGGGACCCTTTGAGGGTGATTCCTCAGGTTTCGTCTTGATGTTTTATACACACAGTTACTGTGACCTGGTTACAGAAACATGCTGGTGATGGGTCGGCCTTGAGGGGTACCCACTGTTTGATGATGATGAGGCGTGGACGGGCAGGAGAGGCCCTTGCCACACATCCTCGAAACGGGGCGACGGGACCGCACTTCATGGGTCGCGCTTGCCCCGCATTAATAAAATGCTAATGGGTTGGGTATTTGATCTGAGTTGGTCGTTTGACCTTTTACGCACCAAACATTCATGTGGGGGAAGTTATGGGTACTCAGCGTCGTTGTATCAGCCGAAGCTCTTCGAACGTCAGCAATGGAGCGACGCGCGCCCGAGTGGCCTGGACGGCACAACTCTTGGATTAGGGTGTGCTAGGGCTGACCTCGGCCGCGTACGCATCATGCAGGAGCGCGTAGGGCAAGTGGGCCCACGACCCCTATGTGCTTAGGATTTAGACCGGCGTGCTGGCCTCTTTATTGAGCCTAGGTGGGGCGACGACATGTTGATATCCCGAGGCCGGGCATGACCCAGGAAAGTGTGTCCGGCCAGAGGTGATCAAGCGTGTTGGAAATGCGGTGCACCCCTGCAGGGATGAAATTATCTATTCGAATAGCCGTGTCCACGGTAACAGGACGACTTGGAGTTGTACCTTGACCTACTACAACTAGAATTGTGACTTTAAATTGAAATGAATGTTGGCTCCGAGATTGCTTCCTCGCAGGGAGTCGAGGAAGAATCTCTGGGTGTGGTTACTTAATAAATTTGCTACAATAATATGACTATATATGAGATACCAGTCTACTCTCTTCTAATGCTGCAAGATGCTGAAGATGCTAGTCTTCGATAGGACTAGGCCTTCCCCCTCATTCTTGCTTTCTGCAGTCAGCCCAGATATAACCCCATTCCTTGATACAGATGCATACTTAGCATAGTTATGATGTCAGTCTTGCGAGTACTTTGGATGAGTACTCACCGCTGCATTGCTTTCTCTTTCCCCCTCGATACGATTCTGCGTTCAGACGACAGAGACCAGGAGATGGAGTACGCCGGAGACGACTACTACACCACCGCTGGAGCCTACTACTACTTGGAGAGTGCCGACGCTCAGGAGTAGTTAGGAGGTTCCCAGGCAGGAGGCCTCGCCTCTTTTGATTCGCTGCTTATGTTTGTGCTAGCCTTCTTAAGGCAAAACTTGTTTAACTTATGTCTGTACTCAGATATTATTTGCTTCTGCTGACTCGTGCTTGTCGAGCTTTGTATTCGAGCCTCGAGGCCCCTGGCTTGTAATATGAAGCTGTATGACTTTAATTTGTGTCTAGTGTTGTGTTGTGATATCGATCAGTGAGTCCCTAATCTTGGTCGTACGCATTGCGTGTTTGATTAGCGTACGGTCGAAATCGGGGCGTCACACCTAGGGGGCGCCCCCCCCTAGGGCGCGCCCCCTGGCTTGTGGGTCCCTCGGGAGTCTCCTTGACGTGAGACCGACGCCAAAAATTCCTATAAATACCAAAACCCCCAGAAAGAAACCTAGATCGGGAGTTTCGCCGCCGCAAGCCTCTGTAGCCACGAAAAACCAATCGGGAGCCCGTTCCGGCACCCTGCCGGAGGGGGAAACCAACACCGGAGGCCATCTTCATCATCCCGGCGGTCTCCATGACGAGGAGGGAGTAGTTCACCCTCGGGGCTGAGGGTATGTACCAGTAGCTATGTGTTTGATCTCTCTCTCGTGTTCTTGAGATGACACGATCTTGATGTACCGCGAGCTTTATTAATATAGCTGAATCATATGGAGTTTTCCCCTCTCTATCTTCTTGTGATGAATTGAGTTTTCCCTTTGAAGTTTTCTTATCGGATTGAGTCTTTAAGGATTTGAGAACACTTGATGTATGTCTTGCGATGGGATATCCGTGGTGACAATGGGATGTTCTATTGATCCACTTGATGTATGTTTTGGTGATCAACTTGCGGGTTCCGTGACCTTGGGAATCTATGAATAGGGGTTGGCACACGTTTTCGTCTTGACTCTTCGGTAGAAACTTTGGGGCACTCTTTGAAGTTCTTTGTGTTGGATTGAACATGATGAATCTGAAATTGTGTGATGCATATCGTATAATCAAGCCCATGGGTACTCGTGGTGACATTGGAGTATCTAGGTGACATTAGGGTTTTGGTTGATGTGTATGTTAAGGTGTTATTTTAGTACGAACTCTAGGGTTGTTCGTGACACTTATAGGGATAGCTCATAAGATTGATCGGAAAAGATAACTTTGAGGTGGTTTCGTACCCTACAATAATTTCTTCGTTTGTTCTCCGCTATTTGTGACTCTGGAGTGAACTCTTTGTCGCACGAGAGGGATTTACATATGATTCAACTATGTTAGTATTGTTGAGAGAACTTGCACTAGTGAAAGTATGAACCCTAGGCCTTGTTTCTAAGCAATGCAATACCGTTTGTGCTCACTTTTCATTAGTTACCTTGCTGTTTTTATATTTTCAGATTATAAAAACCTATATCTACCATCCATATTACACTTGTATCACCATCTCTTCGCTGAACTAGTGCACCTATACAATTTACCATTGTATTGGGTGTGTTGGTGACGCAAGAGACTCTTTGTTATTTGATTGCAGGGTTGCTTGAGAGAGACCATCTTCATCCTACACCTCCCACGGATTGATAAACCTTAGGTCATCCACTTGAGGGAAATTTTCTACTGTCCTACAAAACTCTGCGCTTGGAGGCCCAACACGAGTCTACAAGAAGAAGGTTGCGTAGTAGACATCAAGCTCTTTTCTGGCGCCGTTGCGGGGGAGGTGAGTGCTTGAAGGTATATCTTTAGATCTTACAATTGAATCTTTTAGTTTCTTGTTTTATCACTAGTTTAGTCTATAAAAGAAAACTACAAAAAATGGAGTTTAGGTTGCATCAATTGGTTCGTCTTTTTAATGTCTTTCGTGAAAATGATGGTTTGGAAATTTGTGCTCAATTGGTAGAGGAAGAATTTATGAAAATACTTAATAAGAATTCCTTGAATGATGACCATGATTGCAATGTTGCTAGTATGAATTCCTTGAATATTCATGATGCTAATGATATGCAAAGCTACAAGCTTGGGGATGCTATGTTTGATGAAGATGATATGTTTAGTCCCCCAAGTTTTGATGAGCAAATTTATTATGATGAAAGCATGCCCCCTATTTATGATGATTATTGTGATGACATGTATGCTATAAAGAATAATGATAACCATGAAACTTGTCATCATGATTTTAATTTTCAATTGGATTATGCTTCACATGATAGTTATTTTGTTGAGTTTGCTCCCACTACTATTGATGAGAAGAAAATTGCTTATGTGGAGAGTGACAAATTTTCTATGCTTGTGGATCATGAAGATAATGCTTTATGTGATAGTTATATTGTGAAATTCCTTCATGATGCTACTGAAAATTATTATGATGGAGGAACATATGCTTGTAGGAATTGCAATAATATCAAGTTTCCTCTCTATGTGTTCAAAGTTTTGAAGTTATGCTTGTTTTGCCTTCCTATGCTAGTTGATTCTTGCTCCCATAAATTGTTTGCTCACAAAATCCCTATGCATAGGAAGTGGGTTAGACTTAAATGTGCTTTTCATGAGATTCATGATGCTCTTTTGCATGTTTCAATTATTATTCCTATGTGAGCATCATTTAAATCATCATGCCTAGCTAAAAGGCATTAAAGAAAAGCGCTTGTTGGGAGGCAACCCAACACTTTTACTTTCTGTTTTTGTGTGTTCACATGATTAAGCTACTGTATTAATCATGTTTGTGTCTTTTATTTCAATAAAGTGCCAAGTAAAGCCTTTGGGATGACTCACAAGATGAGTAAAATTAATGCTGAACCAAAACAGAAACTTTTGACTCCAGTACAGGAATTTTCATTTTTTACTGGAGCGTGATAATGATCTGAAATTTTTAAACAGTCTTAATATATAAATCCTTCAGGTTGTCCTAATTTTTCAGAATTTTTAGAGACAGGGAAGTATGCTTATACTATAGATCTTCATAGACTGTTCTGTTTCTGACAGATTCTGTTTTGCATGCATAGTTTGCTTGTTTTAGTGTTCCCATAGCTTATATTCAGTGATATAAATTATGGGAATGGTAGAATACAGTAGGTTGATACGTCTCCAATGTATCTATAATTTTTGATTGTTCAATGCTATTATATTATCTGTTTTGGATGTTTTATATGCATTAATATGCTATTTTATATTATTTTTGGGACTAACCTATTAATCTAGAGCCTAGTGCCAGTTTCTGTTTTTTCCTTGTTTTTGAGTATTGCAGATAAGGAATATTAAACGGAGTCCAAATGGAATAAAATCTCCGGAATGATTTTTCTTGGACCAGAAGAAACCCAGCAGACTTGGAGATGAAGGCAGGAGACCTGCCGTGGAGTCACAAGCCACCAGGGCGCGCCCTAGGGGGGGGGCGCCCCCTGGCTTGTGGCCCCAGGCAGACCTCCTAACCCTATTCTTCGGCCTATAAATTCCCAAATATACCAGGATACCAAAAAGAGCCACGAAAATACTTTTCCGCCGCCAGAAGCCTCTGCTCCCGTGAGATCCAATCTTGGAGCCTTTTCCGGTAATCTGCCGGAGGGGGATTCGATCACGGAGGGCATCTACATCAACTCCATTGCCCCTCCGATGATGCGTGAGTAGTTTACCACGGACCTTCGGGTCCATAGCTAGTAGCTAGATGGCTTCTTCTCTCTCTTTGTTCTTCAATACCATGTTCTTCGTGATCTTCATGGAGATCTATCCGATGCAATACTCTTTTGCGGTGTGTTTGTCGAGATCCCATGAATTGTGGGTTTATGATCAGCTTATCTATGAATATTATTTGAATCTTCTCTGAATTCTTATATGCATGATTTCATATCTTTGCAAGTCTCTTCGAGTTATTGGTTTGGTTTGGCCAACTAGATTGGTAATTCTTGCAATGGGAGAAGTGCTTAGTTTTGGGTTCAATCTTGCGGTGTCCTCACCCAGTGACAAAGTAGGGGTAGCGAGGCACGTATTTGTATTGTTGCCATCGAGGATAAAAAGATGGGGTTTTCATCATATTGCTTGAGTTTATCCCTCTACATTATGTCATCTTACCTAATGCGTTACTCTGTTCTTCATGAACTTAATACTCTAGATGCAGGAAGGAGTCGGTCAATGTGTGGAGTAATAGTAGTAGATGCAGAATCGTTTCGGTCTACTTGACATGGATGTGATGCCTATATGCATAATCATTGCCTTGGATATCGTCATAATTATTCGCTTTTCTATCAATTGCTCGATAGTAATTTGTTCACCCACCGTATTATTTTCCTTCATGAGAGAAGCCTCTAGTGAAACCTATGGCCCCGGGTCTATTTTCCATATTATATTTTCAGATCTATAAACCAAAAATACCAAAAATACTTCGCTGCATTATTTTTACTTTTTTTTACTTTACGTTCGAGCAATCTTTTATATCTATCTCTATCAGATATCATTCTTGCAAATAACCGTGAAGGGATTGACAACCCCTTTTAGCGTTGGGTGCAAGAGTTTGATTGTTTGTGTAGATGCGAAGATTGGGGACTTGCTTGTATCTCCTACTGGATTGATACCTTGGTTCTCAACAACTGAGGGAAATACTTATCTACTTTGCTGCATCACCCTTTCCTCTTCAAGGGAAAACCAACGCAAGCTCAAGAAGTAGCAAGAAGGATTTCTGGCGCCGTTGCCGGGGAGATCTACATGAAGCCTACCAAGTACCCATCACAAACTCATCTCTTGCATTTACATTATTTGTCATTTGCCTCTCGTTTTCCTCTCCCCCACTTCTAAAATGATTTTAAGAAAACCCAAAAAGATTTGCCTTTTTATTCGCCCTTCTTCCGTTCGTCTTTTCGTTTGCTTTTCGTTTGCTTGTGTGCTAGATTGCTTGCTTTGTCACGATGACTCAAGAGAATACCAAGTTGTGTGACTTCTCCAATACTAATAATAATGATTTTATTAGTAGTCCGATTGCTCCCGCCACTAGTGCGGAATCTTATGAAATTAATGCCGCTTTGCTTAATCTTGTTATGAAAGAACAATTTTCCGGCCTTCCTAGTGAAGATGCCGCATCCCATCTAAATACTTTCGTTGAGTTGTGTGATATGCAAAAGAAGAAAGATGTGGATAATGATATTGTTAAATTGAAGCTATTGCCGTTCTCACTACGAGATCATGCTAAAACTTGGTTTTCATCTTTGCCTAAAAATAGTATTGATTCATGGAATAAGTGTAAAGATGCTTTTATTTCCAAGTACTTTCCGCCCGCTAAGATCATCTCCCTTAGGAACGATATAATTAATTTTAGGCAACTTGATCAAGAGCATGTTGCACAATCTTGGGAGAGGGTGAAACTAATGATTAGAAATTGCCCCGCGCATGGTTTGAGTTTATGGATGATTATACAAATTTTTTATGCGGGATTGAATTTTGCTTCTAGAAATCTTTTAGATTCCGCCGCGGGTGGTACTTTTATGGAAATCACATTAGTAGAAGCTACTAAACTCCTATATAATATTATGGCAAATTACTCTCAATGGCATACCGAAAGATCTCCTACTAGTAAAAAGGTGCACGCTATTGAAGAGATAAATACTTTGAGTGAAAAGATGGATGAATTAATGAAATTGTTTGCTAGTAAGAGTGCTCCTATTGAACCTAATTATATGCCTTTGTCTTCTTTGATTGAAAATAATAATGAATCTATGGATGTGAATTTTGTTGGTAGGAACAATTTTGGTAATAACGCGTATAGAGGTAATTTCACCCCTAGGCCGTTTCCTAGTAATTCCTCTAATAATTATGGTAATTCCTACAACAATTCTTATGGAAATTATAATAATATGCCCTCTGATCTTGAGAATAATATTAAAGAATTTATTAGTTCGCAAAAGGGTTTTAATGCTATGATTGAAGAAAAATTGCTCAAGATTGATGATTTGGCTAGGAACGTTGATAGTATTTCACTTGAGATTGATTCTTTGAAAATTAGATCTACTCCACCCAAGCGTGATATTAATGAGTCTTTAAAAGCTATGAGAACTTCTATTGATGAGTGTAAGGAAAGAACTGCTAGAATGCGTGATAAGCGTGAATGGCTTGAAAAAGTGTGTTCTCGAGATAATAATGATGAAGATCTTAAAGTGATTGATGTGACTCCTATTGAATCTTTGTTTTGTAATATAGTTCTTGATAAAGATGGGACTGGAGATAAATCAACTTTAGTTAAAAGTCGTCCCAATGATTCGGAGTTTATAGATCTTAATGCTAAGATTGATAAAAGTGGGATTGAAGAGGTCAAAACTTTAAATAGCAATGAACCCACTCTTTTGGATTTCAAGGACTTTAATTATGATAGTTGTTCTTTGATTGATTGTATTTCCTTGTTGCAATCCATGTTGAATTCTCCGCATGCTTATAATCAAAATAAAGCTTTTACTAAACATATCGTTGATGCTATGATGAAATCTTTTGAAGAAAAACTTGAGTTGAAAGTTTCTATACCTAGAAAGCTTTATGATGAGTGGGAACCTACTATTAAGATTAAAATTAAAGATTATGAGTGCCATGCTTTGTGTGATTTAGGTGCTAGCGTTTCCACGATTCCGAAAATTTTATGTGATGTGCTAGGTTTCCATGATCTTGATGATTGCTCTTTAAATTTGCATCTAGCGGATTCCACTATTAAGAAACCTATGGGAAGGATTAATGATGTTCTTATTGTTGAAAATAGGAATTATGTGCCTGTAGATTTCATTGTTCTTGATATAGATTGCAATCCTACTTGTCCTATTATTCTTGGTAGACCCTTCCTTAGAACGATTGGTGCAATTATTGATATGAAAGAAGGAAACATTAGATTCTAATTTCCGTTAAGGAAAGGCATGGAACACTTTCCTAGAAAGAAAATTAAATTACCTTATGAATCTATTATGAGAACTACTTATGGATTGCATACCAAAGATGACAATACCTCGATCTATTGCGTTATGCCTAGCTAGGGGCGTTAAACAATAGCGCTTGTTGGGAGGCAACCCAATTTTATTTTATGTTCTTGTTTTTGTTTGTTTTTGCTTTCTGTTTTTGAGTGCTTTACACATTATTAACTCTGTATTAATGGTGTTTTATTGTTTCAATTAGTGTTTGAGCCAAGTAAGACCTTTGGGATGGTCTACGGTGATTGTTGATTTGATTTTGCTGAAAAGCAGAAACTTTTGCGCTCAGTCCAGGAATTTTATAAATACACCAATGAGTCGAATGAGTATGAAATTTTTACACAAGATTGACATACAAATTTCCCAGATTTTCCTAATTGTTCAGAATTTTTGGAGTTATATAAGTATTCGAACTCTACAGATTGCTACAGACTGTTCTGTTTTTGACAGATTCTGTTTTCTTTGTGTTGTTTGCTTATTTTGATGAATCTATGGGTTGTATCGGGGGGTATGAACCATGGAGAAGTTGGAATACAGTAGATATTACACCAATATAAATAAACAATGAGTTCACAACAGTACCTAAAGTGGTGATTTATTTTTCTTATACTAACGGATCTAACGAGTTTTTTGTTGAGTTTTGTGATGTGAAGTTTTCAAGTTTTGGGTAAAGATTTGATGGACTATGGAATAAGGAGTGGCAAGAGCCTAAGCTTGGGGATGCCCAAGGCACCCCAAGCCATATTCAAGGATACCAAAGAGCCTAAGCTTGGGGATGCCCCGGAAGGCATCCCCTCTTTCGTCTTCAATCCATCGGTAAATTTACTTTAGGCTATATTTTTATTCACCACATGATATGTGTTTTGCTTGGAGCGTCTTGTATGATATGAGTCTTTGATTTTTAGTTTGCCACAATCATCCTTGCTGCACACATCTTTTGAGAGGGACACGCATTAATCGTGAATTTATTAGAATACTCTATGTGCTTCACTTATATCTTTTGAGCTAGGCAATGTTGCTCTATGTGCTTCACTTATATCTTTTTAGAGCACGGTGGTGTTTTGTTTTATAGAAATAATTGAACTCTCGTACCTCACTTATATTATTTTGAGAGTCTTTAAACAGCATGGTAATTGGTTTAGGTTATGAATTTAGTCCTAATATAATGGGCATCCAAGAGGGATATAATAAAAAAATCATATAAAGTGCATTGAATACTATGAGAAGTTTGATTCCTTGCATATAGTTTTGAGATATAAAGATGGTGATATTAGAGTCATGCTAGTGAGTAATTGTGGAATGGTAGAAATACTTGTGTTAAAGTTTGTGATTCCCGTAGCATGCACGTATGGTGAACCGTTATGTAACGAAGTCGGAGCATGATTTGTTTAATGATTGTCATCCTTTGTGTGAAGGTCGGGAGCGCGCGATGGTTAACTTCTACCAACCTCTCCCCTAGGAGCATGCGTCTAATACTTTTCTTCGATAACTAATAGACTTTTGCAATAAGTATGTGAGTTCTTTATGACTAATGTGAGTCCATGGATTATACGCACTCTCACCCTTCCACCATTGCTAGCCTCTCTAGTACCGCGCAACTTTCGCCGGTGCATTAAACCTACCATATACCCTTCCTCAAAACAGCCACCATATCTACCTATTATGGCATTTCCATAGCCATTCCGAGATATATTGCCATTCAACTTCCACCGTTCCGTTTATTATGACACGCACCATAATTTTCGTATTGCTTTGCATGATCGTAAGACAGCTAGCATGATGTTTTCATGGCTTGTCCATTTTTTGATGTCATTTGCTATGCTAGATCGTTGCACATCCCGGTGCACCACCGGAAGCATTCATATAGAGTCATATTTTGTTCTAGGTATCGAGTTGTAATTCTTGAGTTGTAAGTAAATAAAAGTGTGATGATCATCATTATTAGAGCATTGTCCCATGAGAGAAAAGGATGATGGAAGCTATGATTCCCTCACAAGTTGGGATGAGTCTCCGGACTTTACAAATAATAAAAGAGGCCAATGAAGCCCAAATAAAAAAAAGGCCAAAGATGCCCACCAAAAAAATGAGAGAAAAGAGAGAAGGGACAATGTTACTATCTTTTTCCACACTTGTGCTTCAAAGTAGCACCATGATCTTCATGATAGAGAGTCTCCTGTTTTGTCACTTTCATATAACTAGTGGAATTTTTCATTATGATGCACACCCACTTAGTTTCTTTTTGAGCTTTCATACACTTATAGCTCTAGTGCATCTGTTGCACGGCAATCCCTACTCACTCACATTAATATCTATTGATGGGCATCTCCATAGCCCGTTGATACGCCTAGTTGATGTGAGACTATCTTCTCCTTTTTCCTCACAACCTCCACCATATTCTATTCCACCTATAGTGCTATATCCATGGCTCACGCTCATGTATTGCGTGAAAGTTGAAAAGGTTCGAGAACATGAAAAGTGTGAAACAATTGCTTGACTTGTCATCGGGGTTGTGCCTGATTTAAATACTTTGTGTGGGGAAGATGGAGCATAGCCAGACCATATGATTTTGCAGGGATAACTTTCTTAGGCCATGTTATTTTGAAAGGACACAATTGCTTGTTAGTATGCTTGAAGTATTATTGTTTTTATGTCAATATTAAACTTTTGTTTTGAATCTTACGGATCTGAACATTCATGCCACAATAAAGAATATTACATGGATAAATATGTTAGGTAGCATTCCACATCAAAAATTCTCTTTTTATCATTTACCTACTCGAGGACGAGCAGGAATTAAGCTTGGGGATGCTTGATACGTCTCCAACGTATCTATAATTTTTGATTGTTCCATGCTATTATATTATCTGTTTTGGATGTTTTATATGCATTAATATGCTATTTTATATTATTTTTGGGACTAACCTATTAACCTAGTGCCTAGTGCCAGTTTCTGTTTTTTCCTTGTTTTTGAGTATTGCAGATAAGGAATATCAAACAGAGTCCAAACGGAATAAAATCTTCGCGATGATTTTTCTTGGACCAGAAGAAACCTACCAGACTTGGAGAGGAGGCCAGGAGACCTGCCGGGAGGCAACAAGCCACCAGGGCGCGCCCCCTGGCTTGTGGCCCCCCAGCAGGCCTCCAACAATATTCTTCCTCCTATAAATTCCCAAATATTCCCCCAATACCAAAAAGAGCCACGATAATACTTTTCCGCCGCCGGAAGCCTCTGTTCCCGTGAGATCCCATCTTGGAGCCTTTTCCGGTAATCTGCCGGAGGGGGATTCGATCACAGAGGGCATGTAGATCAACTCCATTGCCCCTCCGATGATGCGTGAGTAGTTTACCTCAGACCTTCGGGTCCATAGCTAGTTCTTCAGATCACAGATGGCTTCTTCTCTCTCTATGTTCTTCAATACCATGTTCTTCATGATCTTCATGGAGATCTATCCGATGTAATACTCTTTTGCAGTGTGTTTGTCGAGATCCGATGAATTCTGGGTTTATGATCAGATTATCTATGAATATTACTTGAATCTTCTCTGAATTCTTATATGCATGATTTCATATCTTTGCAAGTCTCTTCGAGTTATTGATTTGGTTTGGCCAACTAGATTGGTAATTCTTCCAATGGGAGAAGTGCTTAGTTTTGGGTTCAATCTTGCGGTGTCCTCACCAAGTGACAAAGTAGGGTAGCGAGGCACGTATTTGTATTATTGCCATCAAGGATAAAAAGATGGGGTTTTCATCATATTTCTTGAGTTTATCCCTCTACATCATGTCATCTTACGTAATGCGTTACTCTGTTCTTCATGAACTTAATACTCTAGATGCGGGCAGGAGTCGGTCGATGTGTGGAGTAATAGTAGTAGATGCAGAATTGTTTCGGTCTACTTGACACGGACGTGATGCCTATATGCATGATCATTGCCTTGGATATCGTCATAACTATGCGCTTTTCTATCAATTGCTCGACAGTAATTTGTTCACCCACTGTATTATTTTCCTTCAAGAGAGAAGCCTCTAGTGAAACCTATGGCCCCCGGGTCTATTTTCCATATTATATTTTCAGATCTATAAACCAAAAATATCAAAAATACTTTGCTGCAATCTTTTTACTTTTGTTTTACTTTTCGTTTTAGTAATCTTTTATATCAATGTCTTTCAGATCTCATCCTTGCAAGTAACCGTGAAGGGATTGACAACCCTTTTATAGCATTGGGTGCAAGTGTTTGATTGTTTGTGTAGGTGCAAAGATTGGGGCCTTGCTTGTACCTCCTACTGGATTGATACCTTGGTTCTCAACAACTGAGGGAAATACTTATCTACTTTGCTGCATCACCCTTTCCTCTTCAAGGGAAAACCAACGCAAGCTCAAGATGTAGCAAGAAGGATTTCTGGTGCCGTTGCCGGGGAAGATACATAGCAAGTCAAAACAAGAACTCTCCCGTCAACTTGCCAATTTCTGGCGCCGTTACCGGGGAGATCTACATCAAGCCTACCAAGTACCCATCACAAACTCATCTCTTGCATTTACATTATTTGCCATTTGCCTCTCGTTTTCCTCTCCCCCACTTCTAAAATGATTTTCAGAAAAAACCAAAAAGATTTGCCTTTTTATTTGCCCTTCTTCCGTTCGTCTTTTCGTTGCTTTTTGTTTGCTTGTGTGCTTGATTGCTTGCTTTGTCACGATGACTCAAGAGAATACCAAGTTGTGTGACTTCTCCAATACTAATAATAATGATTTTTTTAGTACTCCGATTGCTCCCGCCACTAGTGCAGAATCTTATGAAATTAATGCGGCTTTGCTTAATCTTGTTATGAAAGAACAATTTTCCGGCCTTCGCAGTGAAGATGCCGCATCCCATCTAAATACTTTCGTTGAGTTGTGTGATATGCAAAATAAGAAAGATGTGGATAATGATATTGTTAAATTGAAGCTATTTCCGTTCTCACTACGAGATCGTGCTAAAACTTGGTTTTCATCTTTGCCTGAAAATAGTATTGATTCATGGAATACGTGTAAAGATGCTTTTATTTCCAAGTACTTTCCGCCCGCTAAGATCATCTCCCTTAGGAACAATATAATGAATTTTAAGCAACTTGACCATGAGCATGTTGCACAATCATGGGAGAGGATGAAACTAGTGATTAGAAATTGCCCCGCGCATGGTTTGAGTTTATGGATGATTATACAAATTTTCTATGCGGGATTGAATTTTGCTTCTAGAAATCTTTTAGATTCCGCCGCGGGTGGTAATTTTATGGAAATCACATTAGGAGAAGCTACTAAACTCCTAGATAATATTATGGCAAATTACTCTCAATGGCATACCGAAAGATCTCCTACTAGTAAAAAAGTGCATGCTATTGAAGAAATAAATACTTCGAGTGAAAAGATGGATGAATTGATGAAATTGTTTGCTAGTAAGAGTGCTCCTATTGATCCTAATGATATGCCTTTGTCTTCTTTGATTGGAAGTAATAATGAATCTATGGATGTGAATTTTGTTGGTAGGAATAATTTTGGTAATAACGCGTATAGAGGTAATTTCAATCCTAGGCCGTTTCCTAGTAATTCCTCTAATAATTATGGTAATTCCTACAACAATTCTTATGGAAATTATAATAAGATTCCCTCTGATCTTGAGAATAATATTAAAGAATTTATTAGCTCGCAAAAAGGTTTCAATGCTATGATTGAAGAAAAATTGCTCAAGATTGATGATTTGGCTAGGAACGTTGATAGAATTTCTCTTAAGATTAATTCTTTGAAAATTAGATCTATTCCACCCAAGAATGATATTAATGAGTCTTTAAAGGCTATGAGAATTTCTATTGATGAGTGTAAGGAAAGAACCGCTAGAATACGTGCTAAGCGTGAATGGCTTGAAAAAGTGTGTTCTCGTGACAATAATGATGAAGATCTTAAAGTGATTGATGTGACTCCTATTGAATCATTGTTTTCTAATATAAATCTTGATAAAGATGGGACTGGAGATAAGTCAACTTTAGTTAAAAGGCGTCCCAATGATTCGGAGTTTATAGATCTTAATGCTAAGATTGATAAAAGTGGGATTGAAGAGGTCAAAACTTTAAATAGCAATGAACCCACTCTTTTGGATTTCAAGGACTTTAATTATGATAGTTGTTCTTTGATTGATTGTGTTTCCTTGTTGCAATGCATGTTGAATTCTCCGCATGCTTATAATCAAAATAAAGCTATTACTAAACATATCGTGGATGCTATGATGAAATCTTTTGAAGAAAAACTTGAGTTGGAAGTTTCTATATGTAGGAAGCTTTATGATGAGTGGGAACCTACTATTAAGATTAAAATTAAAGATTATGAGTGCCATGCTTTGTGTGATTTGGGTGCTAGCGTTTCCACGATTCCGAAAACTTTATGTGATGTGCTAGGTTTCCATGAATTTGATGATTGCTCTTTAAATTTCCATCTAGCGAATTCCACCATTAAGAAACCTATGTGAAGGATTAATGATGTTCTTATTGTTGCTAATAGGAATTATGTGCCCATAGATTTCATTGTTCTTGATATAGATTGCAATCCTACATGTCCTATTATTCTTGGTAGACCTTTCCTTAGAACGATCGGTGCAATTATTGATATGAAGGAAGGAAATATTAGATTCCAATTTCCAATAAGGAAAGGCATAGAACACTTTCCTAGAAAGAAAATAAAATTACCTTACGAATCTATTATGAGAGCTACTTATGGATTGCATACCAAAGATGACAATACCTAGATCTATTGCGTTATGCCTAGCTAGGGGCGTTAAACAATAGCGCTTGTTGGGAGGCAACCCAATTTTATTTTTAGGGTCAATTCCATTTTCCCCCTAATTTTGTCCCAGTCTCATCTTTACCCCTAAAAAAGCCAGTGCTCAACTTTGCCCCTCTTCCGTCTGGTGCCGTTTCAGAAATACCCCTCCGTACCCTTTCCGTCTGGTCAAAGAGGTTTGACCGTGTTTGGAACATTTTTTGGACTAATTTACCCTTACTCTCTCTCACCACCTAACAATTAAAGATTAGGCTAATTAAAAAAGGGAAAAGAAAAAAAAGAAAAGTGAGGAGGCCAGGGGGCACGCGAGTGAGCTCGCCGGAGCTTGCCTGCGCAGGGCCGCGCGGAGGATGGGGAGGCCAGGGCCATGCGAGGGAGCTCGCCGGCGCAGGGGCGCGCAGAGAGAGGGGAGGCCAGGGGCGCGCGGTGGAGGCCATGCCACACCGGTCGACACTGGCTCGCCAGCAGGGATGGGAGGGAGCTCGCCGGCAGGGACGGGAGGGAGGGCACGGTGAGGGACGGCGAGGCGGGGGACGGCGGGGCACGGCGGGGCGGGGCCCGGTAGGGATGGCGAGGCGGGGCCCGGCGGGGGACGGCGAGGTGGGGCCCGGTGGGGAGGCTGCGACGCGGGCCGAGGACGCTGCCGCGCGCCGCGCGGTCGAGGAGGCGCAGGAAGAGTGGCCGGAACCCACCGGATCCGGTCTATCCGGTGGTGGGGAAGCTGCCAGATCGAGCATCTCGAGGGAGCTCCTCCATCGCCGGCCAGATGTGGAGCTCCTCCGGTGTTGGGGAAGCTGCCAGATGCGGAAGGAGCTCCTCCATGGTCGGCCGCGGATTCATTCCCTGTGAAGAAAAAGAGAGTTTAGAGGAGAGGGAGGAGGTGAGGCGGAGAGGGAGCAGGGAGGCGACGGGCAGAGGCGGTGGCTTCGGCGACGAAGACCGAGGCGAGGTGGAGGTGCGCCGTTCGGGAGCGAGCTCCTCCCGATCCGATCTGGTTCGAGAGGGGAGTTTTTTTTGGGTTGGGTCCATCTTGTAAGAGAGAGTGGAGGTGAGAGAGTTTTTTTCTTTTCTTTTTCCAAGGGTAGGTCCCACGTGTAAGTGAAACATGCACAAAGGGGCAACAATGTCCAGGAAATGTCTCGGTGACGGTCAAACCCCTTTGACCGGACGGAAACAGCGCTCAGGGGTATTTCTGAAACGGCACCAGACGGAAGAGGGGCAAAGTTGAGCACTGGTTTTTTTAGGGGTAAAGATGAGACTGGGGCAAAATTAGGGGGAAAACTGTAAATGTCCCTTATTTTTATGCTTTTGTTTTTGCTTCTGTTTTTGAGTGTTTTGCACATTATTACCTCTATAGTAATTGTGTTTTCTTGTTTAAATTAGTGTTTGAGCCAAGTAAGACCTTTGGGATGGTCTACGGTGTTTGTGATTTGATTTTGCTGAAAAACAGAAACTTTTGCTCTCAGTCCAGGAATTTTGTAAATTCACTGGAACGTTCTTTTGATCTGAAATTTTTACACAAGATTTATATACAAATTTCCCTTATTTTCCTAATTTTTCAGAATTTTTGGAGTTACAGAAGTATTCGAAGTCTATTGATTGCTACAGACTGTTCTGTTTTAGACATATTCTGTTTTCTTTGTGTTGTTTGCTTATTTTGATGTATCTATGGGTTGTATCGGGGGGTATGAACCATGGAGAAGTTGGAATACAGTATATATTACACCAATATAAATAAAGAATGAGTTCACAACAGTACCTAAAGTGGTGATTTATTTTTCTTATACTAACGGATCTCATGAGTTTTCTGTTGAGTTTTGTGTTGTGAAGTTTTCAAGTTTTGGGTAAAGATTTGATGGACTATGGAATAAGGAGTGGCAAGAGCCTAAGCTTGGGGATGCCCAAGGCACACCAAGCCATATTCAAGGATACCAAAGAGCCTAAGCTTGGGGATGCCCCGGAAGGCATCCCCTCTTTCGTCTTCAATCCATCGGTAAATTTACTTGAGGCTATATTTTTATTCACCACATGATATGTGTTTTGCTTGGAGCGTCTTGTATGATATGAGTCTTTGCATTTTTAGTTTGCCACAATCATCCTTGCTGCACACATCTTTTGAGGGGGACACGCATTAATCGTGAATTTATTAGAATACTCTTTGTGCTTCACTTATATCTTTTGAGCTAGGCAATGTTGCTCTACTACTTCACTTATATCTTTTTAGAGCACGGTGGTGTTTTATTTTATAGAAATTATTGAACTCTTGTACCTCACTTATATTATTTTGAGAGACTTTAAATAGCATGGTAATTGGTTTAGGTTATGAATTTAGTCCTAATATAATGGGCATCCAAGAGGGATATAATAAAAACTTTCAAATTAAGTGCATTGAATACTATGAGAAGTTTGATTCCTTGCATATAGTTTTGAGATATGAAGATGGTAATATGAGAGTCATGCTAGTGAGTAATTGTGAATTGGTAGAAGTACTTGTGTTAAGGTTTGTGATTCTCGTAGCATGCACGTATGGTGAACCGTTATGTAACGAAGTCGGAGCATGATTTGTTTAATGATTGTCAACCTTTGTGTGAGGGTCGGGAGCGCGTGATGGTTAACTCCTACCAACCTCTCCCCTAGGAGCATGCGTCTAATACTTTGCTTCAATAACTAATAGACTTTTGCAATAAGTATGTGAGTTCTTTATGACTAATGTTGAGTCCATGGATTATACGCACTCTCACCCTTCCACCTTTGCTAGCCTCTCTCGTACCACGCAACCTTCACCGGTGCATTAAACCCACCTTCCTCAAAACAGCCACCATATACTTTCCTCAAAACAACCACCATACCTACTTATTATGGCATTTCCATAGCCATTCTGAGATATATTGCCATGCAACTTCCACCGTTTCGTTTTTTTACACGCACCATCACTTTCATATTGCATATAGAGTCATATTTTGTTCTAGGTATCGAGTTCTAATTTTTGAGTTGTAAGTAAATAAAAGTGTGATGATTTTCATTATTAGAGCATTTGTCCCGTGAGAGAAAAGGATGATGGAAGCTATGAATCCCTCACAAGTTGGGATGAGTCTCCGGACTTTACAAATAATAAAAGAGGCCAGCGAAGCCCAAATAATAAAAAAAGAGGCCAAAGATGCCCACCAAAAAATGAGAGAAAGAGAGAAGGGACAATGCTACTATCTTTTTCCACACTTGTGCTTCAAAGTAGCGCCATGATGTTCATGATAAGGAGTCTCCTATGTTGTCACTTTCATATAACTAGTGGAATTTTTCATCTCATGCACAACCACTTAGTTTTCTTTTTGAGCTTTCATACACTTATAGCTCTAGTGCATTCGTTGCATGGCAATCCCTACTCACTCACATTGATATCTATTGATGGGCATCTCCATAGCTCGTTGATACGCCTAGTTAATGTGAGACTATCTTCTCCTTTTTCCTCACAACCTCCACCATATTCTATTCCACCTATAGTGCTATATCCATGGCTCACGCTCATGTATTGCGTGAGAGTTGAAAAGGTTTGAGAACATAAAATGTGTGAAACAATTGCTTGACTTGTCATCGGGGTTGTGCATGATTTATATACTTTGTGTGGGGAAGATGGAGCATAGCCAGACCATATGATTTTGTAGGGATAACTTTCTAAGGCCATGTTATTTCGAAAGGACGCAATTGCCTTGTTAGTATGCTTGAAGTATTACTGTTTTTATGTCAATATTAGACTTTTGTTTTGAATCTTATGGATCTGAATATTCATGCCACAATAAAGAATATTACATGGATAAATATGTTAGGTAGCATTCCACATCAAAAATTCTGTTTTTATCATTTACCTACTCGAGGACGAGCAGGAATTAAGCTTGGGGATGCTTGATACGTCTCCAACGTATCTATAATTTTTGATTATTCCATGCTATTATATTATCTATTTTGGATGTTTTATATGCATTAATATGCTATTTTATATTATTTTTGGGACTAACCTATTAATCTAGAGCCTAGTGCCAGTTTCTGTTTTTTCCTTGTTTTTGAGTATTGCAGATAAGGAATATTAAACGGAGTCCAAACGGAATAAAATCTTCGGAATGATTTTTCTTGGACCAGAAGAAACCCAGCAGACTTGGAGATGAAGGCAGGAGACCTGCCGTGGAGTCACAAGCCACCAAGGCGCGCCCTAGGGGGGGCGCCCCCTGGCTTGTGGCCCCACGGCAGCCCTCCTAACCTTATTCTTTGGCCTATAAAATCCCAAATATTCCCTGGATACCAAAAATAGCCACGAAAAAACTTTTCTGCTGCCGGAAGCCTCTGTTCCCGTGAGATCCAATCTTGGAGCCTTTTTCGGTAATCTGCCGGAGGGGGATTCGATCACAGAGGGCATCTACATCAACTCCATTGCCCCTCCGATGATGCATGCGTAGTTTACCACAGACCTTCGGGTCTGTAGCTAGTAGCTAGATGGCTTCTTCTCTCTCTTTGTTCTTCAATACCATGTTCTTCATGATCTTCATGGAGATCTATCCGATGTAATACTCTTTTGCGGTGTGTTTGTCGAGATCCGATGAATTGTGGGTTTATGATCAGCTTATCTATGAATATTATTTGAATCTTCTCTGAATTCTTATATGCATGATTTCATATCTTTGCAAGTCTCTTCGAGTTATTGGTTTGGTTTGGCCAACTAGATTGGTAATTCTTGCAATGGGAGAAGTGCTTAGTTTTGGGTTCAATCTTATGGTGTCCTCACCCAGTGACAAAGTAGGGGTAGCGAGGCACGTATTTGTATTGTTGCCATCGAGGATAAAAATATGGGGTTTTTATCCAATTGCTTGAGTTTATCCCTCTACATCATGTCATCTTACCTAATGCGTTACTATGTTCTTCATGAACTTAATACTCTAGATGCAGGCAGGAGTTGGTCGATGTGTGGAGTAATAGTAGTAGATGCAGAATCATTTCGGTCTACTTGACACGGACGTGATGCCTATATGCATAATCATTGCCTTGGATATCTTCATAATTATTCGCTTTTCTATCAATTGCTCGACAGTAATTTGTTCACCCACCGTATTATTTTCCTTCATGAGAGAAGCCTCTAGTGAAACCTATGGACCCGGGTCTATTTTTCCAGATTATATTTTCAGATCTATAAACCAAAATACCAAAAATACTTCGCTGCATTATTTTTACCTTTTTTTTACTTTACGTTCTAGCAATCTTTTATATCTATCTCTATCAGATCTCATCCTTGCAAATAACCGTGAAGGGATTGACAACCCCTTTTAGCGTTGGGTGCAAGAGTTTGATTGTTTGTGTAGGTGCGAAGATTGGGGACTTGCTTCTATCTCCTACTAGATTGATACCTTGGTTCTCAACAACTGAGGGAAATACTTATCTACTTTGCTGCATCACCCTTTCCTCTTCAAGGGAAAACCAACGCAAGCTCAAGAAGTAACTTAGGTATTATGTGAGAACAATTATGAATCTTGTCTTGACAGTACCTAAGTGAATGATCTTTATTTATTATACTAACCCATCTCACGAAGTTCCGTTAAGTTTTGTGTGATTGAAGTTTTCAAGTTTTGGGTGAGACACCGATATGAGGAGAATAAGGAGTGAAAAGAACCTAAGCTTGGGGATGCCCTAGGCACCCCCAAGGTAATATCTAAGGAAGACTCAAGCGCCTAAGCTTGGGGATGCCCCGGAAGGCATCCCCTCTTTCATCTCCAACATTATCGGTATATCTTACTTGGAGCTATATTTTTATCCGTCACATAATATGATTTTTGCTTGGAGCATCATTTTATTTTGTTGTTCTCTGTTAGGTGTTATTTATAATCTTCTTTTTCAATAAAAAGTTCCAAGAATTGCCTTAGGATGCTTGCATTGCATGTTTGATGTGTGCTGTGTAAAAACAGAAACTTTTGTTGTAGTGTTTGAATTTTCATATTTTACTGGAACATGGAAAGTTTCTCAAATTTTTACACAGTATTGTCATATAAATTAGTTAGCTTGTCCTAAATTTCATAATTTTTTGAGTTACAGAAGTACACTGTTTTCATAGATTGCTACATATTGTTCTGTTTGGACAGATTGTTGTCATAGTTTTGTTATCTACTTATCCTATAGTTTCCATAGCCTATATTGGTAGATATAAATTGTGGAAATGATAGTATACAATACCTAATGTTTGAAAATTATTATGCAACTTGTCTTGGCAGTACATAAAGAGTTGATTTATTATTATGTGTACTAACCTATCTGTCGGTGTACTAAAGTTTGGGCCTTTTTAGTGCCCCATACTTGTGCACGGACAGTTGTTGCCATACCTGCGGCAAGGCCTGCCAGGGAGTAGCTGGGAGTAATCACAATTCTAAAGATGCCAAGAAGGCGTTCAAGCTGAAGACCAGAAGACAGAAGACCGAAGGCTCGCGGGGGCCTGGCAATGCCTCGCGCCCGGCAAGATCCGGCCCCGGCAAGATCCGGGCCCGGCAAGGGTTCAGCTCCGGCAAGGACTCCACCGCCTCAGCACAGTGCCACCGCCCCAGCGCAGCGACGAGCCTGTCGTTTAGGGCTTGTGTGCCTGGTTGCGTGGCACGATGCTGGCCGTAGGAGCCTTAAGCGGCGCCGATGGGATGGCCCCTTTTTCCACCCCCAAGAAAGGCAAGGACACCTGGGATGGTACTTTTGTCCTAAGTCGTTTGTCCTAAGAGAGATATTTAGCAGTGTAATCCTGAGATCACTGTAGATGCTTTCCACCTCATGTATGCGCTGTACGCCACTGTTGGTGACCCCTTAGTCATATAAAAGGAGGCCCATGGCGTAGCAGTGGAGGGACTTCTCTAGAGAACACTCGGCCCATTCTGCATGCGTAGCTGCTACGTACTGTAGCGCTCCCAGAACGAGAGCCAAGAACACCTCAATACAATCAAGCAGGAGTAGGGTTTTACGCATCTTTGCGGCCCGAACCTGGGTAAATCCCCAGCGTGCTGATCGTTAATTCCGCTCTTTGTGCATACCTTCTCCCCCGCCGAACCGTAAAGGGATCCTCCCGATCCCATAGGTGTCGTTTCCCCGACATCTTTGGCGCGCCAGGTAGGGGGATAGGTTGTGCGAACCCGATTTAGCGGTTAGCGCGCCGATCTTTGATCATCTTCCCCACCATGGCCCCCAAGAAGAAGGGTTTCATGGCGGTTGGTCCATCCGCGTCTACCGTGCCTGAGGCTACGCGCACGGGCGACGGAGTAGACGCGGGTGGAGGAGGTGGAGGTTCCGAACCTCCACGACGTTCCGGCGACCCGAGTCGAACGAGCGTTAGATCCAAGGATGGAGATGTGCAACCTACGGGTGGTGCGGCGAACTCCAAGGATGGAGCGGCGCCTTCCAGGACAACCACGCCGGTGCATGCACCATGGCCTTCTCAGGTCGCGTGTGACGTGCAGCCCCGCGATGTTGGTGGTTCGAGGCGTCCCCACGGGAAAACCCCTGCGCATCACTCTCGAGATGCGCAGGGCCAAGATCCTCGTCAACACGCCGGTGGAAGCCGCGCGCGGATGCAGAGCCGTGATGATGCTCCTTCTAACCCTGTTAGGAGTTTGAGCACCTCACGTTCTTTGCATCTGTCGCCGCCGCCTACACCAGCGGAAGCTTTGGCGCGGGCTCAACTACTCCTAGACTTCCCTCCCGCTAGGGAGAAGCTAGATGAGTGGAGAGCCGCCATTCAGAGCCTCATCGGCCTAGCCAACAACGACAGGCCGCAGCAGGCTGAGCCTTCGTGGCGCCAGTCTTCCGGGCCGGTGTGTGGCGATGGAGAGAAGACCGGAGGCGGTACAACCACGCTGCGTTCCCCTCCACTTCGTCAAGAACGGTCGCTAACCTGGCGGACCGATGCCCGTGACGATGATTCCACGGCGTCGTCTGATCCGCGGGTTCGCCGCGATCAGCGTCTAGTTCTTCGGGAACGGCAGAAGGAGGACGCTCAAACCACTATCGAGCAGTGAAGGGAAGCACGTCGTCAGTCTGACAGGCGCGCGGGGCCCACTGTCGACGAGCCCGCGCCAGGGTATCCTGGCTGCCTACCTTACGAGGTGGGTTGTCCAGCGTTTACTCGTGAGCTGCGGCGAGTCCAGTGGCCCAGTTCCCGTTCCTTCAAGCCGGAAGTACCGGAGAAGTACGACGGCAAAACTCATCCGTCCGAGTTCTTGAGCATCTACACCATCGCGGTGCAGGCTGTCGGGGCTCGAGACGATAAGGTGCTGCCAACTACTTCCCGTTGGTGCTGAAGCCCAACGTCCGGTCGTGGTTGATGCACCTGCCCGAGAATTCCATTTCTTCTTGGGCAGACCTGTGTCATCAGTTTGTTGGCGCCTTTACCGGCGGCCATCAAGCTCCTGGCCAGGAGAGTGATCTACACATCATCCCCCAGAAGGATGCTGATGAAGATGGTGACGAGTTTAGCGAACACGAGTTCCAGAAGGCAACGGAGGCCATGTGCGTTGACGGAGGCGCCTCATTGCATTCTTCTCACCGCCAACTCAAGCAATGGGCGCGCGAGATTAATGCGGCAGAGCCCTCTATCGATGCACAGAAGCCACTGAAGTGGTCCCACACGCCTATCATTTTTGATGCCGAGGATCACCCTGATCGCACAACTGCGGTCGGGTGTTTGCCGTTGTTGGTCTCACCAACAATTCGCAACCTCAAGGTGACAAAAATGCTAGTTGACGGTGGGGCCGGCCTGAACTTGATCTCGCCTAACGTCATCAAGAGGCTGCAAATTCCCGATGAAGATCTCGAGGAAACAGGTTCTTTCCAAGGGGTCAATCCGGGAAGGAATCAGCCGAAAGGCAAGATCACCCTGCCGGTAACGTTCGGCAGCGAGTTGAATTTCAGGACGGAGAAGGTCGTCTTCAACGTCGCCAAGATTTCGTTGCCTTATAATGGGATCCTTGGCCACCCAGCGCTGGCCAAGTTCATGGCGGCATCGCATTACGCCTACAACGTCCTGAAGATGCCCGGTCCGATGAGCGTCATCACTGTCAACTCCGACAAGAAAGATGCGCTCATCTGCACCGACAAGCTTTACCGGGAGGCAGTTGCAGCATCTGCTGCCAAGGCACCTGCTCCTGCCGCAGAAGCTCCCGGCAAGAAGAAGAAGTTCGGCAAGACCTCCAGCACAAACTCCGACAAGCGCACCTCTTCGGAGTGCTGCACTACCGTCGAGGATGTGCCGGAGAGCTTTGCCGGCAAGAGCAAGAAATCCAAAGTGGCTCCACCAGAGACCAAGAAGGTGCCCGCCAAGGAGGACGGAACGGGAGGAACTTTCACCATAAGTTGCACCCTTGATGACAAATAGGAAAGCGCGCTCGTTGCCTTCCTGCGGGCGAATGTCGATGTGTTTGCATGGCAACCATCTGACATCCCCGGTGTTTCCAGGGAGGTAATTGAGCACCACCTAGCTGTCTGTCCCCATGCACGGCCCGTCAAGCAGAAGGTCCAGAAGTAGGCTTTGGAGCGGCAAGAGTTCATTGCCGAAGAAATCAAGAAGCTTGAGGCAGCAGGTCTGGTTAGAGGAGTCCTCCATCCTACATGGTTGGCCAATCCAGTCGTAGTGCGCAAGGCGAACGGTAAATGGAGGCTATGTATTGATTTTACAGATATCAATAAAGCCTCTCCCAAAGATCCTTTTCCCTTGCCGCGCATCGACCAGATTGTGGACTCCACTACCGGCTGCAATTTGCTGTCATTCCTTGACGCATACTCAGGCTATCATCAGATCTTCATGGCGAAGGAAGACGAAGAGAAGACCGCATTTATCACCCCATGTGGCATGTATTGCTTCTTACCTATGCCTTTCGGGTTGAAAAGTGCTGGTTCGACCTTCGCAAGAGCTGTCCAGATTGGTTTTGAGACCCAGCTCCATAGAAATATGGAAGCTTATATGGATGACATAGTGGTCAAAACCAAGGACAAGGCAACTCTCATCCAAGACCTGGAAGAGACGTTTGCAAATCTGCGCAAGATCAATCTGAAGCTCAACCCCGAGAAGTGCGTGTTTGGTGTCCCATCCGGCAAGCTTCTCGGGTTCTTTGTATCTCAGCGAGGAATTGAAGCCAATCCCGACAAGATCAAAGCCATTGAGCAGATTGAAGCACCAAGGCGAGTCAAGGATGTGCGCCGCCTTGCCGGCTGCGTCGCTGCTCTGAGCAGGTTCATCTCAAAATCTGCTGAGCGCGCCCTGCCCTTTTTCAAAATTTTGAAAAAGGCAGGTCCAATGAAATGGACTCCGGAGGCGGAGGCAGCGCTGCAAGATTTGAAGAGGTACCTCTCCTCTCCGCCAACACTAGTCGTGCCTAGGCCACAAGAGCCGTTACTGCTATATCTAGCGGCAACGAATCAAGTGGTTAGTGCTGCGTTAGTGGCGCAGAGAGAAGCAGACGAAGAGACAGTGGCAGCGGCAAGCCCGAGCCATCCCGACAAAGATCTTGCCGGGGAATCCTCCCCGGCAGAGTCTGGTGCCGACAAGATTGAATCCGCGCAGACAGATGCAACAGTGCATAAGAAGAAGATGGTGCACCGCCCAGTCTATTTTGTCAGCTCCCTGTTGCAGGGGGCCAGGTCAAGATATTCAGGTGTGCAGAAGTTGCTCTTCGGCCTCCTTATGGCCTCGAGGAAGCTGCGCCACTACTTCCAAGCACATGAGATTACCGTCGTTACTCGCTTTCCGCTGCAACGGATCTTGCGAAATCAAGAAGCAACCGGCAGGATTGTGGAGTGGGCGTTGGAGCAGTCATGCTTTGGCCTCAGGTTTGAAAGTTCTTCAACCATCCAGAGCAGAGCATTGGCAGAGTTCATTGCAGAATGGACCCCAACGCCAGACGAGGAAGTTCAATAATCGATGATCCCCGGCAAGGAAACAGATCAAGCATGGACCATGTACTTTGATGGAGCTTTTTCGCTGCAAGGCGCCGGTGCTGGCGTGCTGCTTGTTGCACCCACTGGAGAGCACCTCAAGTACGTGATTCAGATGCACTTTCCCCGGGAGAGATCAACGAACAACACTGCAGAGTATGAAGGACTGCTTGCCGGTCTCAGGATCGCGGTAGACCTTGGGATCAAGAAGCTCATCGTCAGAGGTGACTCCCAGCTTGTCGTCAGGCAAGTCAATAAAGATTATCAGAGCCCATTGATGGAAGCATACGTCGATGAAGTGAGAAAGCTGGAGGAGCGTTTTGACGGTCTTCAGGCAGAGCATGTTCCTCGATCAGAGAACAGCATTGCCGACGACCTGTCAAAGCGTGCTGCCCTTAAGTTACCCGTGGAACCAGGAACTTTTGTGCTCCACTTGACTCAACCATCCGTAACTCCATTGATGAGGCCTGACAAGAGAAGGAAGTTAAGTACTGGCAAGTACTTCCCGGCAGGGCTTCCAGAAGCCCCCGACAAGGAAGTTGCCGGGAATGACACCATTGCCGGTGAGCAGCAGCTTCGCGCGGGACCTCAGGTTCTTGTCACAGAAGCAAGCGCTCCCGACAAGGCTGCCGGTGAGCAGCAGCTTCGCGCGCTTGCCGTCGAAGTAAATGCTCCCGCAGCAGAGGTTATGCCGGTTGTCGGTGAGCAGCAGCTTAGCACAGAACCTCAGCTTCTTGTCGCAGAAGCCAATGCTCCCGCAGCGAAAGAAATGCCTTTAGTCCTTGTCGTCGAGCCGCAGGCTCCGGCATGGGCGCAGCCCATAGTCCATTTCCTTCAGACAGGAGAACTCCCTGAAGAACAGGAAGAAGCGGAAAGAGTAGCCCGTCGGTCTAGTATGTACCAGTTCATCGATGACGTTCTGTACAGAAAGAGACCGAACGGTGTGAAATTGAAGTGTATTCCTCGGGAGGATGGACTAGAGCTGTTGGCGGAGATTCATGGAGGCATATGTGGCTCCCACATAGGCTCGAGGGCTCTTGTCGGTAAGGCATTCCGGCAAGGTTTCTTCTGGCCTACTGCTCTCCAGGATGCAACTGCACTAGTAACCAAGTGTGAAGCGTGTCAGTTTCATTCGAAGCAAGCACATCAGCCAGCTCAAGCTCTTCAGACAATCCCTCTCTCCTGGCCCTTCTCGGTCTGGGGGCTCGACATATTAGGCCCCTTCCCCCGCGCTACCGGGGGCTTCGAGTACTTGTACGTCGCCATCGACAAGTTCACGAAGTGGCCAGAAGTGGAAGCAGTGAGAAAGGTGACAGCACAGTCAGCGGTCAAGTTCTTCAAGGGAATAGTGTGCCGTTTTGGTGTGCCCAACAGGATCATCACCGACAATGGTACGCAATTCACTAGCCGCACCTTCATGCAGTACGTCCAAGACCTTGGCGGCAAGATCTGCTTTGCCTCTGTTGCTCACCCGAGAAGCAACGGCCAAGCGGAAAGGGCGAACACTGAAGTGCTGCGCGGTCTCCGGACCAGAACTTTCGACAAGCTGCACAAGTGCGGAAGACGCTGGATTGATGAGCTGCTGGCGGTTCTTTGGTCGATCAGAATGACACCAAATCGAGCTACCGGCCGGACACCCTTCGCCCTGGTCTACGGGGCGGAAGCAGTTCTCCCCACGGAACTCATATACGGGTCACCTCGAGTGCTCGCTTATGATGAGCTCGAGCAAGAGCAACTGCGGCAAGATGATGCTGTGCTCCTTGAGGAAGACCGTCTTTGGGTTGCTGTGCGAGCTACTCGCTACCAGCAAGCTTTGCGCCGCTACCATAGCCGCAAAGTTCATGCCCGGAGTCTTGAGGAAGGCGACCTTGTTCTTCGGCGCGTTCAGTCAGCCAAGAATTCCAACAAGTTGACGCCGAAGTGGGAAGGCCCTTACCGGGTACTACGAGTCACCAGGCCTGGCGCTGTCCGCCTGGAGACCGAAGAGGGCTTGCCAGTGAGCAACTCCTGGAATATCGAGCACCTTCGTAAGTTCTACCCGTAAGGCGCGGTTGCCGGGAGCGCCCGACAACCACCTTCTGTACAAGTCTTGCCGGAAGGCATGTAATCCTTTGTACAGAGCCAGGCAAAGACCCTGTGCATAGTTAATAAGATTAAGTGCTTTACATTTCTTGTCGATTTCATGTCATTTCATATGCATGCATTATCTGAGATGTGTATTGCACTTGCCCCGGTAAGAGCTAACGAACCGCCAAGGTTCCATACCTTTATTTTCTCTTCTTTCTTTTTCTCAAGAGACAGAAGATTCCCTCGTGTGCAAGTTTGCCGGGGGGGGAAGGATGGTATGGATACCGACAGGCGACGTTCAAGGATGACGCTTTGCCGGAAGAAGAAGAACAGCGACAGAAAGCTAAGTTGCAAAGCTTTTTAAACAGATTTTTGTTGTAAGGCTATCTCCCTTGAACGATTTCACCTTTTGTATGGAAAACCTGCACGCGATGGAATCTTGTCGTGATCGGCTGCGCCCTTACTCTGTTTCGAGTCTGCTCAACAGTTTAGGTGGCCGTGCTGAGAGTGTCAAGGTTTCTTGCCGGTAGCAGGCACCGCCAGCAGGCTGTTGACGACCCGAATCCAGCGCTCGCGGCAAGCGTGCTCGCGCCGGCAAATTCCCAGTAACGCGTAGGGCATATACTATACAGAAAGAAATTGAACAAGGGGAATAGCATACATTAATTCAAATAGAGCAAGTTATATTACACTGATGCTTGCCGCATTTCTAACATAAGACAATTTGTCTTTGACATGGGATGTTGGCGGCGACAAGAAGAGATAAAGAGGAAGCGGCTAATCCCGGCGATCGCCCTCGACCCTCTTGACTTGGCTTACCCAGTCGACGATGGGCGCGACGAGCTCCTCGAGAGCCTTGATGTCCACGTCCTTCGGCAAGCGGTTGAAGATGTTGGAGAGGTTGATGCCGGGGTTCCTGTACGCCACCTTGACGAGTACCTTGCAGAGGACAGCCTGGCAGAATTTGCGCGACTCGTTGGCCAGATGGCTCGCTCGGTTTGCCCGGAGCAGTTTGAAGGCCTCGACGATGCCCTCGAAGAACATGGTCAGCTTGGCGCTCGTGGCCACTCTGTCGTCAGCAGAGTACCCGAAGCCTTGCAGATCCATGGCGGATAGCTCCGCGGCAAGCTTCTCCGCGACGTCGACAAGCTTGGCGGTCCAGAGCCGCACACCTGACGTATACTCGTTGTGCGTGGCGGCGGCACTCTTGAGCAGCTCCCGTTCGTTGTGGAGGTCTTTGGTCAGAGCCCTCTCGCGACCCCGGGCAGCCTCAAGGGTCCCCTCCAGCGTGGCCAATTTCAGCTTCAGATCAGCAATGGCATCCTTGGCGGAGGTGAGCTGTTGGGTCTTCTCGGATGCGACAACTTGTGCCTCCATCAGGCTGTGAAGGGCCTTGGCTCTTTCGGCCTCGAGTGTTGAGAACTTCTTGCCGTGGTCCTCGAGATCAGCCTCCAGCTTCTTCACCTTCTCCTCCAGCAAGCTCTTGGCGGCCTCTGCAGCTCCGGCAGCGTCGACGGCTTCCTTGAGCTTGCCGGCGTGATCTTCAGTTAGAGCTCTGAGCGCCTCCATGTGCTTCTGCTCAAGCTCCTGGGTCCGCCGCGCGACAAGGTTTTTGATTTCTTCATCCTTGCCGCGAAGCTTGGCGGGTGGTGAGGTCCTCTTCGTGAGCGTCAAGCCCGATGCGGCGCTCCGTCAAGCGAGCCTCTGCTGCGGCAGCCGGCTGAGCGGCCTCCTCCTGTGCCTTCTCGATGTCAGACTGCTTCATCCGGAGGTCGTTCCACTGCTCGTTCAGCTGTTCCCGGGAAGTCTTCAGCTCTTGGAAGCTCTCAGCATAACAAGCCTGCGTCTCTTCGACACGCTTTTGGAAGTCTCCCTCTGCTGCCTCAACGACCGCTGCCCGGGAGTCCAATTTCTCCTTTCGGGCACGGTAGAGCGCCTGGAGCTTCTGATAATTGTCATGCATGGCTTGGAGAAGTTGCTCTTCCTTGGGCTCGCTGCTGCCGGCAGTAATGATATCTTCATCCAGAGCTTCCCCTTCAACCAGCTCCCCAGTGCTTGCCATTCCCGGCATGCTGACAAACAAGTTGTCGCTAGCCTTGATGTACTTGCTCGATGAAGGGGCTTCGGATGATGACGGCTGGTCCTCAACAGCCACATCCCCGGCAGCTGGGGGCTCCGTGGCTGGCGTAGCGCCTGGCGCTCCTGCGGCAGGAATGCCGTCATTACGGCCACGGGTCTCCTCGCCGGCCCTCTCGGCAGACTTCTTGGCGGCCTCTTCTTGTGCGGCCTTGGCGGCCTCAGCGCCAGCAGCCCTGGCGGCCTCAGCGCCAGCATTTCTGGCGGCCTCCTCGGCAGCGATTCTGTCAGCCTCGGCGGTGGCATCCTTGGCAGTCTCCTCGGTGACAGTGTCAACATCCATGAGTTCTGTCAAAAGAGGATTGGAGAGCCAAGAAAGCAAGCGAGATGCAGCTGAGAAGGGAGTTCAAGAAGACAAAAAGAAGAAAGTCAAAAGTGACAAGTTCTTTGAGGCGAGCGGCTTACCTGCGTCAGGCTGCAGGAAGGGGTTGCCGAAGCTTGTGCTTGCCGGCTCCTCGTCGTCACGGTAAAGTTCGCCCGAAGACTCGTCCATGGGCGGTGTGGTCGATGGAGGCGGCACATCAGGGGCGGCTTCCGTTGGCGCTCCTTGTTGTTTCTCCACTCCTGCACGCCCAGAGATGTTAGCAGAGAAGATACGCACCCCGGCACGTGCTAGCGGAAAGCGAGTAATGAACTCACGCTGGGGGCTGCGCCAGGGGCTGCGTCGAGGACTGCATCGTGGGCTCGGCTCCGGGCTGATGTCGATTGTTTCTGGCGCACCTGAGGTGCTTGCCGGCGGTTCATCGCCCGTCGAAGTCTTGGCCCTCTTCGCCATACTCTGCGCCAAGGTTTCTGCATCTCTGTGGAGACAGATCAAGGCAATAAAAGTTAGTTAAAGAAGCCAGAAGAGCAGAAGTCGAAAGCTGTGGCAGAACCCTTACTCTTCTTCTTCGGAGCTGAAGGCGAAGAGGTCGAAGTCGACCTCCGCCGCAGCGCCCGAGGGAGGAGGGGAGGGGGCGGTTCTGGGTCGCTTGGCGGCGGCAGCTTGCCGCGCGGCCTCGCTGGCTGCTCCCTTACCGGGGGCTTCGCCACTAGAAGAAGGTTGGCGGGCAGAGGCATCGGAAACGGCTTTTCGGAGGACGCGCCTTTTCCTTTGCACAAGAGCTGGGGGCTCTTCCTCCTCCTCTTCCTCGGCAGTGCCTCCGGCAGAAGAGCCTCCGGCAGCAGCGCCGCTCTGCTTCCCGGCAACCTCGCCCTGCCCGGCAAGATTTCTCCCCGACAGCACTTCGCCTTCGCTGGATTCTCCTCCCGTGAAGCCAGCGCTACCGGCCTCTGCGGCAAGATCTGCCTCCTCCGCCCTGCTGGCGATATACGCTAACTCCTCCTCAGTGGTGGGGCGGACAAGGTTCTCCTCGTGGATGGCTCGCTCCGTCAAGTTGTCGAAGAACTCCTGTGCCTACTCCGCGGGTGGCTCAATCCATGTCCCGTCAATGCTGTGGGCGTCAAACGCCGACATCATGGCGACGATTGAGGCCAGAGCCGAGTTGTTGCACAGCGGCACGATGCTTGCCGGCAGCCTGCCTACCACCTCAGATCTGAAGAGCCACTGGCAAAGAGCCGCGTGCTGCAGGGATGTCAAGTCATTGTTCAGTCCCGGGCGCACCCTCATGATGTCTGCCGCATTCCGGTAGTCCCAAGCTGGCCGCCCTTTGTTCTGCAGAGGAGCGATGCGCCGGCGAAGGAAATCGGAGGCGATCATCTCTATCCTAAGCCCGGCAGCCTTGAGGCGGTGGATCCTGGTGGTGGCGATTGTGAGCTTCCCGTCCTCGGGGTCCAGAGCGCTCCAATCGTTGCCGCGAACCATCTTCGTCTTCCGCATTGCGCAGAAGGGCTGGGGTTTCTCCTCCCAAATCCAGCACCATTTGCCCCGCCACTCGTCCCACTTGTCGCGGTAAGCCCCTTCTGGGTACGTCTCCTTGGTCAAGGTTCTTGGAATCCAAGTGATGGGGCCGGAGAGGGCTTCGCCCTTTTGGATGCGAGGATAGAAATAGTGGCGGAAAAGGGCAGTGCTCGGAACGACTCCGGCAAAATTTTCGCAAAGATGCGCGAAGACGGACATGCAAGTCACGGCATTCGGCATGAAATCAAGAAGCTGGAAGCCGTACGTGAGCATGACATCGATGAAGAAATCGGAATAAGGAGGGCAAAGCCCGCAATAGAAGTAGTCAGCGAAGAAAGGGTATTCGCCTGGTTCGCCCTTGGAAGAAGAAGCTGGACTCACTTTAGTTGCAGGGTGAGCCTTCGTCTCCCTCGCCCACATGAATTGGTACCGCTCCTTCAGTGCCTCCGCATCCAGCGTCGGAGGGAAGACGACACGCTCCTTCTGCATCTTCATCAGCTTGCTCTCCGGAACGGCGGCTTCCGCCTCCTTGCCCTTGCTCATCTTGGGCGGCATGGTGGCTATGGGGGTGGGCGCCGAGGACGTCGAGGGCGTGGTGGCGGCGAGTGGAAGGGAGAAGCTCTGCTTTGGGCTCGAGGAGGAAGAAGACGATGGCTCTCAGATTGGAAAGGCAGGGGGTAAATGAGCAGCGCCTTTTTTTTACTTTACGTTCTAGCAATCTTTTATATCTATCTCTATCAGATCTCATCCTTGCAAATAACCGTGAAGGGATTGACAACCCCTTTTAGCGTTGGGTGCAAGAGTTTGATTGTTTGTGTAGGTGCGAAGATTGGGGACTTGCTTCTATCTCCTACTAGATTGATACCTTGGTTCTCAACAACTGAGGGAAATACTTATCTACTTTGCTGCATCACCCTTTCCTCTTCAAGGGAAAACCAACGCAAGCTCAAGAAGTAACTTAGGTATTATGTGAGAACAATTATGAATCTTGTCTTGACAGTACCTAAGTGAATGATCTTTATTTATTATACTAACCCATCTCACGAAGTTCCGTTAAGTTTTGTGTGATTGAAGTTTTCAAGTTTTGGGTGAGACACCGATATGAGGAGAATAAGGAGTGAAAAGAACCTAAGCTTGGGGATGCCCAAGGCACCCCCAAGGTAATATCTAAGGAAGACTCAAGCACCTAAGCTTGGGGATGCCCCGGAAGGCATCCCCTCTTTCGTCTCCAACATTATCGGTATATCTTACTTGGAGCTATATTTTTATCCGTCACATAATATGATTTTTGCTTGGAGCATCATTTTATTTTGTTGTTCTCTGTTAGGTGTTATTTATAATCTTCTTTTTCAATAAAAAGTTCCAAGAATTGCCTTAGGATGCTTGCATTGCATGTTTGATGTGTGCTGTGTAAAAACAGAAACTTTTGTTGTAGTGTTTGAATTTTCATATTTTACTGGAATGTGGAAAGTTTCTCAAATTTTTACACAGTATTGTCATATAAATTAGTTAGCTTGTCCTAAATTTCATA
The DNA here is from genome assembly GCA_039707655.1 of Elymus sibiricus. Lineage (NCBI taxonomy): Eukaryota > Viridiplantae > Streptophyta > Magnoliopsida > Poales > Poaceae > Elymus > Elymus sibiricus. The sequence continues at coordinate 62,174,828 of CM077672.1, forward strand.
ATTTTTTGAGTTACAGAAGTACACTGTTTTCATAGATTGCTACATATTGTTCTGTTTGGACAGATTGTTGTCATAGTTTTGTTATCTACTTATCCTATAGTTTCCATAGCCTATATTGGTAGATATAAATTGTGGAAATGATAGTATACAGTACCTAATGTTTGAAAATTATTATGCAACTTGTATTGGCAGTACATAAAGAGTTGATTTATTATTATGTGTACTAACCTATCTGTCGGTGTACTAAAGTTTGGGCCTTTTTAGTGCCCCATACTTGTGCACGGACAGTTGTTGCCATACCTGCGGCAAGGCCTGCCGGGGAGTAGCTGGGAGTAATCACAATTCTAAAGATGCCAAGAAGGCGTTCAAGCTGAAGACCAGAAGACAGAAGACCGAAGGCTCGCGGGGGCCTGGCAATGCCTCGCGCCCGGCAAGATCCGGCCCCGGCAAGATCCGGGCCCGGCAAGGGTTCAGCTCCGGCAAGGACTCCACCGCCTCAGCACAGTGCCACCGCCCCAGCGCAGCGACGAGCCTGTCGTTTAGGGCTTGTGTGCCAGGTTGCGTGGCACGATGCTGGCCGCAGGAGCCTTAAGTGGCGCCGATGGGATGGCCCCTTTTTCCACCCCCAAGAAAGGCAAGGACACCTGGGATGGTACTTTTTCCATGCCCGATAAAGCAAGGGACACTTAGGCAGGAGCATTAAATGCACTTTGTCCTAAGTCGTTTGTCCTAAGAGAGATATTTAGCAGTGTAATCATGAGATCACTGTAGATGCTTTCCACCTCATGTATGCGCTGTACGCCACTGTTGGTGACCCCTTAGTCATATAAAAGAAGGCCCATGGCGTAGCAGTGGAGGGACTTCTCTAGAGAACACTCGGCCCATTCTGCATGCGTAGCTGCTACGTACTGTAGCCCTCCCAGAACGAGAGCCAAGAACACCTCAATACAATCAAGCAGGAGTAGGGTTTTACGCATCTTTGCTGCCTGAACCTAGGTAAATCCCCCGTGTACTGATCGTTAATTCCGCTCTTTGTGCATACCTTCTCCCCCACCGAACCGTAAAGGGATCCTCCCGATCCCATAGGTGTCGTTTCCCCGACATATCTCACGAGTTCTTTTCAAGTTTTGTGTGGAAGATGTTTTTGAGAATAGGTGAAACCATGATATGACAGGTGAAAGGATCGATATGGTTGACTAGAGGGGGCGGGGGTGAATAGGCAACTACCAATTTTTAGCTTTTCTTAACAAATTAGGGTTAGCAACAAAATAGGTTGTCTAGATGTGCAACTAGGTGAGCAACCTATATGATGCTAACAATCACAACACAAGCAAGCAAAGGATACAACACAAGTAACGCAAGCAAAATGTAAAGGTAAGAAATAACCACAAGTGGAGCCGGTGAAGACGAGGATGTGTTACCGAAGTTCCTTCCCTTTGAGAGGAAGTACGTCTCCGTTGGAGCGGTGTGGAGGCACAATGCTCCCCAAGAAGCCACTAAGGCCACCATATTCTCCTCACGCCCTCACACAACGCGAGATGCCGTGATTCCACAAGTGGTACCCTTGACGGCGGCGACCGAACCTTTACAAACAAGGTTGGGGCAATCTCCACAACTTAATTGGAGGCTCCCAACACCACCACGGAGCTTCACCACAATGGAATGTGGCTCCGAGGTGACCTCAACCGTCGAGGCTGCTCAAACACCCAAGAGTAACAAGATCCGCAAGGGATTAGTGGGGGGAATCAAATTTCTCTTGGTGGAAGTGTAGATCGGGGCCTTCTCAACCAATCCCTACAGAATCAACAAGTTTGATTGGCTAGGGAGAGAGATCGGGCGAAAATAAGCTTTTGGAGCAACAATGGAGTTTGGGGAGGAAGAGGTGGTCTTCTTGGGGAAGAAGACCCCTTTATATAGTGGGGGGACAAAACCAACCGTTACCCAGATTTTCAGCCCGCACAGAGCGGTACTACAGCTCTCACGAGCGGTACTGCCGCCCTGGCGGTAGTGCACGAAGTGCAGTGCAAAAGAGCGCGGTAGTGCCGCCGGAGTGGTACTACTGCTCTCCCCAGCGGTACTACCGCTGGGGTTGCAGCACAGGGCACTCGCAGAGCAGGGCAGGACAGAGCAGGAGCGGTACTGCCGCACCAGCGGTACTACCGCTCTCCACTGCCGCTCTACTACCACTGAAAAACAGAGGAGGTTACGCAGAGCAGTGCCACGAGCGGAAGTGGCAGCGGTGGTAGGCGCGGTACTACCGCTCCTACTGCCGCTGTTACTGCCGCTTGCCCGGTTGGGACAAAAAGGGGATAGCGGTAGTATGCCAGTGGGACCACCACTGGACTACCGCCGAACCCGACACGAAAAATCGTGTCCCGAATCGAGGCGGTAGTACGAGCGGTACTGGGAGCGGTACTACCGCTTACAAGCGGTACTACCGCTGCCAGCCACGGTACTACCGCTGCCAGCTATCCGAGCACTCCTGCGAAACGAAAGGCGAAACTCCAAAGATGCGGAAAGGAACAAGGGGTGCAAATGAAAGTGTGTACGTGTTGATTCCACCCAAACCTTTCCGAAGCGGACCCCCTCTTGATAGTACGGTATTTCCTACGACTCAAGTCCACCAAAAATGAAACGAAGGGAAATAAACCGTATTCACTCTAATACATTGAGTGGCATCAATCGTCTTGTGCCAAGTGATGGAATATCTAAAATGCTCAATGCACACGATTAGTCCGCAAAAGCATTGTCATCAATCACCAAAACCACTAAGGGAGAAATATGCCCTAACAACAGGATTGAACGAGATACAAAAGCTCAAGCTTGGGGATGCCCAAGGCACCCCAAGTAAATATTTCAAGAAGTCTCAAGCATCTAAGCTTGGGGATGCTACGCATCCCACCTCTCTTCATCAACAATTATCGGTTAGCCTATGTTGAGCCTAAATTTTTATTCGTTCACATGATGCGTGCTATTCTTGGAGTGCTATTTTTCTTTTGCTTGCTGTTTAATAAAATGCTTAAGATCTGAAATTCTTAGATGAGAGAATCTTCACATAGTTATTTAATTGTTGACTACGCATTGATCTTCACTTACATCTTTTTTGGAGTAGTTTGTCATTCACTCTCGTGCTTCACTTATATCCTATGAGTAAATGGTTGAATGAATTGAATATCATAAATCTGAAATTAAATATGCTTCATATACTTATCCCATGGGGAGTAATGACTTCACACATAATAAGTATAGGTGGTAAAATTTATTGAAAGTTAGCAAACACTGCATTGGTCACTTGAACAATTCATGAAAGAATATTGAAGGAAGAGAGATTCCACATATAAATATACTATCTTGTACATCTTCTATGATTGTGAGCTCATTAATTATTTTCAAACTCGAGCAAATTAGTTAAAATTGGACAAGGAAGACAACTTAATGAGTTATGTTTGGGTATATTTGTATAGAAGATATATTGTTGTGGATCCTCCAACATGTGGTGCTTGCTTCCACCTCATACTAGCCAAAACTTCCGCACCAAGTAGAAATACTACTTGTGCATCCGAACACCCTTAAACCCAAAGTTGTTCCATATGAGTCCACCATACCTACCTATATGTGGTATTTACCTGCCGTTCCACGTAAATTTGCTTGTGCCAAACTCTAAACCTTCAAATAATATTCTGTTTTGTATGCCCGAATCGCTCATATAGTGACTAGGGACTGTCAGTATCTTCCATGCTAGGTGGGTTATTCTCACGATATGTGTTGATTCACTATCATTCACGAGAAAGTGGCTGGTATTCGGGATGCCCAGTTCCATGCTCAAAAATCAAATCAAAATATAATGAAACAAAACTCCCCCAAGATTGTTGTTTGTATGGACGGTACCCGTGGATTCGGCTCGCCGTGGAGTGTGATTGATTGGTGGAGGGGGAGTAAAAACTTTACCATTCTGTTTGGGAACCGCCTATAATGTATCTAGCATGGAAGATACCGAGATCTCTCGGTTGTTATGTTGACAATGAAAGCATACCGCTCAAAATTATTATTCATCTCTGTTTTAAAAGCTCAAGCTCTGGCACCTTTGCAAATCAATGCTTCCCTCTGCGACGGGCCTATCTTTTACTTTCTAGTACTTACCTTTATGCAAGAGTCATGGTGATCTTCACCACTTCCTATATTTCGCCTTTTTCTCTTGGCAAGCGTCATGTGTTGGGGAATGATCTAGACATATATATCCACACAAATATTTTTGATCATGAATTATTATTGTTGACAATTATCTATATGATAAGTAAATTGGGAGGTGAAACATTAAGCCCCTATCTTCCTCTGTGTTCGATGGATGCTATTTGTTCTAAAAATATGCTTTGAGTGTCAATAATCATGGAAGACTATATGATAGTTGAGTATGTGAAATTTGCTAAATCAAAGCTCTTACATAGACCTTTTCTGAAAATAAGATGAATTGCAATTGTTCGATGACTAGGAATATGGTTTGTTAGTTTTCTAGAAACTTTCTGGTCTATACTTTAACATGTGAATAGCTTGTTACTTGATCATGAGAAGTTTTATGAGATGAGCTACTGTTTATGGTTTATATTGATGCTAGAAAAAGTGATTGGAATTATCATTGATCAAACTTGTGCACTTGCTAGCATTCACACTTCATAAATTATTTCTTTTATCATTTATCTACTCGAGGAAGAGCAGGAATTAAGCTTGGGGATGCTGATACGTCTCCAACGTATCTATAATTTATGAAGTATTCCTGCCATGTTTACACTAATTTTATATGATTCTGGTATGATTTTATTAGAACTAACCCGGACTGACGCTGTTTTCAGCAGAACTACCATGGTGTCGTTTTTTGTGCAGAAATAAAAGTTCTCGGAATGGGCTGAAAATTTACGGAGAATATTTTTGGAAAATATAAAAAATACTGGAGCAAAAAGATACCGGAGAGGAGTCCCGAGGCAGCCACAAGCCTAGGGGCCCCCCTAGGACGCGCCCCTGGCTTGTGGGTCCCTCGGGAGTCCCCTTGACGTGAGACCGACGCCAAAAATTCCTATAAATACCAAAACCCCCAGAAAGAAACCTAGATCGGGAGTTCCGCCGCCGCAAGCCTCTATAGCCACGAAAAACCAATCGGGAGCCCATTCCGGCACCTTGCCAGAGGGGAAACCATCACCGGAGGCCATCTTCATCATCCCGGCGGTCTCCATGACGAGGAGGGAGTAGTTCACCCTCGGGGCTGAGGGTATGTACCAGTAGCTATGTGTTTGATCTGTCTCTCTCGTGTTCTTGAGATGACATGATCTTGATGTACCGCGAGCTTTATTAATATAGCTGAATCATATGGAGTTTTCCCCTCTCTATCTTCTTGTGATGAATTGAGTTTTCCCTTTGAAGTTTTCTTATCGGATTGAGTCTTTAAGGATTTGAGAACACTTGATGTATGTCTTGCAATGGGATATCCGTGGTGACAATGGGATGTTCTATTGATCCACTTGATGTATGTTTTGGTGATCAACTTGCGGGTTCCGTGACCTTGGGAATCTATGCATAGGGGTTGGCACACGTTTTCGTCTTGACTCTCCGGTAGAAACTTTGGGGCACTCTTTGAAGTTCTTTGTGTTGGATTGAACATGATGAATCTGAAATTGTGTGATGCATATCGTATAATCAAGCCCATGGGTACTCGTGGTGACATTGGAGTATCTAGGTGACATTAGGGTTTTGGTTGATGTGTATGTTAAGGTGTTATTTTAGTACGAACTCTAGGGTTGTTCGTGACGCTTATAGGGATAGCTCATAAGATTGATCGGAAAAGATAACTTTGAGGTGGTTTCGTACCCTACAATAATTTCTTCGTTTGTTCTCCGCTATTTGTGACTTTGGAGTGAACTCTTTGTCGCACGAGAGGGATTTACATATGATTCAACTATGTTAGTATTGTTGAGAGAACTTGCACTAGTGAAAGTATGAACCCTAGGCCTTGTTTCTAAGCATTGCAATACCGTTTGTGCTCACTTTTCATTAGTTACCTTGCTGCTTTTATATTTTCAGATTACAAAAACCTATATCTACCATCCATATTACACTTGTACCACCATCTCTTCGCCGAACTAGTGCACCTATACAATATACAATTGTATTGGGTGTGTTGGGGACACAAGAGACTCTTCGTTATTTGATTGCAGGGTTGCTTGAGAGAGACCATCTTTATCCTACACCTCCCACGGATTGATAAACCTTAGGTCATCCACTTGAGGGAAATTTGCTACTGTCCTACAAAACTCTGCGCTTGGAGGCCCAACACGAGTCTACAAGAAGAAGGTTGCGTAGTAGACATCAGGACGCTCAGGTGCCGCCTCCACCTCACTTCGACTTAGGACCGGATGGTTACTACGGATGGTGATTACCAAGCTAGGCCAAAATCCTAACTTGGGGGAGTACGTATTTTCACCGACATTACATTCATGTTCACACAATTCATTCCAGTTGTCGGTATTCATACTTTTTCATTGTAACATCCATGCTAGATTTGTTTTCTCGCTTTCTTCTTGTGTGTTTGAAAAACTTTGAGAAAATCCAAAAATATTTCCTACTTCTTTTCGGTTTTTCTTTCTAGCTTAGTTTAAATGTAGTATCAAAAGAAAACCCAAAAAGATTTCTCGTTTCTTTTTTTGCTTGTTGGGAGCTTTCCCGTGTAAATAGTTTTTCTCGTTTTTGTTTTTCCTTTTTATTTGTCTTCTTCAAGAAAAACCAAAAACTCCAAAAATATTTCAGTGTGTTTCTTTGAAATTCTTTTCTTTTTGTTTGAGTCGTACCAAGGAGAAGACCACGATGAAAATGTTGAGTGGCTCTCATGTGCACTATTGTTAATCTAACAAAGAGCCTATGTTGCCTTGTCTTCTCCTCTTGAATAAAATGTTGCAGATTCCAGCTTAGTCCATGGCACTCTTGCACTATTATTATTTTCTTATCATTCGGTCGTGCAAGTGAAAGGCAATAATGACGATATTTGATGAATTGACTGTGGCAGAGAAAAGCGGGTATGAACTCAACATGGTTTTGTTTTTGTAAATATGTTTAACCTAGTATCCTTGATTCAGCATATTATGATCAAACATGTTTGCAATGACCATTAGAGATTATAGTTGTTCATGCCATGCTTAAGTAGCTAGGAGTGGATAATGATTAATCTTGGATATCAACAAGCATTAAAATGGTTGTGATGTGGTATGATGATATGGTATCCTCCTCTGAATGTTTCAAGTGGCTTGACTTGGCACATGTTCACGCATGTCTATCTCCCGCATGATTTCCTCCATAAGCTTCGGAATGACGTTTCCGTAGGATTTGTTCCTGTTCATGCTCAGGTACACAACGTCTAATAATACCATCTACTCCTTCTTTATAAAGATGTGGGTCATCCCAAAAGTAATGTCTCAAGTCATAGATTTTTTTTCTCTTTTGTTGATAAGTAAAGCTAGGTGGTATATATTTAGCGACAATGTAGTTAGCATAATCAGCATACGAAGGTGTGCATTGTGAGACACTTATTGCAGCTAGCTCACTAGTAGAAAACGGGCCTTTAGTCCCGGTTCGTAAGGGCCTTTAGTGTCGGTTCTCCAACCGGCACTAAAGGGTGGGGACTAAAGCCCCCCCCCCCCCTTTAGTCCCGGTTCGTCACGGCCCGGCACTAAAGCCCCACCACGTGGCACCTGCCGGTGCCGTGGGCTGGGGGACCTTTAGTCCCGGTTGGTGTTACCAACCGGGACTAAAGGTGGAGCCTTTAGTCCCGGTTGTTAACACCAACCGGGACTAAAAGTATTTAATTCTTTTAATTTTGGTTTATTTTTCCTTTTAATCCTTTAGGGGTTTATGAATTAATTATGGTTTATTTTTCCTTTTAATTTTGTGTTTTCCATTTAATTATTTAACATTTCAAACATATATTACGCTGCTACATACTGTACATGTTGTGCATATATCTATAAATAGAATTACCACCAACACTAGCTAATAATCATCATAGTCATTACCACCAACATTGTCTTATCATCATAGTCATAGTGTAGCACATCATCACTAGCTAGCTAATCACTCCTGCTGCTCTCTCTTAGGTAAAATAGCATAAAACATGTGTAGCACTCCTGCTTCATCATATTGGAGCATGCAGATGAACCTGTCTTCCAAATGTGGGTTGCGCTTCTGATTGCTGCCCCCTAGTACTTCTCTGCGATCCTTCACAATTTTGCTCCAGTCTTTGACTATTAAGACTTGCTCGCTCTGAGAAATGTAGAATGCACTCATGTGCGTTGTAGGATATCTTGGCCGTAAGCTAATCATTCTCATGTGACCTTTATGCTCGATCCAACGAGGCACAACACTCATCGGGAGTCCCTGTTGAAGAACATCGTAGTAACATACTTAGCAATGAAGTTTAGCTTAAAAAATAATGTATGCAAAAGATGCACTGAGGACAAATAGTAAAAATCTTACCATCTTTCCTAGATAGATGTGACCGTAGTTCAATACGCACACTAGTGGTCGCACGTATCGAGTACTAATATCTCGAAGGCTAGGAAAATAATTTGTCTTGACAAGATTAAGATCCTCAAGCCATGAGACATAATGACTTATCTCCTCGCAGTTTAGTTCAGCCCCGGGACAGTAGTAGGTGTTGTCTACCAAGAGCCAGACATGTTTACTTGAATGGAAATAAGCTGTCAATAGAAATTAGTTGTCAACTATTTTCAAATAAACAGTATAATTTACTTAATAAATATGGTTGAGAAACTCACATAGAGGTAGAACTGGAGGCGTCTGCACATCGACCCAGATGTCGATATTACCTTCATATTCATCTTCAGGACGAATATCAAAGGTGATAAGCATATTAGGCTCAAATGCATACGCCTTGCATAGTGCTCTCCAACTTGAGCATTCAAAATAGGAGTAGTTCTCTGCATTGTATAATTTTGCGGAAAAAGCATAGCCATGCTCGGTCCTCAAGTGAACTCTCTTTACCTCCATACTGCACATATCTGAGAAACCAATCTTATCCAAGACATAATGTCTTGCATGGCAGGGGATACGCTAGTAGAATTGTAAAAAATGAAAATTATAAGTTGAAGCAAAAGAAGCAGAAGTCATGCTTAATTACGAAAAAAGACTTGTCGTTGTGACTTACTGTATCCACTTCGAAGTTCTCATCCAGCATGATGCTGAATCGCCTACCATCTTCTAGGTGAGGCCTGTCGCACAGACCGCGCTCGTCTTCACAGTATTCGCACATACCGAATTTCCTTTTGCTATCGTCGTCAGACATTTCCTATGTTCATAGTTGAAACAGATGTCAATCCGTTCCATATATCGAGCAATGACATAGAAAAAATTCGGCACGACCTTTGCTTAAAACAGGACATATCGAGCGCCTGAAATTTGCCGGAACGGAAACGAATCAACATTTCGGCAAAACATAGGCCGTCGATGATTTTCCGCGACAATTTTTTGACCGTCGATGATGGTCGCTACTCCTCCTTCCCCTAATGCATACCAAATATCTAGCACAAGGAGAAGAAGGAGAAGCGACCCCTGTAGGAGATATGCCCTAGAGGCAATAATAAATGTTATTGATTATCTCCCTGTTCATAACTATGTTTATGTTCCTTGCTATAACTGCAATGATTCTCGAGTCTACAAATAAAATGAGGCTTGGAGGGAAACTCATGTGCACGTGTGGGATAATAAACGGTAAAATGTATTCCTAGTCAAGCCTCTATGACTGGCTCAAGTATTGCATGATGATCCTGTTTTCCTGATCATGGGCATGACTATGCCGGCAATTTTGAGGGCACAATTGTTGGTAGAACACTTGTGTTGAATCGACCCAAATTGTGTTATGCTATGAGATACATTCGTCATAAGTTAATGGTTAATAACACAGGAAGTTAATGTTTGCATAATTCCTTAGACCATGAGAGTATCGAGTTTCTTCATGCTTGCTTCATGAACTTTGGGGTTTGTTAAACGTCATCCGTAAATGGGTGGCTATTACGGCGGCTTACGGGTTCATGGAAAAGTATGTCAAGTAACTTGATAGCTCAAGATTGGGATTTGCTCCTCCGACGATGGAGAGATATCTCTGGGCCCTCTCGGTGTTACGGTATCCATCATCGTCTGGCCAGACACAGGTGATTTGATCACAGGGATGCCGGAACACGGGAACGAGAAAAGAGAACAATACCGGCAACGAGGTAACTGGCATAGTGGACAAGGTGTTGATCCACGGGGATGCCAACATGTCTCACCTCGGGTATTTGTAACATATCGCGAAGCAACAGGAATAGCACACGGCAACTCGAGGTTCACTCGAATATTCATTCGTGTGGGTATAGGGATCAAAATGGGTTTCCACGGCTCCGATGTTGATCATTGATCGGAAGGGGTTCCGGGTCATGTCTATGCTTCACCGAACCTATAGGGTCACACGCTTAAGGGTCATCTATCTGCTGAATACTAGACGAGGAGTCCGAGAGAAAGTCACTGGAAAAGTTTCGGAGACAACGGAAAAGTTCCGAAGAGAACACCGAAAAAGTTTTGGTAAAACCGAAAAGTTGTTTCGGATAAAACCATTGATCCAAAAAGGTTTCGGCAAGCACCGGGAATGTTTTGGAGGTTGCCAGATTGGTCTGGTAATTTCTGGAATTTTTTCGGAGAAAAAACCGAAAAAGGTTTTCGGAGCTGCCGGAATTGTTTACCGGGTAAACGAAGATGGTTTTAAATTAAACCACCATACCGGAAATGTTCCGGAGCGAGTCCAGATAATTTTAGAGGGTGCCGAAAATGTTCTGGGACCTTCCGGAATTTTTCAGAAGAAATAGTTTCAGAAAACATCTTGTCCCAGCGAGAAGGGACAAGATCCCACGGATCGTGGGGGCTGTTTTTGGGCTGTTTTTGGGGGCGCCCCCTTTAGGGGACAGCCCCCTTGTGGCTGGACAAAGTGTTGGGGGGGCCCCCCATGGTGGGGGGCAACCCCACAAATGGTGGAGAGTGTTGGGAGGAAGGTGGGGCCCCATGGGGGAACACCATGGACAAGGGAACATGTTTTCTCCATGTTTGGTGGGAACATGTTTTCCTTGTTTGGTGGGTGCATGTTTAGTGGGCTGAATTTCAGCCCCCCCTCACCCCTTCCACCACTATATAAGGAGGTGGAGAGGAGCTCTCCATCCTCACTCAAAAACTCTCATACACATGCCATGCATTATCTGGCTTCTTCTCTCCCTCCCACGAAAAGAGTTTCGTAGAGCCGAAAGGTTGTCTGGGTTCCGGTGGGAACTAGTTCTGGACGGCGAAGCCCTGCCAGATAGATGACACCATATGTGTGCAACTCTGTAGAGAGATCGTAGTTTCGGTCTTAGTTCGAGAGTGCCTCCCGAAGGGCTGTCCGTGTGACCGTCCGAGTTTTGGAGGTCCTCCCGAAGGGCTGTCCGAGTGACAGTCCGTGTTTCGGAGGTCCTCCCGAAGGGCTGTCCGCGACACCGTCCGGGGGACTGTCCGACCGCCTCCCGGAGGGCTGTCCGCGGGGCAGATGAGGGTATACATCCTCGCGGTTGGGAGGTTGTAAAATCCTAGCTGCGGGGATCTGCACCGCCGTTCGTCATCGACTCTACTTCCGCTGCGCTACGAGTCGGTAACGAATATGATCAAACCTTGTATGCAGTCTCCATAGTGGTCCTGGGCTGGTGCGTAGGTCGGAAAATTTTTGTTTTCTGCTGCGTTACCCTACAGTGGCATCAAGAGCCGTGCTATGCGTAGATGCAGGTTGCGATCTAGAATACATAGAGATGTATGGGTGTTGCATAATATAATTTTGGAGTAGATGAGATCTATTGCTGAAAATTATTTATGCGGGTAGCAGAAGAAGTCTGTTACCCGATGTTCTTGTTGCTTCCCTGAAATTTGCGTTTGCTCAATCTCGAGACAGCATGGTGGAATTTCACAAAGTTCTGGCAATCCGCGATCCTGATTGATCAAGGAAGTGCTATCAGTTCTTTGGGTTCCGCCATAGTCAAAAGAAAGATGAAATTCGCAGATGAAAGGGCAATGCAGATGTGATCTGCACGGGGGTCACGCGTATGACGAAGTTCAGTATGGGGCTCGAGATTTTATTATCTCGTGTTTCATACACCCCGCAATGTTAATCTAGCCACTTGGATTATCATGCTTGATGATGGACGTTGGTAGCTTCGATTTGTTTCGAAACCTTAGAAGCCACGTAAAATAAAATTTCGCATGAACCGATTAGAGGCGTCTAACTTGGTTTTGCAGGATGGTTTGCATGTGCATGTGATGTGGTATAGCAGTGTTCATAATAATTTGATTATGTATGAGATGGCTATATGATGTAAATTGATTTACATGACCTGCGTGTCATGATTCGGCATGATGGCTGGAGCCATATGATTGCACTTTAATGACCTGCGTGTCAACCTTATGTAATGCACTTATTTTATTAGCTATAGAGATAGCAATATTATCTTGTGCATCGACAAGGTGGTGGCAATCTTCGCGAAGGTGAACACCGACGCGAATGCCGGAGACGAAGAAATGAAAGACTTCTCCGTCAGAAAGGGCTATACCATATCATGCTATTATGAATTGCCTGAGATGTTTATCCCTTATGATGCACCCTTCTTGATTGCGCAGTAGTCGCTTTTTATTAGGGTGATCTCTCACTGAAATATCAAGTAGTTAGTGTTCTCCCGAGTGTAGCACCGTCACGGCACCTAACTTTTCGGGGCATTGCATGATCTCCATGGGTGCGAACGATTAGGGATGTGTGAGGCGGGTGAGTTGAGACATCGCAGCAAGATCACTTGGTTGTCTTGACGTTCAGGCATGAAAGTCATGAGCTCGGAACACACGCATCGAAAGATGAACAAGAATCGCATAGAGATGTGATCGGCAAGTTTGCCTACCGATTGAAGTTCACGCCATGGGTGTTCATCTCGAACCGTGACGTTGAATGGATATGCGGGTCTTGAATCACTCACAATCAATTATGAGAGATATTGATTTGAGTGGGAGCGCACTATAGAATTAACTTGTTTAATTCTCAGTGCAATTAATTTTGAACACTGTCTAAGTGTGGTTTGCATAATAGTTGTAGAATAATGGCTCGCGTTTCCACCTTCCCTGTTAAAATTGAATAGTTGTTAAATATCTGGTTAAAACTTTACGGTTGGTAACGTAATGTGAGGATTGTCCTCAAGAGTGCCGAGAAGGACTTTGTCCTATCGCATGCTTTTGGTATTCTCCCGCTAATGCTATGGATCATGTGACTCTCGTCCTTCGATCCAAAAGCTAGAATTCCTTTTCAGTCAAATACAATATGTTTGCTTCCATGAGACCCGAACTTCGAAAGTTTGGATAGTTATGTGATATTCATGGAATCTGAAAATTATTTTCAGAGATAGACAAAGGCTAAAAGATATGAGATATCCAAAGCAATGTTTGTTTGCAAACTATTAGTAAAGGAGTTTACTATGCATAAGACTGATAAGAGAGGGATCCAGGAGAACGTCTGTCATATGATGAAAGGTGAATAAAACAACAACTTAAAGAGAAAGGAAGTGTCCGAAGGGTGTTAGTAAGATTTTCACGCCTAGGAAGTCCGGGGCTAACGCCACTCTTAAGTTGGGTGCTTCTTCTGAGAGTAGGAGAATTACTGAAAGTTAAACTGTTAGAAGTATAATGGCAATAGGAAAGAAGACTGGAATATCCAGCTCATGTATGAATGTCATACAAGTTTTTGTTGTATAGAAGGCTGGTCAAAGATATAGTTCTTGGGAATTATGGTTAAACATGTTAATCACTAATTCTTGGGTATTGTGAGTTAATCACAAAGATACCCGCTCGATTGCACTCTGTTGCAACTCGATGTAAGAACTACTACGGCCTAAAAGACTAGCCAGGAATGAGGTTTAGATACACACAGGGAACATAGTAAATGTTACTATACCTTCCATTAGTGTATTCCCTATGTATTTACTTTCATAATTCATTTTAGAGTTTTACACTCTAGCCCATTGCATAAAGTATCTTGCAAGAAGGTTATTCATAAGAGAACTTTTGATGTTCGATGTTATGAATAACATAAGGGCCATACTTTCATTATGAATGAGATGTATGTTATGAATATTGATATTAATACATTGCCTCTGTATTTACTTTCATAATTCATTTAGAGTTTCATACACTCTAGCCCTTTGCATAAGGTATTTTGCAAGAAGGTTATTCATAAGAGAACTTTTGATGTTCGGTGTTATGAATAACATGAAGGGCCATGCTTCCATACAGGATGGGATGTATGCTATGAATATTTATGGTAATATGATACATCCATAACACTGACGCTAAATGTCGCAAGACTAAAAGAATACCACACAAGTGTGGCACTGCATTTGGTCACATTGGAGAAACCCGCATGGAAACTTCCATTATGATGGATTTTGAAGTCATTTGATTTTGAATCATCTGACACTTGCAACTTTCCTCTGAAAGGTGAAGTGACTGAAATACCGTTCACAGGCCATAAGGAACGAGCAAAGAACATATTGGTAATCATACATTATGATGTGTGTAGTCCAATAAATGTTGTTGCAAACAGTGGATTTGTCTACCTTCAAAAATGACTCAAGTAGATATATATTGATATTTACTTGATGAGACGTAAGCCTGGATCTTTTGAATTCATTCAAAAGGTTTTCAAAATGAAGAAGAAAATATTGTAACAAGAAAATTATGTTTCTACAATTCGATTGCAGAAAGGAATATTTGAGTTACAAGTTTAGCGAATGTCTGATGAGTTGTGAAAGGGGGTTTCATAACTTGCACCTCCCGGAACACCACTGCAAGTGGAAAGTCCGTGAAGATGTAATCAAACCATTTATGACATGGTAAGATCAAAGATGACATAAATAGATTTGCCATTATCCCTTTTAAAGAGTAATGCTTTAGAGACTGCGGCTTTTACACTGAAAAGAGATCCATCAGGTCTGTTGAAATGATGCCATGGTATGGTACGCCCAACCATGTTATATCTTTTCTTAACATTTGGAATATGGGGCTTGTGTAAAAGGTTACAAACCTATTCCAAATCAGACAAGTGCTACTTTGTAAGGTTATCCCAAGTCGTTTGGGTATTCCCCACCACTATACCGAGGCAAAGGATTTTGCCGCAAAACGGTATGCTTTTAAAGAGAATAGTTCTTACAAAAGGCGAGTGGGAGGACAGTGCAACTCGACGAGATAACCAGTATCTTTGTCATCAGATCAAAGGAAAGAAACCTTGGAAGTGATTCCGAAGTTTCCTACTGCGACTGATACGGAAGTCTCTACAATAAAATGTATGGACTTCAGTCGAACTTGCAGCTGAACCTCGTAGGCAAGGCTCGTGCAAACCTCTCAGGTGCGCTAACGAGATATTGTTGTTGGACAACAGTATACCTACAATACACAAGGAAGCTGTGATGGGCCCTGACTCCGGAATTGGCTAAATGCCAATACAATCCGAGATAGTTTCCATATAAGTGATTCAAGATTAAAACCTTGATACACCTTTCGGAAGACTTAGAGTCTAACGAATATTTATGGAACTAAAAACTGATACGGATAAAAATGTTTTATCCATAAAGCTCGACTTGTTGAAATAACAAGTTCAAGGAGTTGACTACGATGAGGTTGTTTCACCGTAGCGATGCTTGAAGTCGGTTCGGGTTGAACTAGCAGTTAATACATATTTCAATCATGAGATATGAAACATGGATGACAAAGGGACTTCCATCCGATGGAAATGAAACCTAGGACTTATATGTGATACAGTCCAAAGTAATTTGTCGATCCAGAGGATGCTAGTAAGTATGCAAACTTCAGAGTTCCAGCGATGGACAGAAGAGAGCAAAGTGGAGTTGGAATCTTCGTTTTTGATGAAATGGTCAAAAGAGTTTGACTTCATCGAATGGGTATCGAAGATGCTTGTGATTCAAGAAAGTAAGTGGGAGCATAATAATATTTCTAAAAACCGTGTGTACTTGACACATTGTTAATTGGAAATAAATTTCTTGACACGAATTAGGACTTCATTTGAAAATAGTTTTTCGATGAAGTGCTTAGGCTAAAATGGCCTCAATATTAGGCATGATGATCTATGGAGATAGATTTACCAAAATGGGGCTAAGCAATGAATACATATTGACAAGATGCTAAAATTTTTTAGCATTTAAAACGCCAAGGAGTGATTCTTGCCGAAGTCACATGGAAAGAGTTTTTGCAAGACTCGGTGTCCCAAAACACTGATGAGTAAAATACATGATGGAGATTCCACACACTCTTGTGTTTGGATTAATCATGTATTCCATGGTATGTAAAACCAACCAGATATGTCCAATACTCCAAAGTTGTTGCGAGTATATATACCATAGTGATCAAAGTACTGATCATGGGACAACAGTGAAAGATGTCATTGAGTACTAGAGCAGTACTGATGACATGTTTTCTCGCAAACGGAGATCATGAAGAGTTCGTTGTAAAAGGTTACATCGATACAGTCTTCATCAATGCTCCATGCGATTTTCGATTTAAATTGAGGGTTTTGTGTGATACACAATATGGTGGCACGGTAGTTGGAAATTGTTCCAAACAAGATACTGTGGCGAATTCTATAACAAAGGCTAAGTATGTTGACGCTTGAGAAGCGACAAAGAAGTTGTTGAATCGTATAGTTCATTCATGAACTTAGTATGGTTCCAAGAAGGCTTTGGTCTATGGGACACTATAGCAGATAGTTGCTCCATAGCTCAGTCTGAGGAATCAGGTTTCGACCAATGATTCACACATATGCAAAGCCAAGTTCACACAAAATATGAATTTTGTGAAAGCGTGAAAACGCGAGGATATGCAAAGTTACACACGGAGCTGAAGTTGTCAGATCCGTTGGACATCAGGCTATACCACATGCGAAGCATATTTTACACCAGTATGCCATAGGTGTAAAGTGCAATAGCACTGACTAGATTATTGACTCTAGTGCAAGTGGGAGTCTGTAGGAGATATGCCCTAGAGGCAATAATAAATGTTATTGATTATCTCCCTGTTCATAATTATGTTTATGTTCCATGCTATAACTGCAATGATTCTCGAGTCTACAAATAAAACGAGGCTTGGAGGGAAACTCATGTGCACGTGTGGGATAATAAACGGTAAAATGTATTCCTAGTCAAGCCTCTATGACTGGCTCAAGTATTGCATGATGATCCTGTTTTCCTGATCATGGGCATGACTATGCCGGCAATTTTGAGGGCACAATTGTTGGTAGAACACTTGTGTTGAATCGACCCAAATTGTGTTATGCTATGAGATACATTCGTCATAAGTTAATGGTTAATAACACAGGAAGTTAATGTTTGCATAATTCCTTAGACCATGAGAGTATCGAGTTTCTTCATGCTTGCTTCATGAACTTTGGGGTTTGTTAAACGTCATCCGTAAATGGGTGGCTATTACGGCGGCTTACGGGTTCATGGAAAAGTATGTCAAGTAACTTGATAGCTCAAGATTGGGATTTGCTCCTCCGACGATGGAGAGATATCTCTGGGCCCTCTCGGTGTTACGGTATCCATCATCGTCTGGCCAGACACAGGGTGATTTGATCACAGGGATGCCGGAACACGGGAACGAGAAAAGAGAACAATACCGGCAACGAGGTAACTGGCATAGTGGACAAGGTGTTGATCCACGGGGATGCCAACATGTCTCACCTCGGGTATTTGTAACATATCGCGAAGCAACAGGAATAGCACACGGCAACTCGAGGTTCACTCGAATATCCATTCGTGTGGGTATAGGGATCAAAATGGGTGTCCACGGCTCCGATGTTGATCATTGATCGGAAGGGGTTCCGGGTCATGTCTATGCTACACCGAACCTATAGGGTCACACGCTTAAGGGTCATCTATCTGCTGAATACTAGACGAGGAGTCCGAGAGAAAGTCACTGGAAAAGTTTCGGAGACAACGGAAAAGTTCCGGAGAGAACACCGAAAAAGTTTCGGTAAAACCGAAAAGTTGTTTCGGATAAAACCATTGATCCAAAAAGGTTTCGGCAAGCACCGGGAATGTTTTGGAGGTTGCCAGATTGGTCTGGTAATTTCTGGAATTTTTTCGGAGAAAAAACCGAAAAAGGTTTTCGGAGCTGCCGGAATTGTTTACCGGGTAAACGAAGATGGTTTTAAATTAAACCACCATACCGGAAATGTTCCGGAGCGAGTCTAGATAATTTTAGAGGGTGCTGGAAATGTTCTGGGACCTTCCGGAATTTTTCAGAAGAAATAGTTTCAGAAAACATCTTGTCCCAGCGAGAGGGGACAAGATCCCACGGATCGTGGGGGCTGTTTTTGGGCTGTTTTGGGGGGCGCCCCCTTTAGGGGACAGCCCCCTTGTGGCTGGACAAAGTGTTGGGGGGGCCCCCATGGTGGGGGGCAGCCCCCACAAATGGTGGAGAGTGTTGGGAGGAAGGTGGGGCCCCATGGGGGAACACCATGGACAAGGGAACATGTTTTCTCCATGTATGGTGGGAACATGTTTTCCTTGTTTGGTGGGTGCATGTTTAGTGGGCTGAATTTCAGCCCCCCCTCACCCCTTCCACCACTATATAAGGAGGTGGAGAGGAGCTCTCCATCCTCACTCAAAAACTCTCATACACATGCCATGCATTATCTGGCTTCTTCTCTCCCTCCCACGAAAAGAGTTTCGTAGAGCCGAAAGGCTGTCTGGGTTCCGGTGGGAACTAGTTCTGGACGGCGAAGCCCTACCGGATAGATGACACCGTATGTGTGCAACTCTGTAGAGAGATCGTAGTTTCGGTCTTAGTTCGAGAGTGCCTCCCGAAGGGCTGTCCGTGTGACCGTCCGAGTTTTGGAGGTCCTCCCGAAGGGCTGTCCGAGTGACAGTCCGTGTTTCGGAGGTCCTCCCGAAGGGCTGTCCGCGACACCGTCCGGGGGACTGTCCGACCGCCTCCCGGAGGGCTGTCCGCGGGGCAGATGAGGGTATACATCCTCGCGGTTGGGAGGTTGTAAAATCCTAGCTGCGGGGATCTGCACCGCCGTTCGTCATCGACTCTACTTCCGCTGCGCTACGAGTCGGTAACGAATATGATCAAACCTTGTATGCAGTCTCCATAGTGGTCCTGGGCTGGTGCGTAGGTCGGAAATTTTTTGTTTTCTGCTGCGTTACCCTACAACCCCCACGACAACAGTCGGCATTCTTCTTCTCTCATATATGGTGGACACTCCCTCACCGATTTTTCGACCGTCGATGATGGTCGCTACTCCTCCTTCCCCTAGTGCATACCAAATACCTAGCACAAGGAGAAGAAGGAGAAGCGACCCCCACGACAACAGTCGGCATTCTTCTTCTCTCATATATGGTGGACACTCCCTCACCGATTTTTCGACCGTCGATGATGGTCGCTACTCCTCCTTCCCCTAGTGCATACCAAACAGTAAAAAAAACTAAAAAACATTTCTATATCTTTTTTATATCTAACATTTATCTAGCTATAACTAAAAGTATAAAAAACTAAAAAATATTCATCTAACATTTATATATGTAACATTTCATCTAACATTCATCTAAACTACACTTAGCAAAATTAACGTGCTTCTTCATGCAATTTTCATTTAACCATACTACACTTAGCGAAATACAAGATTTATACACAAGATGAATACACAACTCAAAAAATGAACCATATTAACCATACTACAGTTAGAAACAATATCTGCTCCTAATCCTCCATTTCTCAAACAAAATTAGCAAGATTTAGATGATTTGGCCCCTGTCTAACTACAACATATCCATACAAATCTATCCATACATTCATCAACACACCTCTATTAATTTCTGCCATACAGTCATGCATCAACACATATCCACACAATTTATTCATCCATACAAAATTTCAAACAAAGTGATGAACTAGGGTTCCTGCCATGAATCCATCCATCCATCCATCCATGAATCCATCCATCCATCCATTTGGAGAAGAGGGGGAGGAGGGGGGGTGCTACCGAGGGGCGGCGACGACCAGGAGGGCTCGATCGGCTGTGCGCGGCGACGAGGAGCGGGCTCGGGGGCGGCGATGCTCGGGGAGGACGGCGAGGAGGTCCGGCGACGGTCAGCGGGCTAGGGGACGGCTCGGGTCAGGGCGTCGCGGCAGCCTGGCGGCAGCGTGCGGTGGTTCGGCGTCGGGGCAGAGGAGCGAGAGAGAAAGAAGATTGGGGAGGAAGAAGAAAATTTTCTAGGTCGTGCTTATATACTAGCACTTTTAGTCCCGGTTGGTACCACCAACCGGGACTAAAGCCCTTTGCTTCCCGCCCTTTCGGCTGCTGAAAAGGAGCTTTAGTCCCGGTTGGTGGCTCCAACTGGGACTAAAGGGGGGCCTTTAGTCCCGGTTGGAGCCACCAACCGGGACTAAATGTCTGGTGGCGCGGTGCAGCACAAGTTTAGTCCCACCTCGCTTGGCGAGAGGTGCGAACACCAGTTTATAAGCCCCGCCGCGGCAACTGGTTCGAGCTCCTCTCTTTAGCAGGCCTATTGGGCCTATCAAACCTGTCCTGCCCTGTGGTCCCAACTAGACCGTGCGGGCCTGCATCCTGGCCCAACCAGTTGTTTGGTTTCTAGTCGTATGCAGGCCGTGTCGGCCCAGTAGGTGGGCTTTATTTTAATTTATTTATTTTCCATTTTTTTTGTTTTCTGCTTTATTTATTTTCTTTTGTTTCTGAGTTGTTTTTCCCTTTAGGTCACAAAAATTCTAAACTTTCTGTTAGTGCCAGTATTTTTCGCTTTAGGTCACAAAAATGAAATGGTAGTAGTTTTCAAATCAGTAAATGCATGAAAAATAGCAAATGAAGTCAGAAAGGGTTGAAAATTGATGACGTGGCTTCGAATGGTGCATACTGAACACACAAAAAGTCTGGAGTTGAAATAAGTTTAAAAAAATGAAATGCCTTTGTAACAGACGAGTTTTCGTCTGAAACCCTGATACTTCGAAAGAGATTGTCCATTTCGTACACGAAGTGGATCTAGTTTTTGCCGTAACCCTCTCAACTTTTTAGCACATGCTATGTGGGTGAAATGATGATACCATGCCAACTTTCAACCTTTTCTGATTGTGATTTGTAGTGCTTTTCAATTTCAGGGTCATTTAGCTGAAAAAAATCAGTAAATGCATGAAAAATAGCAAATGAAGTCAGAAAGGGTTGAAAATTGATGACGTGGCTTCGAATGGTGCATACTGAACACACAAAAAGTCTGGAGTTGAAATAAGTTTAAAAAAATGCAATGCCTTTGTAACAGACGAGTTTTCGTCTGAAACCCTGATACTTCGAAAGAGATTGTCCATTTCGTACACGAAGTGGATCCAGTTTTTGCCGTAACCCTCTCAACTTTTTAGCACATGCTATGTGGGTGAAATGATGATACCATGCCAACTTTCAACCTTTTCAGATTGTGATTTGTCGTGCTTTTCAATTTCTGGGTCATTTAGCTGAAAAAAATCAATAAATGCATGAAAAATAGCAAATGAAGTCAGAAAGGGTTGAAAATTGATGACGTGGCTTCGAATGGTGCATACTGAACACACAAATTGTTTTGAACTAAATGACCCTGAAATTAAAAAGCACCACAAATGAACTCTGAAATGGTTGAAAATTGGCATGGTATCATCATTTCACCCACATAGCATGTGCCAAAAGGTTGAGAGGGTTACGGCCAAAACTGGATGCACTTCGTGTACAAAATGGACAATCTCTTTCGAAGTATCAGGGTTTCGGACGAAAACTCATCTGTTACAAAAGGATTTCAAATTTTTTTAACTTATTTCAACTCCAGACTTTTTGTGCATTCAATATGAACCATTAGAAGCCACATCCTAAAATTTCAACTCTATCTAACTTCATTTGCTATTTTTCATGCATTTAATGAATTGTTTTGAGCTAAATGACCCTGAAATTAAAAAGCACCACAAATGAACTCTGAAATGGTTGAAACTTGGCATGGTATCATCATTTCACCCGCATAGCATGTGCTAAAAAGTTGAGAGGGTTACGGCAAAAACTGGATGCACTTCGTGTACAAAATGGACAATCTCTTTCGAAGTATCAGGGTTTCGGACGAAAACTCGTCTGTTACAAAAGGATTTCAAATTTTTTAAATTATTTCAGTTAGTATTGTTTAACTTATTTCAATTTTTTAGCTAATATTTTAGTTGATTCTTTTTAGATAAAAGTGTTCGCCATTGCAAACACTACTCGTCGTCCGGATCAGAATACCCCCAAGTAGCAGACCCATGGGGCACTAGTGGTGGTACTAGCGGTACAATCTTCATCACATACATCACAATGCTTCAGAAAGCTTGCTCACATCTTTACCTAATAATAAAGCAAATTGGGTTTCTGGTTGTCCGTCGTGGCACTTTTGCAAAAAAGCCCCTGGTGTTTTGGCAATTCAACCCGCAGTCCTCGGTGTTAAGAAAAAACGGTTCGTGATTTATTTTTTGCCTGCGGATCGAGCGGCGGCGCTCCCAATCGGATCGGGAGCGGGACGACGGCGGCCAGCACATGAAGGGCGCGGGCGGCGCGCTGCCCGGGCTGCGAGAGGAGGAGCAGGAGGAGAGGCGTGGCGCGTGGCCGTATGCGTCGGACGCGCGCGCTCGCCCGTAGTCAACGCGGACGCAGCGGCCGTCCATGGCGGCTCAGGTTGATGCAGGAGGACGAGTGGAGGAGCTCGCGAGAGCCGGCACCGGGAATGAAGCGGAGGCGGATGGATCTGGCGATTCTGCAGAGAGTAGTTTGGCAGCATCGGCGGCGGCGGCGGTGGTGGCTCGGAGCACTGTCAGGCGACGAGGGCGTCTCGGGAGCACGAACGCGTCGGCTGTTGGGCAAGAGCCTAGAGAAGGGATGGTACGGACGAGCACCTCTACGACGCCGCCGCCATCACGGCCGGTGCTCGTCGCTCAACTCCTCTTCTCCCTCCTCCAGTCTCATCCTCGAGCTTCCTCACCCGAAGTCAACACACAGGAGGGAGCGGACGCTGCTGCTTGCCTGGATCCGGACGGCTGCTCTATATGTTGTGCGCTGCTGGTGTGCTTCTATTAGCTGCCTATTATACTGCTGCTTGTTGTTTGTTGATTGATGCTGCTGCTGCTACTACTACTTTGATGCAGCTGCTACTGATCTGATGTGGAGGACATGCATGGGCGGACGGCGAGCGAGCAGAGGATTTATCTGGGACCTGAATTTGACAGATAAAAGCTGGTATGTTTGCTGCTGGTTGGCTTCATGTTATGCTATATTGCGTTATGGAGAGGTACAGAGGTTAAAATATTGATTCCTTGACCCCCCTTCCTACGGTTCATGATTGGCAATTAATCTGTCTATGGGCTGGAGGAAGAGATTGAGATGCTAAAAAGGGATAAAAATGTTCTAATGCAGGAGCTTGTCAGGCTGAGACAGCAACAGCAAACCACTGACCATCAACTGCAGACTTTGGGCAAGCATCTTCACGGAATGGAGCAACGATAGAAACAAATGATGTCTTTCCTGGCTAAAGCAATGCAGAGTCCTGGCTTCCTAGCGCAGTTTGTACAGCAGAACGAAAACAACAAAAGAAGAATAGTAGCTGCGAACAAGTAAAGGAGGCTACCTAAGCAAGATGATGGCCTGAACTCTGAAAGTGCATTGTTGGATGGCCAGATAATCAAGTATCAGCCTATGATCAATGAAGCAGCCAAAGCAATGCTGAGGAAGATTACAGCAGGATACCTCCCCACACAGACTTTAATCTATGGGCAATTCAGATAATTTGCTACTGGAGAACTGTATGCCAAGTGAACAAACTTTTGACAGCTCTTCATCAACCCGGAATTTTGCAGTCACCCTTGCAGAGGTCCCAGGCAACTCAGGCATGCCATATATGCCCACGAGCTCTGGACTTTCAGCAATTTGTTCATCGTCAACTCCCCCTGAGATGCAGTGTCCAATTCTGGGCAACAACAACTACTACAGTGTCTACTCGGCAAGTTCCCTTACCACAGTATCTTTTTTTATGCCAGCAAAAAATCCTTTTACAAGCAAAGCCAGCAAGGCGGGGGTGGCGGCGGTGGAGTTGGGCTTCGCCCGAGTCGCCCTCCCTAGAGAGCGACGCGAGCGGTCGGTTCTCGCAGCATAGCTATTTGAGATATGCAACTACAGTATTATCAGTCCTTTCATGTCTCTGAAACGGGGCTTTACATTTTGTGTGTTCTTATTGTACATCAATAACAAGAGCAGAGGAAGGCAACAAGTTGATGCATCTGAGTTCTTGGAACTAAAGCATAATACAATGAAAGGTAACAGTATGATACAGTCGATACTTGCTTGACCCATGTGAAGCTGAAAGTGTTTTCTTACATCCCATGTTTGTTGATCTAATTCTATTCACAGGTAATTTCTTTATGACACCTCACACAGAAACTACTGACGAAACTGGAAAAAAATGACACCTCACACAGAAACTACTGACGAAACTGAATAAAATGGCACTTAACAATGAAACTACTGAAACTGAAGAAGCAAATCATCATGTGAGGAAAACTGAGACTTGAGACTAAGAATAAGAATGAATAAAGCTCACACAAGATAATAAGTGACTGAAATAAAAAAATAAAGAAACATGACTGACTTTACAAGAAAAGATGTACTGAGAAAGACACAGAAGTATGGAAAATAATAAATTTTGACTGATAAGCACTAAAGTAGTGCACAATCAGGAAAGATGGGAAACTACGGACACTGAGTGACAAGTAATCTAATGGAGACTGATGGCTAATAACTGATGCTAAAAATGAGCTAACTGAGCGACACCGGCGGCAAGCTCTATGACCGGCTACACGCGCCCATAGGTGCCCGCAAAAAAAATCAGGAGCGTTCCTGATGAACTAAGCTATCACAAACATTCCTGGCCAAAACACTCTATGACCAGCGACCATGACGATGAACTGAATCGAACTGGGAGAGGCAAATCACATCGAGCAACACAGGGACAAATTGGCAGAGCGATAACAGCGGGGAAACAGGGAAAAATACCTTGCACCCCAACGCCGCCGGCGACTACTACCTCCCCGACCGACATGCACTTGTTGGCGGTGAGCATGATGGGAGAGCTCCGTCGAGCTCCTCGCCAGACCAACATCTCCCGTACCTGCGGCCGTCCCTGAAGCACGCCTCCCGCATTCAAGCGCACCTTGCCGGGACAAGCCGCGCGCCATCGCCACCTGGCCGACCTGCCGCTAATCACCGGCGAGGAGCCCCCTTCTCTCCGCCTTCCCTCCGCCAATCCCTTCCTCAGCCAAGACAAAAGCAGCCGCCCCCCACCAACTGAATAGAAAATTCGAGACCCAGGACCCGCAAACCCGAAAAGCTGAACGATAAAAAAAATTATGATAGGACGACTCGGTACGCGGAGACTGAGGACAAACCAGTGCGCAGAGATTGGTGCGGATCTACGGACAAAAAAAACGGCCTGGGCCGAATTTAAAATCAGACGTCTGAAAAATAGTAAAACTGTAATTTTATCGCCCATTGCAAAGCACGGGCATTTGTACTAGTCATACTAAATATTCTTACACACAAACCGTACTTAAACAGGGACATAATAGAAATAATAGTTCAGATATCCATTACAGAAAGTACTGCATAATTGAAGATACCAATCCTACTCTTTCGGATTGCAAACCTACTCGTCCGAATCAGGAGACCCATGGGGCACTGGTGGTGGTACTAGCGGTACGAGGTGACGCTGCCCATAATTGAAGATTCGAATCCTGCGGTACAACTCGTATGCAACGTACCCATCTATTGCTGCATACTCAATGTTGATACGGTCAAGTGGGGTCTTCTCCCAATGTTGGTGCCCTGACTTGGGGAATTTTTTCTTCATACTAGCGTAGTGCTCGTCGATCAGGGCGGCTGCCATATCAGCCATTGAAGTCTTGTCATGCTCAAGCCTGAACCTGTCCTGAAGATCAATGTGGCATTCAGCTGGTATCTCAATACCCCAGGTGCGCCTCATCTTGATCTTGTCATTCGTTATATCAACGCTAGCAAAATATATGCCGCTGCGAAGGAACTCCATGAGTTTTGGACAGTGCTTGTCACTACTGCAACAACAAAATGGAACAAATGTGTTAAATACTGCTGCAACAAGTATATTTTAGAACAAGTATAATAAGAATCATAACAAGTATATTTTAGAACAACTATAATAAGAATCATAACAAGTATATTTCGGCACAAGTATAATAAGAATCATAACAAGTATAATAAGAATAACCATAACAAGTATAATTTAGAACAAGTATATAATAAGAATCATAACAAGTATAATTCGGAACAAGTATAATAAGAATCATAACAAAGGAAAATTCCTATGCATTTCCTATCCTATGAATCAAAAGAAGCCCCTAAACTATGACATGTTCTCCCACGATGGCCAATATATATATGCAACTACAAGCAAAATTCTTATGCAATTTTCCTATCCTATTCCTATCCTCCTATTCCTATTCCTATGCAATTTTCCTAATCCTCCTATTCCTATGCAATTTTCTATTCCTATGCAATTTTCCTATGAATCAAAGAAAAAGCCCCAATTTTCCGATGAATCAAAGAGAAGCCCCAATTTTCCTATGAAGCAAAGAAAAGACCCAATTTTCCTATGCATTTTTCCTATGAATCAAGGAAACTATGACATGTTCTTGACATTCCCAATCCTCCTATTCCTATATGCAATTTTCCTATCCTATGAATCAAAGAAAAGCCCCGATTAAAACTATGACAAGTTCCGTATTACCTTGCCCACTGGAAGACCATGACATGTTGCTTCAAACAAAGTTGGACGACGGCAACATTACGACCATCGGCCGTGTACTCGAGATCGAGGCCCATGAACTTGTGTTTTTCCTCTTGAAGCCATTCCTCGAACATGGAAAGAAAACCCTCGACTTTGGCGCTGTCGTTCGTGTAGACGACATGGAGATTGGTCGTGCCATGTGCGAGCACGTTCCCGTAGCGAGTTCGTGGATTCATGGTGGAGGATGGGGAAGAAGAGAGGAGAGGGAGACGAACAGAAATGGTGGCCGGTCGCGTTACTGTAGCGTTTCCCGCCCTTTGCTTCCCGCCCTTTCGGCTGCTGAAAAGGAGCTTTAGTCCCGGTTGGTGGCTCCAACCGGGACTAAAGGGGGGCCTTTAGTCCCGGTTGGAGCCACCAACCGGGACTAAATGTCTGGTGGCGCGGTGCAGGACAAGTTTAGTCCCACCTCGCTTGGCGAGAGGTGCGAACACCAGTTTATAAGCCCCGCCGCGGCAACTGGTTCGAGCTCCCCTCTTTAGCAGGACTATTGGGCCTATCAAACCTGTCCTGCCCTGTGGTCCCTACTAGACCGTGCGGGCCTGCATCCTGGCCCAACCAGTTGTTTGGTTTCTAGTCGTATGCAGGCCGTGTCGGCCCAGTAGGTGGGCTTTTTTTAATTTATTTATTTTCCATTTTTTTTGTTTTCTGCTTTATTTATTTTCTTTTGTTTCTGAGTTGTTTTTCCCTTTAGGTCACAAAAATTCTAAACTTTCTGTTAGTGCCAGTATTTTTCGCTTTAGGTCACAAAAATGAAATGGCAGTAGTTTTCAAATCAGTAAATGCATGAAAAATAGCAAATGAAGTCAGAAAGGGTTGAAAATTGATGACGTGGCTTCGAATGGTGCATACTGAACACACAAAAAGTCTGGAGTTGAAATAAGTTTAAAAAAATGAAATGCCTTTGTAACAGACGAGTTTTCGTCTGAAACCCTGATACTTCGAAAGAGATTGTCCATTTCGTACACGAAGTGGATCCAGTTTTTGCCGTAACCCTCTCAACTTTTTAGCACATGCTATGTGGGTGAAATGATGATACCATGCCAACTTTCAACCTTTTATGATTGTGATTTGTAGTGCTTTTCAATTTCAGGGTCATTTAGCTGAAAAAAATCAGTAAATGCATGAAAAATGGCAAATGAAGTTAGAAAGGGTTGAAAATTGATGACGTGGCTTCGAATGGTGCATACTGAACACACAAAAAGTCTGGAGTTGAAATAAGTTTAAGAAAATGAAATGCCTTTGTAACAGACGAGTTTTCGTCTGAAACCCTGATACTTCGAAAGAGATTGTCCATTTCGTACACGAAGTGGATCCAGTTTTTGCCGTAACCCTCTCAACTTTTTAGCACATGCTATGTGGGTGAAATGATGATACCATGCCAACTTTCAACCTTTTCTGATTGTGATTTGTAGTGCTTTTCAATTTCAGGGTCATTTAGCTGAAAAAAATCAGTAAATGCAAGAAAAATAGCAAATGAAGTCAGAAAGGGTTGAAAATTGATGATGTGGCCTCGAATGGTGCATACTGAACACACAAAAAGTCTGGAGTTGAAATAAGTTTAAGAAAATGAAATGCCTTTGTAACAGACGAGTTTTCGTCTGAAACCCTGATACTTCGAAAGAGATTGTCCATTTCGTACACGAAGTGGATCGAATGGAGTTGGAGAAATGAAATGTCTTTGTAACACTTTCCCCAAAACAAACGGTTTCCCCTGCATGCAGCCCGACGGTGGCTCATGAGTGCCCGCATATCAAATGCACCGTCGGGCTGCATGCAGGGAATCCGAATGATTTGTATATACCAAATGAACTACAATATGAGTACACACTGAGTGTCGAACATGTCCTAGAGGTGGTCTATATATAGGGTCGTGTGGCTCACGAAGTGGTCGTGGTAGTAGTGCTGATCCAACAGCTCACAAGCCCTCAAAAGAAACACACCCCTGATCCAATGACTCACAAGCGCTTGAAAGAAACACACGATCCGTGTGCTTCTTCCTGATTAGTGTTTTTCAATTTCAGGGTCATTTAGCTCAAAAAACTTAGTAAATGCATGAAAAATAGCAAATGAAGTCTGTAGTTGAATGACCCTGAAATTGAAAAGCAGTACAAATGAACTCTGAAAAGGTTGAAACTTGGAATGGTATCATCATTTCACCCACATAGCAGGTGCTAAAAAGTTGAGAGGGTTACGACAAAAACTGGATGCACTTCGTGTACAAACTGGCCTATCTCGGCTACTCATTAGAGAAGAAAGTGATGATGGTGAAGCCTATCACATCCCAGAGTGGGATTTTGGGGTATAAAACTTTTTCTTCGTGTGTGTCCCTTTGCGCCGTAACCATAGACAATCTTCATCATTTAACAGGATGCTTGGGTCAGTCTTCACTGTGAAGGGAGGAATTTCATGAAACAAGTGGTGGACACGTGAAGACGGAGACGCCACGCTCACCGCCAACAGACCCGCGGCGCGGTAAAAAGGACAAAGGTGTACACTACAAAAGGGATTGATATATAAAAACAAAAAGTATAGCAATTTCATTATAGGACATCAACGGAGGAATACTCCGAAAACCCATACACTCTCATGGTCGTGTAGGAGGATGGACCTCACGACCATGAGATAGTGTATGGGCATATGGATGAATTCCTCCGTGTACACCCTTTACTGAGTTTGCTATGCTACGGTAAGTCCACGCTGGCCCCTGCTTGTAAACACCTCTAGACTTCCTTCGGCCAGCGAGGTGGGACTAAAATTGTACGGCCACCCTAATTCATACAGGGGATCTTTCGTCCCGGTTGGTATGTCCAACCGGGACTAAAGGGGGGCCTTTAGTCCCGGTTGGTGATACAAACCGGGACTAAAGGGGCTCGTGGGGGCCCCAGCTGACACCAGCCTGCCACCACCCCTTTAGTCCCGGTTCGTGTTACGAACCGGGACTAAAGGTCCGGAACGAACCGCGACTAATGATGCCCGTCCCGAACCGGGACTAATGGTCACATTAGTGCCGGTTCAAAACAAGACCGGGACTAATTCTTTGGACAAAAGGTCCGTTTTCTACTAGTGGCTGTTCGTTAGGGAAACTATCATCAATAGGTAGTGGGTCATCAAGAATATTTTCTAACCTAGACAAGTTGTCAGCTACGGGGTTCTCGGCTCCTTTCCTATCAACGATGTGTAAGTCAAATTCTTGGAGCAAGAGAACCCACCTAATGAGTCTAGGTTTAGCATATTTCTTTTCCATAAGGTATTTTATAGCAGCATGATTAGAGTGAACAATGACTTTGGAATCAACAATATAGGATCTAAATTTATCACAAGCAAACACAACTGCTAAAAATTATTTTTCAGTAGTAGCATAGTTTCGTTGGGCACTGTCTAGAGTTTTACTAGCATAATGGATAACATTCAATTTCTTATCAACTCTTTGTCCTAGAACAGCACCAACAGCATAATCACTAGCATCACACATAATTTCAAAAGGCAAGTTCCAATCAGGTGGTTGAACGATAGGTGCAAAGGTTAAGGCTTTCTTGAGTGTTTCAAAGGCTTCCACACAATCATCATCAAAAACAAAAGGAATATCCTTTTGCAAAAGATTAGTAAGAGGCCTAGAAATTTTAGAGAAGTCTTTAATGAACCTCCTATAAAAACCAGCATGACCAAGGAAACTTCGAATACCTTTAATGTCTTTAGGACATGGCATTTTCTCAATTACATCAACTTTAGCTTTGTCCACCTCAATACCTCGTTCAGATATTTTATGCCCCAAGACAATGCCTTCATTAACCATAAAGTGGCACTTCTCCCAATTCAAGACAAGATTAGTTTGTTCACATCTCTGCAAAACTCGATCAAGGTTGCTTAAGCAATCACCAAAAGAAGTTCCATAAACGGAAAAATCATTGATGAAAACCTCCACAATCTTTTCACAAAAATCAAAGAATATAGCAGTCATACATCTTTGAAACATAGCAGGTGCATTGCATAAACCAAAAGGCATACGTCTATAAGCATAGGTTTCAAAAGGGCAAGTAAAGGTAGTTTTCTCTTGATCGGGTTGTGACACAGGTATTTGAGAGAAACCAGAATATCCATCTAGGAAACAAAAGTGTGTGTGCTTAGATAGTCTCTCTAACATTTGATCAATGAACGGTAGAGGGTAATGATCTTTTCTAGTAGATTTATTTAATTTCCTAAAATCAATTACCATTCTATAGCCAGTAACAATTCTTTGTGGAATGAGTTCATTCTTATCATTAGGAACAACGGTAATACCTCCTTTCTTAGGGACACAATGAACGGGACTTACCCATCTACTATCAGCTATGGGATAGATTATACCTGCGTCCAAAAGCTTTAATATTTCGGTTCTTACCACTTCTTTCATCTTAGGATTCAATCGCCGTTGGTGATCAACAACGGGTTTAGCATCAGGTTCCATATTGATCTTGTGCTGACATAGAGTGGGACTAATGCCCTTAAGATCATCAAGAGTATATCCAATAGCAGCCCGGTGCTTCCTTAGAACTTTTAATAATCTTTCTTCTTCATGTTCTGAAAGGTTAGCACTAATAATAACATGATATATGTTTTTCTCATCAAGATAAGCATACTTCAAAGTGTCAGGCAATTGTTTCAATTCAAACACAGGATCACCTTTAGGTGGAGGAGGACCTCCAAGAGTTTCAATAGGCAAATTGTGTTTCAAGAGAGGTTGTTGTTCGAAGAAAATTTGATCTATTTCATTTCTTTCACGCAAATGCATATCATTTTCATGGTCGAGCAAATATTGTTCTAATGGATCAGTAGGAGGTGCGGCAATAGAAGCAAGACCAATTATTTCATCCTTATTAGGTAACGCTTTATCACGAGGTTGTCTACTAAACTTCGAAAAATTAAACTCATGAGACACATTACCAAAACTGACACCGACAGTTTGTTTTTCACAATCTATCTTAGCATTGACGGTGCCCAAGACAGGTCTACCAAAGATAATGGGACAAAAGTCATCTTGTGGGGAACCAGGGACTAGAAAATCAGTAGGATATTTTACTTTCCCACACAAGACTTCAACATCTCTAACAATCCCAAGTGGTGTGATAGTGTCTCTATTAGCAAGTTAAATAGTGACATCAATGTCTTCCATTTCAGCAGGTGCTATTTCATCCATGATTTCTTGGTATAAGGTAAAAGGGATAGCACTCACACTAGCAATTATATCACATAAACCATGATAGCAATGATCTCCTATTTTGACTGAGACAACAGGCAAGCCTTCTATGGGTCTATGTTTATCCTTTTCATCAGGTTTAGCAATTCTAGCAGCTTCATCACAGAAGTAGATAACATGCCCATCAATATTTTCTACCAAGAGATCTTTAACCATAGCAACACTAGGTTCTACTTTAATTTGCTCAGGGGGTTTAGGTGCTCTTATATTACTGTTACGAACCACAATTGATACATTAACATGTTCCTTTATCCTAACAGGGAAAGGTGGTTTTTCAATATAAGCAGTAGGCACAACATGATCAACATTGTAAAAGATGGTTTCTTCTTTAGCTATGACCGGTTCTTTAATTTCTTCCTTAATAGGGGGATGATATTTAAACCACTTCTCCTTAGGGAGATCAACGTGAGTAGCAAATGCTTCACATAAAGAGGCTACTATCTCAGAGTCAAGTTCATATTTAGTGCTAAACTTGTGAAAAGTATCGGTATTCATAAAACATTTAACACAATCAAATTCAAGATTTATACCTGACTCATTACCTTCGTCGAGTTCCCAATCTTCAGAGTTGTGTTTAATTCTTTCTAAGAGATCCCACTTGAATTCAATAGTCTTCATCATATAAGAACCAACACAATAAGTATCGATCATGGATTGATCATTATGAGAAAGCCGAGCATAAAAATTATGAATGATAACTTCCCTCAGAATGTCATGATTGGGGCTTGAATATAACATTGACTTAAGCCTCCCCCAAGCTAGAGCGATACTTTCTCCTTCACGAGGCCAAAAATTATATATATAATTCCGATCATGATGAACTAGATGCATGGGATAAAACTTTTGGTGAAATTTCAATTGCAAACGATTCCGGTTCCATGATCCAAGATCATCACATAGCCTATACCATGTAAATGCTTTTCCCTCCAAAGATAAAGGGAAAACCTTCTTCTTAACTTCACCTCCGGGTAAACCTGCAAGCTTAATTAATCCACAAATCTCGTTCACATATAAAAGGTGCATATCAGGATGTTCAGTTCCATCTCCTGCATAAGGTTTAGCAAGCAGTTTTTCTAGCATACCCGAAGGAATTTCATAAGTAACATTTTCAGTAGATGCTGTACGTTGAGGGGTAACTAATTGTGGTTCCGGTCGAGGTGAAGATACCCCGAACAAACCCCTCAAAGGATTGTTCTCCATAGTAGCAAGTAGCAATAAATTTCAGCACGTAGTATAAGTTTTTCCTTACCGATTTCCACCTACCAAGAGCGCTTCACTCCCTGGCAACGGCGCCAGAAAAGAGTCTTGATGACCCACAAGTATAGGGGATCAATCGTAGTCCTTTCGATAAGTAAGAGTGTCGAACCCAACGAGGAGCAGAAGGAAATGACAAGCGGTTTTCAGCAAGGTAATTTCTGCAAGCACTGAAATTGTAGGTAACAGATAGTTTGATAGCAAGATAATTTGTAACGAGAGTAACGGTAATGGTAAACAAGGTGCAGAAAGGTAGCCCAATCCTTTTGAGTTAAAGGACAGGCCAGAACAATCACTAGTAATAGGCAAAGTGTTCTTGAGTGTGCACGGGAATTTCGTCTAGTCACTTTTATCATGTTGGTTTGATTCGTGTTCGCTACTTTGATAATTTGATATGTGG
The DNA here is from genome assembly GCA_039707655.1 of Elymus sibiricus. Taxonomy (NCBI): domain Eukaryota; kingdom Viridiplantae; phylum Streptophyta; class Magnoliopsida; order Poales; family Poaceae; genus Elymus; species Elymus sibiricus. The sequence continues at coordinate 62,208,735 of CM077672.1, forward strand.
GTGGACCGGTGCTAAGGTGTTGTTCTTACTTGAACTAACAACCTACTTATGATTAACCCCCTCGCAAGCATCCGCAACTACGAGAAAAGTATTAAGACAAAGTCTAACCATAGCATAAACATGTGGATCCAAATCAGCCCCTTACGAAGTAGTGCATAAACTTGGGTTTAAGCTTCTGTCACTCTAGCAACCCATCATCTAATAACTACTCCACAATGCATTCCCTTAGGCCCATGAATGGTGAAGTGTCATGTAGTCGACGTTCACATGACACCACTAAGGGAATCACAACATACATATCATCAAAATATCGAACACATATCAAATTCACATGATTACTTGCAACATGACTTCTCCCGTGACCTCAAGAACAAAAGTAACTACTCACAAATAATAAACATGCTCAAGATCAAAGAGGTATTGAATAGCATATTGGATTTGAACATATAATCTTCCACCAAATAAACCATATAGTAATCAACTACGCAAGGTAATCAACACTACTAGTCACCCACAGGTACCAATCTGAGGTTTCGGTACAAAGATTGAACACAAGAGATGAACTAGGGTTTGAGAGGAAATGGTGCTGTTGAAGATGTTGATGAAGATTGGCCTCCCAAAGATGAGAGGGGTGTTGGTGATGACGATAGCTTCGATTCCCCCTCCGGGAGGGAAGTTTCCCCGGCGGAATCGCTCCGCCCTGGTGGGTTGTGCCCACCTAGGGGGCCACCTCCGGTAGTTTCTAGCTCCAGTATTTTTTATTAAATGTAAAAATAATCTCCGTAAAATTTCAGCTTCATTGGAATTGTGCAGAATAGGTATCTCTGACGTGCTTTTCTTTGGTCCATAATTCCAGCTGCCAGTATTCTCCCTCCTTGTGTAAACCTTGCATAATATGAGAGAAAAGGCATTAGAATCACTCCCCAAAGCATTATTATTCAACAAAACAAAGTAAATAACAGTAGGAAATGATGATGCAAAATGGACGTATCATGGATCAAGGAGACGGAGACGTCATCGAGCTGTATGTGTGCTGAACGCGGAGGTGTCGTCTGTTCGGCGCTAGATCGGAACGGATCAAGATTGGATTGCGGGACGAATCGTGATTGGATCATGAAGACGTTCTACTACACCAACCGTGTTTCTTAACGCTTCCCGCTTAGCGATCTACAAGGGTATTTAGATGCAGTCTCTCCTCTCGTAGATGGTCATCTCCTAGATTGATCTTGGTGAAGCGTAGGAAATTTTTTGTTTCCCATGCAACGTTCCCCAACAGTATCCATGAGTTAATTATACGATACACATCAAACAATTTTAGATTCATAATACTCAAGCCAACACAAAGAACCTCAAAGAGTGCCCCAAAATTTCTACCGGAGAAAGTAGGACGAAAACATGCATCAACCCCTATGCATTGATTACCCCAATGTCACCTCGGGAATCCACAAGTTGAGTGCCAAGACATAGATCAAGTACTCTCAAATCCATAAAAGTATTCAATCCGATAATAACGAAATATGAAAGGGAAAACTCAATTCATCACAACAAGATAGAGAGGGGAAAACACCATATGATCCAACTATATTAACAAAGCCCGCGATACATCAAGATCGTGCCAAATCAAGAACATGAGAGAGAGAGAGAGAGATTAAGCACATATCTACTGGTACAAGCCCTCAACCCCGAGGGTGGACTACTCCCTCCTCATCATGGAGACCATAGGGATGATGAAGACGGCCCCCGGTGATGATTTCCCCCTCCGACAGGGTGCTGGAACGGGGTCTAGATTGGTTTTTCGTGGCTACAGAGGCTTGCAGCGGCGGAACTTCTGATCTAGGATTATTTCTGAAGGTTTCTGAATATATAGGATTTTTGGGTGGCGGTTTCACGCGAAGATGGGCCACAAGGGGCCCACAAGACATCAGGGTGCGCCAGAGGGGGTTGGCGCACCGTGGTGGTTGTGGCCACCTCGTGGCTCTTCTGGCCCTCCCACGAAGCTTCTAGTGCCTCTTTTGTTCCAAAAAAATCGTCAAAAAGTTTCGTTGCATTTGGAGAACTTTTATTTCTGCAAAAAAAACAACACCATAGTAGTTCTACTGAAAACAGCGTTAGTTCGTGTTAGTTCCATGCAAATCATACCAAAACCATATAAAATTGTTGTAAATATGACATGAATACTTCATAAATTATAGATACGTTGGAGACGTATCAGCATCTCCAAGCTTAATTCCTACTCGTCCTCGAGTAGGTAAATGATAAAAACAGAATTTTTGATGTGGAATGCTCCCTAACATATTCATCTCATATTATTTTCTTTTGTAGCATGGACATTTGGACTTTTAGATGATTCAAAGCAATAGTCTGGTTTTAACATAATGACTTCAATACTCAAGCATGCCAACAAGCAACCATGTCTTTCAAAATATCAACACTAAAGAAAGTTATCCCTAGCCCATCATGCTCAATCATTGATCCATTCATGAAACACACTCAAATATTAGCTATACCCAATGCTCAAGTACAATCATAGTGCCCCCCTAGTTGGTGCTTTATAAGAGAAGATGGAGACTCAAAGAAAAATAAAAATTACATAAAGTAAATAGATAGGCCCTTCGCATAGGGAAGTAGGGATTTGTAGAGGTGCCAGAGCTCAAAGTTTTAAATTGAGAGAGAAAAATATTTTGGGTGGCATGCCTTTCCAGTCAACGAAAACGACAAAGTAGCTCACAATACTTTCCATGCTAGATATATCATAGGTGGTTCCCAAATAGAAAATAAAGTTTATTACTTTTTCCACCATTCTTTCACATTCCATGGCAGGCCGTATCCACGGTTGCCTTTTTCATTTCGGGAATGGGCATCCCTATTACCGCCGCACTCTCATGCAATGACAAGTGAATAAACACTCATCTTGAGAATAACACATCTAGCATGGAAAATATTGGACTCTCCCCACCATTTCATGGGCGGTACGAGCACACAAAAGAGAAGTTTATTTTGAAAATTAGAGATGGCACATACAAATTTGCTTGGAACGGCATGGAAATACCGCATATAGGTAGGTATGGTGGACTCATAAGGCAAAACTTGGTTTAAGGATTTTGGATGCACAAGTAGTATTTCTACTTAGTACAAATGGAGGCTAGCAAATAGATTGAGAAGCAACCAAACCAAGAAACGAAAATTCACATAAGTAAGCATTGAGCATAACTAACACCGAATAATGCACCATAAGTAGGATGTAATTTCATTGTATAACTATTGACTTTCATACTTGCATAGGGAATCACAAACCTTAACACCAATATTCCTACTAAAGCATAATTACTCACTAACATGACTCACATATTACTATCATCATGTTTCAAAACTATTACAAAGAATCAAGTTTAATTTGTCCAATGATCTTCATGAAAGTTTTTATTATATCCTCCTTGGATATCTATCACTTTGGGACTAGTTTCATAAATTGCCATTGCTTTTGACAAGCTCAAACAAATTTAAGTGAAGCACATGAGCATAGAGTTTTCATCTCTCAAAAAGGTATAAGTGAAGCATGAGAGGATTTCTTCAAAATTTACTAACTCTCAAATTAATCTAAGTGAAGCATGAGAGTATTTATACAAAAAAATTCCAAGCACACCGTGCTCAAAAAGATATAAGTGAAGCACTAGAGCAATTCTATAGCTCAAAAAGTTTAACTGAAGCATATAGAGCAATTATAACAAATCATAGCATAATTTTGGCTCTCCCAAATAGGTGTGTCCAACAAGTATAGAAGTGAAAAACTAACAAGCAAAGCAAGCAAAGACTCAAATGATACAAGACGCTCCAAGCAAAACTCATGATATGTGACGAATAAAAATATAGTTCCAAGTAAAATACCGATGGTTGTCAGAAGAAAGAGGGGATGCCACTCGGGGGCATCCCCAAGCTTAGTTGCTTGTTTCTCTTTGGATATATCTTGGGCGTGCTGTAGCATCCCCAAGCTTAGGCTCTTTTCACTCCTTATTCCTTCATCCATCGTGATCTCACCCAAAACTTGAAAACTTCAATCACACAAAACTCAACAAAATCTTCGTGAGATCTGTTAGTATAATAAAGCAAATCACTACTTTAAGTATTGTTGCAAACCCATTCATATTTTATTATTGCATTATACCTGCTGTATTTTAACTTTACCATGGCTCATACCCTTCAATATAACCCATAGATTCATCAAAACAAGCACACAATGCAACGAAAATAGAATCTGTCTTAAACAGAACAGTCTGTAGTAATCTGTACTCTAACCATACTTCTGTAACTCTAAAAATTCTGAAAACTTAGGACAACGTAAATAATTTGTATAGAAACACTGTGTTAAAATTTCAGCTCAAGATCACGTTCCTGTACAAAATGAAAATTCGAACACTGGATTTAAAGTTTCTGTTTCAGATTCAGCATTGTTTCTACTCATCTTATGAATCATCTTAAAGGCTCTACTTGGCACAAACACTAAATAAACCATAAAAAACAATCATAACAGAGGCATAATTGTGTCAACACTCAAAAACAGAAAGAAATAAGCAAAAATAAGTTTATTCATTGGGTTGCCTCCCAACAAGCGCTATCGTTTTATGCCCTAGCTAGGCATAACGCATAGTTTCAAGTATTGTCATCTTTGGTTTTCAACTCTTCAATCACACAACTAGAATTTTTCAAGGATTTAGCATGCATGCTCTCAATGACAACACTTCTAGGAAAAAGACCAAAGAATTCATTTTTGTAAATAGGGTCTCGTACTATTTCAACAAAGTTGGGATGAATACTAATCATTTTAAGATCCCCCTTGTGGCCACTAGGTGTAGCAACTTTTTTCTTAGTGATTTGCATGGTTTTGCAAATTTTTATTGGAGTTTTTTCAATAGTTTTAACAGAAGAAAAAGGCGAACCCAAGTTACTAAAAAATTATTCCAACTTATCAATCCGATAAGGGCTCTCTTCTATCCTTTCGTTAACTACGGTTTCTTTTTCCTTTAACAATTTAAAGGCATCTCCCAATTTAGACCCAATTTTATTAGCAAGATTATGCATTTCCATCTCGATGTTAGTTCTATTTGAAATTTAGATTTTCAAATATTCAAACATTTTCCAATTCGCTCAAGAAAAATATTAGAGTGAAGATAGCATGACTTCTTCAAAATAAAAGAGTTGGAAAGTATTTCAATACTATTTGGAATTTAAGATTATTTGGTAATTAGTTTAATACTCATATTATCACTTTTTTTGCAAAAATAGGTATTTTCAAAATATTGCTCTCTATCAGAATAAAATGTTCACATGACTCTGTATAAGACCAAATATTTTTTTGAATTTTTATAAATTTTGTTAGAAATTTATTTAATTGGATGAGGACCTCTAAACCCTTTCTGTCTTTTAATTAAAAGGGAAAGCCTTTTTTAGACCAACTCGCTCAGGCCGAGTGCAGCCAGCCGGCCCATCAGCGCCAAGCGCAGCTTGCTCCCACTATCTCTCTCCCTCTCTCTTATTTTTTTCTTGGTGTCACTAAGAGCCGGACCCCACCCGATCTTCTTCAACCTCCACGTGGTCTCTTGTTCACCCACGACTGCGCACGATGGAAATCTTCGTTGATTCGACTGAATCATTGCCCCTCCCGCAAGGCTATCTCCATATAAATATTCCTCACATCCTCCTCATCCTATTTTGGCAAAAAAATGGAAGTTCCGTTCCCGTTTCACCCTAATCCGATCTCGTCGCAATTCACAATGGCCTGAAGCTTTCGTTGGATGATTTCGCCGCCAACCGTTGGTCCCCGAGCACCCTTGCTCCTTTATTTATTTCTCTCTATCGAATCTGCAACCCTCTGGACCCTTTCGCGTGCAGATCCGCACGACATTGATGCCCACGACAACAACAAGACCTCGCGGCGCTGTCATGGACTCCAACCGATCACATCATCACCAGAGGAGGCACCCTACACTCTAGACGCACCACCCTCATCGTTGGGACGCGCCTAAACACGTAGTGCTCTTCCCCAACACCGGAGACCACTAGGATCGCCGCCCACATCGACCAGTGGCCAGCGCCGCCTTCATCTCCAAGTCCAGCGACCAGCTCCTGTGTTTTTCCGGTGAACATCGATCTCGTCCGTCCGATCTGGAACCTAGGACGTAGGTTAGATCGTCTTATTTATGTAGTCAGAAATGAAATGGTACCGATTAACCGTGGGTTTATTTAAACCGACCGAGCAGTTTATTTTATATAAACCACCGTGAATCAGTTTTCCTTAAGTACTGGTCATCCGCTAGTTAGCCCAGCAGCACACACTCTCCAGCCAACCAGATCTCGCCACGTGGCCGTTAGCCGATCTGTAACTTTTTCTTTTCTGTTTTTTTTTTCAGATTAGTTTGAATCTTGTTTTGTATATATCTTATATGATTTTAATCCAATTTGAGTGATTCAAATTTCCATGGTTTCACAAAAAAGTTTGGTTTCTGATGCAACCAAAAGTTTTCATGTTTGAAAATTTCAAAATTTGAATTTAGACAGATTTGCTTTAAACACTAATTTGCTCATAACTTTTATTTTAAAATAGGTTTTTAATTAATTCTTTTTCCTACTATTTTCTATAAGTTTTGTTTATCCAGAGGAGTACTAAAAATAGTTTTTTGATAATTCGTGTAGCTATGTTTTGATCAGATTCAGGTCGGAACCTATTAGGCTTGTTTTAATGAAAAGCAATTGTTTTATTTTATTTTGAAAGTAATTCTTTTTGACACTTCAATAAAAATTGAACTAAGTTTATGTTAGTTAAGAAGAACAATTTTTTTATAAACAACTAAAAAAATTAGTTCAGATTTGAGGTATACTCTAGATCTACGTTAACTTTTTAACATGTGATGTTATGGTATTTCATCAATGTATTGTGTGTGCTAGCATATTGATCCAGGTATAGCACAGAAAGCATAGAGGCACCAATTCCTTTAGGTCGGGTCGCTATAGAGATGGTATCAGAACACATGTTGACTGTTGGACGTGACCCTAGAAACTGGAAAGCCTTAGGAAAGGATCTCTCTAAAACTTTATTTTCAAAAAGATCATTTACTTCTCATCTTTTCTGAATTTTATTAAATATTCCCTCTTAACTCAAATAGTTAGAAAATACACCTTTTCCTTTTTGACCACATGGAGGATCAGCTGATGTAACTTCAAGAAGGACAAGATATTGGACAACTGATGACGAACTCAGAGCAAAAAATGATTTCACCGTGCATGTCGGAGAAAAGAAGCTACAATAGTTGAAGACTCTAAACACTCAAATAATTTGAAGACCTTGAAGAATTCTAAGATTAGTATGACCTTTAGAAGACCAAACCCATGTTGTATACTCACGTTAGATGCGATGATTTGTGAGCTATCATTTTGTGTTTTTTCGACAATAGCAAATAAAACCTATTTTCAAAACTATGTTGTTTGGGTATCTTTCTCCCTCTCTTATCTCATCTAAAAACCCTTGGATACAATAGATGATGAATGGAGATGGACTCGTATTTTCTAGATCGATGACTCAGTTGGATACAGAACAATGGATTCCGAACATGGAGGATCACCTGAGGAATAACATTATTGAAAGAAAGGATAAGGTCCAGTATGCTCTTTAGTACTTTGCAAACGGTGCCGCAACATGGTGGAGGATGCATCAAGCTATATAAGGATGAAATGGAGCAACAACTTGGAGGAATTCAAGATGATGCTGCTAAGGTCTCGTCTTATCCAGAAGCCCTATGACAAAAAAATGAAGAAAAGTTGTGCATGCAAGATATGTGGAGAAATAGGACACACCCATAAAGAACATAAGGATGCATGCCCAAATTGTGAAGAAAATCATCCAGCCGAGGAATGCCTCACTAGGCAGGTCACTTCTTTCTTGTGTGAAGAAACTATCCACTATGCTACTTGGTGTCACCTTTACCCCATGGTACAACAAGTGATCCAGCAACAGGAAGGAATGAAGGAATCTCTCAGTATACATATTAAAGTACTTGTGATGAAGCAAGAAGTGAAGTACCCACTTGAAGAATCCTTGACTGAAGTTTGCACCAAGTCATGTGATATGTCTCCAACGTATCTATAATTTTTTATTGTTCCATGCTATTACATTATCATTCTAGGATACTTTTCGGGCGTTTATTTACACATTAATATTATTTTTGAGTACTAACCTATTGACCTAGTGCCCAGTGCCAGTTGATGTTTTCTGCATGTTTTTTGCTTTTCAGGTTTACCATACCAAATGAAGTCCAAATGCCATAAAACTTTAATACGATTTTTTCTGCACCAAAATAAGATCTAAAAGCTTCGGGAGGAGACGAGAGGTTGCACGTGGGAACCACGAGCCAACAGGGCGCGCCAGAGGGCCAGGGGGTTGCGCCCTGTTGGGTCGTGGCCCCCTCGACTGCCCTCTCGTGCCCCTCTCTGGCCTATAAATTCTCAGATATTCCAAAAAACCTAGGAGAGCTCCCAAAACACTTTTTCCACCACGAAAAGTCTCTGTTCCGCCGCGTAACCATATGGCGACCTTTTCCTGTGATCTGTCAGAGGGGGAATCGATCACGGAGGGGCTCTACATCATCCTTGCTGCCTCCATGATGAGTTGTGAGTAGTTCACCACAGACCTACGGGTCCGTAGTTAGTATCTAAATGGCTATCTCTCTCCCTCTCTCTTGATCTTCAATACAATGATCATCGCATCTTTGCTTTGATCTATTCGATGTAATCCTTTTGTGCGGTGTGTTTGTTGGGATCCGATGGATTGTGGGTTTATGTTATTATTCATGAAAAGTATTTGAGTCACCTCTGATTATTATGATTCTTATTTGCATGATCATTATTGCATCGTAAATCTCTCCGATCTATTGATTTGCTTTGGCCAAGTAGATTGATTTATCTTGAGTGAGAGGGGTGCGTTGTAGTGGGTTCAATCTGACGGTGCTCTATATCCCAGTGACAGAAAGGGACAAGACACGTCTTGGTATTATTGCCACTAAGGATAAAATGATGGGTTTAGTTCATATTAATTGAATTATCTTTGTCTACATCATGTCATCGTTCTCCAAGCATTACTCTGTTTTACTTAATACTCTAGATGCATGCTGGATAGTGGTCAATGGGTGGAGTAATAGTAATAGGTGCAAGGAGGAGTCGGCCTATTTTTGTATGGACGTGATGCCTACATATACATGATCATTGCTGTTAATAAAGATTGCATAACTATCCGCTCTTCTATCAATTGCCCAACTGTAATTTGTTTACCCATCGTATGCCTACTACATGAGAGATGCCACTAGAGAAAACTACAGCCCCCGGGTCTATCCACTTATAAGTTTACAAACGCTTCCAATACGTTCTTGCCATTATTTATGTTTTATTTTATTTTGCAATTTACAATTATCTACAGTTATCTACACATCACATTTACTTGCAAATAACGAGATCAAGGGGATTGACAACCCTCTTGCCACGCTGGGTGCAAGTGTGTGCTCTTTTGTGTGCAGCCGCCGAAGACGGTTGATGACCGATATTCCTATTGTTTCGATAAACCTTGGTTCTTAACTGAGGGAAATACTTACCCGCATTGTGATGCATCACCCGTTCCTCTTCACAGAAAACCCAACGCAGATCACAAGTATCAGGAAGGATTTCTGGCGCTGTTGCCGGGGAATATCAACATCAACTATCAAGTAACTTCACACAAATTATCATTCACTTGTTCTTATTTTTATTTGCTGTTATATTTAGTTTGCATTATAAAAATCAAAAATACAAAAATATTTATCTTTGCTTTTCACTAATTTACCTGTCGCTTGTCGCTATCGCTAGTTCTTCTTTTGTTCCCTCTTCTCCCGATAATGAGGTACTCAATTTTAAACAAAGGGGGGAGAAAGTTTGAAAGATGCATGGTATAGAATTTGCAATGCTCAAAATAAATCAATCCATAAGCAATCTCCTAGCATCTTGCTTCACAATTTCTATGTTGGGATTACTACTTGGTATAGATTTGTACTTGATACGATCGCCGGTGGTAATTTCTTAATGAGTCACACTTCGGATGCTTTTAAGGCAATGGAAAATTTGGTAGGATCACCTTCTCTTATTATTAATGAAACTATTTTGACCATGGAACATGTTATGCAAAGGCTTGATGCTATTGAAAAGAAAATGACTACTAATGAACAAATTGAGGAGTTAGATAAAAAGCTTCATAGTCATATCACTCTATTTGGGTCACGAGTATGAATGACTTTGAAAACTTTAAAGGAGAAGGATACAATTATTGATAAGAGGGTAGAACAAAGCTTGAATAGGATTGATAAAATGGAGGAAGTCATTGATAAAGTAGGTTCCGCTTTCACACCCTCAAAAGATAATGCTAGTACTTCTCGAAATAAAAGTCCCAAGTTCATATATGTTCCCAAGAGCATTAGTACCCCTCCTACCAAAAGGAACGAAGATCTCAAAATGATTAGTGTGCATCCTAACTTTATAAACTTAATAAAGGACCCTATTTTCAAGCCTCCTATTGTTCCTAAGAATCGTGGTTGTGTTATTGAGGAGCTCGAGGTCAAAGATGACAACACTTGATCATACGCGTTATGCCTAGCTAGGGGCGTAAAACAATAGCGCTAGTTGGGAGGCAACCCAATAGTTATCTTATTTTTCTTGTTTTACTTTCTGTTTGTGTGTCATACCATGATTTTTGCCTCTGTAAAGATTGTGTTTTTATGTTTTAATTAGTGTTTGTGCCAAGTAAAGCATTTGGGATAATTTGCATGATGAATATAATTGATGATGTGCAAAAACGGAAACTTTTGCCTCTAGTGCAGAATTTTTGGTTATGTGCTGGAGCGGGGTAAATTCCTGAAATTTTCACACAGTATTTTTATACGAATTCCCCAGGTTGTCCTAATTTTGCAGAATTTTTAGAGATACAAAAGTATAGTTTCTCTACAGATCTTTACAGACTATTCTGTTTTAGACAGATTCTGTTTTTGCTTGCATGTTTTGCTTGTTTTGATGATGCCATGGATTATGTTGGGCAATATAAATCATGGAGAAGCTAGAATACAGTAAATTATGTGATAATAAAATATTACTCAATTCATAAAAGTACCTAAAGTATTTGATATGTTTATTATACTAACGGATCTCACGAGGTTTCTGTTGAGTTTTGTGTGCTGAAGTTTAAAAGTTTTGGGTGCTATCACGATGGAAGAAGGAATAAGGAGCGGCAAGAGCCTAATCTTGGGGATGCCCAAGGCACCCCAAGGAAATATTCTAGGAAGACTCAGGCGTCTAAGCTTGGGGATGCCCCGGAAGGCATCCCCTCTTCTGTCTCAATCCATCGGTATGTCACTTGGAGCTATATTTTTATTCATCACCTGATATGAGTTTTGCTTGGAGCGTCATTTGCTTTAGTGTACATTTTGTTTTAGTTTCCCACAATCATGCTTTTCTGCACACAACCACTTGAGAGAGACACAATATCATCATAATTTATTAGAATACTCTATGTGCTTCCCTTATATCTTTTTAGCTTGGCAGTTGCTCTAGTACTTCACTGACATCTTTTAGAGCACGATGGCGTATAGATTTTATAGAAATAATTGCACTCTCATTCTTCACTTATATTTGTTTGAGAGTTAATGAATAGCGATGGTAATTTGCATGGGCCATAAGACTAGTCCAAGAATAATAGGTATTCAATGAGTGCATAATCAAAACCACATGTAGCACATAAAAGAGAAAGCATGGTTAATGATATTAATGTGGTAATGTAAAAAAGCATAAGTGAATGATCATTGGTTAATAAAGGTATCATGAATTAGAGGTTGTTAATTTGATTTTCATCCAAATATTTTTATAGCATGGTGATGATGTGTGAGCATACTTATTCCTCGTTGAAATCCTAGTGTTGTTTAGGTCGGGGGCGCGCGATGGTTAATTCCCACCAACCTCCTCCCTAGGGGCATGCGAGTAGTGCTTTGCTTTGAGAGAGCTAATAAAATTTTGCAATATGTATGTGAGTTCTTCATGACTAATGTTTACCCATGGATTTACGCACACTCACCTCCACATATTTGCAAGCCTCTTCGGTAGCGTGCATTGCCCATTCTCACTTTGAGGATCGGTGCAGCTTTCGCAGGTGCATCCAAACCCCGTGACATGATATGCTCTGTTGCACATAAGCCTCATTATATATTCCTCAAAACAGCCACCGTACCTACCTATCATGGCATTTCCATAGCCATTCCGAGATATATTGCCATGCAACTTCCACCGTCACATCATATGACTTGTACTTCCATTGTCATATTCCTTTGCATGATCATATAAGCTGACATAGTATTTTTGGCAAAGCCATCGTTCATCATTAATATTATGCATGTTATGCTTGAACATTGCACATCCTGGTACACTGCCAGAGGCATTCATATAGAGTCATACAATTTCTCATGTTCAGTTGTAAGTAAATAAAAGTATGATGATCATCATTATTAGGGAACTATCTCAGTGAGGAAAGGATGATGGAGACAATGATTCCCCCACAAGTCGGGATGAGACTCCGGACAAAAAATAAAAAGGAAAAAAAAGAAAAGAAAAGAAAAAATAAATAAATGAGAGAAAAGAGAGAAGGGACAGTGCTACTACCCCTTATTTCACACTTGTGCCTCAAAGTGGCACCATGTTCTTCATATAGAGAGTTTCATATTTATCACTTCCATATGCTAGTGGGAATTTTTCATTATAGAACTTTGCTTGTATATTCCAATGACGGGCTTCCTCAAATGCCCGAGGTCTTCATGAGCAAGCAAGTTGCATGCACACCCACTTAGCTTCCGTTGAGCTTTCATACACTTATAGCTCTAGTGCATCCGTTGCATGGCAATCCCTACTCCTCGATTGATATCTATTGATGGACATCTCCATAGCCCGTTGATACGCCTAGTTGATGTGAGACTTTCTTCTCCACTTTTCACCCCTTTGAAACCTACCACCATATTCTATTCCACCTTTATGCTATATCCATGGTTCACGCTCATATATTGCGCAAGTAATAAAAAGTTAAAACGCGCTAAAAAGTACGATCCAATTGCCTTACTTGACACTGTGGTGCTTGACATTTGTATTTATGTGGTGAAGACGGAGCCATGCTATTCTAAAATGATAAAATGAATAGGGGGGTGAACATTCTTTTCGGATCGTATACTTTGAAACTTTATTATTATGTTTCTTATGTTTATAAATATTACTATGTTGATGTTTATTAATTCATTGTTTCTCAATGAACAAACATGCAATAGATTACATGTTGGGTAGCATGTCACATCAAAAATTCTTGTTTTTATCATTTACCTACTCGAGGACGAGCACGAATTAAGCTTGGGGATGCTGATATGTCTCCAACGTATCTATAATTTTTAATTGTTCCATGATATTATATTATCATTTTAGGATACTTTTTGGGTGTTTATTTACCAATTAATATTATTTTTGAGTACTAACCTATTGACCTAGTGCCCAGTGCCACTTGCTGTTTTCTGCATGTTTTTTGCTTTTCAGGTTTACCAAACCAAACGAAGTCCAAATGCCACGAAACTTTAATATGATTTTTTCTGGACCAAAAGAAGACCTGGAAGCTTCGGGAGGAGACGAGAGGCTGCATGAGGGAACCACGAGCCAACAGGGCGTGCCAGAGGGGCAGGTCGCGCCCTGTTGGGTCGTGGCCCCCTCGGCTGCCCTCTCGTGCCCCTCTCTGGCCTATAAATTCCAAAATATTCAAAAAAAACCTAGGAGAGCTTCTGAAACCCTTTTTCCGCCGCCGCAAGACTCTGTTCCGCCGCGTACCCATCTGGCGACCTTTTCCGACGATCTGCCGGAGGGGGAATCGATCACGGAGGGGCTCTACATCATCCTTGCTGCCTCCATGATGAGTTGTGAGTAGTTCACCACAGACCTACGGTTCCATAGTTAGTATCTAGATGGCAATCTCTCTCTCTTGATCTTCAATACAATGATCATCGCATCTTCGCTTTGATCTATTCGATGTAATCTTTTTATGCGGTGTGTTTGTTGGGATCCAATGAATTGTGGGTTTATGTTCAGATTATTCATGAAAAGTATTTGACTCACCTCTGATTATTATGATTCTTATTTGCATGATCATTATAGCTTCATAAATCTCTTCGGCCTATTGATTTGCTTTGGCCAAGTAGTTTGATTTATCTTCAGTGAGAGGGGTGCGTTGTCGAGGGTTCAATCTGGCGGTGCTCTATATCCCAGTGACAGAAAGGGACAAGACACGTCTTTGTATTGCTGCCACTAAGGATAAAACTATGGGGTTAATTCATATTAATTGAATTCCCTTTGTCTACATCATATCATCGTTCTCCAAGCATTAATCTGTTTTACTTAATACTCTAGATGCATGCTACATAGCGATCGATGGGTGGAGTAATAGTAATAGGTGCAGGCGGGTGATACTCGTGATCTGCGTTGGGTTTTCCGTGAAGAGGAACGGATTTATAGTTATGAAACCAAGGTTTATAGAACCGATAGGAATACCAATCCTCAACCGTCTTCAGCGGCTGCACACAAAAGAACAAACAACTTGCACCCAACGCCGGCAAGAGGGTCGTCAATCCCCTTGATCTCGTTATTTGCAAGCAAGTGAGTTGTGTCGATAATTGTAGATAATAGTAATGTGCAAAATAAAATAAAAGGTAATAAATAACAGCAAGGTAATGATAGCGTTTGTGAATATATAAGTGAATAGACCCGGGGGCCGTAGAGTTCTCTAGTGGCATCTCTCATAAGCAAAGCATACGATGGGTAAACAAATTACTGTTGGGCAATTGATAGAAAAGTGAATAATTATGCAATGTTCACGGCAATGATCATGTGTATATAGGCATCACATCCACAAGCAAGTAGGCCGACTCCTTCCTGCACCTACTACTATTACTCCACTTCAAGAGCGCTTCTATGCTTGCCTCTCTATGTATTAAGTTCATGACAAATGGAGTAATGCTTGGAGAACGATGACATGATGTAGACAAAGTAAACTCAACTAATATGAATAAACCCCATCATTTTATCCTTAGTAGCAACAACATAAAGACGCAACTTGTCCCCTTCTATCACTGGGATATAGAAACTCGTCAGGTTGAACCTACTACAATGCACCACTCCCACCGAAGAAATATCAATCTAGTTGGCCAAACTATCTCAATAGATCAGAGAGCATTACGAAGCTATGATGATCATGCAAATAAGAATCATAGCAATCAGGTTTGACTCAAATACTTTTCATGAATAATCTGAACATAAACTCACAATTCATCAGATCCCAACAAACACACCATACAAAGGGATTACATCGGATAGATCAAGGCAAAGATGCGATAAATATTGTATTGAAGATCGAGAGAGAGAGAGAGAGAGAGAGAGAGAGATTGTCATCTAGGTACTACCTACGGACACGTAGGTATACGGTGAACTACTCACACATCATGGTGAGGGCAGCAAGGTTGATGAAGAGGCCCTCCATGATCGATCTCCCCTCCGGCAGGGTGCCAGAACGGAGGTGTAGATGGCCTCCCGTCGGAACAGAGACTTGCAGCAGCGGAAAAAGTGTTTCGGGAGCGATTCTGCTGTTTTTAGGGTAGATGTGAATTTATAGGACAGAGAACGACGTCGGGGGACGCTCCGGGTCCACCACATATCTGGCCGCGCCCCCCGTAGGGGCGCGGCTGGATATGTGGTGGGCCCCTGGTGCATCTCCTGGCCCTCCTATGAAGCTTCTAGGTCTTGTATTGGTCCTAAAAAATCACCAAAAAGTTCCGTGGCAATTGGACTTCGTTTGGTATTGTAACTCTGAAAAGGCAAAAACACGCAGAAAACAGGAACTGGCACTGGGTACTGGGTCAATAGGTTAGTGCTCAAAAATATTATAAACTTGTAAATAAATACCCAAAAAGTATCCTAGAATGATAATATATCAGCATGGAACAATCAAAAATTATAGATACGTTGGAGACGTATCAGCGGGAGTCAGCCTATTTGCTTATGGACGTGATGTCTATATATACATGATCATTGCCGTGAATAAAGATTGCATAACTATCCGCTCTTCTATCAATTGCCCAATAGTAATTTGTTTACCCACCGTATGCCTACTACATGACACATGCCACTAGAGAAAACTACGGCCCCCGGGTATATCCACTTATAAGTTTACAAACGCTTCCAATACCTTGTTGTCATTATTTATGTTTTATTATATTTTGCAATTTACAATTATCTACAATTATCTACACATCTGATTTACTTGCAAATAACGAGATCAAGGGGATTGACAGCCCTCTTGTCGCGTTGGGTACAAGTGTGTGCTCTTTTGTGTGCAGCCGCTGAAGACGGTTGATGACCGATATTCCTATTGGTTCGATAAACCTTGGTTCTTAATTGAGGGAAATACTTACTCGCATTGTGTTGCATCACCTGTTCCTCTTCATGGAAAACCCAACGCAGATCACAAGCATCATCATGCTATTCGTGTGGAGAAGGACATATTGTATGAAGAAGCAGAAAGAGTATCTAAGATAATTTTCAACAATGGAAGTGAGTTATGACCAAAAGGAAATAGCAGAATTGGTCAACATGGGTAGGTTAATGAAGAGAAAAAAGGTATCTGGAAGCTTCATGTGTTGGTGTTGCAACAAGCAAGGACGTTATGCCCCTGGTTGTCCCTATAGGGACTATGACCAGCGCGCAAGAAGAGAAGCCCAAACCAAGAATAGGATGAGTCAAGAGTTGCAAAAGAAGTCATATCCCATGGAGAATACAACGTCGGTCAAATACATCAGGAACACAGAGAAGAAGAATGTTGGCGAGAGACCCAAGGAAGGAAATGGTGAAAACAAATTATATACCGAGAACAACCCAATTTCTGCAAAGAAGGACCTGAGTAAACTCATATGCTATAGGTACAAGAATCCAGGGCACTACTCCAACAATTGCTTAGAAAGGAAGCCAAGGACCCAAGAAGGCTATCTAATCACAAGGAAACCTCAAGATTTGTAAGATGTCACTTGTTTTCGCTGCAAGGAGGCAGGGCACTTTGCCAAAGAATGTCCCGACAAGGAGAAGGCTTGTGTTGAATACTTGAGCCTGTGATATTGGAATAAAGCGTGCTATAAATGTAGTAGAAACACTCTTATATTGTGGAGGTGTTGAGTTGAGGCTTGTAATGGAAATATAGGAGATTGTGATAATTTGAGAATCAATAAAGTTGGCATGTCGTAATCATTTTTGTTGATTTGGATGTTTATGAGTTGTTACTGTAAAAGCAATGAGTGAAATAATAATACGTCGAATAAGATTTCGAAGAAACCACTGTTTTTCATTTAAGGGTGGTAGAACCCAATACCATTACCCGACTAAAGAGCATGGTGTTAACTGCATCATACCTTAGAATGGAGTTTGGACAGGTTAATCACGAGTTTCGCTTGAGGGCATGTTAGTTTCTCCAAGAAAAGGAAGATATATAGTACCACTGGACTTAAGAATGACAAGGAAGCTTGATGTTGGAATAACGACCAGTTGCAACCCGATGAGGAGTTCAAGCTTTACAAGTGATGAGGTGGGCCATAACTCACAAGCTCCAGGACCTCACAATAAGTAAACACACTCTTGCTAAAGGGAGAACCCTAGAAGAAGCTACGACTTTATCAACAGACGATCTTATAGAAGTTTACGCAAACTTGGGAGTTGTGCAGAAACGGTAGATGCTTTGTTTAGTTTGCGGAATTAATGGATTTATCCAAACCCAGTTATTGAGTAAGAGAAATTTCTGCAATGCTGGTGAGGATGCCTGAGAGTTAGAATGCGTGATTCGCTAAACCATATACAAGGTAATGGTTTGGGTGCGACATGGATTGGCCACCATGATGACTACTCTTAGTATTTGCTCTTGCTATGTGGGAAGGTAAATCTGGAGTGACTTATCTATAGTAGAGAGACGACGATGATAAGCCTAAACCTTAGAATGGTATGGCGAGTATCGCCTTGTAAAAAAATGGTAGCCATTGCCAACAGTAGGTTATACGGTGAGATTGAACCAAGAACCGTTTTGTGCAGGAACCCAATTGCAATATACTTGATGACCACCATGTGAGAATCGATATTTGTTTAGTATTGGCGTAAGACCTGTCAACCAAGATGATTCAGTTTTAGAAGAATATTCTTTATGGGACTCAAGATCTCGAGGAAACGTTATGCATATACCCGAAGAGCATCAGTGACATAATTATTCAAGATGTGTGCGAAGGCCAATGGTGCCAACATGAAGCAAGAAGTCACGAGTTCTGGATGGACTCGTCACTCTGATTTTAAGGATGGTTGCATCTCAGACCTTGTAGGATCAATGGATATTTTAGGACATCCCGGAACCTAACCTATTTCTTTCTAGCCTCTTCGAATCTTGAGGGCGAGATTCATTTTAAGGGTGGTAGATTTGTAACATCCTAAATTTTGGAATGTTATATAAATTAAATAATAATGATCGTTTTGTTTTGATCTTTTTTGTATTAGAGTGCAAACTGAAACTTTTGATAATTTAATTAAACATTTAATATAGAGGGAATAAAAAGACTTCCCCAAACATTTCCATCTCGATGTTGGTTGTATTTGAAATCTGGATTTTCAAATATTCAAACATTTTCAAATTCGCTCAAGAAAATTATTAGAGTGAAGATAACATCACTTCTTCAAAATAAAAGAGTTGGAAAGTAATTTAATACAATTTGGAATGCAAGTTTATTTGGGTAATTAGTTTAATAATCAAATTAACACTTTTTGCAAAAATAAATATTTTCAAAATATTGCTTTCGACCATAATAAAATGTTGACATGACTCTGTATATGAGCAATTACTTTTGTCGATTTTTATAAGTTTTGTTAGAAATTTGTTTAATTGTAGGAGGACGTCTAAACCCTTTCAGTTTTTTAATTAAAAGGGAAAACCTTTTCTGGACCAAAAACTCGCTCAGGTTGAGTGCAGCCAGCCGACCCATCAATGCCAAGCACAGCTAGCTCTCTCTCTCTCTCTCTCTCTTATTTTTTCCTAGGGTCACCGACAACCGGACCACAACCGATCTTCTTCAACCTCCAGGAGGTCTCCTGTTGATGCACGATTGTGCCCAATCCAAATCTTCGCTGATTCGTCCGACTCATTGCCCCTCCCGAAGGGCTATCAACATATAAATATTCCTCTCATCCTCTTCGTCCGATTTTCGCAAAAAATCGAAGTTCATGTTCCCGTTTGACCCTAATCCGATCTCGTCGGATTTCACAGCAGCTTGAAGCTTTCGCTGGATGATTCCTCCGCCAACCGTAGGTCCCCGAGCACCCTTGCTCCTCTGTTTCTTTCTCTCTATCGAATCCACACCCCTCTGAACCCTTTTCGCACGCAGATCCGCACGTAAACGATGCCCACGGCGACAACCAGACCTTGTTGGAGCCGTCACGGACTCTAGCCAATCGCCATCTTCACAAACGAGGCACCCTACACTCTGGACGCCACCACCACCATCGTCAGGACGCGCCTAAACACATAGTGCTCTTCCCCAACACCGAAGACCACCAATATCGCCGCCCGCATCGACCAGAGGCTAGCGCTGTCGTTATCTCCCAGTTCGGGGACCAGCTCCTCTGTTTTTGCGGTGAGCATCGATCTTGTCCGCCCGATATAGAACCTAAGAGGTAGATTAGATCGTTTTATGTCTTTAGCTAGAAACGAAACGGTACTGGTTAACTAGGGGTTTATTTAAAGGGTGTGACTGGGTCTCAGTCGATTGAGATTTAACCAAGTCTCATTCAAGTGATATAGTATGTAAGTAGAAAAAAGAAAAACCAAAAAGAATTTTTTTGTACAAATCTCCATGCAAGATCAAAGGAAGATAGTATCAATTGAGACATACGAAGTCTCCGTCGACTGAGACTTAACAAAATTGTTATTTAAACCGACCGGTGGTTTACTTTATATAAATCGCATCGAATTAGTTTTTCGTAAGTACCGGTCGTCCGCTAGTTAGCCCCGCAACACACACTCTCCAGCCAACCAGATCCCGCCACGTGGTCGTTAGCCGATTCGTAACTTTTTCTTTTCTGTTTTGTTTTTAGATTAGTTTGAATCTTGTTTTGTATATATCTTTTATGATTTTAATCCAATTTGAGTGATTCAAATTGCCATGGTTTCACAAAAATGTGTGGTTTCCGATGCAACCAAAAGTTTTCAAGTTTGAAAATTTCAAAATTTGAATGTAGACAGATTTTCTTTAAACACTAATTTGCTCATAACTTGTATTTAAAAATAGGTTTTTAATTAATACTTTTTGCTTGTGTTTTCTATAAGTATTGTTTGTCTAGAGGAGTACTAACAATAATTTTTGATAAGTAGTTTAGATCTATTTTGATCAGATTCAAATCTGAACCTATTAGGCTTGTTTTTAATGAAAAGCAACTGTTTTCTTTTATTTTAAAAGCAATTCTTTTTGCCACTGCAATTAACATTGGACTAAGTTTCTGTTAGTTAAAAAGAACATTTTTTATAAATAATTAAAATTGTTTTAGTTCAGATTTGAGGTATACTCTAGATCTATGTTAACTTTTTAACATGTGATGTTATGGTATTTCATCAGTGTACTGTGTGTGCTAGCATAGTGATCCAGGGATAGCACATAAAGCATAGAGGCACCAATACATTTGGGTTAGTCCGCTACAGGAGCTGTCGGGGTTGAATCTGTTGGATCTCGGGTAGGGGATCCCGAGTTGTGGATCTTGGCTATATGATAACATGAGAAAGAGGGGCATGTTTTACCTAGGTCCAGGCCCTCTCAAGGAGGTAAAGTCGTACGTCATGCTTTTGTTGTATTGATTATGGATGGGGTACATACCGGAATGTACCTTTCAAATTCGGGGCCTGGTGCAAAATCAAATTTAGGTCCTATATGTAAAAATATCATTTTTTTTGTCTTAACCATTGTGATGATACAATTTTTTCTAGAGAATTCACGTTTTATCATCATGACAAAAGGATTTACTTGTTCTCAAAATGAAAATAATAATGAAATAATCATAAAGAATGAAAAATACCTATCTGCAAGAAAATAATTAGAGGGGAGAAAGGTTGTAGACCATGACGTGGAATGGATGGGGTCGGATCGCTCAACGTGCAGTGAAAATGAGAAACAAAAATACCAAGAGGGAGACATGAGGTTGGCCTCGAGGGGTTTCCGATGTTTAGGGTGAGTCCTTTTCATTTAGCACTTATAAAACCGCATTAATTAGTATGTATTCAGTTGACTACTAGTAGTAATCGATGACTCAGGGGCCCCTGAAAATTGGAGGCCTTGTGCAACCGCTCCGGTTACACATGCCTAGATTAGGGCGTGGGTACAAAGATAGGATAATCTACCTTGAGATCGTATGTCTTTGAATCTAACTTGACCCTATGGACTAAACCCCTCGGCTTATATAAGCACCGAAGGTACCTAGCATTGCATGTAGGTCCATTACATCTAGGGATAAAATGTCGATGATTCAATTGTTTCTTGAAGAATGAGCCAAGTCTTCAAAGGATTCCATCTTGGGTGAGTGCGCGGGACGCTTGCGGGGCATACCCCTCCATCGGGGATTTACCTCCCCCAAAGTAGAGAACTTCATAAACACATCCTCGTCTTCATCCTCTTCACTTGCAGTTATCTCATTCCTTTACTTTGTTCTAGCTTCCGCCTTGTGTTTACTCTTGATAGCTTGTGTTGCTCGTTGTGCTTGTCATATAGTTTGTCCACCTAGTTGCATATCTAGACAATCTATCTTTTGTTGGGCCTAAAATTTGGAAACTAAGATAAAAAAATTGTTAGTTGCCTATTCAACCCCCTTCTAGTCAAACATACTGATCCTTTCACAGTTCTTGTTGTACTCGTAGATTTACCGATATTTGACGATGATCTACTTGGTAGTTGGTACCATCGACCAATCCTAAACTGATAGAGGCCCCTACCACGAGTGATATGTACCCAAGTGCCTCTGTTGCGTAAATCAGACACCACGCGGTAAGTAACATGTAGCTCATTTGTGTTATTCTATCATAACCTAAACATATACAACAATTTAACCATCCAACTTCATACATGTTGATTTGACAACCGAGGCACGAGAGATTTCCGCTTTAACATTGCGTGTTGAGTCGGGGAATCTACTCCCATAGTGAGAGTGTGTCTCCTGGTAGAGGCATCTTGATGACAAGCTACGAGCTATTTACACGGTTGTTACATGTAATCGCTCTTCGATGTTGTGATTCCTCATGAGCGCGGAGTCCGCGACGTCTTACCTTGCGCCATCAGGAGTTAGGCCAACTCCAATGCACTCTAGTACGGTCGGGTGTTCCCCCTATACGAATAATTTTTTGTTGGCATTAAACAATTTTTTTATTTCATTAAAGACATTTCGATACATATATTCACAAATTCTTCGCTACGAGAGCAAGACCAAAGAAAACAAGAATCGCAATTAGACATTTTAAAAGATGTCCAACTTACATAACTACTTCCACTAGTTGGATTAATATCTTCTCTATGTCTTCATTGTTGATCTGCGGATTCTTGGGCTTGACAACTTCTTTCTTCTTCGATTCTAAAAAAGTAGATGTTTCTTCCCCTTTGGTCTCATCTTTAGCCTCGTCGCTCGCTTCAATCCTAGCTACAAGTGCATGAACATCTAGAAAATTCCGTGCGATCAAAAGATCAATGTATTATTCTTCCCAATATCAAAACTTGCATCCCTCCTACACACAAATTCGAGCAAATAAGCTACCAAAATTGCACTGAATCCGACAGCAAAACCGAACCAAGAGAAACACGTACCCCATCATTTTTTCACTTGACAAACACCCATCTGGGATGTTCCGACGTCTTAGAAACATGACGCACGACCTGTGGTGGGTAGCCATCACACTTTATGAGAGGCAATGGTGGGTCGACAAGCCTCTAGGCCAGTGCCGAGCTAGGGCGACGGTCGGCTGTGGCTTTGCCGGCGAACTGACGACGGGATAGATTCGAACGGCTAGAGGCAGACTCAACACCTGCATGCGGCGCCAAGGCATTGTTGGGGTTGTGTGGTCTAGAACCCAGCCAATCCATGGCAAGGCACAGTCGCCGATGGCCGGATGCGGCAAATCCGGTTGGCAGGATGCGCCACCCGCCGCAGATCTACCGGTTGGCCGCCCGCACCGGGCCGAGGGAAGCACGAAGCCGGTGGCTGTGATACGAGGAGGAGGGGAGGGGGCAGAGAGCAAGATAGAGAAAAATGGGCGGCGACGCTATGGGGGAGGGTTTGCTCATGGGGGGAGAGAAAAATGGGGAGCATGTGTCCCCGACGGGCTGTTGGGTTCTACCGTAGGTGCATCGCATGCGAATTCAAAAAATTCTACGCGCAGAACATCCAAGAACATGCTACAGAGATGGATCATAGCTCGTTACCACTAGACGAGTAGTGCCGTGCAGCGGAAGTAGAGTTGGGACAGCGCGTTCGCGTGGTCCATCTCCTCCTCGTTCGATCTCCCTCGAACAGCCGATCTGATCTCCCTCGCACAGCCGGTTGCCGGATCACACGTACAGGTTTGCCAGAGCGGCGCAAGTGCACCGCCTCTAACGGTATCCGCGCGTGCAGGAGGAACACCGTGCGGCAGACTTCTAGGTCCGACCACACAGTCGGCGGCGGCAAGTGGAGGTGGCTAGTTGCAACACATGCAAAGCCCTAATGACGGTGCCGAAGCGATCAACCGGATGGGTGTGCCGCACCTCCACTATTTATAGGCATTCGGCACGGGCTCAACTCTTGGGCCTCGCACGGATCCTAAAGCCCACATGTTCCTTCCCTTAAGCGCGCGACCCCTTAGGTTCTCGTTCACTTGGTCGCGAGTCAGATCACATCCGGCTCGGCTAGTCGGTAGCGGCCTATAGCAAAGCGTGTCGACTCCAAGTGTCCGATGAAGCTGGTTAGGTGAACCTGTACATCACACTTCCATTCCCTTTGCCACACGATATATGTTGCCGTGCTCAAGGCGACATGGTCATCCTTGTTGTCGCACGACCTCTTTCTCGTTCACGGTGAATCCGACCAACACTTCGGATTATCTCATAATCCTCATCGCATGGCCATGCTTATCCAGGTTGGATCACCCGAGGGACCCAGAGTATATCTCTCCTCATCGGAGGGGCAAATCCCATCTTGCTCGACCACGTCTCGCAGCATGGGTCTGGACAAGCCCGAAACCTACCTTTATAACTACCCTGTCACAGAGTAGCGTTTGGTCGGCCCAAACCAAGTCTGACACCATCCCGAGTACATGCGCCAGCTCAGGTCTTAGGACATAGAACGTATGTTGTACTAGAGACTCACCGATGACCTATCGCTGCGTCTCATAGTTGGGTTTGTCCAACTCAGACCTTATCTCGACCCGGATCCGACTACATCGAAACCGACCAGATCTTTCTGAGTTCATATTATCCGGTTAGCATCCAATGCTACATGGTCAGTGAGACCGAACCATCCACCGTGTCATATGCTAGTCTAACTGGCTGAGTGCCACACAATGTTTACGACTAGGGACCATTTAGGACAGTCATCATACAATGCATAGTCTCACAAACAAGTCACGTACTTGCTAATACACATTACTGATAATGTCCAAGGACTATCTTTATTCATAAACACATAGGAAATATCATCATACATGATTGCCTCTAGGGAATATCTCCAACAGTCTCCCACTTCCACTAGAGTCAATCAAATAGACATCGAATGCCCATAGCTCTAACGTGCCCCTCATGCTTGGGTTGTGAAAGCGGCTTAGTCAACGGATCTGCAACATTTTCATCCGTAGGAATCTTGCATAAATTAGTATCACCATTCTTTATGAGCTTTCGTATCAGGTGATACTTTCGGTCTATGTGCCTGGTCTTGTGGTGTTGTCTCGGCTCCTTGGCCTGTGCGATGGCACCTGAATTGTCGCAATACAGGTCCAACGGTTTTGCCCAGCCCGGGAACACACCAAGATCCTCCGGGAACTTCTGAATCCAAACACCTTCCTTTGCGGCTTCACAAGCCGCAATGTATTCGGCCTCTGTTGTGGAGTCGGCCACCGTATCTTGCTTGGAACTTGTCCAGCTCACTGCTCCTCCATTCATGACATACACAAATCCAATTTGCGATCGACAATCATCCCTGTTGGTTTGGAAACTAGCATCAACGTAACCCTTTACGCAGAGCTCTTCCTCACCTCCATAAACTAGGAACATCTCTTTAGTCCTTTTCAGGTACTTCAGGATAGTTTTCATCGCTGCCCAGTGACTCTCACCTGGGTCGGCCTGGTATCTGCTTGTTAACCTTATTGCATAGGCAACATCAGGTCGAGTACATAGCATGGCATACATGATGGATCCTATTGCCGAAGCATACGGAATCCTACTCATCCGGTTTCGCTCATCAGAAGTCGTAGGACTCTGAGTCTTGCTTAGCCTTATATCATGTGAGATGGGCAAGAACCCTTTCTTGCCCTCACTCATGTTGAACCGCTTCAACACTTTGTCTATGTACGTGCTCTGGCTTAAGCCGAGCAGCCTTCTCGATCTATCTCTATAGATCTTGATGCCTAAAATGTACACTGCTTCTCCAAGGTCTTTCATCGAAAACTTGCCATTCAATGATTCCTTGACTGAGTTCAGCATCAAAACATCATTTCCGATCAGCAGTATGTCATCCACATATAGGATCAAAAATACTATCGAGCTCCCACTAGACTTCTTGTATAAACAATAGTCCTCTTCGTTCTTGATGAAACCAAGGTCAACGATGACTTCATCAAAACGAATGTTCCAACTCCGAGCTGCCTGCTTCAATCCATAAATGGATCTCTTGAGCTTGCATATTTTACTAGCATTATTTGGATCGACAAAACCTTCAGGCTGTATCATGTATACATCCTCCTTTAAATTTCCATGAAGGAAAGCCGTTTT
Organism: Elymus sibiricus; assembly: GCA_039707655.1. Lineage (NCBI taxonomy): Eukaryota > Viridiplantae > Streptophyta > Magnoliopsida > Poales > Poaceae > Elymus > Elymus sibiricus. The sequence continues at coordinate 62,234,873 of CM077672.1, forward strand.
GACATCCATCTGCCATATCTCATAATCGAAATATGCAGCTATAGCTAGCATGATCCTCACCGACTTTAGCATCGCTACCGGTGAGTAGGTCTCGTCGTAGTCAATTCCTTGAACTTGTCCATAACCTTTAGTGACAAGCCGAGCTTTGTGGATCTGAACATTTCCATCCACATCGGTTTTCTTATTAAAGACCCATTTGCAACCAATGGCAATTACGCCAGGTGGCGGATCAACCAAGTCCCAGACTTGATTATCATCCATGGACTTTAACTCGGATATCATGGCCTCCAGCCATGCCTCGGAATCTGGGCTCACCATCGCTTCCGCATACGTGGCTGGCTCGTCGCTTTCTAGCAACAACACATCGCGCACTCAGCTCAATCTTTCCGACCTCCGTGGCTCCGGTGCCGATTCCACTACGGGTTCCCTGACCAACTTCGGTATGATCTCATCACCAGCCAAGTCGTCCCCGAGTGGCTCTCGAATTTCTTCGAGTCCCACCGTTCTCCCACTGGCTTCAAGACTGAGAAACTCTTTCTCTAGGAAAACCCTGTTCCGAGCAACAAACACTTTGTTCTCTTCTCGGTTGTAGAAGTTGTATCCCAAGGTTTCCCTCGAATATCCCACGAATATGCATTTATCCGACTTGGGTGTAAGCTTGTCCGACATGAGTCATCTGACAAATGTTTCACAACCCCAAATCTTTAGAAAAGACAAACTAGGACTCTTCCCAGTCCACATCTCATGTGGTGTCTTATCTATGGATTTTGATGGTACCCTATTTAGTGTGAAAGCTGCAGTTTCTAGAGCGTATCCCCAGAATGACAAGGGTAAATCCGATTTGCTCATCATGGATCGGACCATGTCAAACAAGGTTCGATTTCTCCGTTCTGACATGCCGTTTCTCTGCGGCGTACCCGGAGGTGTGAGCCGAGGTACTATACCTCAGCTTTTCAGATGATCATCAAACTACTGGATCATGTACTCACATCCACGATCTGATCGCAAAAGCTTTATCGTCTTGCCAAGCTGATTTTCAACCTCGTTCTGAAACCCTTTGAACTTTTCAAAAGTTTCTGACTTGTGCCTCATCAAATAGATGTATCCATATCTACTCAAGTCATCGGTAAAAGTCACGAAGTACTGATAGCCACCTCTGGCCGTTGTGCTCATTGGACTACACACATCACTGTGTATAAGCTCCAACAGCTCGGACACCCTTTCGCAACTCTTTGCAAAAGGAGATTTAGTCATCTTGCCTAGCAAGCATGATTTGCATGTCTCGAACGACCCAAAGTCGGACGAAGTTAGGAGTCCATCATCATGCACTACTAGGAGAAAGCCTAGTAGTAGCGCTGGTAATACATATAGCAGTAGCGTTGGGTCCAGCGCTACTGCTAACGCGCTACAGCTAAGTTGTAGTAGTAGCGCTGGTAATAGAAGCGCTACTGCTAAGTACAGTTAGTAGTAGCGCTGCACTGACCAGCGCTACTGATAACTATCTGTAGCGCTGCAGGATGGCCAGCGCTGCTGATAACCGAGCGCTGCTGCTATATGCTAATCCAGCGCTGCTGCTAGTATTCCTACTTTCACAGATTCATACCCCCCTCTACGTATTTGTGATGTATTTGTACAGGCTATATACAGTAGTTTCATCAGATCACAATAAACATACAATATTCTCATCATATCATACATATAAAGTAGTCTCGTCATACCATCATCATCGTCATTCAACACAAATATCATCACATCTCGAAAATAGCGATACACAAAAGTCATGTCATGTCTCGAATAAGTGCAACTGCATGGTCATGGCACACACACAAGTTTCATCATCTCTATCTAAACCATGATGTAGAAGAGAAGAGCGATCAACATGAGCAAGACCGCGACTATGTAGTACTTGAGGCACCGGCGGTTCCGCTCCCTCTCTTGCTTGAGCGTCCACCTGAAGTAAGCATTCTCCCCTTTGGCTCTGGTGTCGAACCCTCTGTGGCTAGCGCCCGAGTACCCGTTCACCTGAGCCTGAGCGTCTGGCCAGTGGCGGTACACTCCTGGAACCTTCCCAACGAATACAACATAGCACTCCTTCGCCACCTCTGATCTATGCACCTGCATCGTCAGTTGATAAATTCATTGATAATATGCAACTTAATGTACTTGAGAAACACGAAGAGACAGAGTTAGCAAAATACAAGCAATCTATATAGTAAACATAAATAACGAAGTTCCAACTACCCAAACTAATTAACTAGAGCGATCTACGCTAGTTCAGGACCACGGTTTAATTACATCACATAGCTTCGCCGTGCACAAATTCAAAGTTTTGCGATAGAAAGACAGTAGTGACACATATATTGTCATCGACAATCACTCCTCCATGTCGGCGGTCCAATCTTCATAGTCAGGGAGGAAGCACCCGAGCTTCTTGAAAGGCTTCAGGTCCAGACGCTGAGCGATTAGCAGTGCTCGGACATCATCTCGCGTCATTGCTGGCCCATGGTAGAACAACCCTGTTGGTTCGAGGACCTGCTTCATGATCACTTGGGCAAGTTCACACTGTACGTGATAAAATTCAGCTCGGATTTGATGATCCGGTGTCCTTCCTATATTTGTGGCCCAGCTGACAATCTCGGCATCGTTGGAAGTAGGTGACATGCGAAGGCGTTGATTATCCCTTCTGTACTCGAGCAGGTGATGCATGAGGTAGAATCCATCAGCCTTACTGTCGTGCGGTTGCTGGATGCATCAGAAGTCGGTCTTATGGCCGAAAGCCAGCCCGTTATTCCGGTACTTTTTCACCTTGATATATCCACCAGACATGCTGAAGGTTAACAGTGCACTATCGAGAACACTCGTTATGTGCGTGTAATCCTTTTTCTTGATGTTCTTCGATGAGTCCAAGTACAAAGCATGGGAGTATTGTGGGTACAGAACGATGAGGACGGCACCCCCCCCCCCGCTGCGCAAATTAAGTACACCACAAATTAGCCTCCATGCTTGCAAAGGAATGATTAACACTTACAAAAGGATATGCGCGGATGACTTACGTGGGATGATAAGGCAGGAGAATCGCTTCCTTGTCCTTATTAGCGATCATGAAGTCGCCTAGGTACTTGCTCGCATAGTCACGGTGCTCTTTGCAGACTGCCAAGAAGCTCTCGTGCATATGGTACGGGTCTGCGACGCAGATATATTTTATGTTCTCGATCCTGATGAAGTAGTTGAGATATAGCGCATACATGCGGATGAACTGGAAATCCAGCTTGGTCATGTGGAACATGTCGTCGATGTAGTCAAATCGCAGGATGAACTTATCCGTGGGCCATCCCTGGACGTACAACTTCCCACCCGGCACCTGAGCCGCGTAAAGCGGGTATCCTGGTTTTTTCGAGATGAGAAGTCTTTTCTCTTTGGCCAGCACATCTTCATGGAGTCTCCTTAGATCATTGTTCTGTATGGCCGCTAGCACTTTCACAGGTAGGATCGGGTCGCCGGCAACATGGAAACGCTTCACAACTTCGACAGGTATTCTGTCTACCACCACGGGCTTCAGAGGCGTCGGCTGGCTGCTTGAAGCAGCTCTGGCGCCTTTAGGGCCTTTCTTGTCCGGTCTCCTCCTTTGCTTCTTGGCGGGTGGCGGTAGTGAGCCCACCATACCTTCCCTAACCACCACCCCCAGTGTCGTCGGGCTCAACAGTGGACGGCCCTCGGGTTGCTGGGTAGAGGCGGCATCTGGAGGCGTCTCCTGTGAGGATCCCTTGAAGAGAGACTTTTTGCATTCCGCCTTAGGACGTTCTGGCTCCGGCAAATCAGGCAGCATCAAGTCATCATCTCCACGCTCATAGCATGAGTCTTCGTCGTCCTGAGCCATCAATCCTCCATCATCATAGGCGTTGTTGAAATACTTGTCTGGGTCATCATCATCCTCCTCCATGTCATCATCAGCATTTGCTTCTTCGACAACGGGGGCGACGTCATCTGGCAGTAATTGAGGCTCTCCCTCGCGTCGTCCACTATCATCCGCCACGACAAGTGCAGGTAATTTGGTAGGTGGGGTGGTGTTCATACCTTCTTGAGAAGCTATCGTTGGTGTGATACTGGGTGCCTCGACACGAAGAAGAGTCTTCGGCCAAGGCAAGAACCAGCTCTTGCATGCGCCAATCCATTGAGGGGTCTCCTCGTCATCGACTGGTACCGGAGGAGGCAAATCCTCGAAGCCCGCTAAGACACTAGCCACGTTAACCTTGAAGACGCCATCGGCCATCTCTCGGTTGTGGAACATGCGGTCCTTCGGCTTCACGATCGTTGCCTTTCCCACGGCCACCTTCTGGCCCTTGATGTCGTATAGTAGGGTGCACGGGGTATCGTTGGCCTACGAAGACATGTCTGCGACATCAAACATCCGAAAGGCAACTGAAACGGAAGACTATATAGACATGCTGGTGAAAAGGGTATGCCGCGTAATTACCGTGAGGGCGTCGAGCTCAGCCATAGACGAAGGCCCGACGAGCATGCCAGAGACGGAGGTCGGGCTGCTATGAACAGGAGCGGGACCTTTTGCGGTTGCTTCAGCAGGTGCTGGTGGTGTGATGTTCACCGAATTGCTCCCGACGTAGCTGGGAAGGGGAAAGTCCTCTGCCCCTTTCTCTGGATTGTTCTTATCCAATCGATAATTGCCGGAATCAAGTTGGTAATAATTGCAGATTGGAAATTAGCCATGACGCCAGCCACCGCTTCATTGACCGCTGCATGGACTTCCCAGCGCAACTCTTCTTTGGTCTCAGCTTTGGTCTTATTGACCGCAATCGCGACCTTCTCGTCGATGGTCTGCTGGTTGAGCGCCCGTCTCTTCCTTCTTTCCTCTGGCTCCTCGCTGTGGCACGTCTTCCACGAGGCGCCATCTCTGACGGCGTGCACACATCCACCGGACGGCGGTTTGGCCTCCGGGACCTTTTTCAGTATGTTCAGGGCCCGGTTGAATGGGGTGTCCCACTTGGGCCTCGCCGACGACTGTGACGACTCGTCGCTTTTGGCTGCCTTTTGGTGCTGCTCTTTCTGCAAAAGGAGCGTGGATGGTTTACTAATAATGTGACAAAACTTGTAGTCGAATTGATTGGAAGCTAATATGATAATGTGGTAATATAACCATTACCAGAAGTCTCATGAACTCCCTCGTGTTCGGGTCCGTGTAAAAGATCTTCTTGGCGGGGTCCCACTTGTACCGGGCCCTGATCCAGTCATGCTCCTGCGGGTCGGTGAACTCCGCCAAGGGGTCTGGGATTCCGTGACTTTCACGTTCGGCGTCCTCCTTGGCCCATACGTGCCTCTTCCCCTCATAACCACGGCTTCCGAGGCGGTGGGGAGGCGTGTTCCTGGCCTGGAGCGCCTTCATTTTCTCAGACTTTTCCTTGGTTTCATCTTTAGCGCAAGTCTCCTTGAATTTTTCAAAGTCCTCTTCCGTAAGTGTCGGATTCTCAGCATGAATCTTGGACAACGGTTCATTCTTCTTAATCGCTTTTTTCACCCGAACTTTCCAGGCGGACAAGTCGTTGGTGAACGACACCATCGCCTTGCTGTTTATCTTTTTCATGGCGTCGTCGTCCCACGGTTCTTTGCTTTCTGTGCGGCCGGGGAACAGGAACCTGTTGTGCAACTTCTTTAGGAGCATGTGCTCCATATGTGGTATCTTCTTCAACTTCTCATCGTTGATGTTGGCGGTTTCCCTGAGGATGCATCCTAGTTGATTGCCCCATTTCTTGCGCGCTTCCTCCGGCGCCGTTGGCTCAAATTTTTGGGGTGCATCTCCGTGACCACAATTTGTCCGATGCCGAGCTCGTTTGGTTTTCGTGTCCTCTTCTGCTTCGGTGCTTTACCGGCTACGACAGCATCGTTGCCGGTCTCGGGGGTGGTGTCGGTGTCGGTGCCAGTGCCGGTGTCGGTGTCGGGGTTGGTGCCACTGCCGCCACCATGCACCCCCATCTGGTGTTCGTCCAGGTAATCGAAATAATTATTTGCTGCCTCGATGGGGTCTTCTTCGTCGAGGTGAGCAGAACCCCCGGCTTCGTCGAGGCGAGCAGAACCCCCGGCTTCGTCGTGGCTAGACATGTTTTCTATTCTACAATTGTAAATAAAAGATATAATGAAGAGAAAAAAGGGGCCTATATTTGGTCGGAATGTTGATTCATTCCCCCCGGCAAATCCCGGGCACTCCATATGTCCTAGTTTCTAGCACAAGTCATGCCGAAAATCACGGAAATTTTCGGCATGACCTTTGCTAAAAAGTGGACATATGGAGCGCCTGAAATTTGCCGGAACGGAAATGAATCAACATTCCGGCAAAACATAGGCCACTCGGATATTCTTCGACTTTCAACCAACAATGCAAAATCATATAACATCAATGACATATATCATATAACATCAATGACATATGAGCATCGCAGGAGCATAGTGAAATGACATATGAGCATCACAGGAGCACATTGCAAAATCATAGTCCTAATTTTACTAACAGTAGCTAGGGTTCACCTGTCCTAATTTTACTAACAGTAGCTAGCTAGGGTTCATCACAGAGAGAGAGAGAGGAGGGCAGGGGAGAGGAGAGGGAGAGGCTTACGAGCTCGGGCGGTCGTTGGCGAGGGCGGCGGCGACGGTGAGGTCGAGGGCGGGCAGGGGCTCGGGCAGGGGAGAGGGCGGCGGCGGCGAGGTCAAGGGCAGCGGCGGCGGTGAGGTCGAGGGCGGGCAGGGGCTCGGGCCGGCGTCGAGGCCGAGGGCGGTCAAGGGCTCGGGCCGGCCGGCGTCGAGGGGCGACGACGACGGGCAGGGGCGACAGCGGCGCGCGACAGCAGAGAGGAGGGAGAGAGGTGGGAGAGTGGGCGGGGGGAAATTTTGGGACTTGGCAAAATTTGAGCCCGCGCGGTGGCGGTTAGCTCAACATATTAGTAGCGTTGGTTAGTATCCAGCGCTATAGCTATATTAGCTATAGCACTGGTTAGGATCCAGCGCTACTGCTAACTGTTTCAGTTTTTAGTTTTTTGAATTCTAAATTACACATAGTAGTAGCGCTGTATTAGGATACAGCGCTATAGCTATATTAGCTATAGCGCTGGTTAGGATCCAGCGCTACTGCTAACTGTTTCAGTTTTTAGTTTTCTTTTTATTATTTTCCTTTTGTTTTCTGTTTTCTTTTCTTTTATGTTTACTTTTCTTTTTCTTTTTATTATTTTCCTTTTCTTTTCTGTTTACTTTTCTTTTTCTTTTGTATTGCTTTCTCCCTTTTGTATTTGTTTTTTTTTTTGTTTTTCTCACGACGACGGCGTCTCCCTCCCACACTGCGCGAATATCACTGGAACCATGCATGTGGTGGTAACATATCAGTTGACCGATAACGGTTACTTAAGTGCGTACACAAAATAGATACATATATATAAATGATGGTTTCTCAGCTGCGTCGACGATGTTTCACATTGAGCTTCTTCCCTTTCTTGTTCGTTGCCGAATAATTGAGCCCCTCCTTGTGACTTTTTTGGAACCATGGAGTACGATCTTTCTTATGTAATGTAGTATTGATTCTTCTTTTCACGTATGCTTCATCGTCATTGTCATCTTCCCTCATCGGGTTGCCGTATTGGTCGTAGTCTTCCTCCTTGGCGACTCCATCCATTCCGACGATGCTCCTTTTGCCTCTCCTCACGACAACACGGCTGAGATTGGTCGGGTCAGTTATGAAGAAGCATTGTGTCACGTGCTTAGCGTGTACCCATGGCTCAGTTTTGGCGATGACGTTAACGTTCACGGTTGCGCTCTTCGCGTCGGGTATAGACATGGTAGTGAAATACTTGTTTTCTCTTACGACGTCCTTAGCCCATCTAACACGGAACATCGTCGCACTGTGCATTCCAGCATAGTCAAGCTCCCAGATCTCTTCGACCCTTTCGTAGAATCTTTCAGTTGTGCCGGCGTCGTCGGTCACGCATTCAATCGTCACCCCGGAGTTCTGGTAATCATTGTCCATGTCTTTGGCCTCCGTGTACAACGTGTACCCGTTGATATCGTATGACTGATAGGTCGCGAGTTTGGGCGCGGGGCCATGTGCTAAGGCGTGTATGAGCAATCCGTCCGAACTGCCCTCTTCCGGGGGATTTTCAAGAACTTGCTTTTTGAACCAACGCAAGAAAGTGGCATTGTGCTCTATAGTAACTTCGTCGTCCGTCTTGAGCATCCCCTTATCACGGTACTTATTTGCGATGGTTTCTTTGTGCTGTGCCACATAATCATCTACCACATCTAGGTGTTGTAGCACTACTAAGTTAGCCCTATCAAAGTCGTTCCGTCGATTCGAGTAGTCCACGTGCAATTCCCTCCGGCCGTTGTTGTGACCTTCTCCTCCGAGCCTCCCATCGTGCTTCTTGACGGGAAAACCAACAACAGGGTCTCCGACGCCTATATAATTCTCGCAAAAGGAGATGCACTCATGCGTCAGATACCCCTGGATGATGCTCCCATCGGGACGGGACATGTTACGAACGAATCCTTTGATGACCCCATTCATCCTCTCGAACGGCATCATGTTGTGAAGGAATGTCGGCCCGAGGTCGATGATGTCGTCCACGATGTGGACACACAGATGCACCATGACGTCAAAGAACGCGGGCAGGAAGTACATCTCAAGCTCACATAGTATGACAACAATCTCTTCCTGTAGCCTTCGGAGCTGTTTCACACTTATGGACTTTCGAGAGATAACGTCGAAGAAGTTGCAGAGACCAGTAAGCGTGTCACGGACGTGCTTCTCCATTATCCCTCTAATGGCAACCGGGAGTATCTGCGTCATCATCACGTGACAGTCATAAGACTTCATCCCGCTGAACCTTTACTTCTTGGGGTCTAGAAATCTGCTTATCTTCCCACAGTAACCGAAACTGACTTTGATTCCCATAAGGTACTTGATGAATTGATCGATCTCCTTCGCACTTAAGGTGAAGCAAGGAGGGGGGCAATAATCCTCCTCCTTCTTGTTGACTTTTCTGCCCCTTTCCCTCGCCTCCGTCTCCATCTCCGTATCCTCCGTCGACTTCTTACGGGGCGGCATGTGGAGATCTTCCCTGATCTCCAAATCTTCCAAGTCTTTCCTTGCCTTCGGCCCGTCCTTGGTCTTCTCCAGCATGTTCATCAGTGTGCCAAGCAAGCTCTCGAGGACATTCTTCGTGATATGCATTTGATCAAGGCAATGAGGCGCGTCATGATTGGGCCAGTACTCCAAGTCCCAGAAAACAGACCTCGTTTTCCATACCTTCAGTAGCGGCTCCGGCGCCTTTTTCATCTTTCCCGGCGCGGGGCACTGTTCCCAGTTTTTTAACAGCTCGTTGATTTCGGCGCCTTTCCTCTTACGTGGAGGACCTCGATGCTCAGCCTTACCATTGAATAGATCCCCACGCTTTCTCCACGGGTCATCCTTCTCGAGCCATCTACGATGCCCCATGTACACGATTTTGCCGGACCCGCCTTCTTTCGTTGACGTAAGCTGCTGAGACGTTGTATCATCCATGCACCTCGTGCATCCGCAATATCCGTGGCACACCTGGCCTGAGACATACCCGTAACCGAGATAGTCGTGCACCGTCGTCATCAGCGCGGCTCTCATATAAAAATACTCTCCTTTGCTGGCGTCCCATGTCCATGCCGGTGTTTTCCATAACGTGTCTAGCTCCTCTTTCAGAAGACCCAGATACAGGTTAATATTATTTCCCGGTTGTTTCGGCCCTTGAATCAGCATGCTCATGTGTATGTACTTTGTCTTCATGCACTTCCATGGGGGGAGGTTGTACATCCATACAAAGACGGGCCATGTGTTGTGGTTGGTGTTTTGGTTTCCAAACGGATTCATGCCATCGGTACTCGCACCAAGCATGATGTTCCTTGGATCTTCTACAGCAAATCCATATACGGCGTTGAATGCTCTCCACTGGCTACCATCTACGAGGTGTCTCAGCTTCGGATCATCTCCATCGTCGGGCTTCGTCCACTCCGCGTGCCAGCGCATGAGCTTTGCTTCCTTAGGATCTACGAAATACCGCTGCAGACGGGGAGTGATCGGAAAGTACCATACAACTTTCTGAGGAGCTTTCTTTCCTTCCTTCTTGTATCGAGAAGCATTGCACACTGGACAGCTGGTTTTTTCCGCGTGATCCGTCCCCCGATAAATGATGCAATCGTTGATGCATGCGTGGTACCTAAAGTGCGGCAAATCAAAAGGGCAAACGATTTTCTTGGCCTCCTCGACACTAGTAGGACACAGGTTCCCCGCGGGAAGAACTTTATTATGTAGATACTTCAAATGCTCATCGAGGCTTTTGTCTGTCCATTTGTTTTTGGCCTTCGTCTTTAGAAGTTCGAGCGTGAAACTCAAGCGGGTGACCTCGGGATCGCAACCGTCATACAATGGAGTCTTCGAGTCTACTTCAAGTTGCGCCAGCTTGGCCTCCTCTCTAGAAGCAGCTCTCTCGCTAGTCGTACTCTTGCGAAGGAGGTCTCGAACATGAGGGTCCTGCACGACTGCACTTAGTAGCATCGAAGACTGCGGCGTGACCGCCGCCTCTTCTTCGCCGTGTCCGGAATCTTCTCCGCCGCCGTCATTTTCGGACTCTTCCCCGCCGCCATGTCCGGCGCCATCGTCTTCGTGTTGATCGGTCATCTCTTCGTCTAGCCCCATGTCGTTATTCCCTGCCATGTGGACGTCCTCATCATCATCATCTTCACTTATCCACCGAGTATAGCCATCCATGAAACCATACATCAGCAGGTGCGCCTTCAAACTGCCACCATCAAAAGGGTCCAAAAGGACTCCTTCTTTGCATCTTGTACACGGACATCTGATCCTAGTCCGATTATTTGCATACATGTCCATCACCGCGGATTGCATGTATCGCTCCACCTTCCATCCACTCACCTTCATGACCGACTGCACGGTATAACAAGGAAAAGGGTTATAAACAAAATGCATGCATGCATGCAAAGTCATATAAAAATTTGGCATGACCTTGCCTAAAAATAGGACATATCGAGTTTGCTCGAAATTCACCGAAACGGAAATAAATCGACATTTCGGCAAAACATAAGCAACTCGGGGGCATGTCACTCGCACAAATCTTTCCATTATCCCAAACACACATATTCCCATTCACACACGTATTCCTATTCTTGAAATGAACAACTTTTTACTCACCTATCTCCCGAGAGAGACCGATCGACCGGATGAGGCCTTTCGCTACCTATAGGGATCGAAAGTGTGGATGGCTAAATAGCTAGCTAGATCTAGCTAGTTGTTAGGGAGGAGAGATGACTCTAGCTAGCTAGGTAACTAATGGAGAGGGATAGAGATGAGCTAGCTAGATCTATATCTAATGAAATGGAGGGAGAGCCAAATAAATGAGGTAGGGGGGCATTTATGGAGCTAGCTAGAGATGAGAAGGCCATTTATGGAGGAGAGTTATGGTGGAGGGGGCATTAATGGGGAGAGAAGAGAGGTAGGAGGAAGAGAGAAGAAGGGCAACAATGGTGGAGAACTAACTTAGAGAGGGGAGAGGGGAAAGTAGGGGGAGAGAGGGCAAAGGGGGAGGAGGGGAGTGGGTGGGGGGGGGGGAAGGTTGCACCAGCCGCAACTAGCAGTAGCGCTGTTTCCAAGAAAGCGCTGCTGCTATTGTACTTAGTAGTAGCGCTTTCAAGGAAAAGCGCTACTATTAAGTGGGACCCATTAGCAGTAGCGATGTTGTAAAATAAAGCGCTACTGCTAAATTCTTGTTAGTAGCGCTGTTTTCTGGACAGCGCTGCTGCTACAGCTAGCGTCGGTGGGAGTGTTGGGTCCCTCTTACTAGTAGCGCTGTTTCTGAATCCACCGCTACTGATAAATGATTACTTGTAGCGCTGCCCAGGGACAGCGCTACTGCTAATTAGCAGCAGCGCTTGCTCATTTCCAGCGCTACTACTGATGTCCTACCTATAAGCTTTTTCCTAGTAGTGATGGAGCTTCTTCATGCGTTTCAGACTAATGTGTCCAAGCTGACAATGCCAGAAGTATGTCGGATTTATCTCATTAGGCTTATGCCTCTTGACATTCATGTTATAGACTGGTTCCATTTCTAGATTTAGAATAAATATCCCATCTACAATGGGTGCATAGCCGTGGAACATTCCATTCAAATAAAATGAACAACCATTGTCCTTTAAACTGAATTCATAACCCTGACTCATCAAGCATGAGGCAGAAATAATGTTACGACTAAGTGCGGGAATGTAATAACAATTATTCAATTCTAAAATAAATCCAGAAGGAAGCTGAAGCTGCATCGTGCCGACCTCCAACGTAGCAACTCTTGCTTTGTTGCCGACCCTGATGTCAATCTCCCCTTGTGCCACACGCCTAGTTCTTATCAGCCCCTGCATCGAGTTGCATATATGAACAACCGATCCGGTATCAAATACCCAAGAGCTACTAGGTATGTCAGCAAGGTAAATGTCTATAACATTTGTAACAAGTGTACTTTTGCCTGAAGAAGCATTTCCAGCCTTCTTTCCAGGTTGAGCAAGCCACTTGCTACAGTTCCTGTTCCAGTGACCGGTTTCCTTGCAATGAAAGCATACGGTCTTTGAGTCCGGTCCTGGCTTCGGCGCAGCGGCGGAGACAACCTTCCCCGTGCCCTTTGCCTTACCCTTTTTCTTGGACCAACTCTTCTTGAACTTAGCCGAGTTATGCACCATCAACACTTGATGCGTACCTTTCTTAATATCCTATTCTGCCACCTTGAGCATCCCATGCAATTCAGTGAGCTTCTTATCCATGCCGTGCATATGATAGTTCGAGACGAACGTCCCATAGATAGATGGAAGAGAACCCAGAATTGCATCCGTGGACAGCTCGTCCCCAAGTGGGAACCTAACCGATCCAAAGCTTGCACGTACCCGATCATCTTGATCACATGCGGGCTCAGTGGATCACCCTCTTTTAGCTTACAATCCGTCAAGGATTGCCAGACGTTGAACCTTTCGGTCCTAGCCTGCACCTGAAACATGCTATTGAGACTCTCGATCATATCGAAAGCATCAACATTTTCGAAATGCTATTGCAAATCGGGCTCCATACAAGCCAGCATGAGGCAGCTGATCTTATTTGATTCATCAACGAGTTTCTGATGGGCATTCTTGGTTGTGGCACTAGCATTCTCGGCAGGTTCCTCTGGAAGTGGATCCTCTAGAACATGTTCCTTTTTATCGTGCTTGAGAACAATTCTCAAAGTTCTATACCAGGTGGTAAAGTTTGTTCCATTCAGTTTATCCTTTTCCAGAATTGATTTCAATGCAAAGTTGGGTTGAGCAGGTGGTGCCATTGATCTACAACAGAAAATATGCAATCACTAAGCAATGTGTTTATGTAGAGTAATTCAAGCCTTAAACAGAACTACTCCCACTGAAGTCAACATCCCTCCGCAAACTCTCAGTGATTCAGGACCCGTCTAGCGCGAGTGACTAGTGAGCTCTAGCATCACTGCTAGCCAACTTGCCTATTCGGTAAGCAACTCCTTGCTAATCGTATCTCTATATGACTCCTGTCGGTCGGGTAGGTATCTTATACCCCGGCTCCCAACCTTCTTTGCCACAAGGCCCAAAACCGTTTTGATAGCCTTGTCAAGTTAACCTGATGCAGTGCATGTTCGTGTCTGACACGAACCCTCCAGTTCAAGGACACCTAGTAGCACCTCAATTTTATGAGCCCACCACTAGACGTACTTGACGTGCGAAGGTGCAACATCCGGAATGGCAATGTGCTTGATATTAACGAGGGATCTTTCTACCATTCTAACATGCATAGAAACAAGAAGCAATATCAATCACATATAAACATAAATATGTGAAATAGTATGGCTCCTTCATGGACATCCTTCCAGGCCGGCCCCAACTCCGATGACCAAGGAGGAACTCCATCTTGTTCGTCACACCGGGACGCCAAAGCCTCGAAATTGATCTCTGTTCTCCAACTACTACAACTAGTAATGAATTTACAGAGAATCACAAGTCGACACGCAGGTCATTATACAATATAATGACATCACTTTGGCTCCTGCCGGCTGACAATCATGACACGCAGGTCATGTTAAGTTACATGCATGCATCACATACATATGAGCCATACTATTCACATCAAACCTGCAAAACAAAGTTGTGCATAGAATCGCATTCTACCGGTTTGTGTGATCGCGTACGAAATACAAGGCGCTACGCACACGGTGGTCCCATCACAGATCGAATCTGTATTCCGATCACGTCGGATTTTCTGATCTGACCGATCTCATCGATCATCGCGAACCCGATTCGGATTTACGTTTCATTGTTAACCCCGATGGCGGAAACCAACCGTTAGGGGTAGGTTGTGTCACGACCTCATCGATTCTGATTGACAGAAAACATAGCCATATTGATCCCCATGTGCAGTTGATCTCATCAACCGTTCACATAGCCTATCTCATAAACGACGACACATCACATTTGCCACCTCCACATATGAAATATGCATCCGATCTGAATCCAAATCCTATAGCAGAGGCTCTGATACCACTGTTGGGTTCTACCGTAGGTGCATTGCATGTGAATTAAAAAAATTCTACGCGCAGAACATCCAAGAACATGCTACGGAGATGGATCATAGCTCGTTACCACTAGACGCGCAGTGCCGTGCAGCGGAAGTAGAGTTGGGGCAGCGCGTTCGCGTGGTCCATCTCCTCCTCGTTCGATCTCCCTCGAACAGCCGATCCGATCTCCCTCGCACAGCCGGTTGCCGGATCGCACGTACAGGTTCGCCAGAGCCGCGCAAGTGCACCACCTCTAACGGTATCCGTGCGTGCAGGAGGAACACCGTGCGGCGGACTGCTAGGTCCGATCACACAGTCGGTGGCGGCAAGTGGAGGTGGCTAGTTGCAACACATGCAAAGCCCTAATGACGGCGCCGAAGCGATCAACCGGATGGGTGTGCCGCACCTCCACTATTTATAGGCATCCGGCGCGGGCTCAACTCTTGGGCCTCGCACGGATCCTAAAGCCCACGTGTTCCTTCCTTTAAGCGCGCCACCCCTTAGGTTCTCGTTCACTTGGTCGCGAGTCAGATCACATCCGGCTCGACTAGTCGGTGGCGGCCTCTAGCAAAGCGTGCCGACTCGAAGTGTCTGATGAAGCTGGTTAGGCGAACCTGTACATCACACTTACGTTCCCTTTGCCACACGATATATGTTGTCGTGCTCAAGGCGACATGGTCATCCTTGTTGTCGCACGACCTCTTTCTTGTTCCGGTGAATCCGACCAACACTTTTGGATTATCTCATAATCCTCATCGCATGGCCATGCTTATCCAGGTCGGATCACCCGAGGGGCCCAGAGTATATCTCTCCTCATCGGAGGGGCAAATCCCATCTTGCTCGACCACGTCTCGCAGCATGGGTCTGGACAAGCCTGAAACCTACCTTTATAACTACCCTGTCACGGAGTAGCGTTTGGTCGGCCCAAAGCAAGTCTGTCACCATCTCGAGTACATGCGCCAGCTCAGGTCTTAGGACATAGAACGTATGTTGTACTAGAGACTCACAGATGACCTATCGCTGCGTCTCATAGTTGGGTCTGTCCAACTCAGACCTTATCTCGACTCGGATCCGACTACGTCGAATCCGACCAGATCTTTCTGAGTTCATATTATCCGGTTAGCATCCAATGCTACATGGTCAGTGAGACCAAACCATCCACCGTGTCATATGCTAGTCTAACTGGCTGAGTGTCCACACAGCCTTTACGACTAGGGACCATTTAGGACAGTCATCATACAATGCATAGTCTCATAAACAAGTCACGTACTTGTTAATACACATTACTGATAATGTCCAAGGACTATCTTTATTCATAAACACATGGGAAATATCATCATACATGATTGCCTCTAGCGCATATCTCCAACACGGGCGGGTTAGGGGAGGACATGGGCACGCGTCTCACCCGTCCACCCGTGTCCGCTTTGGCGCAAACATGACCCAAATTTGGGATGGGAATGGGACGAAAGCGGACGGAAAACAGACAAATGTCCGTTTGCTCCCGCGCATTGGGCCGGGTTTTCTGTCCGTTTACCCCCAAACAGACGTGGTCGGACCATTTGGGGACGTGCGTTGGAGTTGGCCTTACATCCATGTGCTTTACCCCGTGTCCCTCCTCACATCGCCAGAGATCCACGCCCACAACTGTCTTATATGCCACCACCTCCTTCACAACTTTTCATGCAATCTAAAAAATTCTTGTCAATTTTCTTCTAGGTTCCTTACCGAGAGCTTCTTCGGGATCCCGAGTTTGAAAAAACACTTACCCAACTCCATCATGTGGCTCTCTAATAACTAATTCATCGAAAGGGACACATGGAACCCTCATCATCATTTTTGCGACACCTTAAGACAACAATGGAGTGAAAGGACGCGGGGGGGGGGGGGGGGTCACCAGACATGACTGGAGAATTTGGCAGGGAATGATGTAGAACACACCATGTGAGACATGGGTTTTATAGGATGAGCGAAGGAAAAGAAAAGGAAAAAGGTGGGAGATGGTGGGAAGGAAAAGTGCGGGAAGAAAAAGTTCGAGAGAGGGTATGGCAGGAAGAAAAAGGTTGGGAGAGGAGATGGTGGGAGAGGGACGGTGGGAAGAGAAATGACGAAAGAGGGAATGGCGATCGATAACTACTCCCTACGTTCTTAAATATAAGTATTTTTAGAGATTTCAATACGAACTACATACCGATGTATATATACATATTTTAGAGTGTAGAATCACCTATTTTGCTCCCTGTGTAGTCCATATTAAAATCTCTAAAAGGACTTATATTTAGGAACGAAGGGAGTAGCAAATAGAAATGACTTTTAGTCTGTGCTAGAAATGAAGAGTAACTCTTCGTCCATGTGAGGAATGACATGCAACTCCATTCGCCTGTTTACGTGATAAGGTGGGCCCTAGGAGCCCCTTTGGCCTGGCTAGGACCGAAGAGACGATCTTCGGCCAGAGCGGCAACAAAGAGATTAGCTTTGGTCTATAGGTCGATGGAAAGGTACTCCTCAGTCATACACGGACAGAAAGGGCCTCTTCGGCCAGGGCGCGGACGAAGAGTTGATCTTCCTTCTACACACGAACGACAGGGTCATATAAATGAAAATTTCGAAATAGACAATATATTTTTGAGATTTTGTAAAAAAATCATCACTGTGGTGCCTTGAAAAGAAACATACGTCTTCATTTCGACCGGATACTAGAGAAACATGTTAGTACTAGGGGCTAGTTTTTTTTGTTGGCTTCTAGAATTATTATTTTAGTAGCCTAGTAGTTAAGACCTGACTAATAGAATTTTAAAAAAAGAATTGGTTAGTCTTCTAAAATAAGCCGGGTAGGGACAACTTATTTCGAAAGCCAAAAAAAAGTAAAAAACTGGGCCTAGTTGTTTTGACAACTTGAGAATTCAAATTGAGATGTTGAATTTGTTTTTTTTTGGCAACCGAGATGATGGTTAGGGTAAAATTGGACTGTTGGACAGGAAGGAATGGCCCATTAGCCCGGCGCTCTCTCTGTCTATCTCTCCCCGCGGCCGCGTGTCCAGTTGCAAGTCAAGTCCAGCTCCACTTCTCCTCGACCACTCCACTAGAGCACTGATCCGACTGCTCTGGAAGCACTGGCTTGCCGAGAAGGTCTGTCCCTCGCCGCAGATCTTAATCTCTCAAATATTCATTTGGCCACTGATTGCCAGGGGCTGGTGGAAGAAATCAAGAATGGGTCCAGCGCATTCCACGGTGCAATCATTCAAGAAATTCAAACCAGGATGATACCTTTTACAAGTTGTTTTTTTCCTTTGAAAGTAGAACTTGTAATTTTGAGGCACATAGCCTCGCAAAGCACGCCTCTTCTCTAGGAGCTGGTAGACATATTTGGGTCGATATTCCCTATGATCCAGTCAATATTCCTGTAAACATTTTGCAACAGAGTTAATAAAAAACGTGTGTTTGCCTAAAAAAAAAAAAAAAACTCCACTAGAGCAGAACCACATCTAGCTCATCCATCCCCAACCCCAGCCCCACCCCCAAACCCACAAAGAGGAAGAAAAGATTGTTGCGGCGGCGGATCGGAGGGAGAAGAATCAATGGCTTCCGACGGCGTCGTGGCCCTGTACGGCAACAACAAGGCGGTGGTGGAGCCCTCCGCCAAGCCTGCCGCCGCCACCTTCTCCGTCAAGGTGGGCCTCGCCCAGATGCTGCGCGGCGGCGTCATCATGGACGTCGTCACCGCCGAGCAGGCGCGCCTCGCCGAGGAGGCCGGTGCCTGCGCCGTCATGGCGCTGGAGCGCGTGCCCGCCGACATCCGCGCCCAGGGCGGCGTCGCCCGCATGTCCGACCCGGACCTCATCCGCGACATCAAGCGCGCCGTCACGATCCCGGTCATGGCCAAGGCCCGCATCGGACACTTCGTGGAGGCCCAGATCCTGGAGGCCATCGGCGTGGACTACGTGGACGAGAGCGAGGTCCTCACCCTCGCCGACGACGCCCACCACATCAACAAGCACAACTTCCGCGTCCCCTTCGTGTGCGGCTGCCGCAACCTCGGCGAGGCGCTCCGCCGCATCCGCGAGGGCGCCGCCATGATCCGCACCAAGGGCGAGGCCGGCACCGGCAACGTGGTGGAGGCCGTCCGCCACGTCCGCTCCGTCATGGGCGCCGTCCGCGCCCTACGCAACATGGACGACGACGAGGTCTTCAGCTACGCCAAGCAGATCGCCGCCCCGTACGACCTGGTGATGCAGACCAAGCAGCTCGGCCGCCTCCCGGTCGTGCAGTTCGCCGCCGGAGGCGTCGCCACCCCTGCAGACGCCGCCCTGATGATGCAGCTCGGCTGCGACGGGGTCTTCGTCGGCTCCGGCATCTTCAAGAGCGGCGACCCGGCGCGTCGCGCCCGCGCCATCGTCCAGGCCGTGACACACTACAGCGACCCGGAGATCCTGGCCAATGTCAGCGCCGGGCTAGGGGAGGCCATGGTGGGGATCAATCTGTCCGACCCCAACGTGGAGCGCTTCGCCGCCCGATCCCAGTAGCTTCATGCTTTCCTAAACTCCTTGCCATGCCATGGATCGTCGTCGTAATAACTTGAATCTTGCTTGCATCATGTGTCATTTTGTTCCTCGAGGTGCATCATGTATTATCCAGCAGTACTATCTTGGGCATCATGTATTATCTATCCAGCTTGGGTGTTGGTTGCAAGTTTAGATCAGCTGAGGGATTTTGCTCTTCAAGTGATATGCTCTCGTTTGATGTTGGTTGCCCGTGTTTGTTCCAAACTGGAGTATGGAGATGGCGAAAATGACTGGTCTTGGCGTTGGCCAGGAGAATCCAAGCAACCTAGTTACACGCGTTATTATATTGATGAATCAGATAGATCAATCAGTTTTATCCCCGAGTAACCACGCTTATATGTGTGTTCTGAATTAGCCTTTAGTTTCAGGAGGGAGGCCCGATCTGCGCTTATATGTGTGTTCTGAATTAGCCTTTAGTTTCAGGAGGGAGGCCCGATCTGCTTCACTTTCCTCAGTCCTGTCACTTCCCCGAATTTACTATTCCCTCCCATCATCAGTCCAAAGAAAAAGTTTTGGGGGGGGCAGCGCTTCCATCGCACACTTGTCATTTCGCAGTCCAACGGCATGTGTTCGTCCAGCATGCAAACTCCTCATCTAGGAGGCCAGGCGGAGTGGCGCGCACACATACATGATGAGCAAGGAAGAAAACGATTCAGTTAACATGCCCCATTGCTCACACGATCGACTTGACTCAACTTTTTCACCGAGTCATTCGTTATTTTCTTCGGTTCCAAGTAATAATCTACAGTATCTCTTTTTTCCCGTGATTATATTTTAGAAAGGGAGTAAGCACGGAGCCCAGTCAACCAGCGCCCGCAGATACTCCACAAGATCATGGAACTCACGCACTCTGCTAGACATTCAATGCCTGTACCATACGGCGGGCACACCTGTGGTCGACAGAGGGCGCGTGCTCTCCCCTGCCAGCCGGTTTCAAAGTGCAATGGAGAGAACCCTACGAAAGCTGTGACATCGTCTTGTCAATTCATCTGGCGTAACAGCACCACCCCTGTTTAAAACAATTAACCTATAGCTGCCATGCCATGACTGAGTTGAATAGATTGAGAAAATGAACTCGTATGAACCTGGTTGCCATGTCACACATAAATAAATGGAGAAGAATCATTTGAATGGCTAAATGTTGACACAACTAAGCATGTTACCACAGATTCTTAAAAAATAGCAGTTTGGTACTGGAAACAACAACGTAGCCAATGTAGTTTGCACACAAAATAGACAAGTGCGTTTAAGGAATATTAATTCGTACCCCCCGCCGGCGGGGGGGGGGGGGGGGGGGGGGGGGGGGGGGGCAGCAGCCTGATCACATGCACAGATAGCAAAACAACCATTTTTCTGTTTCTGCGGCAGCAACTACAATTTTTGCTGGTGGGCACAGTACATGGATTAAGGAAACCATGCAGTATACACTAGCACAGGCAAAGTAAACCAGCTAAAACATCGCAATCAGTTCAGGCAAGTTGTTCCACTACAACAAAGACAAAGTTTGCAGCATTTGGGATTAATCTGTTAATGATTTTTCTGAGTTTGACAAGCTAGAAATTCCAGCCAGTCTGCGTTTTTTAGCCTAATGAAGCATGTTATAGGGCAAACAACATGATGTCGCTAGGCATGGGCACCACTCACACTTCTCTCCAGCTCCACGACCCAATTTCTTAGTCGAACGACCAAGCCAAAACCTTGTCGAACCATTGATTTACAGTATACCAAGAATGAGTTGTTATGGCCGGGAATAAGTCATTAACAATAGTTTGCCAGACGAATAAGGTCCATCTCCGTTCTCGACATATGCTCTCATCGACAATTCCACCCTGTTAAGATTTGCCTCTTACTCTGCATAAATTTTAGGATGAAAATATCTTCATCGTTGTCAAAGATTAACTAGTCTCCAACGCATCAAAGCACACAGACTGGGCTTTTTCATACACACTTCCATAGATTAAGCACGACATATGAAATCATTTTCAATTTCCTTCAACTACTCACAGAATGAGAACAGGTTGGCATGCAAGACATGAATGAAATGATCACCCTAATGCCTCATAAATTTACCTATTCATATTCATCAGGGCTGTATGATCTAGAAAAACAATTTACAAAGTCCTAAACCCTAAAACTTGACCATGAATGATCTATATTTATCATCGGGCCATTGAGAATCTGATTACAGGTTCGCTGTGATATTGTAATGGTAAATAAATACATCACATATCAAGAGATAGTAAGAACATTTCGCATACGAAAATCTCCTTGGCAGCAAAAAAGATAAGTACATCAGGTAATAAAAACACTAACAAAAAAATGAATAATTAGGTTCCACACTGAGCTTGAGATTCAATCCTGTGACATACATTTATGCATGGACATGGCTTTCAGATAAACAACAGAAATATTGCACACTGAGCTTCCAGACTCAGCCTTAGAATCAAGCCTTTGCACATAAACAACCTAACTGTCTGTTTTCAGAAAACACTTCCCTATCTAGTGTGGCACACAACAAATCCGCTTACTTAATTTAGATTACATCCGGTACCAACAAAAGAAGACAACATATCAGAATTCATGCAATGATACTACCGCTATGATATTCTCCATGTCATACCACACTGACCTTATCAGATGCGTATCTATAGAGTATTGATGTATACCACACTGACAACATATCGTATCTATATGATGGCAGATTTCAGTCCAAAACTATTGATGTATTTCACAATTTAGCAGGAAGAAACTTTCAGCAGCTCGTGCAAAAACCAAGATTCCTGTTTGGTAAACAGAAACACATGGCAAGACACAAGCGGTTGATCTGAATTTTTTTTCTTGACCATCCATTGGTAGCTTTAGAGCACACATCAAATCAGCAGACTTCGCGACGCCGAGCTCGGCAACATGGCACATGTGTCCAAAGCACAGGACAACCAAAAATGCAATCAGTTATGCCAATAGCATTTAAAAAGAAACAAAACCGTGGCTGCACTAACCGATTTAACGACCATCAAATGCAATGCAAATACACATGCACCATTAGCTTCCATACATATCCTGACATTCAGATCTCGCACATCTAATTTACAAAGTGATTTCTGGCTCATAAAACACGGAAAACTACCAAATTTGAACTTCTATGCTGACAGATTTCAGCATCTGGCAAGAACAGTCCACGCTATGTTCAGATAATCAGATCTTTTGGACAAAAAATTGAATGAATAGACAAACAAACATGTACCTACAACAGAAAATGATTGGCAGCCATGCAAACTCAAATCCATGGAATGGGATGCAGATCTACACGCTCGTACTCCATGAAAGAAAAACACGTACCTGTAGCGCTCAATACCAAAAGGAAGGCATCTTGCCAGAGAAGAGCCGTGCCGCCGTCACCCTTGGGGAGAGAAACAGAGAGGTAGATGCACAGCCGGGTGTGTGGCGACGACTTGTCCCATGGTTATGGGTAGGGCTAGGAAAGCGTAAACAGGATGCCTTCAAATTCCCCCGTTTCCGTCCAACAGGAAATCACCGGACTTGGGCACTGCTGCATCGGCGGCGCATCAAATCTGGCCATCCGCGATGCTCATTGAAGCCCGCGACTCCACCAAAGGCACCACAGCGATGGGTTGCGTCGAATCAACCAGCAGCCTAGAGAAAGAGGATTGGTCAGAGAAACGGAATGGAACTCGACAAAACAGATGCAGAGCTACACACGCCCGAACAGGAAAACCTACCCGTAGCGCTTGACGCTACCGGGAGACATGGCGCCGGAGAGGAGATGTGCAGCCGCCGAGCTTTTTCTTTGAGCCGGAGAGGAGATTTGCAGCCGCCGAGCTTGGGATAGGGGAAAGAGAAAGGAACCACTCCACGCCGATGGACCACCAAAGATGCTGTACAAATCAACCCATCTAAGTCGAGAAGTACCCAAATCCGCGACGGGGACTAAGAATCCCATGACCTAAGAAGAAAGGAGGGGCATGAATATACATACCCGTTGCAGTCGAGACCATTGGTAGACATCTCGCCGGATAGCACCGGGGCCGCCATGCGCGTAGGGAAGAGAAAAGGGGATCGAGAGGAAGAGTTGTTCCGTGGCTATGGCTTTTTCCACGAGGGTTAGAATGTCGCCAGGGGGTAAGGGGACAGCATCAGATTCTCTCTCGTGTGCTGATTCGAACGAACGCCATGGGCGAGGGGATTTGGTCCAGGCCACAGTGGCGGCATAAGCAGACGAACAGAAGAACGATGATGTGCCAAACATATACGCCTATGCTGGGGATAGGTGGTATCCGGACCGTATTTGCGGGAGTAGGCCTGCCACAGGCCTGCCAGCCGTCTGACGGTTTCCAGATCCCAAAGCCCATATAGACGACTGAGATAACGGCCCGCCTGTAGCGCGGCCACCAAAAGCCCGCACTCCAATTTTAACCCCCTATTTTCACATAACGTAAGAATATATAGTAGAGTATATCTCAGCAGTTCAATTCATTAATTTGTTGTCTGATTTACCCTTACCTTCTTACTACTTCACACGTAAAAAGAGAGGGTAAAAGGAAACTTGCTAAAATTTGTTTACTCAAAAGCGCTCTTATATATGAAACGGAGGGAGTAGTTGATTATAGGTTAACCTGATTCCTACACGCTGCTTCTAGCAAACGCCTACATGCTACTTCTAGCAAACGAAGCTCACACGTGTGGCAGGTTTGCACTTCACCCACACGCGTGTTGATTTTGTTTTCCACGAATCCTAAAGAAATCTATAGGAATTTCAGTGCCATGTAAGCATCATCGTGTGTGTGGGCGTTGAAGAATTCGCCCACACGACCCGCAGCACGCGGTAGACAGCTGCGCCGTGTGAGCGAACCAGTTTCTGCCCACACAATCACCACCTAGTCCACGCGCGTGTGGGTGAACTGCTCTTCGTCCACACGACAGTCGTACGTTGCTAGATGGTAACTGCAGTTGCGCGTACGTGGCAACTAGGAAAACTCACATGGCAATTATGATTTGTTGCTAGATGGCAACTGCAGTTGCGCGTACGTGGCAACCAGGTAAACACACGTAACTATGATTAACCATACATGACAACTATGGTTGGACCACACGTGGCAACTAGTTAAACACACATGGCAACTATCCCCGGGTAACTAAAGTGTCATCCCGTGGGTAACTATAGTTAACCAAAACAAAGAGAGTTGCCATGCTTTTACAACCACATTTGCCATCCCGGGTTACTAAAATTGCCATCTCCGGAGGTAACTAAAGTGTCATCCCGCGGGTAACTAACGTAGCTGCGCCATGTATGTGGGCAGATTTGCTTCGTGCCACACGCGGGGGTGGGGATGAGTAGTTTGGGCGTGTGACACGAAGTAGCTGCGCCCACACGTGTGGGCAGTTCTAATGTTCGTCTACACACGATCCGTGTGGGCTACCTTCTGCGTACGTCACACACGATGTGTGGGCGGATGTCTAATATGTCACACATGTGGTGAATATCGGGACCCATTATTTTTGGGTAGCGGTATATTCGACCATGAAAGCCACATATGTGCAGTTTTCGCCGCCTCATTTTCAGTTCCCCTGCCCGTAGAAAATTTTGACGGGGTGAAAGTTTCAACGCCGCCGCGACAGCATCTTGCCGTCGATTCTTGCTACCCCTGTCCACCCCATGTCGTCGAGTAGTTCCGCCTTGGGAGATCACGGGTGTCCATTCCTTCCTATGGGCGCGTGGTTGTCGTCACTGCTAGGGCTCCACCGCCGAGCTTTGCATGGAGCCTTGGGGCGGTAAGGAGAGGTTGCTCCGAGCGCGATTGAGCTGCGGGTTCATGCTCACAATCATCGGTGCCGTGGGTTTGTGAAGGGATCGGTAGAAGAGACGTCTAGAGGGGGGGTGAATAGACTACTTGCAAGAATTAAAACCTAACCTTTCCCAAGTTAATTGGTGGGCAGTTTTAGCAATTATAACAAGTCTAATGTACCCTACACATGCTAGTCAACAAGTATGGCAGCGGAAAGTAAGACAAGCACATGTAAGAGAGAGTAGAGATAGGAAGATCAAACGCAATTTGGAGACGCAAGGATTTTTCCCGTGGTTCCGATAGGTGGCACTATCGTACATCCACGTTTATGGAGTCTTCAACCCACGGAGGGTAACGGTCGCGAGAGTCCAAGGAGGGCTCCACCCATAAGGGTCCACGAAGTAGCAACCTTGACTATTCCATAACAGCTTCCGTCCACAAAGGACTAGCCTCACTATGGGTAGATCTTCACGAAGTAGGTGATCTCCTTGCCCGTAAAAACTTCTTGGTTCAACTCCACAACACGAAGTAGGAGGCTCCCAAGCAACACCTAACCAATCTAGGAGGCACCACCCTCCAAAAGGTAATAGGCTTGATAGTGATGATGAACTCCTTGCTCTTGTGCTTCAAGATGATAGACTCCTCAACACCCAATCACTCCCTCACAAATTTGGCTTGGTAGAAGAGATTGATTGGGTGGAAAGCAACTTGGGGAGGCTAGAAATCAAGATCCATATGGTTGGAGTGGATGATCTTGATCTCAACACAAGGGTAGGTGGTTCTCTCTCAGAAATTTGGATATGGCAAGTGGAGATCTGTTCTGAGTGCTTCTCTTGCGAGTGGGATGTGGTGGAGGGGTATATATAGGCTTCTCCAAAAATCTAACCGTTACAACATTATTGCCCAACTCGGTGAACCGAAGTAAAACTCGATGGCACCGACTTGTTCAAAATGTGGCAACTTTAGGCTTTTCGGTGGAACCGATATATAAATCTCGGTGGTACCGATATGGGTGACCTAGGCAGATTTCAAATCTCGGTGATGCCAATTCTCAAAACTCGGTGGTACCAAGTCTTGAAAATGGCTAACCAGAAAGTTGGTCCAAAACTCGGCGAGACCAATTCTCAAAATCGGTGGTACCGATTCTTGAAAATGGCTAACCAGAAAGTTGGTCCAAATCTCGATGAGACCGATTCTCAAAACTCGGTGGTACCGATTCTTGAAAGTAGGATACCCGAAAGTTGGTCACTGTTTTCGGTGGCACCGAATGGGATGTCGGTAGTACCGAGATGTGGGTTTTGGCCAGGGTTTCTGTCTCGGCTTTTGACTCGGTGTAGCCGATATGGAAATGTTAGTGGCACCGATTTTGAGTGGTAGGCTCTATGACAGAATATTTTTGTGGGAGGGCTTGTGGGTGTTTTTGGTGGCTAGCACTTGTGCACGTGGAGCAATTTGTTCACCAACAATACCTTACCCCCTTTTAATAGTATTGGCTTTCCTATGGACTCAAAGTGATTTCTCACAAAGTAAAAAGAGAGTCTTCTAGCTTGAAGCTTTGCCAATCCATTCCTTGCATCTTGGGGTATCTCCTCACAACTTATAGCCATCCCATCATTGGACTTTTCCTGAAACAAACTAGGTAGAAATATTAGTCCAAGAGACAATGTATGTTGTCATGAATTATCAAAACCACCAAGGGAGCATATGTGCTTTCAATTTCCCCCTTTTTGGTAATTGATGACAACATACAATCAAAGCTTCAAATAAAGATATGCATAGATATAATGAAGACTTTGAGAGACACATGACTACAATATGCTCCCCCTCAATGTGTGCAATCCCTTTAAAGGATAGGTGCTTTGGAATGCATAGACACACATGTAGTAGAAAGGGTAAGATGAGTCATGTGTATCTTGGCTATATGCAACAAATGTATGTGAATGAGTTACATCCTTGTTCAAGACTTCACTCTTGCAAACAATATGTGCAAGAAGCAAGAGATCATCTTGATCAAGGATATGATGCATATACATACCTTGAGGTTCTTGAGCATTCTAGTAGTAGAAACATACTTGAGAAAACAATGTTAGGAAACAAAAGAGTATTCTACACTTCCAATGCAAAAGGATTCAAGAGTACCAAGACATGGAGGACATATGAAAGATAGAATTTGTTAAGTTTGATATGTCCCCCCAATAGAATATGTAGAACTTTCTCCCCTAAGTATGGATTTGTAAATCTTCCTCTCCCCCTGAATCTTAGCATGTAGATATTGGGAGTAGGTAGGGTGAGACAAGTCTAGCACTAATAGGCAATCAAATCAAAGATTTCTCCCCCTTTGGGTAAGCATAAACTTAGATGTAAGACATACTCTCCTATGATATATTCTCCCCCTTGATGTTCTCCCCCTATATATAAGCATAAGTTTGATATTCTCCCCTTTAATATATATCTCCCCCTATATATAAGCATAAGCTTTGATATTCTCCCCTTTAATATATATCTCCCCCTTTGGTATGAGCATGAGCTTTGAAGCTTTGATATTTCTCCCCCTTAGGCATAATTCCAAAAAGGCTGACTCAAAGGGTCAGATAAAGGGATCATTGAGAGGGAAGGGATCATTGAGAACATTTAAGACTAAGGGATCCTTGAAGAGAATTTCTCCCCTTTTTTACAAAAGGGATCATCGAAGAAATGGAGAATGGCTAAGTTTAACAAAGGATAGAAAAGATAGCAAAGTCGGTGGCTTCGAGTCAAATAAGTCGGTGGAACCGAGACGTGTATTTGCAGCCTATCTGCATGATCGGTAGTACCGAGTTATTTGAATCGGAGGCTCCGAGGATATAACAGAAACTTGGCAATTACTAGAAAATCTCAAATGATTTTATAAAACTTGCAATAAAATTTTAAAAGGATTTACAAAGAAATATCAACTAGAGAAGATTTGAGTGTTTCCAAGAAATCTTACAAATATAAGATGAACCACACTAGAAGCTTCAACTAGATGAAGGTCGGTGACTAGGTCACCTATATTAGAGTATATTGACTTAGGAGCCAAGCAAGAATACTTGATCATAGGTCATACTCATCGTTAAGCTCAAAATGGGGTTACCATTTTTCGATTAAGCATTTTAATGTTATCATATCACTTGATTTGCTTTATCTCATGACTTGGAGTAAAGCTTTTTCAAGGATATGAGTACATACCTTTGAGTGATGTTGATGACGTAGCATGTAGAAGAACTTGTTGTGGATGCTCGATGTTGATGAAGATCATCTTGAGTTGGGAGCAATCCTTGTTTGTTTTGGTTCTCTTTTCACCTACGTGGGTTAGTCATGCAAGGAAGAACAAGATATATCCATTTGACATGATATCAATTGAGAATTAACAAATGTGATCACATCAAATATATGTCAAGGATATGGTTGAGTTGTCTTCTTCCTTCCATCAACAAAAAGAGTTGTGGATACTTGGTCATGACAAGATTGCTTATGATTGGAGTTGTTGCAAATCTTGTGGAATGAAGTTCTTCCAAGTACTTACAAAAGATTAGTTGCAATACAAGGGAGCATATATTTCCATGGTATAAGATAACATGTCAAGTGTATCATGGAAGTATCATGTAATCTGATGCCCTTGCATGCAACCGAGTGAGTCTAGCTGAAGTTTGAAGCATCAAGGATGTTCAACTCACTCCTCAAGTGACAAAACACTTTCTCATCAAGTGGCTTAGTAAAGATATTAGCCAATTGTTTTTCAGTACGAACATGCTTGAGATTGATATCTCCTTTGGCAACATGATCACGAATGAAATGATGTCTAACTTGAATATGCTTAGTTCGAGAATGTTGCACGGGATTATGAGCAATTTTGATTGCGCTCTCATTATCAGATAACAATGGTACATGTCTCACATGTATGCCATAGTCCTCAAGAGTTTGAGTCATCCATAGCAATTGAGCACAACATGATCCAACGGCAATGTATTCCGCTTCGGCAGTAGATAGAGATACCGAGTTTTGTTTGTTGGAGGACCAAGACACAAGAGATCTACCAATAAATTGACAAGTACCCAAGGTGGATTTTCTATCAACATTGTCTCTGGCATAGTCCGAGTCGGAATAGCCAACAAGGTTAAAAGAAGATCCCTTGGGATACCATATGCCAAAGTTTGGTGTATGTATCAAGTATCTCACAATTCTTTTCACGGCCTTAAGATGACACTCTTTAGGAGCAGCTTGATATCTAGCGCACATGCATACACTAAGCATAATGTCGGGACGGGAGGCACATAGATACAACAATGAACCAATCATAGATCGATAAAACCTTTTGATCAACCGGTTCATCCTCCTTGGTAAGATCAACATGTCCACTAGTAGGCATAGGAGTTTTCATACCTTTACACTCTTGCATGTTGAACTTTTTGATCAAGTCCTTGGTATACTTGGTTTGAGAGATGAAAGTTCCTTCTCTCGTTTGCTTGATTTGCAAACCAAGGAAAAATTTCAGCTCACACATCATAGACATCTCATACTTCTCGGACATCAACCTTCCAAATTTCTCACTAAATTGTGGGTTAGTAGATCCAAAGATAATATCATCCACATAAATTTGGCACACAAATAGTTCACCACTAACTCTTTTAGTGAATATGGTTGCATCAATTTTACCAATCTCAAAACCCTTTTCAATAAGAAACTTCGTTAGACACTTATACCAAGCACGTGGGGCTTGCTTAAGTCCATAAAGATCTTTACGAAGCTTGTATACGTGATTAGGTTTCTTAGGGTTCACAAATCAGGGGTTTGCTTAACATAGACCTCTTCTTCAATCTCGCCATTTAAGAATGCACTTTTAATATCCATTTGATAAAGCGAGATATCATGGTGATTAGCATAAGCAAGAAGAATGCGGATAGCTTCAAGTCTAGCAACGGGTGCATAGGTCTCACCGTAGTCCATACCTTCGACTTGGGTGTAGCCTTGAGCCACGAGACGCGCCTTGTTGCATACGACTTGACCATCTTCATCTTGTTTGTTCTGAAACACCCATTTGGTTCCGATGACGTTTTGCTCATCCTTGGGCTTCTCCACAAGTGTCCACACTTCGTTCCTTTCGAAGTTGTGTAGTTCCTCGTGCATAGCGTTCACCCAATCCGGATCCTGAAGAGCTTCTTCTACCTTCAAGGGCTCAATACTAGATATGAATGAATAATGCTCACAAAAGTTAGCTAGTCGAGTATTAGAGCGAGTTATCCTCCCGGTTTGTATGTCACCAAAGATTTGATTTAGAGGATGGTTTTCATCCACCCTTGCTCGAACTCGGGGTAGATTTTGCTTGTTGGATGGTGGAGCTTCTTCATCATCATCTTCTTCATCGTTGTTATTGAAGGTGTCGTTGCCTTGAGGTGGTGGTGAAGGTGGTTGCGGTGGATCATCATGATGAACTTCTTCCTCCTCTTCATCTTGTCGTGTACCGCTTGTGGATGCCTCCATGTCGTGTTGAGGTTCACCCTGACGTGAAGTAGGGGCTTCCACTTGAGTTGACGAAGTACTTTCCTTCACCTCCATGGGATGAATCTTGCCGATGGACAAGTCTTGGATAGCTTCCGAAGGTTCCTTATCTCCTACATCATTTGGCAATTGTTCAACTTGTGAACCATTAGATTCATCAAACTTCACATCTACCGTCTCTTCAACTTTTCGAGTGAAGTTGTTGTAGACACGGTAAGTGTGAGAGTTTGATCCGTAACCAAGTAGGAAACCTTCATGAGATTTAGGAGCAAATTTAGAACGATGATGCTTATCAAGAATATAACACTTGGAGCCGAATACCCGAAAGTATCCAACTTGGGTTTTTTTACCGGTGAATAGCTCGTATGCTGTTTTACCGAGAACCTTGTGAAGGTAGAGTCGGTTCGTAGCATGACAAGCTGTTTCCACGGCTTCCGCCCAAAAGTGTCTTGGCGTCTTGTACTCATCGAGCATCGTTCTTGCCATCTCAATAAGGGTTCGGTTCTTCCTCTCAACAACTCCATTTTGTTGAGGCGTGTACGTAGCCGAGAACTCATGTAAAATCCCTTCTTCATCAAGAAAGGTGTCTACATTTGTGTTCTTGAACTCCGATCCATTGTCGCTCCGAACTTTCTTGATCTTCACTTCAAACTGATTTTGGGCTTTGCGAGCGAAGTTCTTGAAGATGTTTTGTACCTGCGACTTATCATCGAGAAAGAATACCCACGTAAATCTGGAAAAATCATCAACTATAACTAGACCAAAGGAATTTCCACCGAGGCTCTTGTAAGCATTGGGACCAAAAAGATCCATGTGAAGCAACTCGAGTGGTCTCCTAGTAGTCATGATATTCTTTACGGGGTGACTTCCAGCTACTTGTTTTCCGGCTTGACAAGCACTACAAAGTCTATCTTTGTCAAAGATAACATCTTTAACACCAAGTATATGATCACCTTTGATAAGCTTGTCTAGATTATGCATACCAACATGTCCTAGTCTTCTATGCCAAAGCCAAACTTTAGAAGATTTTGCAATAAGACAAGTACGAGGTTTGGACCTTTTAGTGAAATCAACAATGTATAGATCACCTCTACGGAAACTAGTAAAGACCATGTTATGATTATCTTGACGAAACACTTGGCAATCTACTTTGGTAAATAGCACATTAAAACCGAAGTCGGCAAGTCTAGATACGGAAAGAAGATTGTAGCCAAGGGATTCAACAAGCATGATGTTTTGAATAGAGCTATCATGGGATATGACCACCTTACCAAGACCAAGTACCTTACCCTTGGAGTTGTCTCCAAAAGTTACATACCTTCGTGGTCCATGGTTTGGTGTGATCTCTTCAAACATGTCTCTATTTCCGGTCATATGATCGGTGCATCCACTATCGAGAATCCACTCTTTTCCTCCGGACATGTAATCCTTGAAGTTTGCCATGGGACTTAGATTCTTCATTGTCTTCTCATACTCGATGTCGAACAATTCATCTTCGTCGTAGTAGCCATGTTCCACATTGTCATCATCAAGTGAGATATCCTCATCATAAGAGACAAGAGATTCGTTAGGATTGAGATAATGACAATGTTCAAGTTTATGAATGTGAATGGCTTCAAAGATAATGTTGTTGATAGTAGTGACATCTCCTTTAGCACGCATGAGGTCACGAAGCTCAAATAAGCATTTATCAAAGTTAGGATCATTAGGCTTCATTACGTAAAAGGCAATAGCTTTGTGAAGAATTTCATCAAGATTACTTAATGAATAATTTGGATATCGTTTCTCCAAATCATTCCACAAAGTATAAGCACATTCAAAATTCTTCAATTGATTAAGCACAATTCTAGGCAATCCTTTAATGATAAGATTAACAGTTCTAAGATTGTGAAGCATATCAATTTCCTCTTCGTGTGTGGGATGTAAAGGATCAATGGGAGGTACATAGGGGTTCTTAACATACTTGCTCAAATGGAATTCATTGAATATCTCAAGCATCTCGTATTTCCATTGACTATAGTACTACCCATCGAGAACGGGCACTCTACAACTAATACTCCCCAAACTAGACACATCCATCTTCCTCCACGGTGATGAAACCAAAGCTAAGGAGACCAAAGCTCTGATACCAATTGAAGGGATCGATAGAAGAGACGTCTAGAGGGGGGTGAATAGACTACTTGCAAGAATTAAAACCTAACCTTTCCCAAGTTAATTGGTGGGCAGTTTTAGCAATTATAACAAGTCTAATTCACCCTACACATGCTAGTCAACAAGTATGGCAGCGGAAAGTAAGACAAGGACATGTAAGAGAGAGTAGAGATAGGAAGATCAAACACAATTTGGAGACACAAGGATTTTTCCCGTGGTTCCGATAGGTGGCGCTATCGTACATTCACGTTTATGGAGTCTTCAACCCACGAAGGGTAACGGTCGCGAGAGTCCACAGAGGGCTCCGCCCATAAGGGTCCACGAAGTAGCAACCTTGACTATTCCATAACGGCTTCCGTCCACAAAGGACTAGCCTCACTATGGGTAGATCTTCACGAAGTAGGCGATCTCCTTGCCCGTACAAACTTCTTGGTTCAACTCCACAACACGAAGTAAGAGACTCCCAAGCAACACCTAACCAATCTAGGAGGCACCACCCTCCAAAAGGTAATAGGCTTGATAGTGATGATGAACTCCTTGCTCTTGTGCTTCAAGATGATAGACTCCTCAACACTCAATCACTCTCTCACAGATTTGGCTTGGTAGAAGAGATTGATTGGGTGGAAAGCAACTTGGGGAGGCTAGAAATCAAGATCCATATTGTTGGAGTGGATGATCTTGAAAATGGCTAACCAGAAAGTTGGTCCAAATCTCGATGAGACCAATTCTCAAAACTCGGTGGTACCGATTCTTGAAAGTAGGATACCCAAAAGTTGGTCACTGTTTTCGGTGGCACCGAATGGGATGTCGGTAGTACCGAGATGTGGGTTTGGGCTAGGGTTTCTGTCTGGGCTTTTGACTCGGTGTAGCCGATATGGAAATGTTGGTGGCACCGATTTTGAGTGGTAGGCTCTATGACAGAATATTTTTGTGGGAGAGCTTGTGGGTGTTTTTGGTGGCTAGCACTCGTGCACGTGGAGTAATTTGTTCAGCAACAATACCTTACCCCCTTTTAATAGTATTGGCTTTCCTATGGACTCAAAGTGATTTCTCACAAAGTAAAAAAGAGAGTCTTCTAGCTTGAAGCTTTGCCAATCCATTCATTGCATCTTGGGGTATCTCCTCACAACTTATAGCCATCCCATCATTGGACTTTTCCTGAAATAAACTAGGTAGAAATATTAGTCCAAGAGACAATGTATGTTGTCATGAATTATCAAAACCACCAAGGGAGCATATGTGCTTTTAGTTTGTGATGCATGGTCGTTGGGAAGTAGGGAGGGCAGATTTGCTACTAGTCGTCGGTGCAGCAGAAACAGCGTCGTCGGAGTAGGATGATTCCGACATAGAGGATATGCTTTTTGACGACGATGTCGAGCACCTCGCCATGTTGCATCTCTTCCAAGAATTTGAGGTCTATAAGAAGAGAAAGCGCCGAGGATCGACGGCTGGCCATCTTTGCATTCCGCGCAACCGAGCTCTCGGCCATTCCATGCTGGTGAAGGATTACTTCGCCGAGGTATCGACCTATCTGACTCACCTCTTTCGTAGGCGTTATCGGATGTGTAGATCTTTTTTTGTTCACATAGTGGAAGCTTGCGAACAAAACTCTTATTTTTTCACCCGCCTTTGGAATGTCGCTAGCTTGGTTGGGTTTAGTTCATAGCAAACTATATTGGCTGGAATGAGAGTGGTAGCATATGGCATTCCGGCTGACTACACCAATGAGTATCTTTGCATTGGAGAAGATACCATGATCAAATATGTGCGGGTGTTTGCCATGGTTTTGATCCGGGGTTTTGGTGCCGAGTATTTTCGATCTCCCAATAAGGACACGAAGAAGTTGATGGTGATAAATGAAGCAAGAGGATGATCGGCCATGCTTGGGAGTGTGGATTGCATGCATTGGAGGTGGAATAATTGCCCTACGGCTTGGCACAGGTAGTACACCATCCATAAACACGATTCCGCTATTGTGTTCGAAGTCGTGGCTTCACACGACTTGTGGATTTGGCGTTGCTTCTTTGGATTGCCGGGTTCTCTCAGTGATATCAATGTATTACAGAGATCACATATTTTTGCTTGGCTTGCTAGTGGAGATGCTCCGACTTGCAACTACACTATTAATGCACACGACTATACCATGGGGGTATTATCTTATCGATAGTATCTATACTTCGCGATCATTTGTGAAGAGCATCAGTAAACCAAAAGGCAAGAAGCAAACTATTTTTGCCCAAGCACAAGAAGCATGCCCAAAGTATATTGAGAGGGCATTTGGTTTGTTGCAAGATCGGTTTGCCATTGTTTGAGTTCCTGCTCGCTTTTGGAATAAGAAATCCCTCTCAAATAGCATGACTATATATGTCATTCTACACAACATGATTATCGAGGATGAGAGTGATTTAAACTTAGTTTTATTCTATGACAATATTGGCAGTCGTGTCAAGCCTACCAGGAACCCGGATCGGATCCTTGCTGAAAGGATCGATATGGTCGACGACTAGAGGGGGGATGAATAGATGACTAACAATTTTTAGCTCCTTCTTAACAAGTTAGGCTCAACAATAAAAATAGGTTGTCTAGATATGCAATTAGGTGGACAACCTATATGATGAACACAATAACAACAACAATAGTAAGCACAATATGCACACACAATAAAGCTTGCACAAAGTAAAGGTAAGAAGTAACCACAAGTGGAGACGATGGAGACGAGGATGGGTTACCGAAGTTCCCTCCTTTTAAGGGGAGGTACATCTCCGTTGGCGGTGTGGATGCACAATGATCCCCAAGAAGCCAATGGGGCCACCGTATTCTCCTCACGCCCTCGCACAATGCAAGATGTCGTGATTCCACTAGTGGTGCACTTGAAGGCGGTGACCGAACCTTTACAAACAAGGTTGGGGCAATCTCCACAACTTAATTGGAGGCTCCCAACACCACCACAGAGCTTCGCCATAATGGAATGTGGCTCCGAGGTGACCTCTTCCGTCTAGGGTGCTCAAACACCCAAGAGTAACAAGATCCGCAAGGGATTAGTGGGGGGAATCAAATTTCTCTCGATGCAAGTGTAGATCGAGACCATCTCAAGCAAACCCTAGATAATCAACAAGTTTTGTTAGCTAGGGAGAGAGATCGGGCAAAAATGGAGCTTTGAGCAACAATGGAGCTTTTTGGGAAGAAAAGAGGTGAGTCCTCTTGGGGAAGAAGACTCACTTATATAGTGGGGGAAGGATCCAACCGTTATGCCCCTTCAGCCCGTGCATAAGCGGTAATACCGCTCGGGCGAGCGGTACTTCCGTTGGCACGGTAGTTATAGACGCATCGTGCAACTGAGAAGCTCAAGGAGGCGGTAGTGCCGCCGGAGCGGTACTACCGCTCCCACCAGCGGTACTACTGCCAGGTGCTGCGAGTGCGGGTGAAACTGTGGTAGTAGAGTAGGGCAGCGCGGTACCACTGCACGGAGTGGTACTACCGCTCACTACTGCCATTCTACTACCGCTCGAAGGAATGAGCTATACAGAGAGCAAAAACTAAGCGGTACTCCATGCGGTAGAAGATACCGGTCGTACCGCACAAGCGGTACTACCGCTCTAAAGGAATAGTACTTCCGCTTAACACTTACGCCTATAGTGAGGACAGTGGTAGTGGGGCAGTAGATCGAGCCGCAGAACCACCCAACAAGTGGTACTAACGCTCTCTACTACCTCCCTACTTCCGTTGTAAACACAGAGAGTGAAATATAAGCGGAGGTGCGAGTAGCACTGAAGTGCGGCAGTACTGCTGGAGCGTTACTATCGCTGGTCAGCGCGATACTACCCCTTAGCTTCCTCTAGAAAGCACAAGCAAAGGCAGAGGAAGCTCCAAGTACCGGGAAGGAAAGTGGGGTGCAAAGTGACTGTTGTAAGAGCACATTTATCCATGTGTGGTTTTGGTAATTGATGACAATCCCTATGGACTAATGATTGCCTTGAGTTATATTCGAAGGATTTGTCCATAGGCACTTCTTGAAGTCCCTCTGTTGGTTTCAAGGAGTTTATATGGTGACCAAGGTGGTATTCAAGGTTTTATCCAAAGATTGGTCATGTGAGAGTTGAGCTTATTGCAAGCATGTCTTGAAAAATAAGATTGTGTGAGCATTCATGTTTACCTTCAAGACATCATCTTTATGAAGAGAGAAGATAAGATACAAGGTTGATCAAGACTAAGTCAAAGAGTGAATCAAGTTGATAAACACACAAAGCGTACAAGATGTACCGAGAGGGATCAAGTGATCCCATGGTATGGTAAGCATTGTTCATTACACTTGTGTACTAACCCATGGTCTACGTGAGAGTTCTATGTGGGGTTAGGTATATTTCCATGGGCTTGCATCAAGAGGAAGATCCCATACAACCCATGGAAGATGACATCAAGTGGTGATAGTCATCAAGGTTGCAGTGTGCAAGTTCAAGTGGAGCATCATGAAGAGATCATGCTTGAAACTTTCCATCCATTGTGGTGACAATGGACTTGTGAAGATGTGCCGAAGAGTGGCTCGCCCATAGTGGAGTATGGGGGGGGGGCAATCTACTAGTCTTCATCGAGCCAGCGCAATCAAGAAAGGTGGTCCATCTTGAGGAGGACAAGGTCGCCATCATCTAGCTCAAGTGGACTATGCACAAGGCAAAGGTTTGACCTTGATAGGGTTTTCTATTTTACCGGTCTCATGGTGGTAGTTGGGAGACCGGGTTATAGGATCGATAGCCATACTATCAAGGGGGGCTCTCAAGTGAGTAGCTTGATTGTATTGTTCATTGAGAGCTCAAACCACTACATTCTTGGCATCATCATCTTTCCTGGTTCTTGGTTGGCTTTTCTCTATGTGGGTTCTTGAGCTTATGGTCAGCTTCATGACAAGCTCGAGTTCATCGAAAGCGGAGTCCATATGCATCTTCTATGATGTTTTCGATGTTGGAGTTTTTGTCAGATCTTCATTCATGGAGGTTTCACATCTCTATATGATTAACATTTTCATACTTCCTCTTCTTAAGATAACCAACAAGCTTGAGTTTGATCAATTCGGAGCTCATATGCGAAAGTTTTGGCAGTTTTAGTGACGGAGCTATTTTTCTCTGATCAGGCGGTAGTACCGCTGGGTACCACGGTAGTACCGCTTGGGCGGTACTTCCGCTGTGTACTACCGCTGCTACTTCCGCTTATATCCGCCCTCTGGTTTGTGCATTCCTTCGAGCGGTAGTAGAACGGCAGTTATGGGCAGTAGTACGGCTCTGCGCGGTAGTACCGCTAGTGGGAGCGGTAGTACCGCTCCGGCGGCACTACCGCCTCATGGAGTCTATGTGTTGCACGCTTTGGCTTGAAACTTTCGTACCAGCGGAAGTACCGCTCACCTGAGATGTACTACCACTTATGCACGGGCTGAGTGCATAACAGTTGGATTTAGGGGAACCTATTTAAGGGGGTCTTCTTCCCCAATGGTCCCTATCTCTTGAGCTCGTGTTCTTCCCCCATTGTTGACCTTCTTCGAGCTTGCTAACTCTCAATCCCTCCAATGATTCTTGCTAGTTCTTGAGGGAAAAGAGAGAGGATATCTAGATCCACATTTCCACCAATCACTTTCTCCTCTATGTTAGGGGAACCCCTTGGATCTAGATCTTGGAGTTCTTCGTGTTCTTCTTCGTTCTTCCTCTCATTTTCTTTCATAGCATTAGTTGTTGTGGTGGGATTTGGGAGAGAAGGACTTGGGCACTCCGTGTGCCCTTGACATTGCATTGGGTGCATAGGTTTGAGTTCTCCACGGTAATACGTGGAAGTGAAGTTTGAGAAGCTTATTACTCTTGAGTGTTTGAGCACCCTAGAGCTTGTTCCTCTTGGGTGCCTTGGCGCCCTAGACGGTTGGTGGTGTCTCGGAGCTCAATCATTGTGGTGTAAAGCTTCGGGCAAGCATCGGGGTCTCCAATTAGGTTGTGGAGATTGCCCCGAGCAATTTGTATGGGTACCGGTGACCGCCCCCAATGGTTGCCAAAGTGTACGGGTTCGGTGAGCACCCCCAAGGGTTACCATTTGTACGGGTTCGGTGACCGCCCTCAAGGGTCCCTTAGTGGAATCACGACATCTTGCATTGTCCGAGGGCGTGAGGAGATTACGGTGGCCCTAGTGGCTTCTTGGGGAGCACTGTGCCTCCAAACCGCTCCAAACGGAGATTAGCATCCGCAAGGGTGTGAACTTCGGAATACATCTCGTCTCCACGTACCTCGGTTATCTCTTACCCGAGCCCTTTACTTATGCACTTTACTTTGTGATAGCCATAGTGTTTCTTATTATATATCTTGATATCACTTAGTTGTTTATCTTGCTTAGCATAAGTTGTTGGTGCACATAGGTGAGCCTAGTTGTTTTAGGTTTTGTGCTTGACAGATTAAACACTAGTTTTATTCCGCATTTGTTCAAGCCTAATCGTAATTATTTTAAAGCGCCTATTCACCCCCACTCTAGGCGACATCCACGTCCTTTCAGCTGTGTACGTGTTGATTCCATCCTAACCTTTCTAAATGTGGATCCCCTCTTGATAGTACGGATTTCCTACGATTCAAAACCACCAAAAAGAAATCGTCGGAAAATAACCGTCTTCTCTCTTAAACACCGAGGGGAAATAAACCGTCTCGTGCCATCTGGTAATCTCAGAAAGCTTAATGCACACGGTTAGTCCGCAAAAGCGCATTGTCATCAATCACCAAAACCACTAAGGGATAAATATGCCCTAACACTTACATTTCTGAGGACCTACCAGTAAATTGAGGACAATGCCCCACACACCCATCTCCGTGGTGCTCTCATCAAGCACCAGTGGCAACTGTATGGGAGATATACTCCCATTTTAAGCACCGGTGGCAACGAGTGGTGATCTCATTAAGCACCAGCACTAGTGGCAAATTTGTTGCAATTGATATGATTATTGTATTGTATGATGCTAAAACGTTAGTAAGTTTGATTTATATTAATGTTTATGTTGTTCAAAACCATGAATTTACCCGAGGCCGGTACGAGTTTATGAGATCTTTTTTGCCCGAGGCTGCACGGTGCTGCAAACCAGTTTTCTAGGGCACCGTAAACTGGTTTCGTGGGATGTACTTTTCTAGGGCTCAGGCACCCTCACTGACCAAGAGGCGCCATCCTTGTGTCCCGCCCAAATGC
This sequence comes from Elymus sibiricus, assembly GCA_039707655.1. Classification (NCBI taxonomy): domain Eukaryota; kingdom Viridiplantae; phylum Streptophyta; class Magnoliopsida; order Poales; family Poaceae; genus Elymus; species Elymus sibiricus. The sequence continues at coordinate 62,274,731 of CM077672.1, forward strand.
GGTACTATCCTCACGACGGCTCGAGGATCATGATGAGGATAAAAGCGCATTTTGAGTCGCTTCACAAGAATGGATATCATCACAATACATGTAAAGAGGAGATGAATATATGGAGTTGGCTTACACTCTCCACGTGCTACAACATCAATAATTCAAATACAATCATCCATATAATCATCATTCAGAAAAGAAGGGTCCGACTACGGACGAAATCAAACAAAAAGATGACGTCCATCAAGCAAATCCCAGGCCACGTTCCTCATCGTACTGCCACTGGAGTGTTGTGGCATCATCTGCGGCATGATAATCTGTACCTGCACCTGTGTTGTTATATGAATCTGTGAGCCCGATGACTCAACAATCTCATTACTCAGGGTACCGAGACTATCTAAACTTATAGGTATGGCATGGTTAAGTGGTGAGGTTGCAGTAGCACTAAGCATTTTTCTTTGGCTAACTTACATGTACAAGAATAAGATGAGTGTTCTACGCATAACGGTCGTTAACTAGTTATGATCAAGAAGTGATCCTGAACACCTACTTACGAGTCAATCATAACCCCACCGTGTTCTCTTCCCGAACTCCCTCGAAAAGAGACGATCATGGTTACGCACACAGTTGTTGTATTTTAATTGGATTTACTTCATTTTTTCTTTAACCGGCTATTATAAATTTCCAAGTTGCCACATAAACATGGGCACGACTTTTAGAAAGATTTAACCCTGCAGGGGTGCTCCAACTCATCCATCACAAACTAGCTACAAACTGCGGTGGAAAAACTCAACAGCGGGATAGCCCGTAGTATGCTCGAAATCCCGGTGCACAAGACATTTGTTAAAGGTAAAACAAATCCAGCAAGACTGCCCGACATGCCAGATCCTGATAGGAGCCGCATGTATCTCGTTCTCAGGGGACAACCAGATGGGCAGGACGTTGGGTTGGCTGAGACCCCGTTTGCCCAGGGGGCACCGGACATCACCCAGTTTAGACCAACACTCATGAGGAGCACTGGCCCGATTTGTTGATTAATTATCCATGGGGTAGCTACTCCATATGCAATTTTATTAGCTATTAGGAAAATGTACTACCAATGTTGGGCCTTGCCAGAAGAGTTTTATCCCAAAATGAATTATCAAGGAGTTCCACATAACAACCCCTAGCATGTTAGGAGCACTCAATATGGAACATAACACCGGTAATCGGAAAGTAAGGCGGCAAGAGTGGAACAAAATACCAAGCAAAAGGTGACGGTGTAATGAACAGGGGGTGTCCATTACCCCTGGACATGCACCGGCAAGTTGTAGCCTCCAGGCAGGGAGGGCATGGCAGGAGGAGAAATCCACTTATGGGACTCATCCAGGACCCAGGTTTCCGGCAAGGATTACTTGCCGGGAATAGATCTACGCATCACCGGCAAGCTCAAGGCCGGCGAGATCAAGATAGAGGTTCCGGGAAGCAAGCCTTCCTGGGAGAAGACCCGATGTTGGACTCCCGGCAAGATGCTTGCCGGAGGACAACTAGGAGCAAGCACAAGACTAGAAGACCAGAAGATCAGAAGACCGAAGGCTCGCGGAGGCCCGGTGTCGTGGTTTTGTCACGGCAGATGCCCGAAGGCTTAGGTTCGAGGCCATCTCTAAAGAGGTGGACTCAAAGGGGTTAAACGGGACAAGGGACACGAGGTTTACCCAGGTTCGGCCCCTCACGGTGGAGGTAAAATCCTACGTCCTGCTTGTATTGTATTGATTGTAGTATCGATTACAAAGGGGCGGCTTGCTTGCCCTAGCTCTCGATTACTTGGTCTCTCTCGCTATAGGACTTGTCTGTCTGTCTTAACTTGTCTAACCCGCCGCAGGGGCTCGCCTTTATATACATAGGTCGAGGCCCTGGGCTTACAAGAGTCCGGGTCGGGTTACACAACGTAACCGACCCTGGTTCTACCTTCCTAGTCTTACAGAGCGAGTCTTCACGTGGCGGCTTACACTTTCGGGTCTTGAGTCGCCACCAGGCCTTGGGTTTTCAAGAGGCCCACCTGTAAGCCGTCGTCTTCACGTCTTGTCTTCCTGGGCCTGCTTGGGCTCTTGCACTAAGAGTCGCCAACTGGTGTAACCCGGCCTCCTTAAGGGCGGGTCACACCCGAGGTTATATCCCCAACATTAGGCCCCAAATTGATTTGAACCTGTTCATGTCAATTTAAATCCTTCGGTTGGCGAGTCTTCTGTGATTCTTCTGAAACTGCCACTTTGACCGGACTTTCATAACCCGCCATATCCAACAGTGACGTCACAGCGAATCTTTGCCCTAACCCGCCATTCCGAAAATCGAGGCGCCTTCTCAGCTGCGATATTATGTCGCCCCCTCGATATTCGGGCCTGACGTTTCACTGTCTCACTCTTCCCTATAAATAGGCACGGGGGTTATCTCTTTCTCTTTACCCCTGTCGCCTCTGCTTCTTCTTCCTCCCGACGAGCGCAGTCACTGGAGCTACGCCGCGTCTGCAGATCTTCACCAACCACCCCGACGAGGCCGCTGCATCAGCCTGAAGCGATCCAGAGCCCCCGCACAATTGCCGCTCCTCCAAGGTTTCTCATCTGTCCCTTATCCCCACTGTACTAGGGTTTGTTCATCCATGGAGTTTTCGTGTTCTTCGTTCTTCTCTGTCCTTTGCCGTTCTTCGGGCTAGAAGCGGTATTTCAATCTGATATGATGTGGAAAATAGCGCGGCAGTAGTTTAGCTTCCATCTTACATCTTTGGGTGGATTGCTTCCTGTTTAGAATCCATCCGTAGTTTACTGACTTTCCACTGCTGTTCTTAGGTCACGGATAAGTTTTCTTTTACCCTCACCTATAGATCTTGCCGCAGCGGCCAGTTTTGTGAAAACTGTTTGTGCTACACTTAGCGAGATTTTAGGCCATCTTGGACCCATAAATGATTGACCCGCCATTTATCTCTCGGGCGGCTTAGCACAGAATTTGTAACCCGCCATAAGTCTGTTTACTGCTTCTTTCAATTAACCCGCCAATATGCTGTCGGCTCTTAATTTCCGAGCTTAACCCGCCAATATGTCAAGTGCAACGATGTCTTGCGACTGGGTTGGCTCTGGAGTCACCGAAGAGCTTTTGCTAAGCTATGTGACGATGGGTGTGCTGCCGGCTCAGAACGTCATTCAGTGGCGGGTTCCCGGGTCAGAGAAAAGACCTAGACCTCAGGCCGGAGAAGTTGTTGTTTTCACTGACCACCTCCTCCGCGGCTTCAGTCCGCCCGGGTCTAAATTCTTCCGGGATGTTCTGCACTCTTTTAAGCTTCATCCTCAGGATATAGGCCCCAATTCAGTCACCAACATCTGCCAATTCCAAGTCTTGTGTGAGGTGTATCTACAAGAAGAGCCGTCAGTTGATATCTTTCGTGATTACCATTACATCAATTGCCAGACTGAAAAAGCGGGCGGCTCAAGTCTGGAACTCGGCGGTGTGTCCATCCAGAGGCAGAGAGATCTGCCTTATCCATCTGCTGCCCTGCTAAGTCACCCTAAAAATTGGAACAGGACTTGGTTTTATTGCAAAGACACTTCTCCAGAGGGTGAGAATCCCCTGCCGGGTTACTGTCCTACCCGGCTTCCCACCTCCGGAGAGCTCCCAGACCGGCTGTCTACTGCAGAAAAGCTGAAATATGCCACGTCCTTCGCAAAGATCAGGGCTTTGATTGCGAACGGACTGACTGGCGTTGACTTGACCCGCTGCTGGGTTAGCTGGAAGATCTTGCCACTGAGCCGGCGTGACCAGCTCATGTCTGAATTCACGGGTGAGCCCAATGACCCTCTCTGCTTCTCAGACGCCCCCTTATCAGAACAAGACGTCAACGGCACTGTTAAGAGTCTTCTCGGCGAGAAGCAAGAGGCTTGCAACAAGATTGGGCTGAGCCCCTTTTACTCCAAGAACCTGGCTCCACCTGTACGAATACTCCTTCAAAACTGGTCATCTATATATTGCTCGTTTTAACTTGCACCTTTTTAATCTCTTTGGCGGCTTATGTACAGGCCGGCTCTGATTTCTGGAAGAAGAAACTCAATCCTCCTGTGAGGAAACCCAGGGCGGGTAAAACCATTGCCCAACGGAAGAAACCCGCCGCTCATGAGGCCCCTGAGCCTGAGGATTCAGAGGTAAAACTTGACTCCTTCTGGCCATCTCTTTATACAGCTTACTGACAATATTTATTCACAGGATGAGCCGGAGACCAGCTGTGTAGACGCTCCTGAGGTAACCAATATTTCTTCCGACTTAGAAAATTCTCCCCCAGAGAAGATACGGCGGGTCATCCGAAAAGTCCCATTCTCTCATCCTCTTGCTTACTTAGACTCCCATTTTCTTTTGAAAAAGCAACAGCACACCTCTAGGCATCAGACCCGGAGTGCCGGCTCTGAAGAGCTTATGTCCGGCTTACCTAACTCGCCGGCTCCTCGAAAAAGGCTTGCGGAGGTACTCTTTACCCTAGTCTGATTGTTTAACAGTCTTGCATTGCAACCTTACTTTTGTCCTTACCGCTGTAACTTTTCCAGGACTCACCTCCTTCGTCTGGCGAGTCAACTGCCACCAAGCTGCCTCCACTGAGAATCAACCCAGAGTACGTAATTTTACTTGCACTATACCTTTCTTCAATCCTGTCCTTTATTTGACAATCTTTGTTGCTTTCCAGGGCTCAAGCCAAACGAAGGAAGACCGGCGAGTCTGAAGCTGCTCCCGCTGCCCAGGAGCCAGAGAAAGCTAAGCCGGCCTCTCCAACACCTCATGTTGAGCCTACTGAGGCTAGGGAAGAAACCCCTGCTGACGCTCCTCTGCCCTATGAGCCGGCTGACCATGACATGGCCGCTCCTGAGAGCCGCCCACAAGCTGATCTACACCCGCCGAGCTCTCCAGGCGCCGCAGACATCGCCATTACTGGGGCGGGTTATCAATCCCCCTCTCATGTACTGACAAGACACACCGGCGAGGGTAAAGAGAGCTCGCCAGAGAAGTTTGACTTTGCGTTTCCTTCGTTGGAAAAGATGTCTGTAGATGACCTTCATGCTGGTTACTTGAACCGCCTCAGCGCAAGCCACAATATGGAGCGAAAGCTTGTTGGCATCATGAAGAAAAAATATGAGGTACTCCTCCTTCCTTGCTTTCCATATACCCTTACGTAGCCCCCAAGAGCCGATGTAGGAGTGCAACTAGTAGACCGGGTCTTACAATTCCTGTTGTACTTCCAATTGTGATACCTGTAGCCCCCAAGTACCGGGTTAATATAGATATTGAGCCGGTACTGAGTTGAAAAGGTTGATTCAAGTGTAGCCCCCAAGTCCGGGTCATTATATAGATGATGAACCGGAATTCCAGTGTAGACTTGGAGAGCACTGTGTAGCCCCCAAGTGCCGGCTTGACTTTACCGAAGATGAGCCGGAACTCCATTGTAGACTTGGAGAAAAACGCAGGCATTAGCCCTGAAGTGTCAAGTATATTGCTTGCAATCTGCTTGAGACTTGTAATAGAATCAGCTTCACCAATGTATGAATCTCATCCTGATAGCTTAAAACTTTCTGAATTGTCTTGTTGTATAATGCAGGAAGCCTTAGCAGCCGCCGAATCAAACTTTGCCGCGCAACAAGCCGCCAGGGCTGAGGCGGACCAGAAATGGCGAGTTGCCGTGACAGAACTGGAGAAAACCCGGGCCGAGCTTGCTGCTTACCAGAAAACGGCTGAGGCTGAAAAAGCTACTCTGACCAAACGCGCCGATGACACATGCAAATTACCGTCACTATTACGCAGCTCTCAAACAAATATAAGTGAAGAACGAGAGCATATTATTTCTATAAAATCTACATGCCACCGTGCTCAAAAAGATATAAGTGAAGTACTAGAGCAACTGCCTAGCTCAAAAGATATAAGTGAAGCACATAGAGTATTCTAGAAAATTATCATAAAGGTGTGTCTCTCTCAAATAGGTGTGTCCAGCAAATGATGATTGTGACAAACTGAAAGTAAAAGCAAACAAAAGAAAACGACGCTCCAAGCAAAACACATATCATGTGATGAATAAAAATATAGCTCCAAGTGACATACCGATGGATTGATACGAAAGAGGGGATGCCTTCCGGGGCATCCCCAATCTTAGACGCTTGAGTATCCTTAGAATTATACTTGAGGTGCCTTGGGCATCACCAAGCTTTGGCTCTTGCTACTCCTTATTCCGTAGTCCATCGTGATCACACCCAAAACTTGAAAACTTCAATCACACAAAACTCAACAAAACTTCGTGAGATTCGTTAGTATAAGAAACATATTGCATACTTGAGGTACTGTGATAAATTGATTCAAATTCATTTTTGCATAATAGGTATTGTATTCTAACTTCCCCATGGCTTACACCCCCCTGATATAGTCCATGGCATAATCAAAACAAGCAAACTATGCAAGCAAAACAGAATCTGTTTAAAACAGAACAGTCTGTAGCAATCTGTAAAGAGCCCATATTTCTGTAACTTTAAAAATTCTGTAAAATTAGGTCAACGTAGAATTTGTATAGCAATACTATGTTAAAATTTTAGATCACTATAATGCTCCAGTAAAAAATGAAAATTCCTGCACTGGAGTCAAAGTTTCTGTTTCAGATTCAGCATCGTTTCTACTCATCTTGTGAGTCATCCCAAAGGCTTTACTTGGCATAAACACTAATTAAAACATAAAAACACAATCATTACAGAGGCAACAATCATGTTATCACACAAAAACAGAAAGTAAAAAACAAAAATAAAGATACATATTGGGTTGCCTCCCAACAAGCGCTATTGTTTTATGCCCCCAACTAGGCATAATGCATAGTTTCAAGTGTTGTAGTAATCATGAGGATGTTCCATCATGCTAAAATCATATTCCCTTCTTTCAGCAGCAAGCTTCCTAATAGGTAAACAAAAATAATTGAAGGGACTAAACTTCACAACACAAGGGTCCGAGAGGTCTATTTCGGAAGGAGTAGGTGGTTCCTCCTTTGGTTTCTCATAGGTGAAGGCTATCTCCTCATTGTATAAGTTTTGAAAAAGATATTTCCTCAATGCTCTCTCAAGTTCATAACCCATTCCAAATTTTGGTATAGCAAATTGATCATTGTGTTCAGAAATTTTATCTACTAGTACATTTGGTGGAACCTTCTTTCTGAGATTTTCATCATAAGCAACATAATCCGTAGACTTCAATTTTTCCAATAATATTAGAGAATTCTAGGAATAACGGTTGTATGAAAGGATGCATATGAAGAAATTGTCTTTCCAATTGTGTTATGAGCAAAGATATAGAATCCGCATAACTTGTAGTTCTAGTGACAATGGTACCTCCCATCAATGGCAATGATCCCGCACAAGTGAAAAAAAATCTTGAATAACACTTTTTCCAATAATATTCCCACTACCTATGCGGAGTTTCTTAGTTTGCATAATAGGTTCACTTTTAGAAGGATCATCATCCGCAAGGTTATCAATTTTTCCTTAGCAGCTTTATCAAAATTTCTTTTAGCATTATTAGCACAAGGTGAAGTTGGAAGCTCAAGGACTTCCGCACTAGAGGCGGAGACACCACTAATCTCAAAATCAGACATGATAGCAACTCAAGCAAACTAGCAAGTAAAGCAAACTAGCAAAGGTAAATATTTTTGTATTTTTGATTTTTATGAGACAAGCTAAATATAACAGCAAATAAAAAGAAGAACAAGTGAATGAAATTTTGTGTGAAGTTACTTGATAGTTGGTGATGGTATTCCCTGGCAACGGCGCCAGAAATCCTTCCTGATACTCGTGATCTGCGTTGGGTTTTCCGTGAAGAGGAACGGGTAATCGTAGCACAAAGTGGGTAAGTATTTCCCTCAGTTATGAAACTAAGGTTTATCGAACCAATAGGAATAACAATCCTCAACCGTCTTCAGCGGCTGCACACAAAAGAACAAACAACTTGCACCCAACGCCGGCAAGAGGGTCGTCAATCCCCTCGATCTCGTTATTTGCAAGCAAGTGAGTTGTGTAGATAATTGTAGATAATAGTAAAGTGCAAAATAAAATAAAAGGTAATAAATAACAGCAAGGTAATGATAGCGTTTGTGAATATATAAGTGAATAGACCCGGGGGCCGTAGAGTTCTCTAGTGGCATCTCCCATAAGAAAAGCATACGGTGGATAAACAAATTACTGTTGGCAATTGATAGAAAAGCGAATAATTATGCGATGTTCACGGCAATGATCATGTGTATATAGGCATCACGTCCATAAGCAAATAGGCTGACTACTGCCTGCACCTACTACTATTACTCCACTTCAATAGCGCTTCTATGCTTGCCTCTCTACGTATTAAGTTCATGATAAACGGACTAATGCTTGGAGAACGATGACATGATGTAGACAAAGTAAACTCAACTAATATGACTAAACCCCATCGTTTTATCCTTAGTAGCAACAACACAAAGACGCAACGTGTCCCCTTCTGTCACTGGGATATAGAAACTCGTCAGGTTGAACCTACTACAACGCACCACTCCCACCGAAGAAATATCAATCTAGTTGGCCAAACTATCTCAATAGATCAGAGAGCATTACGAAGCTATGATGATCATGCAAATAAGAATCATAGTAATCAGGTTTGACTCAAATACTTTTCATGAATAATCTGAACATAAACTCACAATTCATCAGATCCCAACAAACACACCATACAAAGGGATTACATCGGATAGATCAAGGCAAAGATCCGCTAAATATTGTATTGAAGATCGAGAGAGAGAGAGAGAGAGAGAGAGAGAGAGAGATTGTCATCTAGGTACTACCTACGGACACGTAGGTATACGGTGAACTACTCACACATCATGGTGAGGGCAGCAAGGTTGATGAAGAGGCCCTCCATGATCGATCTCCCCTCCGGCAGGGTGCCGGAACGGAGGTGTAGATGGCCTCCCGTCAGAACAGAGACTTGCAGCAGCGGAAAAAGTGTTTCGGGAGCGATTCTGGTGTTTTTAGGGTAGATGTGAATTTATAGGCCAGAGAACGACGTCGGGGGACGCTCCGGGTCCACCGCATATCTGGCCGCGCCCGCTGTAGGGGCGCGGCTGGATATGTGGTGGGCCCCTGGTGCATCTCCTGGCCCTCCTCTGAAGCTTCTAGGTCTTGTATTGGTCCTAAAAAATCACCAAAAAGTTCCGTGGCAATTGGACTCCGTTTGGTATTGTAACTCTGAAAAGGCAAAAACACGCAGAAAACAGGAACTGGCACTGGGTACTGGGTCAATAGGTTAGTGCTCAAAAATATTATAAACTTGTAAATAAATACCCAAAAAGTATCCTAGAATGATAATATATCAGCATGGAACAATAAAAAATTATAGATACGTTGGAGACGTATCAGCGGGAGTCAGCCTATTTGCTTATGGACGTGATGTCTATATATACATGATCATTGCCGTGAATAAAGATTGCATAACTATCCGCTCTTCTATCAATTGCCCAATAGTAATTTGTTTACCCACCGTATGCCTACTACATGAGAGATGCCACTAGAGAAAACTACGGCCCCCGGGTCTATCCACTTATAAGTTTACAAACGCTTCCAATACCTTGTTGTCATTATTTATGTTTTATTATATTTTGCAATTTACAATTATCTACAATTATCTACACATCTGATTTACTTGCAAATAATGAGATCAAGGGGATTGACAGCCCTCTTGTCGCGTTGGGTACAAGTGTGTGCTCTTTTGTGTGCAGCCGCTGAAGACGGTTGATGACCGATATTCCTATTGGTTCGATAAACCTTGGTTCTTAATTGAGGGAAATACTTACTCGCATTGTGTTGCATCACCTATTCCTCTTCATGGAAAACCCAACGCAGATCACAAGCATCATCATGCTATTCGTGTCGAGAAGGACATATTGCATGAAGAAGCAGAAAGAGTATCTAAGATAATTTTCAACAATGGAAGTGAGTTATGACCAAAAGGAAATAGAAGAATTGGTCAACATGGGTAGGTTAATGAAGAGAAAAAAGGTATCTGGAAGCTTCATGTGTTGGTGTTGCAACAAGCAAGGACGTTATGCCCCTGGTTGTCCCTATAAGGACTATGACCAGCGCGCAAGAAGAGAAGCCCAAACCAAGAATAGGCTGAGTCAAGAGTTGCAAAAGAAGCCATATCCCATGGAGAATACAACGTCAGTTAAATACATCAGGAACACAGAGAAGAAGAATGTTGGCGAGAGACCCAAGGAAGGAAATGGTGAAAACAAATTATATACCGAGAACAACCCAATTTCTGCAAAGAAGGACCTGAGTAAACTCATATGCTATAGGTACAAGAATCCAGGGCACTACTCCAACAATTGCCTAGAAAGGAAGCCAAGGACCCAAGAAGGCTATCTAATCACAAGGAAACCTCAAGATTTGTAAGACGTCACTTGTTTTCGCTGCAAGGAGGCAGGGCACTTTGCCAAAGAATGTCCCGACAAGGAGAAGGCTTGTGATGAATACTTGAGCCTGTGATATTGGAATAAAGCATGCTATAAATGTAGTAGAAACACTCTTATATTGTGGAGGTGTTGAGTTGAGGCTTGTAATGGAAATATAGGAGATTGTGATAATTTGAGAATCAATAAAGTTGGCATGTCATAATCATTTTTGTTGATTTGGATGTTTATGAGTTGTTACTGTAAAAGCAATGAGTGAAATAATAATACGTCGAATAAGATTTCGAAGAAACCACTGTTTTTCATTTAAGGGTGGTAGAACCCAATACCATTACCCGACTAAAGAGCATGGTGTTAACTGCATCATACCTTAGAATGGAGTTTGGACAGGTTAATCACGAGTTTCGCTTGAGGGCATGTTAGTTTCTCCAAGAAAAGGAAGATATATAGTACCACTGGACTTAAGAATGCCAAGGAAGCTTGATGTTGGAATAACGACCAGTTGCAACCCGATGAGGAGTTCAAGCTTTACAAGTGATGAGGTGGGCCATAACTCACAAGCTCCAGGACCTCACAATAAGTAAACACACTCTTGCTAAAGGGAGAACCCTAGAAGAAGCTACGACTTTATCAACAGACGATCTTATAGAAGTTTACGCAAACTTGGGAGTTGTGCAGAAACGGTAGATGCTTTGTTTAGTTTGCGGAATTAATGGATTTATCCAAACCCAGTTATTGAGTAAGAGAAATTTCTGCAATGCTGGTGAGGATGCCTGAGAGTTAGAATGCGTGATTCGCTAAACCATATACAAGGTAATGGTTTGGGTGCGACATGGATTGGCCACCATGATGACTACTCTTATTATTTGCTCTTGCTATGTGGGAAGGTAAATCTGGAGTGACTTATCTATAGTAGAGAGACGACGATGATAAGCCTAAACCTTAGAATGGTATGGCGAGTATCGCCTTGTAAAAAAATGGTAGCCATTGCCAACAGTAGGTTATACGGTGAGATTGAACCAAGAACCGTTTTGTGCAGGAACCCAATTGCAATATACTTGATGACCACCATGTGAGAATCGATATTTGTTTAGTATTGGCGTAAGACCTGTCAACCAAGATGATTCAGTTTTAGAAGAATATTCTTTATGGGACTCAAGATCTCGAGGAAACGTTATGCATATACCCGAAGAGCATCAGTGACATAATTATTCAAGATGTGTGCGAAGGCCAATGGTGCCAACATGAAGCAAGAAGTCACGAGTTCTGGATGGACTCGTCACTCTGATTTTAAGGATGGTTGCATCTCAGACCTTGGAGGATCAATGGATATTTTAGGACATCCCGGAACCTAACCTATTTCTTTCTAGCCTCTTCAAATCTTGAGGGCGAGATTCATTTTAAGGGTGGTAGATTTGTAACATCCTAAATTTTTGGAATGTTATATAAATTAAATAATAATGATCGTTTTGTTTTGATCTTTTTTGTATTAGAGTGCAAACTGAAACTTTTGATAATTTAATTAAACATTTAATATAGAGGGAATAAAAAGACTTCCCCAAACATTTCCATTTCGATGTTGGTTGTATTTGAAATCTGGATTTTCAAATATTCAAACATTTTCAAATTCGCTCAAGAAAAATATTAGAGTGAAGATAACATCACTTCTTCAAAATAAAAGAGTTGGAAAGTAATTTAATACAATTTGGAATGCAAGTTTATTTGGGTAATTAGTTTAATAATCAAATTAACACTTTTTGCAAAAATAAATATTTTCAAAATATTGCTTTCGACCATAATAAAATGTTGACATGACTCTGTATATGAGCAATTACTTTTGTCGATTTTTATAAGTTTTGTTAGAAATTTGTTTAATTGTAGGAGGACCTCTAAACCCTTTCAGTTTTTTAATTAAAAGGGAAAACCTTTTCTGGACCAAAAACTCGCTCAGGTTGAGTGCAGCCAGCCGACCCATCAACGCCAAGCACAGCTTGCTCTCTCTCTCTCTCTCTCTCTCTCTCTCTCTTATTTTTTCCTAGGGTCACCGACAACCGGACCACAACCGATCTTCTTCAACCTCCAGGAGGTCTCCTGTTCATGCACGATTGTGCCCAATCCAAATCTTCGCTGATTCGTCCGACTCATTGCCCCTCCCGAAGGGCTATCAACATATAAATATTCCTCTCATCCTCTTCGTCCGATTTTCGCAAAAAATCAAAGTTCATGTTCCCGTTTGACCCTAATCCGATCTCGTCGGATTTCACAGCAGCTTGAAGCTTTCGCTGGATGATTCCTCCGCCAACCGTAGGTCCCCGAGCACCCTTGCTCCTCTGTTTCTTTCTCTCTATCGAATCCACACCCCTCTGAACCCTTTTCGCACGCAGATCCGCACGTAAACGATGCCCACGGTGACAACCAGACCTTGTTGGAGCCGTCACGGACTCCAGCCGATCGCCATCTTCACAAACGAGGCACCCTACACTCTGGACGCCACCACCACCATCGTCAGGACGCGCCTAAACACATAGTGCTCTTCCCCAACACCGAAGACCACCAATATCGCCGCCCGCATCGACCAGAGGCTAGCGCTGCCGTTATCTCCCAGTTCGGGGACCAGCTCCTTTGTTTTTGCGGTGAGCATCGATCTTGTCCGCCCGATCTAGAACCTAGGAGGTAGATTAGATCGTTTTATGTCTTTAGTTAGAAACGAAACGGTACTGGTTAACTAGGGGTTTATTTAAAGGGTGTGACTGGGTCTCATCGATTGAGATTTAACCAAGTGTCATTCAAGTGATATAGTATGTAAGTAGAAAAAAGAAAAACCAAAAAGAATTTTTTTGTACAAATCTCCGTGCAAGATCAAAGGAAGATAGTATCAATTGAGACATACGAAGTCTCCGTCGACTAAGACTTAACAAAATTGTTATTTAAACCGGCCGGTGGTTTACTTTATATAAATCGCATCGAATTAGTTTTTCGTAAGTACCGGTCGTCCGCTAGTTAGCCCCGCAACACACACTCTCTAGCCAACCAGATCCCGCCACATGGTCGTTAGCCGATTCGTAACTTTTTCTTTTCTGTTTTGTTTTTAGATTAGTTTGAATCTTGTTTTGTATATATCTTTTATGATTTTAATCCAATTTGAATGATTCAAATTGCCATGGTTTCACAAAAATGTGTGGTTTCTGATGCAACCAAAAGTTTTCAAGTTTGAAAATTTCAAAATTTGAATGTAGACAGATTTTCTTTAAACACTAATTTGCTCATAACTTTTATTTAAAAATAGGTTTTTAATTAATACTTTTTGCTTGTGTTTTCTATAAGTATTGTTTGTCTAGAGGAGTACTAACAATAATTTTTGATAAGTAGTTTAGATCTATTTTGATCAGATTCAAATCTGAACCTATTAGGCTTGTTTTTAATGAAAAGCAACTGTTTTCTTTTATTTTAAAAGCAATTCTTTTTGCCACTGCAATTAACATTGGACTAAGTTTCTGTTAGTTAAAAAGAACATTTTTTATAAATAATTAAAATTGTTTTAGTTCAGATTTGAGGTATACTCTAGATCTATGTTAACTTTTTAACATGTGATGTTATGGTATTTCATCAGTGTACTGTGTGTGCTAGCATAATGATCCAGGGATAGCACATAAAGCATAGAGGCACCAATACATTTGGGTTAGTCCGCTACAGGAGCTGTCGGGGTTGAATCCGTTGGATCTCGGGTAGGGGATCCCGAGTTGTGGATCTTGGCTATATGATAACATGAGAAAGAGGGGCATGTTTTACCTAGGTCCAGGCCCTCTCAAGGAGGTAAAGCCGTACGTCATGCTTTTGTTGTATTTATTATGGATGGGGTATATACCGGAATGTACCTTTCAAATTCGGGGCCTGGTGCAAAATCAAATTTAGGTCCTATATGTAAAAATATCATTTTTTTGTCTTAACCATTGTGATGATACAATTTTTTCTAGAGAATTCATGTTTTATCATCATGACAAAAGGATTTACTTGTTCTCAAAATGAAAATAATAATGAAATAATCATAAAGAATGAAAAATACCTATCTGCAAGAAAATAATTAGAGGGGAGAAAGGTTGTAGACCATGACGTGGAATGGATGGGGTCGGATCGCTCAACGTGCAGTGAAAATGAGAAACAAAAATACCAAGAGGGAGACGTGAGGTTGCCCTCGAGGGGTTTCCGATGTTTAGGGTGAGTCCTTTTCAGTTAGCACTTATAAAACCGCATTAATTAGTATGTATTCAGTTGACTACTAGTAGTAATCGATTACTCAGGGGCTCCTGAAAATTGGAGGCCTTGTGCAACCGCTCCGGTTACACATGCCTAGATTAGGGCGTGGGTACAAAGATAGGATAATCTACCTTGAGATCGTATGTCTTTGAATCTAACTTGACCCTATGGACTAAACCCCTCGGCTTATATAACCACCGAAGGTACCTAGCATTGCATGTAGGTCCATTACATCTAGGGATAAAATGTCGATGATTCAATTGTTTCTTGAAGAATGAGCCAAGTCTTCAAAGGATTCCATCTTGGGTGAGTGCGCGGGACGCTTGCGGGGCATACCCCTCCATCGGGGATTTACCTCCCCCAAAGTAGAGAACTTCATAAACACATCCTCGTCTTCATCCTCTTCACTTGCAGTTATCTCATTCCTTTACTTTGTTCTAGCTTCCGCCTTGTGTTTACTCTTGATAGCTTGTGTTGATCGTTGTGCTTGTCATGTAGTTTGTCCACCTAGTTGCATATCTAGACAATCTATCTTTTGTTGGGCCTAAAATTTGGAAACTAAGATAAAAAAATTGTTAGTTGCCTATTCAACCCCCTTCTAGTCAACCATACTGATCCTTTCACAGTTCTTGTTGTACTCGTAGATTTACCGATATTTGACGATGATCTACTTGGTACTTGGTACAATCGACCAATCCTAAACTGATAGAGGCCCCTACCACGAGTGATATGTACCCAAGTGCCTCTGTTGCGTAAATCAGACACCACGCGGTAAGTAACATGTAGCTCATTTGTGTTGTTCTATCATAACCTAAACATATACAACAATTTAACCATCCAACTTCATACATGTTGATTTGACAACCGAGGCACGAGAGATTTCCGCTTTAACATTGCGTGTTGAGTCGGGGAATCTACTCCCATAGTCAGAGTGTGTCTCCTGGTAGAGGCATCTTGATGACAAGCTACGAGCTATTTACGCGGTTGTTACATGTAATCGCTTGACAACTTCTTTCTTCTTCGATTCTAAAAAAGTAGATGTTTCTTCCCCTTTGGTCTCATCTTTAGCCTCGTCGCTCGCTTCAATCCTAGCTACAAGTGCATGAACATCTAGAAAATTCCGTGCGATCAAAAGATCAATGTATTATTCTTCCCAATATCAAAACTTGCATCCCTCCTACACACAAATTCGAGCAAATAAGCTACCAAAATTGCACTGAATCCGACAGCAAAACCGAACCAAGAGAAACAGGTACCCATCATTTTTTCACTTGACGAACACCCATCTGGGATGTTCCGACGTCTTAGAAACGCGACGCACGACCTGTGGTGGGTAGCCATCGCACTTTATGAGAGGCAATGGTGGGTCGACAAGCCTCTAGGCCAGTGCCGAGCTAGGGCGACGGTCGGCTGTGGCTTTGCCGGCGAACTGACGACGGGATAGATTCGAACGGCTAGAGGCAGACTCAACACCTGCATGCGGCGCCAAGGCATTGTTGGGGTTGTGTGGTCCGGAACCCGGCCAATCCATGGCAAGGCACAGTCGCCGACGGCCGGATGCGGCAAATCCGGTCGGCAGGATGCGCCACCCGCCGCAGATTTACTGGTTGGCCGCCCGTACCGGGCCGAGGGAAGCACGAAGCCGGTGGCTGTGATACGAGGAGGAGGGGAGGGGGCAGAGAGCGAGGTAGAGAAAAATGGGCGGCGACGCTATGGGGGAGGGTTTGCTCATGGGGGGGGGAGAGAAAAATGGGGAGCATGTGTCCCCGACGGGCTGTTGGGTTCTACCGTAGGTGCATCGCATGCGAATTAAAAAAATTCTACGCGCAGAACATCCAAGAACATGCTACATAGATGGATCATAGCTCGTTACCACTAGACGCGCAGTGCCGTGCAGCGGAAGTAGAGTTGGGACAGCGCGTTCGCGTGGTCCATCTCCTCCTCGTTCGATCTCCCTCGAACAGCCGATCTGATCTCCCTCGCGTAGCTGGTTGCCGGATCACACGTACGGGTTTGCCAGAGCGGCGCAAGTGCACCGCCTCTAACGGTATCCGCGCGTGCAGGAGGAACACCGTGCGACAGACTTCTAGGTCCGACCACACAGTCGGCGGCTTCAAGTGGAGGTGGCTAGTTGCAACACATGCAAAGCCCTAATGACGGTGCCGAAGCGATCAACCGGATGGGTGTGCCGCACCTCCACTATTTATAGGCATTCGGCGCGGGCTCAACTCTTGGGCCTCGCACGGATCCTAAAGCCCACATGTTCCTTCCCTTAAGCGCGCAACCCCTTAGGTTCTCGTTCACTTGGTCGCGAGTCAGATCACATCCGGCTCGGCTAGTCGGTAGCGGCCTCTAGCAAAGCGTGTCGACTCCAAGTGTCCGATGAAGCTGGTTAGGCGAACCTGTACATCACACTTCCGTTCCCTTTGCCACACGATATATGTTGCCATGCTCAAGGCGACATGGTCATCCTTGTTGTCGCACGACCTCTTTCTCGTTCACGGTGAATCCGACCAACACTTCGGATTATCTCATAATCCTCATCGCATGGCCATGCTTATCCAGGTTGGATCACCCGAGGGACCCAGAGTATATCTCTCCTCATCGGAGGGGCAAATCCCATCTTGCTCGACCACGTCTCGCAGCATGGGTCTGGACAAGTCCGAAACCTACCTTTATAACTACCCTGTCACGGAGTAGCGTTTGGTCGGCCCAAAGCAAGTCTGACACCATCCCGAGTACATGCGCCAGCTCAGGTCTTAGGACATAGAACGTATGTTGTACTAGAGACTCACAGATGACCTATCGCTGCGTCTCATAGTTGGGTTTGTCCAACTCAGACCTTATCTCGACCCGGATCCGACTACGTCGAATCCGACCAGATCTTTCAGAGTTCATATTATCCGGTTAGCATCCAATGCTACATGGTCAGTGAGACCGAACCATCCACCGTGTCATATGCTAGTCTAACTGGCTGAGTGTCCACACAACCTTTACGACTAGGGACCATTTAGGACAGTCATCATACAATGCATAGTCTCACAAACAAGTCACGTACTTGCTAATACACATTACTGATAATGTCCAAGGACTATCTTTATTCATAAACACATAGGAAATATCATCATACATGATTGCCTCTAGGGCATATCTCCAACAGTCTCCCACTTCCACTAGAGTCAATCAAATAGACATCGAATGCCCATAGCTCTAACGTGCCCCCCATGCTTGGGTTGTGACAGCGGCTTAGTCAACGGATCTGCAACATTTTCATCCGTATGAATCTTGCATAAATTAGTATCACCATTCTTTATGAGCTTTCGTATCAGGTGATACTTTCGGTCTATGTGCCTGGTCTTGTGGTGTTGTCTCGGCTCCTTGGCCTATGCGATGGCACCTGAATTGCCGCAATACAGGTCCAACGGTTTTGCCCAGCCCGGGAACACACCAAGATCCTCCGGGAACTTCCAAATCCAAACACCTTCCTTTGCGGCTTCACAAGCCGCAATGTATTCGGCCTCTGTTGTGGAGTCGGCCACCGTATCTTGCTTGGAACTTGTCCAGCTCACTGCTCCTCCATTCATGACATACACAAATCCAATTTGCGATCGACAATCATCCCTGTTGGTGTGGAAACTAGCATCAACGTAACCCTTTACGCAGAGCTCTTCCTCACCTCCATAAACTAGGAACATCTCTTTAGTCCTTTTCTGGTACTTCAGGATAGTTTTCACCGTTGCCCAGTGACTCTCACCTGGGTCGGCCTGGTATCTGCTTGTTAAGCTTATTGCATAGGCAACATCAGGTCGAGTACATAGCATGGCATACATGATGGATCCTATTGCCGAAGCATACGGAATCCTACTCATCTGGTTTCGCTCATCAGAAGTCGTAGGACTCTGAGTCTTGCTTAGCCTTATACCATGTGAGATGGGCAAGAACCCTTTCTTGGCCTCACTCATGTTGAACCGCTTCAACACTTTGTCTATGTATGTGCTCTGGCTTAAGCCGAGCAGCCTTCTCGATCTATCTCTATAGATCTTGATGCCTAAAATGTACACTGCTTCTCCAAGGTCTTTCATCGAAAACTTGCCATTCAATGATTCCTTGATTGAGTTCAGCATCGAAACATCATTTCCGATCAGCAGTATGTCATCCACATATAGGATCAAAAATACTATCGAGCTCCCACTAGACTTCTTGTATAAACAATAGTCCTCTTCGTTCTTGATGAAACCAAGGTCAACGATGACTTCATCAAAACGAATGTTCCAACTCCGAGCTGCTTGCTTCAATCCATAAATGGATCTCTTGAGCTTGCATATTTTACTAGCATTATTTGGATCGACAAAACCTTCAGGCTGTATCATGTATACATCCTCCTTTAAATTTCCATGAAGGAAAGCCGTTTTGATATCCATCTGCCATATCTCATAATCGAAATATGCAGCTATAGCTAGCATGATCCTCACCGACTTTAGCATCGCTACCGGTGAGTAGGTCTCGTCGTAGTCAATTCCTTGAACTTGTCCATAACCTTTAGCGACAAGCCGAGCTTTGTGGATCTGAACATTTCCATCCACATCGGTTTTCTAATTAAAGACCCATTTGCAACCAATGGCAATTACGCCAGGTGGCGGATCAACCAAGTCCCAGACTTGATTATCATCCATGGACTTTAACTCAGATATCATGGCCTCCAGCCATGCCTCGGAATCTGGGCTCACCATCGCTTCTGCATACGTGGCGGGCTCGTCGCTTTCTAGCAACAACACATCGCGCACTCAGCTCAATCTTTCCGACCTCCGTGGCTCCGGTGCCGATTCCACTACGGGTTCCCTGACCAACTCCAGTATGATCTCATCACCAGCCAAGTCGTCCCCGAGTGGCTCTCGAATTTCTTCGAGTCGCACCGTTCTCCCACTGGCTTCCCGACTGAGAAACTCTTTCTCTAGGAAAACCCTGTTCCGAGCAACAAACACTTTGTTCTCTTCTCGGTTGTAGAAGCTGTATCCCAATGTTTCCCTCGAATATCCCACGAATATGCATTTATCCGACTTGGGTGTAAGCTTGTCCGACATGAGTCGTCTGACAAATGCTTCACAACCCCAAATCTTTAGAAAAGACAAACTAGGACTCTTCCCAGTCCACATCTCATGTGGTGTCTTATCTACGGATTTTGATGGTACCCTGTTTAGTGTGAAAGCTGCAGTTTCTAGAGCGTATCCCCAGAATGACAAGGGTAAATCCGATTTGCTCATCATGGATCGGACCATGTCCAACAAGGTTCGATTTCTCCGTTCTGACACGCTGTTTCTCTGCGGCGTACCCGGAGGTGTGAGCCGAGGTACTATACCTCAGCTTTTCAGATGATCATCAAACTACTGGATCATGTACTCACCTCCACGATCTGATCGCAAAAGCTTTATTGTCTTGCCAAGCTGATTTTCAACCTCGTTCTGAAACCCTTTGAACTTTTCAAAAGTTTCTGACTTGTGCCTCATCAAATAGATGTATCCATATCTACTCAAGTCGTGGGTAAAAGTCACGAAGTACTGATAGCCACCTCTGGCCGTTGTGCTCATTGGACTACACACATCACTGTGTATAAGCTCCAACAGCTCGGACACCCTTTCGCAACTCTTTGCAAAAGGAGATTTAGTCATCTTGCCTAGCAAGCATGATTCGCATGTCTCGAACGACCCAAAGTCGGACGAAGTTAGGAGTCCATCATCATGCACTACTAGGAGAAAGCCTACTAGTAGCGCTGGTAATACATATAGCAGTAGCGCTGGGTCCAGCGCTACTGCTAACACGCTACAGCTAAGTTGTAGTAGTAGCGCTGGTCATAGAAGCGCTACTGCTAAGTACAGTTAGCAGTAGCGCTGCACTGACCAGCGCTACTGATAACTATCTGTAGCGCTGCAGGATGGCCAGCGCTGCTGATAACCGAGCGCTGCCGCTATATGCTAATCCAGCGCTGCTGCTAGTATTCCTACTTTCACAAATTCATACCCCCCTCTACGTATTTGTGATGTATTTGTACAGGCTATATACAGTAGTTTCATCAGATCACAATAAACATACAATATTCTCATCATATCATACATATAAAGTAGTCTCGTCATACCATCATCATCATCATTCAACACAAATATCATCACATCTCGAAAATAGCGATACACAAAAGTCATGTCATGTCTCGAATAAGTGCAACTGCATGGTCATGGCACACACACAAGTTTCATCATCTCTATCTAAACCATGATGTAGAAGAGAAGAGCGATCAGCATGAGCAAGACCGCGACTATGTAGTACTTGAGGCACCGGTGGTTCCGCTCCCTCTCTTGCTTGAACGTCCACCTCAAGTAAGCATTCTCCCCTTCGGCTCTGGTGTCGAACCCTCTGTGGCTAGCGCCCGAGTACCCGTTCACCTGAGCCCGAGCGTCTGGCCAGTGGCGGTACACTCCTGGAACCTTCCCAACGAATACAACATAGCACTCCTTCGCCATCTCTGATCTATGCACCTGCATCGTCAGTTGATAAATTCATCGATGATATGCAACTTAATGTACTTGAGAAACACGAAGAGACAGAGTTAGCAAAATACAAGCAATCTATATAGTAAACATAAATAACGAAGTTCCAACTACCCAAACTAATTAACTAGAGCGATCTACGCTAGTTCAGGACCACGGTTTAATTACATCACATAGCTTCGCCGTGCATAAATTCAAAGTTTTGCGATAGAAAGACAGTAGTGACACATATATTGTCATCGACAATCACTCCTCCATGTCGGCGGTCCAATCTTCATAGTCAGGGAGGAAGCACCCGAGCTTCTTGAAAGGCTTCAGGTCCAGACGTTGAGCGATTAGCAGTGCTCGGACATCATCCCGCGTCATTGCTAGCCCATGGTAGAACAACCATGTTGGTTCGAGGACCTGCTTCATGATCACTTGGGCAAGTTCACACTGTACGTGATCAAATTCAGCTCGGATTTGATGATCCGGTGTCCTTCCTATATTTGTGGCCCAGCTGACAATCTCGGCA
This sequence comes from Elymus sibiricus, assembly GCA_039707655.1. Lineage (NCBI taxonomy): Eukaryota > Viridiplantae > Streptophyta > Magnoliopsida > Poales > Poaceae > Elymus > Elymus sibiricus. Next base: position 62,296,500 of record CM077672.1, read on the forward strand.
TCGTTGGAAGTAGGTGACATGCGAAGGCGTTGATTATCCCTTCTGTACTCGAGCAGGTGATGCATGAGGTAGAATCCATCAGCCTTACTGTCGTGCGGTTGCTGGATGCAGCAGAAGTCGGTCTTATGGCCGAAAGCCAGCCTGTTCTTCCTGTACTTTTTCACCTTGATATATCCACCAGACATGCTGAAGGTTAACAGTGCACTATCGAGAACACTCTTTATGTGCGTGTAATCCTTTTTCTTGATGTTCTTCGATGAGTCCAAGTACAAAGCATGGGAGTATTGTGCGTACAGAACGATGAGGACGCCCCCCCCCCCCCCCCCCCCCCCCCGCTGCGCAAATTAAGTACACCACAAATTAGCCTCCATGCTTGCAAAGGAATGATTAACACTTACAAAAGGATATGCGCGGATGACTTATGTGGGATGATAAGGCAGGAGAATCGCTTCCTTGTCCTTATTAGCGATCATGAAGTCGCCTAGGTACTTGCTCTCATAGTCACGGTGCTCTTTGCAGACTGCCAAGAAGCTCTCGTGCATATGGTATGGGTCCGCGACGCAGATATATTTTATGTTCTTGATCCTGATGAAGTAGTTGAGATACAGCGCATACATGCGGATGAACTAGAAATCCAGCTTGGTCATGTGGAACATGTCGTCGATATAGTCAAATCGCAGGATGAACTTATCCGTGGGCCATCCCTGGACGTACAACTTCCCACCCGGCACCTGAGCCGCGTAAAGCGGGTATCCTGGTTTTTCCGAGATGAGAAGTCTTTTCTCTTTGGCCAGCACATCTTCATGGAGTCTCCTTAGATCATTGTTCTGTATGGCCGCTAGCACTTTCACAGGTAGGATCGGGTCACCGGCGACATGGAAACGCTTCACACCTTCGACAGGTATTCTGTCTACCACCACGGGCTTCAGACGCGACGGCTGGCTGCTTGAAGCAGCTCTAGCGCCTTTAGGGCCTTTCTTGTCCGGTCTCCTCCTTTGCTTCTTGGCGGGTGGCGGTAGTGAGCCCACCATACCTTCCCTAACCACCACCCCAGTGTCGTCGGGCTCATCAGTGGACGGCCCTCGGGTTGCTGGGTAGAGGCGGCATCTGGAGGCGTCTCCTGCGAGGATCCCTTGAAGAGAGACTTTTTGCATTCCGCCTTAGGACGTTCTGGCTCCGGCAAATCAGGCAGCATCAAGTCATCATCTCCACGCTCATAACCTGAGTCTTCGTCGTCCTGAGCCATCAATCCTCCATCATCATAGGCGGTGTTGAAATACTTGTCTGGGTCATCATCATCCTCCTCCATGTCATCATCAGCATTTGCTTCTTCGACAACGGGGGCGACGTCATCTGGCAGTAATTGAGGCTCTCCCTCGCGTCGTCCGCTATCACCCACCACGACAGGTGCAGGTAATTTGGTAGGTGGGGTGGTGTTCATACCTTCTTGAGAAGCTGTCGTTGGTGTGATACTGGGTGCCTTGACACGAAGAAGAGTCTTCGGCCAAGGCAAGAACCAGCTCTTGCATGCGCCAATCCGTTGAGGGGTCTCCTCGTCATCGACTGGTACCAGAGGAGGCAAATCCTCGAAGCCCGCTAAGACACTGGCCACGTTAACCTTGAAGACGCCATCGGCCATCTCTCGGTTGTGGAACATGCGGTCCTTCGGCTTCACGATCGTTGCCTTTCCCACGGCCACCTTCTGGCCCTTGATGTCGTACAGTAGGGTGCACGGGGTATCATTGGCCTACGAAGACATGTCTGCGACGTCAAACATCCGAAAGGCAACTGAAACGGAAGACTATATAGACATGCTGGTGAAAAGGGTATGACGCGTAATTACCGTGAGGGCGTCGAGCTCAGCCATAGACGAAGGCCCGACGAGCATGCCAGAGACGGAGGTCGGGCTGCTATGAACAGGAGCGGGACCTTTTGCGGTTGCTTCAGCAGGTGCTGGTGGTGTGATGTTCACCGAATTGCTCCCGACGTAGCTGAGAAGGGGAAAGTCCTCCGCCCCTTTCTCTGGATTGTTCTTATGCCAATCGATAATTGCCGGAATCAAGTTGGTAATAATTGCAGATTGGAAGTTAGACGTGACGCCAGCCACCGCTTCATTGACCGCTGCATGGACTTCCCCGCGCAACTCTTCTTTGGTCTCAGCTTTGGTCTTATTGACCGCAATCGCGACCTTCTCGTCGATGGTTTGCTGGTTGAGCGCCCGTCTCTTCCTTCTTTCCTCTGGCTCCTCGCTGTAGCACGTCTTCCACGAGGCGCCATATCCGACGGCGTGCACGCGTCCACCGGACGGTGGTTTGGCCTCCGGGACCTTTTTCAGTATGTTCAGGGCCTGGTTGAATGGGGTGTCCCACTTGGGCCTCGCCGACGACTGTGACGACTCGTCGCTTTCGGCTGCCTTTTGGTGCTGCTCTTTCTGCAAAAGGAGCGTGGATGGTTTACTAATAATGTGACAAAACTTGTAGTCGAATTGATTGGAAGCTAATATGATAATGTGGTAATATAACCATTACCAGAAGTCTCATGAACTCCCTCGTGTTCGGGTCCGTGTAAAAGATCTTCTTGACGGGGTCCCACTTGTACCGGGCCCTGATCCAGTCATGCTCCTACGGGTCGGTGAACTCCGCCAAGGGGTCTAGGATTCCGTGACTTTCACGTTCGGCGTCCTCCTTGGCCCATACGTGCCTCTTCCCCTCGTAACCACGGCTTCCGAGGCTGTGGGGAGGCGTGTTCCTGGCCTGGAGCGCCTTCATTTTCTCGGACTTTTCCTTGGTTTCATCTTTAGCGCAAGTCTCCTTGAATTTTTCAAAGTCCTCTTCCGTAAGTGTCAGATTCTCAGCATGAATCTTGGACCACGGTTCATTCTTCTTAATCGCTTTTTTCACCCGAACTTTCCAGGCGAACAAGTCGTTGGTGAACGACACCATCGCCTTGCTGTTTATCTTTTTCATGGCGTCGTCGTCCCACGGTTCTTTGCTTTCTGTGCGGCCGGGGAACAGGAACCTGTTGTGCAACTTCTTTAGGAGCATGTGCTCCATATGTGGTATCTTCTTCAACTACTCGTCGTTGATGTTGGCGGTTTCCCTGAGGATGCATCATAGTTGATTGCCCCATTTCGTGCGCGCTTCCTCCGGCGCCGTTGGCTCTAATTTTTTGGGGTGCATCTCCGTGACCACAATTTGTCCGATGCCGAGCTCGTTTGGTTTTCGTGTCCTCTTCTGCTTCGGTGCTTTACCGGCTACGACAACATCGTTGCCGGTCTCGGGGGTGGTGTCGGTGGCGGTGCCAGTGCTGGTGCCGGTGTCGGTGTCGGGGTTGGTGCCACTGCCGCCACCATGCACCCCCATCTGGTGTTCGTCCAGGTAATCGAAATAATTATTTGCTGCCTCAATGGGGTCTTCTTCGTCGAGGCAAGCAGAACCCCCGGCTTCGTCCAGGCGAGCAGAACCCCCGGCTTCGTCGTGGCTAGACATGTTTTCTATTCTACAATTGTAAATAAAAGATATAATGAAGAGAAAAAAGGGGCCTATATTTGGTCGGAATGTTGATTCATTCCCCCCGGCAAATCCCGGGCACTCCATATGTCCTAGTTTCTAGCACAAGTCATGCCGAAAATCACGGAAATTTTCGGCATGACCTTTGCTAAAAAGTGGACATATGGAGCGCCTGAAATTTGCCGGAACGGAAATGAATCAACATTCCGGCAAAACATAGGCCACTCGGATATTCTTCGACATTCAACCAACAATGCAAAATCGTATAACATCAATGACATATATCATATAACATCAATGACATATGAGCATCGCAGGAGCACATAGTGAAATGACATATGAGCATCACAGGAGCACATTGCAAAATCATAGTCCTAATTTTACTAACAGTAGCTAGGGTTCACCTGTCCTAATTTTACTAACAGTAGTTAGCTAGGGTTCATCAGAGAGAGAGAGAGAGAGAGGAGGGCAGGGGAGAGGAGAGGGAGAGGCTTACGGGCTCGGGCGGTCGTCGGCGAGGGCGGCGGCGGCGGTGAGGTCGAGGGCGGGCAGGGGAGAGGGCGGCGGCGGCGAGGTCAAGGGCGGCGGCGGCGGTGAGGTCAAGGGCGGGCAGGGGCTCGGGCCGGTGTCGAGGCCGAGGGCGGTCAGGGGCTCGGGCCGGCCGGCGTCGAGGGGCGACGACGGCGGGCAGGGGCGATGGCGGCACGCGACAGCAGAGAGGAGGGAGAGAGGTGGGAGAGTGGGCGGGGGGAAATTTTGGGACTTGGCAAAATTTGAGCCCGCGCGGTGGCGGTTAGCTCAACATATTAGTAGCGCTGGTTAGTATCCAGCGCTATAGCTATATTAGCTATAGCGCTGGTTAGGATCCAGCGCTACTGCTAACTGTTTCAGTTTTTAGTTTTTTTAATTCTAAATTACACATAGTAGTAGCGCTGTATTAGGATACAGCGCTATAGCTATATTAGCTATAGCGCTGGTTATGATCCATCGCTACTGCTAACTGTTTCAGTTTTTAGTTTTCTTTTTATTATTTTCCTTTTGTTTTCTGTTTTCTTTTCTTTTATGTTTACTTTTCTTTTTCTTTTTATTATTTTCCTTTTCTTTTCTGTTTACTTTTCTTTTTCTTTTGTATTGCTTTCTCCCTTTTGTATTTGTTTTTTTTTGTTTTTCTCCCGACGACGGCGTCTCCCTCCCACACTGCGCGAATATCACCGGAACCATGCATGTGGTGGTAACATATCAGTTGACCGATAATGGTTACTTAAGTGCGTACACAAAATAGATACATATATATATAAATGATGGTTTCTCAGCTGCGTCGACGACGTTTCACATTGAGCTTCTTCCCTTTCTTGTTCGTTGCCGAATAATTGAGCCCCTCCTTGTGACTTTTCCGGAACCATGGAGTACGATCTTTCTTACGTAATGTAGTATTGATTCTTCTTTTCACGTATGCTTCATCGTCATTGTCATCTTCCCTCATCGGGTTGCCGTATTGGTCGTAGTCTTCCTCGTTGGCGACTCCATCCATTCCGACGATGCTCCTTTTGCCTCTCCTCACGACAACACGGCTGAGATTGGTCGGGTCGGTTATGAAGAAGCATTGTGTCACGTGCTTAGCGTGTACCCATGGCTCAGTTTTGGCGATGACGTTAACGTTCACGGTTGCGCTCTTCGCGTCGGGTATAGACATGGTAGTGAAATACTTGTTTTCTCTTACGACGTCCTTAGCCCATCTGACACGGAACATCGTCGCACTGTGCATTCCAGCGTAGTCAAGCTCCCAGATCTCTTCGACCCTTCCGTAGAATCTTTCAGTTGTGCCGGCGTCGTCGATCACGCATTCAATCGTCACCCCGGAGTTCTGGTAATCACTGTCCATGTCTTTGGCCTCCGTGTAGAACGTGTACCCGTTGATATCGTATGACTGATAGGTCGCGAGTTTGGGCGCGGGGCCATGTGCTAAGGCGTGTATGAGCAATCCGTCCGAACTGCCCTCTTCCGGGGGATTTTCAAGAACTTGCTTTTTGAACCAACGCAAGAAAGTGGCGTTGTGCTCTATTGTAACTTCGTCGTCCGTCTTGAGCATCCCCTTATCACGGTACTTATTTGCGATGGTTTCTTTGTGCTGTGCCACATAATCATCTACCACATCTAGGTGTTGTAGCACTACTAAGTTAGCCCTGTCAAAGTCGTTCCGTCGATTCGAGTAGTCCACGTGCAATTCCCTCCGGCCGTTGTTGTGACCTTCTCCTCCGAGCCTCCCATCGTGCTTCTTGACGGGAAAACCAACAACAGGGTCTCCGACGCCTATATAATTCTCGCAAAAGGAGATGCACTCATGCGTCAGATACCCCTGGACGATGCTCCCATCGGGACGGGACATGTTACGAACGAATCCTTTGATGACCCCATTCATCCTCTCGAACGGCATCATGCTGTGAAGGAATGTCGGCCCGAGGTCAATGATGTCGTCCACGATGTGAACACACAGATGCACCATGACGTCAAAGAACGCGGGCAGGAAGTACATCTCAAGCTCACATAGTGTGACAACGATCTCTTCCTGTAGCCTTCGGAGCTGTTTCACACTTATGGACTTTCGAGAGATAACGTCGAAGAAGTTGCAGAGACCAGTAAGCGTGTCACGGACGTGCTTCTCCATTATCCCTCTAATGGCAACCGGGAGTATCTGCGTCATCATCACGTGACAGTCATGAGACTTCATCCCGCTGAACCTTTTCTTCTTGGGGTCTAGAAATCTGCTTATCTTCCCACAGTAACCGGAACTGACTTTGATTCCCATAAGGCACTTGATGAATTGATCGATCTCCTTCGCACTTAAGGTGAAGCAAGAAGGGGGGTAATAATCCTCCCCTTCTTGTTGACTTTTCTGCCCCTTTCCCCCGCCTCCGTCTCCGTCTCCGTATCCTCCGTCGACTTTTTATGGGGCGGCATGTGGAGATCTTCCCTGATCTCCAAATCTTCCAAGTCTTTCCTTGCCTTCGGCCCGTCCTTGGTCTTCTCCGGCATGTTCATCAGTGTGCCAAGCAAGCTCTCGAGGACATTCTTCGTGATATGCATTTGATCAAGGCAATGAGGCGCGTCGTGATTGGGCCAGTACTCCAAGTCCCAGAAAACAGACCTCGTTTTCCATACCTTCAGTAGCGGCTCCGGCGCCTTTTTCATTTTTCCCGGCGCGGGGCACTGTTCCCAGTTTTTCAACAGCTCGTTGATTTCGGCGCCTTTCCTCTTACGTGGAGGACCTCGATGCTCAGCCTTACCATTGAATAGATCCCCACGCTTTCTCCACGGGTCATCCTTCTCGAGCCATCTACGATGCCCCATGTACACGATTTTCCCGGACCCGCCTTCTTTCGTTGACGTAAGCTGCTGAGACGTTGTATCATCCATGCACCTCGTGCATCCGCAGTATCCGTGGCACACCTGGCCTGAGACATACCCGTAACCGAGATAGTCGTGCACCATCGTCATCAGCGCGGCTCTCATATAAAAATACTCTCCTTTGCTGGCGTCCCATGTCCATGCCGGTGTTTTCCATAACGTGTCTAGCTCCTCTTTCAGAAGACCCAGTTACAGGTTAATATTATTTCCCGGTTGTTTCGGCCCTTGAATTAGCATGCTCATGTGTATGTACTTTGTCTTCATGCACTTCCATGGGGGGAGGTTGTACATCCATACAAAGACGGGCCATGTGCTGTGGTTGGTGTTTTGGTTTCCAAACGGATTCATGCCATCAGTACTCGCACCAAGCATGATGTTCCTTTGATCTTCTACAGCAAATCCATATACGGCGTTGAATGCTCTCCACTGGCTACCATCTACGAGGTGTCTCAGCTTCGGATCATCTCCATCGTCGGGCTTCGTCCTCTCCGCGTGCCAGCGCATGAGCTTTGCTTCCTTAGGATCTACGAAATACCGCTGCAGACGGGGAGTGATCGGAAAGTACCATACAACTTTCTGAGGAGCTTTCTTTCCTTCCTTCTTGTATCGAGAAGCATTGCACATTGGACAGCTGGTTTTTTCCGCGTGCTTCGTCCCCCGATAAATGATGCAATCGTTGATGCATGCGTGGTACCTAAAGTGCGGCAAATCAAAAGGGCAAACGATTTTCTTGGCCTCCTCGACACTAGTAGGACACAGGTTCCCCGCGGGAAGAACTTTATTATGTAGATACTTCAAATGCTCATCGAGGCTTTTGTCTGTCCATTTGTTTTTGGCCTTCGTCTTTAGAAGTTCGAGCGTGAAACTCAAGCGGGTGACCTCGGGATCGCAACCGTCATACAATGGAGTCTTCGAGTCTACTTCAAGTTGCGCCAGCTTGGCCTCCTCTCTAGAAGCAGCTCTCTCGCTAGTCGTACTCTTGCGAAGGAGGTCTCGAACATGAGGGTCCTGCACGACTGCACTTAGTAGCGTCGAAGACTGCGGCGTGACCGCCGCCTCTTCTTCGCCGTGTCTAGAATCTTCTCCGCCGCCGTCATTTTCGGACTCTTCCCCGCCGCCATGTCCGGCGCCATCGTCTTCGTGTCGATCGGTCATCTCTTCGTCTAGCCCCATGTCGTTATTCCCTGCCATGTGGACGTCCTCCTCATCATCATCTTCACTTATCCACCGAGTATAGCCATCCATGAAACCATACATCAGCAGGTGCGCCTTCAAACTGCCACCATCAAAAGGGTCCAAAAGGACTCCTTCTTTGCATCTTGTACACGAACATCTAATCCTAGTCCGATTATTTGCATACATGTCCATCACCGCGGATTGCATGTATCGCTCCACCTTCCATCCACTCACCTTCATGACCGACTGCACGGTATAACAAGGAAAAGGGTTATAAACAAAATGCATGCATGCATGCAAAGTCATATAAAAATTTGGCATGATCTTGCCTAAAAATAGGACATATCGAGTTTGCTCGAAATTCACCGAAACGGAAAGAAATCGACATTTTGGCAAAACATAAGCAACTCGGGGGCATGTCACTCGCACAAATCTTTCCATTATCCCAAACACACATATTCCCATTCACACACATATTCCCATTCTTGAAATGAACAAATTTTTACTCACCTATCTCCCGAGAGAGACCGATCGACCGGATGAGGCCTTTCGCTACCTATAGGGATCGAAAGTGTGGATGGCTAAATAGCTAGCTAGATCTAGCTAGTTGTTGGGGAGGAGAGATGACTCTAGCTAGCTAGGTAACTAATGGAGAGGGAGAGAGATGAGCTAGCTAGATCTATATCTAATGGAATGGAGGGAGAGCCAAATAAATGAGGTAGGGGGGCATTTATGGAGCTAGCTAGAGATGAGAAGGCCATTTATGGAGGAGAGTTATGGTGGAGGGGGCATTAATGGGGAGAGAAGAGAGGTAGGAGGAAGAGAGAAGAAGGGCAACAATGGTGGAGAACTAACTTAGAGAGGGGAGAGGGGAAAGTAGGGGGAGAGAGGGCAAAGGGGGAGGAGGGGAGTGGGGGGGGGGGAAGGTTGCACCAGCCGCAACTAGCAGTAGCGCTGTTTCCAAGAAAGCGCTGCTGCTATTGTACTTAGTAGTAGCGCTTTCAAGGAAAAGCGCTACTATTAAGTGGGACCCATTAGCAGTAGCAATGTTGTAAAATAAAGCGCTACTGCTAAATTCTTGTTAGTAGCGCTGTTTTCTGGACAGCGCTGCTGCTACAGCTAGCGTCGGTGGGAGTGTTGGGTCCCTCTTACTAGTAGCGTTGTTTCTGAATCCAGCGCTACTGATAAATGATTACTTGCAGCGCTGCCCAGGGACAGCGCTACTGCTAATTAGCAGCAGCGCTTGCTCATTTCCAGCGCTACTACTGATGTCCTACCTATAAGCTTTTTCCTAGTAGTGATGGAGCTTCTTCATGCATTTCAGACTAATGTGTCCAAGCCGACAATGCCAGAAGTATGTCGGATTTATCTCATTAGGCTTATGCCTCTTGACATTCATGTTATAGACTGGTTCCGTTTCTAGATTTAGAATAAATATCCCATCTACAATGGGTGCATAGCCGTGGAACATTCCATTCAAATAAAATGAACAACCATTGTCCTTTAAACTGAATTCATAACCCTTACTCATCAAGCATGAGAAATAATGTTCCGACTAAGTGCGGGAATGTAATAACAATTATTCAATTCTAAAATAAATCCAGAAGGAAGCTGAAGCTGCATCGTGCCGACCTCCAACGTAGCAACTCTTGCTTTGTTGCCGACCCTGATGTCAATCTCCCCTTGTGCCACACGCCTAGTTCTTATCAGCCCCTGCATCGAGTTGCATATATGAACAACCGATCCGGTATCAAATACCCAAGAGCTACTAGGTATGTCAGCAAGGTAAATGTCTATAACATTTGTAACAAGTGTACCTTTGCCTAAAGAAGCATTTCCAGCCTTCTTTCCAGGCTGAGCAAGCCACTTGCTACAGTTCCTCTTCCAGTGACCGGTTTCCTTGCAATGAAAGCATACGGTCTTTGAGTCCGGTCCTGGCTTCGGCGCAGCGGCGGAGACAACCTTCCCCGTGCCCTTTGCCTTACCCTTTTTCTTGGACCAACTCTTCTTGAACTTAGCCGAGTTATGCACCATCAACACTTGATGCGTACCTTTCTTAATATCCTATTTTGCCACCTTGAGCATCCCATGCAATTCAGTGAGCTTCTTATCCATGCCGTGCATATGATAGTTCGAGACGAACGTCCCATAGATAGATGGAAGAGAACCCAGAATTGCATCCGTGGACAGCTCGTCCCCAAGTGGGAACCTAACCGATCCAAAGCTTGCACGTACCCGATCATCTTGATCACATGCGGGCTCAGTGGATCACCCTCTTTCAGCGTACAATCCGTCAAGGATTGCCAGACGTTGAACCTTTCGGTCCTAACCTGCACCTGAAACATGCTATTGAGACTCTCGATCATATCGAAAGCGTCAACATTTTCGAAATGCTGTTGCAAATCGGGCTCCATACAAGCCAGCATGAGGCAGCTGATCTTATTTGATTCATCAATGAGTTTCTGATGGGCATTCTTGGTTGTGGCACTAGCATTCTCGGCAGGTTCCTCTGGAAGTGGATCCTCTAGAACATGTTCCTTTTTATCGTGCTTGAGAACAATTCTCAAAGTTCTATACCAGGTGGTAAAGTTTGTTCCATTCAGTTTATCCTTTTCCAGAATTGATTTCAATGCAAAGTTGGGTTGAGCAGGTGGTGCCATTGATCTACAACAGAAAATATGCAATCACTAAGCAATGTGTTTATGTAGAGTAATTCAAGCCTTAAACAGAACTACTCCCACTGAAGTCAACATCCCTCCGCAAACTCTCAGTGATTCAGGACCCGTCTAGCGCGAGTGACTAGTGAGCTTTAGCATCACTGCTAGCCAACTTGCCTATTCGGTAAGCAACTCCTTGCTAATCGTATCTCTATATGACTCCTGTCGGTCGGGTAGGTATCTTATACCCCGGCTCCCTACCTTCTTTGCCACAAGGCCCAAAACCGTTTTGATAGCCTTGTCAAGTTAACCTGATGCAGTGCATGTTCGTGTCTGACACGAATCCTCCAGTTCAAGGACACCTAGTAGCACCTCAATTTTATGAGCCCACCACTAGACGTACTTGACGTGCGAAGGTGCAACATCCGGAATGGCAATGTGCTTGATATTAACGAGGGGTCTTTCTACCATTCTAACATGCATAGAAACAAGAAGCAATATCAATCACATATAAACATAAATATGTGAAATAGTATGGCTCCTTCATGGACATCCTTCCAGGCCGGCCCCAACTCCGATGACCAAGGAGGAACTCCATCTTGTTCGTGACACCGGGACGCCAAAGCCTCGAACTTGATCTCTGTTCTCCAACTACTACAACTAGTAATGAATTTACAGAGAATCACAAGTCGACACGCAGGTCATTATACAATATAATGACATCACTTTGGCTCCTACCGGCTGACAATCATGACACGCAGGTCATGTTAAGTTACACGCATGCATCACATACATATGAGCCATACTATTCACATCAATCCTGCAAAACAAAGTTGTGCATAGAATCGCATTCTACCGGTTTGTGTGATCGCGTACGAAATACAAGGTGCTACGCACACGGTGGTCCCATCACAGATCGAATCTGTATTCCGATCACGTCGGATTTTCTGATCTGACCGATCTCATCGATCATCGCGAACCCGATTCGGATTTACGTTTCACTGTTAACCCCGATGGCGGAAACCAACCGGTAGGGGTAGGTTGTGTCACGACCTCATCGATTCTGATTGACAGAAAACATAGCCATATCGATCCCCATGTGCAGTTGATCTCATCAACCGTTCACATAGCCTATCTCATAAACGACGACAGATCACATTTGCCACCTCCACATATGAAATATGCATCCGATCTAAATCCAAATCCTATAGCAAAGGCTTTGATACCACTATTGGGTTCTACCGTAGGTGCATTGCATGTGAATTAAAAAAATTCTACGCGCAGAACATCCAAGAACATGCTACGGAGATGGATCATAGCTCGTTACCACTAGACGCGCAGTGCCGTGCAGCGGAAGTAGAGTTGAGGCAGCGCGTTCGCGTGGTCCATCTCCTCCTCGTTTGATCTCCCTCGAACAGCCGATCCGATCTCCCTCGCGCAGCCGGTTGCCGGATCGCACGTACAGGTTCGCCAGAGCGGCGCAAGTGCACCGCCTCTAACGGTATCCGCACGTGCAGGAGGAACACCGTGCGGCGGACTGCTAGGTCCGATCACACAGTCGGTGGCGGCAAGTGGAGGTGGCTAGTTGCAACACATGCAAAGCCCTAATGACGGCGCCGAAGCGATCAACCGGATGGGTGTGCCGCACCTCCACTATTTATAGGCATCCGGCGCGGGCTCAACTCTTGGGCCTCGCATGGATCCTAAAGCCCACGTGTTCCTTCCCTTAAGCGCGCGACCCCTTAGGTTCTCGTTCACTTGGTCGCGAGTCAGATCACATCCGGCTCGACTAGTCGGTAGCGGCCTCTAGCAAAGCGTGCCGACTCGAAGTGTCTGATGAAGCTGGTTAGGCGAACCTGTACATCACACTTACGTTCCCTTTGCCACACGATATATGTTGTCGTGCTCAAGGCGACATGGTCATCCTTGTTGTCGCACGACCTCTTTCTTGTTCCGGTGAATCCGACCAACACTTTCGGATTATCTCATAATCCTCATCGCATGGCCATGCTTATCCAGGTCGGATCACCCGAGGGGCCCAGAGTATATCTCTCCTCATCGAAGGGGCAAATCCCATCTTGCTCGACCACGTCTCGCAGCATGGGTCTGGACAAGCCCGAAACCTACCTTTATAACTACCCTGTCATGGAGTAGCGTTTGGTCGGCCCAAAGCAAGTCTGTCACCATCTCGAGTACATGCGCCAGCTCGGGTCTTAGGACATAGAACGTATGTTGTACTAGAGACTCACAGATGACCTATCGCTGCGTCTCATAGTTGGGACTGTCCAACTCAGACCTTATCTCGACTCGGATCCGACTACGTCGAATCCGACCAGATCTTTCCGAGTTCATATTATCCGGTTAGCATCCAATGCTACATGGTCAGTGAGACCGAACCATCCACCGTGTCATATGCTAGTCTAACTGGCCGAGTGTCCACACAGCCTTTACGACTAGGGACCATTTAGGACAGTCATCATACAATGCATAGTCTCACAAATAAGTCACGTACTTGTTAATACACATTACTGATAATGCCCAAGGACTATCTTTATTCATAAACACATGGGAAATATCATCATACATGATTGCCTCTAGGACATATCTCCAACACGGGCGGGTTAGGGGAGGACATGGGCACGCGTCTCACCCGTCCACCCGTGTCCGCTTTGGCGCAAACATGACCCAAATTTGGGATGGGAATGGGACGAAAGCGGACGGAAAACAGACAAATGTCCGTTTGCTCCCGCGCGTTGGGCCGGGTTTTCTGTCCGTTTACCCCCAAACAGACGTGGCCGGACCATTTGGGGACGTGCGTTGGAGTTGGCCTTACATCCATGTGCTTTACCCCGTGTCCCTCCTCACATCGCCAGAGATCCGCGCCCACAACTGTCTTATATGCCACCACCTCCTTCACAACTTTTCATGCAACCTAAAAAATTCTTGTCAATTTTCTTCTAGGTTCCTTACCGAGAGCTTCTTCGGGATCCCGAGTTTGAAAAAACACTTACCCAACTCCATCATGTGGCTCTCTAATAACTAATTCATCGAAAGGGACACATGGAACCCTCATCATCATTTTTGCGACACCTTAAGACAACAATGGAGTGAAAGGACGCGGGGGGGGGGGGTCACCAGACATGACTGGAGAATTTGGCAGGGAATGATGTAGAACACACCATGTGAGACATGGGTTTTATAGGATGAGCGAAGGAAAAGAAAAGGAAAAAGGTGGGAGATGGTGGGAAGGAAAAGTGCGGGAAGAAAAAGTTCGAGAGAGGGTATGGCAGGAAGAAAAAGGTTGGGAGAGGAGATGGTGGGAGAGGGACGGTGGGAAGAGAAATGACGAAAGAGGGAATGGCGATCGATAACTACTCCCTACGTTCTTAAATATAAGTATTTTTAGAGATTTCAATACGAACTACATACCGATGTATATATACATATTTTAGAGTGTAGAATCACCTATTTTGCTCCCTGTGTAGTCCATATTAAAATCTCTAAAAGGACTTATATTTAGGAACGAAGGGAGTAGCAAATAGAAATGACTTTTAGTCTGTGCTAGAAATGAAGAGTAACTCTTCGTCCATGTGAGGAATGACATGCAACTCCATTCGCCTGTTTACGTGATAAGGTGGGCCCTAGGAGCCCCTTTGGCCTGGCTAGGACCGAAGAGACGATCTTCGGCCAGAGCGGCAACAAAGAGATTAGCTTTGGTCTATAGGTCGATGGAAAGGTACTCCTCAGTCATACACGGACAGAAAGGGCCTCTTCGGCCAGGGCGCGGACGAAGAGTTGATCTTCCTTCTACACACGAACGACAGGGTCATATAAATGAAAATTTCGAAATAGACAATATATTTTTGAGATTTTGTAAAAAAATCATCACTGTGGTGCCTTGAAAAGAAACATACGTCTTCATTTCAACCGGATACTAGAGAAACATGTTAGTACTAGGGGCTAGTTTTTTTTGTTGGCTTCTAGAATTATTATTTTAGTAGCCTAGTAGTTAAGACCTGACTAATAGAATTTAAAAAAAAGAATTGGTTAGTCTTCTAAAATAAGCCGGGTAGGGACAACTTATTTCGAAAGCCAAAAAAAAGTAAAAAACTGGGCCTAGTTGTTTTGACAACTTGAGAATTCAAATTGAGATGTTGAATTTGTTTTTTTTTTTGGCAACCGAGATGATGGTTGGGGTAAAATTGGACTGTTGGACCGGAAGGAATGGCCCATTAGCCCGGCGCTCTCTCTGTCTATCTCTCCCCGCGGCCGCGTGTCCAGTTGCAAGTCAAGTCCAGCTCCACTTCTCCTCGACCACTCCACTAGAGCACTGATCCGACTGCTCTGGAAGCACTGGCTTGCCGAGAAGGTCTGTCCCTCGCCGCAGATCTTAATCTCTCAAATATTCATTTGGCCACTGATTGCCAGGGGCTGGTGGAAGAAATCAAGAATGGGTCCAGCGCATTCCACGGTGCAATCATTCAAGAAATTCAAACCAGGATGATTCTTTTACAAGTTGTTTTTTTCCTTTGAAAGTAGAACTTGTAATTTTGAGGCACATAGCCTCGCAAAGCACGCCTCTTCTCTAGGAGCTGGTAGACATATTTGGGTCGATATTCCCTATGATCCAGTCAATATTCCTGTAAACATTTTGCAACAGAGTTAATAAAAAACGTGTGTTTGCCTAAAAAAAAAAAAAAAAACTCCACTAGAGCAGAACCACATCTAGCTCATCCATCCCCAACCCCAGCCCCACCCCCAAACCCACAAAGAGGAAGAAAAGATTGTTGCGGCGGCGGATCGGAGGGAGAAGAATCAATGGCTTCCGACGGCGTCGTGGCCCTGTACGGCAACAACAAGGCGGTGGTGGAGCCCTCCGCCAAGCCTGCCGCCGCCACCTTCTCCGTCAAGGTGGGCCTCGCCCAGATGCTGCGCGGCGGCGTCATCATGGACGTCGTCACCGCCGAGCAGGCGCGCCTCGCCGAGGAGGCCGGTGCCTGCGCCGTCATGGCGCTGGAGCGCGTGCCCGCCGACATCCGCGCCCAGGGCGGCGTCGCCCGCATGTCCGACCCGGACCTCATCCGCGACATCAAGCGCGCCGTCACGATCCCGGTCATGGCCAAGGCCCGCATCGGACACTTCGTGGAGGCCCAGATCCTGGAGGCCATCGGCGTGGACTACGTGGACGAGAGCGAGGTCCTCACCCTCGCCGACGACGCCCACCACATCAACAAGCACAACTTCCGCGTCCCCTTCGTGTGCGGCTGCCGCAACCTCGGCGAGGCGCTCCGCCGCATCCGCGAGGGCGCCGCCATGATCCGCACCAAGGGCGAGGCCGGCACCGGCAACGTGGTGGAGGCCGTCCGCCACGTCCGCTCCGTCATGGGCGCCGTCCGCGCCCTACGCAACATGGACGACGACGAGGTCTTCAGCTACGCCAAGCAGATCGCCGCCCCGTACGACCTGGTGATGCAGACCAAGCAGCTCGGCCGCCTCCCGGTCGTGCAGTTCGCCGCCGGAGGCGTCGCCACCCCTGCAGACGCCGCCCTGATGATGCAGCTCGGCTGCGACGGGGTCTTCGTCGGCTCCGGCATCTTCAAGAGCGGCGACCCGGCGCGTCGCGCCCGCGCCATCGTCCAGGCCGTGACACACTACAGCGACCCGGAGATCCTGGCCAATGTCAGCGCCGGGCTAGGGGAGGCCATGGTGGGGATCAATCTGTCCGACCCCAACGTGGAGCGCTTCGCCGCCCGATCCCAGTAGCTTCATGCTTTCCTAAACTCCTTGCCATGCCATGGATCGTCGTCGTAATAACTTGAATCTTGCTTGCATCATGTGTCATTTTGTTCCTCGAGGTGCATCATGTATTATCCAGCAGTACTATCTTGGGCATCATGTATTATCTATCCAGCTTGGGTGTTGGTTGCAAGTTTAGATCAGCTGAGGGATTTTGCTCTTCAAGTGATATGCTCTCGTTTGATGTTGGTTGCCCGTGTTTGTTCCAAACTGGAGTATGGAGATGGCGAAAATGACTGGTCTTGGCGTTGGCCAGGAGAATCCAAGCAACCTAGTTACACGCGTTATTATATTGATGAATCAGATAGATCAATCAGTTTTATCCCCGAGTAACCACGCTTATATGTGTGTTCTGAATTAGCCTTTAGTTTCAGGAGGGAGGCCCGATCCAGTGCTTCACTTTCCTCAGTCCTGTCACTTCCCCGAATTTACTATTCCCTCCCATCATCAGTCCAAATAAAAAGTTTTGGGGGGGGGGGGGGGGGGGGGGGGGGGGGGCAGCGCTTCCATCACACACTTGTCATTTCGCTTCCATCACACACTTGTCATTTCGCAGTCCAACGGCATGTGTTCGTCCAGCATACAAACTCCTCATCTAGGAGACCAGGCGGAGTGGCGCGCACACATACAGGATGAGCAAGGAAGAAAACGATTCAGTTAACATGCCCCATTGCTCACACGATCGACTTGACTCAACTTTTTCACCGAGTCATTCGTTATTTTCTTCGGTTCCAAGTAATAATCTACAGTATCTCTTTTTTCCCGTGATTATATTTTAGAAAGGGAGTAAGCACGGAGCCCAGTCAACCAGCGCCCGCAGATACTCAACAAGATCATGGAACTCACGCACTCTGCTAGACATTCAATGCCTGTACCATACGGCGGGCACACCTGTGGTCGACAGAGGGCGCGTGCTCTCCCCTGCCAGCCGGTTTCAAAGTGCAATGGAGAGAACCCTACGAAAGCTGTGACATCGTCTTGTCAATTCATCTGGCGTAACAGCACCACCCCTGTTTAAAACAATTAACCTATAGCTGCCATGCCATGACTGAGTTGAATAGATTGAGAAAAAATGAACTCGTATGAACCTGGTTGCCATGTCACACATAAATAAATGGAGAAGAATCATTTGAATGGCTAAATGTTGACACAACTAAGCATGTTACCACAGATTCTTAAAAAATAGCAGTTTGGTACTGGAAACAACAACGTAGCCAATGTAGTTTGCACACAAAATAGACAAGTGCGTTTAAGGAATATTAATTCGTACCCCCCGCCGGCGGGGGGGGGGGGGGGGGGGGGGGGGGGGGGGGGCAGCAGCCTGATCACATGCACAGATAGCAAAACAACCATTTTTCTGTTTCTGCGGCAGCAACTACAATTTTTGCTGGTGGGCACAGTACATGGATTAAGGAAACCATGCAGTATACACTAGCACAGGCAAAGTAAACCAGCTAAAACATCGCAATCAGTTCAGGCAAGTTGTTCCACTACAACAAAGACAAAGTTTGCAGCATTTGGGATTAATCTGTTAATGATTTTTCTGAGTTTGACAAGCTAGAAATTCCAGCCAGTCTGCGTTTTTTAGCCTAATGAAGCATGTTATAGGGCAAACAACATGATGTCGCTAGGCATGGGCACCACTCACACTTCTCTCCAGCTCCACGACCCAATTTCTTAGTCGAATGACCAAGCCAAAACCTTGTCGAACCATTGATTTACAGTATACCAAGAATGAGTTGTTATGGCCGGGAATAAGTCATTAACAATAGTTTGCCAGACGAATAAGGTCCATCTCCGTTCTCGACATATGCTCTCATCGACAATTCCACCCTGTTAAGATTTGCCTCTTACTCTGCATAAATTTTAGGATGAAAATATCTTCATCGTTGTCAAAGATTAACTAGTCTCCAACGCATCAAAGCACACAGACTGGGCTTTTTCATACACACTTCCATAGATTAAGCACGACATATGAAATCATTTTCAATTTCCTTCAACTACTCGCAGAATGAGAACAGGTTGGCATGCAAGACATGAATGAAATGATCACCCTAATGCCTCATAAATTTACCTATTCATATTCATCAGGGCTGTATGATCTAGAAAAACAATTTACAAAGTCCTAAACCCTAAAACTTGACCATGAATGATCTATATTTATCATCGGGCCATTGAGAATCTGATTACAGGTTCGCTGTGATATTGTAATGGTAAATAAATACATCACATATCAAGAGATAGTAAGAACATTTCGCATACGGAAATCTCCTTGGCAGCAAAAAAGATAAGTACATCAGGTAATAAAAACACTAACAAAAAAATGAATAATTAGGTTCCACACTGAGCTTGAGATTCAATCCTGTGACATACATTTATGCATGGACATGGCTTTCAGATAAACAACAGAAATATTGCACACTGAGCTTCCAGACTCAGCCTTAGAATCAAGCCTTTGCACATAAACAACCTAACTGTCTGTTTTCAGAAAACACTTCCCTATCTAGTGTGGCACACAACAAATCCGCTTACTTAATTTAGATTACATCCGGTACCAACAAAAGAAGACAACATATCAGAATTCATGCAATGATACTACCGCTATGATATTCTCCATGTCATACCACACTGACCTTATCAGATGCGTATCTATAGAGTATTGATGTATACCACACTGACAACATATCGTATCTATATGCTGGCAGATTTCAGTCCAAAACTATTGATGTATTTCACAATTTAGCAGGAAGAAACTTTCAGCAGCTCGTGCAAAAACCAAGATTCCTGTTTGGTAAACAGAAACACATGGCAAGACACAAGCGGTTGATCTGAATTTTTTTTCTTGACCATCCATTGGTAGCTTTAGAGCACACATCAAATCAGCAGACTTCGCGACGCCGAGCTCGGCAACATGGCACATGTGTCCAAAGCACAGGACAACCAAAAATGCAATCAGTTATGCCAATAGCATTTAAAAAGAAACAAAACCGTGGCTGCACTAACCGATTTAACGACCATCAAATGCAATGCAAATACACATGCACCATTAGCTTCCATACATATCCTGACATTCAGATCTCGCACATCTAATTTACAAAATGATTTCTGGCTCATAAAACACGGAAAACTACCAAATTTGAACTTCTATGCTGACAGATTTCAGCATCTGGCAAGAACAGTCCACGCTATGTTCAGATAATCAGATCTTTTGGACAAAAATTGAATGAATAGACAAACAAACATGTACCTACAACAGAAAATGATTGGCAGCCATGCGAACTCAAATCCATGGAATGGGATGCAGATCTACACGCTCGTACTCCATGAAAGAAAAACACGTACCTGTAGCGCTCAATACCAAAAGGAAGGCATCTTGCCAGAGAAGAGCCGTGCCGTCGTCACCCTTGGGGAGAGAAACAGAGAGGTAGATGCACAGCCGGGTGTGTGGCGACGACTTGTCCCATGGTTATGGGTAGGGCTAGGAAAGCGTAAACAGGATGCCTTCAAATTCCCCCGTTTCCGTCCAACAGGAAATCACCGGACTTGGGCACTGCTGCATCGGCGGCGCATCAAATCTGGCCATCCGCGATGCTCATTGAAGCCCGCGACTCCACCAAAGGCACCACAGCGATGGGTTGCGTCGAATCAACCAGCAGCCTAGAGAAAGAGGATTGGTCAGAGAAACGGAATGGAACTCGACAAAACAGATGCAGAGCTACACATGCCCGAACAGGAAAATCTACCCGTAGCGCTTGACGCTACCGGGAGACATGGCGCCGGAGAGGAGATGTGCAGCCGCCGAGCTTTTTCTTTGAGCCGGAGAGGAGATTTGCAGCCGCCAAGCTTGGGATAGGGGAAAGAGAAAGGAACCACTCCACGCCGATGGACCACCAAAGATGCTGTACAAATCAACCCATCTAAGTCGAGAAGTACCCAAATCTGCGACGGGGACTAAGAATCCCATGACCTAAGAAGAAAGGAGGGGCATTAATATACATACCCGTTGCAGTTGAGACCATTGGTAGACATCTCGCCGGATAGCACCGGGGCCGCCATGCGCGTAGGGAAGAGAAAAGGGGATCGAGAGGAAGAGTTGTTCCGTGGCTATGGCTTTTTCCACGAGGGTTAGAATGTCGCCAGGCGGTAAGGGGACAGCATCAGATTCTCTCTCGTGTGCTGATTCGAACGAACGCCATGGGCGAGGGGATTTGGTCCAGGCCACAGCGGCGGCATAAGCAGACGAACAGAAGAACGATGATGTGCCAAACATATACGCCTATGCTGGGGATAGGTGGTATCCGGACCGTATTTGCGGGGGTAGGCCTGCCACAGGCCTGCCAACCGTCTGACGGTTTCCAGATCCCAAAGCCCATATAGACGACTGAGATAACGGCCCGCCTGTAGCGCGGCCACCAAAAGCCCGCACTCCAATTTTAACCCCCTATTTTCACATAGAAGGTAAGAATATATAGTAGAGTATATCTCAGCAGTTCAATTCATTAATTTGTTGTCTGATTTACCCTTACCTTCTTACTACTTCACACGTAAAAAGAGAGGGTAAAAGGAAACTTGCTAAAATTTGTTTACTCAAAAGCGCTCTTATATATGAAACGGAGGGAGTAGTTGATTATAGGTTAACCTGATTCCTACACGCTGCTTCTAGCAAACGCCTACATGCTACTTCTAGCAAACGAAGCTCTGCTCGGTAGTAAACTCTAGTGGTTTCCCGTGCTGCTGGGTAATGAAGCTCTGCTCGGTAGTAAACTCTAGTGGTTTCCTGTGCTGCTGTGTTGCCGCTGGATGCGCCTACCGGCAAGGGGACCCGTGGCGGTCTCGTCAGAAAGCAGGATCACTCGTGGTCCATGATTTCTTTCCCTTTTTGCGAGGAAATGGTCCATGCTTTCGATCCATTCTAGCAGATCGGTCCAAAAAATAACCACCATTGAAAAAACGATCCGATTAGGTCCCACAAAAGCGTTCGACCTGAATTATTTTCCCAAATGATAATGCCCACACGTGTGGCAGGTTTGCACTTCGCCCACACGCGTGTTGATTTTGTTTTCCACGAATCCTAAAGAAATCTATAGGAATTTCAGTGCCATGTAAGCATCATTGTGTGTGTGGGCGTTGAAGAATTCGCCTACACGACCCGCAGCACGCGGTAGACAGCTGCGCCGTGTGAGCGAACCAGTTTCTGCCCACACAATCACCACCTAGTCCACGCGCGTGTGGGTGAACTGCTCTTCGTCCACACGACACTCGTACGTTGCTAGATGGCAACTGCAGTTGCGCGTACGTGGCAACTAGGTAAACTCACATGGCAATTATGATTTGTTGCTAGATGGCAACTGCAGTTGCGCGTACGTGGCAACCAGGTAAACACACGTAACTATGATTAACCATACATGACAACTATGGTTGGACCACACGTGGCAACTAGTTAAACACACATGGCAACTATCCCCGGGTAACTAAAGTGTCATCCCGTGGGTAACTATAGTTAACCAAAACAAAGAGAGTTGCCATGCTTTTACAACCACATTTGCCATCCCGGGTTACTAAAATTGCCATCTCCGGAGGTAACTAAAGTGTCATCCCGCGGGTAACTAACGTAGCTGCGCCATGTATGTGGGCAGATTTGCTTCGTGCCACACGCGGGGGTGGGGATGAGTAGTTTGGGCGTGTGACACGAAGTAGCTGCGCCCACACGTGTGGGCAGTTCTAATGTTCGTCTACACACGATCCGTGTGGGCTACCTTCTGCGTACGTCACACACGATGTGTGGGCGGATGTCTAATACGTCACACATGTGGTGAATATCGGGACCCATTATTTTTGGGTAGCGGTATATTCGACCATGAAAGCCACATATGTGCAGTTTTCGCCGCCTCATTTTCAGTTCCCCTGCCCGTAGAAAATTTTGACGGGGTGAAAGTTTCAACGCCGCCGCGGCAGCATCTTGCCGTCGATTCTTGCTACCCCTGTCCACCCCATGTCGTCGAGTAGTTCCGCCTTGGGAGATCACGGGTGTCCATTCCTTCCTATGGGCGCGTGGTTGTCGCCGCTGCCAGGGCTCCACCGCCGAGCTTTGTGTGGAGCCTTGGGGCGGTAAGGAGAGGTTGCTCCGAGCACTATTGAGCTGCGGGTTCATGCTCACAACCATCAATGCTGTGGGTTTGTGAAGGGATCGGTAGAAGAGACGTCTAGAGGGGGGGTGAATAGACTACTTGCAAGAATTAAAACCTAACCTTTCCCAAGTTAATTGGTGGGCAGTTTTAGCAATTATAACAAGTCTAATGCACCCTACACATTCTAGTCAACAAGTATGGCAGCGGAAAGTAAGACAAGCACATGTAAGAGAGAGTAGAGATAGGAAGATCAAACGCAATTTGGAGACGCAAGGATTTTTCCCGTGGTTCCGATAGGTGGCACTATCGTACATCCACGTTTATGGAGTCTTCAACCCACGGAGGGTAACGGTCGCGAGAGTCCACGGAGGGCTCCACCCATAAGGGTCCACGAAGTAGCAACCTTGACTATTCCATAACAGCTTCCGTCCACAAAGGACTAGCCTCACTATGGGTAGATCTTCACGAAGTAGGCGATCTCCTTGCCCGTAAAAACTTCTTGGTTCAACTCCATAACACGAAGTAGGAGGCTCCCAAGCAACACCTAACCAATCTAGGAGGCACCACCCTCCAAAAGGTAATAGGCTTGATAGTGATGATGAACTCCTTGCTCTTGTGCTTCAAGATGATAGACTCCTCAACACTCAATCACTCCCTCACAAATTTGGCTTGGTAGAAGAGATTGATTGGGTGGAAAGCAACTTGGGGAGGCTAGAAATCAAGATCCATATGGTTGGAGTGGATGATCTTGATCTCAACACAAGGGTAGGTGGTTCTCTCTCAGAAATTTGGATATGGCAAGTGGAGATCTGTTCTGAGTGCTTCTCTTGCGAGTGGGATGTGGTGGAGGGGTATATATAGGCTTCTCCACAAATCTAACCGTTACAACATTATTGCCCAACTCGGTGAACCGAAGTAAAACTCGATGGCACTGACTTGTTCAAAATGTGGCAACTTTAGGCTTTTCGGTGGAACCGATATATAAATCTCGGTGGTACCGATATGGGTGACCTAGGCAGATTTCAAATCTCGGTGGTGCCAATTCTCAAAACTCGGTGGTACCAATTCTTGAAAATGGCTAACCAGAAAGTTGGTCCAAAACTCGGCGAGACCAATTCTCAAAATCGGTGGTACCGATTCTTGAAAATGGCTAACCAGAAAGTTGGTCCAAATCTCGATGAGACCGATTCTCAAAACTCGGTGGTACCGATTCTTGAAAGTAGGATACCCGAAAGTTGGTCACTGTTTTCGGTGGCACCGAATGGGATGTCGGTAGTACCGAGATGTGGGTTTTGGCCAGGGTTTCTGTCTCGGCTTTTGACTCGGTGTAGCCGATATGGAAATGTTAGTGGCACCGATTTTGAGTGGTAGGCTCTATGACAGAATAATTTTGTGGGAGAGCTTGTGGGTGTTTTTGGTGGCTAGCACTTGTGCACGTGGAGCAATTTGTTCACCAACAATACCTTACCCCCTTTTAATAGTATTGGCTTTCCTATGGACTCAAAGTGATTTCTCACAAAGTAAAAAGAGAGTCTTCTAGCTTGAAGCTTTGCCAATCCATTCCTTGCATCTTGGGGTATCTCCTCACAACTTATAGCCATCCCATCATTGGACTTTTCCTGAAACAAACTAGGTAGAAATATTAGTCCAAGAGACAATGTATGTTGTCATGAATTATCAAAACCACCAAGGGAGCATATGTGCTTTCAATTTCCCCCTTTTTGGTAATTGATGACAACATACAATCAAAGCTTCAAATAAAGATATGCATAGATATAATGAAGACTTTGAGAGACACATGACTACAATATGCTCCCCCTCAATGTGTGCAATCCCTTTAAAGGATAGTTGATTTGGAATGCATAGACACACATGTAGTAGAAAGGGTAAGATGAGTCATGTGTATCTTGGCTATATGCAACAAATGTATGTGAATGAGTTACATCCTTGTTCAAGACTTCACTCTTGCAAACAATATGTGCAAGAAGCAAGAGATCATCTTGATCAAGGATATGATGCATATACATACCTTGAGGTTCTTGAGCATTCTAGTAGTAGAAACATACTTGAGAAAACAATGTTAGGAAACAAAAGAGTATTCTACACTTCCAATGCAAAAGAATTCAAGAGTACCAAGACATGGAGGACATATGAAAGATAGAATTTGTTAAGTTTGATATGTCCCCCCAATAGAATATGTAGAACTTTCTCCCCTAAGTATGGATTTGTAAATCTTCCTCTCCCCCTGAATCTTAGCATGTAGATATTGGGAGTAGGTAGGGTGAGACAAGTCTAGCACTAATAGGCAATCAAATCAAAGATTTCTCCCCCTTTGGGTAAGCATAAACTTAGATGTAAGACATACTCTCCTATGATATATTCTCCCCCTTGATGTTCTCCCCCTATATATAAGCATAAGTTTGATATTCTCCCCTTTAATATATATCTCCCCCTATATATAAGCATAAGCTTTGATATTCTCCCCTTTAATATATATCTCCCCCTTTGGTATGAGCATGAGCTTTGAAGCTTTGATATTTCTCCCCCTTAGGCATAATTCCAAAAAGGCTGACTCAAAGGGTCAGATAAAGGGATCATTGAGAGGGAAGGGATCATTAAGAACATTTAAGACTAAGGGATCCTTGAAGAGAATTTCTCCCCTTTTTTACAAAAGGGATCATCGAAGAAATGGAGAATGGCTAAGTTTAACAAAGGATAGAAAAGATAGCAAAGTCGATGGCTCCGAGGCAAATAAGTCGGTGGAACCGAGACGTGTATTTGCAGCCTATCTGCATGATCGGTAGTACCGAGTTATTTGAATCGGAGGCTCCGCGGATATAACAGAAACTTGGAAATTACTAGAAAATCTCAAATGATTTTATAAAACTTGCAATAAAATTTTGAAAGGATTTACAAAGAAATATCAACTAGAGAAGATTTGAGTGTTTCCAAGAAATCTTGCAAATATAAGATGAACCACACTAGAAGCTTCAACTAGATGAAGGTCGGTGACTAGGTCACCTATATTAGAGTATATTGACTTAGGAGCCAAGCAAGAATACTTGATCATAGGTCATACTCATCGTTAAGCTCAAAATGGGGTTACCATTTTTCGATTAAGCATTTTAATGTTTTCATATCACTTGATTTGCTTTATCTCATGACTTGGAGTAAAGCTTTTTCAAGGATATGAGTACATACCTTTGAGTGATGTTGATGACGTAGCATGTAGAAGAACTTGTTGTGGATGCTCGATGTTGATGAAGATCATCTTGAGTTGGGAGCAATCCTTGTTTGTTTTGGTTCTCTTTTCACCTACGTGGGTTAGTCATGCAAGGAAGAACAAGATATATCCATTTGACATGATATCAATTGAGAATTAACAAATGTGATCACATCAAATATATGTCAAGGATATGGTTGAGTTGTCTTCTTCCTTCCATCAACAAAAAGAGTTGTGGATACTTGGTCATGACAAGATTACTTATGATTGGAGTTGTTGGAAATCTTGTGGAATGAAGTTCTTCCAAGTACTTACAAAAGATTAGTTGCAATACAAGGGAGCATATATTTCCATGGTATAAGATAACATGTCAAGTGTATCATGAAAGTATCATGTAATCTGATGCCCTTGCATGCAACCAAGTGAGTCTAGCTGAAGTTTGAAGCATCAAGGATGTTCAACTCACTCCTCAAGTGACAAAACACTTTCTCATCAAGTGGCTTAGTAAAGATATTAGCCAATTGTTTTTCAGTACGAACATGCTTGAGATTGATATCTCCTTTGGCAACATGATCACGAATGAAATGATGTCTAACTTGAATATGCTTAGTTCGAGAATGTTGCACGGGATTATGAGCAATTTTGATTGCGCTCTCATTATCAGATAACAATGGTACATGTCTCACATGTATGCCATAGTCCTTAAGAGTTTGAGTCATCCATAGCAATTGAGCACAACATGATCCAGCGGCAATGTATTCCGCTTCGGCAGTAGATAGAGATACCGAGTTTTGTTTGTTGGAGGACCAAGACACAAGAGATCTACCAAGAAATTGACAAGTACCCAAGGTGGATTTTCTATCAACATTGTCTCCGGCATAGTCCGAGTCAGAATAGCCAACAAGGTTAAAAGAAGATCCCTTGGGATACCATATGCCAAAGTTTGGTGTATGTATCAAGTATCTCACAATTCTTTTCACGGCCTTAAGATGACACTCTTTAGGAGCAGCTTGATATCTAGCGCACATGCATACACTAAGCATAATGTCGGGACGGGAGGCACATAGATACAACAATGAACCAATCATAGATCGATAAAACCTTTTGATCAACCGGTTCATCCTCCTTGGTAAGATCAACATGTCCACTAGTAGGCATAGGAGTTTTCATACCTTTACACTCTTGCATGTTGAACTTTTTGATCAAGTCCTTGGTATACTTGGTTTGAGAGATGAAAGTTCCTTCTCTCGTTTGCTTGATTTGCAAACCAAGGAAAAATTTCAGCTCACACATCATAGACATCTCATACTTCTCGGACATCAACCTTCCAAATTTCTCACTAAATTGTGGGTTAGTAGATCCAAAGATAATATCATCCACATAAATTTGGCACACAAATAGTTCACCACTAACTCTTTTAGTGAATATGGTTGCATCAATTTTACCAATCTCAAAACCCTTTTCAATAAGAAACTTCGTTAGACACTTATACCAAGCACGTGGGGCTTGCTTAAGTCCATAAAGATCTTTACGGAGCTTGTATACGTGATTAGGTTTCTTAGGGTTCACAAATCAGGGGTTTGCTTAACATAGACCTCTTCTTCAATCTCGCCATTTAAGAATGCACTTTTAATATCCATTTGATAAAGCGAGATATCATGGTGATTAGCATAAGCAAGAAGAATGCGGATAGCTTCAAGTCTAGCAACGGGTGCATAGGTCTCACCGTAGTCCATACCTTCGACTTGGGTGTAGCCTTGAGCCACGAGACGCGCCTTGTTGCATACGACTTGACCATCTTCATCTTGTTTGTTCTGAAACACCCATTTGGTTCCGATGACGTTTTGCTCGTCCTTGGGCTTCTCCACAAGTGTCCACACTTCGTTCCTCTCGAAGTTGTGTAGTTCCTCGTGCATAGCGTTCACCCAATCCGGATCCTGAAGAGCTTCTTCTACCTTCAAGGGCTCAATACTAGATATGAATGAATAATGCTCACAAAAGTTAGCTAGTCGAGTTTTAGAGCGAGTTATCCTCCCGGTTTGTATGTCACCAAAGATTTGATTTAGAGGATGGTTTTCATCCACTCTTGCTCGAACTCGGGGTAGATTTTGCTTGTTGGATGGTGGAGCTTCTTCATCATCATCTTCTTCATCGTTGTTATTGAAGGTGTCGTTGCCTTGAGGTGGTGGTGAAGGTGGTTGCGGTGGATCATCATGATGAACTTCTTCCTCCTCTTCATCTTGTCATGTACCGCTTGTGGATGCCTCCATGTCGTGTTGAGGTTCACCCTGACGTGAAGTAGGGGCTTCCACTTGAGTTGACGAAGTACTTTCCTTCACCTCCATGGGATGAATCTTGCCGATGGACAAGTCTTGGATAGCTTCCGAAGGTTCCTTATCTCCTACATCATTTGGCAATTGTTCGACTTGTGAACCATTAGATTCATCAAACTTCACATCTACCGTCTCTTCAACTTTTCGAGTGAAGTTGTTGTAGACACGGTAAGTGTGAGAGTTTGATCCGTAACCAAGTAGGAAACCTTCATGAGATTTAGGAGCAAATTTAGAACGATGATGCTTATCAAGAATATAACACTTGGAGCCGAATACCCGAAAGTATCTAACTTGGGTTTTTTTACCAGTGAATAGCTCGTATGCTGTTTTACCGAGAACCTTGTGAAGGTAGAGTCGGTTCGTAGCATGACAAGCTGTTTCCACGGCTTCCGCCCAAAAGTGTCTTGGCGTCTTGTACTCATCGAGCATCGTTCTTGCCATCTCAATAAGGGTTCGGTTCTTCCTCTCAACAACTCCATTTTGTTGAGGCGTGTACGTAGCCGAGAACTCATGTAAAATCCCTTCTTCATCAAGAAAGGTGTCTACATTTGTGTTCTTGAACTCCGATCCATTGTCGCTCCGAACTTTCTTGATCTTCACTTCAAACTGATTTTGGGCTTTGCGAGCGAAGTTCTTGAAGATGTTTTGTACCTGCGACTTATCATCGAGAAAGAATACCCACGTAAATCTGGAAAAATCATCAACTATAACTAGACCAAAGGAATTTCCACCGAGGCTCTTGTAAGCATTGGGACCAAAAAGATCCATGTGAAGCAACTCGAGTGGTCTCCTAGTAGTCATGATATTCTTTACGGGGTGACTTCCAGCTACTTGTTTTTCGGCTTGACAAGCACTACAAAGTCTATCTTTGTCAAAGATAACATCTTTAACACCAAGTATATGATCACCTTTGATAAGCTTGTCTAGATTATGCATACCAACATGTCCTAGTCTTCTATGCCAAAGCCAAACTTTAGAAGATTTTGCAATAAGACAAGTACGAGGTTTGGACCTTTTAGTGAAATCAACAATGTATAGATCACCTCTACGGAAACTAGTAAAGACCATGTTATGATTATCTTGACGAAACACTTGGCAATCTACTTTGGTAAATAGCACATTAAAACCGAAGTCGGCAAGTCTAGATACGGAAAGAAGATTGTAGCCAAGGGATTCAACAAGCATGATGTTTTGAATAGAGCTATCATGGGATATGACCACCTTACCAAGACCAAGTACCTTACCCTTGGAGTTGTCTCCAAAAGTTACATACCTTCGTGGTCCATGGTTTGGTGTGATCTCTTCAAACATGTCTCTATCTCCGGTCATATGATCGGTGCATCCACTATCGAGAATCCACTCTTTTCCTCCGGACATGTAATCCTTGAAGTTTGCCATGGGACTTAGATTCTTCATTGTTTTCTCATACTCGATGTCGAACAATTCATCTTCGTCGTAGTAGCCATGTTCCACATTGTCATCATCAAGTGGGATATCCTCATCATAAGAGACAAGAGATTCGTTAGGATTGAGATAATGACACTGTTCAAGTTTATGAATGTGAATGGCTTCAAAGATAATGTTGTTGATAGTAGTGACATCTCCTTTAGCACGCATGAGGTCACGAAGCTCAAATAAGCATTTATCAAAGTTAGGATCATTAGGCTTCATTACGTAAAAGGCAATAGCTTTGTGAAGAATTTCATCAAGATTACTTAATGAATAATTTGGATATCGTTTCTCCAAATCATTCCACAAAGTATAAGCACATTCAAAATTCTTCAATTGATTAAGCACAATTCTAGGCAATCCTTTAATGATAAGATTAACAGTTCTAAGATTGCGAAGCATATCAATTTCCTCTTCGTGTGTGGGATGTAAAGGATCAATGGGAGGTACATAGGGGTTCTTAACATACTTGCTCAAATGGAATTCATTGAATATCTCAAGCATCTCGTATTTCCATTGACTATAGTACTACCCATCGAGAACGGGCACTCTACAACTAATACTCCCCAAACTAGACACATCCATCTTCCACCACGGTGATGAAACCAAAGCTAAGGAGACCAAAGCTCTGATACCAATTGAAGGGATCGATAGAAGAGACGTCTAGAGGGGGGTGAATAGACTACTTGCAAGAATTAAAACCTAACCTTTCCCAAGTTAATTGGTGGGCAGTTTTAGCAATTATAACAAGTCTAATTCACCCTACACATGCTAGTCAACAAGTATGGCAGTGGAAAGTAAGACAAGGACATGTAAGAGAGAGTAGAGATAGGAAGATCAAACATAATTTGGAGACACAAGGATTTTTCCCGTGGTTCCGATAGGTGGCGCTATCGTACATTCACGTTTATGGAGTCTTCAACCCACGAAGGGTAACGGTCGCGAGAGTCCACAGAGGGCTCCGCCCATAAGGGTCCACGAAGTAGCAACCTTGACTATTCCATAACGGCTTCCGTCCACAAAGGACTAGCCTCACTATGGGTAGATCTTCACGAAGTAGGCGATCTCCTTGCCCGTACAAACTTCTTGGTTCAATTCCACAACACGAAGTAAGAGACTCCCAAGCAACACCTAACCAATCTAGGAGGCACCACCCTCCAAAAGGTAATAGGCTTGATAGTGATGATGAACTCCTTGCTCTTGTGCTTCAAGATGATAGACTCCTCAACACTCAATCACTCTCTCACAGATTTGGCTTGGTAGAAGAGATTGATTGGGTGGAAAGCAACTTGGGGAGGCTAGAAATCAAGATCCATATTGTTGGAGTGGATGATCTTGAAAATGGCTAACCAGAAAGTTGGTCCAAATCTCGATGAGACCAATTGTCAAAACTCGATGGTACCGATTCTTGAAAGTAGGATACCCAAAAGTTGGTCACTGTTTTCGGTGGCACCGAATGGGATGTCGGTAGTACCGAGATGTGGGTTTGGGCTAGGGTTTCTGTCTGGGCTTTTGACTCGGTGTAGCCGATATGGAAATGTTGGTGGCACCGATTTTGAGTGGTAGGCTCTATGACATAATATTTTTGTGGGAGAGCTTGTGGGTGTTTTTGGTGGCTAGCACTCGTGCACGTGGAGCAATTTGTTCAGCAACAATACCTTACCCCCTTTTAATAGTATTGGCTTTCCTATGGACTCAAAGTGATTTCTCACAAAGTAAAAAAGAGAGTCTTCTAGCTTGAAGCTTTGCCAATCCATTCATTGCATCTTGGGGTATCTCCTCACAACTTATAGCCATCCCATCATTGGACTTTTCCTGAAATAAACTAGGTAGAAATATTAGTCGAAGAGACAATGTATGTTGTCATGAATTATCAAAACCACCAAGGGAGCATATGTGCTTTTAGTTTGTCATCCACGGCCGTTGGGAAGTAGGGAGGGCAGATTTGCTACTAGTCGTCGGTGCAGCAGAAACAGTGTCGTCCTTGCTCTCTAGTGGATTATGTGCATTTTAATTTCCGTCCAGGCGATATGTAGATCAAATAGTGGATTCATTTTTTAGATGGATAATAATTGGAGTTCGTTGTCATCGTCGGAGTAGGATGATTCTGACATAGAGGATATGCTTTTTGACGACGATGTCGAGCACCTCGCCATGTTGCATCTCGTCCAAGAATTTGAGGTCTATAAGAAGAGAAAGCGCCGAGGATCGACGGCTGGCCGTCTTTGCATTCCGCGCAACCGAGCTCTCGGCCATTCCATGCTGGTGAAGGATTTCTTCGCCGAGGTATCGACCTATCTGACTCACCTCTTTCGTAGGCGTTATCGGATGTGTAGATCTTTTTTTGTTCACATAGTGGAAGCTTGCGAGCAAAACTCTTATTTTTTCACCCGCCTTTGGAATGTCGCTAGCTTGGTTGGGTTTAGTTCATAGCAAACTATATCGGCTGGAATGAGAGTGGTAGCATATGGCATTCCGGCTGACTACACCAATGAGTATCTTTGCATTGGAGAAGATACCATGATCAAATATGTGCGGGTGTTTGCCATGGTTTTGATCCGGGGTATTGGTGCCGAGTATTTTCGATCTCCCAATAAGGACACGAAGAAGTTGATGGTGATAAATGAAGCAAGAGGATGATCGGCCATGCTTGGGAGTGTGGATTGCATGCATTGGAGGTGGAATAATTGCCCTACGGCTTGGCACAGGTAGTACACCATCCATAAACACGATTCCGCTATTGTGTTCGAAGTCGTGGCTTCACACGACTTGTGGATTTGGCGTTGCTTCTTTGGATTGCCGGGTTCTCTCAGTGATATCAATGTATTACAGAGATCACATATTTTTGCTTGGCTTGCTAGTGGAGATGCTCCGACTTGCAACTACACTATTAATGCACACGACTATACCATGGGGGTATTATCTTATCGATAGTATCTATACTTCGCGATCATTTGTGAAGAGCATCAGTAAACCAAAAGGCAAGAAGCAAACTATTTTTGCCCAAGCACAAGAAGCATGCCCAAAGTATATTGAGATGGCATTTGGTTTGTTGCAAGATCGGTTTGCCATTGTTTGAGTTCCTGCTCGCTTTTGGAATAAGAAATCCCTCTCAAATAGCATGACTATATATGTCATTTTACACAACATGATTATCGAGGATGAGAGTGATTTAAACTTAGTTTTTTTCTATGACAATATTGGCAGTCGTGTCAAGCCTACCAGGAACCCGGATCGGATCCTTGCTGAAAGGATCGATATGGTCGACGACTAGAGGGGGGATGAATAGATGACTAACAATTTTTAGCTCCTTCTTAACAAGTTAGGCTCAACAATAAAAATAGGTTGTCTAGATATGCAATTAGGTGGACAACCTATATGATGAACACAATAACAACAACAATAGTAAGCACAATATGCACACACAATAAAGCTTGCACAAAGTAAAGGTAAGAAGTAACCACAAGTGGAGACGATGGAGACGAGGATGGGTTACCGAAGTTCCCTCCTTTTAAGGGGAGGTACGTCTCCGTTGGCGGTGTGGATGCACAATGATCCCCAAGAAGCCAATGGGGCCACCGTATTCTCCTCACGCCCTCGCACAATGCAAGATGTCGTGATTCCACTAGTGGTGCACTTGAAGGCGGTGACCGAACCTTTACAAACAAGGTTGGGGCAATCTCCACAACTTAATTGGAGGCTCCCAACACCACCACAGAGCTTCGCCATAATGGAATGTGGCTCCGAGGTGACCTCTTCCGTCTAGGGTTCTCAAACACCCAAGAGTAACAAGATCCGCAAGGGATTAGTGGGGGGAATCAAATTTCTCTCGATGCAAGTGTAGATCGAGACCATCTCAAGCAAACCCTAGATAATCAACAAGTTTTGTTAGCTAGGGAGAGAGATCGGGCGAGAATGGAGCTTTGAGCAACAATGGAGCTTTTTGGGAAGAAAAGAGGTGAGTCCTCTTGGGGAAGAAGACTCACTTATATAGTGGGGGAAGGATCCAACCGTTATGCCCCTTCAGCCCGTGCATAAGCGGTAATACCGCTCGGGCGAGCGGTACTTCCGTTGGCATGGTAGTTACAGACGCATCGTGCAACTGAGAAGCTCAAGGAGGCGGTAGTGCCGCCGGAGCGGTACTACCGCTCCCACCAGCGGTACTACTGCCAGGTGCTGCGAGTGCGGGTGAAACTGCGGTAGTAGAGTAGGGCAGCGCGGTACCACTGCACGGAGTGGTACTACCGCTCACTACTGCCATTCTACTACCGCTCGAAGGAATGAGCTATACAGAGAGCAAAAACTAAGCGGTACTCCATGCGGTAGAAGATACCGGTCGTACCGCACAAGCGGTACTACCGCTCTAAAGGAATAGTACTTCCGCTTAACACTTACGCCTATAGTGAGGACAGTGGTAGTGGGGCAGTAGATCGAGCCGCAGAACTGCCCAAGTGGTACTAACGCTCTCTACTACCTCCCTACTTCCGTTGTAAACACAGAGAGCGAAATATAAGCGGAGGTGCGAGTAGCACTGAAGTGCGGCAGTACTGCTGGAGCGTTACTATCGCTGGTCAGCGCGATACTACCCCTTAGCTTCCTCTAGAAAGCACAAGCAAAGGCAGAGGAAGCTCCAAGTACCGGGAAGGAAAGTGGGGTGCAAAGTGACTGTTGTAAGAGCACATTTATCCATGTGTGGTTTTGGTAATTGATGACAATCCCTATGGACTAATGATTGCCTTGAGTTATATTCGAAGGATTTGTCCATAGGCACTTCTTGAAGTCCCTCTGTTGGTTTCAAGGAGTTTATATGGTGACCAAGGTGGTATTCAAGGTTTTATCCAAAGATTGGTCATGTGAGAGTTGAGCTTATTGCAAGCATGTCTTGAAAAAGAAGATTGTGTGAGCATTCATGTTTACCTTCAAGACATCATCTTTATGAAGAGAGAAGATAAGATACAAGGTTGATCAAGACTAAGCCAAAGAGTGAATCAAGTTGATAAACACACAAAGCGTACAAGATGTACCGAGAGGGATCAAGTGATCCCATGGTATGGTAAGCATTGTTCATTACACTTGTGTACTAACCCATGGTCTACGTGAGAGTTCTATGTGGGGTTAGGTATATTTCCATGGGCTTGCATCAAGAGGAAGATCCCATACAACCCATGGAAGATGACATCAAGTGGTGATAGTCATCAAGGTTGCAGTGTGCAAGTTCAAGTGGAGCATCACGAAGAGATCATGCTTGAAGCTTTCCATCCATTGTGGTGACAATGGACTTGTGAAGATGTGCCGAAGAGTGGCTCGCCCATAGTGGAGTATGGGGGGGGGGCAATCTACTAGTCTTCATCGAGCCGGCTCAATCAAGAAAGGTGGTCCATCTTGAGGAGGACAAGGTCGTCATCATCTAGCTCAAGTGGACTATGCGCAAGGCAAAGGTTTGACCTTGATAGGGTTTTCTATTTTACCGGCCTCATGGTGGTAGTTGGGAGACCGGGTTATAGGATCGATAGCCATACTATCAAGGGGGGCTCTCAAGTGAGTAGCTTGAATGTATTGTTCATTGAGAGCTCAAACCACTACATTCTTGGCATCATCATCTTTCCTGGTTCTTGGTTGGCTTTTCTCTATGTGGGTTCTTGAGCTTATGGTCAGCTTCATGACAAGCTCGAGTTCATCGAAAGCGGAGTCCATATGCATCTTCTATGATGTTTTCGATGTTGGAGTTTTTGTCAGATCTTCATTCATGGAGGTTTCACATCTCTATATGATTAACATTTTCATACTTCCTCTTCTTAAGATAACCAACAAGCTTGAGTTTGATCAATTTGGAGCTCATATGCGAAAGTTTTGGCAGTTTTAGTGACGGAGCTGTTTTTCTCTGATCAGGCGGTAGTACCGCTGGGTACCAAGGTAGTACCGCTTGGGCGGTACTTCCGCTGTGTACTACCGCTGCTACTTCCGCTTATATCCGCCCTCTGGTTTGTGCATTCCTTCGAGCGGTAGTAGAACGGCAGTTATGGGCAGTAGTACCGCTCTGCGCGGTAGTACCGCTCCGGCGGCACTACCGCCTCATGGAGTCTATGTGTTGCACGCTTTGGCTTGAAACTTTCGTACCAGCGGAAGTACCGCTCACCTGAGATGTACTACTGCTTATGCACGGGCTGAGTGCATAACAGTTGGATTTAGGGGAACCTATTTAAGGGGGTCTTCTTCCCCAATGGTCCCTATCTCTTGAGCTCGTGTTCTTCCCCCATTGTTGACCTTCTTCGAGCTTGCTAACTCTCAATCCCTCCAATGATTCTTGCTAGTTCTTGAGGGAAAAGAGAGAGGAGATCTAGATCCACATTTCCACCAATCACTTTCTCCTCTATGTTAGGGGAACCCCTTGGATCTAGATCTTGGAGTTCTTCGTGTTCTTCTTCATTCTTCCTCTCATTTTCTTTCATAGCATTAGTTGTTGTGGTGGGATTTGGGAGAGAAGGACTTGGGCACTCCGTGTGCCCTTGCCATTGCATTTGGTGCATAGGTTTGAGTTCTCCACGGTAATATGTGGAAGTGAAGTTTGAGAAGCTTATTACTCTTGAGTGTTTGAGCACCCTAGATTTTGTTCCTCTTGGGTGCCTTGGCGCCCTAGACGGTTGGTGGTGTCTCGGAGCTCAATCATTGTGGTGTAAAGCTTCGGGCAAGCATCGGGGTCTCCAATTAGGTTGTGGAGATTGCCCCGAGCAATTTGTATGGGTACCGGTGACCGCCCCCAATGGTTGCCAAAGTGTACGGGTTCGGTGAGCACCCCCAAGGGTTACCATTTGTACGGGTTCGGTGACCGCCCTCAAGGGTCCCTTAGTGGAATCACGACATCTTGCATTGCGCGAGGGCGTGAGGAGATTACGGTGGCCCTAGTGGCTTCTTGGGGAGCACTGTGCCTCCACACCGCTCCAAACGGAGATTAGCATCCGCAAGGGTGTGAACTTCGGAATACATCTCGTCTCCACGTACCTCGGTTATCTCTTACCCGAGCCCTTTACTTATGCACTTTACTTTGTGATAGCCATAGTGTTTCTTATTATATATCTTGATATCACTTAGTTGTTTATCTTGCTTAGCATAAGTTGTTGGTGCACATAGGTGAGCCTAGTTGTTTTAGGTTTTGTGCTTGACAGATTAAACACTAGTTTTATTCCGCATTTGTTCAAGCCTAAATCGTAATTATTTTAAAGCGCCTATTCACCCCCCCACTCTAGGCGACATCCACGTCCTTTCAGCTGTGTACGTGTTGATTCCATCCTAACCTTTCTAAATGTGGACCCCCTCTTGATAGTACGGATTTCCTACGATTCAAAACCACCAAAAAGAAATCGTCGGAAAATAACCGTCTTCTCTCTTAAACACCGAGGGGAAATAAACCGTCTCGTGCCATCTGGTAATCTCAGAAAGCTTAATGCACACGGTTAGTCCGCAAAAGCGCATTGTCATCAATCACCAAAACCACTAAGGGATAAATATGCCCTAACACTTACATTTCTGAGGACCTACCAGTAAATTGAGGACAATGCCCCACACACACCCATCTCCGTGGTGATCTCATCAAGCACCAGTGGCAACTGTATGGGAGATAGACTCCCATTTTAAGCATCGGTGGCAACGAGTGGTGATCTCATTAAGCACCAGCACCAGTGGCAAATTTGTTGTAATTGATATGATTATTGTATTGTATGATGCTAAAACGTTAGTAAGTTTGATTTATATTAATGTTTATGTTGTTCAAAACCATGAATTTACCCGAGGCCGGTACGAGTTTACGAGATCTTTTTTGCCCGAGGCTGCACGGTGCTGCAAACCAGTTTTCTGGGGCACCGTAAACTGGTTTCGTGGGATGTACTTTTCTAGGGCTCAGGCACCCTCACTGACCAAGAGGCGCCATCCTCGTGTCCCGCCCAAATGCGGTACTATCCTCACGACGGCTCGAGGATCATGATGAGGATAAAAGCACATTTTGAGTCGCTTCACAAGAATGGATATCATCACAATACATGTAAAGAGGAGATGAATATATGGAGTTGGCTTACACTCTCCACGTGCTACAACATCAATAATTCAAATACAATCATCCATATAATCATCATTCAGAAAAGAAGGGTCCGACTACGGACGAAATCAAACAAAAAGATGACGTCCATCAAGCAAATCCCAGGCCACGTTCCTCATCGTACTGCCACTGGAGTGTTGTGGCATCATCTGCGGCATGATAATCTGTACCTGCACCTGTGTTGTTATATGAATCTGTGAGCCCGATGACTCAACAATCTCATTACTCAGGGTACCGAGACTATCTAAACTTATAGGTATGGCATGGTTAAGTGGTGAGGTTGCAGTAGCACTAAGCATTTTTCTTTGGCTAACTTACATGTACAAGAATAAGATGAGTATTCTACGCATAACGGTCGTTAACTAGTTATGATCAAGAAGTGATCTTGAACACCTACTTACGAGTCAATCATAACCCCACCGTGTTCTCTTCCCGAACTCCCTCGAAAAGAGACGATCATGGTTACGCACACAGTTGTTGTATTTTAATTGGATTTACTTCATTTTTTCTTTAACCGGCTATTATAAATTTCCAAGTTGCCACATAAACGCGGGCACGACTTTTAGAAAGATTTAACCCTGCAGGGGTGCTCCAACTCATCCATCACAAACTAGCTACAAATTGCGGTGGAAAAACTCAACAGCGGGATAGCCCGTAGTATCCTCGAAATCCCGGTGCACAAGACATTTGTTAAAGGTAAAACAAATCCAGCAAGACTGCCCGACATGCCAGATCCTGATAGGAGCCGCATGTATCTCGTTCTCAGGGGACAACCAGATGGGCAGGACATCGGGTTGGCTGAGACCCCGTTTGCCCAGGGGGCACCGGACATCACCCAGTTTAGACTAACACTCATGAGGAGCACTGGCCCGATTTGTTGATTAATTATCCATGGGGTAGCTACTCCATATGCAATTTTATTAGCTATTAGGAAAATGTACTACCAATGTTGGGCCTTGCCGGAAGAGTTTTATCCCAAAACGAATTATCAAGGAGTTCCACATAACAACCCCAAGCATGTTAGGAGCACTCAATATGGAACATAACACTGGTATTCGGAAACTAAGGCGGCAAGAGTGGAACAAAATACCAAGCAAAAGGTGACGGTGTAATGAATAGGGGGTGTCCATTACCCCTGGACATGCACCGGCAAGTTGTAGCCTCCAGGCAGGGAGGGCATGGCAGGAGGAGAAATCCACTTATGGGACTCATCCAGGACCCAGGTTTCCGGCAAGGATTACTTGCCGGGAATAGATCTACGCATCACCGGCAAGCTCAAGGCCGGCGAGATCAAGATAGAGGTTCCGGGAAGCAAGCCTTCCTGGGAGAAGACCCGATGTTGGACTCCCAGCAAGATGCTTGCCGGAGGACAACTAGGAGCAAGCACAAGACTAGAAGACCAGAAGATCAGAAGACCGAAGGCTCGCGGAGGCCCGGTGTCGTGGTTTTGTCACGGCAGATGCCCGAAGTCTTAGGTTCGAGGCCATCTCTAAAGAGGTGGACTCAAAGGGGTTAAACGGGACAAGGGACACGAGGTTTACCCAGGTTCGGCCCCTCACGGTGGAGGTAAAAGCCTACGTCCTGCTTGTATTGTATTGATTGTAGTATCGATTACAAAGGGGCGGCTTGCTTGCCCTAGCTCTCGATTACTTGGTCTCTCTCGCTATAGGACTTGTCTGTCTGTCTTAACTTGTCTAACCCGCCGCAGGGGCTCGCCTTTATATACATAGGTCGAGGCCCTGGGCTTACAAGAGTCCGGGTCGGGTTACACAACGTAACCGACCCTGGTTCTACCTTCCTAGTCTTACAGAGCGAGTCTTCACGTGGCGGCTTACACTTTTGGGTCTTGAGTCGCCACCAGGCCTTGGGTTTTCAAGAGGCCCACCTGTAAGCCGTCGTCTTGACGTCTTGTCTTCCTGGGCCTGCTTGGGCTCTTGCACTAAGAGTCGCCAACTGGTGTAACCCGGCCTCCTTAAGGGCGGGTCACACCCGAGGTTATATCCCCAACATTAGGCCCCAAATTGATTTGAACCTGTTCATGTCAATTTAAATCCTTCGGTTGGCGAGTCTTCTGTGATTCTTCTGAAACTGCCACTTTGACCGGACTTTCATAACCCGCCATATCCAACAGTGACGTCACAGTGAATCTTTGCCCTAACCCGCCATTCCGAAAATCGAGGCGCCTTCTCAGCTGCGATAATTATGTCGCCCCCTCGATATTCGGGCCTGACGTTTCACTGTCTCACTCTTCCCTATAAATAGGCACGGGGGTTATCTCTTTCTCTTTACCCCTGTCGCCTCTGCTTCTTCTTCCTCCCGACGAGCGCAGTCACTGGAGCTCCGCCGCGTCTGCAGATCTTCACCAACCACCCCGACGAGGCCGCTGCATCAGCCTGAAGCGATCTAGAGCCCCTGCACATTCGCCGCTCCTCCAAGGTTTCGCATCTGTCCCTTATCCCCACTGTACTAGGGTTTGTTCATCCATGGAGTTTTCGTGTTCTTCGTTCTTCTCTGTCCTTCGCCGTTCTTCGGGCTAGAAGTGGTATTTCAATCTGATATGATGTGGAAAATAACGCGGCAGTAGTTTAGCTTCCATCTTACATCTTTGGGTGGACTGCTTCCTCTTTAGAATCCATCCGTAGTTTACTGACTTTCCACTGCTGTTCTTAGGTCACGGATAAGTTTTCTTTTACCCTCACCTATAGATCTTGCCGCAGCGGCCAGTTTTGTGAAAACTGTTTGTGCTACACTTAGCGAGATTTTAGGCCATCTTGGACCCATAAATGATTGACCCGCCATTTATCTCTCGGGCGGCTTAGCACAGAATTTGTAACCCGCCATAAGTCTGTTTACTGCTTCTTTCAATTAACCCGCCAATATGCTGTCGGCTCTTAATTTCAGAGCTTAACCCGCCAATATGTCAAGTGCAACGATGTCTTGCGACTGGGTCGGCTCTGGAGTCACCGAAGAGCTTTTGCTAAGCTATGTGACGATGGGTGTGCTGCCGGCTCAGAACGTCATTCAGTGGCGGGTTCCCGGGTCAGAGAAAAGACCCAGACCTCAGGCCGGAGAAGTTGTTGTTTTCACTGACCACCTCCTCCGCGGCTTCAGTCCGCCCGGGTCTAAATTCTTCCGGGATGTTCTGCACTCTTTTAAGCTTCATCCTCAGGATATAGGCCCCAATTCAGTCACCAACATCTGCCAATTCCAAGTCTTGTGCGAGGTGTATCTGCAAGAAGAGCCGTCAGTTGATATCTTTCGTGATTACCATTACATCAATCGCCAGACTGAAAAAGCGGGCGGCTAAAGTCTGGAACTCGGCGGTGTGTCCATCCAGAGGCGGAGAGATCTGCCTTATCCATCTGCTGCCCTGCCAAGTCACCCTAAAAATTGGAACAGGACTTGGTTTTATTGCAAAGACACTTCTCCAGAGGGTGAGAATCCCCTGCCGGGTTACCGTCCTACCCGGCTTCCCACCTCCGGAGAGCTCCCAGACCGGCTGTCTACTGCAGAAAAGCTGAAATATGCCACGTCCTTCGCAAAGATCAGGGCTTTGATTGCGAACGGACTGACTGGCGTTGACTTGACCCGCTGCTGGGTTAGCTGGAAGATCTTGCCACTGAGCCGGCGTGACCGGCTCATGTCTGAATTCACGGGTGAGCCCAATGACCCTCTCTGCTTCTCAGACGCCCCCTTATCAGAACAAGACGTCAACGGCACTGTTAAGAGTCTTCTCGGCGAGAAGCAAGAGGCCTGCAACAAGATTGGGCTGAGCCCCTTTTACTCCAAGAACCCGGCTCCACCTGTACGAATACTCCTTCAAAACTGGTCATCTGTATATTGCTCGTTTTAACTTGCACCTTTTTAATCTCTTTGGCGGCTTATGTACAGGCTGACTCTGATTTCTGGAAGAAGAAACTCAATCCTCCTGTGAGGAAACCCAGGGCGGGTAAAACCATTGCCCAACGGAAGAAACCCGCCGCTCATGAGGCCCCTGAGCCTGACGATTCAGAGGTAAAACTTGACTCCTTCTGGCCATCTCTTTATACAGCTTACTGACAATATTTATTCACAGGATGAGCCGGAGACCAGCCGTGTAGACGCTCCTGAGGTAACCAATATTTCTTCCGACTTAGAAAATTCTCCCCCAGAGAAGATACGGCGGGTCATCCGAAAAGTCCCATTCTCTCATCCTCTTGCTTACTTAGACTCCCATTTTCTTTTGAAAAAGCAACAACACACCTCTAGGCGTCAGACCCGGAGTGCCGGCTCTGAAGAGCTTATGGCCGGCTTACCTAACTCGCCGGCTCCTCGAAAAAGGCTTGCGGAGGTACTCTTTACCCTAGTCTGATTGTTTAACAGTCTTGCATTGCAACCTTACTTTTGTCCTTACCGCTGTAACTTTTCCAGGACTCACCTCCTTCGTCTGGCGAGTCAACTACCACCATGCTGCCTCCACTGAGAATCAACCCAGAGTACGTAATTTTACTTGCACTATACCTTTCTTCAATCCTGTCCTTTATTTGACAATCTTTGTTGCTTTCCAGGGCTCAAGCCAAACGAAGGAAGACCGGCGAGTCTGAAGCTGCTCCCGCTGCCCAGGAGCCAGAGAAAGCTAAGCCGGCCTCTCCAACACCTCATGTTGAGCCTACTGAGGCTAGGGAAGAAACCCCTGCTGACGCTCCTCTGCCCTATGAGCCGGCTGACCATGACATGGCCGCTCCTGAGAGCCGCCCACAAGCTGATCTACACCCACCGAGCTCTCCAGGCGCCGCAGACATCGCCATTACTGGAGCGGGTTATCAATCCCCCTCTCATGTACTGACAAGACACACCGGCGAGGGTAAAGAGAGCTCGCCAGAGAAGTTTGACTTTGCGTTTCCTTCGTTGGAAAAGATGTCTGTAGATGACCTTCATGCTGGTTACTTGAACCGCCTCAGCGCAAGCCACAATATGGAGCGAAAGCTTGTTGGCATCATGAAGAAAAAATATGAGGTACTCCTCCTTCCTTGCTTTCCATATACCCTTACGTAGCCCCCAAGAGTCAGTGTAGGAGTGCAACTAGTAGACCGGGTCTTACAATTCCTGTTGTACTTCCAATTGTGATACCTGTAGCCCCCAAGTACCGGGTTAATATAGATATTGAGCCGGTACTGAGTTGAAAAGGTTGATTCAAGTGTAGCCCCCAAGTCCGGGTCATTATATAGATGATGAACCGGAATTCCAGTGTAGACTTGGAGAGCACTGTGTAGCCCCCAAGTGCCGGCTTGACTTTACCGAAGATGAGCCGGAACTCCATTGTAGACTTGGAGAAAAACGCAGGCATTAGCCCCCAAGTGTCAAGTATATTGCTTGCAATTTGCTTGAGACTTGTAATAGAATCAGCTTCACCAATGTATGAATCTCATCCTGATAGCTTAAAACTTTCTGAATTGTCTTGTTGTATAATGCAGGAAGCCTTAGCAGCCGCCAAATCAAACTTTGCCGCGCAACAAGCCGCCAGGGCTGAGGCGGACCAGAAATGGCGAGTTGTCGTGACAGAACTGGAGAAAACCCGGGCCGAGCTTGCTGCTTACCAGAAAACGGCTGAGGCTGAAAAAGCTACTCTGACCAAACGCGCCGATGGCACATGCAAATTACCGTCACTATTACGCAGCTCTCAAACAAATATAAGTGAAGAACGAGAGCATATTATTTCTATAAAATCTACATGCCACCGTGCTCAAAAAGATATAAGTGAAGTACTAGAGCAACTGCCTAGCTCAAAAGATATAAGTGAAGCACATAGAGTATTCTAGAAAATTATCATAAAGGTGTGTCTCTCTCAAATAGGTGTGTCCAGCAAATGATGATTGTGACAAACTGAAAGTAAAAGCAAACAAAAGCAAACGACGCTCCAAGCAAAACACATATCATGTGATGCATAAAAATATAGCTCCAAGTGACATACCGATGGATTGATACGAAAGAGGGGATGCCTTCCGGGGCATCCCCAATCTTAGACGCTTGAGTATCCTTAGAATTATACTTGAGGTGCCTTGGGCATCACCAAGCTTTGGCTCTTGCTACTCCTTATTCCGTAGTCCATCGTGATCACACCCAAAACTTGAAAACTTCAATCACACAAAACTCAACAAAACTTCGTGAGATTCGTTAGTATAAGAAACATATTGCATACTTGAGGTACTGTGATAAATTGATTCAAATTCATTTTTGCATAATAGGTATTGTATTCTAACTTCCCCATGGCTTACACCCCCCTGATATAGTCCATGGCATAATCAAAACAAGCAAACTATGTAAGCAAAACAGAATCTGTTTAAAACAGAACAGTCTGTAGCAATCTGTAAAGAGCCCATATTTCTGTAACTTTAAAAATTCTGTAAAATTAGGTCAATGTAGAATTTGTATAGCAATACTATGTTAAAATTTTAGATCACTATAATGCTCCAGTAAAAAATGAAAATTCCTGCACTGGAGTCAAAGTTTCTGTTTCAGATTCAGCATCGTTTCTACTCATCTTGTGAGTCATCCCAAAGGCTTTACTTGGCATAAACACTAATTAAAACATAAAAACACAATCATTACAGAGGCAACAATCATGTTATCACACAAAAACAGAAAGTAAAAAACAAAAATAAAGATACATATTGGGTTGCCTCCCAACAAGCGCTATTGTTTTATGCCCCCAACTAGGCATAATGCATAGTTTCAAGTGTTGTAGTAATCACGAGGATGATCCGTCATGCTAAAATCATATTCCCTTCTTTCAGCACCAAGCTTCCTAATAGGTAAACAAAAATAATTGAAGGGACTAAACTTCACAACACAAGGGTCCGAGAGGTCTATTTCGGAAGGAATAGGTGGTTCCTCCTTTGGTTTCTCATAGGTGAAGGCTATCTCCTCATTGTATAAGTTTTGAAAAAGATATTTCCTCAATGCTCTCTCAAGTTCATAACCCATTCCAAGTTTTGGTATAGCAAATTGATCATTG
The DNA here is from genome assembly GCA_039707655.1 of Elymus sibiricus. Lineage (NCBI taxonomy): Eukaryota > Viridiplantae > Streptophyta > Magnoliopsida > Poales > Poaceae > Elymus > Elymus sibiricus. Next base: position 62,341,259 of record CM077672.1, read on the forward strand.
TGTTCAGAAATTTTATCTACTAGTACATTTGGTGGAACCTTCTTTCTAAGATTTTCATCATAAGCAACATAATCCGTAGACTTCAATTTCCTCATAACCTCTAACTCATAAAGGATTCCTTCTATTGGTGGACACTCACAATTAATCTTATAATGAGCAAATATATTTCTAGCTTCTTGTATGATAAGGTCAAATTATTGAACAAGAAAAATAGTAGCTAGACGTTTAGTAGAAGCTTCCTCAATATTAGAGAATTCTAGGAATAACGGTTGTATGAAAGGATGCATATGAAGAAATTGTCTTTCCAATTGTGTTATGAGCAAAGATATAGAATCCGCATAACTTGTAGTTCTAGTGACAATGGTACCTCCCATCAATGGCAATGATCCCGCACAAGTGAAAAAAAATCTTGAATAACACTTTTTCCAATAATATTCCCACTACCTATGCGGAGTTTCTTAGTTTGCATAATAGGTTCACTTTTAGAAGGATCATCATCCGCAAGGTTATCAATTTTTCCTTAGCAGCTTTATCAAAATTTCTTTTAGCATTATTAGCACAAGGTGAAGTTGGAAGCTCAAGGACTTCCGCACTAGAGGCGGAGACACCACTAATCTCAAAATCAGACATGATAGCAACTCAAGCAAACTAGCAAGTAAAGCAAACTAGCAAAGGTAAATATTTTTGTATTTTTGATTTTTATGAGACAAGCTAAATATAACAGCAAATAAAAAGAAGAACAAGTGAATGAAATTTTGTGTGAAGTTACTTGATAGTTGGTGATGGTATTCCCTGGCAACGGCGCCAGAAATCCTTCCTGATACTCGTGATCTGCGTTGGGTTTTCCGTGAAGAGGAGCGGGTAATCGTAGCACAAAGTGGGTAAGTATTTCCCTCAGTTATGAAACTAAGGTTTATCGAACCAATAGGAATAACAATCCTCAACCGTCTTCAGTGGCTGCACACAAAAGAACAAACAACTTGCACCCAACGCCGGCAAGAGGGTCGTCAATCCCCTTGATCTCGTTATTTGCAAGCAAGTGAGTTGTGTAGATAATTGTAGATAATAGTAAAGTGCAAAATAAAATAAAAGGTAATAAATAACAGCAAGGTAATGATAGCGTTTGTGAATATATAAGTGAATAGACCCGGGGGCCGTAGAGTTCTCTAGTGGCATCTCCCATAAGAAAAGCATACGGTGGATAAACAAATTACTGTTGGCAATTGATAGAAAAGCGAATAATTATGCGATGTTCACGGCAATGATCATGTGTATATAGGCATCACGTCCATAAGCAAATAGGCTGACTACTGCCTGCACCTACTACTATTACTCCACTTCAATAGCGCTTCTATGCTTGCCTCTCTACGTATTAAGTTCATGATAAACGGACTAATGCTTGGAGAACGATGACATGATGTAGACAAAATAAACTCAACTAATATGACTAAACCCCATCGTTTTATCCTTAGTAGCAACAACACAAAGACGCAACGTGTCCCCTTCTGTCACTGGGATATAGAAACTCGTCAGGTTGAACCTACTACAACGCACCACTCCCACCGAAGAAATATCAATCTAGTTGGCCAAACTATCTCAATAGATCAGAGAGCATTATGAAGCTATGATGATCATGCAAATAAGAATCATAGTAATCAAGTTTGACTCAAATACTTTTCATGAATAATCTGAACATAAACTCACAATTCATCAGATCCCAACAAACACACCATACAAAGGGATTACATCGGATAGATCAAGGCAAAGATCCGATAAATATTGTATTGAAGATCGAGAGAGAGAGAGAGAGAGAGAGAGAGATTGTCATCTAGGTACTACCTACGGACACATAGGTATACGGTGAACTACTCACACATCATGGTGAGGGCAGCAAGGTTGATGAAGAGGCCCTCCATGATCGATCTCCCCTCCGGCAGGGTGCCGGAACGGAGGTGTAGATGGCCTCCCGTCGGAACAGAGACTTGCAGCAGCGGAAAAAGTGTTTCGGGAGCGATTCTGGTGTTTTTAGTGTAGATGTGAATTTATAGGCCAGAGAACGACGTCGGGGGACGCTCCGGGTCCACCACATATCTGGCCGCGCCCCCTGTAGGGGTGCGGTTGGATATGTGGTGGGCCCCTGGTGCATCTACTGGCCCTCCTCTGAAGCTTCTAGGTCTTGTATTGGTCCTAAAAAATCACCAAAAAGTTCCGTGGCAATTGGACTCCATTTGGTATTGTAACTCTGAAAAGGCAAAAACACGCAGAAAACAGGTACTGGCACTGGGTACTGGGTCAATAGGTTAGTGCTCAAAAATATTATAAACTTGTAAATAAATACCCAAAAATTATCCTAGAATGATAATATATCAGCATGGAACAATAAAAAATTATAGATACGTTGGAGACGTATCAGCGGGAGTCAGCCTATTTGCTTATGGACGTGATGTCTATATATACATGATCATTGCCATGAATAAAGATTGCATAACTATCCGCTCTTCTATCAATTGCCCAATAGTAATTTGTTTACCCACGGTATGCCTACTACATGAGAGATGCCACTAGAGAAAACTACGGCCCCCGGGTCTATCCACTTATAAGTTTACAAACGCTTCCAATACCTTGTTGTCATTATTTATGTTTTATTATATTTTGCAATTTACAATTATCTACAATTATCTACACATCTGATTTACATGCAAATAACGAGATCAAGGGGATTGACAGCCCTCTTGTCGTGTTGGGTACAAGTGTGTGCTCTTTTGTGTGCAGCCGCTGATGACGGTTGATGACCGATATTCCTATTGGTTCGATAAACCTTGGTTCTTAATTGAGGGAAATACTTACTCGCATTGTGTTGCATCACCTGTTCCTCTTCATGGAAAACCCAACGCAGATCACAAGCATCATCATGCTATTCGTGTGGAGAAGGACATATTGCATGAAGAAGCAGAAAGAGTATCTAAGATAATTTTCAACAATGGAAGTGAGTTATGACCAAAAGGAAATAGAAGAATTGGTCAACATGGGTAGGTTAATGAAGAGAAAAAAGGTATCTGGAAGCTTCATGTGTTGGTGTTGCAACAAGCAAGGACATTATGCCCCTGGTTGTCCCTATAAGGACTATGACCAGCGCGCAAGAAGAGAAGCCCAAACCAAGAATAGGATGAGTCAAGAGTTGCAAAAGAAGCCATATCCCATGGAGAATACAACGTCGGTCAAATACATCAGGAACACAGAGAAGAAGAATGTTGGCGAGAGACCCAAGGAAGGAAATGGTGAAAACAAATTTTATACCGAGAACAACCCAATTTCTGCAAAGAAGGACCCGAGTAAACTCATATGCTATAGGTACAAGAATCCAGGGCACTACTCCAACAATTGCCTAGAAAGGAAGCCAAGGACCCAAGAAGCCTATCTAATCACAAGGAAACCTCAAGATTTGTAAGACGTCACTTGTTTTCGCTGCAAGGAGGCAGGGCACTTTGCCAAAGAATGTCCCGACAAGGAGAAGGCTTGTGCTGAATACTTGAGCCTGTGATATTGGAATAAAGCATGCTATAAAGGTAGTAGAAACACTCTTATATTGTGGAGGTGTTGAGTTGAGGCTTGTAATGGAAATATAGGAGATTGTGATAATTTGAGAATCAATAAAGTTGGCATGTCGTAATCATTTTTGTTGATTTGGATGTTTATGAGTTGTTACTGTAAAAGCAATGAGTGAAATAATAATACGTCGAATAAGATTTCGAAGCAACCACTGTTTTTCATTTAAGGGTGGTAGAACCCAATACCATTACCCGACTAAAGAGCATGGTGTTAACTGCATCATACCTTAGAATGGAGTTTGGACAGGTTAATCACGAGTTTCGCTTGAGGGCATGTTAGTTTCTCCAAGAAAAGGAAGATATATAGTACCACTGGACTTAAGAATGCCAAGGAAGCTTGATGTTGGAATAACAACCAGTTGCAACCCGATTAGGAGTTCAAGCTTTACAAGTGATGAGGTGGGCCATAACTCACAAGCTCCAGGACCTCACAATAAGTAAACACACTCTTGCTAAAGGGAGAACCCTAAACCTTAGAATGGTATGGCGAGTATCGCCTTGTAAAACTCGCTCAGGTTGAGTGCAGCCAGCCGACGATGATAAGAGCAATTACTTTTGTCGATTTTTATAAGTTTTGTTAGAAATTTGTTTAATTGTAGGAGGACCTCTAAACCCTTTCAGTTTTTTAATTAAAAGGGAAAACCTTTTCTGGACCAAAAACTCGCTCAGGTTGAGTGCAGCCAGCCGACCCATCAACGCCAAGCACAGCTTGCTCTCTCTCTCTCTCTCTCTCTCTCTCTCTCTCTCTGTCTCTCTCTCTCTCTCTCTCTCTCTCTCTCTCTCTTATTTTTTCCTAGGGTCACCGACAACCGGACCACAACCGATCTTCTTCAACCTCCAAGAGGTCTCCTGTTCATGCACGATTGTGTCCAATCCAAATCTTCGCTGATTCGTACGACTCATTGCCCCTCCCGAAGGGCTATCAACATATAAATATTCCTCTCATCCTCTTCGTCCGATTTTCGCAAAAAATTGAAGTTCATGTTCCCGTTTGACCCTAATCCGATCTCGTCGGATTTCACAGCAGCTTGAAGCTTTCGCTGGATGATTCCTTCGCCAACCGTAGGTCCCCGAGCACCCTTGCTCCTCTGTTTCTTTATCTCTATTGAATCCACACCCCTCTGAACCCTTTTCGCACGCAGATCCGCACGTAAACGATGCCCACGGCGACAACCAGACCTTGTTGGAGCCGTCACGGACTCCAGCCGATCGCCATCTTCACAAACGAGGCACCCTACACTCTGGACGCCACCACCACCATCGTCAGGACGCGCCTAAACACATAGTGCTCTTCCCCAACACCGAAGACCACCAATATCGCCACCCGCATCGACCAGAGGCTAGCGCTGCCGTTATCTCCCAGTTCGGGGACCAGCTCCTCTGTTTTTGCAGTGAGCATCGATCTTGTCCGCCCGATCTAGAACCTAGGAGGTAGATTAGATCGTTTTATGTCTTTAGTTAGAAACGAAACGGTACTGGTTAACTAGGGGTTTATTTAAAGGGTGTGACTGGGTCTCATCGATTGAGATTTAACCAAGTCTCATTCAAGTGATATAGTATGTATGTAGAAAAAAGAAAAACCAAAAAGAATTTTTTTGTACAAATCTCCATGCAAGATCAAAGGAAGATAGTATCAACTGAGACATACGAAGTCTCCGTCGACTGAGACTTAACAAAATTGTTATTTAAACCGACCGGTGGTTTACTTTATATAAATCGCATCGAATTAGTTTTTCGTAAGTACCGGTCGTCCGCTAGTTAGCCCCGCAACACACACTCTCCAGCCAACCAGATCCCGCCACGTGGTCGTTAGCCGATTCGTAACTTTTTCTTTTCTGTTTTGTTTTTAGATTAGTTTGAATCTTGTTTTGTATATATCTTTTATGATTTTAATCCAATTTGAGTGATTCAAATTGCCATGGTTTCACAAAAATGTGTGGTTTCTGATGCAACCAAAAGTTTTCAAGTTTGAAAATTTCAAAATTTGAATGTAGACAGATTTTCTTTAAACACTAATTTTCTCATAACTTTTATTTAAAAATAGGTTTTTAATTAATACTTTTTGCTTGTGGTTTCTATAAGTATTGTTTGTCTAGAGGAGTACTAACAATAATTTTTGATAAGTAGTTTAGATCTATTTTGATCAGATTCAAATCTGAACCTATTAGGCTTGTTTTTAATGAAAAGCAATTGTTTTCTTTTATTTTAAAAGCAATTCTTTTTGCCACTGCAATTAACATTGGACTAAGTTTCTGTTAGTTAAAAAGAACATTTTTTATAAATAATTACAATTGTTTTAGTTCAGATTTGAGGTATACTCTAGATCTATGTTAACTTTTTAACATGTGATGTTATGGTATTTCATCAGTGTACTGTGTGTGCTAGCATAGTGATCCAAGGATAGCACATAAAGCATAGAGGCACCAATACATTTGGGTTAGTCCGCTACAGGAGCTGTCGGGGTTGAATCTGTTGGATCTCGGGTAGGGGATCCCGAGTTGTGGATCTTGGCTATATGATAACATGAGAAAGAGGGGCATGTTTTACCAAGGTCCAGGCCCTCTCAAGGAGGTAAAGCCGTACGTCATGCTTTTGTTGTATTGATTATGGATGGGGTATATACCGGAATGTACCTTTCAAATTCGGGGCCTGGTGCAAAATCAAATTTAGGTCCTATATGTAAAAATATCATTTTTTTGTCTTAACCATTGTGATGATACAATTTTTTCTAGAGAATTCACGTTTTATCATCATGACAAAAGGATTTACTTGTTCTCAAAATGAAAATAATTGTTAGCACTCATTTTTGGCAGAAGACAACTCAAGGCTGATGACCCGCCGCTAGGACGTAACCCGGCAACAAGAATCAGCTCAAGACAGAGCCGGCTCATCATGGAAGCAGCTTCACCATACTGGCGACTCTGATGATGAGCCGCCATCAGCTTATTGAGCCGGTGATATTCAGAGGCTGTTGATCATGATGTCAACACAGAAGAGCAACAGGCGACTCAGGGAGCCAAGGCATCGGGCGACTCAGAAGGCCGGCTCTATAAGCCGGCTCTATGGCTCAGGAGCGGGAAAGTTGACTATGAGAAGCTAAGGATGGGCTAAAAAGACCAAGGCCGGCCCACACTTTCGGTGGCTTGAGCTATAAACCGGCCCAACAGGGAGTCCGAGCCCAAGATGGCCTTAGCGGGTGCCTTACCTAGTTAGGGCTAGAAACCGACTCTGATTGTAACTTGTAATCCGTGTAGGAGTCTTTTACTTGCACGGGAAGTCCAGCCGCCTCATATATATGTAAGGGGTGATGGCCGATTGAATCAAGCACACAATCGACATATCAATACAATCTACTTTTTACCCCTTAACCCTTGTTCATGCTTCCGTTATTCGGCGACTTCGCGTACGTTCATCGGATATCGACAACCGAACCGGGGGCGAGCGAATCGACCCAGTTCGACCAATCGTCGCCGGCTTCCTCCGACGGGGTCCCTCCCGAGGAACTGGGGCGTCTGGTCTCAAAAGCGCCGGCTTACTGTCTTGCGTATCGCGCTGTGAGCCAGCCTCCCGCGGGGCGAGTTGCGGTGCATCACCCCCGGCTCTACGGGTACACGTTGACGTGTTCGTGTGCGAACACACTTTTTGGCGACTCCGCTGGGGACAATTCGATCTAAAAATTGGACAGCAATGACCAATTCTAAGACCGACTCCGCTGGCATCAGCACTGACAACATCATCAAACCGGCTCTTGAGGAGCTGTCAGAAGCACAACGCCAAGGCTTGGTGGCTTCGGAAAAGAAACGTGACGAGGAGTTCAAGGTGCTGCGGTAGAAGCAGGCTGAAGCAGATCGGGAGCTATATCTGGCGAGTCTCAAGAAGGATCGGCAAGGAGTCATCTCACCGATCAAAGAGCCAGAATACGTACCTCTGAGCATCAAGATCAGCCAACCCGCCGTAAGCAATAGCCTCTTTACTCCTGAGCAATTAGCCGAAATCCAGTACTATGTTGGACAAAGCACAAATAGTATTTATGATCTAATGCTGGAACGTGATAAGGCTAAAGAAAACACGCTGCTAAGCCGGCCATCAGAGTTACAGCCGATGAGCCAGAATAGAGATAACCGACTTGTGCCTATGCTGCCAAGTCCGACTCCCATCCAAAGCATGCCGTATTTGGCTAGACAGCCGGATCAAGCAGTACGTTTTGGGGATGAGCCGGCGCCGACTCAAAATTCGGCTCTCTGGGCACAAGCCGCCCCTGTGACCAACTCAGCCACTATGCCAGCTCAATCGTCCAACTTGGACGATATCGTGGCCAAGCTGAGGAGTGAGTTGGACCAGATGGCTTACGATAGATTCGGGGTGACGCTAAAGCCTAGAAATTATACTAAACAATATCCCGAATATTTTGACTTACAGCCTTATCCCCCTGGTTACCGAGTTCCAGAATTTTCTAAGTTTAATGGGGTGGATAATAAATCAACATGGGAACATATTAGTCAGTATTTGGCTCAACTAGGTGAAGCCAATCATGAGCATCATAAAGTTCGCTTGTTCTCATTATCTTTAACTGGCACTGCTTTTTCATGGTTTTCTTCTTTAGCTCCCAACTCCATACATACTTGGTTTCATTTAGAGCGGAAGTTTCATGAACACTTTTTTGCCGGAGAAATTGAGTTAAAATTATCTCACCTTACATCAGTTAAGCAAAAGCATGACGAGTCGGTATCCGACTATGTCAAAAGGTTTAGGAACACAAGAAACCGATGTTATAGCTTAGCTATAACTGAGAGAGATATGGCCGACTTAGTACTTAATGGTTTACAATCCCACTTAAAAGAAAAATTAGAGGGGTATGAGTTCCTAAGTGTCATCCTATTGCAAGAAAAGGCTCTGGTTCAGGAGAACCGGGCCAATGAGATGAAAGACTCACATCGGGTGAGCCGAAGCCGGCTTAACATCATTGAGGGAAGTGCCAGCTCAGACGAGGAAACCGATATTTACACTGCTGAGTTTGTTTGGCCGGGTAAAGCCAAACCTCATGTGTGTGATGACCTTAAGCCGGTTCGTAAGAATCGGGAGGATGAGTTCAAATGCACCTTCGACGTAGGCAAGTGTGATAGAAAATTTGATGCCTTGTTGAAAGACAAAGTTATAAAGATCAATCATGTCATACCACCGCTTGAAGAGATAAGGCGGCGGGCTTATTGCAAATATCACCATTCTTTCTCTCATGCCACTAACGATTGTAATGTTTTTCGTCGACAGATCCAATCGGCCCTTAATGACGGACGATTGTGCTTTGCTAGCATGGCAATTGATCAGCAGCCATTCCCAATGAACGCGCTAGACCTGGAGGGAAAGAAGGTACTCATTCGGCCAGAGACGGCCAGATCATCTAACAAAGCTAACGTTGTTGTTGGTGAGCCCAGGAACACGCAAGCCGGCAACATGGTGACTGGGAGGAAGGCAACTATAAGTCGAGAACCCGGCGGCAAGGAGGTTATCAAGATTACCATCAGCAATCCTACGCTCGGGGGGCAACAAGAAGAGCCGCCCAGATCACCGCAAAGGTTCATTAAGCCTAAAAGCCCGGAAGTGGGCCAGTGGCGGGTCAATACGGCCAATGCTAGGTACAAGCGCATTAAGCTGACTTTCGACATGCTTATGAACAAGTACACCAGACAAGCCGGCTCAAGTACAAGCCGGCCCTACGGAAAGCGCTCAAGGTCACCAGCAGAGTTCAGTCGGTACGTTAAGCCGGCTGTAGCTAAGACGCCACCTCTGAGAAGCACTTTTGATAAAAGCCGGCTAGGGTCAGCAAGCCGGCTCAGGGAGCATATGCCAAGTCCAGAGAGAAGAAAGGTGTGGCGTGTCAAGCCGCAAGCTGCTGAGACTGGTGAGCTGGAAAACATGACAAGCCAGACGTATGGCGGCTCACTTACCATCGGTAGCCAGATACTGAAGATGAAAGAACCGGTTATAGATCCGGTGAGAAGCAGACCGATACTTATTATCGGGCCTAACGGCGCGGCGAATGACCATGAAGCTAGCTCCAGTCAGGTTAAGTCGCGAGACCCAAAATACACTCAACCAAGATGGTGCCCTGCCGGGTTAACCAAGACGCAGAAGAGAAAACTGCAAAGGTTGAGAAATCAAGAGAAGGCCCCAGAAGAGGCTGAATGGCTTAGAGATGCAGGTTTTAACAAGGATCGCCCAATGATACGTTCTCAAGTCTGGGTGCCTAGGCCGACGGAGCTCATAACCCAAGCATCCGGCGTCCCTGACTTTGCGTTGGAAAAGGGTAAAAAACCGGTTGAAATACCGGCTGTTATTTATTCATCGTGGGCTGATGAGGTTGAAGCTGCAGACCTAGCAAGAGATAAGCCGGCAGCTGATGAGTCGGTAATGTCACAACTCACTTCAGAGGGTTCGGCGGTGAATGAGTCAGCAATGGCAGATCCAATGCTGAGAGAGCCGGCAATCATAGACTCCGCTATGGATGACCTATCTGGCGGGTCAGCGGCTGACGAAGAACTTCCAAGCCTCGTGATAGATGAGCCGCCGGTCCCAGGAGAATCAACTATGGGTGACCCGTCAGGCGATTCAGCAGATGACGAAGAGCTTCTGAACTATGAAGGAACGCCAACTCGCATGAGCATGGACATCAACATGGTATATTATCTGCCTGATGAGTTTCGCGCTGTTGACGAGACCGGCTCAGTTGCCCAGATTAACTTTGGACCCAAGAACGTCATCTTCGAGAAGCCAGAGGAACCGGTTAAGCTTCTCAAGCCTTTGTATATCAGAGGGCACATCAATGGGAAGCCGGTTACCAGGATGATGGTTGATGGCGGTGCTGTGGTTAATCTGATGCCTTATTCAGTCTTCAACAAGTTACAACTCGACGATGATGATTTGATGAAGACGAACATGATACTCAACGGGTTCGAAGGCGGAGAAGGAGTGGAAGCTAAAGGGGTTATCAGTCTAGAGCTTACAGTCTGAAGCAAGACACTGGCTACTGCCTTCTTCGTCGCTGAGGTGCAAGGGAACTACAATGTGCTACTAGGACGAGACTGGTTACATGCAAACCAGTGCGTTCCATCTACTCTGCATCAACAGCTGATTCAATGGGTTGACGATGAAGTGGAAATCGTCCCTGCAGATGACTCGGCCTGCATTGCATTGGCCGAGTCACTAGTCGACTGGCAACACTCCACTGCTACATGTCTTTCGGGGCGTGACTTGTCCGGGTTTGATTTCCTAAGCGCTACCAGAGACGGGTTTGTGCCAGTATCTTTAAAGCCGGTTGGTGAAAACCGGCTTAGACTCAAGTGAATGGATAACAACGATGAGTGACTCCAAAGCCGGCTTGACAAGTATCGGGCCAACAGGAACGATATGTTTGAAACTATTGAAGAGCCTGGCGACTTGGACAAATTGGGGCAAGGCTTTACGTCGGCTGACCCGCTTGAAGAGGTGGACCTTGGAGACGGCACAGTGAAAAAGCCGACGTTTATAAGCCGGAATCTGGAAGCCGGCTATAAGCAGGAATTAGTCGCCCTGATCAAAGAGTATGCAGACTGCTTCGCATGGGAGTATCATGAGATGCCTGGGTTAAGCCGCCAGCTCGTTGAGCATCGGCTGCCCATCAAAGCCGGCTTTAGACCTTGCAAGCAGCCGGCTCGAAAGTTCAATCCACAGATATATGGCCGGGTCAAGGAAGAGATCGGCCGGCTTATCCAAGCAAAGTTCATCCGGCCCTGTAAATATGCTGAGTGGGTTTCAAATATTGTCCCGGTTGAGAAAAAGGGGTCAGGAAAGATAAGGGTATGCATAGACTTCAGAGATTTAAATCGAGCTACATCCAAAGATGAGTATCCTATTCCAATAGCTGATATGCTTATCAACGAAGCCTCAGGACACAAGATTATCAGCTTTTTGGACGGTAACGCAGGGTATAACCAGATATTCATGGCCAAAGAGGACTCGGCTAAGACGGCATTTCGCTGCCCCAGCTTTGTTGGTCTATTTGAGTGGGTAGTGATGACCTTTGGATTAAAGAACGCTGGTGCTACGTATCAAAGAGCGATGAACTTAATATTTCATGACCTTCTTGGAGTCATACTAGAAGTCTACATCGATGACGTGGTGGTTAAGTCGGACGGCGGGTTAAATCATTTGGCCGACTTACGACTGACGTTTGAGAGGATGAGAAAGTACGGGCTCAAGATGAATCCGTTGAAGTGTGCCTTTGGCGTGTCAGCTGGAAAGTTTATGGGTTTCATAATACATGAGCATGGCGTAGAAATTGACCCGGAAAAGGTTAGAGCTATTCAAAAGGTGCAGGTGCCAACTTGCAAGAGAGACATGCAGAGGTTCCTCGGCAAGGTCAATTATTTGAGACGGTTTATTGCTAACCTGTCTGGGAAAGTCGATGCATTTACTCAGATTCTTCGGCTTAAGAACGATGAAGAATTTACTTGGGGGGCAGAACAGCAAGAGGCGTTTGAAAGGATAAAGACGTGCTTATCAACCCCTCCGGTTCTGAGAGCGCCGGCTCACGGTAAGCCATGCCGGCTCTACATTGCTGCTGAAGAGAGGGTGATAGGAGCCGCCTTAACCCAGGAAGCTGAAGGAAAAGAGTATGTCATCACATATCTGAGCCGCCGTTTGATAGACGCCGAGTCAAGATACAGCTTTGTGGAAAAATTATGCTTATCTCTTTACTATGCCTGCACTAAGCTACGCCACTACCTCTTATCTAGTGAGTGTAAAGTTGTTGGTCAGACCGATGTTCTCAAGCACATGATTCAAAGGCCGATTCTCAGTGGGCGGATCGGCAAATGGGCGTATGGGTTAATCGAGTATGACTTGGCTTATGAACCTCTCAAATCTATGAAAGGCCAGTTCGTAGCTGATTTTATTGTTGAGCATCGGATTGACCCGGAGCAAGAAGCCGGCTTACACGTTATGTTGGCTAAGCCGTGGCGGCTCTATTTTGACGGCTCAGTTTGCAAGAGTGGGCAAGGAGCCGGTGTTGCGTACATCTCACCCCACGACACTGATTTTGAGGCCTCCTGCCGGCTTAACTACTTTTGTACTAACAATCAAGCCGAATACGAAGCACTTCTATTCGGTCTCGAGCTTTTAGTCAATGCAGGGGTCTCTCATATCGAGGCATACGGTGATTCGTTACTAGTTGTTCAACAAGTGGCAAAGGTGTTTCAGTGCAATGACGAATTACTCAATATGTACCTTGACAAATGCCTGGACATCATAGAAGGTTTGGATTATTTTTCTATCTCTCACGTGTCTAGGCAGGATAATTGGCTCGCCAATGAATTAGCACAACAGGCATCAGGCTATCATGTCCACAGAGGCATGTTCTTCATAGCAGAAAAGCCGATGCTTATTGCTGCTAACTCGGAGAAGGCTGGCTCAGGTAAGTCAGCTGGCGAAGGAAAAGCCGGCTCAAGCGAGCCGGCTAACAAGGGAGACGCCGGCCTAGATAAGCCGGCTGATAGAGAAGAGGCCGGCTCAGATGAATCGGCTACTGAGGAAGGGGTAACCCGGATTTTTGACTGGAGAGCACCTATTGTGAGTTATCTGAAGAACCCGAGTCAGAAAACAGACAGAACCGTTCGGCGACTTGCTCTCAAGTATACACTGGATGATGGCGACTTATGTCGCCGAACGGTTGATGGTCTTCTGCTTAAATGCTTAGACTAGGATCAAGCTATAGTCGCCATGGGAGAGGTGCATGATGGCTTATGTGGAACACATCAGTCGGCTCATAAGATGAAATGGATGCTCCGGCGAGCCGGATTTTATTGGCCGACAATGATCAATGACTGCTTCAAGTATTACAAAGGGTGTGAGGCTTGCCAGAAGTTTGGGGATATCCAGCTAGTTCCGGCTTCCAAATTCAATCCTATCATAAAACCGTGGCCTTTCCGGGGTTGGGCGCTTGACTTTATCGGCATGATTCACCCGGCTTCATCAAAGGAGCATCGGTTCGTGTTGGTTGCCACAGACTATTTCACCAAGTGGTCTGAAGCAGTACCTCTTAGGAACATGACTCACAAGGAGGTAATTCAATTCATTACTGAGTATATTGTTCACAGATTCGGTATTCCACAGACTCTCACCACGGATCAAGGAACTTCCTTGATGGCAAAGGAGGTTAAACAATTTGCCGAATCATTGGGGATCAAGATGCTCAGTTCATCTCCATACTATGCTCAAGCCAATGGGCAGGCTGCATCTAGCAATAAGATCTTGATCAAGTTGATTAAGAAAAAGGTCAAGGACCACCCAAGGCGGTGGCATGAGGTACTGTCCGAAGCATTATGGGCTCACCGGGTCTCAAGGCATGGGGCTACCAAGGTTACTCCTTTTGAGTTAGTATATGGGCAGGAGGCCGTCTTACCAGTTGAGGTGAATCTGGCCGCCTTAAGGTTTGCTAAGCAGAACGATTTGTCGGCCGAAGACTACTACGGCTTAATGATGGATAACCTAGACGATGTGGCCGACAAACGATTAAAAGCTCTAAAGAACATTGAGAAGGAAAAGTTGCGGGTGGCAAGGACTTACAATAAGAGAGTACGGTTCAAAGATTTTCAGGTTGGCGACTTAGTGTGGAAGGTTATGCTACCAGTCGGCTCCAGAAGACGGAAATTTGGCAAATGGTCACCAAGTTGGGAAGGACCGCTGCGAGTCGCCAGAATAACACCCGGCAACTCCTATTTGGTGGAAACTTTGGAAGGAGACTTACTACCTCGAGCTATCAACGGAAAATACTTAAAGAAGTTCCACCCAAGTGTATGGCAATCAGCCTGAGATCGTGGTTATGGCCTATGAGTACAAACATCGCCCTTAGACCACATGGCCGATGAACGTAAGCATCGCCCTTAGTCAAAAATCCTACGTGGAATATTTTCTAGCACGCAAGCTCTGCTAGAAAACAGGGGGGCATATGTTAGCACTCATTTTTGGCAGAAGACAACTCAAGGCTGATGACCCGCCGCTAGGACGTAACCCGGCAACAAGAATCAGCTCAAGACAGAGCCGGCTCATCATGGAAGCAGCTTCACCATACTGGCGACTCTGATGATGAGCCGCCATCAGCTTATTGAGCCGGTGATATTCAGAGGCTGTTGATCATGATGTCAACACAGAAGAGCAACAGGCGACTCAGGGAGCCAAGGCATCGGGCGACTCAGAAGGCCGGCTCTATAAGCCGGCTCTATGGCTCAGGAGCGGGAAAGTTGACTATGAGAAGCTAAGGATGGGCTCAGAAGACCAAGGCCGGCCCACACTTTCGGTGGCTTGAGCTATAAACTGTCCCAACAGGGAGTCCGAGCCCAAGATGGCCTTGGCGGGTGCCTTACCTAGTTAGGGCTAGAAACCGACTCTGATTGTAACTTGTAATCCGTGTAGGAGTCTTTTACTTGCACGGAAAGTCCAGCCGCCTCATATATATGTAAGGGGTGATGGCCGATTGAATCAAGCACACAATCGACATATCAATACAATCTACTTTTTACCCCTTAACCCTTGTTCATGCTTCCGTTATTCGGCGACTTCGCGTAAGTTCATCGGATATCGACAACCGAACCGGGGGCGAGCGAATCGACCCGGTTCGACCAATCGTCGCCGGCTTCCTCCGACGGGGTCCCTCCCGAGGAACTGGGGCGTCTGGTCTCAAAAGCGCCAGCTTACTATCTTGCGTATCGCGCTGTGAGCCGGCCTCCCGCGGGGCGAGTTGCGGTGCATCACCCCCGGCTCTGCGGGTACACGTTGACGTGTTCGTGTGCGAACAATAATAATGAAATAATCATAAAGAATGAAAAATACCTATCTGCAAGAAAATAATTAGAGGGGAGAAAGGTTGTAGACCATGACGTGGAATGGATGGGGTCGGATCGCTCAACGTGCAGTGAAAATGAGAAACAAAAATACCAAGAGGGAGACGTGAGGTTGCCCTCGAGGGGTTTCCGATGTTTAGGGTGAGTCCTTTTCATTTAGCACTTATAAAACCGCATTAATTAGTATGTATTCAGTTGACTACTAGTAGTAATCGATGACTCAGGGGCTCCTGAAAATTGGAGGCCTTGTGCAACCGCTCCGGTTACACATGCCTAGATTAGGGCGTGGGTACAAAGATAGGATAATCTACCTTGAGATCGTATGTCTTTGAATCTAACTTGACCCTATGGACTAAACCCCTTGGCTTATATAACCACCGAAGGTACCTAGCATTGCATGTAGGTCCATTACATCTAGGGATAAAATGTCGATGATTCAATTGTTTCTTGAAGAATGAGCCAAGTCTTCAAAGGATTCCATCTTGGGTGAGTGCGCGGGACGCTTGCGGGGCATACCCCTCCATCGGGGATTTACCTCCCCCAAAGTAGAGAACTTCATAAACACATCCTCGTCTTCATCCTCTTCACTTGCAGTTATCTCATTCCTTTACTTTGTTCTAGCTTCCGCCTTGTGTTTACTCTTGATAGCTTGTGTTGCTCGTTGTGCTTGTCATATAGTTTGTCCACCTAGTTGCATATCTAGACAATCTATCTTTTGTTGGGCCTAAAATTTGGAAACTAAGATAAAAAAATTGTTAGTTGCCTATTCAACCCCCTTCTAGTCAACCATACTGATCCTTTCACAGTTCTTGTTGTACTCGTAGATTTACCGATATTTGACGATGATCTACTTGGTAGTTGGTACCATCGACCAATCCTAAACTGATAGAGGCCCCTACCACGAGTGATATGTACCCAAGTGCCTCTGTTGCGTAAATCAGACACCACGCGGTAAGTAACATGTAGCTCATTTGTGTTGTTCTATCATAACCTAAACATATACAACAATTTAACCATCCAACTTCATACATGTTGATTTGACAACCGAGGCACGAGAGATTTCCGCTTTAACATTGCGTGTTGAGTCGGGGAATCTACTCCCATAGTCAGAGTGTGTCTCCTGGTAGAGGCATCTTGATGACAAGCTACGAGCTATTTACGCGGTTGTTACATGTAATCGCTTGACAACTTCTTTCTTCTTCGATTCTAAAAAAGTAGATGTTTCTTCCCCTTTGGTCTCATCTTTAGCCTCGTCGCTCGCTTCAATCCTAGCTACAAGTGCATGAACATCTAGAAAATTCCGTGCGATCAAAAGATCAATGTATTATTCTTCCCAATATCAAAACTTGCATCCCTCCTACACACAAATTCGAGCAAATAAGCTACCAAAATTGCACTGAATCCGACAGCAAAACCGAACCAAGAGAAACACGTACCCCATCATTTTTTCACTTGACGAACACCCATCTGGGATGTTCCGACGTCTTAGAAACGCGACGCACGACCTGTGGTGGGTAGCCATCGCACTTTATGAGAGGCAATGGTGGGTCGACAAGCCTCTAGGCCAGTGCCGAGCGAGGGCGACGGTCGGCTGTGGCTTTGCCGGCGAACTGACGACGGGATAGATTCGAACGGCTAGAGGCAGACTCAACACCTGCATGCGGCGCCAAGGCATTGTTGGGGTTGTGTGGTCCAGAACCCGGCCAATCCATGGCAAGGCACAGTCGCCGACGGCCGGATGCGGCAAATCCGGTCGGCAGGATGCGCCACCCGCCGTAGATCTACCGGTTGGCCGCCCGTACCGGGCCGAGGGAAGCACGAAGCCGGTGGCTGTGATACGAGGAGGAGGGGAGGGGGCAGAGAGCAAGGTAGAGAAAAATGGGCGGCAACGCTATGGGGGAGGGTTTGCTCATGGGGGGGGAGAGAAAAATGGGGAGCATGTGTCCCCGACGGGCTGTTGGGTTCTACCGTAGGTGCATCGCATGCGAATTAAAAAAATTCTACGCGCAAAACATCCAAGAACATGCTACAGAGATGGATCATAGCTCGTTACCACTAGACGCGCAGTGCCGTGCAGCGGAAGTAGAGTTGGGACAGCGCGTTCGCGTGGTCCATCTCCTCCTCGTTCGATCTCCCTCGAACAGCCGATCTGATCTCCCTCGCGCAGCCGGTTGCCGGATCACACGTACAGGTTTGCCAGAGCGGCGCAAGTGCACCGCCTCTAACGGTATCCGCGCATGCAGGAGGAACACCATGCGGCAGACTTCTAGGTCCGACCACACAGTCGGTGGCGGCAAGTGGAGGTGGCTAGTTGCAACACATGCAAAGCCCTAATGAGGGTGCCGAAGCGATCAACCGGATGGGTGTGCCGCACCTCCACTATTTATAGGCATTCGGCGCGGGCTCAACTCTTGGGCCTCGCACGGATCCTAAAGCCCACATGTTCCTTCCCTTAAGCGCGAGACCCCTTAGGTTCTCGTTCACTTGGTCGCGAGTCAGATCACATCCAGCTCGGCTAGTCGGTAGCGGCCTCTAGCAAAGCGTGTCGACTCCAAGTGTCCGATGAAGCTGGTTAGGCGAACCTGTACATCACACTTCCGTTCCCTTTGCCACACGATATATGTTGCCGTGCTCAAGGCGACATGGTCATCCTTGTTGTCGCACGACCTCTTTCTCGTTCACGGTGAATCCGACCAACACTTCGGATTATCTCATAATCCTCATCGCATGGCCATGCTTATCCAGGTTGGATCACCCGAGGGACCCAGAGTATATCTCTCCTCATCGGAGGGGCAAATCCCATCTTGCTCGACCACGTCTCGCAGCATGGGTCTGGACAAGCCCGAAACCTACCTTTATAACTACCCTGTCAGGGAGTAGTGTTTGGTCGGCCCAAAGCAAGTCTGACACCATCCCGAGTACATGCGCCAGCTCAGGTCTTAGGACATAGAACCTATGTTGTACTAGAGACTCACAGATGACCTATCGCTGCGTCTCATAGTTGGGTTTGTCCAACTCAGACCTTATCTCGACCCGGATCCGACTACGTCGAATCCGACCAGATCTTTCTGAGTTCATATTATCCGGTTAGCATCCAATGCTACATGGTCAGTGAGACCGAACCATCCACCGTGTCATATGCTAGTCTAACTGGCTGAGTGTCCACACAACCTTTACGACTAGGGATCATTTAGGACAGTCATCATACAATGCATAGTCTCACAAATAAGTCACGTACTTGCTAATACACATTACTGATAATGTCCAAGGACTATCTTTATTCATAAACACATAGGAAATATCATCATACATGATTGCCTCTAGGGCATATCTCCAACAGTCTTCCACTTCCACTAGAGTCAATCAAATAGACATCGAATGCCCATAGCTCTAACGTGCCCCTCATGCTTGGGTTGTGACAGCGGCTTAGTCAACGGATCTGCAACATTTTCATCCGTATGAATCTTGCATAAATTAGTATCACCATTCTTTATGAGCTTTCGTATCAGGTGATACTTTCGGTCTATGTGCCTGGTCTTGTGGTGTTGTCTCGGCTCCTTGGCCTGTGCGATGGCACCTGAATTGTCGCAATACAGGTCCAACGGTTTTGCCCAGCCCGGGAACACACCAAGATCCTCCAGGAACTTCCGAATCCAAACACCTTCCTTTGCGGCTTCACGAGCCGCAATGTATTCGGCCTCTGTTGTGGAGTCGGCCACCGTATCTTGCTTGGAACTTGTCCAACTCACTGCTCCTCCATTCATGACATACACAAATCCAATTTGCGATCGACAATCATCCCTGTTGGTTTGGAAACTAGCATCAATGTAACCATTTACGCAGAGCTCTTCCTCACCTCCATAAACTAGGAACATCTCTTTAGTCCTTTTCAGGTACTTCAGGATAGTTTTCACCGCTGCCCAGTGACTCTCACCTGGGTCGGCCTGGTATCTGCTTGTTAAGCTTATTGCATAGGCAACATCAGGTCGAGTACATAGCATGGCATACATGATGGATCCTATTGCCGAAGCATACGGAATCCTACTCATCCGGTTTCGCTCATCAGAAGTCGTAGGACTCTGAGTCTTGCTTAGCCTTATACCATGTGAGATGGGCAAGAACCCTTTCTTGGCCTCACTCATGTTGAACCACTTCAACACTTTGTCTATGTACGTGCTCTGGCTTAAGCCGAGCAGCCTTCTCGATCTATCTCTATAGATCTTGATGCCTAAAATGTACACTACTTCTCCAAGGTCTTTCATCGAAAACTTGCCATTCAATGATTCCTTGACTGAGTTCAGCATCGAAACATCATTTCCGATCAGCAGTATGTCATCCACATATAGGATCAAAAATACTATCGAGCTCCCACTAGACTTCTTGTATAAACAATAGTCCTCTTCGTTCTTGATGAAACCAAGGTCAACGATGACTTCATCAAAACGAATGTTCCAACTCCGAGCTGCTTGCTTCAATCCATAAATGGATCTCTTGAGCTTGCATAT
This sequence comes from Elymus sibiricus, assembly GCA_039707655.1. NCBI lineage: Eukaryota > Viridiplantae > Streptophyta > Magnoliopsida > Poales > Poaceae > Elymus > Elymus sibiricus. The sequence goes on from CM077672.1 coordinate 62,361,245, forward strand.
TTTACTAGCATTATTTGGATCGACAAAACCTTCAGGCTGTATCATGTATACATCCTCCTTTAAATTTCCATGAAGGAAAGCCGTTTTGACATCCATCTGCCATATCTCATAATTGAAATATGCAGCTATAGCTAGCATGATCCTCACCGACTTTAGCATCGCTACTGGTGAGTAGGTCTCATCGTAGTCAATTCCTTGAACTTGTCCATAACCTTTAGCGACAAGCCGAGCTTTGTGGATCTGAACATTTCCATCCACATCGGTTTTCTTATTAAAGACCCATTTGCAACCAATGGCAATTACGCCAGGTGGCGGATCAACCAAGTCCCAGACTTGATTATCATCCATGGACTTTAACTCGGATATCATGGCCTCCAGCCATGCCTCGGAATCTGGGCTCACCATCGCTTCCGCATACGTGGCCGGCTCGTCGCTTTCTAGCAACAACACATCGCGCACTCAGCTCAATCTTTCCGACCTCCATGGCTCCGGTGCCGATTCCACTACGGGTTCCCTGACCAACTCCGGTATGATCTCATCACCAGCCAAGTCGTCCCCGAGTGGCTCTCGAATTTCTTCGAGTCGCACCGTTCTCCCACTGGCTTCCCGACTGAGAAACTCTTTCTCTAGGAAAACCCTGTTCCGAGCAACAAACACTTTGTTCTCTTCTCGGTTGTAGAAGCTGTATCCCAAGGTTTCCCTCGAATATCCCACGAATATGCATTTATCCGACTTGGGTGTAAGCTTGTCCGACATGAGTCGTCTGACAAATGCTTCACAACCCCAAATCTTTAGAAAAGACAAACTAGGACTCTTCCCAGTCCACATCTCATGTGGTGTCTTATCTACGGATTTTGATGGTACCCTGTTTAGTGTGAAAGCTGCAGTTTCTAGAGCGTATCCTCAGAATGACAAGGGTAAATCCGATTTGCTCATCATGGATCGGACCATGTCCAACAAGGTTCGATTTCTCCGTTCTGACACGCCGTTTCTCTACGGCGTACCCGGAGGTGTGAGCCGAGGTACTATACCTCAGCTTTTCAGATGATCATCAAACTACTGGATCATGTACTCACCTCCACGATCTGATCGCAAAAGCTTTATCGTCTTGCCAAGCTGATTTTCAACCTCGTTCTGAAACCCTTTGAACTTTTCAAAAGTTTCTGACTTGTGCCTCATCAAATAGATGTATCCATATCTACTCAAGTCGTGGGTAAAAGTCACGAAGTACTGATAGCCACCTCTGGCCGTTGTGCTCATTGGACTACACACATCACTGTGTATAAGCTCCAACAGCTCGGACACCCTTTCGCAACTCTTTGCAAAAGGAGATTTAGTCATCTTGCCTAGCAAGCATGATTCGCATGTCTCAAACGACCCAAAGTCGGACGAAGTTAGGAGTCCATCATCATGCACTACTAGGAGAAAGCCTACTAGTAGCGCTGGTAATACATATAGCAGTAGCGCTGGGTCCAGCGCTACTGCTAACGCGCTACAGCTAAGTTGTAGTAGTAGCGCTGGTCATAGAAGCGCTACTGCTAAGTACAGTTAGCAGTAGCGCTGCACTGACCAGCGCTACTGATAACTATCTGTAGCACTACAGGATGGCCAGCGCTGCTGATAACCGAGCGCTGCCGCTATATGCTAATCCAGCGCTGCTGCTAGTATTCCTACTTTCACAAATTCATACCCCCCTCTACGTATTTGTGATGTATTTGTACAGGCTATATACAGTAGTTTCATCAGATCACAATAAACATACAATATTCTCATCATATCATACATATAAAGTAGTCTCGTCATACCATCATCATCATCATTCAACACAAATATCATCACATCTCAAAAATAGCGATACACAAAAGTCATGTCATGTCTCGAATAAGTGCAACTGCATGGTCATGGCACACACACAAGTTTCATCATCTCTATCTAAACCATGATGTAGAAGAGAAGAGCGATCAGCATGAGCAAGACCGCGACTATGTAGTACTTGAGGCACCGGTGGTTCCGGTCCCTCTCTTGCTTGAGCGTCCACCTCAAGTAAGCATTCTCCCCTTCGGCTCTGGTGTCGAACCCTCTGTGGCTAGCGCCCGAGCACCCGTTCACCTGAGCCCGAGCGTCTGGCCAGTGGCGGTACACTCCTGGAACCTTCCCAACGAATACAACATAGCACTCCTTCGCCATCTCTGATCTATGCACCTGCATCGTCAGTTGATAAATTCATCGATAATATGCAACTTAATGTACTTGAGAAACACGAAGAGACAGAGTTAGCAAAATACAAGCAATCTATATAGTAAACATAAATAACGAAGTTCCAACTACCCAAACTAATTAACTAGAGCGATCTACGCTAGTTCAGGACCACGGTTTAATTACATCACATAGCTTCGCCATGCATAAATTCAAAGTTTTGCGATAGCAAGACAGTAGTGACACATATATTGTCATCCACAATCACTCCTCCATGTCGGCGGTCCAATCTTCATAGTCAGGGAGGAAGCACCCGAGCTTCTTGAAAGGCTTCAGGTCCAGACGTTGAGCGATTAGCAGTGCTCGGACATCATCCCGCGTCATTGCTGGCCCATGGTAGAACAACCCTGTTGGTTCGAGGACCTGCTTCATGATCACTTGGGCAAGTTCACACTGTACGTGATAAAATTCAGCTCGGATTCGATGATCCGGTGTCCTTCCTATATTTGTGGCCCAGCTGACAATCTCGGCAACGTTGGAAGTAGGTGACATGCGAAGGCGTTGATTATCCCTTCTGTACTCGAGCAGGTGATGCATGAGGTAGAATCCATCAGCCTTACTGTCGTGCGGTTGCTGGATGCAGCAGAAGTCGGTCTTATGGCCGAAAGCCAGCCCGTTCTTCCTGTACTTTTTCACCTTGATATATCCACCAGACATGCTGAAGGTTAACAGTGCACTATCGAGAACACTCTTTATGTGTGTGTAATCCTTTTTCTTGATGTTCTTCGATGAGTCCAAGTACAAAGCATGGGAGTATTGTGGGTACAGAACAATGAGGACGGCGCCCCCCCCCCCCGCTGCGCAAATTAAGTACACCACAAATTAGCCTCCATGCTTGCAAAGGAATGATTAACACTTACAAAAGGATATGCGCGGATGACTTACGTGGGATGATAAGGCAGGAGAATCGCTTCCTTGTCCTTATTAGCGATCATGAAGTCGCCTAGGTACTTGCTCGCATAGTCACGGTGCTCTTTGCAGACTGCCAAGAAGCTCTCGTGCATATGGTATGGGTCCGCGACGCGGATATATTTTATGTTCTCGATCCTGATGAAGTAGTTGAGATACAGCGCATACATGCGGATGAACTGGAAATCCAGCTTGGTCACGTGGAACATGTCGTCGATGTAGTCAAATCGCAGGATGAACTTATCCGTGGGCCATCCCTGGACGTACAACTTCCCACCCGGCACCTGAGCCGCGTAAAGCGGGTATCCTAGTTTTTCCGAGATGAGAAGTCTTTTCTCTTTGGCCAGCACATCTTCATGGAGTCTCCTTAGATCATTGTTCTGTATGGCCGCTAGCGCTTTCACAGGTAGGATCGGGTCGCCGGCGACATGGAAACGCTTCACACCTTCGACAGGTATTATGTCTACCACCACGGGCTTCAGAGGCGCCGGCTGGCTACTTGAAGCAGCTCTGGCGCCTTTAGGGCCTTTCTTGTCCGGTCTCCTCCTTTGCTTCTTGGCGGGTGGCGGTAGTGAGCCCACCATACCTTCCCTAACCACCACCCCGAGTGTCGTCGGGCTCATCAGTGGACGGCCCTCGGGTTGCTGGGTAGAGGCGGCATCTGGAGGCGTCTCCTGCGAGGATCCCTTGAAGAGAGACTTTTTGCATTCCGCTTTAGGACGTTCTGGCTCCGGCAAATCAGGCAGCATCAAGTCATCATCTCCACGCTCATAACCTGAGTCTTCGTCGTCCTGAGCCATCAATCCTCCATCATCATAGGCGGTGTTGAAATACTTGTCTGGGTCATCATCATCCTCCTCCATGTCATCATCAGCATTTGCTTCTTCGACAACGGGGGCGACGTCATCTGGCAGTAATTGAGGCTCTCCCTCGCGTAGTCCGCTATCACCCGCCACGACAGGTGCAGGTAATTTGGTAGGTGGGGTGGTGTTCATACCTTCTTGAGAAGCTGTCGTTGGTGTGATACTGGGTGCCTCGACACGAAGAAGAGTCTTCGGCCAAGGCAAGAACTAGCTCTTGCATGCGCCAATCCGTTGAGGGGTCTCCTCGTCATCGACTAGTACCGGAGGAGGCAAATCCTCGAAGCCCGCTAAGACACTGGCCATGTTAACCTTGAAGACGCCATCGGCCATCTCTCGGTTGTGGAACATGCGGTCTTTCGGCTTCACGATCGTTGCCTTTCCCATGGCCACCTTCTGGCCCTTGATGTCGTACAGTAGGGTGCACGGGGTATCGTTGGCCTACGAAGACATGTCTGCGACGTCAAACATCCGAAAGGCAACTGAAACGGAAGACTATATAGACATGCTGGTGAAAAGGGTATGACGCGTAATTACCGTGAGGGCGTCGAGCTCAGCCATAGACGAAGGCCCGACGAGCATGCCAGAGACGGAGGTCGGGCTGCTATGAACAGGAGCAGGACCTTTTGCGGTTGCTTCAGCAGGTGCTGGTGGTGTGATGTTCACCGAATTTCTCCCGACGTAGCTGGGAAGGGGAAAGTCCTCTGCCCCTTTCTCTGGATTGTTCTTATGCCAATCGATAATTGCCGGAATCAAGTTGGTAATAATTGCAGATTGGAAGTTAGCCGTGACGCCAGCCACCGCTTCATTGACCGCTGCATGGACTTCCCCGCGCAACTCTTCTTTGGTCTCAGCTTTGGTCTTATTGACCGCAATCGCGACCTTCTCGTCGATGGTCTGCTGGTTGAGCGCCCGTCTCTTCCTGCTTTCCTCTGGCTCCACGCTGTAGCACGTCTTCCACGAGGCGCCATCTCCGACGGCGTGCACACGTCCACCGGACGGCGGTTTGGCCTCCGGGACCTTTTTCAGTATGTTCAGGGCCCGGTTGAATGGGGTGTCCCACTTGGGCCTCGCCGACGACTGTGACGACTCGTCGCTTTCGGCTGCCTTTTGGTGCTGCTCTTTCTGCAAAAGGAGCGTGGATGGTTTACTAATAATGTGACAAAACTTGTAGTCGAATTGATTGGAAGCTAATATGATAATGTGGTAATATAACCATTACCAGAAGTCTCATGAACTCCCTCGTGTTCTGGTCCATGTAAAAGATCTTCTTGACAGGGTCCCACTTGTACCGGGCCCTGATCCAGTCATGCTCCTGCGGGTCGGTGAACTCCGCCAAGGGGTCTGGGATTCCGTGACTTTCACGTTCGGCGTCCTCCTTGGCCCATACGTGCCTCTTCCCCTCGTAACCACGGCTTCCGAGGCGGTGGGGAGGCGTGTTCCTGGCCTGGAGCGCCTTCATTTTCTCGGACTTTTCCTTGGTTTCATCTTTAGCACAAGTCTCCTTGAATTTTTCAAAGTCCTCTTCCGTAAGTGTCGGATTCTCAGCATGAATCTTGGACCACGGTTCATTCTTCTTAATCGCTTTTTTCACCCGAACTTTCCAGGCGGACAAGTCGTTGGTGAACGACACCATCGCCTTGTTGTTTGTCTTTTTCATGGCGTCGTCGTCCCACGGTTCTTTGCTTTCTGTGCGGCCGGGGAACAGGAACCTGTTGTGCAACTTCTTTAGGAGCATGTGCTCCATATGTGGTATCTTCTTCAATTTCTCGTCGTTGATGTTGGCGGTTTCCCTGAGGATGCATCCTAGTTGATTGCCCCATTTCTTGCGCGCTTCCTCCGGCGCCGTTGGCTCTAATTTTTTGGGGTGCATCTCCATGACCACAATTTGTCCGATGCCGAGCTCGTTTGGTTTTCATGTCCTCTTCTGCTTCGGTGCTTTACCGGCTACGACAGCATCGTTGCCGGTCTCGGGGGTGGTGTCGGTGCCGGTGCCAATGCTGGTGCCGGTGTCGGTGTCGGGGTTGGTGCCACTGCCGCCACCATGAACCCCCATCTGGTGTTCGTCTAGGTAATCGAAATAATTATTTGCTGCCTCGATGGGGTCTTCTTCGTCGAGGCGAGCAGAACCCCCGGCTTCGTCCAGGCGAGCAAAACCCCCGGCTTCGTCGTGGCTAGACATGTTTTCTATTCTACAATTGTAAATAAAAGATATAATGAAGAGAAAAAAGGGGCCTATATTTGGTCAGAATGTTGATTCATTCCCCCCGGCAAATCACGGGCACTCCATATGTCCTAGTTTCTAGCACAAGTCATGCCGAAAATCACGGAAATTTTCGGCATGACCTTTGCTAAAAAGTGGACATATGGAGCGCCTGAAATTTGCCGGAACGGAAATGAATCAACATTCCGGCAAAACATAGGCCACTCGGATATTCTTCGACATTCAACCAACAATATAAAATCATATAACATCAATGACATATATCATATAACATCAATGACATATGAGCATCGCAGGAGCACATAGTGAAATGACATATGAGCATCACAGGAGCACATTGCAAAATCATAGTCCTAATTTTACTAACAGTAGCTAGGGTTCACCTGTCCTAATTTTACTAAAAGTAGTTAGCTAGGGTTCATCAGAGAGAGAGAGAGAGGAGGGCAGGGGAGAGGAGAGGGAGAGGCTTACGGGCTCGGGCGGTCGTCGGCGAGGGCGGCGGCGGCGGTGAGGTCGAGGGCAGGCAGGGGATCAGGACGGCGTCGAGGTCGAGGGTGGGCAGGGGAGAGGGCGGCGGCGGCGAGGTCAAGGGCGGCGGTGGCGGTGAGGTCGAGGGCGGGTAGGGGCTCGGGCCGGCGTCGAGGCCGAGGGCGGTCAGGGGCTCGGGCCAGCCGGCGTCGAGGGGCGACGACGGCGGGCAGGGGCGATGGTGGCACGCGACAGCAGAGAGGAGGGAGAGAGGTGGGAGAGTGGGCGGGGGGAAATTTTGGGACTTGGCAAAATTTGAGCCCGCGCGGTGGCGGTTAGCTCAACATATTAGTAGCGCTGGTTAGTATCCAGTTATAGCTATAGCGCTGGTTAGGATCCAACGCTACTGCTAACTGTTTCAGTTTTTAGTTTTTTTAATTCTAAATTACACATAGTAGTAGCAATGTATTAGGATACAGCGCTATAGCTATATTAGCTATAGCGCTGGTTAGGATCCATCGCTACTGCTAACTGTTTCAGTTTTTAGTTTTCTTTTTATTATTTTCCTTTTGTTTTCTGTTTTCTTTTCTTTTATGTTTACTTTTCTTTTTCTTTTTATTATTTTCCTTTTCTTTTCTGTTTACTTTTCTTTTTCTTTTGTATTGCTTTCTCCCTTTTGTATTTGTTTTTTTTGTTTTTCTCCCGACGACGGCATCTCCCTCCCACACTGCGCGAATATCACCGGAACCATGCATGTGGTGGTAACATATCAGTTGACCGATAACGGTTACTTAAGTGCGTACACAAAATAGATACATATATATAAATGATGGTTTCTCAGCTGCCTCGACGACGTTTCACATTGAGCTTCTTCCCTTTCTTGTTCGTTGCCGAATAATTGAGCCCCTCCTTGTGACTTTTCCGGAACCATGGAGTAAGATCTTTCTTACGTAATGTAGTATTGATTCTTCTTTTCACGTATGCTTCATCGTCATTGTCATCTTCCCTCATCGGGTTGCCGTATTGGTCGTAGTCTTCCTCGTTGGCGACTCCATCCATTCCGACGATGCTCCTTTTGCCTCTCCTCACGACAACATGGCTGAGATTGGTCGGGTCGGTTATGAAGAAGCATTGTGTCACGTGCTTAGCGTGTACCCATGGCTCAGTTTTGGCGATGACGTTAACGTTCACGGTTGCGCTCTTCGCGTCGGGTATAGACATGGTAGTGAAATACTTGTTTTCTCTTATGACGTCCTTAGCCCATCTGACACGGAACATCGTCGCACTGTGCATTCTAGCATAGTCAAGCTCCCAGATCTCTTCGACCCTTCCGTAGAATCTTTCAGTTGTGCCGGCATCGTCGGTCACGCATTCAATCATCACCCCGGAGTTCTGGTAATCACTATCCATGTCTTTGGCCTCCGTGTAGAACGTGTACCCGTTGATATCGTATGACTGATAGGTTGCGAGTTTGGGCGCTGCGCCATGTGCTAAGGCGTGTATGAGCAATCCGTCAGAACTGCCCTCTTCCGGGGGATTTTCAAGAACTTGCTTTTTGAACCAACGCAAGAAAGTGGCGTTGTGCTCTATAGTAACTTCGTCGTCCGTCTTGAGCATCCCCTTATCACGGTACTTATTTGCGATGGTTTCTTTGTGCTGTGCCACATAATCATCTACCACATCTAGGTGTTGTAGCACTACTAAGTTAGCCCTGTCAAAGTCGTTCCGTCGATTCGAGTAGTCCACGTGCAATTCCCTCCGGCCGTTGTTGTGACCTTCTCCTCCGAGCCTCCCATCATGCTTCTTGACAGGAAAACCAACAACAGGGTCTCCGACGCCTATATAATTCTCGCAAAAGGAGATGCACTCATGCGTCAGATACCCCTGGACGATGCTCCCATCGGGACGGGACATGTTACGAACGAATCCTTTGATGACCCCATTCATCCTCTCGAACGGCATCATGCTGTGAAGGAATGTCGGCCCGAGGTTGATGATGTCGTCCACGATGTGGACACACAGATGCACCATGACGTCAAAGAACGCGGGCAGGAAGTACATCTCAAGCTCACATAGTGTGACAACGATCTCTTCCTGTAGCCTTCGTTTGATGTTGGTTGCCCGTGTTTGTTCCAAACTGGAGTATGGAGATGGCGAAAATGACTGTCTTGGCGTTGGCCAGGAGAATCCAAGCAACCTAGTTACACGCGTTATTATATTGATGAATCAGATAGATCAATCAGTTTTATCCCCGAGTAACCACGCTTATATGTGTGTCTGAATTAGCCTTTAGTTTCAGGAGGGAGGCCCGATCCAGTGCTTCACTTTCCTCAGTCCTGTCACTTCCCCGAATTTACTATTCCCTCCCATCATCAGTCCAAAGAAAAAGTTTTTTTTGGGGGGGGGGGGGGGGGGGGGGGGGGGGGCAGCGCTTCCATCACACACATGTCATTTCGCAGTCCAACGGCATGTGTTCGTCCAGCATGCAAACTCCTCATCTAGGAGACCAGGCGGAGTGGCGCGCACACATACAGGATGAGCAAGGAAGAAAACGATTCAGTTAACATGCCCCATTGCTCACACGATCGACTTGACTCAACTTTTTCACCGAGTCATTCGTTATTTTCTTCGGTTCCAAGTAATAATCTACAGTATCTCTTTTTTCCCGTGATTATATTTTAGAAAGGGAGTAAGCACGGAGCCCAGTCAACCAGCGCCCGCAGATACTCCACAAGATCATGGAACTCACGCACTCTGCTAGACATTCAATGCCTGTACCATACGGCGGGCACACCTGTGGTCGACAGAGGGCGCGTGCTCTCCCCTGCCAGCCGGTTTCAAAGTGCAATGGAGAGAACCCTACGAAAGCTGTGACATCGTCTTGTCAATTCATCTGGCGTAACAGCACCACCCCTGTTTAAAACAATTAACCTATAGCTGCCATGCCATGACTGAGTTGAATAGATTGAGAAAAAATGAACTCGTATGAACCTGGTTGCCATGTCACACATAAATAAATGGAGAAGAATCATTTGAATGGCTAAATGTTGACACAAGTAAGCATGTTACCACAGATTCTTAAAAAACAGCAGTTTGGTACTGGAAACAACAACGTAGCCAATGTAGTTTGCACACAAAATAGACAAGTGCGTTTAAGGAATATTAATTCGTACCCCCCGCCGGCGGGGGGGCAGCAGCCTGATCACATGCACAGATAGCAAAACAACCATTTTTCTGTTTCTGCGGCAGCAACTACAATTTTTGCTGGTGGGCACAGTACATGGATTAAGGAAACCATGCAGTATACACTAGCACAGGCAAAGTAAACCAGCTAAAACATCGCAATCAGTTCAGGCAAGTTGTTCCACTACAACAAAGACAAAGTTTGCAGCATTTGGGATTAATCTGTTAATGATTTTTCTGAGTTTGACAAGCTAGAAATTCCAGCCAGTCTGCGTTTTTTAGCCTAATGAAGCATGTTATAGGGCAAACAACATGATGTCGCTAGGCATGGGCACCACTCACACTTCTCTCCAGCTCCACGACCCAATTTCTTAGTCGAACGACCAAGCCAAAACCTTGTCGAACCATTGATTTACAGTATACCAAGAATGAGTTGTTATGGCCGGGAATAAGTCATTAACAATAGTTTGCCAGACGAATAAGGTCCATCTCCGTTCTCGACATATGCTCTCATCGACAATTCCACCCTGTTAAGATTTGCCTCTTACTCTGCATAAATTTTAGGATGAAAATATCTTCATCGTTGTCAAAGATTAACTAGTCTTCAACGCATCAAAGCACACAGACTGGGCTTTTTCATACACACTTCCATAGATTAAGCACAACATATGAAATCATTTTCAATTTCCTTCAACTACTCGCAGAATGAGAACAGGTTGGCATGCAAGACATGAATGAAATGATCACCCTAATGCCTCATAAATTTACCTATTCATATTCATCAGGGCTGTATGATCTAGAAAAACAATTTACAAAGTCCTAAACCCTAAAACTTGACCATGAATGATCTATATTTATCATCGGGCCATTGAGAATCTGATTACAGGTTCGCTGTGATATTGTAATGGTAAATAAATACATCACATATCAAGAGATAGTAAGAACATTTCGCATACGGAAATCTCCTTGGCAGCAAAAAAGATAAGTACATCAGGTAATAAAAACACTAACAAAAAAATGAATAATTAGGTTCTGAGCTTGAGATTCAATCCTGTGACATACATTTATGCATGGACATGGCTTTCAGATAAACAACAGAAATATTGCACACTGAGCTTCCAGACTCAGCCTTAGAATTAAGCCTTTGCACATAAACAACCTAACTGTCTGTTTTCAGAAAACACTTCCCTATCTAGTGTGGCACACAACAAATCCGCTTACTTAATTTAGATTACATCCGGTACCAACAAAAGAAGACAACATATCAGAATTCATGCAATGATACTACCGCTATGATATTCTCCATGTCATACCACACTGACCTTATCAGATGCGTATCTATAGAGTATTGATGTATACCACACTGACAACATATCGTATCTATATGATGGCAGATTTCAGTCCAAAACTATTGATGTATTTCACAATTTAGCAGGAAGAAACTTTCAGCAGCTCGTGCAAAAACCAAGATTCCTGTTTGGTAAACAGAAATACATGGCAAGACACAAGCGGTTGATCTGAATTTTTTTTCTTGACCATCCATTGGTAGCTTTAGAGCACACATCAAATCAGCAGACTTCGCGACGCCGAGCTCGGCAACATGGCACATGTGTCCAAAGCACAGGACAACCAAAAATGCAATCAGTTATGCCAATAGCATTTAAAAAGAAACAAAACCGTGGCTGCACTAACCGATTTAACGACCATCAAATGCAATGCAAATACACATGCACCATTAGCTTCCATACATATCCTGACATTCAGATCTCGCACATCTAATTTACAAAATGATTTCTGGCTCATAAAACACGGAAAACTACCAAATTTGAACTTCTATGCTGACAGATTTCAGCATCTGGCAAGAACAGTCCACGCTATGTTCAGATAATCAGATCTTTTGGACAAAAAATTGAATGAATAGACAAACAAACATGTACCTACAACAGAAAATGATTGGCAGCCATGCGAACTCAAATCCATGGAATGGGATGCAGATCTACACGCTCGTACTCCATGAAAGAAAAACACGTACCTGTAGCGCTCAATACCAAAAGGAAGGCATCTTGCCAGAGAAGAGCCGTGCCGCCGTCACCCTTGGGGAGAGAAACAGAGAGGTAGATGCACAGCCGGGTGTGTGGCGACGACTTGTCCCATGGTTATGGGTAGGGCTAGGAAAGCGTAAACAGGATGCCTTCAAATTCCCCCGTTTCCGTCCAACAGGAAATCACCGGACTTGGGCACTGCTGCATCGGCGGCGCATCAAATCTGGCCATCCGCGATGCTCATTGAAGCCCGCGACTCCACCAAAGGCACCACAGCGATGGGTTGCGTCGAATCAACCAGCAGCCTAGAGAAAGAGGATTGGTCAGAGAAACGGAATGGAACTCGACAAAACAGATGCAGAGCTACACACGCCCGAACAGGAAAACCTACCCGTAGCGCTTGACGCTACCGGGAGACATGGCGCCGGAGAGGAGATGTGCAGCCGCCGAGCTTTTTCTTTGAGCCGGAGAGGAGATTTGCAGCCGCCGAGCTTGGGATAGGGGAAAGAGAAAGGAACCACTCCACGCCGATGGACCACCAAAGATGCTGTACAAATCAACCCATCTAAGTCGAGAAGTACCCAAATCCGCGACGGGGACTAAGAATCCCATGACCTAAGAAGAAAGGAGGGGCATGAATATACATACCCATTGCTGTCGAGACCATTGGTAGACATCTCACCGGATAGCACCGGGGCCGCCATGCGCGTAGGGAAGAGAAAAGGGGATCGAGAGGAAGAGTTGTTCCGTGGCTATGGCTTTTTCCACGAGGGTTAGAATGTCGCCAGGGGGTAAGGGGACAGCATCAGATTCTCTCTCGTGTGCTGATTCGAACGAACTCCATGGGCGAGGGGATTTGGTCCAGGCCACAGCGGCGGCATAAGCAGACGAACAGAAGAACGATGATGTGCCAAACATATACGCCTATGCTGGGGATAGGTGGTATCCGGACCGTATTTGCGGGAGTAGGCCTGCCACAGGCCTGCCAGCCGTCTAACGGTTTCCAGATCCCAAAGCTCATATAGACGACTGAGATAACGGCCCGCCTGTAGCGCGGCCACCAAAAGCCCGCACTCCAATTTTAACCCCCTATTTTCACATAGAAGGTAAGAATATATAGTAGAGTATATCTCAGCAGTTCAATTCATTAATTTGTTGTCTGATTTACCCTTACCTTCTTACTACTTCACACGTAAAAAGAGAGGGTAAAAGGAAACTTGCTAAAATTTGTTTACTCAAAAGCGCTCTTATATATGAAACGGAGGGAGTAGTTGATTATAGGTTAACCTGATTCCTACACGCTGCTTCTAGCAAACGCCTACATGCTACTTCTAGCAAACGAAGCTCTGCTCGGTAGTAAACTCTAGTGGTTTCCCGTGCTGCTGGGTAACGAAGCTCTGCTCGGTAGTAAACTCTAGTGGTTTCCTGTGCTGCTGTGTTGCCGCTGGATGCGCCTACCGGCAAGGGGACCCCGTGGCGGTCTCGTCAGAAAGCAGGATCACTCGTGGTCCATGATTTCTTTCCCTTTTTGCGAGGAAATGGTCCATGCTTTCGATCCATTCTAGCAGATCGGTCCAAAAAATAACCACCATTGAAAAAACGATCCGATTAGGTCCCACAAAAGCGTTCGACCTGAATTATTTTCCCAAATGATAATGCCCACACGTGTGGCAGGTTTGCACTTCGCCCACACGTGTGTTGATTTTGTTTTCCACGAATCCTAAAGAAATCTATAGGAATGTCAGTGCCATGTAAGCATCATTGTGTGTGTGGGCGTTGAAGAATTCGCCCACACGACCCGCAGCACGCGGTAGACAGTTGCGCCGTGTGAGCGAACCAGTTTCTGCCCACACAATCACCACCTAGTCCACGCGTGTGTGGGTGAACTGCTCTTCGTCCACACGACACTCGTACGTTGCTAGATGGCAACTGCAGTTGCGCGTACGTGGCAACTAGGTAAACTCACATGGCAATTATGATTTGTTGCTAGATGGCAACTGCAGTTGCGCGTACGTGGCAACCAGGTAAACACACGTAACTATGATTAACCATACATGACAACTATGGTTGGACCACACGTGGCAACTAGTTAAACACACATGGCAACTATCCCCGGATAACTAAAGTGTCATCCCGTGGGTAACTATAGTTAACCAAAACAAAGAGAGTTGCCATGCTTTTACAACCACATTTGCCATCCCGGGTTACTAAAATTGCCATCTCCGGAGGTAACTAAAGTGTCATCCCGCGGGTAACTAACGTAGCTGCGCCATGTATGTGGGCAGATTTGCTTCGTGCCACACGCGGGGGTGGGGATGAGTAGTTTGGGCGTGTGACACGAAGTAGCTGCGCCCACACGTGTGGGCAGTTCTAATGTTCGTCTACACACGATCCGTGTGGGCTACCTTCTGCGTACGTCACACACGATGTGTGGGCGGATGTCTAATACGTCACACATGTGGTGAATATCGGGACCCATTATTTTTGGGTAGCGGTATATTCGACCATGAAAGCCACATATGTGCAGTTTTCGGCGCCTCATTTTCAGTTCCCCTGCCCGTAGAAAATTTTGACGGGGTGAAAGTTTCAACGCCACCGCGGCAGCATCTTGCCGTCGATTCTTGCTACCCCTGTCCACCCCATGTCGTCGAGTAGTTCCGCCTTGGGAGATCACGGGTGTCCATTCCTTCCTATGGGCGCGTGGTTGTCGCCGCTGCCAGGGCTCCACCGCCGAGCTATGCGTGGAGCCTTGGGGCGGTAAGGAGAGGTTGCTCCGAGCGCGATTGAGCTGCGGGTTCATGCTCACAACCATCGGTGCCATGGGTTTGTGAAGGGATCGGTAGAAGAGACGTCTAGAGGGGGGGTGAATAGACTACTTGCAAGAATTAAAACCTAACCTTTCCCAAGTTAATTGGTGGGCAGTTTTAGCAATTATAACAAGTCTAATGCACCCTACACATGCTAGTCAACAAGTATGGCAGCGGAAAGTAAGACAAGCACATGTAAGAGAGAGTAGAGATAGGAAGATCAAACGCAATTTGGAGACACAAGGATTTTTCCCGTGGTTCCGATAGGTGGCACTATCGTACATCCACGTTTATGGAGTCTTCAACCCACGGAGGGTAACGGTCGCGAGAGTCCACGGAGGGCTCCACCCATAAGGGTCCATGTCAGGGAAATATCTTTCGGTGAGACCCGCCCGTTTAGGGCCGGGTTCTGGGGATCTTTATTGAAGATAGGTTAGTTGGGCCGGAGCGTTCTCAAGAGGCCCAGAAGAAGAGCCGCCCAAGGAAGGGCTGGCCCAAGACCCGCCGTGAGAGGCGGTATGTGCAAACCGCCTCGAGGTATAACTTAGGAAACAAGTAAAGGAGAGTTGGGCTCGGATTGCTATCCCGACCCGGACTCTTATGTAAGCCCCGGACCTCCGCCTATATATAAAGGGGGAGCCCTGGGGCTAGAGAGATCACGTTGAAACCATTCGAGAGCTAGGGCTAGACAAGTTCCAAAACCCTTGTAATCGAGATCTTCAATACATCTAGCAGGAGTAGGCTTTTACCTCCACGAGAGGGGCCGAACCTGGGTAAACCTTGCCTCCCGTGTTCCTCGTTTAACCCCTTCGGTCTACTACTTACGCGATGGCTTCGAGATCAAGTCCTATGAGGACATCTGCCGTGAAAATACCACGACAGTTGGCGCCCACCGTGGGGCTATCGCATGGTGGTGTTGAGTATTCGAAGGGTCCTCCCCAAGGACTCGAGGGATACGTGATTGGCCGGATAACCAAGAGTCGCCGCGGCAATCTGCTCATCGACGACTCAGGCTGGGGCCCCGAGGCCGACTCTCTTGAGTACGGGTACCGGGTCCCCTTTGGCGGAATTCATGTCTTCATCGGGAAGGCCGGCGGCTCTAAGCCGGCCACCTCCACGGAGGTCGTTGAAACGGCCCGCCGCGCGCAACCCGCCGTGGCGAGAGACGCCCCTTGGCTTCCGGCTCCTGTGCAGGCCGGCGGATCTGGATCTGGGCCGGATATCTTCACCGACACCTTCAAGCCGGTCCAGGACACGCTGCCCGCCAGGCGAGAGCACGTCTTCGTTGGCTTCACTCAAGGGGTGGAGTATTCTGGATCGTCGGCCCCCACAGAGGGCTCGGCGACTTACGTTGATGGTGGCTATTCCTCTGGCGGAGAGTCGCTTTATTCTCTTCACCAAGAGGATCTTGGGGGCTTTCAGCAGAACTCGCCGGCGCAGGATTCTTTAGGCCCGCCCGCTCGCCCTGTTGTCTACATGGCGGGGGCGGCTGATATACCAGACCCGGCAGCGGATGCTGGAATCTCCAATGCGGTGTCAAGAGTTTCGCCAGCACAGACCCTGGTGGGATTGACGGCTACGTTGACTACACTGCTGGGCACACAGGTCAGTGCGGAAAATCAGGCAGAGCTCAATGCAGAGATCGTCAGGATTAAGGATCAGATGGTACAGGCTCAAGCTGGCATTGATGCGGAGAACGTCCGTCTGGCGACTCGTGAACGAGAGTTACGGGAAGAATCGGCGCGTCTGCAACAGGAGAATTATCATCTGGAGCAGCGCCGGGTGGAGTCTGACGCGGTTCATCACAGACGACACCGGAGCCGGCTTACGGCCCAGGTTGAAGGTCAGGCTCTGCAGTTCAGCACCCCGCCAGGGGAACGCCTTCGAGGTCCAGCAACAGGAACTCCCCAGAGGTCGCCAGACCTGGGAACCCGACGCTCGGCGGGTCATGGGGAGCGGCCAGAGGTACCGATGCTTACGGCACAGGGGCACTTTACGAACCCTGTGGACAACCTCTACGCGGCTACCACGGCGCTGGCACGTCTGCCCATCAATGGAGACACGCCCCTTGAGATCGAGGTTCGCAATGCAATTGCAAAACTGAAAACCGCCGTGGTCCAGCAAGCGAATTATTCGTACAGCCGCGAGCGACTGCATTCTACACCCGCTCCTAACAGAAGGCGCACTAGAAGCCGCCACGCTGAAAGCCCTGCAGTGTCTAGCACCCGCCATCATCGGGGTGCGCCTGGGGGCTTGCCGTATTCACCAAATCCCATGATCCCAGGGCACGGAGTACATGAGACTCACGCAGCACATACGGCGGCTCACGCGGCGGATCAGGAGGCGGCTCATGCGGCGGCTCTCGCGGCTCAGGAGGCGGCTCTCGCGCCAGTCGTGACTACAACAGTCACCCCAACAGGAAGATCCATTGCAGTGCCTTGCTTGAGCCCGGCTCTCCGCAGCGCACCCCTGCCTAGGGATTTCAAGGGCCCGCGGAAGGTGTCCAGTTATACACCAGACCAGGACCCGGCTCAGTGGATAGAAAGTTATGAGCTTGCCATGGATATGCAGGGGGTCAGCGATGAGGCTTGTGCAAGATATTTCACCATGATGTTGGAAGGAGCAGCGTGTACGTGGCTGAAGAATTTACCCCCGAATTCCATCAATACATGGGGCGAGTTAAGGGAACGTTTTATCAAAAACTTCCAAGGTACCTGCAAGCGTCCGAAGACTATCATTGATCTTCAGCATTGTGTTCAGCGGCAGGGAGAGTCGGCTCACCATTGGGTCAGCCAAGTTGCAGAGATCATTCATTCTTCAGATAATATCTCCGCCCCTCAGGCAGTTTTGGTGCTGGAGAAGGCTTGCCACTATGAGCCTCTCACGCAGAAGTTAGGGCGGCTCAAACGGAGTGTCAAAGATATGGGGGAGCTCATGAATGCTCTCACCAAGTATGCTGAGTCTGATCCTACGAAGGACCCAGGAGTTGATGAGCCAGAGGTTCCTGATCCGAAAGGTAAAAAGCCTGTTGGTGGCAAGAGTCAGCAGCAGAACAATGATAAGAAGCGTAAGGGTCTAGAAGCCGGATCTGAGCTGGTGGCTAATACCAATGCAGGGGCTAAGTTTCAGAAGGGTGGTTCTGGTAACAGACCTTTTAAGACACAAAACTTCGATGAGTTCCTCAAGGGGCCATGTCCAAAACACGGTACCAAAGAGAGACCAGCAAGGCATACTTGGGAACAGTGTCACATTATGGATGCTTTCGCTCAGCATCGTTTTCCATCCAACATGATGAGTAAGTTTTATTACATTATTACTTGTGCTTTATCATACATATATTGTGAAAGTGCAGAAACAAAAAACCCACTTCGGATGAGCTTCCTGGTAATCCAGAAGCCTTCACCATCATGGGACAGTTAACCCTATGGGCCGAACTTACTGGTAAGCCAGAAGTCACCACCATATCGGGTCAAAGTCCTAATAAGCGGGCTGTGTTACTGGTAATCCAGAACCTTCATCCATGTACAGGCACCTAATAAACGGGCTGTGTTCCTGGTAATCCAGAACCTTCATCCGTGTACAGGCATAAACGACTCATGTGGGTTGAGCCTCCTGGTAATCCAGAGGCCATCACCATCTTGGGACCTTCAGCCCTTATGAAGCTAAACTTACTGGTAAACCAGAAGTCGCCACCATATCGGGTCAAAGTCCTAATAAGCGGGCTGTGTTACTGGTAATCCAGAACCTTCATCCGTGTACAGGCACCTAATAAACGGGCTGTGTTCCTGGTAATCCAGAGCCTTCATCCGTGTACAGGCATAAAAGACTCATGTGGGTTGAGCCTCCTGGTAATCCAGAGGCCTTCACCATCTTGGGACCTTCAGCCCTTATGAAGCTAAACTTACTGGTAAACCAGAAGTCGCCATATTGGGAAAAAGACCTAACAAACGGGCTGTGTTACTGGTAATCCAGAACCTTCATCCGTGTATGGGCACAAACGATTTAGATGGGATGCTGCCTGCTGGTAATCCAGAAGGCTTTACCATCTTGAAATAATCAACCTTATGGGCCGAACTAACTGGCAAGCCAGAAGTCGCCACCACACAGGAAAAGAAGTAACTGATCTGGTTGGGGGTGATCCAAGAGTCGCCACCATACTGGGGACTTTGCAATCTTTAGAAATTCGCTAAAGCTTTTATTTAAGATATACTGCTTTAAAGAGTTTTATGACCTCTCTTATGAGCTCTTTTTAATGTTCGTATTTGGCCAAGAGCCGCCAGTTGTATTATATTGGCTACACCGTAAGCATCTGCAAGTTTACTGGTTATAAGCCGCCATGACTGCTTTAGTTATTGGTTTAATACTTGTTAAGAATAAATTATACAGCTTATCAAGCTTTATGACTGTCTTGATGTTTGGCCAAGAGCCGCCAGCGTCAAAGGATTCAATTTCTTCCAGAAGCAGCCAGAATAACTTTTCATAAGGAAGCTTCGGGCAAAAGAAGCAGACTTGCTTCCCAAGGAAGCCAGTATGAATTTAAACAGAATTTTTTATAAGTCTATTACAAAAGGCCACTAGAGGGCATTTCAGAATCATTGTTCAAGACATATATTAGAAGCAGTTAAACAACTGGCGACTTTCAAGGTTCCGGTTTTACTCCCGGGTCTTGCTGCCTCCGGCTTGGGCTGCGTCTGTTGAAGGATCTGTCTTGGCTTGATCGGCAGCCCAGTCAACAGTGGCAAAGGCATCAAAAATTTCTCCATCATTAATAAGATCTGAAGAATCAATGTCTGGAGCAAACTCGTCCTTACGGCCTTCAGGAGTAAGATCGAGAGACGGAAGAGGACCGGGCTTTACTCGTTTTCCGTCTTCGCTGTAGGCTGACTGAAACCTTGTAAGCTTCATCTCTTGGACCAACTGGCTTGCAGGGACAAAGGTCTCCTTCTTCAAAGCGTTATAGGTAAGCTGATCAAGAGCTTGCCCCTTATAAGTTTCGGGAAAGCCATCAACTAAAGTTGAAAGTTCTAAATCCTCGTAATGAGCTTTAGCGCGGGCCATGGTGTGCATAGTGGCGATGCGGGCGCTGGACTCTTTCATGATCTGCAGCTGAGCAGGCAGAGTGGATAAAGTCTTCAGGACTTCCTTGATGGTGGATGGGTTTTCTTTTCCATAGAAGGCAGCTTGAATAGCCCGCCGACTCCCAGTGTATAACTGTACAAGGAAGTCATAAGCCGCCTTGAGCTGCAGTACGGGTTCTTTCGCCAGTTTATCACTTCTAGGACCTGCAAGGGAAAAGTGTCAGAGTTATCAAGATTATCAAAATAGGGATTATAAACAGGCGACTTACCAAAGATGGCGCTGCTCATTTGCTGGATGTGCAATTTTAATCCGCTGAGCTCATCGGAGGCAGTCTTCAGGCGGCCTTCAGCGTTTTTAGCACGTTGAACAAGGAGCTGCTTCTCCTTCTCATGCTCAGCGGTCAAAGCAGCCAGCTTGGTGGCCGCCTCAGACGCGGCTTCCTCCAATGTCTTCACCCTTTCTTCAGCGGCGACTCTCAGCTCTTGCTCAGTTTTCAGCTCTTTCTGACTGTCAGCCAGCTGGGTGTGAAGGGAAGTTATTTGAACCTGAAAGAAAGGAAAAGTTCAAGTTATTTATGCAGATGAAGTTCCATATAGATTACAAGTAATCCACATGGCACTTGGGGGCTAATGCAATCCCGAAGTTTTGCAAAGGAATATTACCGAATAGCTGGAAGCATTTAAGACTTGGACACATGTGGTTCTTTGCTCTGAGACCCGGCTGTTTCAAGAAGACAGCCGGTTCTTGGGGACTACAATTGGCTCTTTGTTCTATATAAGCATGTGGTTCTTTGCTCCATGTAAGACCCGGCTGTTTCAAGAAAACAGCCGGCTCTTGGGGACTGCATGTGTGTATTTACGTATTTTTCAAATATGTAAGCTTACAAACCTGCATACAACTATGAAATCAGTAATATGCAGGTTTGGGCGACTAATAAGGGCCATAAGTAAATTATGACTCACCTTTGGTTTGTTGGCCAAGGTCTTGGCAATCTCCTGACTCTCAAGTAGTCGAGTCTGAAGGGCTTCATGAAGATCATTTAAATCAGTGCTCTCCAAGGAGAGATTTAATTTATTCTTCTCTTTAGAAGACATGGCTTCAAAGGAAGACTTGCCCAAAGCCGCCGACGAGTCTGGGGCGGTGGCAGTGGCAGTAGCAACAATACCCTCCAAGTTCTTCGTCCTGGAAAGTTACAGATTAAAATTATTAGCAGAAAGTTGCAGATGAAAGACAGATTGGTTCAAGTTATATACTTGCCTCTGACTCATCTTTAGAGGATTCTAAGATGGACGGATCCACCTCTAAAGGATTGATGGTATTCTGCTTCTTCTTCTTAGCGACGGCTTTTTTCCCCGTCTTCTTCTGGCCCTTCGTAGCTATTTCTTTCAACATCGGCCTCGCTTGCCAGAAGGAGCTATCCGCCTGTGGTTTATTAGAGAAAAGGTTTTCATGATATGAAAGTTTAAGCAGAAAAATGAAAGATTGCTTGAAAGTTTCTTACTGCTGGTGGCGGGTTAGTACTGGTGAAAGGCGCCAATCCAAACTCGCCAGTGTATTTGTCTGGCAAGTTAACAATAATTCTCATCTGATTGATTACAGATGACAAGGAGATGTCTGTAGCGCTGATCCTTTGTGGATCCTGTAAGCCGGAGTATTCATGCATCAGTTTACTCCGGAGACTCAGTGGCTGGATTTTCCATGATAGCCAGCAACGGATTAAATCGGCACCTTCCAGGCCGTTGGCGGCCAAGGCAGATATCTTATCCATCCAAGGTTTCAGCTCTGCTTGTTCCGCGGGTGTAGGCCTGGGAGGGTATTTCTTTTTGTGATCCAAGCGCCCTGGCCTGAAACCCGGCAATGGGTGCTCTCCTTCAGGAACAGGCGCCTTACAGTATATCCAAGACTTGCCCCAGCCCTTGGGGTGGCTTAGCAGATCAGCTCCGGGGAAGGTGACTCCTCGTCATTTCTGGAAAGAGACGCCACCAAGCTCTTGATGACGGCCTTGGGCGGTTTCAGTTTGTTTGTTGACATAGAAGCATTCCCGAAACAATAGAACTGTAGGTTCTATCTGAAGATAAGCTTCACATATCACTGCAAACTGGCTCATGTTGACAATTGAATTGGGGGAAAGATCTTGTGGGTGCAACCCATAGAAGTTCAAAAGGTCCCTAAAGAACTTGGAGCCGGGAGGGGAAAATCCCCTCTCCACATAATCAAGGAATATAATAACTTCTCCTTCTTTAGGCGTTGGGGGACATTCGCCTCTTCCAAGTCGGGTGTTGGTAGCCCCTTTCAGTATGCCTGTCTGAATGGCATTTTTGAGAAAATCTTTGGTGATCTCAGAAGGAACCCAGTTGCATTCAATTGTTTTCTTTGTCATCCTAGTTAAGGGAGCAAGGAGTTGAGTTAGCGGCTTTCGGCACAAAGTAAGGGATGTTACAAGAAATGAAAGACGGCAGTTGGATTATGTTCCTAGGGCCTGAGACATATGGTTGGAGAAATCATTGAATATATACGGCGGCTTACATAAGTCGCCACAAGTGAGAGCTGCTTGGCGAGGTGAAATTTTTTACTAAGCCTTTGATAACAGTTTTCTACCGAGGAAGGTGAAATTTTGGATCAAGAAGCCTGTAAAAATAAGGAAAAGAGCAGTTCATGCTACTGTTCGTCCAGCCGCAGCAAGTCATCACTGATGGATTTTTCTTAGATCTATTCTAACGCAGATTTGATTCCTGGGATAAAGGGGAGTTCAACGGCGCCGTTTCTATGCCGAGGAAGCCTTAAGATGAGGCCGGCGGCGGCAGCCACGGAGAAGCCGAGGTGGATTTGAAGCTCTACAATGGCGGAACCCTAAGAGAGATGAAAAGGGACAGGGATTACCTAGATTGACGGCGGCGCAGCGCGGTTGCGCACGGGCGACGGCGGTGCGTCGGGGCTGCTTCTCCTTCCAGTAGCCGGCGAGCTCGAGAGGTGGCGCAAGGACGCGACGGTTCGGGCGGCAGGAGGAAGAAGACGAGGAAATGATAAAGTAATGACCCGAGGGGGTACTTATAAGAGGATGGGACGCTCAAGAGTCGGGGCGGAAATTATGGATCTACAGTACCCCGACGCCCCGATTTTCGTGCCTAATCGATTCAATTGAGACATGGATGATGTCATGGAAATATCCGTTTTAAAGATTCGGTGACGTCACAAGGTGAACAGGTTTAAAAGAAAAACAATTAAGAAATATTCAGAAGTGGCGGGTTCTGCGGAGACTCACCAAATGTCAAAGACAGTTTTGTATGAAGACAAGGTTGTCCAGAACCAGTTCAAGTCAACCTGAGGGCTAATGTCAGGGAAATATCTTTCGGTGAGACCCGCCCGTTTAGGGCCGGGTTCTGGGGATCTTTATTGAAGATAGGTTAGTTGGGCCGGAGCGTTCTCAAGAGGCCCAGAAGAAGAGCCGCCCAAGGAAGGGCCGGCCCAAGACCCGCCGTGAGAGGCGGTATGTGCAAACTGCCTCGAGGTATAACTTAGGAAACAAGTAAAGGAGAGTTGGGCTCGGATTGCTATCCCGACCCGGACTCTTATGTAAGCCCCGGACCTCTGCCTATATATAAAGGGGGAGCCCTGGGGCTAGAGAGATCACGTTGAAACCTTTCGAGAGCTAGGGCTAGACAAGTTCCAAAACCCTTGTAATCGAGATCTTCAATACATCTAGTAGGAGTAGGCTTTTACCTCCACGAGAGGGGCCGAACCTGGGTAAACCTTGCCTCCCGTGTTCCTCGTTTAACCCCTTCGGTCTACTACTTACGCGATGGCTTCGAGATCAAGTCCTATGAGGACATCTGCCGTGAAAATACCACGACAGTCCACGAAGTAGCAACCTTGACTATTCCATAACAGCTTCCGTCCACAGAGGACTAGCCTCACTATGGGTAGATCTTCACGAAGTAGGCGATCTCCTTGCCCGTAAAAACTTCTTGGTTCAACTCCACAACACGAAGTAGGAGGCTCCCAAGCAACACCTAACCAATCTAGGAGGCACCACCCTCCAAAAGTGTCGTGGTTTTGTCACGGCAGATGTCCTAGTGTGAGGACTTAGTCGTGAGGTCCGGCGCACGTAACTGGTAGCTTGAGAGGGGTTGAGCGGGACGAGAGACGCGGAGTTTTTACCCAGGTTCGGCCCCTCCGATGGAGGTAAAAGCCTACGTCCTGCTTTGTGTCTTATATTCATGACGATGACGATCTCGGTTACAAGGGTGTAGAGTCAGCACCTCTAATCTCGAGACCCTCTAATCTGACTATCTTTTCTGACCTGTCTATGAGACCTGTCTATGAGACGTCTAACCTGACCCTCTTGGGGTGACCCGCCCCTCCTTATAAAGGCTGAAGGGGCGGTTTACATGTAGAGTCTAAGTCGGATTGATGACTTCCCATCGCGGGCTTCTCTTCATGGGCTTCCGAGTCCTGGGCTTGTAACCTGTCCCGGGCGGCTTACACCGGGCGGGTTACAACCAGGGCTTATCTTCAGAGACTCGTCTCCGTGACTGTCTGATAACACTGTTCACCTCCTGGCACTGTAGCATCCGGGTTAGCCTCCTGACACTGTAGCCGGGTTACCATCTTGGTACTGTAGCTGCCGGGTTACCCCTGACACTGTAGCTGCCGGGTTACACCCCTGACACTGTAGCTGCCGGGTTACACCCCTGACACTGTAGCTGCCGGGTTATACCCTGACACTGTAGCTGCCGGGTTACACCCTGACACTGTAGCTGCCGGGTTAGAACTGTAACCAGGTCTGTACTGTTTGCCGGGTCAGCATGTCTGCCGGGTCAGTACTGTTCTCCGGGTCAGTACTGTTTGCCGGGTCTGCATGTCTGCCGGGTCATATCGCGGGGTAATATCCCCGTCATTAGCCCCCAGGTTAGCTTGAATTTATTCATGGTAAGCTCCATCGTCTTGCAGGTATATGCCTTTTGAAATAAAATATTGGGAATACAATACCCATATGCCGTTGAATCAGCCTTCAACGCTCTTGGCGGGTCTCCTCCGCCGGGTTATAATCATTGATGGTGCCGCCGGGTCAAATAACTGGACTGCAGTTAAAATTGACATCTTGAAAACTCTCTCCAATTTTTTGATATATTCATACTACCTGTAGCCCCCAAGCTCCAAGTTGATCCATGATGACTTGGCGCTTTGCAATAATATCTTTGATTGTGTAGCCCCCAAGTACCAGGTTGTCTTGCCTGCAGCAGCCTGGGACTTATAACTGTCTTATAGCTTATAAAACTTCAGCTGGTGTAGCCCCCAAGGGCCGGCTCATCAATATGTGATGCGCCGGGTCTTCAATTTGTACCTTATTATCTGTTTTGAACAACTGAATACTGTAGCCCCCAAGTGCCGGGTCGCACGCCTGCGGCGACTTGGGACTTAGAAAAATATTGAAAGGCTTGCTCATCTCCTTGAGATAACCGGGTCTTGCTGACAATGTAATGATTTGAAAACCAGCTTGCATTAGCCCCCAAGTGCCATGGTGCATGCTTGCAGCGACATGGGACTTTGCATACTTGATATAAACTTGATTTGAATAATGTAGCCCCCAAGTGCCGGGTCGTTTGCCTGCGGCGACTCGGGACTATTGTGATAATAATATGACTCATCATAATTTGTTGGATGAATCCTTGGCCGTGGTTGTAATATAACCCGGAATGAATATCCTGGAATAATTCCTTTGTCTTTGATATGAAATCCCTGCTCGTAGTTGCGGTGCAACCCGGCGAGTATGTGAGAAATCCATGATGAAGATCCAGCCACGTTGGCTATTAAAGATCTATTTGTTCTGGCGGCTTATCTTATAAGACAAGACCTGCAAAAATAAACAAAACAGAGTATATTCTGCATTGTTGTAAGGGCGGCTTGAAAAAGCACAACCCGGAGATGTTAAAATCTCGTATAGCCTTGCTTCCTCTTTCACAATCTTGCTCTGACCCGGTTTGGCAAACCGGCATGATATGTAAATATGATGCAATGCATGATGTAATGTATGATGCAATGCAATGTATGATTTTTCTTGCTTTGCCTTCCAAAAAATTCATATGATGGTTCTTCTGGGTGGACTCGATGCTTGAACTCATACCAGTGCAGGGTGTCTAACGAGATTGACCGTCAACTCCTTTGAACGGCTCAGGGTCTCTAGGCGAGATTAACTGATAAGAGCGCAACGAACCAGAGAGAGACACAGCAGGTGGGAGAGTTTACCTCGCCGCTGTAAGAGGCCCTTGCAGGGGGTAAGTTTTAGAACTTGCTGCACCCCTGACAAAGCGGCATCAACTTACAGGCAGGTATAACTCGGATTTGCGGATGTAAGGGTTTGCCTCGCCGCTGTAAGAGGCCTTTGCAGAGGGTAAGTTTTAGAACTCGCTGCACCCCTGACAAAGCGCATCTACTTACAGGCAGGTATAACCCGGCCTTGCAGATCGAAAAGGAGGTAAGTTTTAGAACTCGCTGCACCCCTAGTGATCTTTGTTGACGGAGTCAACATTTGGGTCCACGACCCATCTTATATTGGCTGAAGAGCCTGACCGAGAGGGTTGAAGCTTAACCCGGCGGATTGAAAGCCCCCAAACGACCTTGTTGACGTAGTCAACGTTTTGGCAGCATCTTGTAAGCCGCCATCTTGTATGAAGAAATAGCAGAAGCCCCCAAGTTTGAACGGTGCATCATGGCGACTCGTCTTCTGGGGTAACTTTTAATCCTTCCGCCAATAATGTAGTATCCCCCGAGATCGGGTTAACTTTCTTGCCATGATCTGTGGCTCTCGTTGAAAACGGCCAACTGTATCAAGCCATGTCTGTAGCCCCCGAGTTCTTAAGTTGACTCGAAGAGGCGGCATGAGAATCTCCGCTGAAGGTTGAGGTTGACCGTGGCGGGTGATAGATGATCCCGCATGAATTGCTTCAATAATCCGGTCGATGGTTCGTCCCGGCTGGTTGTTGAAGTTAACCAAACTGCAGTGGCGGCGACTTGTGCGCCTGTCCATTTGGGTGGCTCGTATAGATGAACTGCACCGATACGCTGATGTGAATCAGACTGTGGGCGGCGTCTTGCGCGCGTCCATTGGGCGGCGTCCCAGAACCGCCCGTCGGGCGACTCGTACTGATGTACACAGCTCCTGACGTGTTGATGTAGACGTAGAAGTCACCCGCGGCGTTGTTAAGCCGGTGCGGCCGCGAGAGACCACCGCGGCGTTTTGTTGATGTAGTCGAAACCAAGGGGTCGGCGGTTTGCACACGCCCATTGAACAACGGGCAAGCGTGATCCCGGCAAGTTGATGTCAACTGGGCCGCAAGGGCGGCGGCTTGCGCGCGTCCATTCACCGGGTCATGTGGCACGTTCGAACGCTGGTGTGGGATATTGCCAACGCGTGCTCCGTACACGTGGTATAGACCACGTTTGTAGAGAATAACTGTCCTGCATATAAAAAATATACAGACCAACGTAATTGTTCTTTGACAAAAACAATATGTGGTAATAAAATAGTCTTTAGACGGATATCACCTGATGTCTTGAATTGACAGATGATCCGTAGCGTCGCGGGCGCATGGCGGCTCAGAAAGGCCAACAGGCGGTGGGCCAGTGCATGGTTGTGACCACGATCGGGAAAGCAGCCACGGCGGCTCGGAGACAGTGCCGGGCCGGGGCGGCTCTCGCGTGGCGGCATGTCGACCAGGCGGGTCCTCCCCTTTCTTTCTTTCTTTCTTTCTTTCTTTTTTTTTTTTAATCAGTTCCACCACCTCTTATCCATCCAAACCGATCCCCACTTCTCCTCCTTCCACGGGTGAGGGGAGACGACCGTGGCAGGTCATGCAGAGGTGTAATGAAGCCGGCTGGCTGGCCCGGCGTGTAGGCCGCAGCTGCACGGGCGGGGCGGAGCGGTAAAGTGACGCCGGCCGGGGCGGAGTAGAGCTGGCGAGGAGCGGCGGAACAACCACTCAGAGACGGCCGCGGCGGGAGGCACGGTGAGGGGCGGCTCAGCACGACGAGAGGCGGCGACGGTGCGGCCGCACGGCGGGACTGGAGCGCCGGCGGCTTGGAGAAACCGTGAAGCGCGGCTCTGGTGCTGCGGCGGCTCGGAGACAGCGCCAGCGCGCGGCGGCGGCTTGGAAGCGAGCGAGGCGGGTCGCAGCTGCGAGCCGGGTCAACTCGGGGCGGAGCTAGGCGCACCGGCGACGCGCAGGTGGCTCAGCAGCAGCCGGTTCAGAGGGGCGAGCGGCGCGACGGGGCGGAGCGAGGCGCACCGGCGACGCGAGCACCCGACCGGGCCGGGTAGCGAAACCGGCGGGTTTGCGGGAGGCGACCGAGCGTGGCGGAGCCGGCAGTGCGTCTTGAAGGGCGGGGCCTGCAGAAGCGGCGGGTGAGGCCGGTGAGGCAGGGCCGGCTTGGCGCGGCGAAACGGCTCGGGCGGCCGCGGCTGTAGCGACGACTTGGAGGCGAGACCGTGGCGGAGGAGGCTACTCGAGGCGGTCCGGCAACTTAGAAGCGAGCTGCAGGTGCGGCAGAGGCTTGGCAGCACGGGGCGGCTACTCGAGGCGGTCCGGCAACTTAGAAGCGAGGTGCAGGTGCGGCAGAGGCTTGGCAGCACGGGGCGGAGGCGGCTCGGTGGCGGCCGGGCGGCGGCTTGGCAGCACGGGGCGGAGGCGGCGAGCCGGACGCGGGGCGGGATGGAGCGCCGGCGGCTCGGAGAAGGAGCGACGGCGAGGTGACGCGTCGGTTTGGACGCGGCGGCTCACCCGCGAGGCAAGGCGGCGACGGCGCGGCCGGAGAGGCGCAACGGCGGGTCACGGGGAGCGCGCGACGGCGGCTCACGGGGAGCGCGCGACGGCGGCTCACGGGGAGCGCGCGACGGCGGCTCACGGGTCGGCATGGAGCGCCGGCGGCTGTGGCGACAGAGCGATGGCGGTTCACGGGCAGAGCGACGGCGACTTTGACGCGACGGCTTGCCGGTAAGAGCGACGGCGATTTGATGGCCGGGCGGCTTGGCGAAGCGGCCGGAACCAGCTAGCCGGCGGGGGCAAGCCGGCCCGAAGGCGAGGTGAAACGAACGGCGGGGCGGCTCACCGGGCGCGCCGACCGGCGGTTCAGCGCGAACGGCGAGAGGCGGCGACCAGGCAGAGTAGGAGGCAGGGTCGTAGGGGCGGAGACCGCAGCCTACTTCTGAGTCGCGGTCAATTGGACGAAACCGCGTCTGCGTTTTTCTTCCGGGTCGTGGTCGGCTCTGACCAACCCACGTTCAGGTCCTTCTCCAGATCGTGGTTGAGCTGTTGTGTGTTTTTTATGCAGTACTCTGCAAATACTCCCAGGAGATTCCTTTAATTGATTTATTCTGTCCTGGAGTGTCTGACTGATCCGTAAATATGGAGACCTTGATCTTTGATGATAACTGATGCTGACATGGCAGCCGTCAGGCCTGGTTGCCAATTTTTGCAGCGGAAAATTCCTAATGACTTCGATGATTTATTGTTGTATGCTTTGGTTGTGGCGAAAAACTTTCCTGACGATTCCGGCGACTTGCGAGATAACAGGGCGGAATCAACCGCAACCCTAATTTTTCTCTTTAACCTCGGATCTCAAAAAATCGCAAATCCAGACTGATGAATTTGAAGCTGACGTAGATCCTTCCAAGCTGACTCTTCTTCATCCGAAAAAATTGCTACCTCCTCGATCCCTGAGAGAGATCCCTCCAAGAACTCAACACCATCGTGCGTGGCCCCACGGTGGGCGCCAACTGTCGTGGATTTGTCACGGCAGATGTCCTAGTGTAAGGACTTAGTCGTGAGGTCCGGCGCACGTAACTGGTAGCTTGAGAGGGGTTGAGCGGGACGAGAGACGCGGAGTTTTTACCCAGGTTCGGCCCCTCCGATGGAGGTAAAAGCCTACGTCCTGCTTTGTGTCTTATATTCATGACGATGACGATCTCGGTTACAAGGGTGTAGAGTCAGCACCTCTAATCTCGAGACCCTCTAATCTGACTATCTTTTCTGACCTGTCTATGAGACCTGTCTATGAGACCTGTCTATGAGACGTCTAACCTGACCCTCTTGGGGTGACCCGCCCCTCCTTATAAAGGCTGAAGGGGCGGTTTACATGTAGAGTCTAAGTCGGATTGATGACTTCCCATCGCGGGCTTCTCTTCATGGGCTTCCGAGTCCTGGGCTTGTAACCTGTCCCGGGCGGCTTACACCGGGCGGGTTACAACCAGGGCTTATCTTCAGAGACTCGTCTCCGTGACTGTCTGATAACACTGTTCACCTCCTGGCACTGTAGCATCCGGGTTAGCCTCCTGATACTGTAGCCAGGTTAGCCTCCTGACACTGTAGCCGGGTTACCATCTTGGTACTGTAGCTGCCGGGTTACCCCTGACACTGTAGCTGCCGGGTTACACCCCTGACACTGTAGCTGCCGGGTTACACCCCTGACACTGTAGCTGCCGGGTTATACCCTGACACTGTAGCTGCCGGGTTACACCCTGACACTGTAGCTGCCGGGTTAGAACTGTAACCAGGTCTGTACTGTTTGCCGGGTCAGCATGTCTGCCGGGTCAGTACTGTTCTCCGGGTCAGTACTGTTTGCCGGGTCTGCATGTCTGCCGGGTCATATCGCGGGGTAATATCCCCGTCAAAAAGGTAATAGGCTTGATAGTGATGATGAACTCCTTGCTCTTGTGCTTCAAGATGATAGACTCCTCAACACTCAATCACTCCCTCACAAATTTGGCTTGGTAGAAGAGATTGATTGGGTGGAAAGCAACTTGGGGAGGCTAGAAATCAAGATCCATATGGTTGGAGTGGATGATCTTGATCTCAACACAAGGGTAGGTGGTTCTCTCTCAGAAATTTGGATATGGCAAGTGGAGATCTGTTCTGAGTGCTTCTCTTGCGAGTGGGATGTGGTGGAGGGGTATATATAGGCTTCTCCAAAAATCTAACCGTTACAACATTATTGCCCAACTCGGTGAACCGAAGTAAAACTCGATGGCACCGACTTGTTCAAAATGTGGCAACTTTAGGCTTTTCGGTGGAACCGATATATAAATCTCGGTGGTACCGATATGGGTGACCTAGGCAGATTTCAAATCTCGGTGGTGCCAATTCTCAAAACTCGGTGGTACCAATTCTTGAAAATGGCTAACCAGAAAGTTGGTCCAAAACTCGGCGAGACCAATTCTCAAAATCGGTGGTACCGATTCTTGAAAATGGCAAACTAGAAAGTTGGTCCAAATCTCGATGAGACCGATTCTCAAAACTCGGTGGTACCGATTCTTGAAAGTAGGGTACCCGAAAGTTGGTCACTGTTTTCGGTGGCACCGAATGGGATGTCGGTAGTACCGAGATGTGGGTTTTGGCCAGGGTTTCTATCTCGGCTTTTGACTCGGTGTAGCCGATATGGAAATGTTGGTGGCACCGATTTTGAGTGGTAGGCTCTATGACAGAATATTTTTGTGGGAGAGCTTGTGGGTGTTTTTGGTGGCTAGCACTTGTGCACGTGGAGCAATTTGTTCACCAACAATACCTTACCCCCTCTTAATAGTATTGGCTTTCCTATGGACTCAAAGTGATTTCTCACAAAGTAAAAAGAGAGTCTTCTAGCTTGAAGCTTTGCCAATCCATTCCTTGCATCTTGGGGTATCTCCTCACAACTTATAGCCATCCCATCATTGGACTTTTCCTGAAACAAACTAGGTAGAAATATTAGTCCAAGAGACAATGTATGTTGTCATGAATTATCAAAACCACCAAGGGAGCATATGTGCTTTCAATTTCCCCCTTTTTGGTAATTGATGACAACATACAATCAAAGCTTCAAATAAAGATATGCATAGATATAATGAAGACTTTGAGAGACACATGACTACAATATGCTCCCCCTCAATGTGTGCAATCCCTTTAAAGGATAGTTGATTTGGAATGCATAGACACACATGTAGTAGAAAGGGTAAGATGAGTCATGTGTATCTTGGCTATATGCAACAAATGTATGTGAATGAGTTACATCCTTGTTCAAGACTTCACTCTTGCAAACAATATGTGCAAGAAGCAAGAGATCATCTTGATCAAGGATATGATGCATATACATACCTTGAGGTTCTTGAGCATTCTAGTAGTAGAAACATACTTGAGAAAACAATGTTAGGAAACAAAAGAGTATTCTACACTTCCAATGCAAAAGGATTCAAGAGTACCAAGACATGGAGGACATATGAAAGATAGAATTTGTTAAGTTTGATATGTCCCCCCAATAGAATATGTAGAACTTTCTCCCCTAAGTATGGATTTGTAAATCTTCCTCTCCCCCTGAATCTTAGCATGTAGATATTGGGAGTAGGTAGGGTGAGACAAGTCTAGCACTAATAGGCAATCAAATCAAAGATTTCTCCCCCTTTGGGTAAGCATAAACTTAGATGTAAGACATACTCTCCTATGATATATTCTCCCCCTTGATGTTCTCCCCCTATATATAAGCATAAGTTTGATATTCTCCCCTTTAATATATATCTCCCCCTATATATAAGCATAAGCTTTGATATTCTCCCCTTTAATATATATCTCCCCCTTTGGTATGAGCATGAGCTTTGAAGCTTTGATATTTCTCCCCCTTAGTCATTAATTCCAAAAAGGGTGACTCAAAGGGTCAGATAAAGGGATCATTGAGAGGGAAGGGATCATTGAGAACATTTAAGACTAAGGGATCCTTGAAGAGAATTTCTCCCCTTTTTTACAAAAGGGATCATCAAAGAAATGGAGAATGGCTAAGTTTAACAAAGGATAGAAAAGATAGCAAAGTCGGTGGCTCCGAGGCAAATAAGTCGGTGGAACCGAGACGTGTATTTGCAGCCTATCTGCATGATCGGTAGTACCGAGTTATTTGAATCGGAGGCTCCGAGGATATAACAGAAACTTGGCAATTACTAGAAAATCTCAAATGATTTTATAAAACTTGCAATAAAATTTTAAAAGGATTTACAAAGAAATATCAACTAGAGAAGATTTGAGTGTTTCCAAGAAATCTTGCAAATATAAGAAGAACCACACTAGAAGCTTCAACTAGATGAAGGTCGGTGACTAGGTCACCTATATTAGAGTATATTGACTTAGGAGCCAAGCAAGAATACTTGATCATAGGTCATACTCATCGTTAAGCTCAAAATGGGGTTACCATTTTTCGATTAAGCATTTTAATGTTTTCATATCACTTGATTTGCTTTATCTCATGACTTGGAGTAAAGCTTTTTCAAGGATATGAGTACATACCTTTGAGTGATGTTGATGACGTAGCATGTAGAAGAACTTGTTGTGGATGCTCGATGTTGATGAAGATCATCTTGAGTTGGGAGCAATCCTTGTTTGTTTTGGTTCTCTTTTCACCTACGTGGGTTAGTCATGCAAGGAAGAACAAGATATATCCATTTGAAATGATATCAATTGAGAATTAACAAATGTGATCACATCAAATATATGTCAAGGATATGGTTGAGTTGTCTTCTTCCTTCCATCAACAAGAAGAGTTGTGGATACTTGGTCATGACAAGATTGCTTATGATTGGAGTTGTTGGAAATCTTGTGGAATGAAGTTCTTCCAAGTACCTACAAAAGATTAGTTGCAATACAAGGGAGCATATATTTCCATGGTATAAGATAACATGTCAAGTGTATCATGGAAGTATCATGTAATATGATGCCCTTGCATGCAACCGAGTGAGTCTAGCTGAAGTTTGAAGCATCAAGGATGTTCAACTCACTCCTCAAGTGACAAAACACTTTCTCATCAAGTGGCTTAGTAAAGATATTAGCCAATTGTTTTTCAGTACGAACATGCTTGAGATTGATATCTCCTTTGGCAACATGATCACGAATGAAATGATGTCTAACTTGAATATGCTTAGTTCGAGAATGTTGCACGGGATTATGAGCAATTTTGATTGCGCTCTCATTATCAGATAACAATGGTACATGTCTCACATGTATGCCATAGTCCTTAAGAGTTTGAGTCATCCATAGCAATTGAGCACAACATGATCCAGCGGCAATGTATTCCGCTTCGGCAGTAGATAGAGATACCGAGTTTTGTTTGTTGGAGGACCAAGACACAAGAGATCGACCAAGAAATTGACAAGTACCCAAGGTGGATTTTCTATCAACATTGTCTCCGGCATAGTCCGAGTCGGAATAGCCAACAAGGTTAAAAGAAGATCCCTTGGGATACCATATGCCAAAGTTTGGTGTATGTATCAAGTATCTCACAATTCTTTTCACGGCCTTAAGATGACACTCTTTAGGAGCAGCTTGATATCTAGCGCACATGCATACACTAAGCATAATGTCGGGACGGGGGGCACATAGATACAACAATGAACCAATCATAGATCGATAAAACCTTTTGATCAACCGGTTCATCCTCCTTGGTAAGATCAACATGTCCACTAGTAGGCATAGGAGTTTTCATACCTTTACACTCTTGCATGTTGAACTTTTTGATCAAGTCCTTGGTATACTTGGTTTGAGAGATGAAAGTTCCTTCTCTCGTTTTCTTGATTTGCAAACCAAGGAAAAATTTCAGCTCACACATCATAGACATCTCATACTTCTCGGACATCAACCTTCCAAATTTCTCACTAAATTGTGGGTTAGTAGATCCAAAGATAATATCATCCACATAAATTTGGCACACAAATAGTTCACCACTAACTCTTTTAGTGAATATGGTTGCATCAATTTTACCAATCTCAAAACCCTTTTCAATAAGAAACTTCGTTAGACACTTATACCAAGCACGTGGGGCTTGCTTAAGTCCATAAAGATCTTTACGAAGCTTGTATACGTGATTAGGTTTCTTAGGGTTCACAAATCAGGGGTTTGCTTAACATAGACCTCTTCTTCAATCTCGCCATTTAAGAATGCACTTTTAATATCCATTTGATAAAGCGAGATATCATGGTGATTAGCATAAGCAAGAAGAATGCGGATAGCTTCAAGTCTAGCAACGGGTGCATAGGTCTCACCGTAGTCCATACCTTCGACTTGGGTGTAGCCTTGAGCCACGAGACGCGCCTTGTTGCATACGACTTGACCATCTTCATCTTGTTTGTTCTGAAACACCCATTTGGTTCCGATGACGTTTTGCTCGTCCTTGGGCTTCTCCACAAGTGTCCACACTTCGTTCCTCTCGAAGTTGTGTAGTTCCTCGTGCATAGCGTTCACCCAATCCGGATCCTGAAGAGCTTCTTCTACCTTCAAGGGCTCAATACTAGATATGAATGAATAATGCTCACAAAAGTTAGCTAGTCGAGTTTTAGAGCGAGTTATCCTCCCGGTTTGTATGTCACCAAAGATTTGATTTAGAGGATGGTTTTCATCCACTCTTGCTCGAACTCGGGGAAGATTTTGCTTGTTGGATGGTGGAGCTTCTTCATCATCATCTTCTTCATCGTTGTTATTGAAGGTGTCGTTGCCTTGAGGTGGTGGTGAAGGTGGTTGCGGTGGATCATCATGATGAACTTCTTCCTCCTCTTCATCTTGTCATGTACCGCTTGTGGATGCCTCCATGTCGTGTTGAGGTTCACCCTGACGTGAAGTAGGGGCTTCCACTTGAGTTGATGAAGTACTTTCCTTCACCTCCATGGGATGAATCTTGCCGATGGACAAGTCTTGGATAGCTTCCGAAGGTTCCTTATCTCCTACATCATTTGGCAATTGTTCGACTTGTGAACCATTAGATTCATCAAACTTCACATCTACCGTCTCTTCAACTTTTTGAGTGAAGTTGTTGCAGACACGGTAAGTGTGAGAGTTTGATCCGT
Source organism: Elymus sibiricus (assembly GCA_039707655.1). Classification (NCBI taxonomy): domain Eukaryota; kingdom Viridiplantae; phylum Streptophyta; class Magnoliopsida; order Poales; family Poaceae; genus Elymus; species Elymus sibiricus. Next base: position 62,396,914 of record CM077672.1, read on the forward strand.
AACCAAGTAGGAAACCTTCATGAGATTTAGGAGCAAATTTAGAACGATGATGCTTATCAAGAATATAACACTTGGAGCCGAATACCCGAAAGTATCCAACTTGGTTTTTTTTACCGGTGAATAGCTCGTATGCTGTTTTACCGAGAACCTTGTGAAGGTAGAGTCGGTTCGTAGCATGACAAGCTGTTTCCACGGCTTCCGCCCAAAAGTGTCTTGGCGTCTTGTACTCATCGAGCATCATTCTTGACATCTCAATAAGGGTTCGGTTCTTCCTCTCAACAACTCCATTTTGTTGAGGCGTGTACGTAGCCGAGAACTCATGTAAAATCCCTTCTTCATCAAGAAAGGTGTTTACATTTGTGTTCTTGAACTCCGATCCGTTGTCGCTCCGAACTTTCTTGATCTTCACTTCAAACTGATTTTGGGCTTTGCGAGCGAAGTTCTTGAAGATGTTTTGTACCTGCGACTTATCATCGAGAAAGAATACCCACGTAAATCTGGAAAAATCATCAACTATAACTAGACCAAAGGAATTTCCACCGAGGCTCTTGTAAGCATTGGGACCAAAAAGATCCATGTGAAGCAACTCGAGTGGTCTCCTAGTAGTCATGATATTCTTTACGGGGTGACTTCCAGCTACTTGTTTTCCGGCTTGACAAGCACTACAAAGTCTATCTTTGTCAAAGATAACATCTTTAACACCAAGTATATGATCACCTTTGATAAGCTTGTCTAGATTATGCATATCAACATGTCCTAGTCTTCTATGCCAAAGCCAAACTTTAGAAGATTTTGCAATAAGACAAGTACGAGGTTTGGAACTTTTAGTGAAATCAACAATGTATAGATCACCTCTACGGAAACTAGTAAAGACCATGTTATGATTATCTTGACGAAACACTTGGCAATCTACTTTGGTAAATAGCACATTAAAACCGAAGTCGGCAAGTCTAGATACGGAAAGAAGATTGTAGCCAAGGGATTCAACAAGCATGATGTTTTGAATAGAGCTATCATGGGATATGACCACCTTACCAAGACCAAGTACCTTACCCTTGGAGTTGTCTCCAAAAGTTACATACCTTCGCGGTCCATGGTTTGGTGTGATCTCTTCAAACATGTCTCTATCTCCGGTCATATGATCGGTGCATCCACTATCGAGAATCCACTCTTTTCCTCCGGACATGTAATCCTTGAAGTTTGCCATGGGACTTAGATTCTTCATTGTCTTCTCATACTCGATGTCGAACAATTCATCTTCGTCGTAGTAGCCATGTTCCACATTGTCATCATCAAGTGGGATATCCTCATCATAAGAGACAAGAGATTCGTTAGGATTGAGATAATGACAATGTTCAAGTTTATGAATGTGAATGGCTTCAAAGATAATGTTGTTGATAGTAGTGACATCTCCTTTAGCACGCATGAGGTCACGAAGCTCAAATAAGCATTTATCAAAGTTAGGATCATTAGGCTTCATTACGTAAAAGGCAATAGCTTTGTGAAGAATTTCATCAAGATTACTTAATGAATAATTTGGATATCGTTTCTCCAAATCATTCCACAAAGTATAAGCACATTCAAAATTCTTCAATTGATTAAGCACAATTCTAGGCAATCCTTTAATGATAAGATTAACAGTTCTAAGATTGCGAAGCATATCAATTTCCTCTTCGTGTGTGGGATGTAAAGGATCAATGGGAGGTACATAGGGGTTCTTAACATACTTGCTCAAATGGAATTCATTGAATATCTCAAGCATCTCGTATTTCCATTGACTATAGTACTACCCATCGAGAATGGGCACTCTACAACTAATACTCCCCAAACTAGACACATCCATCTTCCTCCACGGTGATGAAACCAAAGCTAAGGAGACCAAAGATCTGATACCAATTGAAGGGATCGATAGAAGAGACGTCTAGAGGGGGGGTGAATAGACTACTTGCAAGAAGTAAAACCTAACCTTTCCCAAGTTAATTGGTGGGCAGTTTTAGCAATTATAACAAGTCTAATTCACCCTACACATGCTAGTCAACAAGTATGGCAGCGGAAAGTAAGACAAGGACATGTAAGAGAGAGTAGAGATAGGAAGATCAAACACAATTTGGAGACACAAGGATTTTTCCCGTGGTTCCGATAGGTGGCGCTATCGTACATTCACGTTTATGGAGTCTTTAACCCACGAAGGGTAACGGTCGCGAGAGTCCACAGAGGGCTCTGCCCATAAGGGTCCATGAAGTAGCAACCTTGACTATTCCATAACGGCTTCCGTCCACAAAGGACTAGCCTCACTATGGGTAGATCTTCACGAAGTAGGCGATCTCCTTGCCCGTACAAACTTCTTGGTTCAACTCCACAACACGAAGTAAGAGACTCCCAAGCAACACCTAACCAATCTAGGAGGTACCACCCTCCAAAAGGTAATAGGCTTGATAGTGATGATGAACTCCTTGCTCTTGTGCTTCAAGATGATAGACTCCTCAACACTCAATCACTCTCTCACAGATTTGGATTGGTAGAAGAGATTGATTGGGTGGAAAGCAACTTGGGGAGGCTAGAAATCAAGATCCATATTGTTGGAGTGGATGATCTTGAAAATGGTAACCAGAAAGTTGGTCCAAATCTCGATGAGACCAATTCTCAAAACTCGGTGGTACCGATTCTTGAAAGTAGGATACCCAAAAGTTGGTCACTGTTTTCGGTGGCACCGAATGGGATGTCGGTAGTACCGAGATGTGGGTTTGGGCTAGGGTTTCTGTCTGGGCTTTTGACTCGGTGTAGCCGATATGGAAATGTTGGTGGCACCGATTTTGAGTGGTAGGCTCTATGACAGAATATTTTTGTGGGAGAGCTTGTGGGTGTTTTTGGTGGCTAGCACTCGTGCACGTGGAGCAATTTGTTCAGCAACAATACCTTACCCCCTTTTAATAGTATTGGCTTTCCTATGGACTCAAAGTGATTTCTCACAAAGTAAAAAAGAGAGTCTTCTAGCTTGAAGCTTTGCCAATCCATTCCTTGCATCTTGGGGTATCTCCTCACAACTTATAGCCATCCCATCATTAGACTTTTCCTGAAATAAACTAGGTAGAAATATTAGTCCAAGAGACAATGTATGTTGTCATGAATTGTCAAAACCACCAAGGGAGCATATGTGCTTTCAGTTTGTGATGCACGGTCGTTGGGAAGTAGGGAGGGCAAATTTGCTACTAGTTGTCGGTGCAGCAGAAACAGCGTCGTCCTTGCTCTCTAGTGGATTATGTGCATTTTAATTTCCGTCCAGGCGATATGTAGATCAAATAGTGGATTCATTTTTTAGATGGATAATAATTGGAGTTCGTTGTCATCGTCGGAGTAGGATGATTCCGACATAGAGGATATGCTTTTTGACGACGATGTCGAGCACCTCGCCATGTTGCATCTTGTCCAAGAATTTGAGGTCTATAAGAAGAGAAAGCGCCGAGGATCGACGGTTGGCCGTCTTTGCATTCCGCGCAACCGAGCTCTCGGCCATTCCATGCTGGTGAAGGATTACTTCGCCGAGGTATCGACCTATCTGACTCACCTCTTTCGTAGGCGTTATCGGATGTGTAGATCTTTTTTTGTTCACATAGTGGAAGCTTGCGAGCAAAACTCTTATTTTTTCACCCGCCTTTGGAATGTCGCTAGTTTTCTTGGGTTTAGTTCATAGCAAAATATATCGGCTGGAATGAGAGTGGTAGCATATGGCATTCCGGCTGACTACACCAATGAGTATCTTTGCATTGGAGAAGATACCATGATCAAATATGTGCGGGTGTTTGCCATGGTTTTTGACGGGGATATTACCCCACGGTATAACCTGGCAGACATGCTGACCCGGCAAACAGTACTGACCCGGAGAACAGTACTGACCCGGCAGACATGCTGACCCGGCAAACAGTACATACCTGGTTACAGTTCTAACCCGGCAGACAATGGTAACCCGGCAGCTACAGTGTCAGGGTGTAACCCGGCAGCTACAGTGTCAGGGTGTAACCCGGCAGCTACAGTGTCAGGGTGTAACCCGGCAGCTACAGTGTCAGGATGGTAACTCGGCTACAGTGTCAGGAGGCTAAGCCGGCTACAGTGTCAGGAGGCTAACCCGGCTGCTACAGTGCCAGGAGGTGAACAGTGTTATCAGACAGTCACGGAGACGAGTCTCTGAAAGATAAGCCCTGGTTGTGACCCGCCCGGTGTAAGCCGCCCGGGACGGGTTACAAGCCCAGGACTCGGAAGCCCATGAAGAGAAGCCCGCGATGGGAAGTCATCAATCCGACTTAGACTCTACATGTAAACCGCCCCTTCAGCCTTTATAAGGAGGGGCGGGTCACCCCAAGAGGGTGGGGGTTAGACGTCTCATAGACAGGTCTCATAGACAGGTCAGAAAGATAGTCAGATTAGAGGATCTCGAGATTAGAGGTAGCGACTCCGCACCCTTGTAACCGAGATCGTCATCGTCATCAATATAAGACACAAGCAGGACGTAGGCTTTTACCTCCATCGGAGGGGCCGAACCTGGGTAAAAACTCCGCGTCTCCCGTCCCGCTCAACCCCTCTCAAGCTACCAGTTACGTGCGCCGGACCTTACGACTAAGTCCTTACACTAGGACATCTGCCGTGACAAATCCACGACAGTTGGCGCCCACCGTGGGGCCAGACGCAGTGGTGTTGAGTTCTTGGAGGGATCTCCTTCAGGGATCGAGAAGTTCGCAATCGTCTGAAAGAAGAAGAGCCTGTAAGGATCTATGTCAGCTCCGAGTTCACCGGTCCAGATTTCAATCTATGAGGGTTAAAGGTTCAAGAGAAATTAGGGTTGCGGTTGATTCCGCCCTGCTATCTCGCAAGTCGCCGGGATCGTCAGGAGAGTTTTTCGCCGCAACCAAAGCATACAACAATAATTCATCGAAGTCATTAGGAATTTTCCGCTGCAAAAATAGGCAACCAGGTCTGACGGCTGCTATGTCAACATCAGTTATCAAAGTTCAAGGTCTCCATATTTATGGATCGGTCAACACTCCGGATCAAAATAAAATCAATTAAAGGAATCTTCGGATAGTATTTGCAGAGTACCGCATAAAAAAAAGCAGCGTCAGTCGGAGCCGCCGCCTTGACCCGTCCCCGTCTCTGGCTCCTACTGGGCCCGACGAGCCACTGCACCTACTGGCCCAGCGCACGCCGGCTCAGCGTGCCGGCCGACCACTGCCGCGCCTCACCACTGACTCGCTGCTATTCGCCTCGCTGCCTGAGCCGTCGTGGCCGGCGCCGCGCAAGCCGCCGGCTCTCCTCGCCGGCGCGCTTTCGCCGCCGCACCTTCACCTCAAGCCGGCCCCGCGCTACTTCGATCTGCTGCGGCCTCGCGCCGCCTCGCCCCGCCACCACCTCGCTGAGCCGCCTCCGGCTCGCCGCAATCGCCCAGCGCCTCACCTCCAACGGCTTACTCCGCCTGCCTCCGCTGCCACATCTGAGCCGGCGCCGCCGCGCCCGTCGACCCGCCGCCGCGCGCGTCAACTCGCCGCCGCGCCCGTCGACCCGCCGCCGCGCTCGTCAACTCGCCGCCACGGCTCCGTCGACCAGCCGCCGCGCTCGCCGCCGCAGCCTCGTCGACCCGCCGTTGCCGCCTCCTCCGGCCACAGCCGCCTCGCCGTCAACCGCCGGCCCCCGCGGGAAGCACGCTGCCCTCACGAGAGCCGCCTCCTCCGCGCCGCCCCGCTTCTGCCCGGCTCTACCTCGCCATGAGCCGCCATGGCGTCAGCCGCCGCCGCGCCACGAGCCGGCTGGCCCGCCTCCGCTCCGCGCCGCCGCGCCTCTCAAGCCGCCGCCGTGCCTTCGCTCCGCCCCGCCGCGGGCTCCTCCCGCCTCCGGCGCTGTCTCCGAGCCGCCGCAGGCCATAAGCCGCCCCCACGCCTCCAACAGCCGGCCCTGCATTGGTTGTCTTCCTCCCCTGAGCTGCTTACACAAGGTAGAAAATGAAGATAAGGAAAGGGCCGGCTGGAGAAAAGTGGCCGGTTAAAAAAAAGGGTGTGGCCAGGCCAGTACGCCAATAATTGCAAAGCAACTATGACTCGCCCGAGGTTCATTTCAGCTCCATTGCATTGATCATTAACTCTGCGGCTGATAATTTTCAACAAACCACATCAGGTGAAGTCAGTCCATTCAATTTTTATTGATACACTTATTATTCTTTCGAGAACAGTTACTCTCGTCTGCGATGTCGTTATGCAGGACTGCCAAGGTGACCGGCGTACTGCGGGTGCAAAGCTCATATCAGCAACCACCCGTACGAGTTGTCCAACGGACGCACGGAAACCACCTATGGTCCGATATACATCAACGCCGCGGCCGTCTTTCGCGACTGCGCCGGCTTACAACGCCGCGGCCGTCTCCCGCGACCGCACCGGCTTACAACGCCGCGGCCGTCTCCTGCAACCGCGCCGCCCCCGCAGTCTGATCTACATCAACATACCGGTGCGGTGCTCGCCTATACGGGCCGCCCAACGGACGCACGCAAGACGTCGCCCACAGTCTGATCTACATCAACATACCGGTGCGGTGCTCGCCTATACGAGCCGCCCAACGGACGCACGCAAGACGTCGCCCACAGTCTGATCTACATCAACATACCGGTGCGGTGCTCGCCTATACGAGCCGCCCAACGGACGCACGCAAGACGTCGCCCACGGTGATCTACATCAACATATCGGTGCGGTGCTCGCTTGTACGAGCCGCCCAACGGACGCGCGCAAGACGCCGCCCACAGTCTGATCTACATCAACATATCAGTGCAGTACTCGCTTGTACGAGCCGCCCGACCGGACAGGCGCACAAGTCGCCACCACTGCAGTTTGGTTAACTTCAACAACCAGCCGGGACGAACCATCGACCGGGCCATTGAAACAATTCATACGGGATCATCTATAACCCGCCACGGTTGACCTCAACCTGCACTAGAGATTCTCAAGTCGCCTCTTCGAGATGACTCAAGACTCAGGGGCTACAGACATGGCTCGATACACTTGGCCGTTTTCAACGAGAGCCACAGATCATGGCAAGAAAGTTAACCCGATCTCGGGGGATACTACATTATTGGCGGAAGGATTAAAAGTTACCCCAGAAGACGAGTCGCCATGATGCACCGTTCAAACTTGGGGGCTTCCTTCATACAAGATGGCGGCTTACAAGATGCTGCCAAAACGTTGACTACGTCAACAAGGTCGTTTGGGGGCTTTCAATCCGCCGGGTTAAGCTTCGACCCTCTCGGTCAGGCTCTTCAGCCAATATAAGGCGGGTCGTGGACCCAAAGGTTGACTCCGTCAACAAAGATCACTAGGGGTGCAGCGAGTTCTAAAACTTACCTCCTTTTCGATCTGCAAGGCCGGGTTATACCTGCCTGTAAGTAGATGCGCTTTGTCAGGGGTGCAGCGAGTTCTAAAACTTACCCTCTGCAAAGGCCTCTTACAGCGGCGAGGCAAACCCTTACATCCGCAAATCCGAGTTATACCTGCCTGTAATGCCGTTTTGTCAGGGGTGCAGCGAGTTCTAAAACTTACCCCCTGCAAGGGCCTCTTAGAGCGGCGAGGTAAACTCTCCCATCTGTTGTGTCTCTCTCTGGTTCGTTGCGCTCTTATCAGTTAATCTCGCCTAGAGACCCTGAGCCGTTCAAAGGAGTTGACGGCCACTCTCGTTAGAGACCCTGTACTGGTATGAGTTCAAGCATCGAGTCCACCCAGAAGAACCATCATATGAAATTTTGAGAATAAAAGGCAAAGCAAGAACATCATACATTGCATCATACATCATACATTACATCATGCATTTCATCATATTTACATATCATGCCGGTTTGCCAAACCGGGTCAGAGCAAGATTGTGAAAGAGGAAGCAAGGCTATACGAGATTTTAACATCTCCGGGTTGTGCTTTTTTAAGCCGCCCTTACAACAATGCAGAATATACTCTGTTTTGTTTATTTTTGCAGGTCTTGTCTTATAAGATAAGCCGCCAGAACAAATAGATCTTTAATAGCCAACATGGCTGGATCTTCATCATGGATTTCTCACATACTCGCCGGGTTGCACCGCAACTACGAGCAGGGATTTCATATCGAAGACAAAGCAATTATTCCAGGATATTCATTCCGGGTTATAACCACGGCCAAGGATTCATCCAACAAATTATGATGAGTCATATTATTATCACAATAGTCCCGAGTCACCGCAGGCAGACGACCCGGCACTTGGGGGCTACATTATTCAAGTCAGGTTTATATCAAGTATGCAAAGTCCCATGTCGCTGCAAGCATGCACCACGGCACTTGGGGGCTAATGCAAGCTGGTTTTCAAAGCATTACATTGTCAACAAGACCCTGTTATCTCAAGGAGATGAGCAAGCCTTTCAATATTTTTCTAAGTCCCAGCCCAGTACTTCTTACTGACCTGGCACTTGGGGGCTACACCGCTCAGATCAAATTTTCTAAAGTCCCAAGTCGCCGCAGGCGTGTGACCCGGCACTTGGGGGCTACAGTATTCAGTTGTTCAAAACAGATTATAAGGTACAAATTGAAGACCCGGCGCATCACATATTGATGAGCCGGCCCTTGGGGGCTACACCAGCTGAAGCTTTATAAGGTATAAGACAGTTATAAGTCCCAGGCTGCTGCAGGCAAGACAACCTGGTACTTGGGGGCTACACAATCAAAGATATTGTTGCAAAGCGCCAAGTCATCATGGATCAACTTGGAGCTTGGGGGCTACAGGTAGTATGAATATATCAAAAAATGGGAAAGAGTTTTCAAGATGTCAATTTCAGCTGGAGTCCAGTTATTTGACCCGGCGTCACCAACAATCATAACCCGGCACCATCAATGGTTATAACCCGGCGGAGGAGACCCGCCAAGAGCATTTAAGGCTGACTCAACGGCATATGGGTGTTGTATTCCCAATATTTTATTTCAAAGTACATATACCTGCAAGACAATGGAGCTTACCATGAATAAATTCAAGCTAACCTGGGGGCTAATGACGGGGATATTACCCCACGGTATAACCCGGCAGACATGCTGACCCGGCAAACAGTACTGACCCGGAGAACAGTACTGACCCGGCAGACATGCTGACCCGGCAAACAGTACAGACCTGGTTACAGTTCTAACCCGGCAGACAATGGTAACCCGGCAGCTACAGTGTCAGGGTGTAACCCGGCAGCTACAGTGTCAGGGTGTAACCCGGCAGCTACAGTGTCAGGAGGCTAAGCCGGCTACAGTGTCAGGAGGCTAACCCGGCTGCTACAGTGCCAGGAGGTGAACAGTGTAATCAGACAGTCACGGAGACGAGTCTCTGAAAGATAAGCCCTGGTTGTGACCCGCCCGGTGTAAGCCGCCCGGGACGGGTTACAAGCCCAGGACTCGGAAGCCCATGAAGAGAAGCCCGCGATGGGAAGTCATCAATCCGACTTAGACTCTACATGTAAACCGCCCCTTCAGCCTTTATAAGGAGGGGCGGGTCACCCCAAGAGGGTGGGGGTTAGACGTCTCATAGACAGGTCTCATAGACAGGTCAGAAAGATAGTCAGATTAGAGGATCTCGAGATTAGAGGTAGCGACTCCGCACCCTTGTAACCGAGATCGTCATCGTCATCAATATAAGACACAAGCAGGACGTAGGCTTTTACCTCCATCGGAGGGGCCGAACCTGGGTAAAAACTCCGCGTCTCCCGTCCCGCTCAACCCCTCTCAAGCTACCAGTTACGTGCGCCGGACCTTACGACTAAGTCCTTACACTAGGACATCTGCCGTGACAAATCCACGACAGTTTTGATCCGGGGTTTTGGTGCCGAGTATTTTCGATCTCCCAATAAGGACACGAAGAAGTTGATGGTGATAAATGAAGCAAGAGGATGATCGGCCATGCTTGGGAGTGTGGATTGCATGCATTGGAGGTTGAAGAATTTCCCTACGGCTTGGCACAGGTAGTACACCATCCATAAACACGATTACGCTATTGTGTTCGAAGTCGTGGCTTCACACGACTTGTGGATTTGGCGTTGCTTCTTTGGATTGCCGGGTTCTCTCAGTGATATCAATGTATTACAGAGATCACATATTTTTGCTTGGCTTGCTAGTGGAGATGCTCCGACTTGCAACTACACTATTAATGCACACGACTATACCATGGGGGTATTATCTTATCGATAGTATCTATACTTCGCGATCATTTGTGAAGAGCATCAGTAAACCAAAAGGCAAGAAGCAAACTATTTTTGCCCAAGCACAAGAAGCATGCCCAAAGTATATTGAGAGGGCATTTGGTTTGTTGCAAGATCGGTTTGCCATTGTTCGAGTTCCTGCTCGCTTTTGGAATAAGAAATCCCTCTCAAATAGCATGACTATATATGTCATTCTACACAACATGATTATCAAGGATGAGAGTGATTTAAACTTAGTTTTTTTCTATGACAATATTGGCAGTCGTGTCAAGCCTACCAGGAACCCGGATCGGATCCTTGCTGAAAGGATCGATATGGTCGACGACTAGAGGGGGGATTGACGGGGATATTACCCCGCGGTGTAACCCGGCCGGGAGTATGACCCGGCCAGGACTTGGCGACTTACTGGTGACCCGGCTGAGACTTGGTGGGTCATTGGTGACCCGGCAGGCGGGTCAGACGAGCGACAAGGCCCATGGCCCAGCGAGCAAGCCGGCGCAAGGCGGCTCATGGATGGGCCTGGAGGGGCGGCTCACAAGAGAAGGCCCAGAGAGAAAGGAAAGACTCCCTCAAGAAGGAAACAAGACCCGGATTAGGATTCTAAAGAGACTAGTCCTAATCCTACTCCCAGTGGGACTCTTCATGTAAACTTACCCCTTCCACCTATATAAGGAGGGGTAAGGCGCCCCTAGAGAGACAAGTTTTTAGACGTCTCAATTGACAAGTTGAGATAGACAGATTAGACGCCACAATAGACAGATTAGAGGCTAGACATCACCCTTGTAACCAAGAGGTCTTCCTCATCATCAATGCCAGACAAGCAGGACGTAGGCTTTTACCTCCATCGGAGGGGCCGAACCTGGGTAAACCGCCTCGCGTCTCACGATTCCGACCAACCCCTTCAAGCCGCCACATAGTTGCGACGCCTCGAACCAAAAGTCCGCTAACCCAGACATCTGCCGTGACAAATCCTCGACAGTTGGCGCCCACCGTGGGGCACGCACGATGGTGTTGTGTTCTTGAAGGAATCTCTTTACGGATCGAGAAATTCGATGAGTCGGATCAAGAAGAGCCTGCGCGGATCAATCGTGCAATAACCCGGAAGGGGACAGCTTTGGACAGAAATTAGGGTTTGTGAACTGCCGGCGCGACACGATCCGTTGAATGTCGAATCCGAATAGGAATCGATCTGCTATGGCTATCGTCAAGTCGCCGAAGACCTTGCCAATCCTGCACTGTCATCAAGTCGCTAAAGATTTAGTTAATCCTGCATCATCATCAAATCGCTGCAGTCCGTGTTTTCCTCCGGATCGACCAACCAAAACTCAAGCACTTGCAAGCGATTGGATCAACTGTGTAACCGTGGGGCAAAAGTAGCAGCCGTACTATTTCAATTAGTACTTTGCATTAGTACTCTGCCACGAGAACGCCAAGGTTCAGTTCAGATCATGCAAGAAAAAGAAGGTCATGCCCGCGCACGTCTGTCTCACCTTGCTTCACCACCGAGCACCATGAGCCGCTCCACCGCGGGCATCCCAGCCGGGCCACCGCACCAACTCGCGCAGGCCGGTACAGCCCCGCTCGCCCGCGCAAGCCGGCTCACCGCGCCTTGCTCCGGCCTCCCATCTCCTCGCGTCCGAGCCGCCGCCGCTGCGCCGGCCTTGCCTTGACCCGCCTGAGCCGCCGTGGAGCCCACCTCCGCGCGCCGTCGCGTCAGGCCATTCGAGCCTGCGCCCGCACTAGCCGCATCGCCCCGCTCCTGCCGGCTTAGCGCCCCGGCCGGCTCGGCTGCGCCTCGTCAGCGCCTCCGTCGCGGCCTCAACTTCATCGCGACGCGCCTCCGCGAGCCGGCGTTCCCGTCTCGGCTCCACCGCCTGCTTCCCCCCGCCTCGAACCGCCCCCGCACGACCTCGTCTCCGAGTCGCATTGGCCTCGCTCCACCTCTGCCGTGAGCCGCATCAGTACGCCATCGTCTCTGCCTTAGCCGCTGTTGCGGCCGCACCGAGCCGCCCTGTCCAAAAGCGACCTCGCCCTCGCTTCCGAGCAGCCGTCGACGACTCGCTGCTGCCGCCCCGCCTCTATCATCAAGTCGCCTCACCTGCCGGGGCCCGCGTCTGCCACCACGAGTCACCCACGCCTCCGCTACGAAGCTGCAGCTTCGCCACCGGCCTCTGCTACTACGGCTCGCCTGGACGGCGCCTCTCCGCCGAAGCGGGCCTCCATCCATTCACCTCTGCCTCGGTGCCCGCCGCCTGGTGCCGCCGCTGCAGGCCGTCCTCGCTGTAGTCTGGCCGCCGCGGCTCACCGTCAGGTCGCCGAACTCAGCCGTCGCCCTCCGCTCCTCCCGCGTCGCCTGCACCGCCTTGGGCCGGCCCCGTTGCGCTGCGCCTGCCTTGCCACGCCGGCCGCCTCGCCGCGCCTCCAATCCTGCACGCCAGCTCACGCGTTTAGCCGCCGGCCGCCTCGCTGCTCCTCCACCGTCGCCTGAGCCGCCGGCCGCCTCGTCACTCCTCCTGCGCCTCCTTGAGCCGCCTCACTGGCCTCGCCTTGAGCCGCCTCGCCGCACCAGCATCCGCCGTGGTTGCTCACCACGTTTCCGCTGCCATGGCCTCGCCTCGGTCGAGCTCCGCCTTCTGCCGTGGCTGAGTCGCCGCTCCTGTTATGCCGCCTTGGGCCGGCCCTCCCGCCTCTGCTCACCACCGCCAAGCCGCCTCCTCGCCGCAGTTCCGCCTTCCCCTGCTCCAGCCAGAGCCGCCGCCCTGGCCTCTAGCCGCCGCCCTCTGCTCCAGCCTCACCAGCTACCAGCCGTGCTGGCTGTTGCCTTTACGGGTTCAGGTGTTCATCAGAAGGAAAAAGAATCGGGGGCTGGCAGCCCGGGTGGAGATAGTTTAAAGTCAAAGGTCGCTGGTAAAAAAAAAAAAGTGGAGGACCCGCCTTGTCAACTCGCCGTGGTCTTTCACCGCTTCAAGTCGCCGTGACGGACTTCTTTGACGCGACACCGTCAACGCCGCACCACTCGGCCTAGCGCTGTCTCTAAGCTGCCATGACCGAGTCGCCACCGAGTCGCCACCTCCGCTGCGGCCTCGAGGGAGTGTTTCAAACGCTGTTAAAATTACTGGAGATTATCCAACAGATGCTATGGGTCATCTATCAGTCAAAGACATCAGGTGATATCCATCTAAGTTCATTTTTTACATATATTATTTTTGTCATGAAGCAATTACTTTGGTGTGTATATATACATGCAGGACAACTCTCCACTATAAACGTGGTTTATACGGCGGCTTACAACGCCCGCGGCTTACTGTCCGCGCCGGCTTAACAACGCCACGGCGACTCGCCATCCATACTGGTCTTCCAACGCCACGAGCGACTCACCGTTTTCGCCGGCTTACAACGCCGCGGCCGGCTCGCCCGTCTGCATTGGTTTACAACGCCGGAGCCGCCATCCCCGTGGTCCGGTCTACATCAAAATTATCATGTGCCAGCATCCATCTATGCAGCACTATTCGACGGACGCGCGCAAGCCGCCGCTCATGGTCTAATCTACAACATATTGGTGCAGTGCTCGCCTGTACGAGCCGCCCAACTGACGCGCGCAAGCCGCCGCCCACAGTGATCCTACATCAGCATATCGGTGCAGTGTTCGTCTATACGAGCCGCCCAAACAGACAGGCACGCAAGTCGCCGCCACTACAGTTTGGTTAACTTCAACAACCAGCCGGGACGAACCGTCGATCGGATTATTGAAACAATTCGTACAGGGTCATCTATAACCCGCCACGGTCAACCTCGACCTTCAATGGAGATTCTCAAAGCCGCCTCTTCGAGTCAACTTAAGACTCGGGGGCTACAGACATGGCGAGACACATTTGGGCGTTTTCAACGAGAACCCCGGGTCATTGCAAGGAAGTTAACCCAATCCTGGGGGCTACTACGTTGTTGGCGGAAGGATTAAAAGTTACACAAGAAGACGAGCCGCCATGATGCACCGTTTAGCTTGGGAGCTCCTGTTGTTTCTTCATACAAGATGGCGGCTTACAAGATGCTGCAACAACGTTGATACTTCAACAAGGTCACTTGGGGGCTTCTAACCCGCCGGGTTAAGCTTCAACCCTCTTGATCAGCTCTTCAGCCAAAATAGCACCATCATATGGCGGCTTACAAGACGGCGGCTTACAAGATGGTGTGCAAGTTGATATCATCGACAAGGTCGTTTGGGGGCTTTCAACCCACCGGGTTAAGCTTCAACCCTTTCGATCAGGCTTCTCGGCCACTGTAAGGCGGGTCGTGGACCCAAAAAGTTGACTCCGTCAACAAGGTCGTTTGAGAGCTTTCAACCCACCGGGTTAAGCTTCAACCCTTTCGATCAGGCTTCTCAGCCACTGAAGGCGGGTCGTGGACCCAAACGTTGACTCCGTCAACAAAGATCACTAGGGGTGCAGCGAGTTGTGAACTTACCCCCTTTTTGATCTGCAAGGCCGGGTTATACCTGCCTGTAAGTAGCTGCCGCTTTGCCAGGGGTGCAGCAAGTTGTAAACTTACCCCCTGCAGGGGCCTCTTACAGCGGCGAGGGTAAACTCTCTCATTTGCTGCGTACTCTCCGCCAAGTGGCCTGTCGTACCCTGGAGGTTCAAACGACGGATTTATGTCACGTGAGAAGTAGCTTATGGGCTTTAGGGGTATTCACCCCGCAGTCTCTCTTTCTGGTTCGTTGCGCTCTTATCAGTTAATCTCGTTAGAGACCCTGCACTGGTATGAGTTCAAGCATCGAGTCCAGCCAGGAAGAACCATCATATGAGTTTTTGATAACAAAGGAAGGCAAAGCAAGAACATCATACATTGCATCATATATTGCATCATACATACATTACATCATATATTGCATCATACTTACATATCATGCCGGCTTATCAAGCCGGGTCAGAGCAAGGGTGTGAAAGAAGAAGCAAGGTTATAAGGGATTCAACATCCCTGGGTTGTGCTTTTTCAAGCCGCCCTTACAACAATGCAGAATATATTCTGTCTTCTTTATTTTTGCAGGTCTTGTCTCCAAAGATAAGCCGCCAGAACAAATGGATCTTTAATAGCCAGCATGGCTGATTCTTCATCATGGATTTCTCAGACATATATTTGCCGGGTTGCACCGCAACCACGAGCAGAGATTTTCATTTTCAAGGATAAAGGCATTATTCTAGGATATTCATATCGGATTACAACCATGGTAAAGGATTCATTCAACAAATTATGATGAGTCATATTGCTCTCACATAGTCCCGAGACGCCGCAGGCAGACGACCCGGCACTTGGGGGCTACATTATCCAAGTCCAGTCTATATCAAGTATGCAAGTCCCATGTCGCTGCGAGCATGCATCACGGCACTTGGGGGCTAATGCAAGTTGCTTTTCAAATCGTTACATGGTCAACAGATCCTGTTATCTCAAGGAGATAAGCCAGCCTTTCCATATTTTTCTAAGTCCCAGCCCAGTACTTCTTACTGACCCGGCACTTGGGCGCTATACCACTCAGATCAAAATTTCTAAAAGTCCCAAGTCGCCGTAGGCGTGCGACCTGGCACTTGGGGGCTACAGTATTCAGCTGTTCAAGCAGATTATATGGTCCAAATTGAAGACCCGGCCCATCACATACTGATGAACCGGCCCTTGGGGGCTACACATGTGAAATACAACACTCAGTATATATCTGGCGACTCAGAAGACAACTCAGATTTCTCGACCCGGTCCTTGAGGGCTACACCCGCTGAAGCTTTATAAAGTATAAGGCAGTTACAAGTCCCAGGCTGTTGCAGGCAAGACAACCTGGTACTTGGGGGCTACACAGTCCAATATATTATTGCAAAGCACCAAGTCATCATGGATAATCTCGGAGCTTGGGGGCTAGAGATAATATGGACATATCAAAAACTTTGAGAATTGTCAAGATGATTAATTATGGAGTTCAGTTGTTAGACCCGGCGTCACCAACGTTCATGACCCGGCGTTATCAAAAGATCATAACCCGCCAGAGCTTATATAAGCCGCCCTGCTTCACAACAATGGAAGTCCGGATCTACATCATGAGGATTTCTTATTTTTCATTAAGCCAAAGTATTGGAAGCCGACTCAATGTCATATGGGTATTCTATTCCCAATGTGTTTCAAAGGACACTGACAAGCAAGACGATTTTCAAGACGACTCATTCATATGCAGAAAAGACCCGGATTTCTGAGGAGCCACTTCATAAGCCGGCCAAAAGAGCAAGCCGGTCCCTTAACATATTTATTATTCTTATTTCAGGAGCTTACCATGAATAAATTCAAGCTAAGCTGGGGGCTAATGACGGGGATATTACCCCGCGGTGTAACCCGGCCGGGAGTATGACCCGGCCAGGACTTGGTGACTTACTGGTGACCCGGCTGAGACTTGGCGGGTCATTGGTGACCCGGCAGGCGGGTCACACGAGCGACAAGGCCCATGGCCCAGCGAGCAAGCCGGCGCAAGGCGGCTCATGGATGGGCCTGGAGGGGCGGCTCACAAGAGAAGGCCCAGAGAGAAAGGAAAGACTCCCTCAAGAAGGAAACAAGACCCGGATTAGGATTCTAAAGAGACTAGTCCTAATCATACTCCCAGTGGGACTCTTCATGTAAACTTACCCCTTCCACCTATATAAGGAGGGGTAAGGCGCCCCTAGAGAGACAAGTTTTTAGACGTCTCAATTGACAAGTTGAGATAGACAGATTAGACGCCACAATAGACAGATTAGAGGCTAGACATCACCCTTGTAACCAAGAGGTCTTCCTCATCATCAATGCCAGACAAGCAGGACGTAGGCTTTTACCTCCATCGGAGGGGCCGAACCTGGGTAAACCGCCTCGCGTCTCACGATTCTGACCAACCCCTTCAAGCTGCCACATAGTTGCGACGCCTCGAACCTAAAGTCCGCTAACCCGGACATCTGCCGTGACAAATCCACGACAAGGATGAATAGATGACTAACAATTTTTAGCTCCTTCTTAACAAGTTAGGCTCAACAATAAAAATAGGTTGTCTAGATATGCAATTAGGTGGACAACCTATATGATGAACACAATAACAACAACAATAGTAAGCACAATATGCACACACAATAAAGCTTGCACAAAGTAAAGGTAAGAAGTAACCACAAGTGGAGACGATGGAGACGAGGATGGGTTACCGAAGTTCCCTCCTTTTAAGGGGAGGTACGTCTCCGTTGGCGGTGTGGATGCACAATGATCCCCAAGAAGCCAATGGGGCCACCGTATTCTCCTCGCGCCCTCGCACAATGCAAGATGTCGTGATTCCACTAGTGGTGCACTTGAAGGCGGTGACCGAACCTTTACAAACAAGGTTGGGGCAATCTCCACAACTTAATTGGAGGCTCCCAACACCACCACAGAGCTTCGCCATAATGGAATGTGGCTCCGAGGTGACCTCTTCCGTCTAGGGTGCTCAAACACCCAAGAGTAACAAGATCCGCAAGGGATTAGTGGGGGGAATCAAATTTCTCTCGATGCAAGTGTAGATAGAGACCATCTCAAGCAAACCCTAGATAATCAACAAGTTTTGTTAGCTAGGGAGAGAGATCGGGCGAAAATGGAGCTTTGAGCAACAATGGAGCTTTTTGGGAAGAAAAGAGGTGAGTCCTCTTGGGGAAGAAGACTCACTTATATAGTGGGGGAAGGATCCAACCGTTATGCCCCTTCAGCCCGTGCATAAGCGGTAATACCGCTCGGGCGAGCGGTACTTCCGTTGGCACGGTAGTTACAGACGCATCATGCAACTGAGAAGCTCAAGGAGGCGGTAGTGCCGCCGGAGCGGTACTACCGCTCCCACCAGCGGTACTACTACCAGGTGCTGCGAGTGCGGGTGAAACTGCGGTAGTAGAGTAGGGCAGCGCGGTACCACTGCACGGAGTGGTACTACCGCTCACTACTGCCATTCTACTACCGCTCGAAGGAATGAGCTATACAGAGAGCAAAAACTAAGCGGTACTCCATGCGGTAGAAGATACCGGTCGTACCGCACAAGCGGTACTACCGCTCTAAAGGAATAGTACTTCCGCTTAACACTTACGCCTATAGTGAGGACAGTGGTAGTGGGGCAGTAGATCGAGCCGCAGAACCGCCCAAGTGGTACTAACGCTCTCTCCTACCTCCCTACTTCCGTTCTAAACACAGAGAGCGAAATATAAGCGGAGGTGCGAGTAGCACTGAAGTGCGGCAATACTGCTGGAGCGTTACTATCGCTGGTCAGCGCGATACTACCCCTTAGCTTCCTCTAGAAAGCACAAGCAAAGGCAGAGGAAGCTCCAAGTACCGGGAAGGAAAGTGGGGTGCAAAGTGACTGTTGTAAGAGCACATTTATCCATGTGTGGTTTTGGTAATTGATGACAATCCCTATGGACTAATGATTGCCTTGAGTTATATTCGAAGGATTTGTCCATAGGCACTTCTTGAAGTCCCTCTGTTGGTTTCAAGGAGTTTATATGGTGACCAAGGTGGTATTCAAGGTTTTATCCAAAGATTGGTCATGTGAGAGTTGAGCTTATTGCAAGCATGTCTTGAAAAAGAAGATTGTGTGAGCATTCATGTTTACCTTCAAGACATCATCTTTATGAAGAGAGAAGATAAGATACAAGGTTGATCAAGACTAAGTCAAAGAGTGAATCAAGTTGATAAACACACAAAGCGTACAAGATGTACCGAGAGGGATCAAGTGATCCCATGGTATGGTAAGCATTGTTCATTACACTTGTGTACTAACCCATGGTCTACGTGAGAGTTCTATGTGGGGTTAGGTATATTTCCATGGGCTTGCATCAAGAGGAAGATCCCATACAACCCATGGAAGATGACATCAAGTGGTGATAGTCATCAAGGTTGCAGTGTGCAAGTTCAAGTGGAGCATCACGAAGAGATCATGCTTGAAGCTTTCCATCCATTGTGGTGACAATGGACTTGTGAAGATGTGCCGAAGAGTGGCTCGCCCATAGTGGAGTATGGGGGGGGGGCAATCTACTAGTCTTCATCGAGCCGGCGCAATCAAGAAAGGTGGTCCATCTTGAGGAGGACAAGGTCGTCATCATCTAGCTCAAGTGGACTATGCGCAAGGCAAAGGTTTGACCTTGATAGGGTTTTCTATTTTACCGGTCTCATGGTGGTAGTTGGGAGACCGGGTTATAGGATCGATAGCCATACTATCAAGGGGGGCTCTCAAGTGAGTAGCTTGATTGTATTGTTCATTGAGAGCTCAAACCACTACATTCTTGGCATCATCATCTTTCCTGGTTCTTGGTTGGATTTTCTCTATGTGGGTTCTTGAGCTTATGGTCAGCTTCATGACAAGCTCGAGTTCATCGAAAGCGGAGTCCATATGCATCTTCTATGATGTTTTCGATGTTGGAGTTTTTGCCGGATCTTCATTCATGGAGGTTTCACATCTCTATATGATTAACATTTTCATACTTCCTCTTCTTAAGATAACCAACAAGCTTGAGTTTGATCAATTCGGAGCTCATATGCGAAAGTTTTGGCAGTTTTAGTGCCGGAGCTGTTTTTCTCTGATCAGGCGGTAGTACCGCTGGGTACCACGGTAGTACCGCTTGGGCGGTACTTCCGCTGTGTACTACCGCTGCTACTTCCGCTTATATCCGCCCTCTGGTTTGTGCATTCCTTCGAGCGGTAGTAGAACGGCAATTATGGGCAGTAGTACCGCTCTGCGCGGTAGTACCGCTAGTGGGAGCGGTAGTACCGCTCCGGCGGCACTACCGCCTCATGGAGTCTATGTGTTGCACGCTTTGGCTTGAAACTTTCGTACCAGTGGAAGTACCGCTCACCTGAGATGTACTACCGCTTATGCACGGGCTGAGTGCATAACAGTTGGATTTAGGGGAACCTATTTAAGGGGGTCTTCTTCCCCAATGGTCCCTATCTCTTGAGCTCCTGTTCTTCCCCCATTGTTGACCTTCTTCGAGCTTGCTAACTCTCAATCCCTCCAATGATTCTTGCTAGTTCTTGAGGGAAAAGAGAGAGGAGATCTAGATCCACATTTCCACCAATCACTTTCTCCTCTATGTTAGGGGAACCCCTTGGATCTAGATCTTGGAGTTCTTCGTGTTCTTCTTCGTTCTTCCTCTCATTTTCTTTCATAGCATAAGTTGTTGTGGTGGGATTTGGGAGAGAAGGACTTGGGCACTCCGTGTGCCCTTGCCATTGCATTTGGTGCATAGGTTTGAGTTATCCACGGTAATACGTGGAAGTGAAGTTTGAGAAGCTTATTACTCTTGAGTGTTTGAGCACCCTAGAGCTTGTTCCTCTTGGGTGCCTTGGCGCCCTAGACGGTTGGTGGTGTCTCGGAGCTCAATCATTGTGGTGTAAAGCTTCGGGCAAGCATCGAGGTCTCCAGTTAGGTTGTGGAGATTGCCCCGAGCAATTTGTATGGGTACTGGTGACCGCCCCCAAGGGTTGCCAAAGTGTACGGGTTCGGTGAGCACCCCCAAGGGTTACCATTTGTACGGGTTCGGTGACCGCCCTCAAGGGTCCCTTAGTGGAATCACGACATCTTGCATTGTGCGAGGGCGTGAGGAGATTACGGTGGCCCTAGTGGCTTCTTGGGGAGCATTGTGCCTCCACACCGCTCCAAACGGAGATTAGCATCCGCAAGGGTGTGAACTTCAGAATACATCTCGTCTCCACGTACCTCGGTTATCTCTTACCCGAGCCCTTTACTTATGCACTTTACTTCGTGATAGCCATAGTGTTTCTTATTATATATCTTGATATCACTTAGTTGTTTATCTTGCTTAGCATAAGTTGTTGGTGCACATAGGTGAGCCTAGTTGTTTTAGGTTTTGTGCTTGACAGATTAAACACTAGTTTTATTCCGCATTTGTTCAAGCCTAAATCGTAATTATTTTAAAGCGCCTATTCACCCCCCCTCTAGGCGACATCCACGTCCTTTCAGCTGTGTACGTGTTGATTCCATCCTAACCTTTCTAAATGTGGACCCCCTCTTGATAGTACGGATTTCCTACGATTCAAAACCACCAAAAAGAAATCGTCGGAAAATAACCGTCTTCTCTCTTAAACACCGAGGGGAAATAAACCGTCTCGTGCCATCTGGTAATCTCAGAAAGCTTAATGCACACGGTTAGTCCGCAAAAGCGCATTGTCATCAATCACCAAAACCACTAAGGGATAAATATGCCCTAACACTTACATTTCTGAGGACCTACCAGTAAATTGAGGACAATGCCCCACACACACCCATCTCCGTGGTGATCTCATCAAGCACCAGTGGCAACTGTATGGGAGATAGACTCCCATTTTAAGCACCGGTGGCAACGAGTGGTGATCTCATTAAGCACCAGCACTAGTGGCAAATTTGTTATAATTGATATGATTATTGTATTGTATGATGCTAAAACGTTAGTAAGTTTGATTTATATTAATGTTTATGTTGTTCAAAACCATGAATTTACCTGAGGCCGGTACGAGTTTACGGGATCTTTTTTGCCCGAGGCTGCACGGTGCTGCAAACCAGTTTTCTGGGGCACCGTAAACTGGTTTCGTGGGATGTACTTTTCTAGGGCTCAGGCACCCTCACTGACCAAGAGGCGCCATCCTCGTGTCCCGCCCAAATGCGGTACTATCCTCACGACGGCTCGAGGATCATGATGAGGATAAAAGCGCATTTTGAGTCGCTTCACAAGAATGGATATCATCACAATACATGTAAAGAGGAGATGAATATATGGAGTTGGCTTACACTCTCCACGTGCTACAACATCAATAATTCAAATAAAATCATCCATATAATCATCATTCAGAAAAGAAGGGTCCGACTACGGACGAAATCAAACAAAAAGATGACGTCCATCAAGCAAATCCCAGGCCACGTTCCTCATCGTACTGCCACTGGAGTGTTGTGGCATCATCTGCGGCATGATAATCTGTATCTGCACCTGTGTTGTTATATGAATCTGTGAGCCCGATGACTCAACAATCTCATTACTCAGGGTACCGAGACTATCTAAACTTATAGGTATGGCATGGTTAAGTGGTGAGGTTGCAGTAGCACTAAGCATTTTTCTTTGGCTAACTTACATGTACAAGAATAAGATGAGTGTTCTACGCATAATGGTCGTTAACTAGTTATGATCAAGAAGTGATCCTGAACACCTACTTACGAGTCAATCATAACCCCACCGTGTTCTCTTCCCGAACTCCCTCGAAAAGAGACGATCATGGTTACGCACACAGTTGTTGTATTTTAATTGGATTTACTTCATTTTTTCTTTAACCGGCTATTATAAATTTCCAAGTTGCCACATAAACGCGGGCACGGCTTTTAGAAAGATTTAACCCTGCAGGGGTGCTCCAACTCATCCATCACAAACTAGCTACAAACTGCGGTGGAAAACCTCAACAGCGGGATAGCCCGTAGTATCCTCGAAATCCCGGTGCACAAGACATTTGTTAAAGGTAAAACAAATCCAGCAAGACTGCCCGACATGCCAGATCCTGATAGGAGCCGCACGTATCTCGTTCTCAGGGGACAACCAGATGGGCAGGACGTCGGGTTGGCTGAGACCCCGTTTGCCCAGGGGGCACCGGACATCACCCAGTTTAGACCAACACTCATGAGGAGCACTGGCCCGATTTGTTGATTAATTATCCATGGGGTTGCTACTCCATATGCAATTTTATTAGCTATTAGGAAAATGTACTACCAATGTTGGGCCTTGCCGGAAGAGTTTTATCCCAGAACAAATTATCAAGGAGTTCCACATAACAACCCCAAGTAGTAGGAGCACTCAATATGGAACATAACACCGGTAATCGGAAACTAAGGCGGCAAGAGTGGAACAAAATACCAAGCAAAAGGTGACGGTGTAATGAACAGGGGGTGTCCATTACCCCTAGACATGCACCGGCAAGTTGTAGCCTCCAGGCAGGGAGGGCATGGCAGGAGGAGAAATCCACTTATGGGACTCATCCAGGACCCAGGTTTCCGGCAAGGATTACTTGCCGGGAATAGATCTACGCTTCACCGGCAAGCTCAAGGCCGGCGAGATCAAGATAGAGGTTCTGGGAAGCAAGCCTTCCTGGGAGAAGACCCGATGTTGGACTCCCGGCAAGATGCTTGCCGGAGGACAACTAGGAGCAAGCACAAGACTAGAAGACCAGAAGATCAGAAGACCGAAGGCTCGCGGAGGCCCGGTGTCGTGGTTTTGTCACGGCAGATGCCCGAAGGCTTAGGTTCGAGGCCATCGCTAAAGAGGTGGACTCAAAGGGGTTAAACGGGACAAGGGACATGAGGTTTACCCAGGTTCGGCCCCTCACGGTGGAGGTAAAAGCCTACGTCCTGCTTGTATTGTATTGATTGTAGTATCGATTACAAAAGGGCGGCTTGCTTGCCCTAGCTCTCGATTACTTGGTCTTTCTCGCTATAGGACATGTCTGTCTGTCTTAACTTGTCTAACCCGCCACAGGGGCTCGCCTTTATATACATAGGTCGAGGCCCTGGGCTTACAAGAGTCCGGGTCGGGTTACACAACGTAACCGACCCTGGTTCTACCTTCCTAGTCTTACAGAGCAAGTCTTCACGTGGCGGCTTACACTTTCGGGTCTTGAGTAGCCACCAGGCCTTGGGTTTTCAAGAGGCCCACCTGTAAGCCGTCGTCTTCACGTCTTGTCTTCATGGGCCTGCTTGGGCTCTTGCACTAAGAGTCGCCAACTGGTGTAACCCGGCCTCCTTAAGGGCGGGTCACACCCGGGGTTATATCCCCAACATTAGGCCCCAAATTGATTTGAACCTGTTCATGTCAATTTAAATCCTTCGGTTGGCGAGTCTTCTATGATTCTTCTGAAACTGCCACTTTGACTGGACTTTCATAACCCGCCATATCCAACAGTGACGTCACAGCGAATCTTTGCCCTAACCCGCCATTCCGAAAATCGAGGCGCCTTCTCAGCTGCGATAATTATGTCGCCCCCTCAATATTCGGGCCTGACGTTTCACTGTCTCACTCTTCCCTATAAATAGGCACGGGGGTTATCTCTTTCTCTTTACCCCTGTCGCCTCTGCTTCTTCTTCCTCCCGACGAGCGCAGTCACTGGAGCTCCGCCGCGTCTGCAGATCTTCACCAACCACCCCGACGAGGCCGCTGCATCAGCCTGAAGCGATCCAGAGCCCCCGCACATTCGCCACTCCTCCAAGGTTTCGCATCTGTCCCTTATCCCCACTGTACTAGGGTTTGTTCATCCATGGAGTTTTCGTGTTCTTCGTTCTTCTCTGTCCTTCGCCGTTCTTTGGGCTAGAAGCGGTATTTCAATCTGATATGATGTGGAAAATAGCGCGGCAGTAGTTTAGCTTCCATCTTGCATCTTTGGGTGGAGTGCTTCCTCTTTAGAATCCATCCATAGTTTACTGACTTTCCACTGCTGTTCTTAGGTCACGGATACGTTTTCTTTTACCCTCACCTATAGATCTTGCCGCAGCGGCCAGTTTTGTGAAAACTGTTTGTGCTACACTTAGCGAGATTTTAGGCCATCTTGGACCCATAAATGATTGACCCGCCATTTATCTCTCGGGCGGCTTAGCACAAAATTTGTAACCAGCCATAAGTCTGTTTATTGCTTCTTTCAATTAACCCGCCAATATGCTGTCGGCTCTTAATTTCAGAGCTTAACCCGCCAATATGTCAAGTGCAACGATGTCTTGCGACTGGGTCGGCTCTGGAGTCACCGAAGAGCTTTTGCTAAGCTATGTGACGATGGGTGTGCTGCCGGCTTAGAACATCATTCAGTGGCGGGTTCCCGGGTCAGAGAAAAGACCCAGACCTCAGGCAGGAGAAGTTGTTTTCACTGACCACCTCCTCCGCGGCTTCAGTCCGCCCGGGTCTAAATTCTTTCGGGATGTTCTGCACTCTTTTAAGCTTCATCCTCAGGATATAGGCCCCAATTCAGTCACCAACATCTGCCAATTCCAAGTCTTGTGCGAGGTGTATCTGCAAGAAGAGCCGTCAGTTGATATCTTTCGTGATTACCATTACATCAATCGCCAGACTGAAAAAGCGGGCGGCTCAAGTCTGGAACTCGGAGGTGTGTCCATCCAGAGGCGGAGAGATCTGCCTTATCCATCTGCTGCCCTGCCAAGTCACCCTAAAAGTTGGAACAGGACTTGGTTTTATTGCAAAGACACTTCTCCAGAGGGTGAGAATCCCCTGCCGGGTTACCGTCCTACCCGGCTTCCCACCTCCGGAGAGCTCCCAGACTGGCTGTCTACTGCAGAAAAGCTGAAATATGCCACGTCCTTCGCAAAGATCAGGGCTTTGATTGCGAACGGACTGACTGGCGTTGACTTGACCCGCTGCTGGGTTAGCTGGAAGATCTTGCCACTGAGCCGGCGTGACCGGCTCATGTCTGAATTCACGGGTGAGCCCAATGACCCTCTCTGCTTCTCAGACGCCCCCTTATCAGAACAAGACATCAACGACACTGTTAAGAGTCTTCTCGGCGAGAAGCAAGAGGCTTGCAACAAGATTGGGCCGAGCCCCTTTTACTCCAAGAACCCGGCTCCACCTGTATGAATACTCCTTCAAAACTGGTCATCTGTATATTGCTCGTTTTAACTTGCACCTTTTTAATCTCTTTGGCGGCTTATGTACAGGCCGGCTCTGATTTCTGGAAGAAGAAACTCAATCCTCCTGTGAGGAAACCCAGGGCGGGTAAAACCATTGCCCAACGGAAGAAACCCGCCGCTCATGAGGCCCCTGAGCCTGACGATTCAGAGGTAAAACTTGACTCCTTCTGGCCGTCTCTTTATTTAGCTTACTGACAATATTTATTCACAGGATGAGCCGGAGACCAGCCGTGTAGACGCTCCTGAGGTAACCAATATTTCTTCCGACTTAGAAAATTCTCCCCTAGAGAAGATACGACGGGTCATCCGAAATGTCCCATTCTCTCATCCTCTTGCTTACTTAGACTCCCATTTTCTTTTGAAAAAGCAACAGCACACCTCTAGGCGTCAGACCCGGAGTGCCGGCTCTGAAGAGCTTATGGCCGGCTTACCTAACTCGCCGGCTCCTCGAAAACGGCTTGCGGAGGTACTCTTTACCCTAGTCTGATTGTTTAACAGTCTTGCATTGCAACCTTACTTTTGTCCTTACCGCTATAACTTTTCCAGGACTCACCTCCTTCGTCTGGCGAGTCAACTGCCACCAAGCTGCCTCCACTGAGAATCAACCCAGAGTACGTAATTTTACTTGCACTATACCTTTCTTCAATCCTGTCCTTTATTTGACAATCTTTGTTGCTTTCCAGGGCTCAAGCCAAACGAAGGAAGACCGGCGAGTCTGAAGCTGCTCCCTCTGCCCAGGAGCCAGAGAAAGCTAAGCCGGCCTCTCCAACACCTCATGTTGAGCCTACTGAGGCTAGGGAAGAAACCCCTGCCGACGCTCCTCTGCCCTATGAGCCGGCTGACCATGACATGGCCGCTCCTGAGAGCCGCCCACAAGCTGATCTGCACCCGCTGAGCTCTCCAGGCGCCGCAGACGTTGCCATTACTGGGGCGGGTTATCAATCCCCCTCTCACATACTGACAAGACACACCGGCAAGGGTAAAGAGAGCTCGCCAGAGAAGTTTGATTTTGCGTTTCCTTCGTTGGAAAAGATGTCTGTAGATGACCTTCATGCTGGTTACTTGAACCGCCTCAGTGCAAGCCACAATATGGAGCGAAAGCTTGTTGGCATCATGAAGAAAAAATATGAGGTACTCCTCCTTCCTTGCTTTCCATATACCCTTACGTAGCCCCCAAGAGCCGGTGTAGGAGTGCAACTAGTAGACCGGGTCTTACAATTCCTGTTGTACTTCCAATTGTGATACCTGTAGCCCCCAAGTACCGGGTTAATATAGATATTGAGCCGGTACTGAGTTGAAAAGGTTGATTCAAGTGTAGCCCCCAAGTCCGGGTCATTATATAGATGATGAACCGGAATTCCAGTGTAGACTTGGAGAGCACTGTGTAGCCCCCAAGTGCCGGCTTGACTTTACCGAAGATGAGCCAGAACTCCATTGTAGACTTGGAGAAAAACGCAGGCATTAGCCCCCAAGTGTCAAGTATATTGCTTGCAATCTGCTTGAGACTTGTAATAGAATCAGCTTCACCAATGCATGAATCTCATCCTGATAGCTTAAAACTTTCTGAATTGTCTTGTTGTATAATGCGGGAAGCCTTAGCAGCCGCCGAATCAAACTTTGCCGCGCAACAAGCCGCCAGGGCTGAGGCGGACCAGAAATGGCGAGTTGCCGTGACAGAACTGGAGAAAACCCGGGCCGAGCTTGCTGCTTACCAGAAAAGGGCTGAGACTGAAAAAGCTACTCTGACCAAACGCGCCGATGACGCTGAAAGCCGACTTAAGGTTGTGTCAGATGAGCTGCAGTCTCTCAAACACCACATCTCCAGAATGACTTCTGCGATCTTTGGTAAGTACTGAACACTTGAAAATTCCCTTGTCTGTTTGGAAAACTTATACGGGCGGCTTACCATGCTTGACTATCTTGCAGGTGAACGAAGCCGCCAACTGTCTTCTGATAGCTTGGTCAAGCTGAAAGCCGTCTATTCCTTAGCAGAACAGTTATACTGCGGGACCCTCTGCACCATTAAGGCGATGCTGACTAAGAAGAGCATCCCAAATCATATGAAGGGGGTGATAGAACTTCTATCCACCCTGCCCAAACAGGTTGAAGAGCTCAAACGGTCAGCCGCCAGGCAAGGAGCAATGGCTGCTTTGAGTCAGTCTCTTGCCTTCGCCCCTGAGCTAATAGCAGCAGAAATGACGGACGGGTTTCCATCCAAGAAGGTCGATGGCTCAGACTTCACAGAAGTTGATTACGCCAAATGTATGAAAGACTCCCGAGTTCTCGCATCAACTCTCGCCAATGAGTTAGATCTATCCACATATCAGCCGGCTTATGATGCAGAGAACAAACGACTGCGCTGTCCGCCTTTTGACACCAGGAGCCTGACTCCCGCACGTCGTAAGAAGCCCTTTGCTCCTGACCTTGATTCGTCTTCCTTCTTCGACGAGGCTCAATTCGAGGCCCTTACACGCTGCAACTGGGATGTCGACAATCTCCAGATCGAGGAAGTCGAAGAGCCGGCGAGGGATGACCCGCCAGCGAGCTGAGTAGTCGTGCCCGGAGCTTATAACCCGGCTTATCTGAGCCGCCCACACTGAATTGTAAAAAACTTAAGTCTGTCGTACCTTGTACTCCATGGGGAGGCTTTTGTAATAGCTGTAGGGACAACTAAAATGTTTGAGCCGTGCCTTCGTGCACGTATAATCCCTTGCACAGCTTGCTGCAATGATGTCTTTCTTATATTCTTGCTCACAATAACGCTTTTCATATTTCATGGCGGCTTTTCTGAAGAGATAAAACTTGCAAAACAAACAAAGCAGAAAGCTCTGTATTGCTGTAAGGGCGGCTTAAAAGGCACAACCCAGAGATGTTAAAGTCTGTCATAGTCTTGCGTCTTGTTCCGTAGTCTTTCTCTGACCCGACTTGGTAACCCGGGATGATGCAAAGCATGGTCCAATGCGTGATGCTATAACCCGCCGTTGGAACCTTAACCAATGCTTAGGGTCTCCTAGCAAGATAAGCGTTCGGCGGGTCGCCTTACGGAAAGGCCACCAAATGAGGGGGTAAGTATACAACTTGTTGCACCCCAAACTTGGAAAAGATCGTCAAAAGAGGAGGTGAGTACTCAACTCGCTGCACCCCACTTTTGGAAAAGATCGTCAAAGAGGGGGTAAGTACTCAACTCGCTGCACCCCAATTTGGAAAAAATCAGCAAAAGAGGGGGTAAGTTCTCAACTCGCTGCACCCCAATTTTGGAAGAGATCATCAAAGAGGGGGTAAGTATTTAACTCGTTGCACCCCAATTTGGAAAAGATTAGCAAAGGAGGGGGTACGTTCTTTAACTCGTTGCACCCCAACTTTGGAAAGAACATCAAAAGAGGGGGTAAGTTCTTTGACTCGCTGTACCCCAATTTTGGAAAAGACATCAAAAGAGGGGGTAAGTTCTTTGACTCGCTGCACCCCAATTTTGGAAAAGACATCAAAAGAGGGGGTAAGTTTCTCAACTCGCTGCACCCCAATTTTGGAAAAAATCGTCAAAGAGGGGGTAAGTATTTAACTCGCTGCAACCCAATGTGACTTTGTTGACGGAGTCAACCTTTGGGTTCACAACCCGGCTTACAGTGGCTAAGACGCCGATCAAGAGGGGGTAAGTACACAACTTGCTACACCCCAATTGACCTTGTCGATGACATAACTTGTGCACAATCTGAGATACACAAAAAACGGCAGAGGCCCCGGCTTATGGGGATGCCAACTTTATTATATATATGTCTGATATATACAATGATGATATACAATGGTGGGAGTCAATGACTCAAGTATAGTATGGCCATAGATGAGCGATATTCCACGGCCGGCGGGTCTCCTGCCCAGAGGTAGCTGATTCATCTCGCACGTCAACGAGGTAATATGACCCGTTGTTGAGGTTCTTGCTGACCACAAAAGGCCCTTCCCATGGAGGAGATAGCTTGTGCGCATCCATCTGGTCTTGAATCAATCGCAACACCAAGTCGCCCTCTTGAAACGTCCGGGTCTTAACTCTGCGGCTGTGATAGCGACGCAGGTCTTGTTGATAAATCACCGATCGAGCCGCCGCCAGATCACGCTCTTCCTCCAAAGCATCTAACGAGTCCTGACGTGCTATCTCATTGTCTTGCTCAACATAAGCCACCACTCTCGGCGAGTCATGACGTATGTCGCTTGGTAACACGGCTTCTGCGGCGTAAACCATGAAGAAGGGTGTATAACCCGTCGATCTGTTGGGAGTAGTATTGATGCTCCATAGAACTGATGGCAACTCTTCCACCCAACAACCCGGCGTTCACTGCAGAGGAACCATAAGCCGGGGCTTGATGCCTTTCAAGATTTCCTGGTTAGCACGCTCCGCCTGACCATTGGATTGTGGATGAGCAACTGCCGAGACGTCAAGCCGGATATGCTCACTCTCACAAAACGTCTGCATAGCCCCCTTGGACAGGTTTGTGACATTGTCTGTGATGATACTGTGAGGATAACCAAAACGGTAGATCAACTTTTTGATAAATTGAACCGCCGTAGCCGCATCACACTTGCTGACCGGCTTAGCTTCTACCCACTTGGTAAATTTATCCACCGCCACCAAAAGGTGGGTCTTCTTGTCTTTAGACCTCTTAAAGGGTCCAACCATATCAAGCCCCCAGACTGCAAACGGCCAAGTAATTGGAATCATGCGCAGCTCCTGAGCCGGTATGTGAGCACGGCGCCCAAACTTCTGACACCCATCGCACATAAGAACCAAGTCTTCCGCGTCCTTATGAGCCGTCAGCCAGAAGAAACCATGACGAGAAGCCTTGGCCACCAGAGATTTTGAGCCGGCATGATGACCACAGTCGCCAGCATGAATTTCATTTAAGATTTCCTTGCCCTCTTCTGGTGAAACACAACGCTGAAAGACGCCGGTGACGCTGCGTCTATGTAACTCGCCATTGAGGATAGTCATGGATTTAGACCGCCTGACGATCTGTCTTGCCAAGGTCTCATCCTCAGGTAACTCGCCGCGCGTTAGGTATGCCAAGTAAGGCAACGTCCAGTCAGGAATAGCATGTAGAGCCGCCACCAATGGCCCCTCTGGGTCAGGTATGGCCAGGTCTTCCTCTGAAGGTAGCTTGACAGACTGGTGATGTAACACGTCCAAGAAGGTGTTAGGCGGCACCGGCTTACGCTGAGAGCCGAGTCTTGCGAGTGCATCAGCCGCCTCGTTCTTGCGACAGTCAATATGGTCCACCTGATAGCCTTTGAAGTGACCAGCGATTTCGTCAACCGCCTGACGATATGCCGCCATCCTGGGGTCTTTGGAATCCCAGGTGCCTGAAACTTGTTGAGCCACAAGGTCTGAGTTGCCAAGACATCTGACTCGGCTCAGATTCATCTCTTTCGCCACACGGAGGCCATGAAGCAAGGCCTCATATTCAGCTGCATTGTTAGTACAGGTAAACATTAGTCTTAAAACATAACAGAACTTATCACCTTTAGGGGAGGTTAAGACAACCCCAGCCCCCGAGCCATCTAGCTGTCTGGACCCGTCAAAGTGAATCGTCCAATAAGTGTTATCCGGCTTCTCCTCGGGCGTCTGTAACTCTGTCCAGTCGTTGATAAAATCTACCAAGGCTTGAGACTTGACAGTCGTGCGAGGCACGTACTTAAGATTGAGAGGTCCCAGTTCCAACGCCCACTTAGCAATTCTACCAGTGGCTTCTCTGTTCTGAATTATGTCTCCCAAGGGGGCAGAGCTCACCACGGTGATTGGGTGTCCCAAGAAATAATGCTTCAGCTTACGATTCGCCATGAACACCCCATAAACCAGCTTCTGCCAATGCGGGTACCTCTGCTTAGACTCTATCAGCACCTCACTGATGTAGTAAACCGGCCTCTGAACCGGGTATTCTTTCCCTGCCTCCTTACGCTCTATAACCACCGCGGCGCTGACTGCTCTGTTGTTAGCTGCCACATAGAGGAGCAAAGGCTCTTTCTCAATTGGAGCTGCCAAGACTGGCGGCTTAGTTAGCTGCTTTTTAAGCGCTTCAAACGCCTCACCCGCATCCTTACTCCAAACGAAGTTGTCTGTCTTCTTCATCATCTGGTACAGAGGAATAGCCTTCTCGCCCAGGCGGCTTATGAACCGGCTTAAAGCAGCGATTCGACCCGCCAGGCGTTGAACGTCATTGACACATGCCGGCTCTGACAGGCAAGTAATAGCCTTTATCTTGTCCGGGTTAGCCTCAATGCCTCGCTCTGAGACTAAAAACCCCAAGAGCTTACCCGCTGGAACTCCAAAGACACACTTGGCCGGGTTAAGCATCATCTTGTAAACCCGTAGATTATCAAACGTCTCCTTCAGGTCCTCAAGCAGAGTCTCCTTCTTTCTAGACTTGACCACAATATCATCCACGTAGGCATGAACATTACGCCCAATCGGGTTATGAAGACAATTCTGCACACAACGCTGGTAAGTCGCCTGTGCACTCTTAAGCCCAAAGGGCATAGACACATAGCAGAAAGCACCAAAAGGCGTAATGAAGGCCGTCTTCTCTTGGTCTTTAACTGCCATCTTGATCTGATGATACCCTGAATAAGCACCCAGGAAGCACAGGCTCTCACAACCCGCCGTTGCATCAATGATTTGATCAATGCGAGGGAGGGCAAAAGGATCAATTGGGCACGCCTTGTTAAGGTCCGTGTAATCCACGCACATACGCCACGTGCCATTCTTCTTGAGTACCAGCACCGGGTTAGCAAGCCACTCCGGGTGAAACACTTCAACGATGAACCCTGCAGCCAAGAGCCGGGCCACCTCTTCTCCAATAGCTTTACGTCTCTCTTCATTAAACCGCCGTAGGAACTGCTTAACCGGCTTAAACTTAGGATCCACATTAAGGTGGTGCTCAGCGAATTCTCTCGGTACACCTGGCATGTCAGAAGGCTTCCATGCAAAGATGTCCCGATTCTCACGGATGAATTCGATGAGCGCGCTTTCCTATTTAGGGTCCATATTGGCCCCAATAGTGAACTGCTGTGATGAGTCGCCCGACGTAAAGTCCACCAACTTGGTATCTTCTGCCACAAACTTGAGGGGCGGCTCAGATTCCGTGTTGGGTTTCTTTAGAGAGGTCATATCTGCCGGGTCAACATTCTCCTTATAAAAATTGAGCTCTGCCTCAGCACAGCTTGACTCTGCATAAGCTGCATCACCTTCCTCACACTCCATAGCTGTTTTCCGATCACCATGCACGGTAATCGTCCCTTTCAAGCCGGGCATCTTGAGCTGTAGGTATACATAACAGGGCCTAGCCATGAACTTTGCGTAAGCCGGTCGTCCAAAAATGGCGTGGTATGGGCTCTTGATCTTGACCACCTCAAACCATAGAGACTCCACCCTGTAGTTGTGTTCATCACCAAAGGCTACTTCCAAAGATATCTTACCAACTGGATAAGCTGACTTGCCTGGCACTACTCCGTGAAAGACTGTCGAGGAAGGCTTAAGATCCTTGTCCAGCAGATTCATCCGGCGAAAAGTGTCATAATACAGAATGTTGATGCTGCTGCCACCGTCCATAAGCACCTTAGTAAACATGTATCCTCCCACTTGGGGGGCAACTACTAAAGCCAGCTGCCCCGGGTTATCAACACACGGTGGGTGATCCGCCCTGCTCCATCTGATGTCATACTCAGACCACTTTAGATACTGTGGGAGAGCCGGCATAACTGCGTTAGCCGCCCGTTTGTGCACCTTCCGCTCTCGCTTGTCAAGGCTGGTTGTGAAAACATGATACTGACCCCCGCTGAGCTGTTTCGGGTTACTCTAATACCCTGACTGGTTATTTTGCTGCTGGCCTCCACCGCCAGACTGTTGGTTATGACCTCCTTGGTTGCCTTGACTCTGGTAACCAGACCCTGAGCCGCCAGCTCCAAAGCCGGCTCCTGAGCCGCCCGGCCCTGAGCCGCCGGACGGGCCGTTACCGTTGTTACGGTGCTGTTGAATGTTGTAGTTCCGGAACTGCCGCATAATGCTGCAATTCCCCCATGTATGGTCGGCTAGCCTGTCAGGCCGGCTGTGCTCTGGACAAGGTTTATTGAGCATCTCTTCCAAGTTGAAAGAAGATTTACCCTTGTTAAAAGGCTGCCTATAGTTCCCATTGCCCTTAGCACGGTTGTTCCTAGTGTTGGTGTTCACCACTAGTTCTGACCCGCCGTCCGGGTGTTTCCGCTTTCCTGCGTTGTTATTTCCAGCCGCGCCCGACTGTTGGCCCTTGCCATTGTTACCTTTCTTCCCCTGACCTGATTTCTCCTCATCACAGCCTGGGTCTTTTGTGTTGTCAGAATCTGCATACTTGGTGAGAGCCGCCATGAGCTCCCCCATGTCTTGGCATGACCGCTTGAGCCAGCCAAGCTTCTGCTTCAAAGGTGTAAAGTGACAGTTCTTCTCTAGAATCAAAACTGCTTGAGCCGCCGTGATCTGCTCCGACGAGTGGATGACGGTAGAGACCCGCCGGACCCAGTGATGAGCCGACTCGTCCTCACGTTGCACACAATGGTCCAAATCCACAATCGTCATGGGCTGCTTGCACGTTCCTTGAATTTTTTTGATGAATTTCGCTCTTAACTCGGCCCAAGAATTAATGGTGTTGGGTGGCAAACCCTTCAACCATGTGCGAGTCGGCCCTTCCAGCATCATGATAAAAACTTGGCACATACTGCATCGCTGACGTCCAACATCTCCATGGCTAGCTCATAGCTTTCAACCCAGGCCTCTGGAGGTAAATCAGCAGTGTAATTGGGCACCTTACGAGGCCCCTTGAAATCTTTCGGCAGACGCTCGTTCCGCAGAGCTGGCACCAAACATGGCA
Organism: Elymus sibiricus; assembly: GCA_039707655.1. Classification (NCBI taxonomy): domain Eukaryota; kingdom Viridiplantae; phylum Streptophyta; class Magnoliopsida; order Poales; family Poaceae; genus Elymus; species Elymus sibiricus. Next base: position 62,431,686 of record CM077672.1, read on the forward strand.
CTCCTACAGCCCTGGAAGTCACCCCCGCTCCTCCTGAGACGGAAGGGGCCACTGTGTGTTCCTGATACGCCGCCGCTGCCTGAGCCGCCTCTTCTCGCCGTGCTCTCGCCCGATCCACCAACGTCTGAGCATCCAGAGCCGCCCGATCAGCTTGCGGCGGGTTACGATGCCGTTCACTGCTAGAAACCGCCGGCGACTCATAACGCCGGCTGTAGCTACGGCTGGGGATGGGCGTTGAATGCACGCGACTCCGGCTGTAATTGTACTTCTCCTGCTGGGCCATCGCCGTTCGCAGGTACCCGATGGCATTCCGCACCTCCTCTGCATAAGGCGCCCCATCAGGGATTGGGATTGTATCAAGCCTAGTTGCCGCTGCCACCATGTTCTCCGCCGGGTTAGAGTAATGACCCGGTGGTGTCGGATAAAGGGGTGGCGGGTCCCGTCGGGGCGGGTCTAGCTGCTGACGCTGAGCCGCCGCCCGGCTTCCAGGTATTTCCGCCGTCCGGGTTACGGCCAAAGGCATGCTCCGTACCGTTCCTGGCGTGTTGAAGAGATTCCTAGCTTCATACTGTTCTGGCAAGCGGGATTGATGCCTCATCCGCTGAACCGCCGCTGCCGACTGTTGTTCTAACTCGAGGCGGAAAGCGTCCGCCTTAAGGCGCTCCGCCTCAGCATCCATCTGAGCCTTCAGCTCGTTGATTTCCTGTTGGACCCCGGCCATCTGATCCTTCAGCCTGGCGATCTCTGCATTATGGGCCGCCTGGTTCTCAACAGTGACCTCAGTTGCCATCAGGGCTATGAGCTCGTTCATTAGATCCAGGAGAACCTGAGCCGGGGGGGTGCCTGACCCGGACCCGGTCGCACCGGCGGCTGTGCTGCCCTGAGCCACCGCCGATCCAGCCATGAAGATGGCAGCGTGGCTTGGCGACTCACAACCCTCCGGCTCATGGTACTCCGGCTCGGGGTAAGGCTCGTCGTAGCCCCCAAGCCCTCCATCCTGAAGCTGATAGATCGATTCCGTTTCTCCGCACGAGGACTCCTCCTCGGAGTGGGCGAGAGTTCCTTCCTCTGACACAGAACCTTCGAGTTCCATGCCCTGAGTGAAGCCGACGAAGACATGCTTCCTGCCCGGGTCAGCACGGGCGGGTTGCACGCTCCGGGCGAGTTGCTTGCGCCGGGCCGGCTCGACGATGTCGGTGCAGATGTCCGGCCCGGGTTCAGATCCGCCGATCTTGCCGACGAAGACGTGGATTCCGCCAAAGGGGACCCGGAAGCCGTACTCGATTGAGTCGGCCTCAGGACCCCAGCCGGCGTCGTTGATGTAGAGCTTTCCGCGGCGACTCTTAGTCATCTCCCCAACAACGTACCCCTTGCTCCCAGAGAGGGAACCCTTTGAGAACTCAACACCATCAAGCGCTAGCCCCAAGGTGGGCGCCAACTGTCGTGGTTTTGTCACGGCAGATGCCCGAAGTCTTAGGTTCGAGGCCATCTCTAAAGAGGTGGACTCAAAGGGGTTAAACGGGACAAGGGACACGAGGTTTACCCAGGTTCAGCCCCTCACGGTGGAGGTAAAAGCCTACGTCTTGCTTGTATTGTATTGATTGTAGTATCGATTACATAGAGGCGGCTTGCTTGCCCTAGCTCTCGATTACTTGGTCTCTCTCGCTATAGGACTTGTCTGTCTGTCTTAAGTTGTCTAACCCGCCGCAGGGGCTCGCCTTTATATACATAGGTCGAGGCCCTGGGCTTACAATAGTCCGGGTCGGGTTACACAACGTAACCGACCCTGGTTCTACCTTCCTAGTCTTACAGAGCGAGTCTTCACGTGGCGGCTTACACTTTCAGGTCTTGAGTCGCCACCAGGCCTTGGGTTTTCAAGAGGCCCACCTGTAAGCCATCGTCTTCACGTCTTGTCTTCCTGGGCCTGCTTGGGCTCTTGCACTAAGAGTTGCCAACTGGTGTAACCCGGCCTCCTTAAGGGCGGGTCACACCCGGGGTTATATCCCCAACACCCGGCAAGACCCTTGCCGGCAAGGCCTCGCACCCGGCAAGACCCGGCCCCGGCAAGACTCCGGGCCCGGCAAGGATTCAGCCCCGGCAAGGGTTCCACTTCCGCTTATAGGCGGTAGTGCCGCTCTAGTGCCGCTCCAGTGCAGCGACCAGCCTTGTCGTTTAGGGCCTGTCCGCCTGGTTGCGTGGCACGATGCTGGCCGTGGAATCCTTATGCGGTGCTGATGCTATGGCTTCTTTTCCCATCCCCCGTAAAGCTTTTTCACCCCCAAGACGCTAAGGGACACCTTGACGGACACCTCACGGTGCATTTAATGGTTTTGTCCTAAACCGTCAGGGTTAGGTATGATAACACTATAGTAGCACTGTAGCTACTTTCCACCTCATTCCTTATCTCGTACGCCACTGTGGTAGCCCCTTTAGAGATATAAAAGGAGGCCCAAGGCGTACAGAGAGGGGATTCCGATCGATCCTTAGACATTCGGCCCATTCTGCATGCGTAGCGCCTGACTACTGTAGCGCTCCCAGAACGTGAGCCAAGAGCACAGCTAATACAATCAAAGCAGGAGTAGGGTTTTACGCATCCGTGCGGCCCGAACCTGGGTAAAGATCATCGCGTGCTGATCGTTAGCTCTGCTCTTTGTGCAATCCTCTCCCCTGCCGAACCACAAAGGGATCCTTGATCCCATAGGTGTCGTCTCCCCGACATCTTTGGCGCGCCAGGTAGGGGGATAGAGGTTGCGCGAACCCGATCTAGCGGTCAGCGCGCCAGTTTCTTCATCATCTTCTTCGTCATGGTGTCCAAGGAGAAGGGCACCACGATTTTCGCAGAAAGGTATACGCATAGAAGGCGAGCTCGGGGGCTGGCAGCACCCTAGAGAGTAACCCTCTTGAAAGCTGCCGGTCATCACCACGAGCGCGGCCTCGCTATGCGAGATGATCAGCAAGAAAAGCTAAGTTACAGAAACTTGTGACTGTTGCATTTCTTTTGCTGCCTTCATTTGCTCCTTACACCTACATGCGAAGGAGCCTTCCTGGGGCTAGTTGCGCTCCTAGTCGCCTCGAGTCCGCTCGGCGATGTGTGCAGCTGCGCGAAAACCGGGAAGGTAAACCTTTTCGGGAGGCGGCGTTCCCGGCAAGCTGCTAAGGACCCGTTCCTCAAGCACTGCGGGCAGGAGCGTGCGCACCGGGAAGCTCTCCGGCAAGCATGGGTCTTCTTGATTAATTCTTCGTCCTTGTACATCAATCTGCACGCGAAGGGACTTTGTCATGGTCAGTCCGCGCCTAGTTTCGCCTCGAGTCTGCTCGGCAAACTTAGCAGCTGCGTTCTGGCCCGGCAAGTCGCCTTGCCGGTAGCAGCACCGCCAGCAGGCTGCTAAAGCCCCGAATCTAGGGCTCGCGGCAAGTGTGCACACCGGCAAGGTTACCAGACAGCGTAGGATATAAGATATGTGCAAGGACAGAATTAATCAAGAGGGGAGCAGCATTCATTTAGCATAAAGACGCATGTCTTACATGCATAAAGATTAATATAACTAAGATAAATTGTTTCTTTGGCAGCCAAGAAAGCCAAGGGCGCCGTGCTGGATGCCGGCAAGACGGCGGCGACAGCAGAGATGAGCGTATGAATCGAGCACCGCACCCGCAGTACCCTCTTTGGGGAAGGCTCGGGGGCTGGCTCTTCGTCGCACGGTGTGGCGCTCCCTTTCGGGCACACGACTCCTGCTGCCGTCCTGCTTTGTCTGCCTGCGCCGCCGGCAAGCCCAAGGCCCGGCAACATCCTTGCCGGAAGCCGGCGTCGAGAACGTCGAAATTCTCCGCTGAAGCCATAAGCCTTCCCGGCAACATCCTTGCCGGAAGCCGGCGTCGAGAACGTCAAAGTTCTCCGCTGAAGTCGCAAACTTAGCAAACCTTGTCGTCGAGCCATGCGCTCCGACAAGGGGGCTCTCAACCTTGTCGTCGAGCCATGCGCTCCGACAAGGGGGCTCTCAACCTTGTCGTCGAGCCATGCACTCCGACAAGGAGGCTTTCGCTCTTGTCGTCGAGCCAAGCGCTCTGACGAGGGCGGAACCATAGCCAGAACCTTGTCGTTGAAGCCATGCGTTCCGACAAGGGAGCTTTTCGCTCTAGTCATTGAGCCAAGTGCTCTGACGAGGGTAGAAGCGCATAAAATCTTGGGCATGGCAATCATGGCCCATGCCGTTCAGTGTGCAGTTAAAACCACGAGTGCGGTTACTTCTTGCCGCGCGTGTACCGGTGCATGTTCTTGGGCCTAGCCCGGACAGCACTATGCACGCTTGTCCGGCCCAGGCCCGGGGGCTCCTGACGGTGTAATGAACAGGGGGTGTCCATTACCCCTGGACATGCACCGGCAAGTTGTAGCCTCCAGGCAGGGAGGGCATGGCAGGAGGAGAAATCCACTTATGGGACTCATCCAGGACCCAGGTTTCCGGCAAGGATTACTTGCCGGGAATAGATCTACGCATCACCGGCAAGCTCAAGGCCGGCGAGATCAAGATAGAGGTTTCGGGAAGCAAGCCTTCCTGGGAGAAGACCCGATGTTGGACTCCCGGCAAGATGCTTGCCGGAGGACAACTAGGAGCAAGCACAAGACTAGAAGACCAGAAGATCAGAAGACCAAAGGCTCGCGGAGGCCCGGCAAGACCCTTGCCGGCAAGGCCTCGCGCCCGGCAAGACCCGGCCCCGGCAAGACTCCGGGCCCGGCAAGACTCCGGGCCCGGCAAGGATTCAGCCCCGGCAAGGGTTCCACTTCCGCTTATAGGCGGTAGTGCCGCTCTAGTGCCGCTCCAGTGCAGCGACCAGCCTTGTCGTTTAGGGCCTGTCCGCCTGGTTGCGTGGCACGATGCTGGCCATGGAATCCTTAAGCGGTGCTGATGGGATGGCTTCTTTTCCCATCCCCCGTAAAGCTTTTTCACCCCCAAGACGCTAAGGGACACCTCGACGGACACCTCACGGTGCATTTAATGGTTTTGTCGTAACCCGTCAAGGTTAGGTATGATAACACTGTAGTAGCGCTGTAGCTACTTTCCACCTCATTCCTTATCTCGTACGCCACTGTGGTAGCCCCTTTAGAGATATAAAAGGAGGCCCAAGGCGTACAGAGAGGGGATTCCGATCGATCCTTAGACATTCGGCCCATTCTGCATGCGTAGCGCCTGACTACTGTAGCGCTCCCAGAACGTGAGCCAAGAGCACAACTAATACAATCAAAGCAGGAGTAGGGTTTTACGCATCCGTGCGGCCCGAACCTGGGTAAAGATCATCGCGTGCTGATCGTTAGCTCTGCTCTTTGTGCAATCCTCTCCCCTACCGAACCACAAAGGGATCCTTGATCCCATAGGTGTCGTCTCCCCGACAAAAGGCCAAGCCTTCCACCCTTTACCAAATGTATAGATGCATTAAATTAAATAGCAAGAATAATGTGATATCCCAAGATATCCATGTTATCACATGGATCCACTTGCACCTGCAACTAACAACGCTATAAGAGGGGATGAGCAAGCGGTAACTTAGCCAAACAACGGTTTGCTAGGATGTGGAGGGATAGAGGCTTATCATGGCATCTTGGGAGGCTTGACAGACAAGTGGTAGGAAGCGAGACATAGCGATAGCAACGAGACAACTTGCATAGCAAAGATAGTAACTGTATCTAGGGTAATGATCATCTTGCCTTGTGAATCTTCAGTGTGACACTGGTGTAACGACATGCTATACAAACAGTTTTTAACCCCTTTCTGCGATGAATGTTTAAACCGTCGTCTTGCATGCGTGGGCGATAGGGGGTCCATCCCACACGATACAGAAAAATCGTCGGCGATGGTGATCAACGAACGCAAACGTTTGACAAAATTAAGCATATGGGATGTCCGCATCTATCACAAACGAGAGTCATCGGTCGACCGTTTGAGATATGTCATACTTCCAATATGGCCCATCTTTTCTACTCGTGTGAGATCACATTAGCATCGCACGCGCTATTATGTGCTACATCGTTTATGATGCGCGCTACATCACAAACAGGTCATGATTGTAAATCTTGTAGGATAAGGAGTATATCACACTCATTTAATTCTACTATGACCGTCTGTGATATGATATGAGAGTGCATACGTTTATACTTAAAAAAAGTATGCGAAGGTTAAACCTATCCCACACGTTGCGTATTAATAAATGTCCCAAACGTGTCATGCATACTACCCATTTTGGATGATGACCTATCACACGCGTTCTTTTTTGACTAACGTTTACGATGGGCACGACATCATAAACAGTTCACGGTACCAAATCGTGTGTGATAAGAAGACTATCACAAACACTTGATGATAAGTAAATGTGTGCACTGGTGTTGTTAATCTCACACATTATTTCTCGGCTAACCGTGTGCACAGCAGAGATTCATCGCACACATCGTGAGTGGAGAAACGTGTGTGATCTTGAAGTTGATCGCAGACATTTTGCTTTCTCAAACTATGTGCATTGTAATGGCCTGCAGAGCATAATTTACCCCTAATTTAATGCATGCGTTCATAATTTAAATTTGAAAGTAGGAAATCTTGTATTTCATATCGAATCATGTTTAAATATAGGTTGAAGAATGAATGATAGTTCGATTCACATGTACATATACTCAAGAACTGCATAAGCATCAATTCGCCAAAAAAGGGAAAATACAGAAGGGACAAATAAAGAATGATGGAACCACGGTTGTATTAAAGACGGTAAAGGGAGAGCCGAAAGACATTCTGGTTGCTGGAGAAGGTGAAGCGGAATGCCCATATTGTGCCCTCCTCCATGCCTAACGCACGAACGACTCTAGGCCAGCCCCTAGTGATGGCCGCCCGCCCATCCTTCACTTCTTCATTACGACTTCTCAATACTCATTGTAGTCTCTATGATATACTTTAACCTTCATTACATGTCCACCAATCATGTACTTTGCAAGGTAATCTTGAGTAAACTGTTTGGGAACAACTGCAAAAGAAAAAGATCCAGACATTGTTGTGTGACAACTCATTATGGGCAATACTAATAGAAGGCTATGGAGTTCGTAGTTACCATCCTACAACTCACTGTTGTGTTGGATAGAGCGTAAACAAATAGTCTAATTGGCATCGTTCGTCTCTTTTCCCTAACAGTCCTTATCAGTTTCCTCACTTGATGCTAGTTCATGAATATTTCATTGCCCCACATGCAAAAAGGGACCAGGCATGGATCTTTACCAAGGACATATGTACCTACAAGCAACAAGTCAATATTAGAAGCTAAAATGCAGTTGCAGAATGGTGTAATATATTACTCCATCAGTTCCCCAGTGTGTTGCGTATAAACATTTTGAGAAGTCAGCATTTACTAAGTTTGACCAAGTTTGTAGAGAAAAACATATACATCTAGAATTCCAATTCAATTTCATTTGATACATCACAAAATTTACTTTCATATTGTATACATTTTGGTGTGGTATATATAAATAGTATTCTCTATAAATTTGTTCACAGTTTGCAAAGTTTGACTATTCAAAAAATCTATATGCACTACATTATGGAACAGATGGAGTATAAGCGGAGGGATGAAAAAGCCCTCAGTGGAAAACGTCGGTCACTCCCATTGTTGTCATGTGCAAGTACATGGAAAGTCATAATAAGTACAACAGGCTTAACTTCAACCAAATATACAAGGTATCTTATTGAAATAAACAAGGCATATATGCTCAATGTAACAACCAAATATAGCCATTGGAAACTGGACAAATGTTCAATGCAACCAACCTAACAACCAGATACAGAAAAGCAATGCATTTGCTTGAAAACTAGAAAAATGCTCATTGCAATCAACCTAACAACCAGATACATAAATGCAAGGCATCTGTTTGAAAATTAGACAAATGCTCACTACAACCAACCCGACAACCAAATTCAGAGAAACAATGCATAAATGTTTAAATCGGGAGTTAAGGGCACTAGTTAACAACACCAGGCATAACAGGTGGTATTCATGAAATTGAACTGCATAGTTCATACTTGCACATAATGAACATCATATTGTGAATAACTGAAAGAAACCAGGCATATATGCTCAATGTAACAACCAAATATAGCCATTGAAAACTGGACAAATACTCAATGCAACCAACCTAACAACCAGATACAGAAAAGCAAGGCATTTGCTTGAAAACTGGACAAATGCTCAATTAAACACTGCATGGTTATCGCATGGCAAAAGCTACTACAACCATGGGCACGAGAGGGCAAGCTAGAAAAAGTATGATTTGCTCACATGATGTTGTCTCACTTGTCATGGATGGACTCCTTCCACTTGGAATTTGTGGTGCCCAAAGTGCGCTCCCAGATGTCGCAGATGGCATGTTTCCCCTTGTAACAGCCATAGCATGTGCCCTTCTCTTGGTCGATGAGATCTGACTTTGGATCTAAGGATCCCAAGCCACCGCCGTAGTACGTTTCCTTCAGAAATGAAAAAGGAGCTCGATGGCGTACAATGATCGCAAATCCATGACCGCGAGGCGAAGGAGATCATTGGCGGGACCTTTGAAAAGATCGACGGCGGTTGAAACGGAGGCGTTGCCGATGGAGCACTTAACTTGTGCCATGGCCCGAGTGAAGCCATCGATGTTGACGAGCTTGATGTCGTAGCTGATAACCCACAAGTATATGGGATCGCAACAGTTTTCGAGGGTAGAGTATTCAACCCAAATTTATAGATTTGACACAAGGGGAGCCAAAGAATATTTGCGAGTATTAGTGATGACCCACAAGTATAGGGGATCTATCTTAGTCCTTTCGATAAGTAAGAGTGTCGAACCCAACGAGGAGCAGAAGGAAATGACAAGCGGTTTTCAGTAAGGTATTCTCTGCAAGCACTGAAATTATCAGTAACAGATAGTTTTGTGATAGGATAATTCGTAACGGATAGCAAGTAACAAATGTAACAAAGGTGCAGCAAGGTGGCCCAATCCTTTTTGTAGCAAAGGACAAGCCTGGACAAACTCTTATATAAAGCAAAGCGCTCCCGAGGACACATGGGAATTTCTGTCAAGCTAGTTTTCATCATGCTCATATGATTCGCGTTTGTTACTTTGATAATTTGATATGTGGGTGGACCGGCGCTTGGGTGCTGCCCTGACTTGGACAAACCTCCCACTTATGATTAATCTCTCTCGCAAGCATCCGCAACTACGAAAGAAGAATTAAGATAAATCTAACCATAGCATGAAACATATGGATCCAAATCAGCCCCTTACGAAGCAACACATAAACTAGGGTTTAAGCTTCTGTCACTCTAGCAACCCATCATCTACTTATTACTTCCCAATGCCTTCCTCTAGGCCCAAATAATGGTGAAGTGTCATGTAGTCAACGTTCACATAACACCACTAGAGGAGAGACAACATACATCTCATCAAAATATCGAACGAATACCAAATTCACATGATTACTTATAACAAGACTTATCCCATGTCCTCAGGAACAAACGTAACTACTCACAAAGCATATTCATGTTCATAATCAGAGGAGTATTAATTATCATTAAGGATCCGAACATATGATCTTCCACCAAGTAAACCAACTAGCATCAACTACAAGGAGTAATCAACACTACTAGCAACCCACAGGTACCAATCTGAGGTTTTGAGACAAAGATCGGATACAAGAGATGAACTAGGGTTTGAGAGGAGATGGTGCTGGTGAAGATGTTGATGGAGATTGACCCCCTCTCAATGATAGGATCGTTGGTGATGACGATGGCTTCGATTTCCCCTCCGGGAGGGAAGTTTCCCCGGCAGAACAGCTCCGCCGGAGCCCTAGATTGGTTCTGTCCAAGTTTCGCCTCGAGACGGCAGCGCTTTGTCCCGAAAGCTCCCTTATGATTTTTTCCAGGTCAAAACCCTCCATATAGCAGAAGATGGGCACCGGAGGCCTGCCAGGGGGCCCACAAGCCACAGGGGCGCGCCCAGGGGGGTAGGGCGCGCCCCCTAGCTTGTGACTCCCTGGTGGGTCCCCTCTGGTTTTTCTTTCGCCCAATATTTTTTATATATTCCAAAATAATTCTCCGTAGATTTTCAGGACTTTTGGAGTTGTGCAGAATAGGTATCTCAGATTTGCTCCTTTTCCAGTCCAGAATTCCAGCTGTCGGCATTCTCCCTCTTCATGTAAACCTTGTAAAATAAGAGAGAAAAGGCATAAGTATTGTACCATAATGTGTAATAACAGCCCATAATGCAATAAAGATCGATATAAAAGCGTGATGCAAAATGGACTTATCAACTCCCCCAAGCTTAGACCTCGCTTGTCCTCAAGCGAAAGCCGAAATCGATAAATATGCCCACATATTTAGAGATAGAGGTGTCGATAAAATAAAATACGGACATGAAGGCATCATGGTCATCTTTAGAACAGCAACATATATTGACATATAATTTCTTATGCTAAAGTAACAATTCATTCACAAGGTAAAGTATGAATCAAGAACTCTATTGAGAACCAACAAACTATGATCTCAGTCATTGAAGCAATTCCAATTTATAATAACGTAGGAAAGAGTCAATATAAGAGCTTGTAAAGCAAATCCACATACTCAATCATCTTTTAGTCTTTCATAATTGCTAACACAACCGCGGTACCTATGAGGTCAAAGCTTCAATCGGACACAGAGAAAGATAGGGGCTTATAGTATTGCCTCCCAACTATTTACCTCAAGGGTAATGTCAACAGAAATAACTCATGCTCACCCACATCCGAGTGGATATATGTGTCTAGATCATTCCCCAACACACGACGCTTGCCAAGAGATAAAGGCGAAATAAAGGAAGTGGTGAAGATCACCACGACTCTTGCATAAAGGTAAGTACTAGAAAGTAAAGGTAACAGATAGGCCCTTCGCAGAGGGAAGCAGAGGTTGTCATGCACTTTTATAGTTGGATGCGCAATCCCTTAATGCAAAAGAACGTCACTTTATGTTGCCCCTTGTGATAAAGAACTTTATTATGCAGTCTGTCGCTTTTATTTCTTCCATATCACAAGTTCGTATAAAGTTTATTTTCCTCACACTAATAGATCACACATGTTTAGAGAGCAATTTTTATTGCTTGCACCGATGACAACTTACTTGAAGGATCTTACTCAATCCATAGGTAGGTATGGTGGACTCTCATAGCAAAACTGGGTTAAGGGTGTTTGGATGCACAAGTAGTATCTCTACTTGGTGCGGAAGTTTTGGCTAATATGGGGTGGAAGCAAGCGTCACATGTTAAAGGATCTATAACCATATAACTTCTATTCGGAAATAATCAAACATAACCCATTATGTTGTCTTCCTTGTCCAACATCAACTTCTTAACATATAATATTTTAATGAGTGCTCACAATCATAAAAGATGTCCAAGATGATATATTCATATGTGAACCTCTCTTTCTTTATTACTTCCTTTTAATTGCAACAATGACTAATAGCTTTGTTTGTCAACTCACAACAAATTTCAATCGACATACCTCTTATATGTGAAGTCATCACCCCCCATAAGATCATCATATATACTCTTTGCTTTTATTCTATATATACTTCTTTCTATTTCTTTTTCTCAAGATCATAGCAAGCAAGCAAAGCCCTCAACTCAAAACTACTCTTTATTATATAACTCTCGGACTTGCTTACATAGGGGGAACATAAAGCAAACTCAAAACTAGATCACACTAAAGACTTTATTGTACTAGATCAAGATATAACCAAAAGGATCGAACTAAGAAAAATGATAAAAGTAAAAGATGTGATGGTGATACGATACCGGGGCACCTCCCCCAAGCTTGGCACAAGCCAAGGGGAGTGCCCATACCCATGTGTTTAGTTGTCTTTCTTCGGAGGTGGCAATGTTGGAGTTGTTGATGAGATCGGAAGCTTGTCTAGTTTCCTCTTAAGCATAAAATTATGTTCCCTCAGATCGTCTACTTCCTGCTCGAGCTTCAATATCCTTTGACATAATTCTTGCTTACTCTCCTGCAGAAAACGAGAAGGCATAAATAGAACCTTGGGTTTTCTACTTGTATTTGGGAGGCTCGATTTCCTGAGCTCCACGTGCATATCTTCTGGTCGAGGCAGGGGGATCTCCTCTTCATCTGAGCTTTCTTCCTCATACTTGCCTTCTAGTTCCTCCTCCGAGAACAATCCATAAGGATCTAAGTCCCCATAGAGCTTGGGATTGGCAAGATAATGCGATACATAGCTCTCCCCATCGGAATCTTGGGACGACATCTTGCTCTAAATCTGCTGCAGAAACAACTCAAAACAAAAACAGGAGGTATTGTCGTGATTCGAAGGTCAAAACCTTCGGGAGATTATATAATGAATTTTTACCGACCCGAAGGAGTATACCACAAGAAAACGGAGTCCGGAGGGTACACGGGGTGGCCACAAGCCACAGGGGCGCGCCCAGGGGGGTAGGGCGCGCCCCCCTGGCTTGTCGCCTCCTCGTGCACTCTTCGGACTACTTTAAATTTTCCTAATTTATTAAATATTCCAAAACGGATAAAAATTGCTATTGGAAAAGTTTTGGAGTCGGTTTGCTTACCGTAACACATACCTATTCCTTTTCGGAGTCTGAAAGGTTATGGTAGGTCTCCCTAATGTACTCCTCCGGAGTCATGGTATTGATAATATTGGTTTCAACATTTATGGGAGTACCTGAGATATAATGTTTGATTCTTTGCCCGTTCACCACCTTAGGATTTGTGCCGTCGGCGTTGTTGATCTTGATGGCACCGGAACGATATACTTCCTCGATAATGTAAGGATCTTCCCATTTAGAGAGAAGTTTTCCTGCAAAAAATCTTAAACGAGAATTGTATAGCAAGACATGGTCACCTACATTGAATTCACGCTTTTGTATCCTTTTATCATGCCATCTCTTGACTTTTTCTTTAAACAACTTGGCATTCTCATAGGCCTGGGTTCTCCATTCATCAAGTGAGCTAATGTCAAATAACCTCTTCTCACCAACAAGTTTGAAATCATAGTTGAGCTCTTTAATTGCCCAATAAGCTTTGTGTTCTAGCTCTATAGGTAAGTGACATGCTTTACCATAAACCATCTTATACGGAGACATACCCATAGGGTTTTTATAAGCAGTTCTATAAGCCCATAATGCATCATCAAGTTTCTTAGACCAATTCTTTCTGGATCTATTAACAGTCTTCTGCAAGATCAATTTAATTTCTCTATTGCTCAATTCTACTTGACCACTAGACTGAGGATGATAAGGAGATGCAATTCTATGATTAACATCATACTTAGCAAGCAATTTACGGAAAGCACCATGAATAAAGTGTGAACCACCATCAGTAATTAAATATCTAGGGACTCCAAATCTAGGGAAAATAACTTCTTTAAGCATTTTAATAGAAGTGTTATGATCAGCGCTACTAGTTGGAATAGCATAATCAACAGCAACTAGAATATGAGTATAACCGTTAGACTGTGGAAAAGGTCCCATATAATCAAAACCCCAAACATCAAATGGTTCAATAACAAGAGAGTAATTCATAGGCATTTCCTGACGTCTACTAATATTACCAATTCTTTGACATTCATCACAAGACAAGACAAACTTACGAGCATCCTTGAAGAGAGTAGGCCAATAAAAACCAGATTGTAGTACCTTATGTGCAGTTCCATCTCCAGCGTGGTGTCCTCCGTAGGCCTCGGAATGACACTTGTGAAGGATCTGTTCCTGTTCATGCTCAGGTACACAACATCTAATAACACCATCTACTCCTTCTTTATAAAGGTGTGTATCATCCCAAAAGTAATGTCTTAAATCATAGAAAAACTTTTTCTTTTGTTGGTATGTGAAGCTAGGTGGTATAAATTTAGCAACAATGTAATTAGCATAATCAGCATACCATGGAGCATTGCACGAATCAGTTATGATAGCTAATTGTTCATCAGGAAAGCTATCATCAATAGGTAGTGGGTCATCAAGAACATTCTCTAATCTAGACAAGTTATCTGCTACGGGGTTATCAGCACCCTTTCTATCAATAATATGCAAATCAAATTCTTGTAGCAGAAGAACCCATCTAATAAGTCTAGGTTTAGCATCTTTGTTTTCCATAAGGTATTTAATAGCAGCATGATCAGTGTGAACAGTTACTTTGGAATCAACAATATAAGGTCTGAACTTATCACAAGCAAACACAACTGCTAAAAATTCCTTTTCAGTGGTAGCATAGTTTCTTTGAGCACTGTCTAGAGTTTTACTAGCATAATGGATAACATTTAATTTCTTATCAACTCTTTGTCCTAGAAATGCACCAACGGCATAATCACTAGCATCACACATAATTTCAAAGGGTAGATTCCAATCAGGTGGTTGAACAACATGTTCGCACACGAACACGTCACCGTGTACCCTCGACGCCGGGGGTGATGCACCGCAGCTCACGTCGAAGGAGGCCTGCCGGAAGCGCGGTACGCAAGACAATCCGGCGGGCGCTTTTGAAGACCCGATGCACCGCTTCTCCGGGATGGAACCCGTCAGGAGTCACGGATGGACGATGGGCTGCCCTAGGTCGGTTCGCCCGCCCCTAGAGCCTCGAGGATCGCTGCCCTTCAACACGAAGAACGAACGAAGAACGAGAAGAAAGATACAAGGGAGAGGGATAAAAGTAGGGTAAAAAGATGTAGATGTGTTTTTTCGATTGTGTGTTGTTGTTTTTTCAATCGGCCATCACCTCTTCTATTTAAGAGGGGGTTGGACTTCCCGTACAAGACACGGACCCAAATTTCCGTCCAAAGAGTCAAAAATACTAGCCAAATTCGGATTCTCCAAAATCTACCCGAATCTGCTCGACGGTAAGCGGTAGTACCGCTTCTTGGCATGGTAGTACCGCTTGGCGGTACTTCCGGATACTAGTACCGCGCCACTTCCACGCGGGTGTCTAGAAGAATTTTCGTAAGCGGTACTTAGAGCGGTAGTAATATGCGGTAGTACCACTCCAGCTCAAGCGGTAGTACTGCTTATTGTTACGGTAGTACCGCTTAAATGGTACTACCGAACGCTAGTGCCGCGCCGCTACCGCGCGGGTGTCCAGAAGAATTTTCGTAAGCGGTACTAGGGCGGTAGTAAAGGCACGGTAGTACCGCTCGAGCGGTACTACCGCTTATGGGAGCGGTACTACCGCTTTGGGGCTTTGTGCCAAAAATGGCTGTCAACACATGCCCCCCTGTTTTTCGGCAAAACTTGTGTGCCGAAAAATAATTTGCATAGAGCTTGCTCTAAGGACGATGTCAACACTCCATCGGCCGTTTAATATGTGCTTAGGGCGATAATTATATATCGGCCATGTTTGCTCTTAGGGCGATAATCATATATCGGCCATGTTCGTTCTTAGGGCGATAATCATATATCGGCCATTGCCTACTTAGGCTTCCTGCCACACACTTGGGTGGTACTTTTTCAAATATTTGCCATTGAGAGCTCGAGGTAGCAATGTTCCTTGCATGGATTCCACCAAATATGAATTTCCGGGAACTATTCTTGCAATCTTGAAAGGACCTTCCCAGCTTGGAGACCACTTCCCGAACTTCTTATCCTTTGAACCAATCGGTAGAATCACCTTCCACACAAGATCACCAATCTGAAAATTCTTCAACTTGACTTTTTTGTTGTAAGCTCTTGCTACCCTCAACTTGTCTCTTTCTATGGCCTTTAATGCAGCCAAACACTTATCGGCAACCTCGTCAATATTGTCCATCATCAAGTTATAAAAGTCCACTGCCGATAAATCATTTTGTTTGGCTATTCTCAAAGCATTCAAATTAACTTCCACCGGTAAAACGGCCTCTTGACCATATACGAGCTCATATGGAGTTACCTTTGTCGCGCCATGCCTTGAGATCCTATGTGCCCATAAAACCTCGGACAATAACTCATGCCATCTCCTTGGATTATCTTCAATCTTCTTCTTGTTGAGCTTGATCAAAATTTTATTGCTAGACTCAGCTTGTCCATTGGCTTGAGCATAATACGGAGAGGAATTGAGCAATCTTATCTTATATGATTCGGCAAATTCTCTAACTTGATGTGACATGAAAGATGAACCTTGATCCATAGTTAATGTCCGCGGGATGCCGAATCTATGAATAATGTGCTCACTTATGAATTGAATTACCTCCGTATGCGTCATATTCTTGAGAGGTACTGCTTCAGACCACTTAGTGAAATAATCAGTCCCCACCAACACGAACCGATGCCCCTTTGAAGAGGAAGGATGAATTTCTCCAATAAAGTCTAATCCCCAACCTCTAAAAGGCCACGGCTTGATAATAGGATGTAACATAGCAGCAGGAGCCAACTGAACATCACCAAACTTTTGACAAACTTCGCATCCTTTATAATACCTGAAGCAATCATTGATCATCGTCGGCCAATAAAATCCAGCACGTCGTAATAACCACTTCATCTTGGGGGCCGACTGATGAGTGCCACAAATTCCTTCATGAACCTCTCCCATAGAAATTCTCGCTTGGTCCTCGTCCAAACACTTCAAAAGAACATCTTCAACTGTTTGGCGATAAAGACCACCGTCTCTCATTGTATATTTGAAAGCCATGCGCCGAACAGCCCTGTCCACCCTTCCACTCGGATTGCACAAGTAATCAATAATGGGCTTCCTCCAGTCATGATTTTCACCTGCACTAGATTCATTGTTAGTGACCGAATCAGTGGGCTCTGGTTCGGCCTCTCCTATATTAGCAAGGCAAGACATCGGCTTTTGAGAAATATGAAACATGCCATGATCAACATGATAGCCGGATGCTTGTTGTGCCAACTCGTTTGCTCTCCAATTATCATGTCTAGATATATGAGCAATGCTAAAATAATCCAAAGTAGAAATTATATCTAGACATTTATCAAGATAAACATTAAGTGATTCGTCTAAACATTGAAAAACTTTGGATATTTGTTGTACTACTAATAACGAATCACCAAAAGCCTCAATATGTATAGCACCTATAGCAAGCAAAAGCTCCAATCCGAATAACAATGCATATTCGGCTTTGATCATTTGTGCAAACATATTCTAAGCGGCATTAGGCTTCAAAAAATAGCACCATAAGGAGATATATAAACAACACCAACACCTTGGCCATTGTTATGAATTCAACAATCAAAACATAATCTCCTTAGTACTAGAGAGACAAGGCTAATATTAATATATCATGCATGTCATAAATCCGATGCTCAATAATAAAATTAACAATGATTTGGCCTCTCATAAATTTGGAAGATTTGTAGGCCAAATTATATTAAGACAAAGCATAAGCTCACTCACCAATTTTGCTATGAATTGGTCGCAACATATTTTGAATGTCATCGGTCATAATATCTCAACTTCACGCAAGCATAATATAAGCATATAAATTTCCACGCGCACGGACCTTGTCTCACTCTCCAATCGAACTAAGGACGATGTTAGAATACTACACCGGCCATGCATTGACATACTCTTAGGACGATAGATAAATATCGGCCATTACCATAAGGTCCATGTAAACTTCATCCACCAAAGCACGTATAGCCGAAATAAACAAATGAAATAACAAATCAAATATTTCGGCTTTTTTGTATTAGCAACAAATATGTAACTAACCAAATGTATAGTGATTTGGTAATACCCTCTTGTGATGTAGAAAATTATGTTGCAACCATGGATCAAAATAAGCCCATGGAGGGTAACCAATCGTACCTGGGGATGAATTCCATGGTAAAGGTATCAATGGCATGGTTGAAGAATATGAATGATGTGCTAACCGAAGATTTTGAGGGGATGATGGAAACCTTCGGCTGAATTGTTTACTCCTTTCATTCTTCTTCTTCACTTGTATTGTACTTGTTGCAATAGAATCTTGCACATCATTTTTGTTTTGACTGCTCCCCTTGGGAATCCATGCCATGTTCTTCTTTCTCAGCTCTTGTGCACTTAGCTTTTGTAATTCCTTCTTTTGCCAATATGACAAGCCGAGTGGGCACCCCGGCTGCGATTTTGTTTGAGGTGGCAATTCTTGTTTTACCTTGTGCACTCTCAAGTTCTTCTGTTCAGATTTGGCATCTTGATCTTGAATATTTGTTTGCTTCTCTTCTTTGCCTTTTGTAGCCAATGCCAACATTTTAATTGGCTCTTTGATATTTGAGATCAAATCTGAAGTAGCACACTTACGACCATCTTTCTTGACCCGGTATACTTGCTTGACCACCTCTATCTTCTTTCTTGAGCTCCGGACCGATTCATTTTTATTGAAACGGTCTTGAAGATATGACTGCTCACTGAAGGTTGGTCTTCTTGGAGCTGCATAATATTGGTGAGATGGCTTATAATAAGATGGAGGATGTACCCTTGCATCATACCTGTCCCATGATGGATATGGATTTACGTGAGCATAGGGAGGCATCCACGGCATTGGCATTTGTGGCCCAAAATAAGGATATGAACATGATGCATTGAAATTCCCCTTCTGCCAATACCGGTCTTTAGATTTGCGCCTAGGGGGTGATCTTGATGCTTTTGAATTACTTGGCCGATAAACAATCTTCTCCTCACTTATCTTCTGGTATTTTTCCAATAGCTGCACGAAAGTGACTTTCGGCTTTTTACCTTTGCGTTTACTTCGGCCTTTGCTTTCTTTGGTTGTGCTTGCATCGATCATTGGATTTTCTTGTTGCCCCACAGTGCTTGGCGTCTTCATTGTAGCTTTGATAGAATCCTCGCCCTGAAGATTATGTTCATTATGCTCTTCAACAACTTCTTTACTTAAAAGCTTGATCCCGTCACCTGCAGTTTTTACCTTCTCTTTAAATGGATCGGCTTGAAGCGGCCGATGCAAAAACCTTTTGCCATCAGGACCAATCGGAATAGACTGGTCATCTCTTGGTGTTTCAACAAATTTCAATCGTCCTTTTTCAATGGCCGATTTAACTATTTGACGAAACATGTTGCAATTCTCAAAATTATGCTTGAACGAATCATGCAACTTACAATACGTTCGTCCTTGGATAGATGGCTCAACATGGTGATCACTAATTCTTATGTAATTATTTTTCAGCAACAAATCAAATATTTGATCACACATGCTTGAATTGAAGGTAAACTTTTTATTCTCTAGACGATCTTGTTGTGAGAACGGCTTTGGAGTTAAGCAAACGAATGGTTCAGATTTGGCATCACCCCATTCGGCTATGCATTGTGTCTCGCACTCTATCTCCGATGACTTTGGATAAGATATTGCAATAGCATCGGTCTTCTCAAAAGATTCAAGCCTTGGCTTTATGTTTCTGAAATCGAAACTGTTATAACATATATGTCTCATTTGAGACCAAATGTAAGCCAAGTATGAAATAAGCAAAGCTACCCATGTATATATAAACTTTAAACAAGACAATGGGAAGTGCTTTGACTGTGATAGTAAGTCTTTATCGGTCTCCATAAATGGTGCAATGGGTTGACCGATATGCTCTATAACAATTTTGTTGCTAACAAGTAAATCACCCTTCTTCATTGGTCTTTCAAAAGTATTTATGATAATTTTTTCAATAGATGCATCAACAATAAAGTTGTGACCAAATCTGAAAATAGGTAAATCACTTGGTAGACATACCTCTTCATACACGTTGGGAGAGTATGATGGTTGTATCACTTGAATAATACTTTGATCCACTTTTGAATGACTCCCCAACGCTTTATCTTCATCTTTTCCTTGATTTCGTGCTTCATCACTCGAATGATCTTCAAGTGAACTTTGCTCAGCTGCACGCTTGTGTTCTTGATGTTCATCATTAACCAAACTTTGTTCGGCCACATTACTTTGTTCTTGATGCTCATCAATTTCCTTGGGACGGAACTCGTAGGGCAGGAAACAGGTTCCCTCAACTTCAGAAAAATCAAACATAGCTGTTTTGTGTTTGCCATGCCCTTTCTCAATGGCGCTTGCCTCTTTGGTTTTGATGGATTCGGAATACACACTAGTTGATTCGGCTTTTCCAGCCGAAGAACTTTCACTCTTCGAATCATCATTCTTTTCATCAATGATATCAACCGGCAATGCTTCTTTTCTTTGAGCCAATTCTTTTTCTATTTGCTCCAAACGACGAGCAGCAAAATTGGCTTTAATTTTTTTCTCAATCTCAGCCCACTCCGGATAAGATTGACCCCCAATGCTTTTAGATTCTTTCGGCAATGACACATGGGTGTTGCCGAAAGTTTGCAATTGTGTAGGGGGTGTATAACATGATGTAGTACTAGGTGAAGGCATATGCAATGTTGTAAAACCATATTTTTGCCCGCCAATTTTATCAATTGGCAAAGATTCATCCTCTTGTAAAACTCTAGCCTTTATTGCATCATAATCAGGAAACAAACCCTTTTCATGTTGTTCAAGGCAAAGAGCACTAATCCTGTTATTTTGGGCTAGACTCTTTCTTAGCGCAACCACGTCGGCTTTTGGAAGGGATTGCCCCACAGTACTTTCAGATTCTTTCGGCAATGAGGTGTTACCGAAATTTTGCAATTGTGTAGAGGATGCATTATATGCTACAATATTAGATGATGACATGTATGCTCCTGCAAATTTGTCACTTATTCGGCTATGACCATGAAGGTGTGAAGCCGAATTATGAATATCCACAAGTGCTGACACATTACTAGTATGAGGTGTAGCATATGATGGTTGAGGATAATTGGCCGAATAACTTGTAGTAGCATGGCCAATTTCCCTATTCACCGGCATGTTTTGATTCATATTTTGCAAGTCAGTTGCCGATGAATAAAAAGATGAAACACTTTGCTGTATACTATTGGAAGATCCTACATGAGGTATTTCAATTTGATTAACCGAACTCATCATGTTGTTCATCGGCATATAAATTTGTGGGGTTGCCGATGCATGGGGGTTGGGATACATATGTTGCATGTTGCTAAAATTATATGAAGTTGAAGCATGGAGATTATTCTGAATCGGCTGTTGCACATAATTAGATGCATGATTCATAAAACTAGGGCTATCCGATACATTATGCTCATTAAAAGGTTTAGCAACAACATATGCATTATTTGCATCTACATAAGTGAATTGGGTATTCATATTACCTTTGTAGATTGCAAACCCTAGATGACGATCTCTTCGTAGCAAGAACGGGCCGGAGACCGTTCAAAGCTTCGTCCCCAGCGGAGTCGCCAAAAAGTGTGTTCGCACACAAACACGTCACCGTGTCCCTCGACGCCGGGGGTGATGCACCGCAGCTCACGTCGAAGGAGGCCTGCGGGAAGCGCGGTACGCAAGACAATCCGGCGGGCGCTTTTGAAGACCCGACGCACCGCTTCTCCGGGATGGAACCCGTCAGGAGTCACGGATGGACGATGGGCTGCCCTAGGTCGGTTCGCCCGCCCCTAGAGCCTCGAGGATCGCTGCCCTTCAACACGAAGAACGAACGAAGAACGAGAAGAAAGATACAAGGGAGAGGGATAAAAGTAGGGTAAAAAGATGTAGATGTGTTTTTTCGATTGTGTGTTGTTGTTTTTTCAATCGGCCATCACCTCTTCTATTTAAGAGGGGGTTGGACTTCCCATACAAGACACGGACCCAAATTTCCGTCCAAAGAGTCAAAAATACTAGCCAAATTCGGATTCTCCAAAATCTACCCGAATCTGCTCGACGGTAAGCGGTAGTACCGCTTCTTGGCATGGTAATACCGCTTGGCGGTACTTCCGGATACTAGTACCGCGCCACTTCCGCGCGGGTGTCCAGAAGAATTTTCGTAAGCGGTACTTAGAGCGGTAGTAATATGTGGTAGTACCGCTCCAGCTCAAGCGGTAGTACCGCTTATTGTTATGGTAGTACCGCTTAAACGGTACTACCGAACGCTAGTGCCGCGCCGCTTCTGCGTGGGTGTCCAGAAGAATTTTCGTAAGCGGTACTAGGGCGGTAGTAAAGGCACGGTAGTACCGCTCGAGCGGTACTACCGCTTATGGGAGCGGTACTACCGCTTTGGGGCTTTGTGCCAAAAATGGCTGTCAACACAACAGGTGCGGAATTCAAGGCATTCTTAAGAATTTCAAACGCTTCTACACAATCATCATCAAAAACGAATGGAACATGTTTTTGCAAAAGATTGGTGAGAGGCCTAGAAATCTTAGAGAAGTCTTTAATAAACCTCCTATAGAAACCAGCATGACCAAGGAAACTTCTTATACCTCTGATATCCGTAGGACACGGCATTTTTTTCAATAGCATCAACTTTAGCTTTATCCACCTCAATACCTCTTTCGGAGATTTTGTGCCCCAAGACAATACCTTCATTAACCATAAAGTGGCACTTTTCCCAATTCAAGACAAGATTAGTTTCTTCGCATCTCTGCAAAACTCGATCAAGGTTGCTCAAGCAATCATCAAAAGAAGTTCCGTAAACGGAAAAATCATCGATGAAAACCTCAACAATCTTTTCACAAAAGTCAGAGAATATAGCCATCATACATCTTTGAAAGGTAGCAGGTGCACTGCATAAACCAAAAGGCATACGTCTGTAAGCAAAGGTACCGAAAGGACAAGTAAAAGTAGTTTTTTCTTGATCCTCTTTTGACACAGGTATTTGAGAGAAACCAGAATAACCATCTAGAAAGCAAAAATGTGTATGTTTGGATAGTGTTTCTAGCATTTGATCAATAAAAGGTAGAGGGTAATGATCTTTCCTAGTAACTTTATTTAATTTCCTAAAATCAATTACCATTCTATATCCTGTAACAATTCTTTGTGGGATCAATTCATTTTTATCATTAGGAACAACGGTAATACCTCCCTTCTTAGGGACACAATGAACGGGACTAACCCATCTACTATCAGCAATAGGATAAATTATACCTACCTCCAGAAGCTTTAATATTTCATTTCTTACCACTTCTTTCATTTTAGGATTTAACCGTCGTTGGTGATCAACAACTAGTTTAGCATCAGGCTCCATAGTAATTTTATGCTGACATAGAGTGGGACTAATGCCCTTAAGATCATCAAGAGTATATCCAATAGAAGCACGGTGCTTCCTCAAAGTTTTCAATAATCTCTTTTCTTGATGCTCTGAAAGGTTAGCACTAATAATAACAGGATATATCTCCTTTTAATCAAGATAAGCATATTTCAAAGTATCTGGTAATTGTTTAAGCTCAAACACGGGATCACCCTTGGGTGGAGGAGGATCCCCAAGTATTTCAACAGGCAGGTTGTGTTTCAAAATAGGTTGCTGATCAAAGAAAATCTTATCTATTTCATTCCTTTCATTCATATGCATATCATTTTCATGGTCTAGCAGATATTGTTCTAAGGGATCAGTAGGAGGCACAGCAATAGAAGCAAGACCAATAATTTCATCCTTACTAGGCAATTCCTTATCATGGGGTTGTCTACGAAATTTAGAGAAATTGAACTCATGAGACACATCCCCAAAACTTACAGTAATAGTTTCTTTCTCACAATCTATCTTAGCATTAACAATATTCAAGAAAGGTCTACCAAATATAATGGGACAAAAATCATCTTGTGGGGAACCAAGAACAAGAAAATCAATAGGATACTTTATTTTCCCACACAAGACTTCAACATCTCTAACAATCTCAATTGGTGCAATAGTATCTCTATTAGCAAGCTTAATGGTAACATCAATTCCCTCTAATTCAGCTGGTGCAATATCAGTCATAATTTCTTGGTATAAGGTAAAGGGAATTGCACTCACACTAGCACCCACATCACATAAGCCATGATAACAATGATCTCCTATTTTAACAGAAACAACAGGCACGCCAACAATAGGTCTATGTTTACCTTTAGTATCAGGTCTAGCAATTCTAGCAGCTTCGTCACAGAAATGAATAACATGCCCATCAATATTATCAACCAAGAGATCTTTAACCATAGCAATACTAGGTTCAACTTTAATTTGTTCAGGGGGCGTAGGTGTTCTAGTACAAATCTTACGAACCACAGTTGAAGCTTTAGCATGTTACTTTATTCTAACAGGGAAGGGCAGTTTCTCAATATAAGCAGTAGGAATAACAGGATCAACATTATAAATAATAGTTTCTTCTTCAACTTTAATAGGTTCAACTACTTTAACTTCAATGGGAGGATGATATTTAAACCACTTCTCCTTAGGGAGATCAACATGAGTAGCAAAATATTCACAGAAAGAAGCTACTATCTCAGAGTCAAGTCCATATTTAGTGCTAAAATCACGAAAAGCATCGGTGTCTATAAAGGATTTAACACAATCAAACTTAAGGTTTATACCTGACTCCTTACCTTCGTCGAGTTCCCAATCTTCAGAGTTGCATTTAATTCTTTCCAATAAGTCCCATTTGAATTCAGTATCTTTCTTCATAAAGGAACCAGCACAAGAAGTATCATGCATGGATTGATCATTACGAGAAAGCCGAGCATAAAAATTCTGAATAATAATTTTCTCGGGAGCTCATGATTGGGGCATGAATATAACATTGACTTAAGCCTCCCCCAAGCTTGAGCGATTCTTTCTCCTTCACGAGGCCAAAAATTATAAATATAATTCCGATCACGATGAACCAGATGCATAGGATAAAACTTCTGGTGAAATTCTAATTTCAATCGGTTGTAGTTCCATGATCCAATATCATCACATAGTCTATACCATGTCAATGCCTTCTCCTTCAAAGATAAAGGAAATACCTTCTTCTTGACATCATCCTCGGGCAAACCTGCAAGGTTAAATAATCCACAAACTTCATCCACATAGATTAGGTGCAAATCAGGATGTAGTGTTCCATCTCCTGCATAAGGATTAGCTAGCAGTTTCTCTATCATACCCGAAGGAATTTCATAATAAATATTTTTAGTAGGTCCATTAGGTTGAGGGGCATCTCTTTGTGCTTCCGGTCGAGGTGAAGATACCACGAACAAACCCCTCAAAGGATTATTTTCCATAGTAACAAGTGACAGTAAATTTCAGCACACTATATAAATTTTTCCTTACCAAGTTCCACTCACCAAAGGCGCTTCACTCCCCGGCAACGGCGCCAGAAAAGAGTCTTGATGACCCACAAGTATAGGGGATCTATCGTAGTCCTTTCGATAAGTAAGAGTGTCGAACCCAACGAGGAGCAGAAGGAAATAACAAGCGGCTTTCAGTAAGGTATTCTCTGCAAGCACTGAAATTATCGGTAACAGATAGTTTTGTGATAGGATAATTCGTAACGGATAGCAAGTAACAAATGTAACAAAGGTGCAGCAAGGTGGCCCAATCCTTTTTGTAGAAAAGGACAAGCTTGGACAAACTCTTATATAAAGCAAAGCGCTCCCGAGGACACATGGGAATTTCTGTCAAGGTAGTTTTCATCATGCTCATATGATTCGCGTTCGTTACTTTGATAATTTGATATGTGGGTGGACCGGCGCTTGGGTGCTGCCCTTACTTGGACAAACCTCCCACTTATGATTAACCTCTCTCGCAAGCATCCGCAACTACGAAAGAAGAATTAAGATAAATCTAACCATAGCATGAAACATATGGATCCAAATCAGCCCCTTACGAAGCAACGCATAAACTAGGGTTTAAGCTTCTGTCACTCTAGCAACCCATCATCTACTTATTACTTCCCAATGCCTTCCTCTAGGCCCAAATAATGGTGAAGTGTCATGTAGTCAATGTTCACATAACACCACTAGAGGAGAGACAACATACATCTCATCAAAATATCGAACGAATACCAAATTCACATGATTACTTATAACAAGACTTATCCCATGTTCTCAGGAACAAACGTAACTACTCACAAAGCATATTCATGTTCATAATCAGAGGGGAATTAATTATCATTAAGGATCTGAACATATGATCTTCCACCAAGTAAACCAACTAGCATCAACTACAAGGAGTAATCAACACTACTAGCAACCCACAGGTACCAATCTGAGGTTTTGAGACAAAGATCGGATACAAGAGATGAACTAGGGTTTGAGAGGAGATGGTGCTGGTGAAGATGTTGATGGAGATTGACCCCCTCTCGATGATAGGATCATTGGTGATGACGATGGCTTCGATTTCCCCCTCCGGG
The DNA here is from genome assembly GCA_039707655.1 of Elymus sibiricus. Taxonomy (NCBI): domain Eukaryota; kingdom Viridiplantae; phylum Streptophyta; class Magnoliopsida; order Poales; family Poaceae; genus Elymus; species Elymus sibiricus. The sequence goes on from CM077672.1 coordinate 62,457,851, forward strand.
AGGGAAGTTTCCCCGGCAGAACAGCTCCGCCGGAGCCCTAGATTGGTTCTGTCCAACTTCCGCCTCGAGACGGCGGCGCTTCGTCCCGAAAGCTCCCTTATGATTTTTTCCAGGTCAAAACCCTCCATATAGCAGAAGATGGGCACTGGAGGCCTGCCAGGGGGCCCACAAGCCACAGGGGCGCGCCAAGGGGGGGGTAGGGCGCGCCCCCTGGCTTGTGACTCCCTGGTGGGTCCCCTCTAGTATTTCTTTCGCCCAATATTTTTTATATATTCCAAAATAATTCTCCGTAGATTTTCAGGACTTTTGGAGTTGTGCAGAATAGGTATCTTAGATTTGCTCCTTTTCCAGTCCAGAATTCCAGCTGCCGGCATTCTCCCTCTTCATGTAAACCTTGTAAAATAAGAGAGAAAAGGCATAAGTATTGTACCATAATGTGTAATAACAACCCATAATGCAATAAAGATCGATATAAAAGCATGATGCAAAATGGACGTATCAATTAGCAGTTGAGTTGTCAATTCAACCACACCTGGAGATTAAATATCTGCAGCAGAGTGATCAGTAGCATAGTAGTATGATAGTTTTGATAGTTGTAGTAATAGTAACAATAACGGTAACAGTGATAGCAATGGTTTTGTAGCAATTGTAATAGTAGTAGTAGCGATAGAACTTAACAAGAGCAATATGTGGAAAACTCGTAGGCACTGGATCGGTGGATTCGTTGGATGATATTCATCATATAACAGTCATAACCTAGGGCGACTCAGAACTATCGCCAGTTCATAAATGTAATGTAGGCATGCATTCCGTAAATAGTCATACGTGCTTATGGAAAAGAACTTGCATGACATCGTTTGTCCTACCCTCCCGTGGCAGCGGGGTCCATAAGGAAACTAAGGGATATTAAGGCCTCCTTTTAATAGAGAACCGGAACAAAGCATTAACACATGGTGAATACATGAACTCCTCAAACTACGGTCATCACCAGAAAGTATCCCAAATATTGTCACTATGGGGTTTACGGATCATAACACGTAATAGGTGCATATGACTAGCAAGATCGGATCGAGAACATAGATATAATGGTGATAACATAAATGGTTCAGATCGGAAATCATGGCACTCGGGCCCTAGTGACAAGCATTAAGCATGGCAAAGTCATAGCAACATCAATCTGAGAACATAGTGGATACTAGGGATCAAACCCTAACAAAACTAACTCGATTACATGATGAATCTCATCCAACTCCTCACCGACCAGCGAGCCTACGAAGGAATTACTCACTCCTGGTGGGGAGCACCATGGAATTGGCGATGAAGGAGGGTTGGTGATGACGAAGACCGAAGATTCCCATCTCCAGAGCCCCCAAACAGGCTCCAGATCTGGCCTCACGATGAAGAACGGGAGGTGGCGGCGGCTCCGTCTCGTGAAACGCGATAAAACTTCCTCTCCTATTTTTTTCTCCAAAAATAGGAATTTATAGTGCTGGAATTAGGGTCAGGGGGCCCACGAGGTGAGCACAACCCACCAGGGCGCGCCTGGAGGGGTGGCGCGCCCTGGTGTATCGTGCCCAGCCAGGGCACCCCCTCCAGTGGTTCTTGGCTCCAGTATTTTTTATTTATTGTAAAATAATTCTCCGAAAAGTTTCGTCAAGTTCCGAGAACTTTTATTTCTGCACAAAAACAACACCATGATAGTTCTGCTGAAAACAGCGTCAGTCCAGGTTAGTTTCATTCAAATCATGCAAATTAGAGTCCAAAACAAGAGTAAAAGCGTTAGGAAATGTAGATACGACGGAGATGTATTAGTAGCCAGCTCTCCTGAGATACATGAATACACGAGCCCACAGACTTGAAGCCTTCGGCATGGCAACGTAGTCAACGTCCTCACCGGTTTCCGCGGCAAGCTGTTCCCCTGGGATCGACGGGTCGGCACGAACAACGCCCACCTCGCCAGCGTACGGCGGGGAGGCAATGATAGACCTCTTTTTGTTCGTACGCTCCTCGAGCTCCACGGGATATGTGGTTGGGCTAATTAGGTTGTGGATGTGCCCTGCTACTGGTAATTTTAGTAGTAATGGTGTGCGTGGAGATGGTGGTGGACGAGGGATGGCGACGGTTGAGATACCACTTTCACTTAAATTTTGGTAAAGGAACTGAAGCAGGGCAGGAGCAACCAAGATCGCACACGGTTCGAACATAATAAAGTGTGTACACTGTAACGAAATGTCGCGAAACCATGATTTTTTGCATCGCTCAAGAAAGATAACTTTTTCTGAGATTTCTCAAGCGGATAACTTTTTCTGAGATTTCTCAAGGCGGGTTCATCTCACACGGTTCATCCTCATTTTCAGACGCAGACGAGAAATTCATCCTAAATTTCCACATTCCCACAAACATATGACACAAACATTTGACTAATTTTCCCCGAAAAGGAGGGGATGATGCAACACAGTAGAGGTAAGTATTACCCTCAGTGAGAACCAAGGTTATCGAACCAATAGGAGAACCACGCAAACTCCCATCTTCACCACCTGCACACAAAAGAGCAAACACTTGCATCCAACGCGGGCAAGAGGGTTGTCAATCCCCTTGAACTCGTTACTTGGAAGCGATAAGTAGCGACAGATAGATAATTTGATAAATATGAATTGAAAATAAAAGGAAAGTAAACAATGTTAGCAAGGTATTTAGATTTTTTGTAAATATATTTGTGAGGAGACTCGGGGGCCATAGTGTTCGCTAGAGGCTTCTCTCTCGAAGAAAGCATACGGTGGGTAAACAAATTACTGTTGGGCAATTAATAGAAAAGCGCATAGTTATGCAATATTTATTCACATCAATGATCATGTATATAGGCATCATGTGCATAAACAAGTAGACCGACTCCTGCCCATCTACTACTATTACTCAATCCATCGGCCGCTATCCATCATATATCTAGAGTATTAAGTGAAAACAGAGTAATGCTTGGAGGATGATGACATGATGTAGACAAAGTAAATCCAGTTAATATGGATGAACCCCATCGTTTTAACCTTAGTGGCAGCAATACAATACGTGTCATGTCCCTTTCTATCACTGGGATTGAGCACCGCAGATTGAACCCACTACAACGCACCACTCCCACTGAAGATAAATCAATCTAGTTGGCCAAACCAAACCGATAGATCAGAGAGCATTACAAAGCTATAACAATCATGCATATAAATAACCAGCAAAGATTCAATATATTTTCATGAATAATCTGAACATAAACCCACAATTCATCGGATCCCAACAAACACACCGCTAAGATTGATTACATAAGGTAGATCACCGTAGGAATCGCGATGATCTTGGCATTGAAGAATAGAGAGAGAGAGAGAGAGATAGCCATCTAGGTACTAACTACGGACCCGTAGGTCTATGGTGAACTACTCACACATCACCATGGGTGCAGCAAGGTTGATGTAGAGGCCCTCCGTGATTGATCCCCCCTCCGACAGGGCACCAGAACATGTCTCTAGATGGGTACACGGCAGAACAAAGACTTGCGGCAGTGGAAAAAGTGTTTCGGGAGGCTCTCTAGGGTTTTTGGGATATCTGTGAATTTATAGCGAAGAGATTGACGTGGCTTGAGACTGCGTCGGTATTTCCCCAAAGAGGAAGGGATGATGGAGCACAGCGACGGTAAGTATTTCCCTCAGTTATGAAACCAAGGTATCAAACTAGTAGGAGGATCACGCAACACTATGTAAACAACACTTGCACACAAAGAACAAATACTTGCAATCCGACACGAAAGAGAGGTTGTCAATCTGCCCGTGGTAAAAAGATAGATTAGGTTGTAATAGATTGGATAGATAGATCTCGCAAGAACACAAAATAAAAGAAGCAAATAAAAAGTGTAGCAAGGTATTCTTGGGTTTTTGGAATAATAGATCTGAAAACAAAAGCGGCAAAATGATAGATCGGAAAGCAATATGTTGGAAAAGTAGACCCGGGGGCCGTAGGTTTCACTAGTGGCTTCTCTCATGAGTATAGCACACGGTGGGTGAACAAGTTACTATTGGGCAATTGATAGAAGATCAAAAAATCATGACGATATCCAAGGCGATGATCATTATATAGGCATCACATCCAAGATTAGTAGACCGAAACGATTCTGCATCTACTACTATTACTCCACACATCGACCGCTATCCAGCACGCATCTAGTGTATTAAGTTCATGGAAAAACAGAGTAATGCAATAAGAACGGTGACATGATGTAGACACAATCTATTCATGTAGGAATAGACCCCATCTTGTTATCCTTAATAACAACGATACATGCGTGCCTCGCTGCTCCTTTTGTCACTGGGAGAGGACACCGCAAGATCGAACCCATCACAAAGCACCACTTCCCATGGCAAGAAAAATCGATCTAGTTGTCCTAACTAAACCAAAGATTCGAAGAAGAAGTATGAGGCTATAAGTAATCATGCATATAAGAGATCAAAGAAGACTCAAATAATATTCATGGATAGAAACTGCTCATGAACTCAAAATTCATCGGATGCCAACAAACACACCGCAAAAAGTCATTACATCAAATAGATCTCCAAGAGACCATTGTATTGAGAATCAAAAGAGAGAGAGGAAGCCATCTAGCTACTGCCTACGGACCCATAGGTCTATGGTGGACTACTCACGCATCATCGGAGAGGCACCAATGAGGATGATGAACCCCTCCGTGATGGTGTTAGATTGGATCTCGCGGTTCTGGAACTTGCGATGGCTGGATGTATTTTTCGTCGACTCCTCTAGGGTTTCTGGAATATTTGGGTATTTATAGAGCTCAGAGGCAGTGGAGAAGGTTCCCGAGGCGGCCACAACCCACCAGGGCGCGCCCGGGGCCCCTGGCGCGCCTTGGTGTCTTGTGGGCGGCCTGGGCTCCCTCATGGTCACTTCTTTGGCCCACTGGCCTTCTTCTGGTCTAAAAATATCTCCAAAAAGTTTCGTCACGATTGGACTCCGTTTGGTACTGATATTCTGCGAAGTAAAAAACAAGCAAAAAACAGCAACTGGCACTTGGCACTATGTCAATAGGTTAGTCCCAAAAATTGATATAAAGTTCCTATAAAATGATTGTAAAACATCCAAGAATGATAATATAACAGCATGGAACAAGCAAAAATTATAGATACGTTGGATACGTATCAGCATCCCCAAGCTTAATTCCTACTCGTCCTCGAGTAGGTAAATTATAAAAACAGAATTTTTGATGTGGAATGCTGCCTAACATGTTCATCACATATTCTTTTCTTTTGTATCATGGACATTTGGACTTTTAGATATGGTTCAAAGCAATAGTCTAGTTTTGACATAAAGACTTTAATAGTCAAGCATGCTAACAAGCAACCATGTCTTTAAAAATATCAACACTAAAGAAAGTTATCCCTAGCCGATCATGCTCAATCATTGATACATTCATGAATCACACTCAAATATTAACTACACCCAACGCACAAGTATGATCATAGTGCCCCCAAGTTGGTGCTTTATAAGAGAAGATGGAGACTCAAATTAAAAATAAAAATTGCATAAAGTAAATATATAGGCCCTTCTTAGAGGGAAGTAGGGATTTGTAGAGGTGCCAGAGCTCAAAGTTTAACTTGAGAGAGAAAAATATTTTGGGTGGCATGACTTTCCTGTCAACGAAAACGACAAAGTAGTTCTCAATACTTTCCATGCTAGATACATCATAGGCGGTTCCCAAACATAAAATAAAGTTTATTCCTTTTTCCACCATTCTTTCACAATCCATGGCTGGCCGTATCCACGGTTGCCTTCCATACCAACACTTTCCAAGGAATTTATTATTTGACAACATAAAGTAAATTTCATTTTCATTTCAGGACCGGGCATCCCTATTACTGTCGTACTCTCGTGCAATGACAAGTGAATAAACACTCATCTTGAGAATAACACATCTAGCATGGTAAAATATCTGATACCCCCTACCGTTTCATGAGCGGTACGAGCACACAAAAAGGAAATTTATTTTGAAAATTAGAGATGGCACATACAAATTTGCTTAGAACGGCATGGAAATACCGCATATAGGTAGGTATGGTGGAGTCATAAGGCAAAACTGGGTTTAAGGATTTTGGATGCACAAGTAGTATTTCTACTTAGTACAAGTGGAGGCTAGCAAATAGATTGAGAAGCAACCAACCAAGAAACGAAAATTCAAATAAACGTGCATTGAGCATAACTAACACCAAATAATGCACCATAAGTAAGATGTAATTTCATTGCATAACTATTGACTTTCGTGCTTGCATAGGGAATCACAAACCTTAACACCAATATTCTTACTAAAGCATAGTTACTCACCAACATGACTCACATATCACTATCATCATGTCTCAAAACTATTACAAGGAATCAAGTTTAATTTGTCTAATGATCTTCATGAAATCTTTTGTTATATCCTTCTTGAATATCTATCACTTTGGTACTAGTTTCATATATTGCCATTGCTTTTGACTAGCTCAAACAAATTTAAGTGAAGAACATGAGCATAAAGATTTCATCTCTCAAAATAGTATAAGTGAAGCATGAGAGAATTTATTCAAAAATTACTCACTCTCAAATTAATCTAAGTGAAGCAAGAGAGTATTTCTTCTAAATTTCAAAGCACACCGTGCTCAAAAAGATATAAGTGAAGCACTACAGCAATTCCATAGCTCAAAAAAATTAAGTGAAGCATATAGAGCAATTCTAACAAATCATAGCATAATTTTGGCTCTCTCAAATAGGTGTGTCCAGCAAGGATACTAGTGACAAACTAAAAAGCAAGTCAATCAAAGACTCAAATAATACAAGACGCTCCAAGCAAAACTCATGATATGTGATGAATAAAATATAGCTCCAAGTAAAATACCGATGGTCGTTAGAAGAAAGAGGGGATGCCACTCGGGGCATCCCCAAGCTTAGTTGCTTGTTTATCCTTGGATATTATCTTGGGTGTTCTGTAGCATCCCCAAGATTAGGCTCTTCTCACTCCTTTTTCCTTCATCCATCGTGATCTCACCCAAAACTTGAAAACTTCAATCACACAAAACTCAACAAAACCTTCATGAGATCCGTTAGCATAATAAAGCAAATCACCACTTTAAGTACTGTTGCAAACCCATTCAAATTTTATTATTGCATTATACCTACTGTAGTTTAACTTTACCATGGCTTATACCCTTCAATACAAACCATAGATTCATCAAAACAAGCACACAATGCAACGAAAACAGAATCTGTCTTAAACAGAACAGTCTGTAGTAATCTGTACTCTAATCATACTTCCGTAACACTAAAAATTCTGAAAACTTAGGACAACGTAAAGAATTTGTATAGCAACACTGTGTTAAAATTTCACCTCGTTATCACGCTCCAGTAAAAAATGAAAATTCGCGCACTGGAGTCAAAGTTTCTGTTTCAGATTCAGCATTGTTTCTACTCATCTTATGAATCATCCTAAAGGCTTTACTTGGCACAAACACTAAATAAAACATAAAAACACAATCATAACAGAGGTATAATTGTGTCAACACTTAAAAACAGAAAGAAAAAGATGAAAATAAATTTATTCATTGGGTTGCCTCCCAACAAGCGCTATCGTTTTACACCCCTAGCTAGGCATAAAGCATAGATTCAAGTATTGTCATCTTTGGTTTTCGCTTCATAGGATGCTCTCATGATTTATTCATATGGTGGCTTAATTCTTTTTCTAGGGAAGTGTTCCACACCCTTTCTTAGTGGAAACTAAAATTTAATATTGCCTTCTTTCATATCAATCACGGCACCTATAGTGCGTAAAAATGGTCTACCAAGTATAATGGGACAAGACGGATTGCAATCAATATCAAGAACAATAAAATCTATGGGGACATAATTCCTATTTGCAAGAATAAGAACATCATTAATTCTTCCCAAAGGCTTTTTAATAGTAGAATCCGCCAAGTGCAAATTAAGTGAATATTCTTCAATATTGGTAAGACCAAGCACATCACATAGAGATTTCGGAATCGTGGAAACACTAGCACCCAGATCACATAAAGCAAAGCACTCATAATTTTTAAGCTTGACCTTAATGGTAGGTTACCACTAATCATGTAATTTTCTAGGAATAGAAATCTCTAACTCCAACTTTTCTTCAAAAGATTTCATCATGGCATCAACGATATGTTTAGTAAAAGCTTTATTTTGTTCATAAGCATGGGGTGAATTTAACATGGATTGCAGCAAAGAGATACATTCAATCAAAGAGCAACTATCATAATTAAAATCTTTGCAATCCAAAATAGTGGGCACATCACTAGTTAAAGTTTTGACCTCTTCAAACCCACTTTCATCCATTTTTTCATCAAGATTTTCACCCTCCAAATCATTGGGACGCCTTCTAGCTAAAGGTGACTCTACTTCAGTCCCTTTATCATCAATTTTAATATTACTAAACAAGGAATCAAGAGAGGAAACACCAATCACTTTAAGATCTTCATCATTTTTTTGAAAGTAATACGCTTATTCAAAAAATTCTCTTTTAGCTCTAAGCATAGCGGTTCTTTTCTTATTTTCATCCATAGAAACATATAAAGCTTTAATTTATTCATCAATCTTAGGTGCAAAAGCTTTCAACTTGAGATTTTCTACATCACAAGAAATTCTATCAATGCTTCTAGACATATCATCAATCTTATTCAACTTTTCTTCTATCGTACTATTGAATTTTTTTAGCATTGATTAATTCTTTAATATTACTCTCAAGATCAGAGGGGTTCCTATTATTATTGTAAGAAGAATTACCATAGGAATTTCCATAATTATTAGAGGAATTTCCAGGAAAAGGCCTAGGATTAAAATTACCTCTATAAACATTGTTATTAAAATTGTTTCGCGAGACGAAGTTCACATCTACGGAATCACTATTTTGCTCAATCAAAGTAGACAAAGGCACATCATTAAGATAAATAGGAGCAGTTTTACTAGCAACCAATTTCATAAGAGCATCAACCTTTTTACTCAAAGTACTAATTTCTTCAACCGAAATGACTTTTTTACTGGTAGGTGCTCTTTCAGTATGCCATTGTGAATAATTTGCCATAATATTATCTAGCAACTTAGTAGCTTCACCCAAAGTAATTTCCATAAAAGTACCACCCGCGGCGGAATCTAAAAGATTTCTAGAGGCAAAATTCAATCCCGCATAAAATTGATCATCCAAAGATTTAAACCATGAGTAGGACAATTTCTTAGCATCAATTTCATTCTTTCCCAAGATTGTGCAACATGTTCATGCTCAAGTTTCTTAAAATTCATGATTTTTTTTCTAAGGGAAATAATTTTCGCGAGCGGAAAATACTTAGTAATAAAAGCATCCTTGCACTTATTCCAAGAATCGGTACTATTGTGAGGCAAAGAAGAAAACCAAATTTTTGCACGATCCCGCAAGGAGAAAGGAAGTAATTTCAACTTCACTATATCATTGTCCACATCTTTTTTCTTTTGCATGTCACACAATTCTACAAATGTGTTTAGATGGGACGCGGCATCCTCATTAGGAGTACCGAAAAATTGATCTTTCATGACAAGATTCAACAAAGCGGCATTAATATCATAAGACTCCGCACTAGTGGCGGGAGGAGCAATCGGAGTGCTAATAAAATCATTGTTATTGGTATTGGAAAAATCACACAATTTGGTATTTTCTTGAGTCATCGTGACTACGCGAACAAGATTGCAAGCAAACAAGAGATTTGACGAGAAAAAGGCAAACAGAAAAGAGGGCGAATAAAACGGCAAATTTCTCGCTGCTCCTTTTGTCACTGGGAGAGGACACCGCAAGATCGAACCCATCACAAAGCACCACTTCCCATGGCAAGAAAAATCGATCTAGTTGGCCTAACTAAACCAAAGATTCGAATAAGAAATATGAGGCTATAAGTAATCATGCATATAAGAGATCAAAGAAGACTCAAATAATATTCATGGATAGAAACTGATCATGAACTCAAAATTCATCGGATCCCAACAAACACACTGCAAAAAGTCATTACATCAAATAGATCTCCAAGAGACCATTGTATTGAGAATCAAAAGAGAGATAGGAAGCCATCTAGCTATTGCCTACGGACCCGTAGGTCTATGGTGGACTACTCACGCATCATCGGAGAGGCACCAATGAGGATGATGAACCCCTCCGTGATGGTGTTACATTGGATCTCGTGGTTCTGGAACTTGCGGCGGCCGGATGTATTTTTCGTCGACTCCTCTAGGATTTCTGGAATATTTGGGTATTTATAGAGCTCAGAGGCGGTGGAGAAGGTTCCCGAGGCGGCCACAACCCACCAGGGCATGCCCGGGGCCCCTAGCACGCCCTGGTGTCTTGTGGGCGGCTTGGGCTCCCTCCTGGTTACTTCTTTGGCCCACTGGCCTTCTTCCGGTCCAAAAAAGATCTCCAAAAAGTTTCGCCGCGATTGGACTCCGTTTGGTACTGATATTCTGTGAAATAAAAAACAAGCAAAAACAGCAACTGGCACTTGGCACTATGTCAATAGGTTAGTCCCAAAAATGATATAAAGTTGCTATAAAATGATTGTAAAACATCCAAGAATGATAATATAACAGCATGGAACAAGCAAAAATTATAGATACGTTGGAGACATATCAGAGATTAGGGCCAAAGGAGCTGGGAGGTGTCCCCAAGCCATCAGGGCGCGGCCACCCCCATGGGAGCACCCTTTTGGCTTGGGGGCACCTCGTGTGCCCTCCGGTCTTCCTCCGAAGCTTCTAGGTCTTATTTTGGTCCAAAAAAATCATCAAAAAGTTTTGGGGTATTTGGACTGCATTTGGTACAATATTCCTGAAAAAGCCAAAAACACGCAGAAAACAACATCCGGCACTTGGCACTGGGTTAATAGGTTAGTGCTAAAAAATAATATAAATCAACAAGTAAATGCTTAAAAAGTATCCTAGAATGATAATATAATAGCATGGAACAATCAAATATTATAGATACGTTGTAGACGTATCAGCATCCCCAAGCTTAATTCCTGCTCGTCCTCGAGTAGGTAAATGATAAAAACAGATTTTTTTGATGTGACATGCTATCCAACATGTAATCTCTTTTAGGTACGATCATTGAGAAACGATGAATCAACAAACATTAACATTTTAATATCCGTAAACATAAGTAACACAATCATGAACTTTCAAAATATCTGATCCTTAAAGAATGTTTACCCCCCATTCATATTTATCATATTAGCATGGCATGGATCCGTCCTCACCAAATAAATACAAATGTTAAGCACCACAGTGTTAAGCCAAGCAATTGGATCGTACTTTTTCACGCGCTTCAGCTTTTTATACCTCACTCAATAGATGAGCGTGAACCATGGACATAACATATAGGTGGAATAGAATATGGTGGTAGGTTTCAAAGGGGTAAAAGTGAAGGAGAAAGTCTCGAATCAACTAGGCGAATCAACGGGCTATGGAGATACCCATCAATCGATATCAATGCGAGGAGTAGGGATTGCCATGCAACAGATGCACTAGAGCTATAAGTGTATGAAAGCTCAAACGAAGCTAAGTGGGTGTGCATCCAACTTGCTTGCTCATGTAGACCTCGGGCATTTGAGGAAGCCCGTCATCGGAATATACAATCCAAGTTCTATAATGAAAAATTCCCACAAGCGTATGAAAATGACAAAACATAAGACTCTCTATATGAAAACCATGGTTGTTTCTCTAAGCACGAGTGTGGTAAAAGAGGTAGTAGCACTGTCCCTTCTCTCGTTTCTCTCATTTATTTCTTTATTTCTTTTTATTTTCCTTTATTTTCTTTTTCTTTCTTTCCCTTTTTATATTTTTCTCTTTTTTTTCTTGGTGGGCTCATTTGGCCTCCCCCATTTTTTTCATTTTTCGTCCGGAGCTCATCCCGACTTGTGGGAGAATCATTGTCTCCATCATCCTTTCCTCAATGAAACAATGCTCTAATAATCAAAATCATCACACTCTTATTTACTCACAACTCAATATGAAAAACTACTAAACAATAAGACTCTATATGAATGCCTCTGACAATGTACCAAGATGTACAATGATCTAGCGTAACATGTAAACAATGATGAACGGTGGCTTTGCCACAAATACTATGTCAGCTACATGACCATGCAAAGCAATATGACAATGGGTGCACAAGTCATATGATGTAACGGTGGAAGAGCCTCCTTATATCTTCCTCAAAACAGCCACCATACCTGCCTATCATGGCATTTCCATAGCCATTCCGAGATATATTGCCATGCAACTTCCACCGTTACATCATATGACTTGTGCACCCATTGTCATATTGCTTTGCATGGTCATGTAGCTGACATAGTATTTGTGGCAAAGCCACTGTTCATCATTGTTTACATGTTACGCTAGATAATTGCACATCCAGGTACACTGCCAGAGGCATTCATATGGAGTCATATTGTTTAGTAGTTTTTCATATCGAGTTGTAAGTAAATAAAAGTGTGATGATTTTCATTATTAGAGCACTGTCTTAGTGAGGAAAGGATGATGGAGATAATGATTCCCCCACAAGTCGGGATGAGCTCAGGACGAAAAATAAAAAATGGGGGAGGCCAAATGAGCCCACCAAGAAAAAAAAGAGAAAAAGGAAAAAGGGAAATAAAGAAAAACAAAAGAAAGAAAAACAAAAAAGGAAAAAAGGAAAATAAAAATAAAAAAAAGAAATAGATGAGAGAAACGAGAGAAGGGACAGTGCTACTACCTCTTTTACCACACTTGTGCTTAGAGAAAGCACCATGTTTTTCATATAGAGAGTCTCATGTTTTGTCATTTTCATATGCTAGTTGGAATTTTTCAATATAGAACTTGGCATGTATATTCCGATGACGGGCTTCCTCAAATGTCTGAGGTCTTCATGATCAAGCAAGTTGGATGCACACCCACTTAGCTTCATTTGAGATTTCATACACTTATAGCTCTAGTGCATCCGTTGCATGGCAATCCCTACTCCTCGCATTGATATCGATTGATGGGCATCTCCATATCCCGTTGATTCGCCTAGTTGATGTGAGACTTTCTTCTCCACTTTTACCCCTTTGAAACCTACCACAATATTCTATTCCACCTATATGCCATGTCCATGGTTCACGCTCATGTATTGAGTGAGGTATAAAAAGCTAAAGCGCGTGAAAAAGTACGATCCAATTGCTTGGCTTAACACTATGGTGCTTGACATTTGTATTTATGTGGTCGCGCCCTGATGGCTTGGGGCCACCTCCCAGCTCCTCTGGTCCCGATCTCTTCGCTATAAATTCACATGTATCCCAAAAACCCTAGAGAGCCTCCCGAAACACTTTTTCCGCCGCCGCAAGTCTCTGCTCTGTCGTGTGCCCATCTGGAGCTCTGTTTTGGCGCCCTGTCGGATGGGGGATCGATCACGGAGGGCCTTTACATCAACGTTGATGCTCCCATGGTGATATGTGAGTAGTTCACCACAGACCTACGGGTCCATAGTTAGTACCTAGATGGTTATCTCTCTCTCTCTCTCTCTATGTTCTTCAATGCCAAGATCATCATGATTCCCACAGTGATCTACCTTATGTAATCAATATTTGCGTTGTGTTTGTTGGGATCCAATGAATTGTGGGTTTATGTTCAGATTATTCATGAAAATATATTGAATATTTGCTGGTTGTTTATATGCATGATTGTTATAGCTTCATAATGCTCTCCGATCTATCGGTTTGGTTTGGCCAACTAGATTGATTTATCTTCAGTGGGAGTGGTACGTTGTAGTGCATTCAATCTTGCGGTGCTCAATCCCAATGGCAGAAAGGAACATGACACGTATTGTATTGCTGCCACTAAGGGAAAAACGATGGGGTTCATTCATATTAATTGGATTTACTTTGTCTACATCATGTCATCATCCTTCAAGGATTACTCTATTTTCACTTAATACTCTAGATGTATGCTGGATAGCGGTTGATGGGTGGAGTAATAGTAGTAGATACAGGCAGGAGTCGGTCTACTTGCTTATGGACGTGATGCCTATATACATGATTATTGCCATGACTAAATATTGCATAACTATGCGCTTTTCTATCAATTTCCCAACAGTAATTTGTTTACTCATCGTATGCTTTCTTCGAGAGAGAAGCCTCTAGCGAACACTATGGCCCCCGGGTCTCCTCACAAATATATTTACAAAAACTCTAAACACCTTTCTTCCATTATTTACTTTATTTTTATTTTCAATTTATATTTATCAAATTATCTATTTATCACTACTTATCGCTTGCAAGTAACGAGTTCAAGGGGATTGACAACCCTCTTGCCCGTGTTGGGTGCAAGTGTTTGCTCTTTTCTGTGTAGGCGCTGAAGACGGGAGTTTGCGTGGTTCTCCTATTGGTTCGATAACCTTGGTTCTCTCTGAGGGAAATACTTACCTCTACTGTGCTGCATCATTCCCTCCTCTTCAGGGAAAATCCCAATGTAGTTTACAAGTATAAAGATCCTGCGTGATGATAAGCTCATCCTCAGGCCCTTTGATGTTAAACGTGTGACATACCGGCGGCTGTTGTGCAGCGCTAGCCCCACCACCAGAGGGCATGTTGTTTCCCCGATGAGAGGAGCTTGGAGCACCACGATATGGCCGATGTAAAGGGTGCTCCGTCGGCTATCCTCGGGACAAGTCGTTCGCCACATAGTCGTGAGAGTGTTGGTGTTGCTCTGAAGGCTAGCCTTGGCACGAGCTCTCCACCACTAGTGATGGCTGGCGCTGCTACTCATGCTCACTCTCGCACTGCTGGAGCGCATCCTTTTGCATCGCGCTTGCCACTAGCGCAGCCGCTGAGGTCAAGTCATGATCGAGGTCGTCAGCGTAGAAGATGGTGATGCCGATGATCATGAGCCTTAGCGCTAGATGTCATGCACACGAGCATGACACCTGAGGATGATAGACGCCCCCTTATTTGTTCGGTGAGGGTCTAACATTCGCAATCTGCTCCTAAATCATGACAATAGAACAAGCGATGTCACGATGGTGTTTTACCGAGGTCCGGGCCACTAGGAGGTGTAATACCATATGACGTGCTATTTGGATTGGTTATACGATGGAAACATTTACAATGGTAAGCTAGGGTTCTTCGCTCCGAGGAGCCCGAAGAGGAAGAAAGGGTGTGTTTGATGCCAGTAACAAAATTAGCCCTAGCTCTATGATGTGTTGAAGTCTAAAAAGTCTGAACCCTTTGCTAGATGACTATGGACTTCCTTTTATAGTCACATGGGGTTACCACAATGCCTAAGTTACAGCTATAAAAATTAAGCATTAAATTTGTGCATATGTGTCGCCTGGACCCTTGTTGGGTGTGTAGAAGGTATACCAGCTGATACGTCTCCAACGTATCTATAATTTATGAAGTATTCATGCCATATTTACAACAATTTTATATGGTTTTGGAATGATTTGCATGGAACTAACTCGGATTGACGCCTTTTTCAGCAGAACTACCATGGTGTTGTTTTTTGTGCAGTAATAAAAGTTCTCCAAATGCAACGAAACTTTTTGACGATTTTTTTTGGAACGAAAGAGGCACTAGATGCTTCGTAGGAGGGACAGAAGAGCCACGAGGTGGCCACAACCCACCAGGGTGCACCAGCCCCCTCTGGCGCGCCCTGCTGTCTTGTGGGTCCCTCGTGGCCCATCTTCGCGTGAAACCGACGGCCAAAAATCCTATATATTCAGAAACCCCCAGAAATAACCCTAGATCAGTAGTTTCGCCGCTGCAACTCTCTGTATTGACGAAAAACCAATCTGGAGGCGTTCCAGTACCCTGTCGGAGAGGGTAAATCGTCTCCGGTGGACATCTTCATCATCCCGGCGGAGGCCATGACGAGGAGGGAGTAGTCCACCCTCGGGGCTGAGGGTTTGTACCAGTAGCTATGTGTTTAATCTCTCTCTCGTGTTCTTGATTTGGCACGATCTTGATGTATCGCGGGCTTTGTTAATACAGTTGGATCATACGGTGTTTTCCCCTCTCTATCTTGTTGTGATGAATTGAGTTTTCCCTTTGAGATTTCGTTATTACCGGATTGAATACTTTTATGGATTTGAAAGCACTGGATCTATGTCTTGCACTCAACTCATGGATTCCCGAGGTGAGATTGGGGTAATCTATGCATAGGGGTTGATGCACGTTTTTGTCCTACTTTCTCCGGTAGAAATCTTGGGGCACTCTTTGAGGTTCTTTGTGTTGGATTGAGTATTATGAATCTGAAATTGTTTGATGCGTATCGTATAATTAACTCATGGATACTTGTGGTGACATTGGAGTATCTAGGTGACATTAGAGTTGGTTGATGTGTATCATATGGTGTTATTTTAGTACGAACTCTTAGACAGATCGATCGGAAAGGATAACTTTAAGGTGGTTTCGTAGCATACAAACAATTTCTTCTTATGTTCTCCGCTAGATAAGTACTTTGGAGTGATTCTTTCGTTGCACGTTGAGGGATGGTTATGTGATACAATTATATTAGCATTGTAGAGAGATTGCACTAGCGAAAGTACGAACCCTAGACCTTGTTTTCAAGCATTGCAATACCGTTTGTGCTCACTTTTGTTACTTGCTACCTTGCTGTTTTTTATTTTTACTATTACAAAAAACAATACCTACTATCATTACTACACTTGTATCACCATCTCTTCGCCGAACTAGTGCACCTATATAATTTACCATTGTATTTGGTGTGTTGGGGACACAAGAGACTTTTTATTATTTGGTTGCAGGGTTGTTTGAGAGAGACCATCTTCATCCTACGCCTCCCACGGATTGATAAACCTTAGGTCATCCACTTGAGGGAAATTTGCTACTGTCCTACAAAACTCTGCGCTTGGAGTCCCAACACGAGTCTACAAGAACAAGTTGTGTAGTAGACATCACTAGCACACCCCTTTTACTGTGACACATTGCGGAGGACGTGTCACGCTCTTGGTAAAAGGGGTGGTGAATCACCTCGGCCGCAACCTAACTGCCCCGTAGCAGTGTTCTCCATGTGACAACTCATCCCACACCATCATATGCTTGTGACAGGCCTATGGACTAGCCTCACCGCCGTAGGCCATGGCAGGAAATGTCATCATGCCTGTTAGTCACTCACTATGGTGTTGACGGGGCAGGAGCCATTGAAGCTATTGGTGGGGTGTCGACACTGAGAAGCCACACGTACGTCCCGGCAAATGGTCCATGGCTAATCCAGGGAGTGTAACATCATTTTTTTGTAATCTTGGCCTTGCTATTGTCAATGGTGTCAGATGACTACTCTTCTAGGATGATGGTCTTGCATGTGAGGGTCTTCACAAAGATATGTATCTTGAGAATACTTCTTGACGGAGATCTGCATGCCACCATGTTTTCGGGTGGAAGGATGGACTCTTTGTGGATGTTGTAGTCAGCAAGTGTGCGTCCATCCCCATGCTGCTTGCCATCAAATCTGAAGCCTTGCTGTTGTAGGGGGAAATTCCATCTGTCTTTGATCTTGACAAAGATCTCCATGCCACCTCAAAGGTGACATGGTTTTGTGTTACCAGGAGGTAACCGCCATCGACGTGCCAAGCATGACTACGCGGGACCATGCTTGACGGTTCTATGAGAACCCAGTTCATAAGGGACCGACACGGCGGGGAGGTAAGTGTGTCCATGCTGCTAGCCATCGGTGATACTAGACATGGGGTCGACTGCCACTCTACCTCCAGCTCACCAGGGAGCACATGGCATATTAGCCATGGTGATGGCTCTCCATATCCCCCTCGAGCTTGTCTCATGCATATCACAAGCGAACTCCATAGCGTCCAGCATCTCAGCACGGGCGTTGTCGGCGGGCGACGATGCAGCAACGCAGCAACACGGGGAGGAGAATCGTTCTTGTGGCTCGTGTTCATCTTCCTCGTGGTGGATCGTGTTCGTCGCCCTACTGCGCCACACCTACGACACAGAGGCGTATGCCTCACTCACGCTCTACGTGGAATGGAGATGGTGGCTGGCGGCCGTTTGTGCACGACATAGAGGCCCAGTCGGAGCACCTGGAGGGGCTGTAGGTTGCCACCAGTGTGCGTATTATGGGTATTTCGCCAAATTCTCCTCTTAGTCCAAACTGGCACGCTAGCTATTTGGTACAAGTTTAATGTTTGAGATGGTTTTTGACAAGGTTGACATATGGGTGAGGGTTACGGATCTCTGATACTTGTGATCTGCATTGGGTTTTCCGTGAAGAGGAACGGGTAATTGCAGCACAATGCGCGTAAGTATTTCCCTCAGTTATGAAACCAAGGTTTATCGAACCAATAGGAATATCAATCATCAACCGTCTTCAGCGGCTGCACACAAAAGAGCAAACAACTTGCACCCAACGCGGGCAAGACGGTTGTCAATCCCCTTGATCTCGTTATTTGCAAGCAAGTGAAGTGTGTAGATAATAGTAGATAATTGTAAATTGCAAAATAAAATAAAAACAAATAAAAGGCAGCAAGGTATTGTAGCATTTATAAATATATAGATGGATAGACCCGGGGGCCATAGTTTTCCCTAGCGACATCTCTCATGAAAATAAGCATACGGTGGGTAAACAAATTACTGTTGGGCAATTGATAGAACAGCGCATAGTTATGCAATATTCACGGCAATGATCATGTGTATATAGGCATCACGTCCAAGACAAATAGTCCGACTCCTGCCTGCACCTATTACTATTACTCCACTTCAAGAGCGCTTCTATGCTTGCCTCTCTACGTATTAAGGTCATGACAAACAGAGTAATGCATGGAGAACGATGACATGATGTAGACAAAGTAAACTCAATTAATATGAATGAACCCTATCATCTTATCCTTAGTGGCAACAACACAAAGATGTATCTTGTCTCCTTCTGTCACTAGGATATAGAACCCGTCAGGTTGAACCCACTACAACGCACCTCTCCCATTGAAGAAATATCAATCTAGTTGGCCAAACTATCGCAATAGATCGGAGAGAATTACGAAGCTATAATGATCATGCAAATAAGAATCACAATATTCAGAGGTGACACAAATACTTTTAATGAATAATCTGATCATAAACCCACAATTCATCGGATCCCAACAAACGCACCGTACAAAAGAATTACATTGGATAGATCAAAGCGAAGATGCGATGATCATTGTATTGAAGATCAAAAGAGAGAGAGAGATAGCCATCTAGGTACTAACTACGGTCCCGTAGGTCTGTGGTGGACTACTCACACATCATCATGAGGGCAGCAAGATTGATGAAGAGGACCTCCGTGATCGATCCCCCCTCCGGCAGGGTGCCGGAACGGAGCTCCAGATGGGATCGTGGCGGAACAGAGACTTGCGGTGGTGGAAAAGAGTTTCGGGATGCCCTTTAGGCTTTTTGGAATATATGTGAATTTATAGGCTAGAGAACGGGGTCAGGAGGGCCATCAGGGAGGCACAAGACATTAGGGCACGCCAGCCCCCTTGGGTGCGCCCAGATGGCTTGTGCCTCCCTCATGCAGTCTCAGGTCTTCTCCCGAAGCTTCCAAGTCTTCTTTTGGTTCAGAAAAAATCATAAAAAAATTCGGAGCAATTGGACTTCGTTTGGTACTGTAAACTTGAAAAGTAAAAAACACGCAGAAAACAGGAACTGGCACTAGGCACTGGGTCAATAGGTTAGTGCTCAAAAATAATATAAATTGGTAAATTATTACTCAAAAAGTATCCTAGAATGATAATATAATAGCATGGAACAATCAAATTATTGGGTTGTTGGATATGTATCAAGCATCCCCAAGCTTAATTCCTGCTCGTCCTCGAGTAGGTAAATGATAAAAACAGAATTTTTGATGTAACATGCTACCCAATATGTAATCTTTTGCATGTATGCTCATTGAGAAACGATGAATTAACAAACATCAACATAGTAATATTTATAGGCACAAGCAACAAAATCATCAATCTTTCAAAGTATACGGTACTAAAAGAATGTTTACCCCCATTCATCTTATAGTATTAGCAAGGCATGACTCCGTCTTCACCACATTAATTAATACAAATGTCAAGCACCACAGTGTCCAAGTCAGGCAATTGGATCGTACTTTTTCAAAGTGCATCAACTTTTTATTCTTCACGCAATACATGAGCGTGAACCATTGGACATAGCATAAGGGTGGAATAGAATATGGTGGTAGATATCAAAGGGGTAAAAGTGGAGAAGATAATCTCACATCAACCAGGCGTATCAACGGGCTATGGAGATGCCCATCAGTAGATATCAATGTAAGGAGTAGGGATTGCCATGGAAATGATGCACTAGAGCTATAAGTGTATGAAAGCTCAAATGAAACTAAGTGGGGTGTGCATCCAACTTGCTTGCTCATGAACACCTCGGACATTTGAGGAAGCCCGTCAACGGAATATGCAAGCCAAGTTTATAATAATGAAAAAGTGATTCCCACTAGTATGTGAAAATGACATAACATGAGACTCTCTATATGTAGAGCCAGGTGCCACTTTGATGCACAAGTGTGGTAAAAGATAGTAGCAAAGTCCCTTCTCTCTTTTTCTCTCATTTTTCATTTTATTTATTTATGGTGGGCTCATTTAGCCTCCCCCATTTTTATTTCCTCACTGGGGCAATGCTCTAATAATGATGATCATCACACTTTTATTTACTTACAACTCAATATAAAAACTCAAATACTTTTCATGAATAATCTGAAATATAAACCCACAATTCATTGGATCCCAACAAACACACTGTACAAAAGAATTACATCGGATAGATCAAAGCGAAGATGCGAAGATCATTGTATTGAAGATCAAAAGAGAGAGATAGCCATCTAGATACTAAACGGACCCGTAGGTCTGAGGCGGACTACTCACACATCATCATGAGGGCAGCAAGGTTGATGAAGAGGCCCTTCGTGATCGATCCCCCTCCGGCAGGGTGCCGGAACGGAGCTCCAGATGGGATCACGGTGGAACAGATACTTGCGGCGGCGGAAAATGAGTTCGGGATGCCCTTTAGGGTTTTTTGGAATATATGTGAATTTACAGGCTAGAGAACGGGGTCAGGAGGGCCACTAGGTGGCACAAGCCATCAGGGCGCGCCGGCCCCCCTAGGCGCACCCAGATGGTTTGTGCCTCCCTCGTGCGGTCTCCGGTCTTCTCCCAAAGCTTCCAGATCTTCTTTTGGTCCAGAAAAAATCATAAAAAAGTTTCAGAGCAATTGGACTTCGTTTGGTACTATAAACTTGAAAAGTAAAAAACACGCAGAAAACAGGAACTGGCACTAGGCACTGGGTCAATAGGTTAGTGCTCAATAATAATATAAATTGGTAAATTATTACTCAAAAAGTATCCTAGAATGATAATATAATAGCATGGTACAATCAAAAATTATAGATACGTTGGAGACGTATCAATCTCCCCCCTGATAAGCGCACCTGGACTTTTGGCCAGGCGCTGGGCAATGGTTGGGAGAGGCGGTGAAGGTAGATGTTGGCAAGGATGCTTTTGCGAGGGGCCAACACCTAAGAATTAGAACGAGAATATCTGTGTATGAGCCACTGGTACGGGGGTTCTACCTCAAAGCGTCGCCTGATGACAAGGAGCAGACTTGGTTTGACTTCTTTTATGAGAGGTCCCTCACTTCTTCTTTGAGTGTGGAAGTCTAGTTCATGCTGGAGGTGTCTGTGTACCACCGATCGATTTCTCCTTCCAGTGGGGAGGTTGGTTGAGGGCGTCTCCGGGAAGAGGTAATGTGGGTAAGGCAAATTCGCTTGGAGCATATGAAAGCAGCAGGAATAATACAGAAAATGTGCATACTGGGATAGCGATGGATTCAATCAAGGGAATAATCCTAAAGCCCCAGCTAAACATAACATGCATGCTGAATTTGCCCGCTCGGCTGACTCACGCACTGGTGTGGGCCAAAAGCCTAGCAGGAGGGAAGTAAATAGCCCAAACAAATAGAAAATCAATCAGGAAAGGGGTGTAGAAAAATACCTGAGGGTTAACTTGGAACAGCGCAAAGAGCGTGATTTTGCGCAGCACTTTACTTGAGCAAAACTGAAGGGTGAAAGCTCAAGTGACCGGGACTGGGGAAGGGCAAGGATGTTGTGCATGGCTCGTGCAGGTTTCGTGCTGAACAAGAAATGCCAGCGGATGGGAGGCACAATCACAATTATAGGGATTCTAGGGAAAGGAGGCAGGGCTACTATGTTAGAAAGCCACGTCCGACCAACCATTCATCGCCCCAGGGTAGAGCACAACAACAGAGGGATGACCAGGAGAGCAGAGAGAGGAGGCCGAAGCAGATGTGGATCCCAAAGGATGATTCGTATAGGCAGGTCCCAACGATGCCTTCATTCGCGACACGAGACGTAAAACCTCCATGGTGTTTGATCACATCTCCGAGCACAATGACACATCGATGGACCCTGCGAGGCGGGGCCGCCGGACGTCATGAATCTCTTGGCCTGGAACTGTCGGGATTGGGATTGGCCTAGACAGTTGGCGAATTAAGAGACTTGATTAGGTCTTACAATCCAGCGGTGGTATTTCTATGTGAGACTCTAAAGAAGGGGCATGCGATGGACAGATTAAAATGGAGTCTAGGTTTTAAACATGGGGTTGCGATGGACTGTGTTGGGAGGAGTGGTGGTTTAGCATTGTGGTGGAGGGACAATGTGGAAGTTACCGTGCGGTCATGGAGTCAATATTTTATCGATGCAGAAATGGTGTAGGAAGGAAAAACCTGTAAATTCACTGCTTTCTACGAGGAACCCAGTATGGAGTTACATAAGAAATCGTGGGATGCGATTAGGTACTTGCGGGCTCAGTGTCGGGAAACGACACCTATGGGATCGGGGTGATCCCTTTACGGTTCGGCAAGGGGAGAGGATTGCACAAAGAGCAGAACTAATGATCAGCACGCGGGTGATTTACCAAGGTTCGGGCCGCACGGATGCGTAAAACCCTACTCCTGCTTCGATTGTATTCAGTGTGTTCTTGGCTTAGTTCTGGGAGCGCTACAGTGTTCGCGCGCTACACATGCAGAATTGGCCGAGTGTTCAAAGATCGATCCCCTTCTCTGTACGCCTTGGGCCTCCTTTTATAGCCAAAGGGGTCACCACAGTGGCGGACAGCTGCATACATGAGGTGTAAAGCAGCTACAGAATTATCATCCTCATCTCTGACAACCTAGGACAAACGCATTAAATGTTCTGTCCAGGTGTCCTTCCTTTATCGGGGGCGGATAAAGGGCCTGTCCCATCAGCACCGCTTAAGCCTTCTGTGGCCAGCACCGTGCCACGCAACCAGGAGGACAAAACCTGTCAGATAGGTTGTCGCTGCGCTGGAGCGACGGCACTGTGCTAGGGGCGGTATCTTGCCGGGTGCGAGACCGCCCGGCAAGGATCTTGCCGGGGTCCTAGCCTTCGGTCTTCTGATCTTTAACTTGAATGTTATCTTCCAGCAAGCCTTGTCAGGACAAAGCTTGCCGGGCCCTTGGCTTGCCGGCTCGCGCCTTGTCGGCAAGTGCTGTCTTGTGCTTGTTCCCAGTCGTCCTCCGGCAAGCATCTTGCCGGGAGTCCAACATCGGGTCTTTTCTCGGGAAGGCTTGTTTCCCGGAATCTCTATCTTGATCTTGTCGGCCTTGAGCTTGCCGGTGATGTGTAGATCTATTCCCGGCAAGGCATCCTTGCCGGAAACCTGAGTCTTGGATGCTTCTCATAAGTGGATTCCTCTCCCAGCCATGTCCTTCCCGCCTGGAGGCTGCAACTTACCGGTGCATGTCCAGGGGTAATGAACACCCCCTGTTCAGTACACCGACAGGAGCCCCCGGGCCTGGGCCGGGCAAGCGTGCACAGTGCTGTCCGGGCTAGGCCCAAAAACATGCACCGGTACACGCGCGGCAAGAAGTAATCGACACTCATGACTTTAGCCGCGCACTGATGAGCGGCGCATTAGAGCTTAAGCGAAAGCCTCCTTGTCGGAGCGCATGGCTCGACGACAAGGTAAAGAGCCCCCTTGTCGGAGTGCATGGCTCGACGACAAGGTTGAGCTTGGCGCCTTGTCGGAGCGCATGGCTTCAACGACAAGGTTGAGCTTGGCGCCTTGTCGGAGCGCATGGCTTCGACGACAAGGTAAAGAGCCCCCTTGTCGGAGCGCATGGCTCGACGACAAGGAAAAGAGCCCCCTTGTCGGAGCGCATGGCTCGACGACAAGGTTGAGCTTGGCGCCTTGTCGGAGCGCATGGCTTCGACGACAAGGTTGAGCTTGTGGTTTGCCGGGCCTTGGGCTGGCCGGCAGCATGGGCATACAGAGCAGGACGGCAGCAGGAGTCGTGTGCCCGAAAGGGAATGCCACACTGCGCGACGAAGAGCCAGCCCCCGAGCCTTCCCCAAAAAGGGTACTGCGGGTGCGGTGCTCGATTCATGCGCTCATCTCTGCTGTCGCCGCCGCCTACTGCGAATGCCTCACTGCCGTCTTGCCGGCCTCCTGCACGGCGCCCTTGGCTTTCTCGGCTGCCAAAATAATTCATCTATGGTTAGATCAATCTCTATGCATGTAAGACATGCATCTTCATGCTAAATAAACGCTCGCTCCCCTCTTGATTAATTCTGTCCTTGCACATATCTTATATCCTACGCTGTCTGGTAACCTTGCCGGTGCACACACTTGCCGCGAGCGCTGGATTCGGGTCGTCAGCAGCCTGCTGGCGGTGCCGGCTGCCGGCAAGGTGACTTGCCGGGCCAGAACGCGGCTGCACAGTTTTGCCGAGCGGACTCGAGGCGAAACTGGAGCACGAACTGACCACGACAGTCCCTTCGCGTGCAGATTGATGTACAAGGACGAGGAACTAATCAAGACGACCCATGCTTGCCGGATAGCTTCCCGGTGCGCACGCTCCTGCCGGTAGCGCTTGAGGAACAGGTCCTCAGCAGCTTGCCGGGAACGCTGCCTCCCGGAAAGGTTTTACCTTCCCAGCTTTAGCGCAGCTGCACACATCGCCAAGCGGACTCGAAGCGATATGGAGCGTAACTAGCGCAGCTACACACATCGCTGAGCGGACTCGAAGCGATTAGGAGCGCGACCAGCGCCGCTGCACACATCGCTGAGCGGACTCGAGGTGATATGGAGCGCGACTAGCCCCGGGAAGGCTCCTTCGCATGTAGGTGTCAGGGGCAAATGAAGATAGCAAAAGGAATGCAATTGCTATAAGTTTCGGTAACTTAGCTTTTCTGCTGCTCATTTCACGCACAACGAGGCCACGCTCGCGGTGGCGACCGGCAACTCTCCAGAGGGTTAGCTCCCTAGGGCGCTGCCAACCCCCGAGCTCGCCTTCCATGCGCATACCTGCAACACTGGTTGGGCATGATATGCCACGACAGCGTTTAAGCACAACAAGTTGATTAGCTTTGAGTTTATGATTAACTTGTTAACTCATTGCAATCTGGACTTCTGCTGAGTACTCCCTTGCTTGCCGGAACACCTTCCCGGTTTTAGCGCAGCTGCACACATCGCCGAGCGGTCTCGAGGCGATATGGAGCGCAACGCAGCTGCACATATCGCCGAGCGGACTCGAGGCGACATGGAGCGCAACTAGCCCCGGAAAGGTTTACCTTCCCAGCTTTAGCGCAGCTGCACACATCGCTGAGTGGACTCGAGGCGATTAGGAGCGCGACCAGCCCTGGGAAGGTTCCTCAGCATACGGGTTCATGCAGAAATCTGAAGATAAAACTCATATCTAAACAGCAGAAAGCAGTTAAGGTTCTAGGACTTAGCTTCTGCGAAGGTCGTGATGTCCTTCTCTTTGGACGCCATGACGATGAAGATGATGAAGAACTGGCGCGCTGACCGCTAGATCGGGTTCGCACAACCTCCTTCCCCCTACCTGGCACGCCAAAGATGTCGGGAAACGACACCTATGGGATCGGGGCGATCCCTTTACGGTTCGGCAAGGGGAGAGGATTGCACAAAGAGCAGAACTAATGATCAGCACGCGGGTGATTTACCCAGGTTCGGGCCGCACGGATGCGTAAAACCCTACTCCTGCTTCGATTGTATTCAGTGTGTTCTTGGCTCAGTTCTAGGAGCGCTACAGTGTTCGCGCGCTACACATGTAGAATGGGCCGAGTGTTCAAAGATCGATCCCCTTCTCTGTACGCCTTGGGCCTCCTTTTATAGCCAAAGGGGTCACCACAGTGGCGGACAGCTGCATACATGAGGTGTAAAGCAGCTACAGAATTATCATCCTCATCTCTGACAACCTAGGACAAACGAATTAAATGTTCTGTCCAGGTGTCCTTCCTTTATCGGGGGCGGATAAAGGGCCTGTCCCATCAGCACCGCTTAAGCCTTCTGTGGCCAGCACCGTGCCACGCAACCAGGAGGACAAAACATGTCTGATAGGTTGTCGCTGCGCTGGAGTGACGGCACTGTGCTAGGGGCGGTATCTTGCCGGGTGCGAGACCGCCCAGCAAGGATCTTGCCGGGGTCCCAGCCTTCAGTCTTCTGATCTTTAACTTGAATGTTATCTTCCGGCAAGCCTTGTCAGGACAAAGCTTGCCGGGCCCTTGGCTTGCCGGCTCGCGCCTTGTCGGCAAGTGATGTCTTGTGCTTGTTCCCAGTCGTCCTCCGGCAAGCATCTTGCCGGGAGTCCAACATCGGGTCTTTTCTCGGGAAGGCTTGTTTCCCGGAATCTCTATCTTGATCTTGTCGGCCTTGAGCTTGCCGGTGATGTGTAGATCTATTCCCGGCAAGGCATCCTTGCCGGAAACCTGAGTCTTGGATGCTTCTCATAAGTGGATTCCTCTCCCAGCCATGTCCTTCCCGCCTGGAGGCTGCAACTTACCGGTGCATGTCCAGGGGTAATGAACACCCCCTGTTCAGTACACCGACACTCAGGATGATCTTCCTTGGATATGTGCTGGTGATTATAACGAAGCTCAGTTTCAAACGGATCAAAAAGGTGGGAACCCAAGGAGCTTCATACAATGGAGGACTTCCATGATTGCTTTGTTGAGTGTCGGTTGGCGGATTTGGGCTTCTCTGGTTACCAATACACATGGGACAATAAGCGGGACGGGGCAGAAAACATTCAGGTTCGGCTTGATAGGGCAACTTGTAATGAAAAATTCTTGGAGCTTTTTCTAGATACGACAGTCAAACATATTATGACTGGGGAGTCTGATCACCAAGCTATTCTGGTATGCACGATGGAGAAGGCTCCTCGTGTGCGCCATCATGGTGAACGCCCATTCCGGTTTGAGGAAGCATGGACAAAGCACGAGCAGTATTATAGCATGGTTACAGAGGACTGGGGTGTAACCGACTCGGGAGATCATTCTTTGGAAGCGGTCTGGCATAAGTTTGGTATGGTGATGGGAAGCATGCAACGATGGGCCAGAGAGGTTTTCAGCTCCATCAGAAGGAAAATTTTAAATCTAAAGAATCAGTTGATTGAGGCCAAATGAAGACCAGGGACGACTGGACACTCACTGGAGGTCCGCGAGATCGAGGAGCAGTTGCGGGAAGTGTATGAACATGAGGAAATAATGTACAGACATTGACCACGTGTGGATTGGCTCAATGCGGGTGACATTAACACCAAGTACTTTTAGAATAGGGACTCTCACAGGAAAAGGAAAAATACGGTCAAGGCACTTCGCAAAGAGGATGGTTGGAAGTGTGTGGTCGATGAAGAGATGAGGGAGCTGGCGGTTGCGTTCTATGAAAAGCTATTCACATCAGATGGGACTATGGGTGGTAACGCAATTTTGGACAACATAGTTCAGGTCATCATGGCCGAGATGAATGCTAAATTAACAACCCCCATTTCAGATGAGGAGATTGAGTTGGCACTGTTTCAAATGGGCCCCACCAAAGCTCTGGGACAAGATGGACTGCCGGCGTTATTTTACCAAAGATACTGGTCATTGGTACGCGATGATGTGTGTCGGGAAGTCGGAGATTTTCTTAATGGGGCGGCTACGCCGGATGCTTTTGTAATGTGCTCTACAAAATTGCAACAAAGGTCTTGGCTAATAGACTGAAAGTGATTTTACCTATGCTTATTTCGGAGGAGCAGAGTGTCTTTGTTCCGGGGCCTCATTGCGGACAATGTTCTTGTCGCCTATGAGTGTGTTCATGCCATAAGGACCAGAAAGAGGAAGAAGAGTTTGTGTGCGGTGAAACTTGATATGATAAAGGCATATGATAGAGTTGAATGGGTATTTCTGGAACAGAGGTTGACCCGGTTCGGTTTTGATCCCACCTGGACTGCCATGATTATGAGACATGTCACTTCTGCAAGGTTTTCGGTCAAGATAAATGGGGGCTTCTCTAGGGGTTTCTTCCCGTCCCGTGGCCTAAGGCAGGGTGACCCGTTATCCCCGTACTTGTTTATGTTTTGTGTGGAAGGTTTTTCGGCTCTATTGAAGAAGGCACAAAGTGATAAGGTAATTAAGGGTGTGTCATTTCGGAGCACTGGCCCCCATGTAACACACTTGTTATTTGCTGACGATGGCAATGTCTTCCTAGAGGGGTCAAAACGAGAGTATGGAGGCACGAAGGGAGATCTTGATTAAATATGAGAGAGCCTTTGAGCAAAAAGTAAACCTCCAGAAATCTTCCATTTTCTTTGGAAAAGGGTGCGAGGAAGAGGTTAAAACTGAACTACCAACACTATTTGGAAGATCCAAAGAAGGCACGTTTAAATATGTTACCGGATCGTCAAAAGGAAAAGTGACTGGGTGGAAAGGGCAAGGACTATCAAAGGCAGCGAAAGAAGTTATCATTAAGTCTGGCTTACATGCTACACCAACCTTTACGATGAGTTGTTTTCATCTCACAAAGAAAACGTGTCGGAACCTGACTTCGATCTCTTCGAAATTCTGGTGGGGTGCAATGAATGGTGAACGGAAATTGCATTGGATATCTTGGGAGACAATGTGTGCCCCGAAGAGGGAGGGGGGGCTTGGATTCCGAGACCCAGAAGCATTCAATCATGCTTTGTTGGCAAAACAAACATGGCGCATTTTGCAAGTTTCCGACTCTCTTGTGGCTAGGGTACTAAAGGCTAGATACTTCAATGACAACTCAATCCTGGCAGCTGCTTGCCTCTCTAATTCTTCGTACACTTTCAGAAGTGTGTTGCATGGCCGAGATTTGTTGCGGGAAGGCATTATATGGAGGATAGGTGATGGCTCCAAGGTACTAGTTCATCATGATAATTGGACACCCAGACAAGGATGCTTGAAGCCACTGGGCCAACAGTTTGTACAGGGTATAACAAGGGTAAGCGACTTGTTGGATCACACTGGTGCCGAATGGGACATGCAAAAAATTGATGCCATGTTCTTCGAGTCAGATGCGAATGACATAAAGCAGATCGCCATTGGGGGCCCAAGTGTCGAACATTATTTGGCGTGGAATTATACAAAAAATGGATGTTTCAACGTCAGATCAGTGTACCATTTGAGGATGTCGCTAAAGAAGGTGAGGACTGGACAGCCAGAATCCTCTAGTTTGGTGTTCAAGCACAAGGTATACCTGGCACTGTGGGACACTAATGCGCCATCAAAGGCTAAGATTCATGTGTGGCGCATGTTGAGGAATGGACTGGCAGTGGGCGCGGAGCTCCATCGTCGAATTAAGCCTGGTGTTTTTTTGTGTTACTTGCGAGAGAGAGGAGTCAATTTATCACAGATTCCCTGGCGTCTCGGTGGCATTCCCATCGATTCCGATTGATTCCTAGAGTGCGCTTTCCCGCTGGCTGCTGGAGTGGTTCGCTGGGGCAGGCGACGATGAGAAGGAGGCTATGGTGCATGCTGCGTATGGTCTATGGATGACGAGGAATGAGGCCAGAGATGGAAAGAGAATTGCCCCTCCACATGAAATAATGGAAACAGTGCATGCTCATTTGCAGGAATGACGTAGTATTCATATACCCAAGGTGAGGCCGAAGAAGAACACTATTGTTCAGCGATGGGTTCCACCAGCCGAGGGGTGGATCAATGTCAATTCTGATGGAGCGGTGTCAAAGGTCAGAAACAAGGGTGGTGGGGGTGCTGGGCTGCGAGATCACAATGGAGCATTCTTGGTTGGCGCCTGCCATGTTTTCCAGAACCAGGTTGATCCACAAATGGTGGAAATTCTTGCCTGCAAGAGAGCCCTTGAGATTGCTGCCCACAGAGGTGTTGAGAGTTCATGTGGAGCTGGATAGTAAATTCGTGGTGCAGATGATGAATGATACAAGTAAGAATCTGGCGGCTGTAGGACCATTGATTCAGGAGTTGAAGTAGATGCTTAACATCTTTGTAAGTTTCACGGTCGAGTGGGTTTGACGTTCTGAAAATATTGCTGCACAAACGTTTGCGAATGTGGGTGTAGGTGATGAACTTTGTAATCTTTGGGTGGGAATCCCAGACTTTGCTTAGGCTGTAATTTCGGATGATATTCCTAGCTTTGATAGCTAAATAAAGCAGCAATATTAACCCTAAAAAAAATGTTTGAGAGGTGTTATTATAGGATAGGATACGAGTTCGGCTATAGAAGCTCTGGAACTGTAGCTGCCCCGGCATCCCCAAGCCGTTGCAGTAGTGGCGTGGCGGTGGGGTTCATCGGTGAACACCCCCAACGGCGCTCATGCGTGAA
The DNA here is from genome assembly GCA_039707655.1 of Elymus sibiricus. NCBI lineage: Eukaryota > Viridiplantae > Streptophyta > Magnoliopsida > Poales > Poaceae > Elymus > Elymus sibiricus. The sequence goes on from CM077672.1 coordinate 62,488,602, forward strand.
GGGGGCTGGAGCCCCGCGCTGCCATGTTCAACACCGTCCCCGGCGATTGGCTCCTCGCCCACCTCAGCCGCGTGGTCCTCGACCACGACGCCCTCGCGCTCCCCCTCCTCCACCTTGACAAGACTCTCCACCTCCTCGCACACTCCTGTCAGGTTTGCCTTTTTTTTTCTTACAATCTTCCTAGGTTGGAGGTTCATCTGTCTGGCTTCCTTTTTCCTCGCCAAAAGAAAATCGGCAGCTCGTCTTACATTAGATTGATTTGTGCAGGAGCAAGAAGATCCTTTTTGGGACAATCCTTGATCTTAATTTAGATAATTATAGGCTCCTCAATATCGCCGTAGGGTGTCATGACGTTCGTCCTTCTTTCTGGAAGACAGCAACACTGATTTTTAGATAACAGATTTTTGTGGTAGACTCTTGTTTTACACAGAGTTAGGAATGTGTTCTTAATGTCTGTCTGTCAGAAAAAAACCAGTTATACTTTAGCCGCCGAATTCTAGAACAGCAGTTTTTATCGGGATAAAAAAATAAGGAGGGACCGAGTTTTCTCCAATTCTCAAATTCATGTGCATACCAACATATACAATTCCGTTTATTCTAAATAAAAAGGAAAAAGGTTAATAGGACAGCAAAAGCTAATTTTAGGCTTTGATGTCTTTTGCTCCTGTATACACTATCTTGGCAATCAAGCCAACAAATCAAAATGAGAGAAAGGAAAATGTGACCAAAGGAGTCAAGCAAAAGCACACCGAGTAAATCACCACCGCTGAAGTTTCAGCATCTGTTTTTTGTAGTTGGACTAAATCCGGTTACTCTTGTAATCAGCACTGGTAAAGATCTTTAGGTGGTGGAATTAGAGTCTCACTAGGTCCTTTCCCATTGTCCACCACAAAGACCATCTTGAGTCCCCATGACGTGTGCACCTCGAAATGGCAATGCATAAACCACACACCTGGAATAGAACAACATATGAAGCAACTCCGTTTAGGAAGTAGTAGGGTATTATTATCCGAAGAAATGTAGGATTGAAATCTCTACCTGGGTTGTCTGCCCTAAATTTGATTGCTGTCCAGCCTCCAGTAGGAACTCCTATGGTGTTTCTCTCAACGGGATCGATGAGGTTAAATGTGGAAGGGGAGATTTTGGGGTTGTAATTACCAACACCCCTCCCAACAACAAAAAAGTTAAAGCCATGAAGATGGATCGGGTGGCTTTCTGTTGATATGATCCCTGTATCCTGGAGTAGGATCTGCACTGAAGCATTATATGGCAGCCTATAAACCCTTGTTCCGTTCATGGTTTGAAGGTTTTTGGGGCCGCTTCCTGTGTAGTTGAACTTGTGTGGTGGTGTCGCTGGGAAGTCTTCTGTGAACACCCCTGGAATGCCGTAATAACGGGCTTGAAGTATTGGGGTGGATGGCATAACGAATGTCGAATTGTTGATTGTGCCCACCACTCTGGTCCCATTAATGTAGTTTGCGCATGGATTGACACCCACACCAATGGTAAAGAAAAGCGAGTGGTCTACTGTCTGTGGCACATTGGCTGGGTACTCCTTAGAGTTGAGGCTTCGGAGTGACTCAGAGAATTTTGATGCAATAGGGGTGGCATTCTGTGGTGGTGGCTTGACGAGAGTGAGGCGTGCTGTCGCAGAGACGGTGTTAGCATAGTGCAAGGTAGCAGTGCCTATTTTGTTGTCAACCTGTAGTGGAGCATCCATGAAGGGAGAGACTGAGAGAAGGTAACACGGCCAGCACTTTGGTCCGCAGTAACGAGGACGTTGGTGGTCTGGCCTGGAGTGATGAGCAGGATATCAGTTTTATATGGCTTGGTGTAGAGTGCATCAACCTCAACCACAGTTAGTCCATGCCCAGCAATCTTAAAGAACAGGTCGTCATTCAGCGCAGCGTTGATGATCCGGAGCATGTATGTCTTGCCATTTTCGACATCGAGCTTGAATCCATCTGCACAAAACATTCATCAGGAAAGCAGTTTTTTACTTTGTAATGAAAATTTATAGACTTTGCAATAACAGGATGTAGTAGCACCTCCATTCATATACCTTGTGAGGAGGCACAATCAGACATCGGACCGGGGTGGCCGTTGATGGTGTGGGAATCAGAAATATTGGGTCCTACTCCTAGTTGCATGGCCTGGTTGATTACAGTCTCCGTATCAGCTTCCCACCATTCACCTGCAGCGCATCATGAAGTAATTTAAGTGCTAAATGGGTTATTCTTGATTAATAACAATTATGAGGATCCATTATACATATACCTAGGACAACAACGGCCTCCTTGTGAGGAGCAGGAAAGGGGTAGGGTACTCCAAGCTTGGGCAGTATGACAATGGCACCATGGACGGTAGCCCGCAGCCAGTTGATATGGGCATGCCATAGGAGTGTACCACGTTGGCCAGTAACGGTGAAATTATACAGAAAGCTGCTCCCTGGCTGGATTGGGCACTGTGTAATGTAGGCTGGTCCATCGTACCACCCTGTCCGGATTTGCCTTACCCCGTGCCTGATTATGATTTAGTTAGAAAGTTATATACTTATGTGTGCTGCATAAATATGATGTATGAATTTTCTTATATTTTTGCTCTCTACAGAAAGGATGTGTCTTGGTTGGAAAAATGGAAAGGATGTGTGGTTCCTTAGATGTACGCAAAGGTAGAACAATGTTTTTTTTTAACGTTTCCCTGGCATAAACCTTTCCTTCTTCTTTTGCAGAAAATGAAAATGCGTCAGCAACATGCCAGAAAGATTGAGGCTGCCTTTTACGTATATATGTGAGGGCATGCAGTTGCCGCTTTGAGGTGACAGTTTTCTGCTATAAATTGCAGTTGAAGCATGGAATGTCTTACCAGTGGATGGTAACGTTGTAAGGTGCATGATTGACGACCTTGACAAGAACGTTATCCCCTTCTCTTGCATAGAGGGTCGGCCCCGGGAACTTGCCGTTAACAGTGAGAATGGACTTGGTTGAGCAAAGCAGTGTCATGTTCCTCATAACCACCTGCACAAGGGAAACCATGGTAAATCATCACATCAGCCTGAGTTCTGTAGCCGCCTCACGGTGTCCGTTTTGTCTATTGCCGCCTGGGGCAGATTGGTTATTATTGTATTGCATCAGAAAGGAAAAATGACATTAGAAAATGGTGGCAAAGAAAGCATTGTACTCCATATAGGGTTGTACAAAGAGTGGTGCAAAATGCTATATGACCCTGACTATATGCAGAAAAGAGTCGGTAGCTATTTTTTTCTCCTCCGGTGTGTATCTACGTATGTGTCTTGCTGATGAAAGCATATGCTGCTTGTGTTAAGAATCTCACATTGAACTTGTAGTGTCGTGTGATGGCATCGACGCTGATAGCCTGAAGCAGGAAGCAGCTGACCATGAGGGGGAGGAGCAGCTGATCAAGACGACGAGGCATGGCCATTCTGCCTGGCGCTGGCAGAGCTACCTGAAAACCTGATCGGAGGAGACGAGGACGAACGACGATGGCTGTGAGCCGAGAGAGTACAGTATGCCTGGTTGCATGGAATGACAGGGCGACGCATGGTTTTAATGGCCCAGGGGCGGTGTTGGGTTTCTAGCTGCCATGTCGTTTTTCATTTTAGGTGAGAAACCCTTGCTTGGCAAGGCTAGCTAGCTGTGCTGGGAGTTGTGCGGATTGCAGGTAATTTCTTCTTGTGTTTTCACCTGCAAATATGCAAAGGTAGCTCCCAGTTGCACCCAGCTAACTCTTTTTACATGCAAATTAGGTAACATCTGCAGGGCTTCCAGTGTATCTGCCTTTATCGATTTGGAGTTTGGTTCCATGTACCTGTCTCTGCTCACTGAGAAGAGCACTTGTGCTGTTAACTGGCCAGTGCTACTATAGCTAGTACGAGTGTCGGTTAATATCCATCAATCTTTAAGTAACTTGCAGTCCACTTCCATGTACTGCAACGTATGTATGTTATGTACAAGCAACCCCACAGCAACATGCACTGAACCTTATAGCTTAGCATTAGAGCAGGCAGGATAAACACGGATCCTTGTGGCCATCTTTTGAAATTACATTAGCCGGATGTGACAAGTGAGCTAACCGGTAAGTTCAGTGGCGTGCAGAAATTCATGCCATTTGTTATGCATCAGATCACTAGCTATATGTTACTAGTACTAGGCTTGATGTGTCGTTTAGATTGATAGATTAGATATAGTGACCGGTTGCAATTGCAACCATATACTATTGTCTTGTCTGTGCAGAAACAAAACGAGCAACGGATTGATTGGTGCATGTAGTTGTCAGGTGTACAGGGAGGGAGGGAGGGAAATTAGCTTAGCCTAGGGGATGGGGATAGTGATGGCAACCGCTTTCGGTGATGTGGAAGAGATGGGGATCATGGATATCTATCTAGTAAGTGGTGCGTGTGCTTCAGCTTAAGGCCATCTTTGATTGACAGGATGTCTAAAGAAATTTTCAAGGATTCTAACCCTTAGGATCTTTTCCTCCGTGGGTTGTTTGATTCGTAGGATTGCAACCCATAGGACTCACTGGTACTAGTTTTCATAGGACAATTACCATTCACTCCAATTTCATGTGAAGTACCCTACGTTTTTCGTGCGCATAATCAAAGGCTCATACTAATCATGTAGGGTTGAGGATGACATGCCACTCTATTTCTTTGTTTTTTTCTTCTGTTCATGCGTTCTACAAATCCAGTGAATTGAAGAGGCCCTAAGCATTTTCCTTTCTAGTACTTGTTTTTTCCCTTGAGCTTAACTGAACCATGGATTGCATCCTTTATGTGGTTGGGAGGTTCCTGTCTTGCCTAGCTAGCCATAGCATTTGTTTTACCCTTGATGCGTGACATTTGTCGAGTGGATTGAGCTTTCCTTTGATTGATTCAAAGCCAAGCTAGCTACTTCATCTCCACCTGGCTAGATGGTCGGCAGCCGTGTACTCTTCTCTTGTGCAACGGACTGAAAATGGACGATGGAGTCTGGCGTGACGGTCACAAGCACTGCACCGTAACTCCGACCTCACAGCCGTGCCAACAATATTATTATGCTTTCTCGACCGCCGAGGAGATCAGGAGAGGATACTGTATGATACTACTAGTACACTTTTGATGTAACCAACACAACACCACTTCATTCCCTTGCCGTCACTGTTACCCAACAACCTCGAATGCCGATCGATCTGCATCTCCCTCTGTCCGTGCCTGCCTCAGATTTTTGTCATCTTCCAACTGGTTATCAATGAATCTTAACTGACATGCATGCATATGTACTTATGTATACTAAGTTAATGTTCATCATGCGTTTCTGGTGCAGCCAAGGAGAAGATCTACCTGCCTGAATGTAAAATATGCAATTCTGCCTCAACAATTAGATAAGAACTGGTAACTACGTACTTCTGAAACATTTCTTCAAAATCTTGACAACCTATGTTGATCTAGAAATAGCACATGGAACCTTTTCTTCTTTTGCATGTATAACACAGAGCAACAAGATGGTGTCTGAACATTGCTGGAAAAAAATAGATGGTGTGTGAATTGCGTCAATTGTACAAAGGTGAATATCTCAACACGCCATCTTCCACCTCAGAGGAACATGACTACTAGGTTTGTGTCAAGAGAATAAATAAAAGTGCAAACTGTAATTTAGGCCTAGAAAAACAGGCAGGTTCCGTTTCCAAATTCAAGCTAAGTGGTTATTTGCACTGGTTCTGAAACAAAGCAAAAAAAAAAAAAAAAACAAGGTTATGACACACCATTTGTTTTGTTTTCTTAGTGAGTTGTATGATACACCACTTTAACTTGAGAAGGGAATGGTTCATGAGATTTCTACGTCCTGCAACCGAGCCGCCTAGAATTTGAATTTGATTTCCCATGAAACTGCGGGTGAGCGAGTGAAACCAAAAGAAGAAAAGAAATCCTTGGAAGCTGTGCAAAGCAAAGGCGATTGAAAAAGAAAGCAAATATAGATAGATACTACTACTACCAGCACTGCTCAGCGACTTGTCACGACAGACACTGTGCTCTGTCTGCTACAAACAATGGAAGTACGCAGTAGAATAGATAGATTGGAGATAGATACGCATTCACGGTTTGTCTTGCCTCTGCTTCCTTCCATGCAGGATCGATGCAGCTGCAGGTCTTTCTTTTTCCTTCGACAGATTCGAATAGGATTCAGCTTTATTTTCTTACTCTCGACCATCACATACAGTGTATAGTAGTATTTGTCTGCTCCCTAACCGATGTTACGGATGCTGGTGTCCCTGGCTCGTGTCCATGTGCGTGCATATGTTTTGAATTCTTTTTATCAATCCAAGAGACGTATACTTTATTTACAAGATCATGCTTAGATATACTTTTCTATGTATAAAGAGAGTATATTAATATAAAAAAGATACCGAAAAAAGTCCAAAACAAACCTTAAATTTGTAGATGAAAGGCAACTCGAACCTGAACATCTAATCCACGAAATCAGCAAACCAAACTCTTTGATCGCGATCTATTTTCAACCTTGAGGGCCTTTCTAGACAGGGATTGTCGACGTGGCATGTCGAACATGGGATTGTTGGTTGCGGCTGAGGGCGAGAGGCACAGCGAGAATTTCGGCCGGGCCACTATACCACAGCGAGGTAGGCGGTTTTTGAAAAGTTCATGTTACTAAAATTTTGTTCAAAATTTTAAAAAATTACCGTGTTTACAATTTTTGCTCATAAATTCATAAAATATTAAGAAATTTCAAAAAATGTTTGCGTTTTTTTTAAATTGTTCGCGTTTTCCAGAAATGTTTGGAAATTTTCAAGAAAACATTTTGTGTTTTCTAAATTATTCGTGTTTTTGAAAAATGTTTGGAAATACAAAAAAATGCTTGTATTTTTTAAAATAATTTAAATTTTCATAAAATGTTCGTCTTTTAAAATTGTGACCACAAATTATTCAGAAGTTAAAGAAATGTTCCTGTTTTCTATTTTTGGTCACAGATTCAAAATTGTTCGTGTTTCTCAGAAAATGTTTGGAATTTTCAAATTGTGTTTGCACTTTTTAAAAAAGTATCGTGATTTGAAAAATTGTTCACATTTGTCAAAAAGTGTTCGGAATACCAAAAGTTGTTCACATGTGTTTCGAAAAATGGTTGGATTTTCAAAAATTGTGTCACATTTTTCAAAAAATGTTTTATTTTTAAATTATTAAGTATTTGCATTAAAAATATATTTGGTATTTCAAAATTGTTCACATTTTTTCCAGAAATGTTTCTAATTTTTTCAAAAATGTTTTCAAAAATGAACACTGATGTTTGTTCTTATATACGTCGCGGTATCTATCATCAGTAGCAGCCTTCAGGGAAGTTCCTAGCTGCATGCGCTGTGAGTGTAACGGCCCGATTTCGAGTCCTCTCAAGCTTGCTGGTTTCCTAGTATTTTCCGTCGCTTGTTATAGAAGACAAGTGTCTTCGTATAGTTAGAATAATGTTTATTTTCAATACGAAAATGTAAAAATATTTATAGTCATTACGAAATGTACAACGTGCATTTGAAAAAAACAACGATTAGAACTGGCAAAGAAACAAAAAGAAAAGCAAAAAAAACGATATGAAGAAAACAAAGAAAGAAACAAAAGAAAACCAAAAGTATAACGAAGAAAGGAAAACCAAAGAAAACAAGTGAAAAACAAAGTATAACGAAAAAAAGAGAAAACCCAAGGAAACCGGGAAAAAAGGAAAAACAAAAAAGTTGTAGAGAGAGCCTGCGAGCGATTGTGTAAATAGGCCGGCCTGAGTCCGAAAGTGCCTAGGAGCTCTCGGGTGCTACGCCCCCCGATATTCAAAAAAAATATTAATAATTCAAAAACAATTAAAAAGTCCCGAAACATTTTATGGAATGAAACATGACCAAGTATTGCACTCGTATAAAAATATTAAACATGGAATAACCTTCATTGCAACCCGGGATCAAAGTTTTCCCAAAAAATGCTAGATAAGACTACTATTCATCTATAATGTCGTCATAAATTTGTTTTTTTGCCCTGAAGTCAACGGGAATAATTCCTTGGTCAAATTTTTTATACTTGTACATTACCTAGTCGTATTGAATTCTAAAAAAATTCTGGGATTTTTTTACCCTTTTTTCAATTTACTAAATTATTTTTGAATATAGGGGGGTGGAGCACCCGAGTGCTCCTAATCCGCTCCCGGCCTGAGTCGTCCTAATATCCAGTCAAACAGCCAACGGTCCTAGGATTTGACTTGTCGCAACCACGAATACCAGCTAAACACTGATGCGGAGCATCCTACGGACATCACCATGGCAAGAGTCCGTTTGGCAAGTGACACGTGCGACATTCACTCCACATACATAAAGGTGAATCATCTCCTTTACACGTGTTCACTTGACCCCTTCGAGGATGGTATACTACTTGACACTCCCCTCGTGTGCATACATAGGTATTGTCGGAGCTTCACGGATGACGAGGAGCAGTGCAAGTGTCGAGGACTGACTACACCATCCGCGAGGGAAGCATGGAAGCGACGACAGAAGAAGGCCAAGAAACCTCCCAGGCTTCGGACATCCGGCCCGTACCCCGAACGTCCGGCCCCTGGGGACTACACAGGCGCCAAGGCCAAGCAGCCGCAGCTACAGGCGCCGGACATCCGGCCATCCGACCCGGACATCCGGCCTGCCCGGAAATCCGGCCCCCATCCCCGGAAATCCGGCGCACCCGCACCCGAATAGAGCGAAGCCAGGCGCCCGAGCCCCGGACATCCGGCCTCCACAGCCCGGACATCTGGCACCCCCATGAAGCCCCGGACATCCGGCCCCTGTGTGGCAGCCACGGGCCAACAGGCCATGTATCTCCCTCTCACTTACCCCTTCATGGCTATGACTATATATACTCCACCCCCTCCTCATTTCTAGGGTTAGCAAAGTGATAGCTCATTCATAGATGAGCTTTGCTCCTTCCTCTACTTCTCACATGGAGACTGAGGCCTCCACCGGAGAAGATCCCTAGAGGATGTCAAGGCCCCTTTCGAGGGAAGATCCGTCTACGGATTTCAAGGCCCATTTCTCCTAGAGATTTGGATGAACTACCCATGTATCTTTATTTCCGTTGTTGTTCTTGGATCTTGATGCATCCCGTGTATTGCTTGTGATTTGAGGAGTACTTGGTGTGGATCTTGTCTAATAGAGTGTTTTCCCCTTTGATTTCTCCATGTTTTACCCCCCGTGTTCTTCGTGTTCTTCCTCGAATCCACCTCAAATTCATGAAGATCGGGCCACCCTCGGGTTTGCCCCGTATCAAACACTCTCAAGGTTAAAAATAGACTAAGATCATAGAGTTTGGCATGCTAACTTTCGGGGTTAGAACTTGAGGATTTGATTTAGTTTGTCTATAAGTTAAGGTTTGTTTTGGACCTTTTCCAAGAAGATATCAATGACATTCGGCCTATACACCAACAGGACTCAAAAGCTACTTAAGGCATCCAGGATGCATACATCCAAATTATTATACAAAATGACCACATAACAACTACATGCCACCACGTGTCAATCTATCATCGCACAGCCGCAGAGTCGTGCTGGACCTAGCCACATAACTAGAAGCATGTCCGGGTAACACATGTTGCCAACCAGTGCGTAAGGATGTTCGTGTAACTCCTCCTGAGAGACTCGCGTAGGGTCCTCCTGCCCCACGTATTGGGACGTCAGAGAACCCCGAGCCTGCAGTGGTAGGACGCGACTCGCCACCCATGTGCGCACGATATGGCCCCCAGTCAACCCACCTTTCTTCAGGCGAGCGGTGGCCTCCGCCAGGACCTTAACCTCCGGGGTCAGCTTGGTAAGTGGAGCCCACGAAAACAGCTTCTGCGGGGGCTCGTTTACAAAGGCCAGCAGGTCGTCACCGAGGCCTTTCACATAGAACCAAGACATGTGCCACTCCCAAACCGACTTCCGGAGATCAAAAGAGAAGAACGTGGAATTGGGGCGAAGCTGCAAGATGGCAGCCCCGAGATCGCAGACGGCGTGCTCTCTTCGACTGAACGCAGACCCAGAAGAAATAGCGGAACAACTCGAAGTGTGGGGCTATCCCAAGGTAGCACTCATAGAAGTTGATAAAATTAGTGATGTGGAGCACCCCATTGGGCGGGATGTGATGAAGTTGTCCGCCAAGAAAGTGTAGAAGGCAACGCACAAAGGGGTGGATCGGGAAGCCGAGCCCCCGCCCAAAGTAGCCCGAACACAAGACGTGATCATCAGCGCGGGGCTCCTGTGTGACCTCCCCGGCGGGAAGCCGTATGCTCAGATCCGCCAGCATGGCAACGCCATCCTTATGTGCCTGGATCTCATCCTCCGTGGCAACAGATGGAAACCACTTCCAAGTGGACTTAAGCGAGGTGCGCACCGGTTTCGCTCCCCCTTGGGAGCCCCCCGCTTCCGCTTTTTGCCAACGGAGCTTGACCATGGCTCCTGGCGGGAATCACGCCTCCCCTTCTTGCTCCTTGTCTTGGCCATTGGCGGTGTGCTGAGCAGGGGATGGACTGAGCAGGACGGCGGCGCGTTGAAAGGTTCAAGACGAACACGAGGGGTGGAATGCGACGGGACGGGATAGGGTTTTGAAACCCTCTGTTTTCCCTATTTTTATAAGCAACCAAACCAAAGCATCGCCCGTTCAGGGCAGAACAAAGCGCCCCTTTTCTGTTCAGAAAGGATTCCTTTTTTGTAGAAAGCCAGGGTGACAATTAAAGCGGCATCATCTCCTCGATATCTGTATAAACCTAAGGGAAGGTCCACCCATCCAGGCCAGAAGGGCGCCGGACCAGGCAGAAGCTCACGCAAGCTCACATCCGACCTCTAGTCCGAACCAAACTTAGGATCGCCCCGGGCTCCAGGAAGGCAAGAAGACATGAGATCCCGCCGGAGGTCTCCTAACTTCCTCTCGCAACCTCCACCACGCTCCGGAGCTACTGACGTGGTCCTGTACCGGGGGTGGCCAACGCCAAGGAGCTCGGTCTCATCTACTACAAGGGGCCCACCAGGCCCACGGCGAGGGGCAAACCCTAGGAGGCAACGATGACCGCTGTGGTCTCCCAGACCAGAGGGCGGCGGCGCAACGGATCGCATTTTCCATGTAAACCCTAGACCTCTTGTGCCTATATAAACGAAGTTCTACGGTCCTCATTGATCATCTCTTAGTAGATAGAAAAACTCTCGGTAGCAATGTCGTACACCATTGTAACCCCTCGCACGAGGTATTCCTCCATTATGAATCGTCAAAACCAGTAGGGCGTAGGGTAGGAACCTAGATAAACCCCTCGTGACCTCCGATCCATGACTTCCAGCTGCGCTTCAACCCCTGCCGAGGGATCTGACGGGAATTCACTCCATCAGCCAGCTTGAGAAGACTAGCTCTCCGCGGGAACCCACAGTGTTCTCTAAGTTCCCGAATCTAACGATTCAACTTGGAGAAAAGGTTTCAACCTGGCTTAGATGTCAGTCGAGTCAGCGAAAAGGCGATGTTGCTGAAGACAAAGATCTAGCCCGACACGAAGGTCGTGTTGTTGTTGAGCTTCTTGTCAATCTTGATCCCCATCGAATCGATGCGACTACACACCGGGCCCTATATGGGCCACCAATGGCGGAGTCGATTCTGGCAAATCAGGTAGGGGTTCCCGATTTAGTAGCCTTGACACGATGGTAACATTGACACATGTTTGGGCTCTCCAAAGAGATAACCCTACATCCTGATTTTGTTGTATTGATTTGGGATGGAGTACAAAGTACAAGTGTTCTACCTCGGGATCATTGTGTGTCATTGACGAGCCCTACCCCTCGGTTTATATAGGTAACAGGGGTCTAGGGTTATAACCTAGTCGGTTACGTATGATTTCTAATGTCTTACAGTATATGCCAAGTCTTCGGGAGGCTCCTTTTATACGCCACAGGCTGCCTTGATCTAGCTCACTAGTGAACCGACATTGGGGTCCTTGGCCCAGCTGACCTTGCCGGGAGACGACGTGGTGAGTGAACCCCCAATTTGGGACACTGTCACATGGGGTCAACTTAATTACTCCATGCGCACGAGGCCTCGACGAGGGCAACTGCTACATTATGTGAAGGCATATGAACAACACCTTCTTCCACCTGCAACCAAAACCCTTTTTTTTTGAGGAACACATATCTGTATTCACTGGTAAGGAAAACAAACGAAACTTACAGATACGCACACAGAGAGGAAACGAAGGGAACAGATGTCCCAACCCAGCTCATACGGAGAAATCCAGAGACAACGAAAACAAAGGAACAAGGACGCCTCCGAAGTCGCCACGAACAGCATCACTAGAAAACTTGTCCTGCCGCCGTCACCGCCAGCAGACCAGGAACCAGCGAGCTTGAACACCCTGGCCGGAGAGAGTACTCTCGCCCTGTGGCTTTGTGGGCCGCAGTAACCACCTGCCCCGAAGGACAGGATCAAAGATCCTGTCTTGAGAGTCGTTCCACTATTGCCAAACTCCATTTTGTTGAATACGAAAAACTTATTGGTTCTCTGGGATTTGAGAGAGAAAGACCGATGTACACTTCACCAAACCGATTCGTGTTCCCTGCTTGATTTCTTAAACACTTATTACTCTTTGATCTTGGGCTCATAGGCGGTTAGAGGTTCATCCGGAAGTTTCCTTGCTTGTGGTGTATTGCGACTAGTGCACTAATGGGAGAGTTCGCATAGCCGATGCGCCACGTCTTTGACGGGATGTTCAACCAGTGGGTTGCATCATGACGCGGGGGCATTGCTGTGGGGATTGGAGGAGATGGCTAAGGGAGGGAGGGGGTCGTCTATGGTTTCAGTGATGGGGACGCCTCTCCGTCGAGCTTTTATAGCCGGGAACGGCAAGATGATGTCGCGTGGCATTGATCTGACGGACCGTGACGGGAATCCAAGGAAGCGGCCACACCATTAATAGGGTGGGTGGTTACCAGTCACCTTCCCACCTTGCTAGTCATTGTTTGTGCGCGGTGGGGCTTGTACATGTCGCAGGGAGCGTCAAAACCCGACCGTGACACGAGGAGAAAGGAGACGAAACTTGCAAGGCCTCCACATCCTTCATATTTGGTGGCTACGAGGTTGTTTTTGGAGTGAGCTCCATAAATTTTGACGATCGTAACGCATATGCCGGTTCTGCTAGTGTCATTTTATGTACTAATCGTCATATTCACAATTATTATGGCAATTTGGCTAATACATCGACTCTGCTAGAGTTGCTATTGGTTACCTTTCCTCACATGCGTGCACGCTGAAATCATGATGCATAGGGAGTGGACGTGCGCTCCTAATTGAATTTAGGGCACATGCTCTCAGCTTAGAATTGCAAGCGCTAATCCCTGCTCCGGCTTAGTATTTGTCAACTAACGTGGTAACGTTCAGATGAGGAGAGACCGGCTAGTTTAGCTCCTAGTACTTATTAATTAAACCCCGGGCGGGCATGACCGTTGGAGGGTTAGAATATATATAGATAAACAATGAGGAGCATATCCATCATATGCGAGACTGTTTATTATAGTTATATATCTTCCACTCTCGTACGTGCTCCTTTTTTTTTTCTTGCGGGGTCTCGTACGTGCTCCTTTTTGTGTTTCTACTTGGGTTCTTCCGTAAAATATCAGTATGAGATTTGCTTTAATTGTGTAAAACAAATGATGTTTCATGTAAAATATCAGTATGGAATTCCTGTCATTAACACGCATGAATGTACAAGTCGACAAGATCCTTGTGTTAATTGTGGTGCTGTTGCTTTCAGATGGAAACTAATTGAAGACCCCATCCAGTCCAGTCGAGTCCAGACCATGCATACTGTGCAAGCTTATGCACAATGATGGTGCTGAATAGCAAGGTGGACATGAGCATTAGCTAGCAGAAGCTGGTAGGTAGTACAATCCAAAGCAAAGCACACACACAAGCACAAGCAGGTCGGTCGACCGATCGATCATAAGAGAAAGTTAGCGTGCATGCATGCATGCATTGGTGGAAATTATCATTCATGATGCACAGCATTCTTGGGAATATTATCATTATGCACATATCCTGGTCCATCCAGCTAATTATTTGCTATGCCGATGCATCAATTTCACCTACTCCTACTCTTGCGTTTATCATTCACTGGTCACTTCTAACTACTAGAGGCGTTGGCATGCATGTTTCTTTTTTTTTTTTTTTAGAAACCAGCAGGAACTCTGCCTTTTCATTAAGAAGAAGAGAGTTGGCCAATTTATAAGGAAAACTGGCCGAAAACCGATACATTTGAAACACACACCAGCCCCGGGGCTGCGTACCTAACGAGCCGACTACCCCGTCGCCCAAACGACCAGAGTTGCCACCCCACCACACGACCCGGAGTCGCCACTCCGGCTTACAAACCCGAGAAACTCACACACGTCGGCCCCGAGGACGCACACCACACGAGCCGATGATTCTGCCGCCCACGCGACCAGACTCGACACTCCACAGCACAAAGGTGCTCTCCGGAGCCGCCGCTCCGACTTCCCCGCCGGCCCCGAGGCCGCGCTCCAACTGAGTCAACGACTCTGCCGCCCACGCAACCAGACCCGACACTCCACAGCCCAAAGGTGCTCTCCGGAGCCGCCGCTCCGACTTCCCCGCCGGCCCCGAGGCCGCGCTCCACCTGAGTCGACGACTCTGCCGCCCACGCAACCAGACCCGACACTCCACAGCACAGGGGTGCTCTCCGGAGCCGCCGCTCCGGCTTCCCCGCCGGCCCCGAGGCCGCGCACACTCCTAACCGACGATGAACCAGCATTGCCGCCCAGCCATCGTGAACTGACGAAGGACCAGACCTCCAAGGCGTCGCCCTCAAGAGGGAAGCGACGAGAACGTCGCCGACGCCCGCTTCGACCAGGGTCGAAACTTGGGTTTTCACCCGGAGAGCCCGAGACCGAGACGACAATGGTGGTGAAGGGGCTCCACGACATCGCCTCCAAGAAGGGAACGACGTCCGAGGACGCCGTCGACGCCGGCACCGACCGAGGTCGGGCAAGGCTTTCGCCCGGAGCTCACCGAATCCATCGCCACATCAGCCTGCCCAGCAAACCGTCTCCGGCAACTTGCTGACCGTCCTCGCCAAAGCAACATGACCAAACACGCAAAGCCGCTCGCCGCCGCCAACTACCACCGACAACACCAACCAGAGCAGCGCACCTCGCTCGCCGAGGCAACCTGCGGCCGCCCAACACGCAGGCAGCACCATCGCTGCCCTGTCCTCGCAGACCTCCCCGCCGCCCCCGCGGACCAGGGCAAGAGCGCCTCTGCCGGGCCGCCGCCACAGGCCGACGCCCCGCCTCACCACCAGATCCGGGCGCGAGGGCCCCGGATCCGCCACCTCGCAGGCAGCCGCCGGCCCACCTCCGCGAGGAAGGTGCACGACGGCACCGCCGCGTCCTGGGGCCGCCGCCCCAGCGTTCCAATGCCCGCGTGGAAGCCCCGCCGCCGGCCACCCGCACGGGGCGCCGCGCCGGGATCCAACCCGGCCCAAGCGCCAGCAGCCGCCGCGCTGGCCGCCACCATCGCCGCCCCGTCGTCCTCGCCAGCTCCAGCCCGCACCGCCCGCCAGGCAACTCACCCGCCCGAACCAGATCGAAGACGAGGCGAGCCACCCCCACGGGCATGCCACTCCACCACAGCGCCGCCCGGCACACGACCCACGTTCCGCCGCCGCCTAGACTGCGACGGAGAGCCGCCGCGCTGCTGCGCCCGGCGCCAGCGCCGCATCCCGCCGCGGCCGCCCCGTCCCGCATCGGGGCCACCGCGCGAGGAGCCGAGAAGGCCCCGCCGCCGCCGGCGCCTGCCCGGCCGCACCCTGTGGCGGCGGCGAGGGAGGAGGGGCGGGGTGGAGGAGGCTACTGGCGGCGGCGGCGTGGTCGCCCTTCCCGTCGCACGCGGGGCGACACGGGAGGGGGAGGGGGCTTCCCTGCACTGAGGATATGATTCTAGATTTTGCTTTTTGCCTATATCGTGGCATGCATGTTTCGTTACCCTACCCAAGCCCAATAATAACGTGGCTGCTTGCTTCACTTGGGATTTGTTTGTCTGGCCAGAATTGAACGAGACATAGTCTATGCCATGAGGGAATGTTTGTGCGAAGTGAAATGTTAAAGCAGCAAATGAAGAATGGAATGGAAACAAACAAGAGTCCAAGATGGGGGAAAGGGTAAAGCAAAAGAGAGAGGAGAGGGAGAGGGACAGGGGCAGGAAAGGAAAAGTGAAAAAGAAAAGGAAGGGAAAGAGGTCGCCATCACTGCCTCTGCCTCTGCCTGATGAGATGAGGTCTGTCTCTTTTGCCTGCTCAGCTCATCACTCCCAGTTGAGCTCACTAGAACACAACAACAACAGGAGGGGCAGCTTCTCCTCTCCTCCCAGTCCCAGTAGATACAAGAATACAACACAAGAGTCTTCCATTCCACTCCTCATCTT
This sequence comes from Elymus sibiricus, assembly GCA_039707655.1. NCBI lineage: Eukaryota > Viridiplantae > Streptophyta > Magnoliopsida > Poales > Poaceae > Elymus > Elymus sibiricus. The sequence continues at coordinate 62,505,082 of CM077672.1, forward strand.
GTTGTCTTTCTCCCACATCACAAGTTTCTTTCTTCAGTTTCAGTTAAAAGGGTCGCAAGATCTCCTCTAAAAGTAGGAATTCCGTTCGGCAATGGTGGTGCTGCCTCCTTGCCCTTGATAGATAGTCTAGTAGACAGAGAGTGGGGATGGATCAGCCGGTGCCCTCCATCTGCGGCCTCCACCCGGGCATCGCCGTCACCGGCTTCTGCTCCGCCTGCCTCCGCGAGCGCCTCGCCGGCCTCCACCCCAGCGACCCCGCCGACTCGGCGGAGCTCCGCCGCTGCAAGTCCTTCTCCTACGCCCGCTCCGCCGCCGCCTACTTCGAGCCGCAGCGCCGCTCCTGCGACGCCCGCGGCGCCGCCGCCCTCTTCCACCAAGAACCAACCTACCTCCCGGGGGAGGAGGAACATCTTCCACCAACAACGATGAAAGACCACATCCACCAAGAGTCCTCCTCCAAGAAGACCGCCGGCACATTCGGGGGGCTGGGCAAGAAATGGCAGGAATGGCGCCGCAAGAACAAGCTCAAGAAGCAGGAGCAGGGGCCCGTCACCAGCAGGGCCGCCATGCCGCACGAGAATCCCCGGCACCGCAGCTTCCGCGACACGCGCTCCGAGGTCGCCGTCGACGCGCTCGGCCGGCGCTCCGTCGATGTGGACACCCTCCTCTCGATGGACCCCGGCCGCATCTCGGTGGATGAGCCCCGAGCTTCTTGCGACGGCTACCACGGCGTACGGTTGCGCATTCCCCCGATGCTGTCCCTGGTCGAGGATGCGCCCGTCCCACGCTCTGATGGCCAAATCCCCGTGGAGGAAGACGAGGACACCGAGCCCGGCGGCTGCGCCCAGACAAGGGACTACTACTTGGACTCCTCCAGCTCCAGCAGGAGGCGCCGGAGCGTGGACCGCTCCTCCTTCTCCAGCCGCAAGTCATTCTCTGATGCCAGTGAGCTGCCCAGGATGATGGCTGGTGCCACTGCCAATGCCAATGCCCGGGTTTCACCGGCCATTGGCGCCGAGTTCTATCAGTATCACCACGCTCAGAGTCAGAGTGTTCTTGACCATAACCAGCAGTGGGAGCAGGGACCCAATTCTTATTCTCTCCGGGATGATGATATGTCAGGGAGCATTGATCCGGCGGCATTCCGGGATGGCATCCCTCTGCCGGCCAAGAAGTCTAAGAAGTGGATCAAGGGGTGGAACATCTGGGGTCTCATACATAAGAAGAGCAGCACCAAGGAATCTGAAGCCGCCAGTTTGGCCAACAGATCATTCTCGGAGAAGTGGCCTGAGCTCCGCGCAAGGGGATACAATGGGCAGATGCTCAGTTGCAACAGCAGCATAAGTGCGAGGAGCTCCTTCGGTAATAGTGGAGCAGCAATGGGCGGCGTGAGCGGGAGGAGGAGCAATGTGGAAATGCATGTTAATGGCTTAGGGAGGATGAGGAAGGACGAGGTTTTACTCGAGAGGAATTTCAGTGCAAGGTACACGCCTTGCACGGTTGACAACGGCGCGATCCCTTATCCAATCGGAGGTACGCAGTTCAGCGGCGAAATCAGAATGGGATGCCCGGGAAAGGAAGGCCTGCTCGTTCATCCAATTCTTTGCCTCGCAGCTCACTCGGGATGTACTGATGTAGCAGTGGTGAAGGCAGGTTTATGTTCTTCTCCATCTTCGTATGTGCCTTGGCTACAATGTGCATAGCTATGATAGTAGCGTCATCAGAATCAACTTTTTATAGGCTCAGAAGAAAGGTCGTCAAGTGAAGTGGTGATGGTGTTGGATTATATACCTTACTTAGTCTTATTTCCTACTGGGCTTGGGAGTGGAGTATAGCATTTAACTTTACACCCTTGTATAAGATATGCCATATGTATGCTTTGCTTTTGTCAATTGAATTCAAGTTAGCATTCTGGCAATAGCAATAACATGATGATGTAGGGGCTATGGAATCGAATGACGATAATCTGGTCGGTGTTGTAAGATGTTTTGGATCTTGTTTGAGATTGACAGCAAGAAAATTGCGGGGTCCTTGTTACAGCCTAGCAGCATGTCAGGTTTAGCTGCTCACTTGAATTCTAGACCGTCACATTTCACTTTCTTCGTTTCTTCCTTAAGCTATGCTTATGTTTTTCTTATAAGCCTACCGAGGTTGCTTATTTTCAGGTTATTGTAAAAATTATATTATTCTGCTGGGTAAATCAGATCATTGTTATGTTATCTAAGGATGTCCTATCGCATTTCCCTTCTTATGTTTCAGAATGAAGCAATATAGGAGTATATAATGGCAGCTTGATTAAGAAAAGAAGTTCCAAAGCCAAATACCCAGTATCTAAATTCTGCTCAACTGAAAGGGGGGACTAAATTGAATGGATTGTGGTACTTATTCCACTAACATTGGTGCTAAGTTAAATGGAAAAGTATATCCGGGGCGTCTATTTGCAATTGGAGGGAAGTTGTATCTATTTCAAATTCATAACAAAGCTAAATATACAAGATCAATTAACAAGAAGCAAAACACACATTTGTATCCAACCAAAGGCAGCCTTAACTACTTGAAAGTTAATTTTATTCCAGGTCATGGCATACAAAACAAGGTTCGGTATGTCTCCGCTGAAACCCTAAGAACATCAATATCCTAAAGCTACACTAACAACACAACGGCAAGAATACCACAGGAACAAATTAAGTACCCCTACCTGGGACACCATGAAAATGAAGTGATGTTTCTCTTCTAATTAATTATTGCTAGTTTATCTGTAATGTATAGGCACGAATAACCAGAGCCACAAAGCTCAATGATCTAACACTACCAAATAATACAGCAGCTGTAAGAAAAAAAACGCACAACACAGCAGCGTCTGCAGGTCAGCACTCAGCAGTGAAGCAAATGTGTCCACAGTCTGCTCTTCTCCGGGCAGGCCCTTGCCAACACCTCCTTCAGGCTTCCCACCGACTGCAGCCTCTCTTCCACCTTCCCTTTCACCGCCGCATCTTGCTACATGCAGCAAAAACATATCACACCACTAGTTAGTTTTTCTTCTTCAGCCAGACGCCACACCATAATCAATATATGCATCGCAATTCAACTTGGGTTTGTGAAAGAAGAGGTTGCCTTTGATATCCACAGAATGTAGAGCGCTGCAAGCTCCGCCTGGACGCGTGTTTCGCCAAACTCATCGCCGGGAGCACCCAGGCAGTCTGACAGGAGGTGTATCTCTTGGGATAGGAAGAGGTCTGCCAGCGACTCATTTGACGGGCTGGTTTCCTCACAGCTGAGCAAGTGTTGTACCCACCACTGTGAGAGGAACCGACGATGGTTCCACAACGACTGCATCAATACAAAATAAACTTTACGAATCAGTCACAACCCCCAGCAATAATACCATCTTTGATTCATCACAGGCACAAAACCTCTCTCCCTTGGTAATGTCTGATGAGCATCTCGTTCCACATCAGTTCCTCCTGTTGAGTCATATATAATCAAGTCTCTAGCAACATGGCCTAAGCAAACTAGTGTTCTAAAGAAAAATGAGATTCGCATGGGCTGGTTTTCTACTTTGTAACAGATGTATATATAACTAAATGCACACAGAAATAAGAGTGATTAGCATCTGGTGAAATTCACCATACCTTCCACATTAGATGAGCTTCCGATTGACAAGGGAATCTTTTCCGTTCGCTGCACCATCTAGTAATGCAAGCAGCAGGGACTACAAAACAGAAATAACACGGCATGTTTGCATTAATCCACTTTGAATATGCATATGCTGCCCTAGAGAATAGTTAGTTAAGAGGGTATGATTGCCAATACGGGATATTGGAATGTGAGAACAAATCCAAATCCTAAAACAGTGTAATTTATTTTAGCATGGTGTCATCGAAAAGCTCTCAAAACTGATATGTAAACAAGCAGTTGATATGACAGATCATCCAGTAAGATATGAATTTGCTTTGAAGTAGTAATACCAACAGTGCAAGCTAAAGAAATAAGGAAGGGCCTAACCCTGCGGTAGTGAAAGCAGCAGTTGTCAGCAACATGCAACTCAGTCCATTTTTTTGACTTGTTCAACTCATCTAGCACCTTCAAGAAACAAATTAGATGCTATACTGATGGGAGCAGAAAATCTTGCAGCATTTTAAACTCACGGCCAAGATTAAAGCTATGCTAGTGTTCAGGAGTCCGAAGGAATGATCTCACCTGTTTTGTTTTCATGTAAGGAATAAGCCAGCATCGATGCCTCCAAGCGCGGTAGTTCATCTTTGATTTCTGCAGATGGAATGAAGTAAAAACTATAATGTTGCTGCACACTATTTATCGCTGATCATGTGTATGTGATTTTAGCAACCAGCTACAAATGAAACGTCGTTAGTTGAGAAGAGTGGATGTCAAAATTCCAAATGAGCTAATACCTCTGCTATTTCTTTTACTAGTAGAGATTCATTGTCTATAAGCTCCGACATATCCTGAAGGTGTCACGCAAGTTTTTTGATCACCCATCTCCTGTAGTAGACAAGTAGTTTTATAAGGTGTATATTATACTAGTATAAACAAGGGAAATCAACATGGATTTCCAGCAGCAGAAAGATGGGTTGAATTTAATTGGTTTAAAGGCAAGGCAAGTCTAGGTATGTGTACCTGTGGCTCCAGGTGCTTTCATTCTTTGGCGAGTACGAGAGGATCAAGGCACACAATCGCAGCTCATCCTTGAGGTGTGAGAGATTAAAATTGGTGGACAGCACCATCCTCCTGCACGAGAGTAAACTCTAAGCTCTTTTAGATAAGGGGCAGGCATCGTACTCGCAACTATTAGAATTACCTGGAGTTCCATGCTGTTAGCAAGTCAGGGCAGAGTATGAGCAGCGCCTTGCTGTGCGTCATGATGAAGGCAGCAGCAGATGCAGATGGCGATGACAAGGGGCAGTTGAGCGTTGCGTCGGAGTGTGCGCGGCGAGCAGCGCGGTAGAGGTCAGGTAGGATGTCGGAGGAGATGGCGAGCTTGTGGTCTGTGCACCAGAAGTATTGGGATGCGGATTTTTTGGCGCTGTCTACGAGTAGTGAGTGGAACTGTGTGGGATGCAGGAACCCGACCTCGTCTCTGCGATGCCATGGAACCACGCCATGAATTGGAGAGTGGGGAATGCGGTCGAGGGGAATTTTTTTTTAAAACAGAAAATAAAAGGATTGGATCCTTACATGAGGGGGTCGTCATGGAGGATTCGCTCAAAGTCGCGGAGGAGATCCCCTTCCGCTTGCGCTGCTACTGCTTCTTCTTTTTCCAATTCCATTCACAGTGTCTCTTGGTCTTGTTGTTTTCTGTTCTCCTCAAACCAATCTCCTCACCAGTGGCGGATCTAGGATTTTGAAACAGGGTGGTCCACCCTAATATATATTTTTACAACAAACATGACATGCCAATGTACTAATTGATTTATCAATAGCACAATAGAAATTGATCATGTTGATCAATTTCTATTGTACAACAAACAACAACTAAAGGCTTTGTTTGTTGTTGTTTGTTGTACAATAGAAATTGATCAACATGGTCTTACAAACATATTAAAAATTCTCAAATAAGTCTTTTTTGAGAAGTTCAAAGAAGAGTATGTGCATGTGTTCATTCTTCCACATTTGATACATGTATGTAATCCTGTGATCCTGGTTGACATTCTGTTCTTCAATATGACAATGACATTTCTTGATTCAAAAAATTAGAACAATGTGTGAATTGTTTGACCCAAACTGAAACAATTCAGTAGTAAGTAGTAACATTCCTGGAAATCACAGCTCAAGATGCCACATGGATTGAAACGATGGACCCAAACTGAAACAATTCGTTAGTAAGTAGTGGCATTCGTGGACAGAATTCAGTAGTAATCTATACATTACAATTTACAAAGGAGCCAGCAAGCCTAAATACGTAATGAGCGGTACTGGCAGGTGGCAGCACGACAGCAATGAGTAATGAGTAAACAAAAATTCAGGAACGGGAAGAAATCTCATCAAACTTACCTTGAATCGGGCTGGGCGGCTGGCTGCTGGCTGCTGGCCTGCTGCAGCTGCACAACGCCAGCTGCCGGGCGCTGACTGCCGAGTGCGGACTGGGCGGCTGCGGTCTCCCGGCTGGGCGCAGTGGCGCCGGGCAGGGGCGGGGCGGAGCGGGCAGAGTCGCCGGCGAGGCACGGAGCCAGGCGGCGAGTCAGGGCGGCGAGATCGGCGGGCGCGCGGAGCAGTCGTGAGGGGAATCGGGGACGGGAGAAGTGGACTATTCGCAATCAAACAAATGGACGGTCTGATTTTCTCTCGCTCTTTTTTCGTTGGTGTGGTTGAGTCGACTGGAATCGATGCGGCTGGTGCCTTGGACCTTGGTCGCGTGGCACCAACAACCAAGTCAGTCAGTCCTTCACGAATTCCCAAATCCTCGGGAGAGAGATAATCATCAAGCAGAGCAGCAGCAGCAGCAGGTGGCCATGGCCGACTCCCCCGAATTAGCTCTTGCTCGCGACGTCCTGAGGGTGAGCGCCGACGACCACGCGCGGGTGGGCGCGCTCTCCTCCGCCGCATCCCTACCACCGGCTACTACTCATCTGTCGCCGAGCTTCTTCGAGGGGTTCGCGCTGCGCGGGATCCGCGTCCTCCGCCTCCACCCGGGGTTCATCCACTGCTCCTACACCGTCCCTCCAGGCCTCACCGTACGTCACTCGCTTCCTTGATCGATTCCACTTTCACCTGTCTTGATCCCAGCTGAGCTAAACACGCGCGCACGCAGGACTCCACCACCGGCTGCCTCGCCGCCGGTGCCGTCGTGGCCCTTGTCGACGAGATCGGCTCCGCGGCCTCCATCTCCGAAGGCCAAAACCTCAAGGTCTCCGTCGACATGTCCGTCGCCTTCCCCGACCTCTCCCAGGCCCGCCCGGGGGACCGGCTGAGCATAACGGCAAGGGCGCTCGGACACAAGGGCGCCTACTCCGGCACACACGTGCTCTTCACCAACGCTGCCACCGGCAACGTCGTCGCCGAGGGCAGGCACTCCCTCTTCGGTAACATGAAGAAGTCACCACCCAAGCCAGCAGCCACCACTCACAGGAGCAACTTGTGATGATGCCTCTGTCTGCTCCTACTCCTATTCTGTTATGTATTTTGATGAAGGGTATCTTGTCATCAGACATCAAGTATGAAGGAAATGTGCTCTGAACGGGCGCCTACTCCTCTCTTATCACTTCGACTTGTATATGTAACCTTGATTCAGAGGAGTATGATGTATGATGTACTCCCTGCTACCTTGTTCAACACAATGCTACTCCCTGCTATTCTGTTAGGTCACTAAAACTAGTGACCTAAAACGTCTTATATTTCCTTACGGAGGAAGTATTATGCAACTCAACTTTGGTAATCAGACCTATCATTCTCCATGTCTACCACAACTCCTGCTACCTTGTTCAACACAATGCCAAACAGGCGGTGCCTCCTCGCCCTCCACCCAATTCGAAGTTCTTTAGAAAAATGAGTGAATTGCAAAAAATCACCACAATTGGGTCCCTAATTTAAAAAACCGCCATTAGTCGGGTTTTTTTTCTTCAAAAAACCACCAACATTGTGCTGATAATTTTCAAAAAACTTTGACGCAGTGATTTGCCGCGTTTGACTGGATTTCTGGCCGATGGGGCCTGTTGTCAGGTGCCATGTGTCCACGGGAGATGGCGCCAGTGACGGGCCGTTAAACGGCGTCGGTCAAGACCAAACCAGACGGAACCCTAGCCCCAACTTCCCTTAAATCGCGTCTTGCCCCCCTCTGGCTACCCGCTCGAGCTCGCTTCTTCCCCATGGCCGCCTGCGGCGGCGCTGGCTCTACCGACGCCTGCAGGGACGACCGCGACCTCACTGTCGTTGAATCCGCGGGCCGCTTTGCCCTTCCTCGCTCCCCCACCGTCCCCCCTGCTAGGGTTGCAGGCGATGGTGGATCCGTCGTTGCCGGCAGAGAGGAGCGCGACGAGCAAGGCGGCAGCAAGTTCAAGCCATCTTCTGACGACCTCTATTCGCGGGCGGCAGCAGGATTGGCCCAGGTTTGGAAGGCAAATCCTGCGCATAGCCACCGCTTCACTTCCAACCTCGGCGGCGTGGAGTGAGTCTTCTTCCTCCTCTTAACTTTGTTGTAATTTGGAATTTTTGTTCGTGTGCTTACTTAGCTATATATAATTACTTAGCTTGGTATAATTGTTCCTATCCTCTATAACACTAAACTCCCTAGTTTTTAAGCCTCACAATCAATTGAGGCCTCCAATTTGGAATTGGTCATCCAATTTTGACCGAGTCAACAATTTTATAAGGAGCTCTCTCATTCATTTTTTTAATACACTATGCTCCCCTAATTTTAGAGCTTTCCCCTTGAATTGAGGTATACAATTCTAATGCCTTGATGTTGACTCGGTCAATCCTTGGTTGTGGCAATGAAATCTCTAACTTTATTAAGCTCCCTCATTTTAAAGCCCCCTCATTCAACTAAGATGTTCAATTTGGATTGGATACACAATTGATTGGGTCGTTGGCTCGGGCTTCATGGTGGGATCAATCGATGAATGGGTCCCTTGGTAGGTAGGTGGCGTGGCCTTGGTTGACAAAACGGAAGTGTCGCCCATGACACATTTAGCGCCAGCATAAAACACGCGTCCAACAACGTAATAACTTCCTCGTGTATTTGTATTAATTAAAAGACGTCCTTCAATCACATGGTCAAAAGAGATCCACACAAACATCAGAATAAAAAAATGATACACTCACAAACGATTCGTAACGGATTGGTCATACCAAACATTCTCCCACCAATCACTTCCCTGATTTTCACCGTTGTCCCACTATTCCCCTAATCTCTGGCCATAAATTGACACATTCGTCCGTGACCATGATTCCTTAAAGTTTGTTTGTAGGAGTAGCATATCTGAGAAAAAACACACTTCATTGTATCCCCCACACGCCAAACCAACTAACACATAAATAATTTCACAACTTTAAAAAGTTTAGCATGTAAAAATAAAATATGTACAACCCGAAGAACATAAGTGGCGCAGCAAAGCGCACACTTCCCTTCTAGTATGTAGTATTTCACATATAATTGCTCCTATATGTTTATACTTTGCTCTTATGCAACTGAATTTTGGAATTAGGGTTAACAGTTGTTGGCTTGTGTACTGCATTTTAGGATGTACTGTGTTAACTGAATATAATGTACAATGTGTGGATTGTTAATCGAATTAGAGTTCAACTGGATGTAGTGTTAACTGAAATTGCATTTTGAGCTGAATTATAGTTGAACTAAATGTAGTGTTAACTGAATTTGTTTTGAATTGAATGCAGTGTTAACTGCAATTGCATTTTAACTGAATTATAATTTAACTGAATGCAGTGTCAAATGAAATTGCATTTTTAACTAAATGTAATGTTAAGTGAACTTGTTTTTAATTACAGTTTGGATGACGATGAACCATGGGATGTGAGGTTCCATTTCCAAGGGTGTGACAATCTGGAAAAGACCTTGTGTGAGTCAGATATAGCATATATCAATATGTTAGCTATCATTGGAATTCATGGCTATGATGAGAAGGATTCTATGTATTATGTGAAGGAAGAGGGTGTAGGAATGCCAGGGATGCAACTAATCACATGTGACGAAGATGTTGAAGAGATCTTGCTTTTGTATGAGGACAAGAGGTGTGCTACTATCACTGTTATGAAGGAAGAGAGACTGAGAGGCCAGAGTTATAGGTTAACATTGGAGTGGATGTGAGTAGCAAATACCCATTTCACAGATTGGTTCACCTAAGATATATAATGTGGATGATGATGGTGTGGTATATGCAAGTCAGTCCAGTAAACAAGAAGAACAAGCAGCATGTTCTGGTCCAATTGTCAGTGTTCACACAGAAGACTCATTTGGAGAATATCTTATCACTCAGGAGAGTTTTAATGTGAGGAAGGGGACAAATATTCCTGGTGTTGAATGATACGTCTCCAACGTATCAATAAATTATAAAGTATTCATGCCATATTTACCCATGTTTACAATACTTTTGTATGGTTTTGATGCACTTATATGATTTGAATGGAACTAACCCGGACTGTCGTTGTTTTCAGCAGAAGTGTCGTGGTGTTGTTTTTGTGCAGAAAATGAAAGTTCTCTGAATTGAACAAAACTTTTTGACGATTTTTCTCAAAGGAAGGGGACCCAGGAAGCTTCGAGGGAGTGCCAGAAGTGCCACGAGGAGGTAATAAGGCAACCTGGCGCCCTCACCCCGGGCACGTCAGGATACCTTGTGGGCCCCTCGGGCACCTCCCTAACGTGATTCCAACGCTGAAAAATCCTGTATATTCCAAAAACCCTGAAAGTTAACCTAGAACTCACTACGGCAGGATGGTCTAAAGACGACACATCAATCAGAGACCCTTCGACGAAACTGTGTGTGATCCACTAATCGCAAACGGTATTGTTCAAGCTCCGTCGCCAATGACACGAACTGTGTGCGATGGCGTATCCATCAAATACGATTCAGAAAGTAGTTGCATGTGCGATCCACGGCAGACAGTTTATTCTTATGAACTATTTGGGATTAGCTAAGATAACAGAAACAGTTAACAAAACTATGTACGTTTGCGCTGATCCAGCAGAACATAAATGAGTTAGCGTAAGAAGGTGCGCAGTAATCGGTCCATTCAACAGAATTGTGTGGGAAGACCAATAATAACCGAAACGATTCATCCGAACAAGTTGTGTGTGTTGTGGGCAGACGGTTGCTGCCAAACAATTGTCAGCAATTGATGAAATCATTACCGACGGTACGTACGGAAGTGCTGTTTGCCCGTATTAATATCGCAGACGTTTTATTATTAGGGATTTTTACATCTGTGCCCCTGGTTCCTTAGCTCTACTCATTCATCCCCGCGCTCTTAACTTTTTCTCAGTTTTCCCCACTCCCTTGCCCAAAACCCTCAGAACAGGTCACAACGGACGTTACCGTCGGTCAATCGCTTGACCGTTAACTCTGACGAGTGGGGCCGCACTGGACTGTGTCGCCCGTTGGACCTGACAAGTGGGGCCGCGTTGGGCGGTGTCGCTGTTCGACCATTGGGCCGTGGTTTCATTTGGCCGTCCCTTGCATTAAACCGCCTGCGCGCGCCGCCACGACAGAAGCCTGCCATGCATGCACCCAGCAAGCCTGCCTGCATGGGTCGATGCGCGTCGCCACGATATGCCGACCGAGCCTGCATGCGCCGACCGAGCCTGCATGCGCCGATGCGTGCCGCCACGATGCACTGACCGAGCCGCTTTCGTGCACGCCAGCCGCCACGGATGCAGCGACGGTCGCTGTCGCTGGTTCCTCTCTTATCGCACGCTTGTCTCCTCGATTTAGAGCATCGTTTTTTTACGATCAGTTTCAGCCTTTTCGATCCACTCGCATCTGCACCCGTTTTGCTACGACAAATAAATTGAACAATATGTTTTATATTTTTGTGGCTGCATGCACTAGCTAGGTGGCTACATATTTGTGGCTTGTGTAAAAAAAGAGAAGGGTTCGTTGTGGCTGCATGCACTAGGTGGTTACTAACAAAGCGAGCTCTCTAAGAAAACAATCAACAAATATGTAGATAGGGCCAACAAGCCCATAGCACGATCACATAGTTCAAACTAGCAAGAACTTAATAATAGAATAGATAGAAAACTTAATGACAGAACTTAATAATAGATTGAAAAGAAGGAGAAAAAGAAGCTAATTACACGCGTGGGAATCCGTGGTCATATAACAGAGCAAACGATGCAAAAAAACAGAGCCAGCACGTTCACTAAAAACAGAGCAAACGTTCACTAAAAAAACAGAGCAAACGATGCAAAAAAACGACGCAATTCGACGGCCCAACCAGAGCTTGGTTTCCTTTTGGGCCCAATAACTACGTTTTTTTTTGCGGAGTCAATGGTGGGCGGGCAGCCGAGCACAACCAATAGGATCGCCTCTCGCGGATGGCCCCACGATCCAACGATGCAGAGCCGTCCATGTGATCCAACGGCGCGGAGCCTGCACGCAGCCTGCCCACAAGACCACATCTGAGGGCTGTCGCTTAGCGCTAGGGTATGATCGGACGGCTGACGTTCGGAGCTAGGGTTAGGCGAAACCCCGCGGGGTTTAGAGGGGTTTTGAGCTGGTCAACGGGGTTTCTAGGCTTTGACTAAGCATAACTAATTTAAAAAAATTAAAAAAATATGAAACTTTCACCGTTCGTCGTTTTATAAGACACACTAACAAGGAAAAATACTAAACTTGGTATACGGACATTTTAAAAAAGAAACCCTAGCTGGCACGACCGAGGTCAAATGAGCACCATTAATTTAAAAAAAATCAAAAAAATATAAAACCTGCGCACAATATTGTCTTATGTGACATGTTACCAACCAAAAATCATAAACTTGGTCTATGGTCATTTTCATGAAAAAAACCTTCAGACATATGAGCTATCACGTACAACATTTCATAGAGTTCAAGGAGAGGAGGTAGGGTTACCTTCTGTTTTTGAAATTTTTTAAAAAATCAAAAAAATCACCAAAGCTTTATTTCAAAGTGAATAAGAAGGATCTGAACTTAGTTTTCCATTTTCATATTTTAAACGTGTTTTTAATAGTTTTTATATTAAAGCATATTTTTTCAAAAGAAAATGTAAAAATATGAAGATTAATTCAAAAAATAGTGAGACTTCGAATCTACACTATATAGATTGAATAGGTGTTAATAAAAAAACATTTGGCTCATTTAGAGTAGGTCCAAAAAAAACTTGATTACAAATGGGGCTGTTTACCCTAGCCTGGGAGCTCATTTGGAGCACATTTCTCAAATTCAAATTTCTTTGACCTCCTCTAAATCACCTCAAACTTTGCACACATGATCTCCTACACAAACATAGATAGGTTGCCAAGGTTTTTTTTTTTTTTTTGCATTTTTTTGAATTTGATAGCAGACAAATTTAAAAACACACAAATACCCAATATAGATAGCCATACCATCATAGTACCATACCATCCATAGATAGTTCACACACAAAGTTCACCAAACAACCAAAAGTAATTAAAACACATCATCACATCACTTGGGAAGGGGAGTCAGGACTTTCGCGAGGGCATCATGCTGCCCCCTGATCTTGTAGTCCTCGCCGTGGTTGGCTACATCTTCTGCATGAGCTAGAAGGTGAACGAAGCGGCCAGACTTTGGCTTTGGCTTGGTGGTGCAGTAGGGGCAGCGCCAAGTGTTGGTCTTGCTTTTGTAGTAGTAATCATCTCCCTTGGCCCTGATCTTCTCCTCTTCCTTTGCTTTGAAGGACGCGAAGTTGTCGGCATCCACATCCACATCTTCTCCAGAGACATACTGCACACATGAATGAATTACATTAATACATTATAGATTCATATACACCATGTCAAAGGAACTAAATGAACAATCTAAATTTCAAGTAGGCTTACCTCATACTCTTCGTCGTCACTATACCCTGGATCGTACGGGTCCTTGAACCCAGTAAGGTACAGCTTCCTCTTTTCCCCCCAACCATCATCCTCCTGAATATACAATTACATCCATCACTAGTAAATACAGAAGCCAATTGAAAATTTAGATATGCACACATGACACATTGATCATAGGGCTAATATACTATGATCCTATTTGCATTTTCCATTGTCATGCACACACATTGAACAACAGAGCTAATATAACTACATATTGTGGACAAATTTATATACTAATGAATCAAATAACTTCTTAATCAATGGATTCCATTTGGGCATATGACATTCAAAACCCCAATTTGCGTAGCATTAAAAAACAAATCTAATAGGGACCCAATCTAATAAGCATACATGTCTGTAGCATTAAAAACCCCAATCTGTGTAGCATTAAAAACAAATCTAATAAGCATACATCTGTGTAGCATTGAAAACAAATCCAAAAAACCCTAGTACAAAAACCCCAACCCCCCCATACAGAAAACCCCGGCCCATCCGTCAAACCAACTACTCTAACCATATGTACTACCGTACGAATCACAATCTAACCATTGCAACTAACTCTACAAGCTAAATATTGGAACTAACAAGCAAGTGCAAATACCTCCTGCTCCTCGCCAGGCTGCGCATCAGGATGGACTGCACCGCTCGACACCGTCACCTTCAGCTCCGGCAGTGCTGAGGCGGAGCCTGCCACCTCCTTCTCCACATCCGCAGCGATTGTGAGTTTCCCCGCACCGCTGTGGACGCCGCCAACGTCCTTCACTTCATCTGCGGTCACCGCGCCCTGCAGCTCCACTACTAGATCTCCGGCCGTTGCTCCGGCATCGCCACGAGCGTCCGCCATCGGACAGATGGAGGCGATGAAGGTGAGGAAGAGGATGCGGTGGGGGAGAGCGAGACGGTGCGGTGGAGGCAGTGGAGGAAAGCGAGAGGACGCTGTGGGAAAGAGGAAGACGATGTGGCAGGGAGGGGATTTGGGGGAAATGGTAGGGGCGATGCGCCGGGAGGTAGTTCCCCCTCTTTATACGATGGGACGTTTCGGGCATGTCCCATGGACACGTGCTACCCCACGACCACGGTCAGTTGCATGCGCGGGAGCGGCCCCACTCGTCAGAGTTAACGGTCAGAGGCATTGACCCGACGGCAACGTCCGTTGTAACCTGTTATGAGGGTTTCGGGCAAGGGAGTGGGGAAAAGTGAGCAAAAGTTAAGAGCGTGGGGATGAACGAGTACAACTAACGAACCAGGGGCACAGAAATAAAAATCCCTTATTATTATTACCAGTCTGACTGCGCATCACCTCTTCTTCCTCTCTCACATTTTGTCACCGCGTTTTCGCCTGAGGATTCCAGTGCACGCTTCAGCACCGCACCGGCGTTTCTTTTGGACACGTTCCCGCGCGGAACCGTGCATGTTCCCACGCAAGCTTCCCCATCGGTTTCCCGCCAGAAGCGAATGAGCATAAGAGCCTGTGCGTGCGTCACACGCGGATGCACACCTAGTGCAGCCTAGCCCATCTACGAAGCATGCCAACCCGACCAAGCGCCGCCTCTGCCATCAACCTCCTCGACGACGGAAATGATGGCGTGTCCGGCGACGCGCCGGACAACGCTGTGCTGTGCGTCATCGCAAGGGTTGAGCAGACCCTTGGCGCAGGGCGCGACAGCGCCACCGAGCAACATAGCCGCCTTATCGCCGAGAGGCTGCAGCGCGCCGCACAAGAAGATCATCGGTGGTGCTCCGTAGAGCAAAACATGCGCGTCCGCGCCAAGAGGTCAAGGCGCGCCGCACAGCAAGACCGATGGAGGGCCGCAGAGCAAGAGCGGTTCCATCCCCGCTTGCCTGCTATCCCACCCGACATGACGTTGCAGCTGTGTCCAAGGCACGTGAGTAGCCCTATTTCTCGCCAGAATGGGCAGCGACCGTCTGCGCCGTACTTGCACCAGAGCCCGGCCGCACCGTCCTTGCCCCGGACGCCGGTCGCGCTGTTCTCATGGGTCGTGCCGTTCGCCTTGTCCGCGGCCCCCTCAATGCTGACGGGCTCGTCGGTAGCCTCGAGCGCCTCCTTGGCCTAGGTGTCCAGCGGGGAGCAGTAGAAGAAAATGGCCGTCGCATCCTTGAGATGGTAATCTCCGACGAAATAGCCAGCTTGGAGCTCGAGATCACGCTCCAGCTGTACCGCGAGCCTGTAAACCGCATGGACGAACGCCTGACCGAGTTCAGGCACAGCCAAGAGCTTCCGTAGGATAGGGTGTAGTCAACTAGTCATGGACGCGTTTTATTTTGTTGAACTATTTCGATGTCGATCCCAATGTCTGGACAACAATCACAATATTGATATGTTTCGATGTGTGAATGATTTATGTTCTATTGTCATGTTTCAATATGTGTAAAAGGTTAACAGTTAGAGCGATAAAATCAGTATGAAAACAGATATATAGAAATGTGAAACTAATAATATATATTAATTGTTGAATAGCTCATTGAAGACATGATACATATACAGTATATATCATCACATATACGTGATGATAGTACTTAACTAATACATACAATGAATAAAAACTAAACTAATAATAACTCCTCCTTGAGCGGGGAGCAGTAAAATGGCAGTGTCGTGGGAAACGAACACCTATGGGATCGCTATCGAGCGGATCCCTTTACGGTTCGGCAAGGGTAGAGGATTGCACAAAGAGCAGAACTAACGAACAGCACACGGGGGATTTACCCAGGTTCGGGCCGCACGGATGCGTAAAACCCTACTCCTGCTTTGATTGTATTATTTGTGGGTGTTCTTGGCCAAGTTCTGGGGGCTACAGTACTCGGTAGCTGTGCATGCAGAACCGACCCTCAGAAGTGCTATCCTCTCCTAGAAGTGTCATCCTCCAGAAGTGCCATCCCCCTCCTCTGTACGCCTCGGGCCTCCTTTTATATGAGTCAAAGGGGCTACCACAATGACGTACGAGATAAGGCATGAGGTGGAAAGTAGCTACAGTGTTATCATACCTAACCCTGACGGCTTAGGACAAGCTCATTAAATGCACCGTGAGGTGTCCGTCGAGGTGTCCCTCAGCGTCTTGGGCTTGGAAAAGCTTTACAGGGGATGGGCAAAAGCAGCCATCCCATCAGCACCGCTTAAGCATCTCGTGGCCAGCATCGCACCACGTCACCATGAGGACAAGCCCTAAACGACAAAGCTGGCCGCTGCACTGGAGCGATAGCGCTGCACTGTGCAGAGCCTTGCCGGGGCTGAATCCTTGCCGGGCCCGGGGCTTGCCGGGACCGAATCCTTGCCGGGCCCGGGGCTTGCCGGGACCGAGTCTTGCCGGGTGCGAGGCCTCGCCGGCAAGGGTCTTGCCGGGCCTCCGCCCCCTTTGGCCTTTTGTCTTCTGGTCTGATCGTTGACTTGAACGTCTCCTTGGCATCTTAGTCTCGTGATTACTCCTAGCTATTCCCCGGCAAGGCTTGCCGCGGTACGGCTACAATTGCCCGTGCACAAGTAAGGGGTACTAAAAAGACCCATACTTTAGTACACCGACAGGAGCCCCCGGGCCTAGGCCATACACGGGTGCCAGGCCTGTTGGGCTAGGCCCAAAACAGTGCACGGGCACTCGTGGCAGGGAATAACTGCTCGCAATCATTATCTCTTTTACCACCCTCCACTACGCGCATTAATCGCGCGACATGGGAGACGTGGGCGGAAACTCCGCTGCAAAAGTGGGCGGTAAAGAGCCTGTCTCGCGCCTTCCCCATAAAAAGGGAATCGCAGAGGGCATTGCTCATTTACCCCCTCCGCCTTTCCAATCTCAATCTCGGAGCCGTCGCCATCGTCTTCTCCCTCGCGCCCAACGCAGAGCTTTTCTCCCTCCACCCTCCTCCACCGTGCTCTCGACGCCTTCAGCGCCCACCTCCATAGCCACCATGCCGCCCAAGCCGAGCAAGGGCAAGGCGGCAGAAGCGGCCACCGCGGAGAGCAGGTTGGCGAAGATGCGGAAGGAGCGCGCTGTCTTCCCCTCGACGCTTGATGCGGAGACCTTGAAGACGAGGTACCAGTTCGCATGGGCGACTGAGACCACGGCGCATCCAGCCACCAAAGTGAGTGTAGCTTCTCGTAGGGCAGAGCCAGGAGATTATCCCTTCTTTGCCGATTACTTCTGGTGCGGCCTCTGTCCTCCGTACTCGGATTTCTTCGTAGATATCATGCTCACCTACGGCTTCTAGCTGCTACATTTCACGCCGAATGCCGTGACTTGCATGTCCGTCTTCGCGCACCTTTGCGAGAATTTTGTCGGGGTCATCCCGAGCACTACACTTTTCCGGCACTACTTCTACCCCCGCATCCAAAAGGGCGACGCCCTCTCCGGTAGCATCACTTGGATTTCGAGGACGGCAACCAAGGAGACGTACCCAGAGGGGCTCTACCGCGATAGATGGGATGAGTGGCGCGACAAGTGGTGCTGGGTCTGGGAAAAGGAGCCCAAACCGTTCTGCGAGGTGCGGAAGCAGAAGGTGGTCCGCGGCAAGGATTGGAGCGCCGCGGACCTTGACGACAGCAAGCTCACCATCGCCATCACCAGGATACATCGCCTCAGGGCTGCCGGGCTGAAGGTGGAGATGATTGCTTCAGATTTCCTCCGCCGGCGCATCGCCCCATTGCAAAACAAGGGGCGCCCTGCCTGGGAGTACATGAACGCTGCCGACGTCATGAGGGTGCGGCCTGGGCTGGATAATGATCTGACAGCCATAGGGCACGCAGCCCTCTGTCAACAGCTGTTCAAATCTGGAGCAGTGGGAGACTTGCCGGCAGGGGTCGTCCCACTATGCAACAACTCGTCGCTGACCTCCATCATCGCCATGATGCCGGTGCTCAATGCCCATAGCATCGATGAGAGGTGGATCGAGCCGTCCGCGGAGCAGGCGCTGGCGTTCTTCGACAACTTGACGGAGAAGGCCATCCGCAAGGAGAACCTTGTCCGCGCTACCACGGAGGAGGAGCTCGCCTACATCGCCAGCAGGGCGGAAGAGGCGAACCTTGCCGAAGAAGCCGGCAGCACTGAGTCTAGCGAAGGCGCGGACTTGCTGCGGGAAGATCTTGCCGGGCGAGATCAGGCTGCCAGGGAGGCGAGCGGAGCCACTGCCGGGAGCTCTTCTGCCGGAGGCGCCGCCGAAGAGGAAGAAGAAGAGGCGGAAGAGCCCCCAGCTCTTCAACACAGGAAGAGGCGCGTCCTCCGGAAGAACACCACTGGTGCTCCAGCCCGCCAACCCTCCTCAAGCAGCGAGGCTTCCGGCAAAGGGGCGGCCGGCGAGGCCGCACCGCAACCTGCCGCTGCCAAGCGGCCCAGGACCACTCCTCCTCCTCCTCCGTCAGGAACGGCGGTGGGGGTCGGCTTCGACCTCTCCGCCATCAGCTCCGAGGAAGAAGAAGAAGAGTAAGAGTCCCGCCACAGCTTTGCTTCTTATCCTTCTAGTTTTGCTTGATTAACTTGCTCTGTTTTTGCCTCCTCAGGGATACGGAGACTCTGGTGCAGAGGATGGCGAAGAGAGCCAAGACCTCAACAAGCGTCGAGCCGCCGGCAAGCACCTCGGGCGCGCCATAAACGGTTCTCGTCAGCTCGGAGTCAAGCCCAGAACGCAACCCTCGATGCAGCCCTCGACGCAGCCCCCGGCGCAGCCCCCAGCGTGAGTCTTCTACTCACTACCCACTAGCGCGTGCCGGGCGGTGCATCTTCTCTGCTGACATCTCCGGGCGTGCAGGAGCGGAGCAACAGCGAGAAGCAACAGCGGGAGCTGCCTCTGCCATGCCACCTCCGTCGACCACACCGCCCAGGGGCGAGTCTTCGGGCAAGCCCTACTGTGACGAAGGGGAGGGGCCGGCAAGCGCAGGCTCCGGCAACCCCTTCCTTGACGCAGGTAAAGTTACTTGCCCCAAAGAACTCTTGTCGCTTTGGTTTTTCTTATTTTTGTCTTCTTGAACTTCCTTCCCAGCTTCATCTTAATCAACTCCTTGGCTTTCAATCTTCTTCTGACAGAGCTCATGGACACTGACGCTGTCATTGAAGAGACTGCCAAGGATGCCGCCACTGAAGCCGACAAGATTGCTGCCGAAGAGGCCGCCAAGCATGCTGCCGCCGAGGCCGCCCAAGCTGTTGCCGCCGAGGCTGTTGCCGTCGAGGCCGCCAAGGCCGCTGCCGCCGAGGCCGCCAAGGCCGCTGCCGCTGAGGCCGCCAAGGCCGCGCAAGAGGAGGCCGCCAAGATGGCCGCCGAGGGAACCGGTGAGGAGACCCGCGGCAATACTGACGGCGCTTCCGCCGTAGGACCGCCAGGCGCTTCTACTGCCGCGGGGCCCTCGACTGCCGAAGACCATCCCTCGTCGTCCCAGACCCCTTCCTCAAGCCAATACATCAGGGCCGGCAAAAACGTTGTCAGCATGCCGGGGTCGGCAAACATCGAAGAGCTGGTTGAAGGGGAACATCTTGACGGGGAAATCATCGTCGCCGCCGTCAGCGAGCTCAAGGAGGAGCAGCTACTCCAAGCCATGAATGACAACTATCAGAAGCTCCAAACGCTCTACCGTGCCCGGAAGGAGAAACTGGACTCCCGGGCAGCGCTTGTCGAGGCAGCGGAAGGAGACTTCCAGCAATGCGTCACGGAGACACAGGCTTGGTACGGCGAGGCCCTCCAAGAGCTGACTGTTTATCGGGAGCAGCTGGCGGAAGAGCGGAACATCCTCCTGCTGAAGCAATCAGACATCGAGAAAGCGCAGGAGGAGGCCGCCCAGCAAGCCGCCGCGGCAGAAGCCCTCTTGATGCAGCGCCGCATCAGCCTTGACGCCCAAGAAGAGGACCTTGCCGCGCGCGAGGCGGCGCTTGCCGCCAAGATTCGCAACAAGGATGAAGAGCTCGAAAGTCTTGTCGCACGGCGGGTCCAGGAGCTTGAGCAGAAACACTTGAAGACGCTCAGAGCTCTAACTGAAGACCACGCCGGCAAGCTCAAAGAGGCCCTCGACGCTGCCGGAGCTGCGGAGACCGCCAAGAACTTGCTGGAGGAGAAGACGAAGCGGCTGGAGGCCGCTCTCGAGGACCACGGCAGGAAGGTCTCAGCACTCGAGGCCGAGAGAGACAAGGCTCTCCACAGCCTGATGGAGATGCAGGCTGCCGCATCCGAGAAGGGCCAATAGCTTTCCTCCACCAAGGACTCCATTGAAGATCTGAAGCTGAAGCTATCCACGCTGGAGGAGTCTCTTGAGGCCGCCCGAGTTCGCGAGAGGACTCTTATCAAAGACCTCCACGACGAACAGGAGCTGCTCCAGAACGCCGCCACCACCCACAACGAGTACACTTCTAGCGTGAAGCTCTGGACTGCCAGGCTAGCGGACGTCGCCGAGAAGCTTGGCGCGGAGCTGGAGGCCATGGACTTGCCGGTCTTCGGATACTCTGTCGACGACAACGTATCCGCAAGCGCCAGGCTAACCATGTTCTTCGATAAGCTCGTCGACGCCCTCAAGCTACTCCGGGCGAACTAGACAAGCAAGCTGGCCGACGAATCCCAGAAACTCTGCCAGCTCGTCCTCCGCAAGGTGTTGATGAAGGTGGCGTACAGGAACCCTGGCATCGACCTCTCCAAAGCCTCGAAAAGCTTGCCGAAGGACGCGGACGTCAAGGCTCTCGAAGAGCTTGTCGCGCCCATCGTCGGTCGGGTGAGCCAGGTGAAGAGGGTCGAGGGCGATCGCCGGGACTAGCCGCATCCGCCTCATCTCTTCTTCGTCTTGCCGCCGGCGTCATATGTAAAAGACAATTCGTCTTATGTCAGAAACGCGGCAAGCACTAGATGTAATATAACTTGCACTCTTTGAATTATGGCATGCTATCCCCTTTGTTCAATTTCTTTCTGTATAGCATATACCCTACGCTTTGCTGGGAACTTGCCGGAGCATAACCCCGTCGCGAGCGCTGGATTCGGGTCGTCAGCAGCTTGCGGGTAGTGCTGCTCACGGCAAGAAATCTTAACGCTTTCAGCGCGGCCACCTAGACTGTTGAGCGGACTCGAAATAGAGTAAGGGCGCAGCCAATCACGACAAGATTCCATCGCGTGCAGGTTTTCCATACAAAACCGAAATCGTTCAAGGGAATACAGCCTTACAAAAATCAAAATCTGCTTAAGGGGTTTAGCAACTTAGCTCTGCTTTTCATCGCTATTCTCTATTCTTTTTCTTCCGGCAAGGCGCCAACCTTGAACGTCGTCTGGTATCCATACCATTATTCTCCTTCCCCCCCGGCAAACTTGCGCGCGAGGGAATCTTCTGTCTCTTGAGAAAAAGAAAGAAGAGAAAATAAAAGTACCGGGATTGAGTGCAATACACATCTTAGATAATACATGCATATAGAATGACATGAAATCAACAAGAAATGTAAAGCACACAGATCTTATAAAATATGCACAGGGATGTGCCTGCTCTGTACAAAGGATTACATGCCAGCGGCAACACTTGTACAGAATGGCGTTGCCGGGATCTTGCCGGAGCGTTACGCTGCCGCGAGCGCTGGATTCGGGTCGTCAGCAGCCTGCTGGCCGTATCGCTATCACAGCAAGAATCCCGAACAACTGCGCCTTACGGGTAGAACTTGCGAAGGTGCTCGATATTCCAGGAGTTGCTCACTGGCAAGCCCTCTTCGGTCTCCAGGCGGACAGCGCCAGGCCTGGTGACTCGCACTACCCGGTAAGGGCCTTCCCACTTCGGCGTCAACTTGTTTGAATTCTTGGCCGACTGAACGCGCCGAAGAACAAGTTCGCCTTCCTCAAGACTCTGGGCGTGAACCTTGCGGCTATGGTAGCGGCGCAAAGCTTGCTGGTAGCGAGCGGCTCGCACAGCAGCCCGAAGACGGTTCTCCTCAAGGAGCAGCGCGTCATCTTGTCGCAGCTGCTCTTGCTCAAGCTCATCATAAGCGAGCACTCGAGGTGACCCGTATATGAGTTCCGTGGGGAGAAATGCTTCCGCTCCGTAAACCAGAGCGAAGGGTGTCTGGCCGGTGGCTCGATTTGGCGTCGTCCTGATCGACCAAAGAACCGTCGGCAGTTCATCAATCCAGCGTCTTCCATGCTTGTGCAGCTTGTCGAAAGTTCTGGTCCGGAGACCACGCAACACTTCAGCGTTCGCCCTTTCCTCTTGGCCATTGCTTCTCGGGTGAGCAACAGAGGCAAAACAAATCTTGCCACCAAGGTCTTGGACGTACTGCATGAAGGTGCGACTAGTGAACTGCGTACCGTTGTCGGTGATGATCCTGTTCGGCACACCAAAACGGCACACAATCCCCTTGAAGAACTTGACTGCTGACTGCGCTGTCACCCTTCTCACTGCCTCCACTTCTGGCCACTTCGTGAACTTGTCAATAGCAACGTACAAGTACTCGAAGCCCCCGGCAGCGCGGGGGAAGGGACCCAGTATGTCGAGCCCCCAGACCGAGAAGGGCCAAGAGAGAGGGATCGTCTGGAGAGCTTGAGCTGGCTGATGAAGTTGCTTCGAATGAAACTGGCACGCTTCACACTTGGTTACTAGTGCAGTTGCATCCTGGAGAGCAGTAGGCCAGAAGAATCCTTGCCGGAATGCCTTGCCGACAAGGGCTCTTGAGCCTATGTGGGATCCACATATGCCCCCATGAATCTCTGCCAACAGCTCTAGTCCATCCTCCCGAGGAATGCACTTCAATTTCACACCGTTGGGTCTCTTTTTGTACAGGACGTCGTCGACGAACTGATACATACTTGACTGACGGGCTACTTTTTCAGCTTCTTCCTGCTCCTCAGGGAGTTCTCCTGTCTGAAGGAAATGGACTATTTGCTGTGCCCATGCCGGAGCTTGTGGCTCGACGACAAGGACTAAAGGCGAGTCTTCAGCTGTGGGAGCATTTGCTTCTACGACAAGAACCTGAGGTTCTTGGCGGAGCAGCTGCTCACCGGCAACTGGTATTTCTTCGGCAGCAGGGGCGCTTGCTTCAGCGGCAAGAACCCGAGGTTCTGCGCGAAGCCGCTGCTCGCCGGCAACCACGTCGTTCCCGGCAAGATCCTTGCCGGGGGCTTCGGGAAGCCCTGCCGGGAAGTACTCGCCGGTACTTAACTTTCTTCTCTTATTAGGCCTTGTCGATGGCGACACGGATGGTTGAGTCAAGCGGAGCACAAAAGTCCCTGGTTCCACAGGCAGCTTGAGTGCGGCATGCTTCGACAGGTCGTCGGCAATGCTGTTCTCTGATCGAGGAACATGCTCTGTCTGAAGACCGTCAAAGCGCTCCTCCAGCTTCCTCACTTCATCGACGTACGCTTCCATCAACGGGCTCTGATAATCTTTGTTGACCTGCCTCACGACGAGATGGGAGTCACCTCTGACGATGAGCTTCTTGATCCCAAGGTCTGCCGCGATTCTGAGACCGGCAAGCAGTCCTTCATACTCTGCCGTGTTGTTGGTCGATCTCTCCCGGGGAAAATGCATCTGGATGACGTACTTGAGGTGCTCTCCGGTGGGTGCGACAAGCAGCACGCCGGCACCGGCGCCTTGCAGCGAAAAGGCTCCATCAAAGTACATGATCCATTCGCGATCTGTTTCCTTGCCGGGAATCGCTGATTCTTGAACTTCGTCGTCTGGCGTTGGGGTCCATTCTGCAATGAACTCTGCCAAGGCTCTGCTCTGGATAGTTGAAGAACTTTCAAACTTGAGACCAAAGCATGACAGCTCCAACGCCCACTCCACGATCCTGCCAGTTGCTTCTGGGTTCCGGAGAATCCGTTGCAGCGGAAAGCGAGTGACGACGGTGATGTCATGTGCTTGGAAATAATGGCGCAGCTTCCTCGAGGCCATGAGAAGGCCGAAGAGCAAATTCTGCACACCAGAATATCTCGACCTAGCCCCCTGCAACAGGGATCTGACGAAATAGACTGGGCGCTGCACCATCTTCTTCTTCTGCACTGCTTGACTTGACTGCGCGGATTTTTCCTTGTCGGCACCAGACTCTGCCGGGGCTGGCCCCGGCAAGTCGCTTGGAGGGCCTGCCGTTGCCGCTGCATCCTCCTCTGCTTCTCTCTCTGCCACCAGCGCAGCACTAACCACTTGATTCGTTGCCGCTAGATATAGCAGCAACGGCTCTTGTGGCCTAGGCGCGACTAGTACTGGCGGAGAGGAGAGGTACTTCTTCAAATCCTGCAGCGCTGCCTCCGCTTCTGGAGTCCATTTCATTGGGCCTGCCTTCTTCAAAAGTTTGAAAAATGGCAGGGCGCGCTCAGCAGACTTTGAGATGAACCTACTCAAAGCAACGACGCAGCCGGCAAGGCGGCGCACATCCTTGACTCGTCTTGGCGCTTCAATCTGCTCAATTGCTTTGATCTTGTCGGGATTGGCTTCAATTCCACGCTGAGATACAAAGAACCCGAGAAGCTTGCCGGATGGGACGCCAAACACGCACTTCTCTGGATTGAGCTTCAAATTGATCCTGCGCAGATTTGCGAATGTCTCCTCCAGATCTTGAATGAGCGTTGCCTTGTCCTTGGTTTTGACCACTATGTCATCCATGTAAGCTTCCATATTTCTATGGAGCTGGGCCCCGAAACCAATCTGGACAGCTCTTGCGAAGGTCGACCCAGCACTTTTCAACCCGAAAGGCATACGCAAGAAGCAGTATGTGCCACACGGGGTGATAAATGCGGTCTTCTCTTCGTCTTCTTTCGCCATGAAGATCTGGTGATAGCCTGAGTATGCGTCAAGAAATGACAGCAGATCGCAGCCGGCAGTGGAATCCACGATCTGGTCGATGCGCGGCAAGGGGAAGGGATCTTTTGGACAGGCTTTATTGATATCTGTAAAGTCGATACATAGCCTCCATTTACCGTTCGCCTTGCGCACAACAACTGGATTGGCCAACCATGTAGGATGGAGGACTCCTCTAACCAGGCCTGCCGCCTCAAGCTTCTTAATCTCTTCTGCAATAAATTCTTGCCGCTCCAAAGCTTGCTTCTGCACCTTCTATTTGACGGGCCGCGCGTGAGGACAGACAGCTAGGTGGTGCTCAATTACTTCCCTGGGAACACCGGGGATGTCCGATCGTTGCCATGCAAACACATCGACATTTGCCCGCAGGAAAGCAACGAGCGCGCTTTCCTATTTGTCATCAAGGGTGGAACTTATGGTGAAAGTTCCTCCCGTCCCGTCCTCCATGGCGGGCACCTTCTTGGTCTTGGGCGGAGCAGCCTTGGGTTTCTTGGTTCGGCCGGCAGAGCTTTCCGGTGCATCCTCGACGGTAGCGCAACACTCCGGAGAGGCGCGCTTGCCGGAGTTTGTACCAGAGGTCTTGCCGGGCTTCTTCTTCTTGCCGGGATCTTGAGCGGCAGGAGCATGCGCCTTGGCGGCGGACGCTGCAACTGCTTCCCGGTAGAGCTTGTCGGTGCAAATGAGCGCGTCTTTCTTGTCGGAGTGGACAGTGATGACGCTCATTGGACCGGGCATCTTCAAGACGTTGTAGGCGTAGTGCGAGGCCGCCATGAACTTAGCCAGCGCTGGGCGGCCAAGGATTCCATTATAAGGTAATGGAATCTTGGCGACATCGAAAACGACCTTCTCCGTCCTAAAGTTCAGCTCGCTGCCGAATGTTACCGGCAGCGTGATCTTGCCTTTCGGCTGGTTCCTTCCCGGATTGACCCCTTGGAATGAGCCTGTCTCCTCAAGGTCCTCGTCAGGAATCTGCAGCCTCTTGATGACGTCTGGCGAGATCAAGTTCAGACCGGCCCCACCGTCAACTAACTTTTCGTCACCTGGAGGTTGCGGATCGTTGGTGAAACCAACAATGGCAAACACCCGACCGCAGTTGTGCGATCAGGGTGATCCTCGACGTAAAAAATGATAGGCGTGTGGGACCACTTCAGTGGCTTCCGGGCATCGAGGGATGGCTCTGCCGCATTAATCTCGCGCGCCCACTGCTTGAGCTGGCGGTGAGAGGAATGCAACGAAGCACCCCCGTCGACGCACATGGCCTCTGTAGCCTTCTGGAACTCGTGTTCGCTGGACTCGTCGCCCTCTGCATCATCATCATCATCTCCTTGCTCTTTGGCGCGGCCCCGGGCAGGCTTCTCTTGCTGCTGCCTGGGCTTGCCGCGGCGACCTCCTCGACCGCGCTTCCTGCCAGACCCTCCGGTACCATCTTGGGCTCTCTCCTTCTCGCGCCTTTCGTACTCGGCGCGCTGCTTCTCGACAAGCTCCTCCACTTGCCGGCAGTCTTGGAGATCATGGCCCTTGGTACGGTGGATCTTGCAGTACTGCTTGCCGGATCCTTCTGGCTTGTCGGCAGCCGCCAAGGCCTGACACGCCGCACACCCGGCAACCTCCTTGCCGGGGTCGTCGGTCTTGGACTTCTTGGCGGTGCCGGGGTTGCCGAAACCTTCGACGGCAAGCACGGCCTTGCCCTTGCATTTCCTGTTCTTCCGCTTTCCCTTCTTTGCCGGGGCAGGAGCGTCTTCGCTCTCGGAGTCGACTCCAGCGCCAGCGTTCTCGCCGGGGAGCCTCCTTCCTTCTTCTGCCCGAGCACACTTGTCGGCGAAAGCGTAGAGCTCGGCGACATCCCTGACTTTGTTCATCGCCAGCTCCTCCCGCATCTTGCGATTGCGCACATTCTGATGAAAGGCGCTGATGACGGCGGCGGGATGAATGTCAAGAATGTTGTGCTGGATGCGGCTGAACCTCTGGATATACTTGCGCAAAGTTTCGCCCTCCTTCTGGGGAATGATGTGCAGATCACTCTCCTGGCCAGGAGCTTGATGGCCGCCGGTGAAGGCGCCAACGAACTGATGGCACAGGTCGGCCCAAGAAGAGATGGAGTTCTCGGGCAGGTGCATCAACCACGATCTCACGTTGGGCTTCAGCACCAACGGAAAGTAGTTGGCCAGTACCTTATCGTCACGAGCCCCGGCAGCCTGCACCGCGATGGTGTAAATGCTCAAGAACTCGGACGGATGAGTCTTGCCGTCGTACTTCTCCGGTACTTCCGGCTTGAAGGAGCGGGAGCTAGGCCACTGGACTTGTCGCAGCTCACGAGTAAACGCTGGGCAACCCACCTCGTAAGGTAGGCAGCCAGGGTACCCTGGCGCGGGCTCGTCAGCAGCGGTCCCAGCGCGCTTGTCGGACAGGCGACGCGCTTCCCTTCGGCGCTCGATGGTGGTTCGAGCGTCCTCCTTCTTCCGTTCCCGAAGGACGTGACGTTGATCATGGCGAACCCGCGGATCAGATGACGCCGTGGAACCATCCTCACGGGCGCTGGTCCGTCGAGTTAACGACCGCTCTTGATGCAGCGGAGGGGAACGCAATGTAGTCGTTCCAGCTCCGGTCTTCTCTCCATCGCCACGCACTAGCCTAGACGACTGCAGCCGCGAGGGTTCACCCTACTGCGGCACGTCGTTGTTGGCTAGGCCGATGAGGCTCTGGATAGCAGCTCGCCACTCGTCTAGCTTCTCCGGGGCGGGAGGGAAGTCTAGGAGCAGCTGAGCGTAGGCGGCGGCGACATGTGCGAAGAACGTGAGGTGCTCAAACTCCTAACAGGGTTAGAAGGAGCACCATCACGACTCTGCACCCGCGCGCGGCTTCCTCCAGCGTGCTGGCGCGGATCTTGGCCCTGTGCACCCTGGGAGTGATGCGCAGGAGTCTTCCCATGCGGACGCCTAGAACCTCCGACGTCTTGAGGCCGCATGTCACGCGCGTCCTGAGAAGGTCGCGGTGCATGCGCCGGCGTATTCGTCCTGGAAGGCGCCGCTGCATCCTTGGAAGTCGCTGCACCACCCGCAGGTTGCACAGCTCCATCCTTGGACCTGTTGCTCGTCCGGCTCGGATCGCCGGAACGCCGTGGAAGCTCGGAGCCCCCACCTCCTCCACCCGCGACTTCCCCGTCGCCTGTGCGCGCAGCATCAGGCACGACGGATGCAGATGGACCAACCGCCATGAAACCCTTCTTCTTGGGAGCCATGGTGATGAAGATGATCGAAGATCTGACGCGCTGATCGCTAGATCAGGTTCGCACAACCTCGATGCCCCCTACCTGGCACGCCAAAGATGTCGTGGGAAACGAACACCTATGGGATCGCTATCGAGCGGATCCCTTTACGGTTCGGCAAGGGGAGAGGATTGCACAAAGAGCAGAACTAACGAACAGCACACGGGGGATTTACCCAGGTTCGGGCCGCACGGATGCGTAAAACCCTACTCCTGCTTTGATTGTATTATTTGTGGGTGTTCTTGGCCAAGTTCTGGGGGCTACAGTACTCGGTAGCTGTGCATGCAGAACCGACCCTCAGAAGTGCTATCCTCTCCTAGAAGTGTCATCCTCCAGAAGTGCCATCGCCCCCCTCTGTACGCCTCGGGCCTCCTTTTATATGAGTCAAAGGGGCTACCACAATGACGTACGAGATAAGGCATGAGGTGGAAAGTAGCTACAGTGTTATCATACCTAACCCTGACGGCTTAGGACAAGCTCATTAAATGCACCGTGAGGTGTCCGTCGAGGTGTCCCTCAGCGTCTTGGGCTTGGAAAAGCTTTACAGGGGATGGGAAAAAGCAGCCATCCCATCAGCACCGCTTAAGCATCTCGTGGCCAGCATCGCACCACGTCACCATGAGGACAAGCCCTAAACGACAAAGCTGGCCGCTGCACTGGAGCGATAGCGCTGCACTGTGCAGAGCCTTGCCGGGGCTGAATCCTTGCCGGGCCCGGGGCTTGCCGGGACCGAATCCTTGCCGGGCCCGGGGCTTGCCGGGACCGAGTCTTGCCTGGTGCGAGGCCTCGCCGGCAAGGGTCTTGCCGGGCCTCCGCCCCCTTTGGCCTTCTATCTTCTGGTCTGATCGTTGACTTGAACGTCTCCTTGGCATCTTAGTCTCGTGATTACTCCTAGCTATTCCCCGGCAAGGCTTGCCGCGGTACGGCTACAACTGCCCGTGCACAAGTAAGGGGTACTAAAAAGACCCATACTTTAGTATACCGACAGGAGCTCCTTGGCATCTTAGTCTCGTGATTACTCCTAGCTATTCCCCGGCAAGGCTTGCCGCGGTACGGCTACAACTGCCCGTGCACAAGTAAGGGGTACTAAAAAGACCCATACTTTAGTACACCGATAGGCAGCCTGTCGCCATCAGCTCCCTGGTGTGCAGTGGCTTCCCAACGCGGAGGGAGTTCGCCGCCTCCGCCGCCTCGCAGCGTTCGACATGCCGATCAGCCTCTTGCTGGCGGAGGCGCGCGACCATGCAGGACAGTTCACTGGGCGCCCGCTGGAGCTCTTTGGCGGTGGCATGCTCGAGCTTATCGACCCACGCCCACGCAGCGCTGAGGCGCCTAGCGCCTCGGGCTTTTATTGCGTGGTACCGATCGTCTTCGTACACCTCCACCACTTGTCAACTCGCCTGCCGCCAAAGCTCCAGCTCCTCCTTTTCCCGTGCGGCACTAAGGGCATTCTAGTCCACAAGGTTCCTGGCGCGCTCCTCAGCACACTCCTTCTTGAACGCCAGCTGCCTGGCTCTCTCAGCCGGCGGCCGCGCCTTCCACAAAGCTAGATTGTACTGCCCCCAAAACCAATCTTTAGTTGGGGGGTCGGGCGTGACCTCATTTGGGGGCGCGAAGGGGTCCTCCTCGTCGCTGCATTTCGCCATGTCCTCGCAGGGTGGCGCCTCCTCCTCTGCTTGTTCACAGGCCGGCCGCACCATGGTAGAGTTTTGTGCGAGGGGTGGGATAGAGAGACGAGAGAATGCAGGTGGGATGATGTCTTGAGGGGCAGCATTTATAGGCGGCTGGAATCTTGATCGCTGCCAGCAGTGATTGCACACGATTTCCTACTCAACAATTGTGTGTGAATTAACATCACCGACGGTTCCCAATGCATGACCGCGTGTGATTAATAGACCGCGGAAATTGGTTTCCAAAACTCAAAACGCGAAACAGGGCGCCAATCATGTGGGACCCGTTTGTTTTGCCAAATATTTACATTTTCTATCCAAATGTAATGCATGCCTGCCATTTGTGTTACGGAAGCAAGTCCGAGAGCAGTAACCACGACATCTTGGCCCCATGGCGGGAAATCATGCATATTTTCATGTACTTCAGAATTCAGAGAATTTTTTATCATTATTTTTGAATTTAGAACCTAGATTCTTAATGCTTTTGTGTCCAAACCGTCACTCAAGATGTTTGGAACTCCTTCAAATTTATTGCACGTGGCATATATATGTAAGCAAGTAGTACATAAATATGATTTTCGAGCGGTTTTTGCTTCATCTAGCTTGTTCATGTGTTTTAGATTTGAAATATGGCCATTAAATTTCTATAAATTAACTTAATGTATAAAATTGCCAATAGAACGCCATTTTTTTTAAAAAAAATAGGATGTCAGTCGTATTTGTGCATTGTATCGATGAAAAAAAACTAGGTCGAATGAGATAGTGATTGGCGGTTTGTCATCACACATGCCCCCACGTTCCCCCTCGGAACCACGTGCCTTCGTGTGATGCTCCGTTTTGTGAGAGGCTTGTGTCTAAAGCTGGGGATTTCTTAGGAGAGTATTGGAGTCCCATCTCCGTCCCAATCACCGCCCTCCCATCCCCGTCCCCGTCTACGTACCCGTGCGCGGGGATAAAAAGTTTCCCATCCATGTCCCCACCGAGTTCTTTATCACCGTGGGGAAACTCACACATTCATTTAAGAACAACCTTCACGTATTTCAGTACAAAAAATAGTATTTCAATGCAATAACAATATGTTGTGGCTAGGTTTGGGATTTCTTAGGGAATTTTGGGCCAAAGGGGTGGGATGTGTGTAAACTTGGGTGACCGAGGCCCGAAATTACGTGGGGTCTACTAATTTCAGAGTCCACATGTAAGTACTTCAATTCATGTGTAAGGCGGGTAATGCTATCCCATCCTCATCCCCGTCCTGCACGCTCGGTACGTAAGGTATTTGACCCACCAACTTCCACATGGGCATTCAAGCTCGCACCCGTGCCCTAATAGAGTAATTACCCATGGGGATGTGGGTAACAGTTAACCATGCATGCATTGCCAGCTTTGAGATGTGTCGAAGCTTGTCTCGAACAAGCCATTACTTTGATCACGACATCTTGGCCCCATGTCGGGAAATCATGCATATTTTCATGTACTTCGCTGCATTTTTCAACTTTTGACTTTAAAAACCTAGATTCCCAATGCTTTTGTGTCAAAACCGTCACTCAAGATATTTGGAACTCCTTCAAATTTATTGCATGTGGTATATATACGGAAGCAAGTAGTACATAAATATGATTTTCCAGCCGTTCTTGCTTTATCTTGCTTGTTCATCTGTTTCAGTTTTGAACTATGGCCATTAAATTTCTAGAAACTAACTTCATGTATAAAAATGCCAATTGAATGCCGTAATTTTTTTTCAGATTTTAGGATGACGGTCATATTCGTACATTGCATCGATGAAAAAAAAACTAGGCCGAATGAGGCAGCGACCATTTCGTCATCACACAACACCCCACGTCCCCTCTCGGGACTATATATACGAGCCTGCGCGTGGTGCTCCGGTTTGTGAGAGGCATGTGTCAAAGCTTATCTCGAACAAGCCGTCACTTTGACCACGACATCTTGGCCCCATGTCGGGAAATCATGCTGATTTTCATGTACTTCATAGCATTTTTATTTATTTTTTGAATTTAAAAACCTAGATTATTCTCAATGCTTGTGTCCAAACCGTTACTTAAGATGTCTGGAACTCCTTCAAATTTATTGCACGTGGCATATAGACGGAAACACTAGTACATATATAAAAATGATTTTTTCCTGCAGTTTTTGCTTCATCTTAAACATGTCCATGTGTTTTAGTTTTGAATTATGGCCACTAGATATCTAGAAACTAACTTCATGTACAAAAATGCTCATCGAACCCCAAAAATGTCTAGATTTCAGGTTGCCGGACGTATTCGTGCATTGTAACGAATTCAAAAAAGGTAGGCCAAATGAGATACCGACTAGCGGCTTGTCATCAAACAAGGCCCATGTCCCCTCTCGGAACCGCAACCTTTCATGTGATGCTACATTTTGTGAGAGGCATGTCTCAAAGCTTATCTCGAACAAGCCGTTACTTTGACTACGACATCTTGGCCCCATGTCGGGAAATCATGCAGATTATTATCATGTACTTCAGAGCATTTTTTTCATTTTTTTCATTTTAAAACCTAGATTCCCAATGCGTGCATGTGTGTCCAAACCGTTACCCAAGTTGTTTGGAACTCCTTAAAATTTATTGCAAGCGGCATATATTGGGAAGCAAGTAGTACATAAATATGATTTTTCCAGCAGTTTTTGCTTCATCTTGCATGTTCGTGTGTTACAATTTTGAATTATGGCCGTAAAATTTGTACAAACTAACTTAATGTATAAAAATGCCAATTGTACCCCGAATATTTCCTAATTTTAGGATGTCGTTAGTGGATTTTTATAGTAGGGATCTTTTTCTTACAAATAAAACAATATCCGTTACCGTTGTACCCAAAAATAGTTTTACAATTCGATACAAAAAGTGAACCGCGTACACACGGTTCCATACGGAAACCGTTTGCGATGAAAATTCATGGATCTATTTATGTCTTACGTGGGAAGCTTCGTCGGCTTCGTCTAGCTCGGATTCCGTTCACCCTCGACCCCCATTCCCCAACAAACCCTCCATGCAAAGAATGACGCTATGGGAACGCTTCGTAAGGGTGCGTACGACCGCCCCCTCGGCCCCGAGTGCTCCCGCCTCTGCCGAGAACGCGGCCGCCTCGGCCGAGAGCGCGGCCGCATCCACCGAAAGGGCCTCTGCGGCGGCCGACAGGGCTTCTGCGGCGGCCGAAAGGGCGTCTGTAGCCGCGGAGACGGCAGCTGCAGCTGCTACGACGGCGGCTGCAAACGCCAAGAGCGCTCGAGCAGCGTGCCGTGCCACGGAGGCCTCCCTGGCCTGGGTCGAGGCCATCCAAGCCTATATCATCAATAACACCCACGCCAAGATACTCCAAGCCTCGCCGGAATCAAGCATGCACCACACGTCCGAAGAGGCGACTGCTACAGATGCCGAGATGAATGTCGATGATGCGGCGGCGGAGACCATGGAGCCCCTTCTGCACGAGATCTCTGAGCGAGAGCTGGAGATGCGGGAGCCGTCCGAGAGCTCCGAGTGCTGGGAGGAGTTGCGCTTGGCTCAGGAGGAGGTCGAGAAGCGCCTGTCCATCGAGGAATCGGCGATGGAGTACCAATGCAAGCTATGGCGGCGCCACTACTACGAGTACTACGAAGATGAGGGCGACGTCGATGACGAGGAAAACGCCGAGGATGAGCACTTCGCCACGGTCGAAGTCAGCCTGGGGGACGCAGAGTCCAGCACAGACGGAATATCGCCCGGACAAGTCGTCGACATCTCATCGAACATCAGCGAGGCATAGGGCGGCTGCTCATCGGCGTCTTTGTTAAAATTATGCGTAGTACTAATAGCCTTTGTTCAGAGAGCCGGTCTTTTGTAAGAGCTATGTCTAGTTCAAGCAGCTTGATTATTTAGTGAACTTGCTCGGTTTAGTAACTGTGAGCTATGTGTGTCTGCTATTTTCTATACCCAAGTTAGCAGTTGATGTTACATTATGCAATGACGTGGTTGTGCACTATAACCAGGGAATACGTGGGGAGGGGCGAATTTTTGTATGTTCCGTATCATCGCACACAATAAAAGCTGAAAGACCATGTCTGATGAATCTTTGCACGCCAAGATTCCCTGCAACGAGCGAAAAATTTCGTCGACCGCCGAAATATCTGCCTCCCCCTCCCCCCGCCAAAGAGCCACATTTCCCCTGCAACCCCTCCACCCCCCCCCCCCCGCGCGCCGCCGCCCACATCTCTCCCTCTAGCATCCGACCGTCACGGACACACCATGGTCTCCTCGAGTGACCCCTCAAGCGGTATCATCGACGACGACGAATCTCTCACCAGCCAGGTATTCGTCTCTCTTCTCTCTGGCTCAACTAGGCTTAGGGTTTTGTTTTGGAATTGGGGATTTTAAAGCGGCAGGTCCATTTGCGCCATTTCTTTCTCTTGTAGCTCCCTAGGACAATCACTTCCAACGAATGGAGAGGGGTAGCTGAAGACCTGCCTGTTCATGGTCAACATCAATTTCAATCCATGAAGTTGCGAGCTTTTGAATCTGGGTACAGTGGGAGGAAGTTTCTGCGACGTGCAAAGAAGGTAAGCCTAACTCTCGTTGTTAGAAATCATTTGTTATATTAGGTGTGATTCAGACTTCCCGTGTGCTATTTGATTCTGGATGTGATTAAGACACTATCATAGTTTTAACCTGAAGGCATATTGATAGCAAGAAAACTATATGCGAGTTATCATTGCATGAAAATTTACTGCAAGGTAGTACACATGAAGCACTTCATTTCATTCAGCACAAGCGAGGTCTAATTATGCACAAAAACATGGCTAGCATCAACACCACATGGCAATCTGAAATAAACAGATTCTCAGACTTAGTGAAAAAAACATGGTGCAAGACAGTAGTTTTTAACAGATTGGAATGTTTGACAACAGAATGTACATAGCTTTCACTATTAATTTGTTTTCATTCAAACACTGCCAATGTGCGTCCTGTACTACAAAGGCTGTTGCATTTATGTTTAGCTTCCTGGTAAAATTGTCAATTTTTTATTACACATGACAGAAACAGAGGAGGGTCGAGTACCAGAGCATCCTACTACGAAGACTTTTTGAGCAGAAAAGACTCTTCGAGCAGAACCATGGCATGGCCGATGAAAACCCATGTAATCCCGGTTCTGACGAAGACCCATTTGAAGCACGCAAGTACAAGCATGGCCAGCCATTTCTTGTTGGCGAATACTTTGATGAGTGCAGTTCCAGTTGTCGCAAGTTACATAAATATTGCATGGACATAATGTCAAAAGGAGAAGATAATAAAATTGTGGAATTGTAGTACGACAACTGGCATTTCTCTCACGTTCCAGGTACCATCAGTGTGGAATTCGAGGAGTTTCATATCTTCTTCAACTTCGATGAGCTTGCTGCCACTCTTTTCAAATGCTTGATGTTGTAAGTACTTCACAAACTTTGATCAACTTCTCCATACAAGGCTGTAAATGATAAAAAAGCTAACTGTATTGTATTCCTCTCAGGGGATTGACGACGCAGAGAACATCAAGGGTGCATGCGTATTTCATAGATCCTGATTTAGCAAACGGCGTTTTGTTACAAGATAATGACTCACGCACGGCTTCCATTGATTATGTCGCCAAGATCTTGTTCGACTTACATATAGGAGAATTCTTCATGTGGCCATATTATGAAGAGTAAGTTAAATATACAACCACGCATACATTGATCGTCTTTCAGTTTTAGACATAGTTCGTACGTTCATGGTTTTCTTAAACTGTAGAGGTCACTGGATCTTGGTGGTCATTGTTCCAAAACGCAACACGGTTTACTACATGGATTCTCTCAGAGAGTCAAATGTGCCTCGGGATCTGAGTCATCTTCAGGATTTCATGGATAGGTATTGAATTCTTTGATGTTAATGCATTGTGTTCATATCTGGTTCCAGAATTGAGTGTGTGAAAATTCATCTTCATTTGCAGTGTATTGTCAAAGAATATAACTTTAGGGGGGTAAGGTTCGATCGCCAACTACCTCTGCAGCACTTGATCGTTTCTCCGGTAAGATAACAAAATACGTTATTTTCAGAAAATGCTAGTCAGATGTTCAAGTTTCTAAGTAAACCTTTTCTATTTCTCTCCATAGAAAAAAAAACTTACACCGGTTAGGTTGTTCCTAATAGGGCAAATACATGACTAATAGTGTACAAAAATTTTTAGTGTCCTCAGCAACAACAAGGTACTAGCCTATGTGGATACTACGTTTGTGCACACATGATGAACCTATGCAAACATGCTGAATGTGGTGTCGATGCTGACAGGATAAAACTAGTAAGTCTGTTTCTTAATTACTATCTTCTACTCCACACATATGTCACATTCTGATC
Organism: Elymus sibiricus; assembly: GCA_039707655.1. NCBI lineage: Eukaryota > Viridiplantae > Streptophyta > Magnoliopsida > Poales > Poaceae > Elymus > Elymus sibiricus. The sequence goes on from CM077672.1 coordinate 62,541,679, forward strand.
TAAAAGTCATGCAGCTGATCCTCAGACCGATGACTTCTGAACCGCTCGCCGCTGATGAATTGTTGTCTGTTAGGAAATTTATCAGCACCTTCTTTGTGAAACACTATATCAAGCCCTCTAAAGACATCGAAGATTTCCGGATTCAAATCTCCTAAAAATAAGTATGCATTCATATAGTGTTATCAGCTAAACATATACACATGGATGCATTATTTTCCATGTGATCATGTCTTCGTATTTCGTACACTATGATTATGTACTGGATATGTCGGTTTAACAGCTGTGGAATTTAGCTAGCATTTTCTCAATTGCATATTGTCGTGAATTATGATGAATCCTCTGCTTGTGGATACTATTTGTTCAATTGCATATTGTGGCGAATTATGATGAATGTTCTTCATGTGGACACTATTTGTCGATTGCATATTGTGACGAATTTGCTATTTGCAGGGTGAATTAAATGCGATATTTTACAATAACCTGGCAATTTCAGCGCACACGGTTCAAGCAACTAAGCATGTGCGGTCCAGAACGGAAAGCACACGCAACTCATAGCGCAACCGCCTGTGATCCACAGGAAAAGCACACGAGATATAATCTAAAACATCGGTGATACATAAGAAATCGAAAACGGTTTGCAACACTTGTACGTGTGCATAGGAGCTACTCAATCGTTTGCGATAGCACCGTATCTCACACGTTAGCCAACAGGAAACCGTGCCCGATGCAAAGATGATCCCACGCGTACATTTTTCGGGAAACATGTCCGATGATGTTATACATGGTACACGGTTCCCAAAGAAATCTCGTGTGCGATGATGAAGATATCACACACATTGTCTACATTGGCTCGTGTGGATTAGGTAACGTTTCGCAAACGGTCAAAGGTCAAACTCCATTTGTTTTCCATGAGCAATTAGACGCGTTTCACTCATCTTGGACGTGTGTGATTGATCCCAAATCCCACACGTACGCTTAAAAGATTATGTGTGCGATCTGTTCCTGCACCGCACATCATTATATTTGCAGATCGTTTGTGTTCGTTGGCCACCATCGCCGGCGGGTTTGCGGTGTCGTGTGGGATGGACCCCCCTATCGCCCACACATGCAAGGCGACGGTTTGGAACTACGTCGCGGAAAGGGTTTAAAAACTGTTTGTATAGCACGTCGCTGCACCAGTGACTTCAGCTCCGCCGCCGCAAGCTTGTGTACCTAAGAAAACTCATCCGGAGCCCTTTTTCGGTGTCCTGCCGGAGGGGGAAATCATCACCGGAGGCAATTTTCATCATCCCGACGGTCTCCATGTCGAGGAGGGAGTAGTTCACCCTCGGGGCTGAGGGTATGTACCAGTAGCTATGTGTTTGATCTCTCTCTCTCTCTCTCTCGTGTTCTTGAGATGGCACAATCTTGATGTATCATGAGCTTTGTTAATATAGTTGAATCCTATGGTATTCTTCCCTTCTTATCTTGATGTGATGAATTGAGTCTTTCCCTCTGAGATCTCGTTATGTTGGATTGAATACTTTGGATTTGAGAACACTTGATATATGTCTTGCATGTGGATACCCTGGTGATAATTGGGTGTTCTATTGAGTCAGATGATATATGTTTTGGTTGTCAACTTGTGTATCCCCGTGGTGACATTGGGGTGATCTACGCACATAGGTTGATGCACGTTTTCGTCCTACTTTCTCCGATAGAAATTTTGGGGTACTCTTTGAAGTTCTTTGTGTTGGATTGAATATGATGAATCTGAAATTGTTTGATGCATGTCGAATAATTAACTCATGGATACTTATGGTAACATTGGAGTATCTAGGTGACATTAGAGTTGATTGATGTGTATCATAGGTGTTATTCTAGTTCAAACGCTAGGGATTTTTGTGACACCTATAGGGATGGCTCAATAGATTGATCGAAAAGGATAACTTTGAGGTGATTTTTCTGCCTACAATAATTTCATCTTATGTTCTCCGCTAGATAGGAACTTCGGAGTGATTCTTTGTCGCACCTTGAGGGATCGTTATATGATTCAACTATGTTAGCACCGTTAAGAGATTGCACCAGTGAAATTACGAACCCTAGGACTTGTTTCCAAGCATTGCAATAACATTTTTACACACTTTTGTTGATTGTTACCTTGCTGTTTTTATTATTTTAGATTACAAAAACCTATATCTACTATCCATATTGCACTTGTATCACCATCTCTTCGCCGAACTAGTGCACCTATACAATTTACCATTATATTGGGTGTGTTGGGGACACAAGAGATTTCTTGTATTTGATTGCAGGGTTGTTTGAGATAGATCATCTTTATCTACACCTCCCACGGATTGATAAAACTTAGGTCATCCACTTGAGGGAAAATTGCTATTGTCCTACACAACTCTGCGTTTGGAGGCCCAACACGAGTCTACAAGAATAAAGTTGTGTAGTAGACTGAAGCTCTTTCCGGCGCCGTTACCGGGGAGGTGAGTGCTTGAAGGTATATCTTTAGATCTTGCAATTGAATATTTTAGTTTCTTGTTTTCACTTGTTTGGTTTATAAAATAAAACTATAAAAAATGGAATTTAGGTTGTCTCATATGCTTCATCTTTATAATGTCTTTCTTGAAAATGATGGATCGAAAAATTGTGCTCAAGTGTTAGAAGAAGAATTTAATAAAATGTTTGGCATTAAATCCTTGAATGATAAGCATGATTGCAATGTTTCTAGTATGAATTCTTTCAATATCCATGATGCTAATGATATGCAAAGCCATAATCTTGGGGATGCTATATTTGATGAAGATGATCTATTTAGTTCCCCAAGTTTTGTTGAGAAAATTTATTATGTTGATAGCATGCCTCCTATTTATGATGATTACATTGATGAAAATGTGTTTGGAAGAGTGTCAGCTCTAGGAAGTAATGATCCCACTATTTTGGAGGGTGGTGAATCTTATGGCAATAATTATGAAAGTGGATTTGGAGAGGTCATGACTTTATTAAATGATGATTCCACTATTTTGGAAGAGGTTTCAGTTGATTACTACAACAAATCTGCGATCTATGATGATTATGGTGATGACACTTATGATATAAAGAATAGTGATAACAATGAAAATTGTCATCATAATTTGAATTTTTAATTTGGTTATGTCAATCAAGTATCTCATGATAGTTATTTAGTTGATTTTGCTCCCACTATTATGTATGAGAAGATATTTGCTTATGTGGAGAGTAATAAATTTTCTATGTTTGTGGATCATGAAAGGAATGCTTTATGTGATGGTTATATTATTTAATTCCTTCAAGATTCTACTAAAAAATATTATGAGGGAGGAACATATACTTCTACATATCTCAATAATATCAAGTTTCCTCTCTATGTGTTGAAAATCTTGAAGTTATGCTTGTTTTACCTTCCTTTGCTAGTTAATTCTTGCTACCATATGCTAGTTAATTCTTGCTACAATAAATTATTTACTTACAAAATCCCTATGCATAGGAAGTGAGTTAGACTTAAATGTGTTTGCTATATGCTTCATGATGCTCCCTTTCATGTTTGAAATAATATTCCTTTGTGAGCATCATTGAAATCATCATGCCTAGCTAAAAGGCTTTAAAGAAATGCACTTGTTGGGAGACAACCCAATATTTATCCTTACTATTTTTGTGTGTTCGCATGATTAAGATACTGTAGTAATCATGTTTTGTGTCTTTTATTTCAATAAGGTGCCAAGCAAAGCCTTTGGGATAGCGTGATACTTGTTGATTTGATTTTGTTCAAAAACAGAGACTTTTTCATTCAATATATGAATTATGTGATTTTTACTGGCGCGTCAAAATATTCTGAAATTTTTAAACAGTATTGATATGCAAATTCTCTGCGTTGTCCTAATGTTTTAGAATTTTCAGATATAGGGAAATATGGTTTTAGTGCAGATCTTTACTGACTTTTTTGTTTTTGACAGATTCTGTTTTGCATGCATAGTTTGCTTGTTTTAGTGCTTCCATGGATTATTTTTGGTGATATAAATTATGGGAATTATAGAATATAGTAGGAATTATGTGAAAACAATTATGGATCTTGTCTTCACAGTACCTAAGTGAACGAAGTTCCGTTGAGTTTTGTGTGATTGAAGTTTTCAAGTTTTGGGTGAGATACCGATATGAGGAGAATAAGGAGCGGAAAGACCCTAAGCTTGGGGATGCCAAAGACACCCCAAAGGTAATATTCAAGGAAGACTCAAGCATCTAAGCTTGGGGATGCCCCGGAAGGCATCCTTCTTTCGTCTTCAACACTATCGGTATATCTTACTTGGGCCATATTTTTATTCATCACATGATATGTGTTTTGCTTGGAGCGTCATTTTCTTTTTTTAGAATTTTCTTGTTGTTATTTATAATCATGTTCTACAATAAAAAGTACCAAGAATTGCCGTAAGATGCCTCAATTGCATGTTTGATGTGTGTTGTGCAAAAACAGAAACTTTTGCTTTAGTGTTTGAATTTTCATATTTTACTGGAACATGGAAAGTTTCTGAACTATTTACGTAGCATTTTCATGCAAATTCTTTATTATGTACTAAATTTTCAGAATTTATTGAGTTACAGAAGTACTCCTTTTGAATTAATTGCTAAGGACTGTCCTGTTTAGACAGATTGCTGTCATAGTTTTGTTATCTACTTGTCCTAGTGTTTCCATGGCTTATATTGGTAGATATAAATTATGGAAATGATAGTATACAGTAGCTAATGTTTAAAGATTATTATGAAACTTGTCTTGGCAGTACATGAAGTGTTGATTTATTCTTATGTGCACTAACCTGTCTCACGAGTTCTTGGCAAGTTTTGTGTGGATGAAGCTTTTAAGATTTAGGGAAACCGTGATATGAGAGGAATTAAACAGACACAAGATCTCAAGCTTGGGGATGCCCAAGGCTCCCCAAGACAATATTATAAGAAGTCTCAAGCATCTAAGTTTGGGGATGCCACGTGAGGCATCACACATCTCTTCGTCAACAAATATCGGTTAGCCTATGTTGAGCCTGATTTTAAATTTGTTCACATGATATGTGCTATTCTTGGAGTGTGTTTTTGTTTTGTTTTTTTGTTTTAAATAAATATTAGATCTAGAAGTCTTTAATGTGAGAGAGTCCTCACATAGCTACTTGATTGTTTGACTACTCATTGATCTTCACTTATATCCCAAGAGTAAATTGTGAATGAATTGAAAATCATAAATCTGAAATATCCACTTGCCTTATGCTTAGTAGTAGTTTCACATTTGGTTTAGACAGTAAAATCTATTGAAGTTTGACAATCATAGTATTGGTCATACAAGCAATTCATGAATGATTAGTATAAGGAAGAGAATATTCACATACAAATATATTATCTTGGACATCTTTTATGATTGTAAATACCAATTAATTATTTTCAAGCTTGATCAAATAAGTTGAATTTGGACAAGGAAGACAATTTAATAAGTTATGCTTGGGTATATTTGCATACAAGCTATATTGTTGTGGATCCGCCAACATGTGGTGCTTGTTTTGAACCTTTGCTAGCCAAAACCTCGTAATAAGTAGAGATACTACCTGTGCATCCTAAATCCTTGAGCCAAGTTTCTTCCATAAGAGTCCACCGTACCTACCTATATAGGGTATTTCACTGCCATTCCAAGTAAATTTGCATGTGCCACCTCTAAAACTTTCAAATAAAATTCTGTTTTGTGTGCCCGTACCACTCATGGAGCGATCGGGGCGATCAGTATCTTCCATGCTAAGTGTGTTTAACTCCTGATGACTGTTTATTCACTTGTCATTGCACGAGAGAGGCTAGTAAAAAGGATGCCCAGTCTTCATAATACAAAAATAAATAAACAAGAACTCCCCCTAGAAAGTTGATTGTTTGGAGGGCACCCGTGGATTCGGTCAGCCATGGAATCTGTTTGAATGGTGGAGGGGGAGTAAAAATTTCAATTCCAATAACCCCCATTAATGTGTTTAGCATGGAAGATATTGAAGTCCCTTGTCGTAACATTGACATAAAAGGCACACCACCCAAAATATATTCATCTCTATTTTACGCAATGAGCTCTGGCACCTCTGCAAATCCATGCTTTCCTCTATGAAGCGACTTTCTTTACTTTTATGCTATTTACTTTCATGTTATTTACTTTTCATGTTGAGTCAACTTCTTATTCCAACCTCAATCTCTAGTTGGCAAGCATCATGTGGTGGGGAAAGATCCAAACACATATATCCAATCAAATATATTTGATCATGAGTTATTATTGTTGACAATTATATTCATGATAAGTAAGTTGGGAGGCAAAACATTAAGTCCCTAACTTTCTCTGTGTTCGATGGATGTTGTTTGTTTTAAAAGTATGCTTTGAGTACCAGCAATCATAGAAGACTATATGATAATTGAGTATGTGGAGCTCTTACTTTGACTTTGTAGAACTATAATTGTTGATGACTAAGAACATAGGTTGTTAAGTTTCAAGAGAATGCATAGTTTGAACCATAGCGTGTGAATTGATTGCTACTTTATCATGATGAGGTTTATGAGAAACAGTTGTTGTTTATGATGCTAGGAAAGTGATTAAAATTATCATTGCTCAAACTTATGCACTATACTAACATTCACAATTCATAAATTATTTCTTTTATCATTTACCTACTCGAGGACAAGCAGGAATTAAGTTTGGAGGTGCTGATACGTCTCCAACCTATCGATAATTTATGAAGTATTCATGCCATACTTAGCCATGTTTACAATATTTTTGTACGATTTTGATGTACTTTATATAATTTAAATGGAACTAACACGGTCTGACGCAGTTTTCAGCAGAATTACCGTGGTGTTGTTTTTGTGCAGAAAATGAAAGTTTTCAGAATTGAACGAAATTTTTTGACGATTTTTCTGGAAGGAAAGGGACCCAGGAAGCTTTGAGGGAGTGCCAGAAGTGCCACGAGGAGGTGCTAAGGCAACCTGCCCCCCCGACGTGCCGGGATACCTTGTGGGCCCCTCAGGCACCTCTCTTACGTGATTCCAATGCTGAAAAGTCCTATATATTCCAAAAACCCTGAAAGTTAACCTAGAACTTACGCTCTGCCACTGCAAGCCACTGTACCAATGAAAACTCATCCGGAGCCCTTTTCGATGTCCTGTCGGAGGGGGAAATCATCACCAAAGGTCATCTTCATCATCTTGGCGGTCTCCATGTCGAGGAGGGAGTAGTTCACCCTCGGGGCTGAGGGTATGTACCAGTAGCTATGTGTTTGATATCTCTCTCTCATGATCTTGAGATGGAACGATCTTGATGTATCAAGAGCTTTGTTAATATAGTTGAATCATATGGTATTCTTCCCTTGTTATCTTGATGTGATGAATTGAGTCTTTCCCTTTGAGATCCCATTATGTTGGATTGAATACTTTGGATTTGAGAACATTTGATATATGTCTTGCATGTGCATACCCGTGGTGACAATTGGTATTCTATTGAGTCACTTGATATGTGTTTTGGTTGTCAACTTGCGGATCCCCGTGGTAACATTGGCGTCATCTAGGCACATAGATTGATGCACTTCTTCATCCTACTTTCTCCGATAGAATTCTTAGGGTACTCTTTGAGGTTCTTTGTGTTGGATTGAATATGATGAAGTTAAAATTATTTGATTCATGTCGAATAATTAACTCATGGATACTTTTGGTGACATTGGAGTATCTATGTAACATTAGACATGATTGATGCGTATCATAGGTGTTATTCTAGTACCAACTCTATGGATGTTTGTGACACTTATAGGGATGGCTCAATATATTGATTGGAAATAATAAGTTTGAGGTGGTTTTGCTACCTACAACAATTTCATCTTATGTTCTTTGCTAGATAGGAACTTTGGAGTGATTCTTTGTCGCACGTTGAGGGATGGTTATATGATTCAACTATGGTAGCACCGTTGAGAGATTGCACCAGTGGAAGTATGAACCCTAGGTGTGGTTTCCAAGCATTGCAACACCGTCTTTACACACATTTGTTAATTGTTACCTTGCTGTTTTATTTTTTTAGATTACAAAAACCTACATCTACTATCCATATTGCACTTGTATCACCATCTCTTCGCCGAAGTAGTGCACCTATACAATTTACCATTGTATTGGGTGTGTTGGGGACACAAGAGATTTTTTGTATTTGATTGTAGGGTTGTTTGAGAGAGACCATCTTCATCCTACACCTCTCACGGATTGATAAACCTTAGGTCATCCACTTGAGGGGAAATTGCTACTGTCCTACAAAATTCTGCACTTGGAGGCCCAACAAGAGTCTACAAGAATAAAGTTGTGTAATAGACATTGTTGAACAGATAGATGGTTTCCTTAATGAGTTTGATGACATGCCAGTAGTGCAAGAAGAGGATAACATGGAGGAAGAAGATAACATGGAAGAAGAATATAACATGGAGGAAGAAGAAAACATGTAGGATGAAGAGTTAATGGATGTTCATAGCTCTAAAGACGAGCAAGAGGATGAGGATGCAGATGTAAAAAAATAATAAAAGAACTAAAGAAGAAGAAGAAGAAGAAGAGGGTTTTTGAAGGTGATTCTGAGCCAGAAGATTTATTTTGTGAGGCTGAGAAGGAAGAAGAGGGCTTTGTTGAACCAGAACCTTTGGAGAAATTGCCTATTAGAAGAGGACCCACAACAAGATCGCATTGTAGTTCTGAAGCAAAACTTGAGGCAGACTATGTTCCATTATCAGATGAGGACATAGATGGGGAACCTATTACTGATTCAGATGAAGAAGCTGTGTTGTACTGCTCCTCATTTGACAGGAAGTCAAGGGCAAAGAAGAGAAAGGCCGGGAAATGGTATGATAATACCAAGCTTGTACCACAGGAGCAAATATGTTGGCACGTGTGTTTTACTAATGTTTATCAATTTAGGAGAGCTTTGATTAATTTACATGTCACTCAAAGGAGGAACATTCATTGCCACGGGAACAACAAAGACATGGTAATAGTTGATTGTGTTGAAAAAGAATGCCCCTTTCACATGGTTGCATCTGTTATAGCAAATGAAAAAACATTTTGTATTAGGAAGTTTCAATTAGAGCATAAATGTGTTCCAGGTGGTGAGAATTATAATGCCTGCTAGGTTTGTGGCCAAAGCAGTTGAGGGGATAGCTTCTTAACATATCTAAAAGCAGGAATTGAGACTGTGATAGACAAGACATAGGAGAAGTTTGGTGTGGAGGTTGGGAATATGAAGGCATACAGGGCAAGACATCAAGCTCTCGGTGTGGTCCAAGGTGATCAGGAAGCACAATATACCAGGATAAGAGACTATCTCGAGGCTGTGTTGGACACAAACCCAGGAAGCAGATGCATTGTGACAACAAGAGTTATCAGAGAGCATCCAAGCAAAACCCTAGATTCCATAGACTTTTCATTTGTCTAGCAGCTCAAAGGGATGGCTTTTTGTAGGACCGAAAGTATGTCTAGAGGGGGGGTGATTAGACTACTTGACCAAATAAAAATTCTACCTTTTCCCAATTTTAAGTGTTGGCAGATTTTAGCAATGATAGCAAGTCAAGCACACCCTACACATGCATGTCTAAGAGTATAGCAGCGGAAAGTAACAACAAGCATGTATATAGTAGAGGGTAGGAAGGAAGATCAAACGCAATTTGTAGACACGAAGATTTTTCCCATGGTTCTGATAGGTGGTGCTATCGTACGTCCACGTTTATGGAGTCTTCAACCCACGGAGGGTAACGTTCACGAGAGTCCACGGAGGGCTCCACCCATAAGGGTCCATGAAGTAGCAACCTTGACTATTCCATAACGGCTTCCGTCCACGAAGGACTAGCCTCACTATGGGTAGATCTTCACGAAGTAGGCGATCACCTTGCCCGTACAAACTTCTTGGTTCAACTCCATAACACGAAGTAGGAGGCTCCCAAGCGGCACCTAACCAATCTAGGAGGCACCACCCTCCAAAAGGTAATAGGCTCGGTAATGTCGATGAAATCCTTGCTCTTGTGCTTCAAGATGATAGACTCCTCAACACACAATCACTCTCTCACAGATTTGGCTTGGTAGAAGAGATTGATTTGGTGGAAAGCAACTTGGGGAGGCTAGAGATCAAGATTCATATGGATGGAGTGGAATGGCTTGATCTCAACACAAGGGTAGGTGGCTTTCTCTCAGAAAATTGGATGGGGCAAGTATGGAATAGTTCTGAGTGCTTCTCTTTTGAGTGGGTGGTGGTGAAGGGGTATATATAGGCATCCCCAAAAATCCAACCGTTACACCTAAAGTGCCCAACTCGGTGACACCGATGTGTTAATCTCGGTGGTACCGAAGTGACCAAAAGGTGACAACTTTTGAATCTTGGTGAGACCGATATATAATTATCGGTGGTACCGATTAGGTGACCAATTGTCAGATTGCGCAACTCGGTGACGCCGATTCTCACATCTTGGTGGTACCGATTCTTGACCATGGCTTACCAGAGAGTTGGTCCAAAAACTCGGTGGTACCGATTCACAATTCTCAGTGGGACCGATTCTTGTGAATGGCTATCCAGAGAGTTGGTCCAAAACTCGGTGAGACCGACTGGCAAAACTCGGTGGTACCGATTCACAATTCTCAGTGGGACCGATTCTTGTGAATGGCTATCCAGAGAGTTGGTCCAAAACTCGGTGAGACCGACTGGCAAAACTCGGTGGTACCGAAGACTGAAAATGGCTAAACAGAAAGTTGGCAACTGAACTCGGTGGCACCGAAGTGGAATCGGTTGCACCGATGTGCTAGGGTTTGGCATGGGTCTGTCTGAGTTTGGAAATCGGTGGCACCGAGTGGGGAGTGTTGGTTGCGCTGATTTTGGATATTTGACTTTGGACAGACTTTTGTGAAAGAGCTTGTGGGTGTTTTTGGTGACTATCTCTTGTGCACGTGGAGCATCTTGTTCACCAACAGTACCTTACCCCCTTTTAATAGTATTGGCTTTCCTATGGACTCAAATTGATTTCTCACAAAGTAAAATGTAGAGTCCTCTTGCTTGAAGCTTTGCCAACCCATTTCCTTGCATCTTGGGGTAATTCCACAATCCTTTTGCCATTCCTATCATTGAACTTTTCCTGAAATATGCTTAGTGGAAACATTAGTTCAATGACTTATATGTTGTTATTAATTACCAAAACCACCAAGGGAGCAAATGTGCTTTCAATTTCCCCCTTTTTGGTAATTGATGACAACATATAGATCAAAGCTTCGACATATGATATAATCAATGAATATAATCATCGCTTTGAGAAGTATGTGATAAGCAAGAGCTCCCCCTAAATTTGTGCATTATTTTAAATTTGCGTTTGAATGCAAATGCACAATCGATTAGGTACATGGGGCACTCTTTCATGTCACATACAACTTGGTGGTGTGCGAGAATAGTTAGAATGAACATCATAGCACAACACAATCAAGCAAAGGTGAATGACCATCTCATAAGCATCAAAATGATAGGAAATAGTAGCAACACACATCAAGTGTATGATCAAACACCACAAAGTTTAACACATCCAAACCAAAAGATCAAATGTTTTTGAAAAAACGATAAAAACCAAACGCTCTCTCACTCGAAGCCAAAAGATCTATATACAACTTCTCCCCCTATATCATCTCTCTCGTGATCTTGAGATGGCACGATCTTGATGTATCACGGGCTTTGTTAATATAGTTGGATCATATGGTCTTCCCTCTCTATCGTGATGTGATGAATTGAGTCTTTTCCTTTGAGATCTCGTTATGTTGGATTGAATACTTTGGATTTGTGAAGACTTGATATATGTCTTGCATGTGGATATTCGTGGTGACAATGGGGGTATTCTATTGATTCACTTGATATATGTTTTGGTAATCAACTTGCAGATTCCCGTGGTGACATTGGGGGTAATCTATGCATATGGGTTGATACACATTCTTGTCCTACTTTCTCTGATAGAAATCATGGGGTAATCTTTGAAGTTCTTTGTGTTGGATTGAATATGATGAATCTGAAATTGTTTGATGCATGTAGAATAATTAATCCATGGTTACTTGTGGTGACATTGGAGTATCTAGGTGACATTAGGGTTGATTGATGCGTATGATAGGTGTTATTCTAGTATGAACTCTAGGACTGTTTGTGACACTTATAGGGAGGACTCAATAGATTGATCGGAAATGATAAGTTTGAGGTGGTTTTGCTACCTACAACAATTTCTTCTTATGTTCTCCGTTAGATAGGAACTTTGGAGTGATTCTTTGTTGCACGTTAAGGGATTGTTATATGATTTAATTATGTTAGCATTGTTGAGAGATTGCACTAGTGAAACTGTGAAAGTATGAACCATAGGCCTTATTTTTAAGCATTGATACATCATTTTCCTCACTGTTTACTACTTGCTACCTTGCTATTTTTATTTATTCAGATTATAAAAACCTATTTCTATTGTCTATACTACACTCGTATCACCATCTCTTCGCCGAACTAGTGCAACTATACAATTTGCCATTGTATTGGGTGTGTTGGGGACACAAGAGATTTCTTGTATTTGATTGCAGGGTTGTTTGATTGATACCATCTTCATCCTATACCTCCCACGGATTGATAAACCTTAGGTCCTCCACTTGAGGGAAAATTGCTACTGTCCTATAAAACTCTGCGCTTGGAGGCCCAACAGAGTCTACAAGAATAAAGTTTCATAGTAGGCATCACCCTCAAAGATACTGATTAAGACACGTTTATGCAAATTTCCTAAGTGTTGGTTTTAGAGGAGATGAACTTAAGAAATATATAGATGCAACAACTTACTCTTACATTAAAAATGGGTTTAATTTAGCAATGGAAAAAATTAAAGGAGAGTGAGGATGCATGGCTGGGGCTCAAGGCAATTCATGTTGAAACATGGGCTAAGTATGCCATGGACACCAACCATTTGACTAACCTAGTAGTCAACAACATTATTGAGGTGTTCAATAGGGTGATTTTGGATATTGGGGGAAAACCCATTAAAACAATGTTTGAAGGGGCTAGGAGAAAATTGATGGTCAAGTTCAATGAAAAAAGGATTGGAGGGCATAATGCAAGATGGGAAATTAAACCAACATATGCAGGGATGCTGGAAGAGGCCAAGGAATGGGCTAGGAATTGCAAGGCCATGATTCCAGGCCCGGATCTATTCGAGGTAAGCAGTGGTGAGAAGTCTTATGCTGTCAACTTGAAAAATTGGACATGTGGCTGGAGGAAATGGAACATGACAACTGGACCATGTAACCATGTTGTATCTGTCGGAATCGGGGCTCCGCAAAACCCAACAAGGTTCGAACACTGGGGCGTGTGCGAAGATCTCAACTGGCTCAAGGTCTCAGCTTGTGACCCTATGGCCTAGCTGCGTCGAATAAGTGTGAGCGGGGAAGGAGATGGACTCGGAGATTTACCCAGGTTCGGGCCACCTTGCGGTGTAAAACCCTACTCCTGCTTTGTGGTGGATTGGCCTCTCGAGGAGGCTGTGGATGAACTAGTACAGTGGTTGGGTGGCCTCACGAGGGCTCTTGAAGGTGATGAACTCGACCTGGTTCCCCCCTTCGACCATGGGAGCTCGTCCCTATTTATAGGGGCCACGATCCTCTTCCCCCGTCGAACAGGTGGGAAGGGATCCCACAATGTCCAGATTTGAAAGGGGACAAGTAGTACACCCTATCCTATCTAAAGGTGGTCTTCGCCTGCAAAGCTTCTGGGTGTGACGCAGCGGTGGGCTCGGCGACGACATCCGTCCTGCCAAGCTCGTGGTCTTGGTCCTCTCGCACCGAGAAGGAAACCTTTCGGGGGGGTTCCTTGGGAACCCGCGTGCGTCCCTGTCTCCTTTGAACCAAAGAGGAAACTGTCCTCCCTCTGCGCCTGCTGGCGCCCGCCTGGCTTGGTTGTCAGAACCCACGTTACCCCGGCCTCACGAGGCCGGGTACTTGCATAGGAATCTCCGCTCCTCAGGAGGCAGCCTGAAGGGGTGCCGCTCCTCCGAAGGTCTTGGCGCTGTCCTCCTTGCGAGGCGGGGTCTCTCGCGAGGGCCTTGACTTGGGGGCTCGTTGCAGGGCCGTACCGGGCCTTCGTGGTGGGCCACGCGCTGGGCCGCAGGCAGGCAGGTCTGGGTACCCATGTTCCCTGAATGCCGACAGTAGCTCCCGGGCCCAAGGCGTGCCAACCTTGGCTTTGAGACGAAGGCAAGGAGCGAAGGGCGAAGCGCCGCGGGCCCCAATCGCCCGTGGGCCAGGCTCGACGCGTGGCGCGCAACGGGGAACGGACACCTCCGCCCCCAATTGCCTCGGCAAGTGTCCTGGCTGACAAAAAGTCTGGTGCTGTCCGTGGGGAGCCATCATTGCTCTTCTTCCCTGCGCCTTGCTCCCTTGCTCAGATCCCCTTTCCTCCGTAAGAAACTCCTCCAGGTCTTGGCGCAGCGTCGCTCTTCCTCTTGCTCTCCTGCCTCCAGGATTCTTCGGATGGCGCCTGCCGGGAAGACGAAGCCCGAGCCTGCAGCCTCGGCCCCTTATTCTCCTTCTCCAGCGCTCACGACATCCTCCATCGCCTAGGAGGGGGATCTCGCCTCCGCGCTTCCGTTGACTGCGGGGGATTCCAATGAGTGGGGGAGGACCTTGATCTGGTGTGGCTCAGCCGAGCGGCGCACCCTGGCGAAGACGTTCTATCCCTTCTTCCTCCACAACGTCTTCTGTGGGCTCGTCCTGCCCTTCTCGGGGTTCTTCTCCGCCATCCTTGCACACTACGGGATCCAAGCTCTCCACCTTCAGCCCAACTCCATCTTGATCCTGTCGATCTTCGCCTTGTACTGCGAGGCCTTCGTGGGCGTGAAGCCTTCTGTGGCCCTCTTCCGCCACTACTTTAGCATGCTGCTCCATGATAGCATGCAGCGGTCGGGGTGCGCTTCCTTCGTCGTGGTCCAGAGCGACAATGTGCTCCTGAAGGCCGGGAAGAAGGTGGAAGGCTATCGGCACCGCTGGGTCTTCTTGGATGTACAGGGTGTCGATTAGCTCCCGACGAGGCTGCCCGAGAAGACCCTCGGGTGGGCCTCCTCGAAGCTCACGGACCCCCGGGCGACGCCCGGCTTGAAGCGGATCTCCTCGGACATGGCCGCCAGGAAGTTGACCGGGGCGATGATGGTGAAGGAGTTCGTGACGCAGCGCCTGGTGCCGCTCCAGTAGCACTCGAAGCCCATGTGGGAGTACGAGGGCATCGGGGATGCCATTAGGCTCGGGTCCGCCAGCCTGACAGGCGAGGAGCAGGACAAGGCCCTGAACACCTTGCTCTTCAATGCTTTGGGGGATCTTCCCGAGGCCTACGCCCCGCTGTATCGCCGTGACGACGGCAGGGCACTGGCCGCCGGCATGCCTGATTTCGATGACCTGGGGCTCACGCCATCCGGGCTCCCCAATCCCACGGTGTTGGTGTCCTCCAGCGACACTGATACGTCTCCAACGTATCTATAATTTTTGCTTGTTCCATGCTGTTATATTATCATTCTTGGATGTTTTACAATCATTTTACTACAATTTTATACTATTTTTGGGAGTAACCTATTAACCTAGAGCCTAGTGCCAGTTTCTGTTTTTTCCGTGTTTTTGAGTTTTACAGAAAAGGAATATCAAATGGAGTCCAAACGGAATAAAAATCTACGGTGATTTTTTATGGACCAGAAGAAGCCCAGGGAGCATTGGAGTCGGGCCAGAAAAGCCACGAGGCCACCACAAGCCTGGGGGGCGCGCCCCCCTGGCTTGTCATCGCCTCGTGGCCCACCTTGACTTGTTTCCGACGCCAAAAATTCTTATAAATACCAAAACCCCCAGAAAGAAACCTAGATCAGGTGTTCTGCCGCCGCAAGCCTCTGTAGCCATGAAAAACCAATCGGGAGCCCGTTCTGGCACCCTGCTGGCGGGGGAAACCATGACCGGAGGCCATCTTCATCATCCCGGCGGTCTCCATGACGAGGAGGGAGTAGTTCACCCTCGGGGCTGAGGGTATGTACCAGTAGCTATGTGTTTGATCTCTCTCTCTCTCGTGTTCTTGAGATGGCACGATCTTGATGTATCGTGAGATTTATTAATATAGATGAATCATATGGAGCTTTCCCCTCTCCATCTTCTTGTGATGAATTGAGTTTTCCCTTTGAAGTTTTCTTATCGGATTGAGTCTTTTAAGGATTTAAGAACACTTGATGTATGTCTTGCGATGCGATATCCGTGGTGACAATGGGATGTTCTATTGATCCACTTGATGTATGTTTTGGTGATCAACTTGCGGGTTCCGTGACCTTGGGAATCTATGCATAGGGGTTGGCACACGTTTTCGTCTTGACTCTGCGGTAGAAACTTTGGGGCACTCTTTGAAGTTCTTTTAGTTGGATTGAACATGATGAATTTGAAATTGTGTGATGCATATCGTATAATCAAGCCCATGGGTACTTGTGGTGACATTGGAGTATCTAGGTGACATTAGGGTTTTGGCTGATATGTATCTTAAGGTGTTATTTTAGTACGAACTCTAGGGCTGTTCGTGACACTTATAGGGATAGCTCATACGATTGATCGGAAAAGATAACTTTCAGGTGGTTTCGTACCCTACAATAATTTCTTCGTTTGTTCTCCGCTATTTGTGACTTTGGAGTGAACTCTTTGTCGCACGTGAGGGATTTACATATGATTCAACTATGTCAGTATTGTTGAGAGAACTTGCACTAGTGAAAGTATGAACCCTAGGCCTTGTTTCTAAGCATTGCTGTTTGTGCTCACTTTTATCATTAGTTACCTTGATGATTTTATATTTTCAGATTACAAAAACCTATATCTACCATCCATATTACACTTGTATCACCATCTTTTCGCCGAACTAGTGCACCTATACAATTTACCATTGTATTGGGTGTGTTGGGGACACAAGAGACTCTTTGTTATTTGGTTGCTGGGTTGTTTGAGAGAGACCATCTTCATCCTACGCCTCCCACAGATTGATAAACCTTAGGTCATCCACTTGAGGGAAATTTGCTACTGTCCTACAAAACTCTGCGCTTGGAGGCCCAACACGAGTCTACAAGAAGAAGGTTGCGTAGTAGACATCAACCTCTTTTCTGGCGCCGTTGCCGGGGAGGTGAGTGCTTGAAGGTATATCTTTAGATCTTGCAATTAAATCTTTTAGTTTCTTGTTTTTCACTAGTTTGGTCTATAAAAGAAAACTACAAAAAAATATGGAATTGAGGTTGCCTCATATGCTTCATCTTTTTAATGTCTTCCGTGAAAATGATGGAAAGGAAAATTGTGCTCAAGTGTTAGGAGAAGAAGTTATTAAAATGTTTGGCACTAAATGTTTGAGTGATGAGCATGATTGCAATGTTGTTAGTATGAATTGCCTGAATATCCATGATGCTAATGATATGCAAAGCCACAAGCTTGGGGATGCTATGTTTGATGAAGATGATATTTTTAGTCCCCCAAGTTTTGATGAGCAAATTTGTTATGATAATGACATGCCTCCTATCTATGATGATTATTGTGATGACACGTATGCTATAAAGAGTGATAGTAATCATGAAACTTTTCATCATGATTTTAATATTCAAAGTGGTTATGTCAATCAAGTATCTCATGATAGTTATTTTGTTGAGTTTGCTCCCACTATTATGAATGAGAAGGAAATTGCTTATGTGGAGAGTGACAAATTTTCTATGCTTGTGGATCATGAAGATAATGCTTTATGTGATAGTTATGTTGTGAAATTCCTTCATGATGCTACTGAAAATTATTATGAGGGAGGAACATATGCTTGTAGGAATTGCAATAATATCAAGTTTCCTCCCTATGTGTTCAAAGTTTTGAAGTTATGCTTGTTTTGCCTTCCTATGCTAGTTGATTCTTGCTCCCATAAATTGTTTGCTCACAAAATCCCTATGCATACGAAGTGGTTCAGATTTAAATGTTCTTGTCATGAGATTCATGATGATCTCTTTATGTTTCAATTCTTTACTTTTATGCGAGCATCATTGAAGTCATCATGCCTAGCTAAAAGGCATTAAAGAAAAGCGCTTGTTGGGAGGCAACCCAACACTTTTACTTTCTGTTTTTGTGTGTTCACATGATTAATCTACTGTATTAATCATGTTTTATAGCTTTTGTTTCAATAAAGTGCCAAGTAAAGCCTTTGGGATAGTGTGGATGATAGTTGACTTGATTCTGTGCAAAAACAGAAACTTTTGCTCTCAGTCCAGGAATTTTGTAAATTCACTGGAACGTGCTTTTGATCTGAATTTTTTAAACAGTCTTTATATACAAATTCCTCAGGTTTTCCTAATTTTTCAGAATTTTTAGAGACAGGAAAGTATGGTTACACTACAGATCTTCACAGACTGTTCTGTTTTTGACAGATTCTGTTTTGCATGCATAGTTTGCTTGTTTTAGTGTTCCCATAGCTTATATTCAGTGATATAAATTATGGGAATGATATAATACAGTAGGTATCTTGTGGGAACAATTATGAATCTTGTCTTGACAGTACGTAAGTGAATGATCTACCTTTATTATACTAACCCATCTCACGAAGTTCCGTTAAGTTTTGTGTGATTGAAGTTTTCAAGTTTTGGGTGAGACACCGATATGAGGAGAATAAGGAGTGACAAGAACCTACGCTTGGGGATGCCAAATGCACCCTCAAGGTAATATCCAAGGAAGACTCAAGCGCCTAAGCTTGGGGATGCCCCGGAAGGCATCCCCTCTTTCGTCTTCAACATTATCGGTATATCTTACTTGGAGCTATATTTTTATTCGTCACATAATATGAGTTTTGCTTGGAGCGTCATTTTATTTTTTTGTTCTCTGTTAGGTGTTAATTATAATCTTGTTTTTCAATAAAAAGTTCCAAGAATTGTCTTAGAATGCTTGCATTGCATGTTTTGATGTGTGCTGTGTAAAAACAGAAACTTTTGCTGTAGTGTTTGAATTTTCATGTTTTACTGGAACGTGGAAAGTTCCTGAATTTTTTACACAGTATTGTCATATAAATTATTTAGCATTTCCTAAATTTTCATAATTTTTTGAGTTACATAAGTACACTGTTTTCATAAATTTCTACAGACTGTTCTGTTTGGACAGATTGCTGTCATAGTTTCGTTATCTACTTATCCTATAGTTTCCATAGCCTATATTGGTAGATATAAATTGTGGAAATGATAGTATACAGTACCTAATGTTTGGAAATTATTATGCAACTTGTCTTGGCAGTACATCAAGTGTTGATTTATTATTATGTGTACTAACCTATCTCACGAGTTCTTTTCGAGTTTTGTGTGGATGAAGTTTTTGAGAATAGGTGAAACCGGGATATGAGAGGATTGAAAGAGATTCAAAAGTTCAAGCTTGGGGATGCCCAAGGCACCCCAAGTAAATATTTCAAGAAGTCTCAAGCATCTAAGCTTGGGGATGCTGCGCATCCCACCTCTCTTCATCAACAATTATCGGTTAGCCTATGTTGAGCCTAAATTTTTATTCGTTCACATGATGCGTGCTATTCTTGGAGTGCTATTTTTCTTTTGTTTGCTGTTTGAATAAAATACTCAGATCTGAAAATATTTATTGTGAGAGAGAGAGAGTCCTCACATAGCTACTTAATTGTTTGACTACTCATTGATCTTCACTTATATCTTTTGAGAATAGCTTGTCATTTCCTCTCATGCTTCACTTATACCTTTTTGAGGGATGAAATCTTTATGCTCATGTGCTTCATTTAAAATTGTTTGAGCTTGTAAAAAAAAGGCAATGGCAATATATGAAACTAGTCCCAAAGTGATAGATATCCAAGGAGGATATAATAAAAACTTTCATGAAGATCATGGGACAAATTAAACTTGATTCTTTGTAATAGTTTTGAAACATGATGATAGTAATATGTGAGTCATGTTAGTGAGTAATTATGCTTTAGTAGGAATATTGGTGTTAAGGTTTGTGATTCCCTATGCAAGTACGAAAGTCAATAGTTATGCAATGAAGTTATATCCTACTTGTAGTGCATTATTCGGTGTTAGTTATGTTCAATGCTCACTTATGTGAATTTTCATTTCTTGGTTTGGTTGCTTCCCAATCTATTTGCTAGCCTCCATTTGTACTAAGTAGAAATACTACTTGTGCATCCAAAATCCTTAAACCAAGTTTTGCCTTATGAGTCCACCATACCTACCTATATGCGGTATTTCCATGCCGTTCCAAGCAAATTTGTATGTGCCATCTCTAAATTTTCAAAATAAATTTTCTCTTTAGTGTGACCGTACCGCTCATGAAACGGTGGGGAGTATCCAATATTTTTCCATGCTAGGTGGGTTATTCTCACGATATGTGTTTATTCACTATCATTCACGAGAAAGTGGCTGGTATTCGGGATGCCCAGTTCCATGCTAAAAAAAATCAAATCAAAATATAATGAAACAAAACTCCCCCAGGATTGTTGTTTGTATGGACGGTACTCGTGGATTCGGCTCGCCGTGGAGTGTGATTGATTGGTGGAGGGGGAGTAAAAACTTTACCATTCTGTTTGGGAACCGCCTATAATGTATCTAGCATGGAAAGTATTGTGAGCTACTTTATCGTTTTCGTTGACAGGAAAAGCATGCCACTCAAAATATTTTTCTCTCTCAATTTAAACCTTGAGCTCTGGCACCTCTACAAATCCCTACTTCCCTCTGCGAAGGGCCTATCTATTTACTTTATGCAATTTTTATTTTTTGCTTTGAGTCTCCATCTTCTCTTATAAGCACCAACTAGGGGGCACTATGATTGTACTTGAGCATTGGGCATAGCTAATATTTGAGTGTGTTTCATGAATGGATCAATGATTGAGCATGATGGGCTAGGGATAACTTTCTTTAGTGTTGATATTTTGAAAGACATGGTTGCTTGTTGACATGCTTGAGTATTGAAGTCATTTGTTAAAACTAGACTATTGCTTTGAATCATTTACTAGTCCAAATGTCCATGCTATACAAAGAAGATAAGAATATGATGAACATGTTAGGCAGCATTCCACATCAAAAATTCTGTTTTTATCATTTACATACTCGAGGACGAGTAGGAATTAAGCTTGGGGATGCTGATACGTCTCCAACGTATCTATAATTTTTGCTTGTTCCATGCTGTTATATTATCATTCTTGGATGTTTTACAATCATTTTACTACAATTTTATACTATTTTTGGTACTAACCTATTAACCTAGACCCTAGTGCCAGTTTCTGTTTTTTCCATGTTTTGAGTTTTACACAAAAGGAATATCAAACGGAGTCCAAACAGAATAAAAATCTACGGTGATTTTTTATGGACCAGAAGAAGCCCAGGGAGCGTTGGAGTTGGGCCAGAAGAGCCACGAGGCCACCACAAGCCTAGGGGCGCCCCCCTAGGGCGCGCCCCCCTGGCTTGTCGTTGCCTCGTGGCCCACCTTGACTTGTTTCCGACGCCAACAATTCTTATAAATACCAAAACCCCCAGAAAGAAACCTAGATCGGGAGTTCCGCCGCCGCAAGCCTCTGTAGCCATGAAAAACCAATCGGGAGCCCGTTCCGACACCCTGCCGGAGGGGGAAACCATCACCGGAGGCCATCTTCATCATCCCGGCTGTCTCCATGACGAGGAGGGAGTAGTTCACCCTCGGGACTGAGGGTATGTACCAGTAGCTATCTGTTTGATCTCTCTCTCTCGTGTTCTTGAGATGGCATGATCTTGATGTATCGCGAGCTTTATTAATATAGATGAATCATATGGAGCTTTCCCCTCTCCATCTTCTTGTGATGAATTGAGTTTTCCCTTTGAAGTTTTCTTATCGGATTGAGTCTTTTAAGGATTTGAGAACACTTGATGTATGTCTTGCGATGGGATATCCATGGTGACAATGGGATGTTCTATTGATCCACTTGATGTATGTTTTGGTGATCAATTTGCGGGTTCCGTGACCTTGGGAATCTATGCATAGGGGTTGGCACACGTTTTCGTCTTGACTCTCCGGTAGAAACTTTGGGGCACTCTTTGAAGTTCATTGTGTTGGATTGAACATGATGAATCTGAAATTGCATGATGCATATCGTATAATCAAGCCCATGGGTACTTGTGGTGACATTGGAGTATCTAGGTGACATTAGGGTTTTGGTTGATGTGTATCTTAAGGTGTTATTTTAGTACGAACTCTAGGGCTGTTCGTGACACTTATAGGGATAGCTCATACGATTAATCGGAAAAAGATAACTTTGAGGTGGTTTCGTACCCTACAATAATTTCTTCGTTTGTTCTCTGCTATTTGTGACTTTGGAGAGAACTCTTTATCGCACGTGAGGGATTTACATATGATTCAACTATGTCAGTATTGTTGAGAGAACTTGCACTTGTGAAAGTATGAACCCTAGGCCTTGTTTCTAAGCATTGCAATACCGTTTGTGCTCACTTTTATCATTAGTTACCTTGATGTTTTTATATTTTCAGATTACAAAAACCTATTTCTACCATCCATATTACACTTGTATCACCATCTCACCATCTCTTCGCCGAACTAGTGCACCTATACAATTTACCATTGTATTGGGTGTGTTGGGGACACAAGAGACTCTTTGTTATTTGGTTGCAGTGTTGTTTGAGAGAGACCATCTTCATCCTACGCCTCCCACGGATTGATAAACCTTAGGTCATCCACTTGAGGGAAATTTGCTACTGTCCTACAAAACTCTGCGCTTGGAGGCCCAACACGAGTCTATAAGAAGAAGGTTGCGTAGTAGACATCAGACACCAGCGGCGGAGAGGATTCGGAGGAGACCGTGGATGGCAGGGAGGGGGCGCCCCCTCCATCGCAAAGCGTGTTCCTCCGTAGCCTTGATGATGATGATGATGCCGATGAGCCCCCGGCCGCTGGCTCCCGACATTTCGCTCGGGTGCACAGGGGGCCGGGGTCTTCCCCTCGAGCCGCTCGGACGTCCGGCCGGACGACACTGGAGAAACGCGCGGCCGTAGTTCCTCAGGGCGCCCTCCGCACCCCTCCGGGCGACAACACCACGCTGGGGGTTGGCGGGGAGCATCCCGCTCGCCCCCTGGACGCGGCCAAGTCCGCACCGAAAGGAAGCGAGGGCGTTCCGACCAGCGCTGAGGTGGAGAAGAAGAGGAAGTGGGTCGCGCGCGAGGAGTAAGTAACCTTCTTCGCCTCTGTTTGATCTTGAACTGCGCATGTGCTCACGGCCCTCCTCCTCTCATTGGCCAGGGTCGAGGTCGTGCCGAAGAGGAATAAGGCGAGCGTTGAGCCGAAGGAGCCCCCTGCCCTAGGGGCGCCATTGGCTTCGTGCCACGATGGAAGCAAGCCGCGCCAGCCCAGCGCACCGCTTGGGGGACCGGCCGCCGGGGGCGCTGGGGCTCTCGTGGCGGCGTCTCCCGCCGCAGCCGTGGTGGCCCCGACACCGATGGAGGGGGCAGCTCCTCGCCCCCTCCTGGTGGAGTCCGCTCCCGTGGTAGCGGAGATGCAGCCTCAGGGGGAGCCAGCCCCCACGGGCTAGCTGGTCGTGGGGTCGCCCACGCTTGCTGTAATGGAGGTGAAACTGGAGCCCCCTGCTCCCCAAGTTAGCCATGCTGCCGGGCCCTCGGTCACGGCGCCTGCCGATGCGCCGGTGCCGCCTCCTGGTCCTGCTCTTGCGCTTGCGCGCTGCGGTCCTCTGATCAGGCCCGGTGCCTTGGATGAGGCCTACGCCATGCTTGGCAGGCTCCGGGCTGATCTCCAAGATGCTGAAAGGTGTCTCGCGAGGGAGCGCCTGGGGCTCGTTTCCGGGTGGTCCTAGGCCGAGGCGGCCACCCGGGCGGCCTGGGGCCGAGCTGAGGCCGCCATCACGAAGAGCGAGGAGGAGGCCGTTGAGGCCAAGGCAGCTCGAGACGCAGCACTAAACGAGGCAGAGTCTGCCAGGGCGCGCTGCGGCGAGGCAGAGGCCCACCTGAAGGTCTTCCAGGATGAGCAAGCCGCACTCGCGCAACAACTCCGCGAGCAGGGGGAGATCCTCAAGGCCCGCGTGGCAGAGCTCGCAGATCGCAACTCGGTGCTATCCCGAGTGGCCGCTGACCAAGCCAAGGAAAGTGATCGCCTGGCCAAGCCAAAGAAGGAGGTGGAAGCATCTCACGCCCAGCGCGTCTCTGAGACGACGACCTAGCTGGAGGCCAGGAAGAAGACCCTCGCCGTTACCGAGGAGAAGGCGGCCGCGAAGTGCGACGCCTTCCCTTCCCTCGAACTCAGACTCCGCAAGTCATTGCGCTCCATCTACAGGGGAGGATTCTGGGAGCCTTTGGTGACCCCCGAAGCCGGCTATGCGGGGCTCTCCTTCAAGCTCGCTGAGGTGCTCGAAGGCGCTTCCACCAGGGTGGACACCATTTTGGAGGACGAGTGCCGCGACCTCCTCTCAACGGCCGTGACGCGGGTCTTCAGCCAGCTTTACCTCCGTGAGCCTGGCTTCGACTTCGATGCGATGCTCGTCCCAGTTGCTCCTACGTCCCGCGCTACTGCGGAAGCGGCCGTGAAAGGCGCGGTGGACGCGCTGGTGGAGAAGTTCACCTGCATCGCTACCGCCAAGCCCCCGTCGGCGGAAGCGAGCGTTGGTGGCGACGGCGGCAGCGACGTTAACGATGAGGTTGCCGTGGCCGGTGATGGGGATATGTACTTAGGGTAGGGTCATAGGCCTGACCTACATACGCCACCTAAGGACACTGCCCCGGAAAGCTTAAAGGCTACGAGGAAGTCTCCGATTGGAATCACCATGACGCATGAGTCACTCGACAATATACACTCGGAGATATCTTTCACTCGACGTTTACCTTTTCACTCGGAATGATTAGAAGACAGTCGACCGCAGGAGTCCAGAAGTCACCCCGGGGAGGCTAACGGACTAGCATTCATCAAGACCATTAACAGCATTTATGGTGTACGTTACCAGTAACGTACACCTCTTTATGACCACGATTAAACCCCTTAATGCCAGACATTATGAGGGGCAGCGCACTCTATATAAGCCACCCCTCCCCGCTGGTAGAAGGGTTCGCAACCTTTTGTAACACAACACACATATTTCACTCGACAGAGTAGAGAGCTCTCCGGAGCACTGAGACGTAGGGCTGTTATCACTTCCGAGTGAGGCCTGAACTCATACATCTGTGTGTACATCCTCGCCGTAGCTAGGACTCTGCCCTCTCCATTCGTACCCCTACCTTCTACTGTCAGGCTTGTTCCCACGACAGTTGGCGCCCACCTTGGGGCAAGCGTCTAAGCGACTTCCGGCGAGTTTGCATATTTTCTCCTTCGTCATGTCTTCCGGCGGTGATTCGTTCCTGGGCCGCGAGATCCGTCTCGGAGCGCTCACCTTCATCGACGACGATTCGGCATGGCTCCAGGAAGCGCCTTTGGACGTGGAGGCGCTCCCGATTCGCGGGGCGACGCACTTCTGTGCAAGCTCCTGCGGTGTTCTTCTCCTTCAACCGTCGACCCCGTATGTGTCGGCCCTTCCTGCTGTTCGTCGTCGCAAGCGATCCGGTCGCTCGCGGCTACAGCGTTGGGTGCGGCATGCGGCGGCACGCCAGGTTTCGTCCCCGCAGATTGCAGCCATCGAGCCCGCCGAGCCACTTCACGGCGTGTTCGACTCGGCATCGGACCGCTCCGACATTCCTTCCGAGTGCGAGAGCTGCGACCCTGCGGCGGAGGTTTTTATGGCTGGCTCTCATCAGAGTCTGCCGCCTGGCTTCAACCACTCCAGGCGCGAGATTGGTGGAACGTCGAATGAACAGCAGCGCCGTGATGATGATGTTCTCCATACTCCCATCGTCGGTACAACTGCTGAGGCCCAGGCTATGGAGGCTACACGCCTTCGGCTCAAAGAGATGCAGGAGGCACTCGACGAGCGTGCTGGGCAGCGTCCACCACGTCCTAATCGACATCAGCGACAGTTGTTTCCGAGTGGATCTCGAAATAACGTCGAGGTATTTCGTACTCCAGTTTTGAATGTTGCAGCGGCTGCTAGGATTGCAGATTCTATTCAACCGTCACGATCAGAGGCTGGTAGAGGTTTGCAGCAGATCAAGACATTGCTTGAGGCAGCGCAGCAGCAGAATGCGGCTGTTTCTCAGTCGCAGAACAGGTTACACGGCAATTCTCCCAGGGCAGAAACAGTTCAGTCGGCTCACAGTCCTGGGTCACCTTCGCGTCACAGAGGCGGAGGTTACCGTGATGATCGGTACAGAAATCAGGGGCGAGATCAGTTTGCTCCCCGTTATCACCGCGATGACCGCCGTCGAGTGTTTTCTCCTCCGCGGAGTGGTTCATATGTGCCCCGTCACAATGATGATAGGCGCCCGTTCGGCGACGAGCGGAATCCTGGATTTGACGCAAGAGATGTCCTTACTCAAAGGCGAGTCGACAGAGGCAGAGCCCACAGAGATGGTTATAACGGAGACTATCCGAGTGGAAGCAGTGCTGTTGTTTCTGGGCCCGAGTGTTTTAGCAGAGCCATTCGCTCTGCAGAGATTCCCCCCAACTTCAGGTTGGCGGCTGGAATTGGCAAGTTTTCTGGCGAGTCAAAGCCTGAAACTTGGTTGGATGATTACCAAGTGGCTGTACAGATTGGTGGAGGTAACGACAACATAGCCATGAAGCATCTGTCCTTGATGTTGGATGGTTCGGCCAGAGCTTGGTTGAATCGTTTGGCTCCCTCTAGCATCTATTGCTGGGAAGATTTGGCCCGAGTGTTTATCAGAACCTTTGAAGGCACTTGTAAACGTCCAGCTGGTTTGATTGATTTGCAGCACTGTGTCCAGAAGCCCAATGAAACCTTGCGAGATTACATTCAGCGCTGGTCCACCTTGCATCACACGGTGGAGAATGTTTCCGAACATCAAGCTGTTTGTGCCTTCAAGGCTGGGGTTAGATACAGAGAGCTCTATCTGAAGTTTGGTCGCACCGGTGATATTTCTCTGAGCAAGATGATGGAGATTGCCACTCGGTACGCCAATGGAGAAGAAGAAGACCGCCTCCGAAGTGGTAAAGCCAAAATAGTCGACAATAACGCGGGTGGGAATTCCAGTCGGAAACAAAAGCGCAAAGTTGATCCCCCTGCTCAGGCAGAAGCGGCCGCCCTGGCGGCACAAAGCAAGAATAAAGGAAAGTCCAAGGCTAAGTTCACCCCAAAGAAGTCAAAGAATCAGTCGGGTACTGATGTTTTGGATTTACCGTGTGCAATCCACACGAGGAAAGACGAAGAGGGCAATTTGATATTGCCAAAGCATACCACTCGACAGTGCCGTTTGTTAATCCAGTCATTCAAAGAGAGCCAGTCGAGTGAGAAAGACCCTGAGAAAGAAACTGAAGAAGAAAAACAAGAGTTCCCTGAAGTCCATGCCACCTTGTTGATTTTTGCTGATGTTGAGAGCAAGAGTCGACTGAAAGTTATCAACAGGGAGGTTAACATGGCGGTTCCCTCTACCCCAGCATATCTCAAGTGGTCTCAGACTGCTATCACTTTTAATCAGTCAGATCACCCTGCGCACATTGCTACCCCCGGGCGGCAAGCGCTGGTGGTGGACCCAGTGGTTGGGGGCACTCGACTCCGCAAGGTTTTGATGGATGGCGGGAGCGGTCTGAACATCCTGTATGCTGATACCCTTAAGGCGATGGGCATTCCGATGTCCCGGCTCAGCGAAAGCAACATGCAGTTTCATGGAGTAATCCCTGGGAAGAAGGCCCGTTCACTCGGCCAGATAGCGTTGGATGTGGTGTTTGGTGATGACAAGCATTTTCGCAAAGAAAAACTGACGTTTGAAGTGGTAGACTTCCAGAGTGCATACCATGCCATCCTTGGTCGACCAGCTTATGCCCGTTTCATGGCCCGACCATGTTACGTGTATCTCAAGTTGAAGATGCCTGGACCAAAGGGTGTGATCACAGTCACTGGCAACCGACAGAGGGCTGAGGAGTGCCTCCAGCAGGGCTCCAAGATCGCCGACCAGCAGATGGCTATGGTTGAGTTGGAAGAATACAAGAAAAATGCTGATCCTGCCGATCTGTTGCGTGCTAAGAAGCCCGCTCCTGAGTCAGCTTTTCAGTCGGCAGGAGATGTGAAGAAGGTGAACATTCACCCGACGGATCCAACTGCTGCCCCGACCAACATTTCAACAACACTCGACAGCAAATAGGAAGCCGAGCTCATCCAGTTCCTCCGTGAGAACTGGGACATCTTCGCATGGAAGCCCGCTGACATGCCTGGTGTACCCAGGGAACTGGCTGAGCACCGTTTGAGGGTTGATCCGAAGGCCAAGCCTGTGAAGGAGCACTTGCGTCGGTCGGCAACAGAGAAGCGAAAAGCAATCGGCGAAGAGGTGGCTCGTCTCTTGACGGCCAAGTTTATACGTGAGATTTACCACTCCGAGTGGTTATCGAACGTTGTCATGGTCCCTAAGAAGGACAAGTCTCTCCGCATGTGTATTGATTTCAAACATATCAATCGGGTCTGCCCGAAAGATCATTTCCCGCTCCCCCGCATTGATCAGATTGTCGACTCAACTGCGGGATGCGAGCGTCTATCTTTTCTTGATGCTTATTCTGGCTACCATCAGATCCGTCTGTTTGGTCCGGATGAAATAAAGATAGCCTTCATCACCCCTTTCGGGTGTTTCTGTTATATCACCATGCCTTTTGGTTTGAAGAATGCTGGCGCTACTTTCATGCGCATGGTTCAGAAGTGTTTGCTCGATCAGATTCCTCGGAACATTGAAGCGTATATGGATGATATCGTAGTCAAGTCTCGCAAAGGTTCCGACCTGTTGTCTGACTTGGCTGAAACATTCGCCAATTTGAGGAGGTATGATATTAAGTTAAATCCGACTAAGTGCACTTTTGGCGTTCCCGGTGGAAAATTACTCGGTTTTCTCGTTTCCGAAAAAGGAATCGACGTTAACCCTGAAAAGATCGGCGCCATCGTCCGAATGAAAAGCCCTGAGCGTGTGCACGATGTCCAGAAGCTCACAGGTTGCTTGGCAGCATTGAGTTGATTCATTTCTCGTCTCGGTGAGAAGGCACTGCCTTTATACCGACTGATGAAGAAGTCTGATACATTTGAGTGGACTCCAGAAGCTGAAGCAGCGTTTGTCGAGCTCAAAGCCCTGCTTACCACCCAGCCGGTGCTTGCTGCTCCGCACAGCAAAGAGCCATTGTTATTGTACATCGCGGCCACTAATCAGGTCGTCGGTACAGTACTAACTGTCGAGCGGGAAGAGGAAGGCAAGGCTTACAAAGTTCAACGCCCGGTCTACTATATTTCTGAAGTGTTGACTCCGTCGAAGCAAAGATATCCACATTACCAGAAGCTTGTATATGGTATATATCTGACTGCAAAGAAGGTGGCACACTACTTTCAGGATCACTCAATTTCAGTCGTCAGTGATGCTCCGTTATCTGAAATTCTCAATAATCGAGATGCGACTGGTCGAGTGGCCAAATGGGCTATTGAACTCCTTTATCTTGATATCAAATTTGAAGCAAAGAAAGCAATCAAGTCTCAAGCGCTTGCTGATTTCCTCGCCGAGTGGATCGAGCAACAGCAGCCAATCCAACTTCACTCGGCACACTGGACCATGTTCTTTGATGGTTCAAAGATGCTGAATGGATCTGGCGCTGGCGTCGTACTGGTATCCCCAAAAGGCGATAAACTCAGTTATGTCTTACAGATTCACTTTGATTCCTCCAATAATGAAGCTGAATATGAAGCACTTTTGTATGGATTGCGTATGGCCATTTCACTCGGCGTCCAGCGCCTGACGGTATATGGCGATTCTGATTTGGTGGTTAATCAAGTGATGAAAGAGTGGGATGTCAGGAGCCCCGCTATGACTGGATACTGCAATGCAGTAAGAAAACTTGAGAAGAAATTTGAAGGTTTGGAACTCCATCATGTTCCCCGAGTGAAGAATCAAGCAGCTGATGAGTTGGCAAAGATTGGATCAACTCGGAAACCTGTCCCCAGCAATGTGTTTCTCGAGCACATTCATTCTCCTTCGGTGCAGGAAGATCCTTTCACTGAAGAGCCCCCGCAAGCGAAGAGCGCCTATGATCCGACTGAAGTTGATGTCCCAGCTGTCATTGATCTGGTCATGGAGATTTTGGTAATCACGCCCGACTGGACTGTACCATATATTGCGTACATTCTCAGAAGAGAACTCCCAGATGATGAAGATGAGGCTCGACAGATAGTCCGCAGATCCAAGGCTTTTACCGTAATCAATGGACAACTCTACAGAGAAAGTGTGACTGGCGTAGCTCAGCGGTGCATTTCTCCTGAAGAAGGTCGACTGATTCTGGAAGAGATTCACTCGGGAACTTGTGGCCATCATGCGTCCTCTAGGACGATTGTTGCCAAAGCTTACCGGGCTGGTTTCTTCTGGCCACGTGCCAATGAGATGGCTAAAGATATTGTCGATCACTGCGAAAGATGTCAGTTTTACTCGAGTCTGTCACACAAACCTGCGTCTGCCTTGAAGACCATTCCACTCGTCTGGCCGTTCGCTGTGTGGGGCTTGGATATGGTTGGACCCCTTAGAACAGGTCAGAGTGGGTTTACTCATTTACTGGTTGCAGTCGACAAGTTCACTAAGTGGATCGAAGCTAAGCCCATCAGGAAGCTGAACGCCCGCACTGCTATCAAATTCATAAAAGAGATAACGTTCCGGTATGGGGTCCCCCACAGTATCATTACAGACAATGGTTCTAACTTTGACTCGGAAGAGTTCAGGTACTTTTGCTCTTCTCAAGGCACTCGGGTGGATTACGCATCCGTTGCGCACCCCCAGTCAAACGGTCAAGCTGAGCGAGCGAACGGCCTTATCCTCCAAGGATTGAAACCTCGGCTCATGCGAGATCTTGATCATGCTGCCGGAGCTTGGGTCACTGAGTTACCGTCTGTTCTGTGGGGCTTGAGGACAACTCCCAACCGGTCGACTGGACGCACTCCTTTCTTCCTTGTATATGGAGCTGAAGCCGTATTGCCGAGTGACGTCCTTCACAATTCTCCTCGAGTGGATCTTTACTCTGAAGACGAAGCTGAGCAAGCAAGACAAGACGGAGTGGATCTCCTAGAGGAAGAGCGTGAGATGGCCCTGATCCGATCAACTGCATATCAACAAGACCTTCGCCGCTTCCATGCAAGACATGTCAAGAGCCGTTCGTTCCACGAAGGTGATTTGGTGCTCCGAGTGGATCAGCAGCGACCTCATAAGTTGGCCCCAGCTTGGGAGGGCCCATTCGTCATCATCAAGGTGCTTAACAACGGGGCGTACCATCTTTTCAACTTGAAGAAGAATATTGACGAGCCACGCGCCTGGAATGTGGACCTGCTTCGACGTTTTTATTCTTGATAACAGAGTTGCTTGGATGTAATAAGGGTACCCCAGACAATGTTATTTGTTAAATGAAGACTCCCGCAGTCTATTGTCGATTCCGATCGCACAGTTTCACATTCAAAATTACTCCGAGTGAAGAGCGATCCTCTCTCTCGGGCGCTTAGCTGCGAATCCGTTTCGCCTAAGTTCAAAACTTTTCCGAGTGTATGACATTCAGTACACTCGGAGACTTAGCTGCGAGCCAGTCCTCGCCTAAGTTCGAAAATTACTCCGAGTGAAGAGTGATCCTCTCTCTCGGGGGCTTAGCTGCGAATCCGTTTCGCCTAAGTTCAAAACTTTTCCGAGTGTATGACATTCAGTACACTCGGAGACTTAGCTGCGAGCCAGTCCTCGCCTAAGTTCGAAAATTACCCCGAGTGAAGAGCGATCCTCTCTCTCGGGGGCTTAGCTGCGAATCCGTTTCGCCTAAGTTCAAAACTTTTCCGAGTGTATGACATTCAGTACACTCGGAGACTTAGCTGCGAGCCAGTCCTCACCTAAGTTCGAAAATTACCCCGAGTGAAGAGCGATCCTCTCTCTCGGGGGCTTAGCTGCGAATCCGTTTCGCCTAAGTTCAAAACTTTTCCGAGTGTATGACATTCAGTACACTCGGAGACTTAGCTGCGAGCCAGTCCTCGCCTAAGTTCGAAAATTACTCCGAGTGAAGAGCGATCCTCTCTCTCGGGGGCTTAGCTGCGAATCCGTTTCGCCTAAGTTCAAAACTTTTCCGAGTGTATGACATTCAGTACACTCGGAGACTTAGCTGCGAGCCAGTCCTCGCCTAAGTTCAAAAATTACCCCGAGTGAAGAGCGATCCTCTCTCTCGGGGGCTTAGCTGCGAATCCGTTTCGCCTAAGTTCAAAACTTTTCCGAGTGTATGACATTCAGTACACTCGGAGACTTAGCTGCGAGCCAGTCCTCGCCTAAGTTCGAAAATTACTCCGAGTGAAGAGCGATCCTCTCTCTCGGGGGCTTAGCTGCGAATCCGTTTCGCCTAAGTTCAAAACTTTTCCGAGTGTATGACATTCAGTACACTCGGAGACTTAGCTGCGAGCCAGTCCTCGCCTAAGTTCGAAAATTACTCCGAGTGAAGAGCGATCCTCTCTCTCGGGGGCTTAGCTGCGAATCCGTTTCGCCTAAGTTCAAAACTTTTCCGAGTGTATGACATTCAGTACACTCGGAGACTTAGCTGCGAGCCAGTCCTCGCCTAAGTTCGAAAATTACCCCGAGTGAAGAGCGATCCTCTCTCTCGGGGGCTTAGCTGCGAATCCGTTTCGCCTAAGTTCAAAACTTTTCCGAGTGTATGACATTCAGTACACTCGGAGACTTAGCTGCGAGCCAGTCCTCACCTAAGTTCGAAAATTACCCCGAGTGAAGAGCGATCCTCTCTCTCGGGGGCTTAGCTGCGAATCCGTTTCGCCTAAGTTCAAAACTTTTCCGAGTGTATGACATTCAGTACACTCGGAGACTTAGCTGCGAGCCAGTCCTCGCCTAAGTTCGAAAATTACCCCGAGTGAAGAGCGATCCTCTCTCTCGGGGGCTTAGCTGCGAATCCGTTTCGCCTAAGTTCAAAACTTTTCCGAGTGTATGACATTCAGTACACTCGGAGACTTAGCTGCGAGCCAGTCCTCGCCTAAGTTCGAAAATTACCCCGAGTGAAGAGCGATCCTCTCTCTCGGGGGCTTAGCTGCGAATCCGTTTCGCCTAAGTTCAAAACTTTTCCGAGTGTATGACATTCAGTACACTCGGAGACTTAGCTGCGAGCCAGTCCTCGCCTAAGTTCGAAAATTACTCCGAGTGAAGAGCGATCCTCTCTCTCGGGGGCTTAGCTGCGAATCCGTTTCGCCTAAGTTCAAAACTTTTCCGAGTGTATGACATTCAGTACACTCGGAGACTTAGCTGCGAGCCAGTCCTCGCCTAAGTTCGAAAATTACTCCGAGTGAAGAGCGATCCTCTCTCTCGGGGGCTTAGCTGCGAATCCGTTTCGCCTAAGTTCAAAACTTTTCCGAGTGTATGACATTCAGTACACTCGGAGACTTAGCTGCGAGCCAGTCCTCGCCTAAGTTCGAAAATTACCCCGAGTGAAGAGCGATCCTCTCTCTCGGGGGCTTAGCTGCGAATCCGTTTCGCCTAAGTTCAAAACTTTTCCGAGTGTATGACATTCAGTACACTCGGAGACTTAGCTGCGAGCCAGTCCTCGCCTAAGTTCGAAAATTACTCCGAGTGAAGAGCGATCCTCTCTCTCGGGGGCTTAGCTGCGAATCCGTTTCGCCTAAGTTCAAAACTTTTCCGAGTGTATGACATTCAGTACACTCGGAGACTTAGCTGCGAGCCAGTCCTCGCCTAAGTTCGAAAATTACCCCGAGTGAAGAGCGATCCTCTCTCTCGGGGGCTTAGCTGCGAATCCGTTTCGCCTAAGTTCAAAACTTTTCCGAGTGTATGACATTCAGTACACTCGGAGACTTAGCTGCGAGCCAGTCCTCGCCTAAGTTCGAAAATTACCCCGAGTGAAGAGCGATCCTCTCTCTCGGGGGCTTAGCTGCGAATCCGTTTCGCCTAAGTTCAAAACTTTTCCGAGTGTATGACATTCAGTACACTCGGAGACTTAGCTGCGAGCCAGTCCTCTAAGTTCAAAAATTACTCCGAGTGAAGAGCGATCCTCTCTCTCGGGGGCTTAGCTGCGAATCCGTTTCGCCTAAGTTCAAAACTTTTCCGAGTGTATGACATTCAGTACACTCGGAGACTTAGCTGCGAGCCAGTCCTCGCCTAAGTTCAAAAATTACCCCGAGTGAAGAGCGATCCTCTCTCTCGGGGGCTTAGCTGCGAATCCGTTTCGCCTAAGTTCAAAACTTTTCCGAGTGTATGACATTCAGTACACTCAGAGACTTAGCTGCGAGCCAGTCCTCGCCTAAGTTCGAAAATTACTCCGAGTGAAGAGCGATCCTCTCTCTCGGGGGCTTAGCTGCGAATCCGTTTTGCCTAAGTTCAAAACTTTTCCGAGTGTATGACATTCAGTACACTCGGAGACTTAGCTGCGAGCCAGTCCTCGCCTAAGTTCGAAAATTACCCCGAGTGAAGAGCGATCCTCTCTCTCGGGGGCTTAGCTGCGAATCCGTTTCGCCTAAGTTCAAAACTTTTCCGAGTGTATGACATTCAGTACACTCGGAGACTTAGCTGCGAGCCAGTCCTCGCCTAAGTTCGAAAATTACTCCGAGTGAAGAGCGATCCTCTCTCTCGGGGGCTTAGCTGCGAATCCGTTTCGCCTAAGTTCAAAACTTTTCCGAGTGTATGACATTCAGTACACTCGGAGACTTAGCTGCGAGCCAGTCCTCGCCTAAGTTCGAAAATTACCCCGAGTGAAGAGCGATCCTCTCTCTCGGGGGCTTAGCTGCGAATCCGTTTCGCCTAAGTTCAAAACTTTTCCGAGTGTATGACATTCAGTACACTCGGAGACTTAGCTGCGAGCCAGTCCTCGCCTAAGTTCGAAAATTACTCCGAGTGAAGAGCGATCCTCTCTCTCGGGGGCTTAGCTGCGAATCCGTTTCGCCTAAGTTCAAAACTTTTCCGAGTGTATGACATTCAGTACACTCGGAGACTTAGCTGCGAGCCAGTCCTCGCCTAAGTTCAAAAATTACTCCGAGTGAAGAGCGATCCTCTCTCTCGGGGGCTTAGCTGCGAATCCGTTTCGCCTAAGTTCAAAACTTTTCCGAGTGTATGACATTCAGTACACTCGGAGACTTAGCTGCGAGCCAGTCCTCGCCTAAGTTCAAAAATTACCCCGAGTGAAGAGCGATCCTCTCTCTCGGGGGCTTAGCTGCGAATCCGTTTCGCCTAAGTTCAAAACTTTTCCGAGTGTATGACATTCAGTACACTCAGAGACTTAGCTGCGAGCCAGTCCTCGCCTAAGTTCGAAAATTACTCCGAGTGAAGAGCGATCCTCTCTCTCGGGGGCTTAGCTGCGAATCCGTTTCGCCTAAGTTCAAAACTTTTCCGAGTGTATGACATTCAGTACACTCGGAGACTTAGCTGCGAGCCAGTCCTCGCCTAAGTTCGAAAATTACTCCGAGTGAAGAGCGATCCTCTCTCTCGGGGGCTTAGCTGCGAATCCGTTTCGCCTAAGTTCAAAACTTTTCCGAGTGTATGACATTCAGTACACTCGGAGACTTAGCTGGGAACCAGTCCTCGCCTAAGTTCGAAATTTACTCCGAGTGAAGAGCGATCCTCTCTCTCGGGAGCTTAGCTGCGAATCCGCTTCGCCTAAATTCAAAACCTTTCCGAGTGTATGACATTCAGTACACTCGGAGACTTAGCTGCGAGCAAGTCCTCGCCTAAGTTCGAAATTTACTCCGAGTGAAGAGCGATCCTCTCTCTCGGGAGCTTAGCTGCGAATCCGCTTTGCCTAAGTTCAAAACCTTTCCGAGTGTATGACATTCAGTACACTCGGAGGTTTAGCTGTGAACCAGTCTTCGCCTAAGCCCTAAATTCTTTCGAGTGCTGAACGCCCGTTCCATTCGAGAATTAAATAAATTCAGCCAAGCTAAATGTCGGAAAGCGAAATGCGAGTAAGACTAAAATCTCTGGCGTAGCAGAAACTTGTTCGCGCAAAGGGAAGTTCTCAGGCTTAAGGCCTGAACGAAGTTTACTCGGTTACACCAACACTCGGCATACCGAGGCAAATAAAGTTTTTACCATAAGCAAAGTACCAATTCAAGCTCCAGCAGGACTTGAAGGTTCAACGAAGGTATCCAGGTCGATTCCGTCGGCGATCCGAGTGGCAGCATCGATGAAAGTCTCCATGAAATCTTCAAATTTGAGTTTCTTCGTGTTGGTCACTCGGAGATCCTTCAGTTTGTCCTCTCTAGCTTCCTTGCAATGAACCCTGACGAGTGAAAGCGCCACGTCAGCACCACAGCGGGCAGCAGATTTCTTCCACGATTGCACTCGATTGGGAATCTCATTGAGCCGAGTCATCATTGACTCGAGGTCAGTCTGGAGAGGATCTTCAGGCCACAGTTCCTTGTCGACCTTCTCAAATGCAGCTCTCAGCCGAGTGATGAATCCTTGGACGCTCTTAAGACGAGCTTCGAGACGAAACATATCCATGGCCACGGCGTCTCCGACGAGGGACTTTGTGGGGTCCAGATTGGGTTCAATTTCTTCAGTTTCTTTTTCGAAGTCTTGACAGAATTCTGCATGAAGAGAAAGTGAAAGGGTGATCATAATACCATTCTGGAAAAACCGAAGAAATTCATTCGACAGATGAGGGTTACCTTCGAGCATGCTGAACATTTTCTTCGCAAAGTCTCCCAAGTGTTTCTCCAGAGCGGTCTTACTCTTGGTCTGCACTTCGAGTTTTTTGATCCATTCGGATCGTTCCTGCTTGAGCTTGGTGTTCTCCTCTTCCAGTTTACTGGCTGCTGCAAGTTTCTTCTCAGCAGCTGCAGTTTTCTCCTTCGCTTCCTTCTGAGCATCAGCAAGTGATTTGTCCTTGTCCTCGAGCGCCTTCTTCATGGTATCTAAAGAAATAGCATTGTTGAGGCGCACTCGGAGACGACGGTTTTCATCACGTACGTCTGTTCGAGTGGATTCACTCGGTTCAAAGGATGGAAATCGAAAGTGATAATACAATTGATCAACAAAGATTACCTCCCAAAGTCTTCAGTTCGGTCTGTGCACGGTCCAGGTTGTTGTTCGTCATTTCCAGATCCAGCAGAAGTCGGTTCTTTTCCTTCTCCAGCTCGACGTACTTGGTCCCGAGCCCACAGGCTTTCTGAAATCAGCAAAAATAGGGGTTCAGTCGACATAACAATTTCTCTACTCCCGAGTGGAAAAGTTCAACTGCAGTCGACTGAAAGACGGCCTGCCGCCCCATCCCACAACCCTATGCAAGCGTCATATCATGGTTGATGGAAATGATGTCCATGAAACCTGCAGAATGGTTCTAAAGACTACTGCCCATCGTCAACGATCGACAGTAGTCTCGGGGACTACACCCAGTGGGTGCACTCAGCGTGCCCCCACTGGAAACAAAAACACTCGACCAAGTCTGGCCTGTCCGAGTATAAAAGAAAGAAGCAAGCAACCAAACATCGTCTCTATCAGACCACCGCCGAAGCAAGCACTCGACGGCGGTCTCGGGGACTACACCCAGTGGGTGCACTCAGCGTGCCCCCACTGGACCTACTTTTACTTGACAAGGTCTGCCCTGTTGAATGGAAACAATATTAAGACCCCCGTCGATGCCTTCGTCATTCGACAGCGGTCTCGGGGACTACACCCAGTGGGTGCACTCAGCGTGCCCCCACTGGACCTACTTTTACTCGACAAGGTCTGCCCTGTTGAATGGAAACAATATTAAGACCCCCGCCGATGCCTTCGTCATTCGACAGCGGTCTCGGGGACTACACCTAGTGGGTGCACTCAGCGTGCCCCCACTGGACCAGAAAATACTTGGTCTACTGGCGAAGAAAAACACCCCAGTGGCTGTAAAATCAAGACAGACAGGAATTCAATCGGAAATGAACTTACAATACCACTTACTCGGACGTTGGCCTGAAGCGCTGAGCTGGCATCATAGGCTAACTTGCTAGCTTCATACGCCTCTTTTGTTCGCAGCATCATCTGCCCAGCCTGGATCATGGCCTCCTTGGCAGCTCCGGTTTGGTCCTCCGGGACGTGGTACAAAGGGTATGCAGGCGTCGAGTGAGCTGGTGTAGTCACTAGAGCAGCTGGAGGTGCTTGGGATTGTCCAATAAGCGTCGAAGCCACCAGAATAGAGGTGGCCGGCGGAGCACTCGACAGTGGAGTTACAAGGGTTGGAGGCATCGCCGCAGTCGTCCCACGGGGCGTCTGGACAGACGGTGGTCCCCGAGTGCCCACGCGTGGAGCCTCTGGAAACACAGCTTCATCCTCCGCTCCTCCCCGCGGCTCCTCATCATCTTCCAGTTCGATGACTTCGTCAGCTGCAGTCGTAAAGTATGGAGTTGTCATACCTCGTTGGGAGGTGGCTGCATCAGGAGTGTCCACTTCCATATGGTCTCCATCGTCCCGATGGGGCGACGTTACGGAGGTAGCAGCTCTGGCAAATAAATTTCACTCGGTCAAACATCAACATAAAGTTCTTCAACAGCAAAGTAAGGAAAATGAACACTCACGTGGAGGCAACAGGCACGGCTATCTTGATTCGAGGCAGGGCCTTCCGAGGCTTTGACACGTCTGGCTTGAGCTGTTTCGCAGCCTTTTCAGTCGACCCCGTTGTCGCGACACGGTCACGTTTCGGGTTCCTTGTGCTCGACACCACAGTTTTGCTCGGGGTGACCTCCGGGTCGTTCTGCTGCTTGGCCCGACGCTCGGTGCGTGAAGGGACAGGGGCCTCCACCTCGTCTTCATTCAGGTCGTCGTCGCTGCTCTCGGTGTCGTCAGCATAGTCACCGTCTGCGCTGCCGTCGACGCTTCCTTCCTCTTCATCAGGATGTTCTCCATTGGGTACGGGCGAGTACATGTTCGTAAATTCCTGCGAGGTTCAAGTTTCAAATTCCGTCGACTGAAGATTCAGTTACTCGGCAAAGTATTAAAACAATCGACAAATATATAACTCACCAAGTTCTTTGGCGGCTTCAAAGCGGAGAAAGGCGGAATTCGTTTGGATCCTTCTGGGTTATCACAGGCTCCAGTGATGCTTCTGAGCCACTGAGAAACAGTCTGATCGGAAACTTCCTCAGGATGAGTCCGGGTGGTATCCTCAGGGCCCGAATAAAGCCACATGGTGTGATCCCGAGCTTGGAGAGGCTGAATTCGTCGACTCAGAAACGTTTCAAGGAGGTCCAAACCAGTCACTCCACCGCGGATCAGTTCAGATATAGCATTCACCAAGATCCCTACCTGGATTTTCTCTACCTTTGTCACGTACAGCGGTTTGGGAGTAACAGGTCGATCCAGGGTGAAAGGAGGAAGTCCAGTCGACATATTTGGTGATGCAACATCTTTGCAATAAAACCAGGTCGACTGCCAACCCCGAACGGAGTCGGGAAAGGTCATAGAGGGGAACGCACTCCTACCTCTCTTCTGAATCCCTAAGCCACCACACAGTTGGATCACATTGGTTTTGCTATCTGTAGGATTGGCTTTCTTGACGGCTTGGGATCTGACAGAGAATATGTGCTTGAACAAACCCTAATGTGGGGGACAGCCCAGGAAACATTCGCACAAGGTTACGAAGCAGGAAAGATAGGCAATTGCATTCGGAGGAAGGTGGTGGAGTTGCGCTCCAAAATAGTTCAAGAAAGCACGGATGAACGGATGGGGAGGCATGGAAAAACCTCGCTCGATGTGGGTGAGAAGCAGAACTCGCTCGCCGTCGCGTGGCTCCGGCTCGACCTCCCCCTTCGGCAACCGCCAGGAATCGGCAGCTATAAACCCGTCGACGACGAGGTTGTTCACATCCTCCGCCGTGACCGTCGATTGAAGAAAATCCCCCTGGATCCACCCCGGCGGCACCGTCGACCGGGCTCCCGACGGCTTCTTCGCCTTGGCGCCTCCCTTCTTGGCGCGCTCGAGCTTCTCCATCTTGCCCTTCATCATGGCGGCGGCGGTCAGCGAAGCAGAGCAGGGCGGAGGAAGAGGAGGAGAAGAGTGGATTTGGGGGAAGAGTACTGTACCAGCACCGGCGTCGTCGCCTCTTATACCCGCTCGTGTGAGCCACTGACCTGCGGGCCCGCAGGATCTCTGGATATCCCGAAATCAGAGGAGGAGCGATACGTGGCGATATGGGCGGCGCGATAACCGAGGCATCGTTCCTGCACTTGCCTTAGCAGTTACGCCATCTCCGCTCCACGCGCGCGCGCTCTTATCCAAATTTCAAAACCTGCGAGACTCGGACCCGGTAGAGCAAACTGTTTCGTCAGAAGATTCTCCAGATCACTCGAACCTGGCTTTGAGCTCAGTTTCATTCGGACCAGTTTTCAAGTTCAGTTTTACTCGGACACACTCCAAGACAGAATTGATCAGGGCAGACGATTAAGGTTTCAATCGACGCAGATTTCTGGGAAGCCTCAAAATACACTCGGACTGAACCTGCATTGACACCTTTTACCCTCGAACCCCGATCCATTCAGGGGCTAATGATGGGGATATGTACTTAGGATAGGGTCATAGGCCTGACCTACATACCCCACCTAAGGACACTGCCCCGGAAAGCTTAAAGGCTACGAGGAAGTCTCCGATTGGAATCACCATGACGCATGAGTCACTCGACAATATACACTCGGAGATATCTTTCACTCGACGTTTACCTTTTCACTCGGAATGATTAGAAGACAGTCGACCGCAGGAGTCCAGAAGTCACCCCGGGGAGGCTAACGGACTAGCATTCATCAAGACCATTAACAGCATTTATGGTGTACGTTACCAGTAACGTACACCTCTTTATGACCACGATTAAACCCCTTAATGCCAGACGTTATGAGGGGCAGCGCACTCTATATAAGCCACCCCTCCCCGCTGGTAGAAGGGTTCGCAACCTTTTGTAACACAACACACATATTTCACTCGACAGAGTAGAGAGCTCTCCGGAGCACTGAGACGTAGGGCTGTTATCACTTCCGAGTGAGGCGTGAACTCATACATCTGTGTGTACATCCTCGCCGTAGCTAGGACTCTGCCCTCTCCATTCGTACCCCTACCTTCTACTGTCAGGCTTGTTCCCACGACAGCCGGGATAGTTGGTGACATCGGCCATGGCGGTGGTGGCCCTTCCTCCTAGATTTTACCCTGCAACATTCGCGGTGCCTCGCAGAGGCATGAGACCTTGAAGACATTCAGTGCCTGTAATAATTGCTTGAATTTTCTTTGAATTTCGTGATTTCCTTCGGTGCCTTGTTTCCTTCCCATTTGCCTTTGGGCTCTACGTCGGCGGGGCCCAATCTCGCGCATACCTCGACCGCTGTTGGAATGTCTGGATCGCCAGGACGAGACCAAGGGGTGAGGGGCTACGTGACCAGTGAGGCCCCTGAGTCGCGATGCTCAGGTGTCCCCCTTGACGCGCAAGCAGCACTCACGAAGGAAACATGGCGACACCAGGGTAGGTTTGGGGCGCCTTAGTGCTCTGCGTCGGCAGGGCCCAATCCGGCGCATACCTCTACCGCCGTTGGGACGTCGGGATCGCCAGGACAAAACCAAGGGGCGAGGAGCTATGTGATCAGTGAGGCCCCTGAGTCGCGATGCTCAGGGGTCCCCCTTGATGTGCGAGCAGCGCCCGTGAGGTGGATTCGTACCTTTCCTCACCAGCTTTTACTTGGGAGGGACGCGAGAAGACCAGGTGCCAGAACCTGGTGAGGTGGCTCACGCCAAGCCTGTCCTGAGCGTAGCCCCCGGCCAGCCCCCTCGCGCGTGCATCCCAGGGGAATGTTGCATGACGGGGCTGTGCGAAGAGCCGGGAGGCCATCCTGAGATTGGTGCAACTGCTAGGGCGCCCTTAGTTGTTTATCCCCCAGCGCGGAGCATGGGGCTTCCACTGGGCGTGGGCATAGCCGCCGAGCGGCAGTGTCGTCCGCCAGCGCGGAGCATGGGGCTTCCACTTGGGCGTGGGAATGGAGCTCTGTGATAGAGTCTCCGGGCATGTACAACCCATTAAGTTCGCACTCGTGGCTTGCACGGTTGAACTGGGAGGTGTATCTAGGCACCCGTGAGCCAGCGCGGGGCTCACGAGGCCCTACCTCAAAGGCGGGTTGCGCCTGAATTTTATAACGCGAGGCGCGCTTGCAGAACCTGTGGGGTGTGGGTGACCTGCGCCGAATGAATCTCCAGAGGCCATCGCATGAGAAGGACAAACACCAACGGCCCCAGGAGGTGACATGTGCGGGGCCAGGCCGCCAGACAAAGCTCGGCCGTTGGGTTTATCGACGCTGCAGGGACGGACCCGAGCATAGACGTCGTGCCCAGTCTTCTCATGCGACAAACCAGAGGAAAGATACCCGACGCGCGGCTCGCATGACGGCGAAGCACCGAACAGCGGTTATTGGAACCGGGCCGCGCGCCCTGACTCACCCACACTCGATTAGCTCATGCGAGGACAAGCACCAAGGGCCTCGGCGAGGTGACGTACACGGGGCTGGCCCGCAAGACAGAGCTCGGCCACTTGGATTTATCAACCCTGCAGGGACGGACCCGAGCACAGACGCCGTGCGAGCCCTTAATCATGAGGCGGTCGAAGGCGGGGTTGTAAGGGCGCGGCGACATTCGTGGTGACGAAGCACCGGGCAGGCAGTTAGAGTACTTAGGAAATTCATTAAATGAAGAATCAGTCTGGTGCAAGCGCAAAATGGTACAACTGCGGGGACGGGCCCTAGCAGCTCGAGGATGGTGCAGCCCGAGGGGCGCCCTCAATTGAAGAAACCAAAAGTCACCTGGCATCGGCGCCGCTGAAGCGTTGGGGTAGTCGTCGAATCTGGGTCTTCACGAGCTTGAGTGCTCCGGAGGCTCGGGGGGCCTGCGAGGGTCTGGGATCTCCGGGAGATCCTCGCGGCGTCGGGCCTCATGGGACGCGAGGGCGGTTTGCATGAGGCGCTGGTAAGTAGCAACCACGTTCATGAGGCCGAAGGGCATGCAGACATAGCTGCAGGGGAAGCCCCCACTTCGTCCGACACGCGATGGCCGGAAGAACTCCCGCGGCGAAGCCCTGTTGAGGTCCGGGAACTTGACCCAGATGCGCAGCTTGCCGTCTGGGACGGCTGCCGTGCCGGGTGGCACTGCCCGGTGCACGCAGCACGGGGCTTGCGCCTCCTGAAGCTCCCTGATCGCGTTGGTGATGAACTCTCTTGCGCCTGGCGCCTCGTGCCTTGCTTCTGGCTTGTGGGGGCGTACGTCGAAGCACGCCTCCGAGTGGTGCCCGAGCGCCTCCCCTGTCACTCCGGTCAGGTCGGCAGCTTTCCAGATGGAAGCCCCCGAGCCTGTCCTGAGGGAGGCGCCGGGCGCGCCTTCCTATCCGAGAGGGAGAGGCGCCCCAGCGGCGGACGCCGAGCCTGTGGCGCCAGCGGTGGAGGTCCCAGCCCGTTGTCGGCCTTTGGGGAGGAGCTGCTTCTGCTTCTTGCGGGTGTCCTCGGGAGGCAGGACGTCGCCCTCGTCGCCAGAGTCTTCGGCCGCCGCGGCCTGGTAGGCGTGCTCGAGGGAGCAGACTGCATCCTTCTCGTCGCAGGCGACCGTGATGACGCCGTTGCACCCTGGCATCTTGAGGACGTTGTAGCCATGGTGGACTGCCGCCATGAACTTGGCGAGGGCGGGGTACCCAAGGATGGCGTTGTATGGGAGGCCGATGTGAGCAACGTCGAAGTCGATGAGCTCGGTGCGGTAGTTGTCGCGCCTTCCGAAGGTGACTGGGAGGAGCACCTGCCCCATCGGCGTGGTAGTGCCGTCAGTCACTCCTGAGAAGGGCTTCGTCGGCATGAGCTGGTCGTAGGGCACCTGGAGCGTCTCAAAGGTCTCGACAGAGAGAACATTGAGCCCCGCGCCACCATTGATGAGGGTCTCGGTGACGAGGACGTTGCTGATGACGGGTGAGCATAGCAGAGGGAGCATGCCCGAGGTGGCCGAGCACTTGAGTTGGTCCTTGGAATCGAAGGTGATAGCTCACTTTGACCACTTGAGGGGACGCGTGGCCTCAAGCTTCGGGAGGGCGGCGTTCACCTCGCGAGAGAACGGCGTGAAGATGCGGTGTGAGGCTGATGCT
This sequence comes from Elymus sibiricus, assembly GCA_039707655.1. NCBI lineage: Eukaryota > Viridiplantae > Streptophyta > Magnoliopsida > Poales > Poaceae > Elymus > Elymus sibiricus. The sequence goes on from CM077672.1 coordinate 62,585,908, forward strand.
TGAGCCCCGCCCAGGATACAGGCGACCGCGCGTGGCTCCTGGAAGCCCCCAACACCATCGTCCTGCCGGTCGTCTTCGTTCCTCCTTGGTGGTGATGGCAGCGGAGGGAGGCCGGCCCAGTCCCGAGGACGGGCCTCCCGAGGCTCATCGCGCCAGGGTCCGTCACGAAGTTCACCACGCCAGCGGTCATCGCGAGGTTGGTCGCGCCAGTCCTGTCGTGAGTCGCGGTTGTCCCGACGGCCTCCCGCGGCCTCCTCCATGGCCGTAGCCATGGCCATCGTGCTCGGGGCGGTGACCGAGGCGCTTGTCGTGGAGCTCCCTGAGCTCTTGGCAGTCGCTGCTGCTGTGGGTGTTGGTGTAGTGGAAGACGCAAAACGGGCGATGGTTCTTCCTAATCTCGACCACGCTTTGCCTCGGGCTAGGCGGCCAGAACGGCGGGGTTCTTGCATTTCACCTCCTTGGACTTGGCCTTCTTGTCCTCGTGGTCTGCCTCCGGAAGCTCGTGGAGGGAGAGTCAGCCCGCCTCGGTCTTTGGCACTTGTTCGCCAGGTTGAACATCTCCAGGGCAGAGCACAGGTCATCGTGGATGGCGAGCTCCTCTCTCATCCTGAGGTCCCTGACGCCATTGGTGAACGCCGAGATGATGGCCTCGTCCGACGCCTTTGGAATCTTGAGGCGGACGCTCGTGAAGCGTTGTATGTACTTGTGCAGAGTCTCCCCCTCCTGCTGCTTCACGCGCCGTAGGTCGCTCACCGCCGGGGGCGGTCCCGGGTGCCCTGGAAGTTGGCGGCGAAACGCTCGTGGAGTTCGCCCGAGGAGGAGAGCGATTCCTTCGGGAGATTGAGGAGCCAAGAACGTGCGCCATCCTTCAGAGCCATAAGGAACCAATTCGCCATGACCTTATCTCCGCCGCCTGCCGCCTCGATGCTCAGCGAGTAGAGCTGGAGGAACTCTGCTGGGTCGGCAGTGCCGTCATTGTGCGGAGGGAGGTCCGGCTTGAACTTGCTGGGCCAAACGATGCGGTAAAGCTTCGAGGTGAAGGCATGGCAGGCCGCTTTGCTTTCAGGCACAACGTAGGCGGGAGGAGCCTGGCCTTGACGTTCGCCCGCCGCAACCTCCAGCGGCACACGGTCTTGATGCTGGCGCTGCCGCGGACGGAGCGCACGCGCGTCACCTTGCGGCCGCGGCACCACCTGACAGCTCACCTCGTCTCGAGCGCGCGCTGGTGCCACGCGTGGCTGGTCGCGGGGGCGCGCTTCACGCCTGGGCTCGAGGTCGGCGCTCTGCAAGGACAGAGGAGGAGGAGGAGGCGCACCGTGGTCCATGTCGCCCGCCTGGAAAGGCTGGGGACGAAGCGAGTGGGAAGGTGCCGGGGCTTCGCCGGCGGCGTCGACGAGCTCGGCGATGCGGCCAAGCCACTCTTCGTAGCGGTCGTTGGTGGGGAGGTAGCGTAGCAGCTCGCGTGCCATGAGCAGCATACTTGGTGGGTTCGCCAGTGCACGACATGAGTGGGAGGATGACGCCGTGACCGGAATGGGGGACGGAGTGGCGGTGTACCCGTCGCGCTGCACGGAGGGTGGCAGCGACGAGTCCTGCCGCTCTTGAGAAGCCAGGCCGGTGGCAGCGTTGGCTGCCGGAGAGATGGAACGACGCGGGGCACCGTGGCCCTCGGGCGCCGTCTGGGCGACACGAGCGGCCCGGCGCTCAGCACGAACTCAGCGGGCATCAACCATGGGAGCGACGGAGTCGAGACGGGGTGAGACCGGAGGAAGATTTCGACACGTCCCTACCTGGCGTGCCAAATGTCGGAATCGGGGCTCCGCAAAACCCAACAAGGTTCGAACACTGGGGCGTGTGCGAAGATCTCAACCGGCTCAAGGTCTCAGCTTGTCACCCTACGGCCTAGCTGCGTCGAATAAGTGTGAGCGGGGAAGGAGATGGACTCGGAGATTTACCCAGGTTCGGGCCACCTTGCGGTGTAAAACACTACTCTTGCTTTGTGGTGGATTGGTCTCTCGAGGCGACTGTGGATGAATTAGTACAGTGGTTGGGTGGCCTCACGAGGGCTCTTGAAGTTGATGAACTCGACCTGGTTCCCCCCTTCGACCATGGGAGCTCGTCCCTATTTATAGGGGCCACGGTCCTCTTCCCCCGTCGAACAGGCGGGAAGGGATCCCACAACGGACAAATTTGAAAGGGGACAAGTAGTACACCCAATCCTATCTAAAGGTGGTCTTCGCCTGCAACGCTTCCAGGTGTGACGCAGCAGTGGGCTCGGCAATGACATCCTTCCTGCTGAGCTTGTGGTCTTGGTCCTCTCGCACCGAGAACGAAACCTTTGGGGGGGGGGGTTCCTTGGGGACCCGCGTGCGTCCCTGTCTCCTTTGCACCAATGAGGAAACTGTCCTCCCTCTGCGCCCGCTGGCACCCACCTGGCTTGGTCGTCAGAACCCATGTTACCCCGGCCTCACGAGGCCGGGTACTTGCATAGGAATCTCCGCTCCTCAGGAGGCGGCCTGAAGGGGTGCCGCTCCTCCGGAGGTCTTGGCGCTGTCCTCCTCGCGAGGCGGGGGCTCTCATGAGGGCCTTGACTTGGGGGCTCGTTGCAGGGCCGTACCGGGCCTTCGTGGTGGGCCACGCGCTGGGCCGCAGGCAGGCAGGTCTGGGTACCCCCATTCCCAGAACGCCAACAGTATCTGCCATATATAAATCAAAACAGTAACATGAGGATTTTGTCCATCAATTCTTCAAGAAACAATGTATGTGGAAGCATACACGCCAATGATCTACCCAGTTCTAGGACCAGATCTTTGGACAAGGGCTACTACAGGGGACATTGATCCACATGTGTTTCATAGGAAGAATGGAAAAAGACAGACTCGGAGAAGGAAGGGCCAATTTGAGGTGCCAAAACCAAAAGACACATCCAGGGTTGGAAAAATTACTTGCACTAACCGTGGGAGGCAGGGCCTTAGGTACACAAACTGTTCAATTGCCCTCAAGAAAGAACTTGCTGCTAGGAAGAACAAGCACAAGGTACATAACATTTCTGCACTTCCATTTCCAAGGATACTAGGAAGAACAAATCATTGTTTTTTGATAAGTAATTGATAACCCACATGTATATGGGATCGCAACAATCTTCGGGGGTAGTATTTCACCCTGATTTATTGATTCGACGCAAGGGGAGCCAAAGAATGTTTATCGGCCTTAGCAGTTGAGTTGTCAATTCAACCACACCTGGGGTATCTCTCTGTATCAAAGATTTAGTAGCACGACAAATAATAGCAGCGATAGTAACAGCGACAGTGATAGCAGCAATTATGTAGCAGTTGTGATAGTAGCAGCGACATTAGTAACATAGCAAGATTCAATATGTGAAAAGCGTAGGCAAGTGGATCGGTGATGGACAATGATTTAGATGACATCAATCATGTAACAGTTACACACTAGGGCGACACAAAACTAGCTCCAATTCATCAATATAATGTGGGCATGTATTCCGTATATAGTCATACATGCTTGCGATAAGAACTTGCATGACATCTTTTGTCCAACCCTCCCGTGGCTGCGGGGTCCTAATGGAAACTAAGGGATATTAAGGCCTCCATTTAATAGAGAACCGGAACAAAGCATTAACACATGGTGAATACATGAACTCCTCAAACTACGTCAATCACCGGAAAGAATCCCAATTATTGTCACCTTGGGGTATGCGGATCATGACACGTAATAGGTGACTACAACTTGCAAGATAGGATCCAAATCACTCTTATATTCATGAAAACATAATAGGTTCAGATCTAAAATCATGGCACTCGGGCCCTAGTGACAAGCATTAAGCATAGCAAAGTCATAGCAACATCAGTCTCAGAACATAGTGGATACTAGGGATCAAGTCCTATCAAACTTAACTCAATTACATGATCAATCTCATCCAATCTCATCACCGTCCAACATGCCTACAAAGAAATTACTCACACCCGATGGTGAGCATCATGGCGGTGTTGATTAAGAAGGGTTGGTGATGAGGACGACGACGAATCCCCCTCTCCGGGGCCCCAAACGGACTCCAGATCAGCCCTCCCGAGGAAGACCAGGAGGTGTTGGTGGCTCCGTCTCTTGAAACGCGATGAAATCTTCTCTCTAATTTTTTCTCCGAAGATGTGAATTTATAGGACTGGAATTAGGGTCGAAGGAGCCACGTGGGCCCCACAAGCCATCAGGGCGCGCCCAGGGGGTGGGCGCATCTCGTTGGCTTGTGGCCCACAAGCAGCCCCCTCCGGTGGATCTTCGCTCCATAATTGATTGTTTATTCCAAAAATAATTCACAAAAAGTTTCGTCCAATTCTGGGAACTTTTATTTCTACACCAAATAACACCAAGGTAGTTCTGCTGAAAACAGCGTCAGTCCGGGTTAGTTCCATTCAAATCAATCAAATTAGAGTCCAAAACCAGAGCAAAAGTGTTTGAAAAAGTAGATACGTCTGAGACATATCAACTCCCCAAGCTTAACTCATTGCTTGTCCTCAAGCAATTCAGTTGATAAATTGAAAGTGATAAAGAAAACTTTTACAAACTCTTTTGTTCTCATCGTTATACACATGCCTAGCTAGTGTTCAAGTTTTCAGCATAAATCATAAATAACCATATCCATGATAAGAATTAAACATCATATTCACTCATGGCAATACATAACCAACTAGCGAGCAATAATAAGATATCTCACATGCCAACAATTTGTCAAAACAATCATGATATAATATGATGACATGGTATTTCGCTATCCCTTTCTGAGACCGCAAAATCTAAATGCAGAGCACCTCTGAGGTTCAAGTAAAAACTAAACATTATAATTCAGGGTGGAAGAGATCTAGTCATGCTCACATCCAGCATTAACTAGACTCAATGCATAAGAATGACAATAGTGCTCTCCGGTCTGGTGCTTTTAGTAAGAGTGTGATGGGTCAACATAAAAGTAAATAGATAGGCCCTTCGCAGAGGGAAGCATTGATTTGCAGAGGTGCGAGAGCTCAAAGTTTAAAATAGGATTGAAATTATAGTTTTTGGGTGGTGCATTTTTCCTATCAACGTCACAATAAGGGATTTCAATATCTTCCATGCTAAACACATTATTGGCGGTTCCCAAGCGGAATTGTAAAGTTTACTCCCATCCACCATACATACACAAGCCATGGCTGACCGAATCCACGGATGCCCTCCAACATTTCAACTGTCACGGGAGTTTTGTTTAATTAATTTTGTTTTGCAGGACTGGGCATCCTTTTTACCAGCCTCTCTTGTGCAATGACAGGCAAATAAATGCCCATCTTGAGAATAACCCACTTAGCATGGAAGATACTGACCGCCCCATCGCTCCATGAGCGGCACGAGGACACATAACAGATGTTTATTTGAATATTAGAGGTGGCACATGCAAATTTACTTGGAATGGCAGGGTAATACCGTATATAGGTAGGTATGATCGACTCATATGGAATAACTTGGTTTAAAGATTTTGGATGCACAAGCAGTATTCCAGCTTAGTACATGTGAAGGCTAGCAATAGATTGAGAAGCGACCATCTAGAGAGCGAAAATGGTCATAATCATGCATTGTGAATAATTAACATTGGACATAGCATGAGTAGGATATGAACACTCTAGATTTAAACATCATGAAGGCTGCATTGGTTTTGAATCAACTACATGTTTGCACATGGGCCAAGTCAAGCCGCTCGAATTACTCAGAGGGAAATACCATACTACCATACTGCATCATAACCATTTTAATGCATGTTGACACATACGATAAATCATTATCCACTCCTAGCTATTTAAGCATGGCATGAGAAACTATAATCTCTAATTGTCATCATAAACATGTTCACTCATGATATACTGAATCAAGATCGAACGAGCTAAACATATTTACAAAAACGAAAAACAAGAAGAGTTCATACCAGCTTCCTTTAGCATGATCACTTCATCAAATATCATCATTATTGCCTTTCAATTGCACGACCGAATGATGTGATAATAATAATAGTGCAAGAATGTTGTGGACTAAGCTGGAATCTACAGGGCAGTTTTATACAAAGGATATTGGCTCTCTGTTAGATCAACAATAAAGCATATGGGAGCCACTCAACATTTTCATCGTGGTCTTCTCCTTTCAACGACTCAAAAAAAAATTCAGAGAAACACACTGAAATATTTTTGGAGTTTTTGTTTTTCTCAAGAAAGCAAATAAACAAAGGAAAAACAAGAACAAGAAAAATTATTTACACGGGAAAGCTCCCAACATGCAAAGGAAATCTTTTTGGGTTTTCTTTTTAGTACTGCAATTAATTAAACGGGAAAGAAAAACCGAAAAGAAGCAGGAAATATTTTTTGATTTTCAAAGTTTTTCAAACACACAAGAAGAAGACGGAAAAAGAAAGCTAACATGGATATACAATGAAAGAGGATGAACACCGACAATTTATATGAAGTGTGTGAACATGAATGTAATGTCGGTGAGAAATACGTACTCCCCCAAGCTTAGGCCTAGCTTGGTGATCACCACTGCTGGCCTGGATAATAGTTGAAGTGGTAGCTCGTGGAGGCGTTCCTTGCCGCCTCCTCCGCCAAACGAGCAGCCTCGACTACATCGTTGTACACCTGCACCTCGTCTTCAAGAACATAGTATCTCTGTCGAGCCTGAAAATCAAAGAGAGCGGGCGCAGGCAACGTAACAGAAACATGCTTATATTTATAAAATGTTAAGTTGTACTCATAACCCCTAGCACTATCCATGATAAAGTCATGACGACACATGGCTTCGAATTCTAAATATCTCTCACGCAAAATAGGGTCATTAGGTTGAGGTGACACTCTCAATTTTGCAACTACACGGGAGGCATAAACTCCTCCATACAAATCACCACTACCTGCGTTAGCATGCAGCCTCCGGGCAACAATTGCACCGAGGTTATAATGTTTTTCACCAATCACCGCAGTGTGAATAAGGCTCAAGTCGGGAGCGCGCAGTGCACTGCGATCTTGTTTACCTACTACACATTTCCCATTAAACAATGCGAAGTAACGAATAGAGGGGAAATGGATACTTTTTATTCTAGCTTGTGTCACACCTCTATCCTCTCCAACGTAAAGACTTTCAAGTAACATATTATAATAAGTTGTTTTTGGTTTTTCTAGAGAGCCCGAAATTGGAAGTTTGCATGCATCGGAGAATTCTTCTAGAGTCATACTAAAATATTTATCATAAAGATTAAATAGCACCATAGAAGTATGGGGATGATATCGAAATCCATGCGTGAATGAACGGGTGAGGTTATAGTATTGGACACACTTATCTGCAAGGAAGTCGGTGAGGACGGTATTGTAGATGTATTGATCGAACTCCTCCTTAATGCCTTGCACCTCTCATAAATTCTTTGCATGCTCAACGGCATGACTTAGCGTTCGCCATGACTATCAAACTTGTCCGAGGTTTGGCATAAGCTTGAGGCACTGAGCCCTCGCTCGATGATTCTCCCGAAGAGTGCCTTCTTGACGAACTCCTCCTAAAGAAACTCACCTTCCTATGAACAAATTTCTGAAATTTTTTGGACCACAAAATTATGTCAATAAAACTTTGCAAGATTGGTAGCAACTACTCATGTAGATGCCTAGAGGCCATATCAAGCACTCCCACAAATTGGAGCTCAAAGAATTCAACATGCAAGCTCATTTTCAGTGGCACCAAGTGCAGCAAAATATGCAAAATATGAGCCACTAGAGCACAAACTAATTGGAGGAATGGGAGAGTCACATACCAAGGAGCAATTCCTTAAAACAGTTTCGGAAACGGAGTTCAGAGCAAAGAGATAAAAAAATTCAGTTTCGGGAGCAAGAACACGAGAGAGAGTGTCTGAATGAATTTTTGTTGGAGGTAGGGGATGACATGGGCTAAAGAGATAAGTCAGGGGCCCCCTATGGGACCCACCACACAACAGGGCGCGGCCAGGGGCTGGGTCGCGCCATGTTGCCTAGTGGCCCACAGGTGCCCCTTCCTGATGTGTTTTCAGCACCAAAAATTCTTAAATATTCCAGAAAAATTCATGTTAAAATTTTGTGGCAATTTGAGACCTTTCATTTTTGGGTCATTTTTTAATGCACGGGAAACTCGGAAAACAGGAAAAGCACGGTACTTTATTTTATTTAGCTAAGAATAACAGAGAGTAAACTAATGGTACATAAAGTTGTGCTTACTAAATTCATCAACATGTCCTTTAAAAAGGGTCCATTAATAAGGTTGATCAAGTCTTATTAATTACCGTTTCCGATTGACATGAAACCGAAGAATTTTCATAAAACACTAAGTTACCTCAATGGGGATTTGCATTTCCCCAACAATAAGATTATAATATTTCTTCTTGGCAGTAGGTAGAGGGATTTTAAAACCTCCAATGATGACCATGGCACTAGGCTCGGTGACATTAATATTATTAAACATAATTTGCTTCTTCGGGAAATGCACTTTATGTTGTTTGCCATTGATGTGAAAGGTGACCTTGCTTTTGTTGCAATCAATAACAACCCCTGCAGTATTTAAAAATGATCTACCAAAGATGATCGAGATGTTGCCGTCCTCGAGCATATCAAGGATAAAAAAGTATGTTAAGATAGTAACATATGCAACCACAACAGGAACATCCTTGCAAATTCCAATAGGTAAAGCACTGGATTTATCAGCCATTTGCAAAGATATCTCAGTATGTGTAAACTTATTCAAATCAAGTCTTTTATATAGAGAGAAAGGATTAACACTAACACCAGCTCCTAGATCACATAAAGCAGTTTTAACATAGTTTTGTTTAATGGAGCAAGGTATTGTGGGTATACCCGGATCTCCCAACTTCTTAGGCAGTCCTCCGAGAAAAGAATAATTAGCAAGCATAGTAGCAATTTCAGTTTCAGGTATTTTTCTTTTTTTGGTAATAATATCTTTCATATACTTAGCATACGGAGGCATTTTCAAAATATCAGTCAAGCGAGTGCGCAAAAAGGCAGGTCTAATCATTTCAGCAAAGCATTCAAAATCTTCCTCGTCCTTACTCTTGGAAGGATTACGAGGGAATGGCATGGGTATTTGAACCCATGGTTCTATTTCCTTACCATATGTTTCCTAGGAACAAAGTCTTTCTTTCCATAACACTTATTTTTGGGATGTGGGTTATCAAGATCTTTAGCAGGTTCTATTTCCACATCATTATATTGTTCTTTATTATTATCTGAATGAGCATCTACGTGAACATCATCATTCTCATTATCATTAGGTGTATGTTCACTACCAGATTGTGTCTCAGAAATAGAAACATCATTATATTTTTCAGCAGGTTTTTCTACAACAGGTTCACTAGAAGCATGTAAAGTCCTATCTTTTTTCTTCTTCTTTTTCTTATTAGACGAACTAGGTGTATCATCATTAATTCTCTAAGAATCTTTTTCTATTCTTTTAGGATGACCCTCAGGAAAAAGAGGTTCCCGAGTCATTCGACCTCCTCTAGTATTTACTCTAACAGCATGATCATTCATATTATCATTTATTTTAGCAAGCAAATCATTTTGTGACTTAGCAACTTGGTCTAGCTGGGTGTGAACCATAGAAGCATGTTTACCTAGACCCTTAACATCATAGCAATTCTAAACATCAAGCCACTTAAGTGATCTATCATCATGGCATTACGTCTTAATTGATCCTTGGCATAATCATTGAAATGCTCTTGCTTAACAATGTAATTATCAAATACATCCATGCATTGACTATGAGTCTTAGTATAAGGTATATCACTTTCATTAAAGGTATGGAGAGAATTTACCTCTACTGCCTGTGTCGGGGTGTCAAGTCCATGATTTCTTTGATAGGTGGTAGTATCATTTTTCTTGAAAGGATGTCCATTATAAAAGATATCAAGTATTTCATTTTTCTTGAGAGGATGATCAGGCAAAGCTCTAAGTAACTAGAGAAGCCTCCCCAAATCTCGAGGGAGATTCTCTTCTTCAGTTTGCACAAAATTAAATATTTCCTGTAAGGCAGCTTGTTTCTTATGAGCAAGAAAATATTTTTCAGAGAAGTAATAAAGCATATCCTGGGGATACGCATACAAGCAGGAGCAAGAGAAAGGAACCATTCTTTAGCCTCACCTTTTAGCGAGAAGGGAAAAAGCTTAAGGATAAAGTAGTAGCACATCTTTTCCTCATGAGTAAACAAAGCAGCAATATCATTCAATTTGGTGAGATCCGACAACAGTTTCAGTTTCATAACCATGGAAAGGACCAGATTCAACTATAATTATTAACTCAGGGTCTACAAAGAATTCATAATCCTTATCAGTAACAAATATAGGAGAAGTAGAAAATTTAGGATCATGTTTCATTTTCTCCATCATAGATTTTTCTTTCAGTTTGCATAGTAATTTCTTCCAGTCATCCCTATTATCGCAAGCAAGAAAGTCCCTAGCTACTTCCCCATCCATAACATAACCTTCAGGTACATAAGGCAATTCATATTTATTGGGACAGTGAGGTGTAGTAGGTGATTCAAAATCTTCATCAGTTTTAGCATTTTCAAGCTCTCTAGCTTTAGCAATATGAGCATCAAGAAATTCATTCAGTGGCACAGTTTCAGTTTCAACATGTGTAGCAGTAGTATCATCATTAATTTCAGAATTAGCATCATCAAGTTCATGTGACGTATCAGAACGAGCAACAGGTAGTGGTGTTATAAGCTGATTCAGAACAGTAGGTGAATCGAAAGCAGAGCTAGATGGCATTTCCTTACATGCTCTCGTACGAGAGGGGATGATCTTAGTTCGAGTATCTTTCAGATTCTTCATAGTAGCAATTGGATATTCTCAAGTTAACACAATAAATATAGCTATGCTCCCCGGCAACGGTGCCAGAAAAAGGTCTTGATAAACCACAAGTATAGGGGATCGCACAGTCTTCGCGGATAGTATTTCACCCTGATTTATTGATTCGACACAAGGGGAGCCAAAGAATAATTTATCAGTCTTATTAGTTGAGTTGTCAAGTCAACCACACCTGGGATATCTCTCTACAGCAAAGATTTAGCAGCACGACAAATAATAGCAGCGATAGTAACAATGATAGTGATAGCAACAATTATGTAGCTGTTGTGACAGTAGCAGTGACCGTAGTAACTTAGCAAGATTCAATGTGTGAAAAGCGTAGGCATGTTGATCGGTGATGGATTATGATTTCGATGACATCAATCATGTAACTATTACACACTAGGGCGACACAGAACTAGCTCCAATTCATCAATATAATGTAGGCATGTATTCCGTATATAGTCATACGTGCTTGCGATAACAACTTGCATGACATCTTTTGTCCTACCCTCCCGTGGATGCGGGGTCCTAATGGAAACTATAGGATATTAAGGCCCCCTTTTAATAAAGAACCGGAACAAAGCATTAACACATGCTGAATACATGAACTCATTAAACTACGACAATCACCAGAAAGAATCCCAATTATTGTCATCTTGGGGTATGCGGATCATGACACGTAATAGGTGACTACAACTTGCAAGATAGGATCCAAATAACTCTTCTATTCATGAAAGCATAATAGGTTCAGATCTGAAATCATGGCACTCGGGCCCTAGTGACAAGCATTAAGCATAGCAAAGTCATAACAACATCAATCTCAGAACATAGTGGATACGGGATCAAGCCCTATCAAACTTAACTCGATTACATGATCAATCTCATCCAATCCCATCACCATCCAACAGACCTACAAAGGAATTACTCACTCCTAGTGGTGAGCATCATGGCTGTGTTGATGAGTAAGGGTTGATGATGACGACGACGATGAATCCCCCTCTCCGGGGCCCCAAACGGACTCCAGATCAGCCCTCCCGAGGAAGACCAAAAGGTGGCGGCGGCTCTGTCTTGTGAAACGCGATGAAATCTTCTCTCTAATTTTTTCTCCGAAGATATGAATTTATAGGACTCGAATTAGGGTCGGAGGAGCCACGTGGGCCCCACAAGCCATCAAGACGCGCCCCAGGGGGTGGACGCGCCCTGTTGGCTTGTGGCCCACAGGCAGCCCCCTCTGGTGGATCTTCGCTCCATAATTCATTATTTATTCCAAAAATAATTCACAAAAAGTTTCGTCCAATTATGGAATCTTTTATTTCTACACAAAAATAACACCAAGGTAGTTCTGCTGAAAACAGCGTCAGTCCGGGTTAGATCATGCAAATTAGAGTCCAAAACCAGAGCAAAAGTGTTTGTAAAAGTAGATACATTTCAGACGTATCAGTAATGTAGTGAAAAACTAATGCACTTTGAACTTTTGTACATTTGTTTCAGGAAAATAGGGTTGGACCTCCAAGATCTGCAGCACCAGTAGTTGCTCCAATATCTGCAACACCAATAGCTCCTAGATCTGTAGCACCTACAACTCCTAGATCTACAACATCAGCATCAAGGTCTGCATCAAGTGCTTCATCATCAAGGGTTGCTCCAAGATATGTTTCATCTAGGGCAAAGGCTACTCCAGGACCTTCAAGAACACCACCAAAAAGGACTCCAACAGCAACATCTTGGTCATCATTTGCTTCTCCAAGGCCTTCCACTAATCATAGGTTGGAAGTTCTTCTGTTGCAGGTAAAAGGGTCAGCAAGAGGCCGTACAAGTTGAAGGATTACTTCTATGCTAGTGGTAACTAGCTATGTCATGTACCAAGCCGATGGACCAAACCAACAATCATTTTGCAAAAAAAAACTATGTTATGTTGGAACTTGTTGTGGTGCCAAGTTGTTTCATTTTGGCCATGGTGCTAGCTGAATATGTTAGTTAAGGAAGACTTGTATTGTTCCTTATTATGGTGCTAGATGAATTATGGCTATTGAATCATGGTGCTAACTGAATTATGGTTGTTGAATGTCATGTTGAACTTGATATGTGATGAATGAACTTATGATGATGTTGATTGTGGTGCTGTTATTAAAATGATCTTGATTGTGGTGTTTCCATCAAAATGATGTTCACTGTGGTTTAAATAAAAGTGGTATCTTTATCATCGAGTGGTTTGTCGAGAGGGCAGGGTTAAATAAAAGGGTTATTTTTGTCATCGAGAGATTTGTCGAGAGGCTAGGGTTAAAGAAAATGGTTCTTTTGTCATCGAGTGGTTTGTCAAGAGGGTAGGGTCAAATAAAAGGGTTGTTTTTTTTCATCGAGAAGTTTTTCGAGAGAATAGGCTTAAATAAAAGGGTTCTTTTGTAATCGACTGGTTTGTCGTGAGGGTAGGGTCAAATAAAAGGGTTGTTTGTCATCGAGATGTTTGTCGGGAGTCTAGGGTTGAATAAAAGGGTTCTTTTGTCATCAAGTGGTTTGCCGACAGGGTAGGGTCAAATAAAAGGGTTCTTTTGTCATCAAGAGGTCTGTCGAGAGGCTAGGGTTAAATAAAAGGGCTCTTTCGTCATCAAGTGGTTCGTCGAGAGGGTAGGGTCAAATAAAAGGGTTCTTTTCTCATCGCGAGGTTTGTTGAGAGGCTAGGGTCAAATAAAAGGGTTGTTTTGTCATCGAGAGGTTTGTCGAGGGTTACATAAAAGGGGTCTTTTTTCATCGAGAGGTTTGTCGAGAGGCTTACATAAAAGGGGTTATTTTCTCAACATCAAAGTGCAAATTCTGAAAATAATTCAATGGATAAGAACACTTTTAATTTCAGCCAGCATCATAACTGATATCACAACAACACATTTCATTCCAACCAACATCATAATTCCAAACATAGCAAAATTTATAAGGTTCAGAGGACCCCTAGACTCTTTACACCATACATAGTTCAACACATAACAACCAGCAAGCCACCATACAAATACCTAGATATTACATTTACTCATGGCAAATTTCCATGATTTTCCTTAACCTACTCTTGTTCTCCTCCCAACCTTAAGCAAATCAGCTATGGTATACTCAAGTCTTTTCTTCTCTTGCTTCACCTGATCCAAACCTTGATATGCTACATCCTTCTTCCAATTAGTAATCAATTCATCATTGCTCTGCTTAATCACTTGAAGTGCCATCCTATTGGGGATATACCCCACGGATGACCTGCCATACAGGTATGACCTGGTCTATGAAAACGGCGGGTTACTAAAGATAAGGACATTTACTTCATAAAGGGCCCACCAGCAAAGATGGTGGCTTGATAGAAAGGTGGGGCACTCCTAAAGGCCGTCTCGTGGGCTGGGCTCAGCAGGCCGGCTCGATGAAGATGTCACGATAAGTCTATTGCTTGCAAGGCAAGACAAGTAGGAATCATATTAGGCCACAGGTCCTTATTCGACCCGGCCTCTGTTGTAACCATGGGACTCAACCTATATATACAGGTGAGCCCCTGAGATAGAAAGATCAAGTAAGAAAGAAACCCTTGAGAGCTAGGTTAGCGATTCTGCACCCTTGTAATCGAGATCACGATCAATATACACAAAGCAGGACGTAGGATTTTACCTCCATCGAAGGGGCCGAACCTGGGTAAACCCTTGTATCTCATTCCCGATCAACCCCGTTCAAGGCGACACCTAGTTGCGATGGCCTTACACCTAAGTTCTCTCATGAGGACATCTGCCATGACAAAAGCATGACAGTTGGCGCCCACTGTGGGGCTATCACGCGGTGAAGTTGAGTTCTTGGAGGGAGCCCTTCCAGGGTACGGGAGATACGCGGTCGGCTTGATGGCCAAGAGCCACCGCGGCAAGCTCTGATGATTCAGGCTAGGGCCCCGAGGCCGACTCTATCGAGTACGGGCATCGGGTCCCCTTTGGGAAAATCCACGTCTTCATCGGCAAGATCAGCGCATCAGGACCCGAGCCGGACATCTGCACCGACATCATCGAGCCGGCTCGACGTACTCAACTCGGCCAGCGTCAAGTCGGCTGGCGTCATGTCTTCGTCGGCTTTACTCAAGGAGTCAATCTCGCAGATGGAGCAACAATCAATGGATACACTCTCGTCAACTCTTATGGCGAGTCTTTCATGGAGGACACCGAGTCGACCTGTCCACTTTTCGACGATAAGCTCAGGGGCCACTCAGGAGACGAGGCCACCAGGGAATCCCATGAGTCGCCTTGCCAAGTCGCCATTTTTATGGCCGGAATGACGGCGGCTCATGTCACAGCAACAACTAGAGCGTCAACCGGGGCTGTCCCAGTTTCCGAAACGGCCGGGTCAAGCAAATCCCCGGCTCAAGCCATGGCTGACCTGATGGCGGAGATGACGAAGCTACTAGAAACACCGGTAACCATGGAAAATCAGGAGGAACGCAATGCGATGCTAACCACACTTCGCGGGCAGATGGCCAAGATCTAGGAGGAGATCGACGCCGAGAACGCTCGCCTAGCGGAATTACAGACTCACATCCATCATGAAACTGAACATTTGAAAGTGGAAGCATGGAGGCTAGGCCTTCGTCAAAACACCTACGATGTGGTCCATCAAAGGAGACATCAGAGTCGGTTCCCCTCAACCTGGAACCTCAACGTTTGTTCGTCACGCCCCAACCCACTATGGCGGCTGGCCAGCCACGTCTGGACCAGCAACACGAGCCGCCGCATCAGACGCCGGCTCAATTGCCACCTCGACAGTTCCAGACTCCGCCGGGTCATTACTCTAACCCCGTGGATAATATGTTGGCAGCAAATCACAACTTGGAGGCACTTCCCATCCAAGGAAATTCCCGGATCGAGGTGGAGGCCAGAAACGCCATTGAGATGCTGAAGAATGCGGTGACCCAACATGCGCAGTACTCTTACAGCCATGATCGGATGCACTCGACGCCATACGCGAGTCGTAGCAAGAGCCGGCACATGGAATCCCCAGCGGTTTCCAGCAGTGGGTGCAGGCAGCGTGCCCAAAACTCCCCTGTCCGGCCGGTTTTGTCGGATGCACGGGCGGTGGTCGACTGAAAGTATAACTTCTCCCTAGGTGGTTTTGGTAATTAATAACAACATATATTTCATTAGACTAATGTTTCCACCAAGTGTATCTCAGGAAAAAGTGCAATGATGGGATTGGCTAAGGATTGTGTGGAGAGCCTCACCAAGGAAAGGAAGGAATAGGATTGGCCCTGGTTAAGAATGAGGACTCTACATTTTACATTTTGTGAGAAATCACTTTTGAGTCCATAGGATAGTCAATACTATCAAAAGGGGATGAGGTAAATATGATGATCTGGTTGCTCAAGTGCTTAGAGATTAGCCACCAAAAAAACTCACCCACTTTCCCACACATATCTTTTGTCCAAAGCCAAAACTCTAAATTCGGTGACACCAACTTCCCATTCGGATCCATCAAATTTTACCCTAGACAAAAGCCAAACCAAACCCTAGCATCTCGGTACTACCAACATTCCTTTAGGTGCAACCAAAACCAGTGTCCAGCTCTCTGTTAGCCACTTTCAAGAATCGGTCCCACTGAGTTTTGAGAATCGGTCTCACCGAGTGTTGGACCAACTCTCGGTTAACCAATTTCTTAGAATCGGTCCCACCGAGTTTGAGAAATCGGTCTCACCGAGTTTTGGTAACTGCCTAGGTCGCCCATATCGGTACCACCGAGATTCATATATCGGTCTCACGAAAAACACCAAAGTTGCCACATTTTGCACTAGTCGGTGCAACCGAGTTTTCACTCTGGTTTCACCGAGTTGGGCAATAATGTTGTAACGGTTGGATTTTTGGAGATTCCTATATACCCCCCCCTCCACCACCACTCACTCGCAAGACAAGCACTCAGAATATACACCCACTTTCCATATCCAATTTTCTGAGAGAGAACCACCTACCCTTGTGTTGAGGTCAAGATCATGCACTCCAACCATATGGATCTTGATTTCTAGCCTCCCCAAGTTGCTTTCCATCCAATCAATATTTTATACCCATGCCAAACCTGTGAGAGAGTAATTGAGTGTTGAGAAGACTATCTTTTGAAGCACAAGAGCAAGGAGTTCATCATACTACCACATCTATTACCTTTTGGAGGGTGGTGCCTCCTAGATTGGTTAGGTGTCGCTTGGGAGCCTCCTTCTTCGTGATTGTGGAGTTGAACCAAGAGAGTTTGTAAGGGCAAGGAGATCGCCTACTTCATGAAGATCTACCTCGAGTAAGGCTAGTCCTCCATGGACGTAGGCCATCATGGAATAGACGAGGTTGCTACTTCGTGGACCCTTCGTGGGTGGAGCCCTCCGTGGACTCTTGCGACCGTTACCCTCCATGGGTTGAAGTCTCCATAAACGTGGACGTATGATAGCACCACCTATCGGAACCACGGGAAAAATATTCGTGTCTCCAAATTGCGTTTGATCTTCCTATCCCTACCCTCTTACATTTGTGTGTATTTACTTTCTGCTGTTATACTCGTAGACATGCATGTGTAGGGTGAACTTGACTTTTTACAATTGCTAAAATCTGCCAACAAGTAAAATTGGGAAAGGTTAGATTTTTATTTGGTCAAGTAGTCTAATCACCCCCCTCTAGACCTACTTTTGATCCTACAAGTGGTATCAGAGCTTTGGTATCCATTGCATTGGTCTCACAACCTAGGAGTGTATGGCGTCTAGTGAGGGAAATTATCATCGGAGAGGTCCTTATTTTGATGGTACAAACTTTGCTAGTTGGAAGCATAAGATGAAAATGCATATTCTTGGTCATAACCCCGCCGTATGGGCTGTTGTTCGGGTTGGCTTGCAAGGTGAATTCTTTGGTGATGGAAAGGAACCGGATCGTGAAGCGACTGTGGAAGAATTGAAGATGTTGCAATACAATGCTCAAGCACGTGACATTCTATTCAACTGCCTATGCCCCGAAGAATTCAACAAGATTAAGCCTATGGAAGTCATTGGTAGGATTGTTGCTCATGAGATGTCACTCAAGGACAAAGAAGAACTTCACACCAAGTCAAGCGGAGCATACAAAGCTACAAGTGACACTCCCGCTACATCAAGTGACAACCTTGTAAACAATGAAGATATAAGCCTCATGGTTAAGAAATTCAACAAGTTCTACAAGAGTAGAGGCAAAGAAAGAAGCTCCAATTCAAGATACGAAGAGAAGCGTTCATATATTCATGACCAGAATTGTTACAATTGTGGAAGGCCCGGACACTACTCCAATGAGTGCACGACCCCCACAAAAGAAGAGAAGAGTCACCTAGAAGAAAGAGCTCAAGAGATGAGTCACCTCGAAGAGAGAGAAGGAGTAGAGATGATCGTTATGAACGAAGACCCTCAAGGAGAAGTAGGGACTCGGAGAAGAAGGACAAGTACACCAAGAGCTACACAAGAAGAAGACATCAAGCTCATGTTGGTGAATGGGTTTCCGGCTCCGAATCCGACAATCACTCCAAGAGAAGCTATCACTCTGACTTCGACTATAGTCAAGATGAAGGTGTTGCCAGACTTGCACTCGTATCCTCCAACTCCTACGACATATTTGATTCACCAAATGTAGGGAGTGGAAGTTGCTTCATGGCTAAAGGCCCCAAGGTATCACACCCTGAATACATTGACTTCAATAGTGATGAGGATGACTTACTTGGAGATGACGACTTGCTATTTGACAAAACTAGTGATATTAGTCAAAATGAGCTAGATAATAATCGTGCTAGTCAAGCTAAGTCATGTGATGATGATAAGAAGGAAATAGTGCGACTAACTAAAGAATTAAACACTCTCAAGTTCTCCCATGAATCTACTCTATAAGATCATATAGAGCTTGTAAGAACTCATGAGAAGCTACACTTCGAGAAGCTCAATTTGGAGCAAGAACATACATTTCTTAAAGCTATCAATGACGATCTCCGAAAGAAGACTTCTTATTATCTAGCTAAACGACTACTCTTGTCTACATTTATTCCACAAGTTAAGACTAAGCAAACTAGTAACAAAGGCAAGAAAGGTTATTCAACTAGTAGCAATAAAAATGATAAATCTAATGATATTGCTTCTAGTAGTTCTATTGATTCCACTAATGATTCTCTTAGCCAAGTTACACTTGAGCAAGAAAATGATCTATTGAAAGGGATTATAGAAAAAGGTATCTACAAAAGTCTTGCCGGATGTAAGAAATTCGAGGAGATTGTACGCACGCATGGAGGACACCGAAAGAACCAAGGCATTGGCTACTTCAACGCCAATGGAGTTGAATGGGAAGAAGGCAATACCCCAAGCTGAAGTTTGTTCCCCAAAAGGAGAAGTATGAACATACTCTTCCCAAGGGAACAAAAGCTCAAGATGACATTCCACCACAAGACCACAAACTCAAGAGCAAGGACAAGCTTCAAGTGGAGATTGATTCATATGAAGAAGAGTCCCAAGCCATGGTCAAGTGGGTTCCCAAGGCTACTTGAAGTTCTACTTCAACTAGTGCTACTTCAACCCCAAGGATTCCCATCAACTTGATGTGGGTCCCCAAGAAGAAGAACTAGAGAAGTTCTTGAGGGGTGACTCCACCAATGAAATTCACTCACATTCATTATTGGCAAGGACTATTTGCAATCAACTCCAACTTTATGCAATAGTTCAAGGAGTCACACATTTCCTCAAAGGTAAGCAAGGGACAAGGTAATTAATGAATCCGTGGACATCATCATGTATGCATTGCACTCCATGTCCATAGATATCCTTGTATTTGTCTCTTGTGTGGGACTAACCCATGTAGGTGAGAAGAGTAAGAAAACAACGAGGATTGCTCCCAACTCAAGATGATCTTCATCAACAATGAGCATCCACTACTACGTCACACACATGAAGTCTTCTACGACAAACCCAAGGTTAGTTTATTCTTCTTAGGGGGGGATGTCACATCAAGGGGGAGCTTTACTCTAAGACTTGAGTTAAAGCATCTCTTAAAGATGTGAACACATTAAATGCTTTATGTAAAAGTGGCAACCCCACTTGTGCTTAAACGATGAGTATGACCTATGATGAAGTATTCTTGCTTGGCTCCTAAGTCAATATACTCATATATAGATGACTCCGTCATCACCAAAGTGCTTGGTAGATATGAGTGGTTTTACATGTTTGCCATATTTCAATTGACAATTTATTGTGTGAGCATATTGGTACGCATATCTTTTCTCATTCGAGGATATCCAATTGTTGTTATTTGGCTTTCATTTTTCTTTGGACAATTGGATATACAAGAATGCCTAAGTACCTCCCTCTAGCTATCTATGCTTTCTCGTCTCAAATTCTATTCATGCTTCATCACAAAATTTGAGCAGGCACTTCTCGAACCCACTGTGTGAGGAGCACTCAGAGTTCCGTTTCGTTAAGAGCTGACTTCCAAAACCTCCCTAGTGCTATCTCGGTGTAACCAACCTCAAAATCGCGGTTCCACCGAAGCCTAGGGCTGATCTATTTTTGTGAATCTCGGTAACACCGATTCCATAATCTCGGCTTCACCGAGTTTCCCTGTCAACTGACAGTAGAGGAACTCGGTGTCACTGATATTTTAGAACCGGTGTCACCGACAGCTATGGGATACATATACTCAGCGGAACTGATTTTTGGAATCACTTCTTCAATCCCGTGGTCCCCGCAAAACCCTAGCTGCCGCTCAATGTCTTCAGACTTCTCCTTTGCTCCCGTGCGTCTGCACCACAGGAGGTCCTCGCCATCGACGGAAATCGCCCCCGCCGTCGCCGCCATAGGAGGTCGTCGCCAAGTTAGGGTAACGCCTCAAATTCCTTGCACTCCCCATCCGATTCTTGTGCAAAAGACTAAGTTCCATCTGATACGTCCATTTTGCATCATGATTTCCTACTGTAATTTATTATGTTTTGTTGAATAATAATGCTTTGGGGAGTGATTCTAATGCCTTGTCTCTCATAATATACAAGGTTTACACAAAGAGGGAGAATACCGGCAGCTGAAATTCTGGACCCAAGAAAAGCACATCATAGATACCTATCCTGCACAACTCCAATGAAGCTGAAATTTTATGGAGATTATTTTTGGAATAAATTAAAATTACTGGAGCAAAAAACTACCGGAGGGGGGCACCCTGGTGGGCACAAGACACTAGGGCGCGCCCTGGTGGGTTGTGCCCTCCTCGGCCCACCTCCGGTGCCCATCTTCTAGTATAAATTCACTTTTAACCTAGAAAAAAAATAAGAGGAGGACTTTCAGGACGAAGCGCCGCCGCCTCAAGGCGGAACTTGGGCAGGAGCACTTTTGCCCTCCGGCGGAGTGATTCCGCCGGGGGAACTTCCCTCCCAGAGGGGGAAATCGAAGCCATCGTCATCACCAACACCCCTCTCATCTTTGGGAGGCCAATCTTCATTAACATCTTCAACAACACCATCTCCTCTCAAACCCTAGTTCATCTCTTGTGTTCAATCTGTACCGGAACCTCAGATTGGTACCTGTGGGTGACTAGTAGTGTTCATTACCTTGTGTAGTTGATTACTATATGGTTTACTTGGTGGAAGATTATATGTTCAGATCCATTATGCTATTCAATACCTCTCTGATCTTGAGCATGTTTATTATTTTTGAGTAGTTACCTTTGTGCTTGAGGTCACGGGAGAAGTCATGTTGCAAGTAATCATGTGAATTTGATATGTGTTCGATATTTTGATGATATGTATGTTGTGATTCCCCTAGTGGTGTCATGTGAACGTCGACTACATGACACTTCACCATTCATGGGCCTAAGGGAATGCATTGTGGAGCAGTTATTAGATGATGGATTGCTAGAGTGACAGAAGCTTAAACCCTAGTTTATGCGCTACTTCGTAAGGGGCTGATTTGGATCCAAACGTTTAATGCTATGGTTAGATTTTATCTTAATACTTTTCTCGTAGTTGCGGATGCTTGCGAGGGGGTTAATCATAAGTGGGAGGTTGTTCAAGTAAGAAAAACACCCAAGCACCGGTCCACCCACATATTAAAATATCAAAGTAGCGAACACGAACCAAACCAACATGATAAAAGTGACTAGATGAATTTTCCCGTGTACCCTCAAGAACACTTTGCTTATTACTAGAGATTGTTCTGGCCTGTCCTTCGCCACATAAGGATTGGGCTACCTTGCTTCACCTTATTTACCGTTACCATTACTTGCTCGTTACCAATTACCTTGCTATCAAACTATCTGTTACCTACAATTTCAGTGCTTGCAGAAACTACCTTGCTGAAAACCGCTTGTCATTTCCTTCTGCTCCTCGTTGGGTTCGACACTCTTACTTATCGAAAGGACTACGATTGATCCCCTATACTTGTGGGTCATCAAGACTATTTTCTGGCGCCGTTGCCGGGGAGTGAAGCGCTCTTGGTAAGTGGAAATCGGTAAGGAAAAACTTATACTACGTGCTGAAATTTATTGTTACTTGCTACTATGGAAAACAATCCTTTGAGGGGTTTGTTCGGGGTATCTTCACCTCGACCGGAACCACAATTAGTTGCTCCTCAACCTACTGCACCTACTGAATATATTGGTTATGAAATTCCTTCGGGTATGGTAGAACAACTGCTTGCTAAACCTTATGCAGGAGATGGAACCGAACATCCTGGTATGCATTTATTATATGTGAACGAAATTTGTGGATTATTTAAGCTTGCAGGTTTACATGGAGATGAAGTTAAGAAGAAGGTTTTCCTTTATCTTTGTAGGAAAAAGCATTGACATGGTATAGGCTATGTGATGATCTTGGATCGTGGAACTGGAATCGTTTGCAATTGGAATTCCACCAAAAGTTTTATCCCATGCATCTAGTTCATCGTGATCGGAATTATATATATAATTTTTGGCCTCGTGAAGGAGAAAGTATCGCTCTAGCTTGGAGGAGGCTTATGTCAATGCTATATTCATGCCCCAATGTTGACATTCCGAGGGAAGTTATCATTCAGAATTTTTATGCTCGGCTTTCTCATAATGATCAATCCATGCTCGATACTTCTTGTGCTGGTTCTTATATGAAGAAGACTATTGAATTCAAGTGGGATCTCTTAGAAAGAATTAAATGCAACTATGAAGATTGGGAACTCGATGAAGGTAATGAGTCAGATATAAAGCTTGAGTTTGATTGTGTTAAATCTTTTATGAATACCGATACTTTTCACAAGTTTAGCACTAAATATGGACTTGACTCTGAGATAGTAGCCTCTTTTTGCGAAGCCTTTGCTACTCACGTTGATCTCCCTAAGGAGAAGTGGTTTAAATATAATCCCCCTATTAAAGAAGAAATTAAAGAACCGGTCATAGCTAAAGAAGAAACCATCATTTACAATGTTGATCCAGTTGTACCTACCGCTTATATTGAAAAACCACCTTTCCCTGTTAGGATAAAGGAACATACTAAGGTATCAACTGTGGTTCGTAAGAGTAATCTAAAAACATCTAAGCCCCCTGAGCAAATCAAAGTAGAACCTAGTGTTGCTATGGTTAAAGATCTCTTGGCAGAAAATATTGATGGGCACGTTATCTACTTCTGTGATGAAGTTGCTAGAATTGCTAAACCCAATGAAAAAGATAAACATAGCCCCGTAGTGGGCATGCCTATTGTCTCAGTCAAAATAGGAGATCATTGCCATCATGGTTTATGTGATTTGGGTGCTAGTGTGAGTGCTATCCCTTTTACCTTATACCAAGAAATTATGGATGAAATAGCACATGCTGAAATAGAAGACATTGATGTTACTATTAAACTTGCTAATAGAGACACCATCACACCACTTGGGATTGTTAGAGATGTTGAAGTCTTGTGTGGGAAAGTAAAATACCCTAATGATTTTCTAGTTCTTGGTTCCCTACAAGATGACTTTTGTCCCATTATCTTTGGTAGACCTTTCTTGAGAACCGTCAATGCTAAGATAGATTGCGAAAAACAAATTGTCGGTGTCAGTTTTGGTGGTGTGTCTCATGAGTTTAATTTTTCCAAGTTTAGTAGACAACCTCGTGATAAAGCTTTATCTAGTAAGGATGAAATAATTGGTCTTGCTTCTATTGCTGTGCCTCCTACTGACCCACTAGAACAATATTTGCTTGACCATGAAAATGATATGCACTTGCGTGAAAGAAATGAAATAGATCAAATTTTCTTTGAAATACAACCTCTCATGAAACACAATTTGCCTATTGAAACTCTTGGAGGTCCTCATCCACCTAAAGGTGATCCTGTGTTTGAATTGAAACAATTGCCTAACACTTTGAAGTATGCTTATCTTGATGAGAAAAAGATATATCATGTTATTATTAGTGCTAGCCTTTCAGAACATGAAGAAGAAAGATTATTAAAAGTTCAAAGGAAGCACGGGGCTTCTATTGGATATACTCTTGATGATCTTAAGGGCATTACTCCCAATCTATGTCAGCACAAGATTAATATGGAACCTGATGCTAAACCCGTTGTTGTAACACCCTGGTTTTTGCTCCTGTTTTTTTCCTTTGCGGGATTTGCTCCCGTCTTTTTTCTCGGTGTTATCGGATTTCTCTAGCTCGTGGGTATGTGAAGATGGTCATCTAGCCTTGCCTTACCTATCCAACCAGAGATTCTCCGCAGTCCAACCTTGCCACCCAGGATATATTCCCAGGGCTTTGCCGTCAGAACCCTACCTTCCGAGTTGCCGGAAGGGAAACCCTGACTCTTGCAGTTTCAAAGGAACCCCAATTTCCTTTGATCTTCTGCCTCCCAAACTTTTCCCAGTGATCATCCTTCATCTATAAACCCTGGATATGCAAAAATATTGCCAAGTCATTTGCAATATTTTTCATCTATAATTAATTCCTTTTTTTGCCAGTTAAAGGAATTAAATCCAGGAAAATATCTATCTATCTCCAAAGTTCATGAAAACTGGTGGAGATATTCTTTGTGATCATATTGAGCTCCCATAAAAATATTGGCCATAATTAAATAAGGGAAATTGCCTTGTCCTATTTAAAGCAAATATTGCATTTTGGGCACTTTCTAAAGGAACTACCATTTTGGTAGCCAGGAAAAATCCCAAATAATTTGTGGAGCTTCTCCTATCCATATTTTAACCATTTCCATTAAGAACCTAAGTTCCATAATTCAAATTTTGAGCACAACATCAATTTGCAAATTCTGTCCAGTTGGGCAATTTGCAAAGGAAGTGCTTTATTCATTGATCTATTTGAGCTGAAACTTTTCATGGTGGCTAACATTGATAAATCACTCATGGAAACCAAAGACCAGCTCAATCCCTCTATCCTTTCATCCACAGCATATTTCCCAAGTTTCTTCCCATTTGGAACCTCTATGAAGAAAGTACCATTTTGGTGTACCCAAATGGTATGAAACCTTTACAGTGGTTTCATATGTCCAAATCATCACTCTCCACCAAATTTGAGCCAAATCCATGTAGCCATTTTTTCCCAGCACCAACATCTCCATTTTTGGCCAGAATACATGGTTACAAAGGAAGTACCATCTATACTGGTCTATTGGTTTTGAAACTTTGGCATCATGTCCACCTTAGTGGATGACTAATCCATGCCAAAGATCAGGCCAAGATCACTACTGTGGTGGCCACACCATATGACAAACACCTTCTGTTCAGATTGGATGTCAGCTCAAATCAGTCATTCTTTGCCTCCTCTTCCATCCAAACTCTCACGGGTCATCTCTACGACCAGTGAGCAACATGTTTGACAAGGTCCTAGAGCCATCCAGTGTCTTGGACACGTGGTGCCGGTAGTGACCACGACTTTAGTCGGTAGCCAGTGCGAACTGTGGCAACAGTCGCCGTCCGGTCCCCTTTGGCTTTCCTCAGCTCGCCGTCCAGCTCCCCTTGCTCGCCCACTTCGCCTACTCCTTTGCTCCGCCTCGTCCCCTAGCTCCCTGGCCGGGTGTGCCGACGGGAGGTGCTCCGCCCGAGCGCGGCCACGGCATCGGCGTCCCGAAGCTCCGGCCAACGTCGAGAGGCCCTCCCCGCGGCTATTTATGCTTGGCCTGAGCCCTCCCTCGCAACCACCAACCTCTCCTCTCGCCTCCTCACCCCTCCCCGAGCTTCAGGAGCTCCTCCTCTCCCCAATGGCCAAAGGCCGTCGCCGTTCCCTCGGCCGGCCCCTGCCTATGGCCTCTCCCCTCCCTTCCTTTGGTGCCCCTGCTTCCCCCTCGTCGATCGCTCGCTGCTGCCGCTCCCTAGCTCCGCCGGGAAGCCCCGCCGGTGCCTCCCTTCCTCTGTCGTGCCGGCCGGAGTGCCGAGCCACGGCGCCCCTGAACCAGGCTGCCCCGAGCCGCCTGGAGGCCACCCACGGGCGCGGCGAGGTCGGGCGGGGCCAATATGCTCACCGGCCGGCCCTCCCACGGCGCCAGGCGCCTACTCCGACCGGCGGCCGAGCCCTCCTCTGCCTCCAGGCACGTTGGAGAAGAAGGAGGCAGGGGAGGAGAGAGAAGACCACACGGGTCCCTCATGTAAGCGACCCGGCGAGGGGGTACAGTGGCTGACGACCGGGCCCGCATAGTTTAAGTGGAAGCGCATCTCAGCGAATACGCTTCCCGTTTGAGAAAGCATACTTTGCTGCTGCTTCGGGTAAAAATGCGCTTTCCCTCAGCTGAAGGCGTATTTTAAAAAGGCGCTTTCTGTTTACTCAGTCGGCCGAAACAGTTATATAGTAGACGTTCGTCGGTTAAGGGCAAAAATTAATAGGTTCTATTTATTTTTCTGCCTAAACAACGAACAGCCACAACTTTCGGCTCATAACTCCGATTCGGGTGAAACCAACGCCCACGTCTTCAGTTCGCCGAACCCGCTCCGATGAGGTTACTTTCATAATGTTTACACATTCTGAAAATGATCATTTTGCCCTTGACCTTCTATCAGCCCTCTCCGATAGAGAACGGTTTCCGGTGATCCTTTCCGCGGACTCTCCGCACTTCTTCCCAGAGTATTCTTTGACCCCAGGCAAGCCGACCATCTGATATATGCCCTAAACACTACAGGAATCAGCTGCTTTGCCGTCTGTCATAGCAGACGGCAAAGGCATGAACGCCGGACGGCAAAGCCTTTGCCGTCTGCCAGCAGACGGCCAACATTCGGCTGAACTGCTGCCGGCAAAGGCCACTTTGCCGTCTGCTGGCAGACGGCAAAGAGCTTGGACGGCAGACAAAAGGTACCAGCCCCGTTAGGGGGCTAACGGCGCTCTTTGCCGTCTGCCAGCAGACGGCAAAGAGCTGCAGCTGACGTCAGTCGTCAGCTGGGCCAAAGCAGCCTCTTTGCCGTCTGCCAGCAGACGACAAAGAAGCAAGCTCTTTGCCGTCTGCTGGCAGACGGCAAGGAGGCCAAATAGGCCAGCCCAGGTTGCACAGGCTGCTGCCATGTGGCCTCTTTGCCATCTGCTAGCAGATGGCAAAACTCTTTGCCGTCTGCTAGCAGACGGCAAAGTGGCTATATTGCCCCTGTTTTTTCTGTTTTTTCTTAAATTCAATCAATTTCACAGATATATATATATATTCATTTCAAAATATTTCAACAAGTACATATAGCCAACATATCCCTGCCATATGGATCATCCAACATATCCAACACATATATCATCATCCAACACATATATACACCAAATGAAAAGTCCAACATATCCAACAATTAAGCAAAAGGTCCATATACAATGGTTTCATCCATCCATACATATATACGTAGCAAGTTTCAAATTGTTCATCCTACAAAATCAAAACAAAAAGGAAGGACAAGGAGAAGAGTAGACTCCAACGCAAGCTTCCGTGATCTGAAGCAAATCTGCAAAATGGGAAAGAAGAAAGTTAGAAGAAGAAGAAGACTAGAAGAAGAAGAAGAAAAAGAAGAAGAAGAAGCAGAATTTTTCTTCTCTTTCTTTTTCTTCTTCTTATTGCTTACTTGTGTCATTTTAGAGCTAACCTAGTTAAATAGGCCATTTTTGACCTAAATATGCTAAGTATGTCATAAATGAACTAAATAAGCTAAGTATAGGTCATTTTGGAGCATATTAAGTCATTTTGGAGCTAAATAGGTCATTTTGGAGCTAAATAGTTTATTTTGGAGCATATTAAGTCATTTTGGAGCTAAATAGGTCATTTTGGAGCATATTAAGTCATTTTGGAGCATATTAAGTCATTTTGGAGCTAAATAGGTCATTTTGGAGCATATTAAGTCATTTTGGAGCTAAATAGGTCATTTTGAGAGCTAATTAAGGTTATTATGTCATTTTTGAGCTAGCTAAGCATATAAATCCATTTTTGGAGGAATAAATGCTAAGTATAGGTCATTTTAGAGCTTTCCTAGGTTAAATAGGTCTTTTGAGAGCTAATTAAGGTTATTATGTCATTTTTTATCTAGCTAAGCATATAAATTCATTTTGGAGGAATAAATGCTAAGTATAGGTCATTTTAGAGCTATCCTATGTTAAATAGGTCATTTGACAGCTAATTAAGGTTATTATGTCATTTTTTAGCTAGCTAAGCATATAAATTCATTTTGGGAGGAATAAATGCTAAGTATAGGTCATTTTAGAGCTATCCTAGGTTAAATAGGTCATTTCTTAAGCTAATTAAGGTTATTATGTCATTTTTGAGCTAGCTAACCATATAAATTCATTTTTGGAGGAATAAATGCTAAGTATAGGTCATTTTAGAGCTTTCCTAGGTTAAATAGGTCATTTAAGAGCTAATTAAGGTTATTATGTCATTTTTTAGCTAGCTAAGCATATAAATTCATTTTTGGAGGAATAAATGCTAAGTATAGGTCATTTTAGAGCTATCCTAGGTTAAATAGGTCATTTTGGAGCTAATTAAGGTTGTTATGTAATTTTTTTGCTAGCTAAGCATATTGAGTCATTTTGGAGGAATAAATGCTAAGTATAGGTCACTTTAGAGCTATCCTAGGTTAAATAGGTCATTTTTGAGCTAATTAAGGTTATTATGTCATTTTTGAGCTAGCTAACCATATAAATTCATTTTTGGAATAAATTGAATACCTGACATGAACTATAATATTAATCTTCATCGTCATCATTAATAAATGCATCATCATCATCTATATATGCTTCGGGGTCAATAAATGCATCATCATCATCACTATCAGTAATGACGTGCTCATCATCATCATCAATAAATGCATCAACATGTGGAAGGCCTCCTGTACGTAATCGGTCAAGCATTGACAGGTCATCCGCAGCAGTAACCTCTTCTTGTTCCGGCTCTTCTTGTTCCGGCTCTTCTTGTTCCGGCTCAGGCTCGGATTCACTACCGCTGTCTACTTCAATGTTCTGGGGTGAAGTAGAGCGGTTCTTGAAACGTTTTTTGGAAAGACGTGTTTCTTGGAAGAATTATCCTTCATATGTGTCTGGGTTAATGTGAGGTTCATAATCCTCTTCATTGGGGGGAGGTGGTCTAACACGTGGCGGCACTTCATAAACGACATCCCATCCTTTAAGATTTGGATCACTTTGGCAGGCCCACGGTAGATAGAAAACTTGGGTTGCCTGTTGAGCCGTAATATAGACATCGGGAACATCCAAATGGGTGCTTTGTTCGATTTCGACTAGCCCTAGATGTTCATGAGTCCTTCTAGTCTCCTTCGGCTGGAACCAATAACATTTGAAGACTACGACGTTCGGTGGGTTTGCACCATAGAATAGAAGTTCATAAATTGCTTCAACTCTTCCATAATACTCCTCTCGACGTGTCGGGGTCGGGGTGTCGGGGTGTCGGGGTCGGGGTGCCGTGTCGGTGTCGGGGTATCGGGTCGGGGTCGGGGTCGGGGTGCCGTGTCGGGATCGGGGTGTCGGGGTCGGGGTGTCGGGGTCGGGGTGTCGGGTCGGGGTCGGGGTCGGGGTGTCGGGGTCGGGGTGTCGGGTCGGGGTTTTTCCTCTTTTTTTCTTTTTTTCTTCTTCCTCTTCTTTCTTTTCTTCCTTTTCTTCCTTTTCTTCCTTTTTTTTCCTTCTTCTTCTTCTTCTTCTTCTTCCTCCTTTCCTTTTTCCTCTTCTTCTTCTCCTCCTCTCCTCTTTTTTCTTCTTCTTCTTCCTCTTTTTCTTTTTTCTTCTCCTCCTCCTCCTCTTCTTCTTCTTCCTTTCCTTTTTTCCTCTTCTTCTTCTCCTCCTCTCCTCTTTTTTTCTTCTTCTTCTTCTTCTTTTTTCTTCTCCTCCTCCTCTTCTTCTGTTTCTTCTTATTATTATTATTTTTTGTTCTTTTCCTTTTTTATTTTTCCTTTTTTTTCTTCTTCTTTTCTTCTTTTTTTTCTTCTAGGTTTTTTCTTTTCTTCTTTTCTATCTAAGTTTTTTCTACCTAATATAAACTAACTAATATGAACTAATAACTAACTAATATAAACTAACTAATATGAACTAATAAAAACAGAAAAAAAACAAAAAAAGGGGGGAGGGTGGAGCTCACCGGAGGGGGGGTCGAGGCGGCGGCGCGGGGCGGCGGAGGGGGAGGGGCGGAGCTGGGTCGTCGGGGGTGCCTGCTCGCCGGCGACCCGACGCGGCGGAGCGGTGGGGCAGGGGGCGCCGGGGGCGACGGGGCCGCGATGGTGGAGGAGGGCCGCGGGGAGGGGGCGGGCGGCACCGCGGCCTGGCTCCGGCGGTGGTGGAGAAGGGCCGCGGGGAGGGGGCGGTGGTGGAGGAGGGCTGCGGGGAGGGGGCGGCGGCGGGAGGGCGGGGCGGCGGCGCTGAGAGAGAGAGGGAGAGAGAGATGTGAGAGAGAGAGAGGCGCGGGGCGCGGGGCCGAAAGTTAAGTTCATTTCTTTGCCGTCTGCCAGCAGACGGCAAAGAGAGCAACCGTTAGCCCGCCCTCGCCGTGACATTGTGGGCCCCACCCTTACCTCTTTGCCGTCTGCCAGCAGACGGCAAAGAAGTGATAGATGGCAAAGAGCTTGACCTAGCCAGTGCCGTGCCCCGTGGGGCCCACTTTGGTATTTGCTGTCTGCTGGCAGACGGCAAAGAGTTATTTGCCGTCTGTCAGCAGACGGCAAAGAAGTGGCAGATGGCAAAGACCCTCTTTGCCATCAGCTGGTTCTTTGCCGTCTGCTTTGGCAAGACAGACGGCAAACAGCCTCTTTGCCGTCGGCTAGCAGACGGCAAAGAACAGGCAGACGGCAAATTTCTGAATTCCAGTAGTGAAAGCATTGCTCTGTGTTATTCTTGCGTGTTTAATTAGTAATTATGCCTGTGATAAAAATAATTAAACCTTTGTTAGTTTGCACTTACTGTTTACATTACTTGCATAGTTTGCTATGTAGTTTACTTAAGTGCATAGTTGTTGCTACTTCAACTTGTTGTGATATATAACCATACTTGCTAAGTGATGGCTAAAGCTAAACTTAGTCGGTTGATCTAGAGTCACCTGTCCGGGCTTATCCGTGCAGCCACATTTGCTGGTATGGGACGGCCTTGACTTGGTCTGATCGCATGCTCTTTCACCGGTACCTCCAGACAAGGAAGGTTATGCGCGCGCGCTACCCTGGCCCAATAGGCGGCGATAACCTTGTGAGCCTAGTTGAGTTTTGTGTCGGTGTCCCCATTTGGGACAGTTTAGTTTGGCCACGACGGTGGTAGGTGACATAGGGGCCACCCAGGGCAGGACTCCGGGGGAGGATGAATGCCGGTGGTACGATGGGAGAGTCACGGGTCAGGCGGGTTTCCTTGGAGCAACGCTGGTCCACCCGAATGGGATCACGAGGCCAGGTGCTCCATGGTGTGGGTAAAGTGTGCAACCTCTGCAGAGTGAAGAATCTATTCGAATAGCCGCGTCCACGGTATTGGACAGTCTGTCCAGGCCTCACTAGGTGGTCAACTGTAACAATGATAAGAATGGAAGAACTCGACATCAGATGATGTCAGGAATATGATATGTTAGCCATGGGATGGCTATGAGATGAGTGGTCGGATGACCACATGATTTGGATTGGATTTGGATCAGATTCAGATTGGATCGTGAGAATTTTCGGAGTATGGAATATTTACTTAGTATGCTTTACTTTACTGTATTTACTTCAGTAGTTATCTTGCTAGATAATCCTGTTATGCTATGATAATTAATATTGCTCTAATAACAAATGCATGCTTGAATGCCATGGATTGCTTTGCTTGGTGTATATGTTAGTTTGGTTTGCTTGCGAGTACATTCAAAAGTACTCAGCGGCCTTTAACATGGCCAGGTTCACATAAGGATCCGTCGTTCGTCGTTGAGGAGCCGAAGCGTTCGCTAGCTAGAAGAGTAACTGAGTCAGATCCCTATGGATTGGAGCCGCACCAAGACCCTGCTGCCTTAGATAGAGCTTTTCCGCTGCCATCACCCTTGTAATATATCTTGTAAGACTGATATATCCATTAATAGAAATGCCTGTGTTCATGATACTTGTTGTAAACGCGCATGCCAGAGTGATTTCCTGGGCTGGTATGCGTGGCGACCGTCTGGCTACAGTGGTAATCAGGCAGGGCGCCACAACGGATGGTATCAGAGCAGCCAGGCTGACTATAGGTTACCCTTGCCAGACTTCACTATCTTGTGTTCAGTAGAAAACCCAGATGGATTTCAGCCATCTTTGCCACCTAGCACGGCTACTATTGATCATAAGGCAGCCCCATAGATCTTTGGCTCCATCAGACCCCAACTCTCGTGGCCCTTGCCTCCAGTGTGAAACGCTCGCACCAGGCAACGACCCGTGAGCCCTGAAACCCCTAGGTAAACCAGATATACTTACCCTGCTTGCTAACCATGGCATTTCTCTTCTTACTCTAGTTTCCTTTGGGAAACGCTTATAAATTCTATCTCTCCTCGACAACCTTAGGAACGTTGACTAAGCCACTTTGGCTATGGTCCCGCGTCGAGTGTGATGCTCCCTAAGGAAGTAGTAGGAGCTTGACACCAGTGCTACCAGGAGCATTGTGTGGTTTCGCTTCTAAATCCTTAGAGGTGCATCGAGTGCGCTATACTAGTTATACTAGTGGATCCTAGGCCACATGTGTAAGGTCCGCAAAATTTTGAGCTTTATTTGCTTTTTGCTTTTCGCGGTTCTTGTTTCTTTTGACGATTTCATCTCTCCGCTCCGACTGGATCCATCCGCAAGAGTTGCCTAAGAAAATCAGCATGCAACTGGGATAATACCCAATAATCCCAATTCAGCAAGAGTCCTGTCCAGCCAACTACCTGATATTCAGAACATTACCACCGGATCTGTCAAGAATGAAGAATGGGTCAGAAGCAGAATCCGTGTGCAATAGACAAGGCCAGAATATACCTGAGAGAGTTTGCCTCAGAACAAATCACGCCTAAGGAACAGTCAGATGAGCTACCAAGAATAAACACCAGTAGGGACAAATGATTCCGTCCTCGACACAAGGATTATTTCAGTCAGTGGGGTGAACCTTGAGTCTTTTCTCAGTGGACCCAAGAATCATTTATCACCCACCGAAGACATATTTCAAGAATGTGAAGGTGCCAAGAGCAACAACTAAACTCTGGTATGATGATACGAATTTCAAAGCATATCTTGGAATTCACCGATGCAAATACAAAATTTTCTGGGCACGGTGAACAAGGTTCGCAAGGAACAGGGATAAGTTCACGGTTGCCAGAATCAAGGAACACCTAACATGCTTGGAAGCTCAGCTGAACCGAATGGAATTATCTGTCAACTGCTTGTTATCGACAACACTTGGTTGGAATGCAAAGGGTATTCCGAATTAATTACCAACATGAAGTCTGCATCAGTCATGCAACCGTTACAGCAGCAATAATCAGACCAGCAGAAGGACAAGCGATGCGCATGACCAATGGAATATCTTCATTCAAGGTATGGCCTATATCAAGTTTTGGCTCTGCTATGGGTAAAATTCCGGATACTTCGGAAGGAAGCCAGAATCGGCCATAGATCCGACTGTGTACACAAGGCTTCTGGTATGAGGAACCCAGCCTTCCCCCGCAAGCTACCGAGAAGAGCTTACGATATCAGACTACCAACCTTCCTCGGTACGCCACTCGGTGAGAGATCCTTCTGGGATATGGCACTCCCATTTTCCACAGCATGCTACCGCGGAAAACTTCCGGCATAAGGCACCTGACCTTCCGCAGTAAGCCACATGAAGGAAAACTTTCGAGGCACGATACCCAGCCTTCTTCAGCACACTACCCTGGCAAAAGCTTCGTGCATAAGGAATTCAGTCTTCTTCAACACGCCATCGTGCCTACAACAAGCTTGTGAGGAGCACGAATTAGTCTGGACACACATTCGCCTCAGAACCCAGTGGTTATGAAAGGATTTATCCTACACCTGCATATGTTGTGAGCATGCAGTCCAGTGGATCAGTTCATGCGAGCCACTCGTACACGGGAATGATTGTGTTCAGAGAAACATTGGCCCCATGTTTAAAAGAAGAATATGAGCACATCAACCCCTGCGAGGTATGCAAGAGTAAGTTGTGAGAACAAGCCCGACAAGTCGAGAAAACAATCAAGGAGCCGTATTGGCAGGTCATTACAGGTCCATCAAAGGAGTCCACAAGCACAAAGAAGCTGTGGACAAATAACCTCCGTGACGGTCAACAAGATACAGCTTCACGAACAGGGCGGTATTACCAACCCTTGCATATGCGGCCATAGTAATGCCCTATCTGCGGCTACAAACGAGCTTGCCGCACTCCTCATGAATATGGGCTACCAACCAAGATAAGAGACTATGCTCCGAAAGATACACCAGATGATAGTGATACTATGCTCAACTCAGTGGTCATAGCAAGGACTACAGAAGCTATATACGACAGAGTCATCTCCACGAGCGACAGAGTTTGAAACAAGACATTCAGATAGAATGGCTCAAAGCACATCAGCATCAACAGCTCATAGACATCATGATGTCATGGGAACAAGAGATCATTGTCTATGATTACTTTGTGATCATGTCTGACATTTTAGTTGGGAATATAGCAGCAATAGCTCGGCCATGTTGATTCCTTGAGTTACGGATCACCTAAGGACAAAGTCAGAATGCCTAAGCCAGAAGGAAATGTCAGTACGGAATCCACAGCCAGACTGAGCATTCTGACACAACAGAAAGAAATTCATCCCACCCACTCGAGGCCATACGAGCACGTAGGACTTGTACCAGGAAAGGAGGTCTTGTCCATAACAGTCAAGGTACGAAGTATCGCAATAAAACCGAAGCAGTTACTTCCAGGCCATGGAAACCGAGCCGTCTGTTGGTACTACTCACTACCCCACCCAACAACACCACTATCAGGACAAAAGGTACACCTGACAGGAAAGAGAAGGATTCAAGAAAGTTGTGTGCAGAGACAACACATGGTCCATCAGAAGAGGCAGTTAAAAGGTCAGAGAACCAACAAAGATAGGACAACTGATCGATCCAAGTCGCACACAGGTAAGTCCCCCTTCCCCGGGAGGTAAGCCTGGAAATCTCGAGGACGAGATTTTCTTAAGGGGGGTAGGTTTGTAACACCCTGGTTTTCGCTCCTGTTTTTTTTCCCTTGCGGGATTTGACTCCCGTCTTTTTTCTCGGTGTTATCGGATTTCTCTAGCTCTTGGGTATGTGAAGATGATCATCTAGCCTTGCCTTCCCTATCCAACCAGAGATTCTCCCCAGTCCAACCTTGCCACCCAGGATATATTCCCAGGGCTTTGCCATCAGAACCCTACCTTCCGAGTTGCCGAAAGGGAAACCCTGACTCTTGCAGTTTCAAAGGAACCCCAATTTCCTTTGATCTTCTGCCTCCCAAACTTTTCCCAGTGATCATCCTTCATCTATAAACCCTGGATATGCAAAAATATTGCCAAGTCATTTGCAATATTTTTCATCTATAATTAATTCCTTTTTCTGCCAGTTAAAGGAATTAAATCTAGGAAAATATCTATCTATCTCCAAAGTTCATTAAAACTGGTGGAGATATTCTTTGTGATCATATTGAGCTCCCATAAAAATATTGGCCATAATTAAATAAGGGAAATTGCCTTTTCCTATTTAAAGCCAATATTGCATTTTGGGCACTTTCTAAAGGAACTACCATTTTGGTAGCCAGGAAAAATCCCAAAAAAATTGTGGAGCTTCTCCTATCCATATCTTCATCATTTCCATCAAGAACCTAAGTTCCATAGTTTAAATTTTGAGCACAACATCAATTTGCAAATTCTGTCCAGTTGGGCAATTTGCAAAGGAAGTGCTTTATTCATTGATCTATTTGAGCTAAAACTTTTCATGGTGGCTAACATTGATAAATCACTCATGGAAACCAAAGACCGGCTCAATCCCTCTATCCTTTCATCCACAGCATTTTTCCCAAGTTTCTGCCCATTTGGAACCTCTGTGAAGAAAGTACCATTTTGGTGTACCCAAATGGTACGAAACCTTTACAGTGGTTTCATATGTCCAAATCATCACTCTCCACCAAATTTGAGCCAAATCCATGTAGCCATTTTTCCCCAGCACCAGCATCTCCATTTTTGGCCAGAATACATGGTTACAAAGGAAGTACCATCTATACTGGTCTATTGGTGTTGAAACTTTGGCATCATGTCCACCTTAGTGGATGACTAATCCATGCCAAACATCAGGCCAAGATCACTACTGTGGTGCCCACACCATATGACAAACACCTTTTGTTCAGATTGGATGTCAGCTCAAATCAGTTATTCTTTGCCTCCTCTTCCATCCAAACTCTCACGGGTCATCTCTACGACCAGTGAGCAACATGTTTGACAAGGTCCTAGAGCCATCCAGTGTCTTGGACGCGTGGTGCCGGTGGTGACCATGACTTTAGTCGGCAGCCAGCGCGAACTGTGGCAACAGTCGCCGTCCGGTCCCCTCTGGCTGTCCTCAGCTCGCCGCCCAGCTCCCCTTGCTCGCCCACGTCGTATGCTCCTCTGCTCCGCCTCGTCCCCTAGCTCCCTGGCCGGGTGTGCCGACAGGAGGTGCTCCGCCCGAGCGCGGCCACGGCACCGGCGTCCCGAAGCTCCGGCCAACGTCGAGAGGCCCTCCCCGTGGCTATTTAAGCTCGGCCTGAGCCCTCCCTCGCAACCACCAACCTCTCCTCTCGCCTCCTCACCCCTCCTCGAGCACCAGGAGCTCCTTCTCTCCCCAATGGTCGAAGGCCGTCGCCATTCCCTCAGCCAGCCCCTACCTGTGGCCTCTCCCCTCCCTTCCTTTGGTGCCCCTGCTTCCCCCTCGTCGACCGCTCGCTGCTGCCGCTCCCTAGCTCCACCGAGAAGCCCCACCGGTGCCTCCCTTCCTCTGCCGTGCCGGCCAGAGTGCCGAGCCACGGCGCCCCTGAACCAGGCCGCCCCGAGCTGCCTGGAGGCCACCCACGGGCGCGGCAAGGTCGGGCGGGGCCAGTACGCTCGCCGGCCGGCCCTCCCGCGGCGCCAGGCGCTTGCTCCGACCGGCGACCGAGCCCTCCTCTGCCTCCAGGCGTGTTGGAGAAGAAGAAGGCAGGGGAGGAGAGAGAAGACCACGCGGGACCCTCATGTAACCGACCCGGTGAGGGGGTACGGTGGCTGACGACCGGGCCCGCATAGTTTAAGTGGAAGCGCATCTCACCGAATACGCTTCCCGTTTGAGAAAGCGTACTTTGCTGCTGCTTCGGGTAAAAATGCGCTTTCCCTCAGCTGAAGGCGTATTTTAAAAAGGCGCTTTCTGTTTACTCAGCCGGCCGAAACAGTTATATAGTGGACGTTCGTCGGTTAAGGGCAAAAATGAACAGGTTCTGTTTATTTTTCTGCCTAAACAACGAACGGCCACAACTTTACGCTCGTAACTCCGATTCAGGTGAAACCAACGCCCACGTCTTCAGTTCGTCGAGCCCGCTCTGATGAGGTCACTTTCATAATGTTTACACATTCTGAAAATGATCATTTTGCCCTTGCCCTTCTATTAGCCCTCTCCGAGAGAGAACGGTTTTCGGCAATCCTTTCGGCGGACTCTCCGCACTTCTTCCCAGAGTATTCTTCGACCCCAGGCAAGCCGACCATATGATATATGCCCTAAAGCATTGCTCTGTGTTATTCTGGCGTGTTTAATTAGTAATTATGCCTGTGATAAAAATAATTAAACCTTTGTTAGTTTGCACTTACTGTTTACATTACTTGCATAGTTTGCTATGTAGTTTACTTAAGTTCATAGTTG
This sequence comes from Elymus sibiricus, assembly GCA_039707655.1. Classification (NCBI taxonomy): domain Eukaryota; kingdom Viridiplantae; phylum Streptophyta; class Magnoliopsida; order Poales; family Poaceae; genus Elymus; species Elymus sibiricus. Next base: position 62,624,058 of record CM077672.1, read on the forward strand.
TTGCCACTTCAACTTGTTGTGATATATAACCATACTTGCTAAGTGATGGCTAAACCCACACATGATGTGGTGAAGAAGAAGAAAAGAAGAAAGAGTAGAGGTAAAAAGATATCCCTCCCAAATAATGTTGCCCCTATTATTGTTGTGCCTCATGAGAGTGAATCAAAAATAATTGTGGAAGATGATATACTTGATGATGATATTGCTTCTTTGTCTTATGGTACAATGTCCGAAGGAACTATTGAGGATGATTTTATTATGCCTATTACTCATTATGATGATTATGATTGGGAAGATAATGATACCTCTTATGATCTTGAAAATCTTTATGGCACCAACTTGGAAAATTATGATGATAATTGGTATACTATTGGTACTATTCATACTATTAATGATGAAAGTGATTATGCTTATGATATGCAAAGCCACAAGTTTGGGGATGCTATGTTTGATGAGAATGACATGTTTGAGAATTTATTTGCTGCAATTGATGTTTGTCCCAAGCTTGGAGATGCTATACTTAATGAAGATGATCTTTTTAGTCCCCCTACTTTGAATGATCAAATTTGTTATGATGATTTCATGCCTCCTATCTATGATGATTATTGTGATGATACTTATGCTATGAAAAATAGGGATGACTATTATTATAATACTTGTTATAATCCTTTTACTGAACATCACTCTTTTAATGTGGAAACAATTTATAATATTCGAGTTTCATACTATACTCCCACTATTATGAATGAGAAGAAAATTGCTTGTGTGGAGAGTAATAAAAATTCTATGCTTGTGGATCATGAAAAGAATGCTTTATATGATAGCTATATTGATGAATCCATTCATGATGCTACTAAAAATTATTATGAGGGAGGAACATATGATTCATGATGCTCCCATTATGTTTCAATTCTTCACTTTTTATGTGAGCATCATTAAAATCATCATGCCTAGCTAAAAGGCATTAAAGAAAAGTGCTTGTTGGGAGACAACCCAATACTTATACCTACTATTTTTGTGTGTACACATGATTAAGCTACTGTAGTAATCATGTTTTATATGTTTTCTTTCAATAATGTGCCAAGTAAAGCCTTTGGGATAGTGTGGATGCTTGTTGATTTGATTCTGTGCAAAAACAAAAAAAATTGCGTCCAGTGCTGGAATTTCTATTCTGTATTGGATCGTGATTTTTTTTTGAAATTTTTACACAGTATTGGGTTACAATTTTTTTACGTTTTCCTAATTTTTCAGAATTTTTGGAGGTACAGAAGTATGGTTTTTAAATCGCTTACTACACGCTGTTCTGTTTTTGACAGATTCTGTTTTCGATTCATAGTTTGCTTGTGTTAGTGTTTCCATGGTTTATATTGAGTAATATAAATTGTGGAAATGATAGAATACAGTAGGCATTATGTGAGAATAATTATGAATCTTGTCTTGACAGTACCTAAGTGGATGATTTATTTTTATCATACTAACCTATCTCACGAAGTTCCGTTAAGTTTTGTGTGATTGAAGTTTTCAAGTTTTGGGTGAGATATCGATATGAGGAGAATAAGGAGTGGCAAGACCCTAATCTTGGGGATGCCCAAGGCACCCCAAGGTAATATTCAAGGAATACCCAAGCAACTAAGCTTGGGGATGCCCCGGAAGGCATCCCCTCTTTCGTCTTCAACATTATCGGTAACCTCACTTGGAGCTATATTTTTATTCGTCACATAATATGAGTTTTGCTTGGAGCGTCATTTTATTTTGTTGAGATTTGCTTGATTCTATCAATAATCATGTTTTGTATCTTTTAGTTCAATAAAATGCCAATTATAGCCTTTACCATGCTCAGTTTGCAAGTTCATGTGTTGCTGTTTGAAAACAAAAAGTTTTCTGTTATGTCCAGAATATTCCTGAATAGTCAGAATATGATAAAAATCTTAAAGTTTTACACAATAAGCATGCATGAGTTCTCTATCACGTGGTAATTTTTCAGAATTTTTGGAGTTAGGGAAGTATGAATTTTAAATCCCCCTTTACAGACTGTTCTGTTTTGGCAGATTGCTGTTATAGTTGCATTGTTTGCATATGTTTGCTTGTTCAATAATTCTATTTCAGGATAGGAGTATTAAATATGCAGAGGCATTTAGTATGCAATGTTAAATTATAATTTTAGTGATTTTCTACAGTAGAGAATGTTAAGGTTTTGAGTTGATTTATACTAACTTATCTCACGAGTTCTTGTTGAGTTTTGTGTGGATGAAGTTTTTAAGATTTAGGGAAACCGTGATATGAGAGGAATTAAGGAGACATAAAAGCTCAAGCTTGGGGATGCCCAAGGCATCCCAAGTTAATATTTTAAGAAGTCTCAAGCATCTAAGCTTGGGGCATCCCACCGTTCTTCTTCAACAACTATCGGTCAGTTTTGGTTGAGCCTAAGTTTTTGCTTCTTCACATGATATGTGCTATTCTTGGAATGTCATTTTATTTTGTTTTCTTTACTGTTTGAATAAAATACTTAAGATCTGAAATTTTTAAATGGGAGAGATTTCTCACATAGCTACTTAATTACTTAACTACTCATTTGATCTTCACTTATATCTTTTTGGAGTAGTTTGTCATTTAATCTTGTGCTTCACTTATATCCTATGAGTAAATTGTTGAAATGAAATGAATATCATAAAGTTGAAATTTATATGCTTCATATGCTTGCCCCATGGGGAGTAGTGACTTCACATACAAGAAGTATAAGTGGTAAAATTTATTGAAAGTTAACAAACATAGCATTGGTCACTTGAACAATTCATGAAAGAATTTTGAAGGAAGAGAAATTTCACATATAAATATACTATCTTGGACATCTTCTATGATTGTGAGCCCCCATTAATTATTTTCAAGCTTGATCAAGTAGTTGACGTTGGACAAGGAAGACAACGTAATGAGTTATGTTTGTTTATATTCACATAGAAGTTATATTGTCATGGATCCTCTAATATGTGGTGCTTGCTTAGGATCTTTTGCTAGCCAAAAATTTGTACTAAGTAGAGATACTACTTGTGCATCCAAAAACCCTTAAACCCAGTTTCTTGCCATGAGAGTCCACTATATCTACCTATGGATTGAATAAGATCCTTCAAGTAAGTTGTCATCGGTGCAAAAAGCAATAAAAATTGCTCCTAAAATATGTATGATCTTTTATTGCAAGGGAAAATAAGCGTTGTACGAACTTATGATGGTAAAGAAATAAAAGCGACGGACTGCATAATAAAGGTTGCTATCACAAGGGGCAATATAACGTGACGTTCCTTTGCATTAAGGGCTTGTGCATCCAAAAATAAAAAGCGCATGACAACCTCTGCTTCCCTCTGCGAAGGGCCTATCTTTTACTTTTCTGTATTTACTTTTATGCAAGAGTCACTAATGTTCATCTATATTCCGCTCTATTTATTTTTTAGTTGGCAAGCATTATGTGGTAGGGAAAGATCCAGGTACATATATCCAGTTGAATATAGGTGATCATGAGTTATTATTGTTGACATTATCCCTGACATAAATAAGTTGGGAGGCAAAACATTAAGCCCCTATCTTCCTATGTGTTTGACTGAAACGGTTTGTTCTAAAAATATGCTTTGAGTGTCAGCAATCATGGAAGACTAAATGATGGTTGAGTGTCAGATTTGGGAACACTTGATGTATGTCTTGCATATGAATACCCGTGGTGACAATGGAGTATTATATTGATTCACTTGATATATGTTTTGGCACTCAACTCGCGGATTCCCGTGGTGACATTGGGGTAATCTATGCATAGGGGTTGATGCACGTTTTCATTATCTTTTCTCCGATGGAAACTGTGAGGTGCTCCTTGGAGTTCTTTGTGTGGATTGAATATTATGATTATGAAGTTGTTTGATGCATATCGTATAATCAACTCATGGATACTTGTGGTGACATTGGAGTATCTATGTGACATTAGAGTTGGTTGATGTGTATCATATGGTGTTATTTTAGTACGAACTCTAGGGCTATTTGTGACACTTATAGGAATAGCTCAATAGATCGATCGGAAAGGATAACTTTGAGGTGGTTTCGTACCCTACAAACAATTTCTATCTTATATTCTCCGCTAATAGGAACTTGGGAGTGATTCTTTATCGCACGTTGAGGGATGATTATATGATCCAATTATATTAGCATTGTTGAGAGATTGCACTAGCGAAAGTATGAACTCTAGGCCTTATTTCTAAGCATTGCAATACCGTTTATGCTCACTTTTGTTACTTGCTACCTTGCTGTTTTTTATTGTTCGCACTACAAAAACATATATCTACTATTCATACTACACTTGTATCACCATCTCTTCGCCGAACTAGTGCACCTATACAATTTACCATTGTATTGAGTGTGTTGGGGACACAAGAGACTATTTGTTATTTGGTTGCAGGGTTGTTTGAGAGAGATCATCTTCATCATACGCCTCCCACGGATTGATAAAGCTTAGGTCATTCACTTGAGGGAAAAATTGCTACTGTCCTATAAATCTCTACGCTTGGAGGCCCAACACGAGTCTACAAAAACAAGTTGTGTAGTAGACATCAGACGCCATTTCCAACGGCGAGGCTGCGTTCCTCGTCGACCCCATGGAGCTCGATGCCGTTGTCCCACGCTATCGCAGAGGGGAACAATTGCGGCTAGCGGGGCAAACAGATACCTAGGTCCAACGCTTGCTCATGGGCTCATGGCTCGGAGCAGGGGAGAAAGTCTGAGCTGCCGTCAGTTTACGAATGGACACATATACTCACTCCGTCCCATAATATAAAAGCATTTTTTACACTGAGCAGTTTTTAACTATGTAGAGGATCTCATTTCAGTTCCGCCGTGCCTCCTACACGTCAGATGAGACGCGTAGATGGTTCAGACGCAACTAGGTTGGTTGCAATAAAAAACTATAGTAAAATAGTACACTACGTAGGATTTTGTAGAACTTTTTAAGTACTTCCTCTGTAAATTAATATAAAAGTGTTTTAGTTATCTATATAAAACGCTCTTATATTAGTTTACGGAGGGAGTAGAAGATAGGATTTCCATAGAACAAATCCCCTGCGCGGAAAAGTCACGTTCGCAGCTGGAAGTTAGAAGTGGGAAGCGCGGATCACAGATGTGTAGGTTACAATAATGCTACACCTACAAGGACTTACAAAGGTTTACTTAACCTTCCAAATTAATTCTCTCTCTCCCCCTGATTTTAAGTGGGGTGGGCCCCTTATCCCTCTATTACCAATCACAATCTTCACATTAGTTTGTACGTAAAATCTTTAAGTAAACCTTTGTAGATGTAGCATTACTCGTGGAGGTTACGACCCCCAAACCAGGCATGCATCATGCACCATATGCACGTCCAAACCAGACCCATCGGTTGATATTCCTATCTATCCGGGGTCGACCTTCATCTCGATTGGCGATCTCAATGCCGCCGCCACGCCGAGCCTCCCGCCGTTGGGCGCCGTACAACAAAAACTGGCTGGCGCGGGCGCGGCGCCGGCGCGGCCACCGGGTTGACGATATCGACAACAACGGCGCGGATCTCCCCGATGACGTACTCTCGGCGGTCTTCTCCCGGTTGTCAGACACGGCGGACGTCGTCCGGTGCGCTAACACATGCCGGCACTGGGGCCGCGTCGTCGCCAAGGAGGCAATCATCCTCTCCCGCGCACTGCCGCCTCTCCCACGCCTCGCCCTCGGCTTCTTCCACACGGAGCGCCCCCTCGTCACAGCGCGCACTCGCAATCGTAAGGTCCCGCCGCGGCCGTGCTTCGTCCCGCACTCCTCTGCCTCCCGGCTCCTCGGCTTCAGTCGACCCTTGTCCAGCGCGCTGTCAGAGGCTGTCGAGGGTGCTGGCCACGGATTCTTCGACCACTCTTGTCCGGTCGCGTCACGCATGGGCCGCCTCCTCCTCGAGCTCCGGCGTGAGGGGCATGCCGATGGGCTCAGCCTCTGCGTCTGCAACCCCATGAAGGGGGACATGGCCCTGCTGCCGCCAGTACCCAACCCGGGATTCTACGCATGCACGGTGCTCTGCGGCGACGACCTCGACCCACCGCGCCCGTCGCGCACCTTCTTCCGCATGCTCATCATCTACAACCGCCATAGGTACACCGCGCTGCGCTCCTACTCCTCAGACACCGGGCGCTGGAGCCGGGAGGTCAAGAGGCCAGGTCCAAAGATCAAAGGCGACAAGCTGCACAAGTTTGGGCAGGGCGTTGTGCTCCGCGGCGTGGCCTACTGGCCGCTGATGCGCACGGTGCTGGCGGTGCGGCTTGACACGCCGGAGCCCAGTGAAGTGCCTATGCCGGCTGGCGACCTTTCAGATCATCCGCAAAACTTCCGGTTACTGGGCGCGACTCCCGACGGGAAGCTGACCTTCATCAGAGCGGCGGTGAGCAGAGATCGACTTTTACCCAAACAAAGCAGAGACCGACTACTCGTGGCGATAAGAGTCCTTGAGACCACTGACAAAAATTATTTAAAAAGAAAATGTGCAAAAAGGGAAAAAGGAAAAAATCTGAAAAGAGTAAAAGGAAAAAGAAAAAGAACCAAAACAGGAAAAACCCAAACAAAAAAACGCACAAATGAAAAAAACCTAGTCAGGAACCTAGCGTGCGGGCCGGCCCATCTTCCCTCGCTCCCAGCGAAGCAATCTGTTTGCGGCCTGCGGGCGACAAATAGGATCCGCCAGCTAGACTGGCGAGCGAAGCAGCGACCTTGGATAGTGGGCTACCACAGAAGGCGCCGAACAGGAGGTCCAGAGATATGGTACACGTTATGTTGGAGCGTACTCGGCTTATATCGACTGCCATTACGGTAGCCGTTAAGTATGGTGAGGATGGCCACTGACAGTTGCTTTGTCGACACTTACGTGTAAGCCCAGGTGCAGACCTCTTCAATAGAGACATTCACAATCACAACCTCAGATCTGCAAGATTGGGCGATGAAGGCGTCTTCACGTCTTCTACCTCCTTGGGGGCATTGTCTTGGAGTTGGCTACAACTGGAGACCAATGGATGGCGGCGTCTTCGTTGCGTGGTTTGCTGAGGCGGCCGTTTTGGGGGCGCTGATTTTTATTTGGTAACGATGATGGCGTCGAGAGGATCTTGGGTCGCGGCTCGGGCTTCGGTAGTCAGATCTTCCCGGCGTGTCCGAGGTGCTCTTTCGTGGGTTGCTTGGTTGCTTTGAAGTCGGAGTTGCGGTGGAGCGAGTCCAGGTGGTGACGATGACAGGCGCTCGGTGGCCGTTTGCGGCGGGCACGGTCGGCGCAAGTCCTGCATATTTCCCAGGTGATGCTCGTCGTCAAAGTCGGAGCTGTCAGTTGTTTGTGCGTATGGCCATCTGTTGGCATGTGCCGTCGTGGCTTCTGTTGCATGTCGGTGGCTAGGTTGACCGGTAGTGCCCATGTGTTTGTGGGTTGGGGTGTATCGGTTTTATCCCTGTTTTCCGTCAATTAACCGGGCAATCCTCACTTCCTCTTAATCAATGAAAATGACAAGTCTTTTGCCTCGTTTAAAAAAAAACAATCACAGGGCTTCAGGCGTCCATGGGGACGTTGTGGTGATCGATTTATTTAGACATAAACGATTTGTATTGACCCGATGTTGCAGTGATGGGTTTGGCAGGTTACTTGCATCCTCTTTTTTTTTCATGAAATGGTTGCTTGCATGCTCTTGATGATGTGGAAGATGAGAAAACAATAAAAATAATTTTTAAGAAAAAGAACATACCACCTAGCATAGCGAAGTTTTCAATAGCTGGAGAGGAAAATCCTAAAAAAAGGAGAGGAAAATCATCAAGAGGATCAATCAAGCTACTGTGCGCGGGTAGTCGGTAGCCCATGAAAACTCCGACTGTTGATCCCTTGCCCATGACCTCCCCTAAATAACACGCAGAGAACTGCTCTCGGTCGATAAAGACGTGAGGGATGCACCGCCGCCAATGGATGGATCCACGGGACGGATCTTTTGCTAGCTTCTCAAGGAGAGCTTGATCCACACGCACATCTTCCTCATGTGACATGCATGCATGCATGTCCCCAAACTTAGCCGCCAAAAGCTGAACATGTCAAACATGCTTACATGCATGCATACTGCTCGGTGTTGAGCTGGGCTTGACATGGACGTGACGCTCATCCCTTGGGGAAATTGGCTCCACACGGCCGGATAGGCCGATCGTCCAAGATCTGGAAAATCTTGTCGGAACAGTGACCCGCAGGCGCACGGGATCATATCGTTTCAGCTTACACGCCGACGATCACCCATGATCGCCGTGCTACGCTAAGTGAACTTTGCTCTGACCTCTGACTCTCAGTACGGTACGGGCATACAATGAATGAGCTCTGGGTAAGCAAGACGATGATGATCGTATGTTTCCGAGGTGGGTCTTGGTGGCGGGAAGACGACGGCGACGGCGATGGTGATGCGTGTGTAATGTTGCTAGTTAGGTCATACTTATATGAGAGGTGAGAGCCATTACCTGTCGCTGTCTGTTGATCCAGTCTCCCGGGGGAATGAAATTGATATATATCCATCCAGTTCAGTCAAATTAACAGTAGTATATGCTGCTGCTGCTACTACTGTACTAGTGTACTTCTGAAGTTCTGAACCCACCCAAGTTGGCTTGATAAAAAGCCCACCGTGCTGCCCAGTTGCAACCCGCCACTCCATCCATCCTGCTGCACGTTAACCGCTCAGCTTAATTGGGAGCTCTTAATTGGAGGGGGAGAAACAGAGTTGCACCAAAATTCAGAACAGATCAAACCAGCAAGAGGCTCTGCACTGATAGCATCTCACCAACTGCACCAAAATTCAGAAGCAGCTAGCTCATTAGGTACATGCTACTTCTGTGTCCTACCAGAGTACCTAACTACTCTGTTTAGCTACACATATATCTGCCTTTTCTGGTCTTTCTAATTCTTGGTTTGCTGCTCACATGTCAAATGGGATATGCTATCTTATCATCATATTCACTTTGCAGCGAGTGAGCGAGTGTGTGTCGTACCGAGGGACAATGAACCAGTTCGTCCCAGCAGATTGGACCGGCAACATGGGAGACGCGCTGCCGCCATTAAGGTTTGTCCTCATCACCGCCGGATTCATCTTCTCTTTTCTTGGATCCGCCGATGGGAGCTCTGGAATCCATGACTGATTCTTGCATGCGGCGTGTTGCTGCAGCGTCGAAGACGACGGCCTCGTCGAGTTGCTGTGGTGCAGCGGCCACGTCGTCATGCAGAGCCAGGCGCCGCGAAGGCCGGCGGTTCGCGAGCTGGAGGCGACGCCGTGGTTCCAGTGCCCCATCGACGACTCGCTGGAGAAGGACCTATTCTCGGAGATCTTCGGCGGAATGCCGGCGGATGGCGCAGGCACGCCGTGGAAGGAGGAGGATAAGGAGCGCGGCGCCGCGGACGCGGTGACCGCGCTCCGAAGTGGGGTGATGCCGCCGCCGCTGCTGATGGATAAAGCAGGGTTGCACGGCGACGGCCCGCGCGTCTCGCCGGCGTCAGAGGCCGGCGAGTCCTCGGTGTTCACGATGGGATTCAGGAGGCCCTGCGGCGGGAGCAACGAGGCCCAGACGCCCCACGTCTCGGATACCGCCGGCGAGGACAGCGTGCTGCTGCCGCTGAGCAGCAAGGAGGCCAGGGACGCTAGGTCCTACCACAGCGCGTCGGCGACGTTGACCACGTCGTCGACATGGTCGAGGCCTTCCGGCACCAGCAAGCGGAAGCAGAGCGAGGGCCCCAGTGAGGTTATGCAGGACGTGGAGTCGGAGTCCGCCGACGTGACGTGCGAGACGGCGCAGAAGCCGACGACAGCCAAACGGCGGCGCGCCGCCCAAGTGCACAACCTCTCGGAGAGGGTACCTGATTAATACCTTCGTCTTACTTCGAGCTTCCTTGACTCTTGGGCCTCTTGGCCGCCATTGCTGACTCTCTGTTCTGCGTGATCGATGCAGAGGAGAAGGGACAGGATCAACGAGAAGATGAGGGCCCTGCAAGAACTCGTACCCCACTGCAACAAAGTACGTAATTCCAATCTATCCGCAGCTTCGCTACTCGCTACGAATACGATCTTAAATATAATTCTTAGCAATGGCGATCGATCTGATCATCTCGTTCTTGGCATCGAATTCTTCCACCAGACGGACAAGGCGTCGATGCTGGACGAGGCGATCGAGTACCTCAAATCGCTGCAGCTGCAGCTGCAGCTGATGTGGGCTATGGGCGGCCGCATGGCGCCGGCGCCGGCGCCGGTGGTGTTCCCGGCGGGCGCCCACCAGTACATGCAGCGGATGGCCGCCATTAGTTCCCGGATGCCGCCATTCAGGACTTGCGTATACAGCTCAAATGACCCAGAATTGAGTTAAGAGACTTCCTTCGTGATCGCTTTACTTGATTGCTTGTTCAGAGAAGTTTGGTATACTGTATTTTATTCAAAAATCGTATTTAGGAGTTTGACAAGTCAACCTACTCCTTTCATTTTGAAATGTAAGGTGTGCTTTGACTATTTAAACTCATGTTTTCACCAACATGCGAATCATGTTATTATTTATAATAGGACAACGTTTCGCGCCTACGGGCCGGCGGAATCTTCGGCCGGTCTCGCGCACACCACGCGATCAAAACTGATCGAACAGCTCGGGCGCACGTAGGCAGGTGGGTCCGCGCACCGACGTCAGCCTTATCTCTTCACGCGTAGTCTCCTCCACTCCTTCACAGTGAACGCGATCCCCTTTTCTCCTCGCCGCCGGTTCATGGCCAGACCGTCGCCGCGACATGGCCGCGAGTTGTCCTAGCAACCGCGCGCCACCTGGGACGCTACGCTGCTGCCACCACCAGCACTGGATTCGGCCATCGCCGACGCTGGGGACGAGCCACGGGGGATGCTACAAGCTGCTCACCGCCGGTGCTGGAGCCGGCCTAGGTTGGAGCTATAACCAGCAAACTTTGTTGCTACAACTGACCACACAGATGCTCGAACCGGCCGTCTTTTTTGTTACAACCGGCGGGAGCAACGACGGTGGCATGTTGTTTTTGCTGGAACCGGCACCTGGATTTGCTGGAACCAGTGATCAAAATTGCTGGAACCATCGACGGAGAGGCAAAATAAATGAGGCAACCGACGACAAGAGCTTTGCTGGAACTGGCCGGGTTTTTTGTTGCAACCTGCATTTTTTGCTACAACCGGCTTCGACGACTGCTACAACCATTGATGACGACCCGAGAACCACGACGACGGCGACGGCCTTTTGCTGCAACCGGTGTCATTTTTGCTACTACCGGTGTTGACGATTGCTACAACCGTTTACGAGGACACCGACGGCGGCGGCGACGACGACGGCCTTTTTGCTGCAACCGGTGTTTGTTTTTGCTACTATAGGTGTTGACGATTGCTAAAACCGTTCACGAGGACACCGACGGCGGTGACGACCTTTTTGCTCCAATGACCGCTTTTTGAGCAGCGCGGCAAGCAGCCGGCGATGGGGACGTGCTGTTGGAAAATTAGGCAAGTTCATGATTAATTCCAATAAATAATTCATGACTAGAACAGAGACTAGCATGTAACAATCTAGCAAACTAGAAGAATAGCAAAACATGCACAACAGCAGCGCACACGAAACAGCAGCTGTAGAGAGAGACATGAACAGATGATGATGAACGTACTGTTCGTTAGCTGTTGTAGGGGCGACGGTGTTGATGACGATGTTGACAATGATCTGCTGCTGACGGTGATGAAGACGACGATGAGTAGCACCGCCCGACTTGGACAGAAGACGACCCGTGATGACGAACTTGAGCAGTCGCGCAGAGCGCTTCTCAAAAACCTAATTCGTCCTCTCCCAGTGCAGGATCGCAAGGACGAACGGTTCCGGAGACCTGCTCTCCCGCACGCCGATGCACGCCGGCGTTTGGGATGGAGTAGACTACGGTGGCGGCGCAAGTTGCGAGATGAGGCAAAACCCTAGGTGTTTTCGGTGTGTCTTTTGGCCGCAACCGGTAGCAGTATATATATTAGGACCAGAGGTCCAACTCTTCCTCAACTAGCGGTATGGGACTAAACCTTAGCACCACCTCTTGCTATTTTATTCATGGGCCACTATTTGAGATTTCAGAAATTGTTATGGGCCTAGCCCATTAATTCTAACAATCCCCCACCAGATTTCAAATACCCATTTAGAGATTTGCCTTCTCTCACTACTTGTTTAATATACCAGTGTTTCAGCAGAGACTGTTAAGTTGAACTTCTGCCTAGAACTTTAAGCTACATCCATCCACAACTTGACAATGGACTATGCCTTGAATTGCTAGTTTTGTGTGAACGGGTTTCACTCAAAGTCTTAACCAGTACCTGGCTGCCAGTAGGCTACCCCGTGGTTTGGAGCATATACGTCGTACTCCCTGGTCTCTTCGTGAGCTTACTAGAGATCACCCAAGTCTCATAGACTGCGACGTTTACAATCGGAGCTCATATAGGTGCGTTCTTTCAAGACTGCTCTGTAGAACATCATCTTTGCTAATCATAGCCAATAGAACCACATTAAGGCATGTTGCCAACCTGCCTTACAGCTCTGAGCTTTATAGCTCTGAGAGTTTTGCATCTTCACTTAGAGACGGTCATAAATTACTCTCCTCAATTAACCAATAGCTTGTTCTTCCCAGGTCCTAATTCACGGGATCTCCGATCACAATGGTTGGGTTACTACTATGGTATAACATCTATGGGTCTCATACCCATCTCCCTCGATGCAATATCTATCACATTTCATGATAGTCCCTTTGTAAAGGGATCTGCCAGGTTTTTGTCTGTTTGAATATACGTAACAGTTATTACTCCGGAGTTTCTCAATTTCCTGACATACTTCAAACGTCTCTTCACATGTCTTGATGACTTCGCATTATCCTTAGAATTGTTCACTTTAGCAATAACCGTTTGGTTGTCACAATTCATAAGAATAGCCGGTACAGGTTTTTCAACCACAGGCAAGTCCATCAAGAGCTCACGCAGCCATTCTGCCTCAACAGTGGTTGTGTCTAAAGCAGTTAGTTCTGCTTCCATAGTTGACCTCGTCAATATGGTTTGTTTACAAGACCTCCATGACACTGCACCACCTCCATGAGTAAATACATACCCACTTGTGGCGTAGAGTACATCAACATCGGAAATCCAATTCGAATCACTAAATCCTTCTAGCACAGCAGGATGTCCTGAATAGTGAATTCCGTAACTCATAGTACCTCTCAGATAGCGCAAGACCCTTTCTAGTGCATGCCAATGATCATCACCCGGGTTGGACATGAACCTACTCAGTTTTCTCACAGCAAAAGAGATATCTGGTCTTGTAGCACTGGCTAAGTACATGAGTGAACCAACAATTTGAGAGTATCTTAATTGATCTCTCGTTTCTTTCTTGTTCTTTCTGAGTGTCACGCTGGGATCGTAAGGTGTTGGAGAAGGCTTGCTATCCATAAAGCCGAACCGGCTCAAGACCTTCTCAACATAGTGAGATTGCGTTAGAGTAATCCCACTCTCATCCTTAATAAGTTTGATGTTTAGTATCACATCAGCTTCTCCCAGATCTTTCATATCAAAACTCTTTTGATAGAAAAGACTTGACCTCATTGATCGCATCAATGTTTGTACCAAAGATCAGTATGTCATCCACATACAAACATAATATGACACTATTGCCCCCACCATGGCGATAGTAAACACACCTATCAGCCTCATTAATGACAAATCCTGTAGAAGTTAGAGTTCTTTCAAACTTCTCATGCCATTGCTTAGGTGCTTGTTTTAGACCATACAAAGTTTTTAACAACTTGCACACCTTTCTCTCTTCACCCTTTACCACAAACCCATCAGGCTGATCCATATAGATTTCCTCTTCCAACTCTCCATTTAGGAAAGTTGTCTTTACATCCATTTGATGAATGATAAGACCATAAGAGGCAGCCAGGGAAAGTAGCACCCGAATGGTGGTCATTCTAGCAACAGGTGAATAGGTGTCAAAGTAATCTTCGCCTTCTTTCTGAGTGTAGCCCTTGGCCACAAGACGCGCCTTGTACTTATCAATAGTACCATCAGGCCTTAGCTTCTTTTTGAATACCCACTTACATCCCATAGGTTTACAATCATATGGTCTATCAGTTAGTTCCCAAGTTCCATTAGAAAGAATTGAGTCCATCTCATTATGAACAGCTTCTTTCCAATCATCTACATCCGGAGATGCATATGCCTCTGTAATAGACTTGGGAGTATCGTCCACAAGGTATACAATGAAATCATCACCAAAGGATTTTGCAACCCTTTGTCTCTTACTCCTCACAGGAGCTTCATTGTTATCCTTCTCAAGGATTTCCTCATGTGATTGTTCGAAATATTCATCATATGTACTAGATTCAGGAATTATCTCAGAAGAAAATCTAGCAATGCTATGCATATCTTTCATAGGAAATATATTCTCAAAAAATGTTGCATCACGAGATTCCATTATAGTATCAACATGCATATCAGGTACCTCAGATTTAACCACTAAAAATCTATAAGCAATGCTCCGTTGAGCATAGCCTAGAAAGACACAATCCATTGTCTTTGGTCCGAGTTTGCGTTTCTTAGGAATAGGAATATTGACCTTTGCCAAACATCCCCAAGTGCGCACGTAAGAAAGTGATGGTTTTCTCCCAACCCACTCCTCATAAGGGGTTTTCTCTTTATTCTTGTTAGGAACTCTATTCAGGACATGACATGAAGTCAATAGAGCCTCCCCCCACCATGCCTTAGATAAACCAACAGTGTCTAACATGGCATTCACCAAATCAGTCAGCGTGCGATTTTTCCTCTCGGCAACCCCATTTGATTGGGGTGAATAGGGAGGCGTCCTCTCATGAATAATACCATGTTCCTCACAAAATTCATCAAATAATTTGGGAAAATACTCTCCACCACGATCGGACCTAAGACGCTTGATCTTTCTCTCTAATTGATTTTCAACTTCAGCTTTATAGATTTTAAAGTAGTCTAAAGCTTCATCTTTAGTTTGCAACAAATAAACATAGCAAAATCTAGTCGCATCATCAATCAACGTCATGAAATATCTCTTTCCACCTTTTGTCAACACACCATTCATCTCACAAAGATCAGAATGTATGAGTTCTAGAGGTGCCAAGTTTCTCTCCTCGGCAGCCGTGTGAGGCTTTCGAGGTTGCTTTGATTGCACACAACTATGGCACTTAGAACCTTTGGCAACAGTGAAATTCGGAATTAAACTCATATTGGATAGCCGAGACATTAAACCAAAATTAATATGACATAAACGAGAGTGCCAAACACTTGCATCATCATTAACACTAGTACAAATTTGGTTTACTGACTTATTGCAAAAATCTGAAAGAGAAAAGCGGAACAAGCCTCCGCACTCATAGCCTTTGCCTATAAATTGTCCAAATCTTGACACAATCACTTTATTCGACTCTAAAACTACCTTAAACCCATCTCAACATAGAAGGGAGCCGCTAACTAGATTCTTGTTCATAGTAGGGACATGATGTATGTTCCTTAGTTGCACGATCTTTCCCGAAGTAAACTTCAGATCCACCGTGCCAATGCCACGAACAGAAGCATGTGACCCATTCCCCATTAGGACGGAAGAATCCCTTGCGACCAGATAAGAAATAAACAAGGAGACGTCAGCACATACATGAACGTTAGCACCCGAATCAATCCACCATGAAGATGATTGAAATACTGAAAGCACAATAGGTAAATTACCATACCCATCAGTATTGCTAGCGGTCACCATGTTGACAGTCTTGGAGCTCGTTTCCCTCTGCGGTCTGCACGTTCTGGGCATTCCTTGGAAAAGTGTTCGGGCTTCCCACAGGCGTAGCACTCTAGCTCAGCCTTGTTAAACTTCTTCTTCTTGAAGGTAGTAGTCTTGGTAGGCTTGTTGAAAACAGGCTTGTTCTTCCCTTTGTTCTTGTTCTGTGGGTACCTTTGCACCATATTGGCGCTAGGCTGAACCTCACCTTCTTTCTCAGTAGTGTCTTTAGCCCGAGCTTTCTCTTCAACATCAATAGATGCAATCAGATTTTCAACTGATATCTCCTGTCTCTTATGTTTCAGAGTTGTGGCGAAATTCCTCCATGAAGGAGGCAACTTTGCAATCATGCACCCAGCCACAAATTTGTCAGGTAGAACACACTTAAGGAGTTCTAGTTCCTTCACAATGCACTGTATCTCATGAGCTTGTTCAACCATAAAATGGTTATTCACCATCTTGTAGTCATGGAAACTCTCCATGATGTACAGTTCACTGCATGCATCTGTTGCACCGAATTTAGTATTCAGTGCATCCCACAGAGTCTTTCCGTCATCTATGTGCATGTACACATCACACAGAAGGTCAGCAAGAACACTCAGAATGCATCCCACAAACATAGTATTGGCTTCCTGGAATTTTCTCTGATCTTCGTCAGACATTCCCTCTGGAGCACCAACACTAACGTGGAAAACTTTCAGAGCAGTAAGCCAGAGCGTGGTCTTCACCTGCCACCTCTTAAAGTGCACACCGGTAAACTTATCCGGCCTCAGTGCATCAGCGAATCCAGCCATAGTTAACTCAGGAAATTGCCTACAATTAGGTTTTTGGATTGTTGGAAAATTAGGCAAGTTCATGATTAATTCCAATAAATAATTCATGACTAGAACAGAGACTAGCATGTAACAATCTAGTAAACTAGAAGAACAGCAAAACATGCACAACAGCAGCGCACACGAAACAGCAGCTGTAGAGAGAGACATGAACAGATGACGATGAGCGTACTGTTCGTTAGCTGTTGTAGGGGCGACGGTGTTGATGACGATGTTGACGATGATTTGCTGTTGACGGTGATGAAGACGACGATGAGTAGCACCGCCCGACTTGGAGGGAAGACGACCCGTGATGACGAACTTGAGCAGTCGCACAGAGCGCTTCCCAAAAACCTAATTCATCCTCTCCCGGAGTAGAATCGCAAGGACGAATGGTTCCGGAGACCTGCTCTCCCGCACGCCGATGCACGCCGGCGTTTGGGATGGAGTAGACTACGGTGGCGGCGCAAGTTGCGAGATGAGGCAAAACCCTAGGTGTTTTCGGTGTGTCTTTTGGCCGCAACCGGTAGCAGTATATATATTAGGACCAGCGGTCCAACTCTTCCTCAACTAGCGGTATGGGACTAAACTTTAGCACCACCTCTTGCTATTTTATTCATGGGCCACTACTTGAGATTTCCGAAATTGTTATGGGCCTAGCCCATTAATTCTAACACGTGCACCGTAGTCCCCTTCCACCATGGATGCAACAGGGAAGGCGAATGAAAAAGCTGCTACAGTTAACACCTTTTTGTTTGTGATTGACGACGGCGAGCATCGGCTGCGAGCATCGTGGGGACGAAGCAAGGAGAGGGCGGGAATGGGTGTTGCGGGGCACATGGGAGAGGGGCGATTGCCATGCGGCGACCTACACGCGGAGGAGAACGAGGAATAGTCGTGAAGCGAGGGGAGGAAGAAGGCGACCTGGGTGGATAAGGATCCAACGGCTCGGGACGGGCCGATCCGACGGCTAGCGTGCGACCGGCCGAAACGTTGGGCCAGCGCACCAACGCCTAGCATTTGCCTTTATAATAACAATCAGTGTCATCAGATTCGCATTTGAAAGTAGTTCTTGTGGTTATCACTGTGTAACTGTTAATGAAAATATTGTGCATGAAATTTATGGTCAAACTCCAGCTGGGAAACCAACATATGCCTTGCTTTTCCAAATTGATGGGAGTATTATTTTCCCTTTATCAAATGCATTATGCATATTTACACACTAATTTGCAAAAGGGTTTGTCTAAGTCTCATCTAGATGAGACTTTGTCATGTCACATCTAAGTGATGCCATCAATTTTGCGTGGTCTCATTTTCCTTTTCATCACATATATTTTACCTTATTTTTTGTTTCTTGTATGTTTGCTTTCATTTGTTGTAAGTGTGTTGTTTTCGGCCGTGGATTGATGTAACGTTTTGTCTGTTCAACTGGGTTGTTGACTTTTTATTATTTTGTATTTGAGCAGTTTCATTTCTATTGAATTTTTTCTAGCTGTTGGGTTTGCTTTGTGTTGTGTTTCTTGTCACTATACTTTCACAAATTTAGATCAAAAAACATAGGAAGAATATAAATAGAATAGATGAAAGAAAAACACAAAACGAAAGCATGCTGAGTAAAAAAAAATTAGAATCTCATGTTAGCATGTTTTGTTGTCACATTTGCAGTCACGTTGAGGACATGCAGTTGCAGTCGAGGGCAACCCTTGCAGTTGTGTGTTTAGTGGCGGACATGCACCTATCCATCCCTTGACAAAATGCCACTTCCACAACCCCCCCCCCCCACCCAAACAACCACATTTGCAATCGTGTTGAGGGCATGCAGTTGCAGTCGGGACCAACACTTGCACTTACATGTCTAGTGATGAACATGCAACTGCTAACCCCTCAACAAACTGCCACTTCGCAACCTCTTGCACCCAAACAATCCTAGTTAGAGTCGCGTTGATGGCGTGCAGTTGCAGCCGAGGGTAACACTTGCAGTTGCGTGTCTACTAACGAGCCTGCAACTATCCACCCCTCGACAAAATTCCACTTTCGCAACCTCTTGAACCCACACAATCCTAGTTACAGTCGCGTTGTGCGCGTGCAGTTGGGTAACACATGCAGTTGCATGTCTAGTGACAGACATGCAACTATCCACTGCTACTTGTAGACTGCGTTGGTATTTCCTCGAATAGGAGAGGATGATGCAGTATAGTAGAGATAAGTATTTCCCTCAGTTAAGAACCAAGATTATCAATCCAGTAGGAGAACCAAGCAAAATCCCGTTAAGCGCACCTGCACACACAAAAGCAAACACTTGCACCCAACACAAATAAGGGGGTTGTCAATCCTCTTAGTGGTTATTTGCAAGGATTAATTCTGATAGTGGTAGATAGATAAACTAAAATACTAAATAAAATAAAAGTAAATAAATTACAGCAAGTTATTTTTTATTTTAATATATGATAAAAGTAGACCCGGGGCACATAGTTTTCACTAGAGGCTTCTCTCTCGAACGCATAGCATACGGTGGGTAAACAAATTACTGTAGGGCAATTGATAGAAAACCAAATAATTATAACAGATTCATGGAAATGATCATGTATATAGGTGATACGTCTCCAACGTATCTATAATTTTTTATTGTTCCATGCTGTTATAATATCAATCTTGGATATTTTTATAATCATTTACAACAAGTTTATATCATTTTTGGAGACTAACCTATTAACCTAGTGCCCAGTGCCAGTTGCTGTTTTCTACCCTGTTTTTGTTTTACAGAAAATCAATACCAAACGATGTCCAAATGCCACGAAACTTTTTGGAGATTTTTTATTGGACAAGATAAACACTAGAAGCTTCGGGAGGAGGCCAGAAGGCCCTGGTGGATCCCACGAGCCACCAGGGCGCGCCTGGGGGGCAGGCGCGCCCTGGTACCTCATGGGGCCCACAGAGCTCCATTTGACCTAATTCCTCCACTATAAATTCAGAAAAAATCAGAAACCCTCAGGGGAGTCCACAAAATACTTTTTCCGCCGCCGCAAGTTTCTGTTCCAGAGAGATCCCATCTGGGGTCCTTCTCCGGTGATCTGCCGGAGGGGGAATCGATCACGAAGGGGTTCTACATCAACCTTGCTGCCTCTCCGATGATGCGTGAGTAGTTTACCACAGACCTTCGGGTCCATAGGCAGTAGCTAGATGGCTTCTTATCTCTTTTTGATCTTCAATACAATGTTCTCCTCGATGTTCTTGGAGTTCTATCCGATGTAATCACTTTTTGCGGTGTGTTTGTTGGGATCCGATGAATTGTGAGTTTATGATCAGATTATCCATGAAATTATTTGAGTCTTTGCTGCACTCTTTTATGCATGATTATTATAGCCTCGTATTTTTTCTCCGATCTATTGATTTGGTTTGGCCAACTGAGTTGATTTATCTTGCCATGGGAAGAGGTGCTTTGTAATGGGTTCGATCTTGCGGTGCTCAATCTCAGTGACAGAAAGGGACATGACACGTATGTATCGTTGCTATTAAGGGTAAAAAGATGGGGTTTATTCATACGTGAGTTTATCTTGTCTACATCATGTCATCGTTCTTAAGGCATTACTCCGTTCTTTATGGACTTAATACACTAGATGCATGCTGGATAGCGGTCGATGTGTGGAGTAATAGTAGTAGATGCAGGCAGGAGTTGTTCTACTAATCTTGGACATGATGCCTATATACATGATCATTGCCTTGGATATCGTCATGATTATTTGCTTTTCTATCAATTGCCCAACAGTAATTTGCCTACCCACCGTATGCTATTTTCTTGAGAGAAGCCTCTAGTGAAATCTATGGCCCCCGGGTCTATCTAAATCATATTACTAAAACCCTAAAAATATTGCTGCCATTTTCTTTTATTTATTTTATTTTGTATTTTTGTTTCAATCTATCTACCTATCACATACAATTTAATCTTGCAATTGACCGCCGAGAGATTGACAACCTCTCGTTTGCGTTGGGTGCAAGGATTTGTTGTTTGTGTGCAGGTGCTGCTAACGAGGTGTTGTGTGATTCTCCTATGTTGCATAACTGAGGGAAATACTTATCTCTACTATGTTGCATCATCCCTTCCTCTTCGGGGAAATACCAACGCAAGCTACAAGTAGCAGGAAGAATTTCTGGCGCCGTTGCCGGGGAGACATCATCAACATCTATCAAGTACCTTTGCACAAACTCTCATCTCCTTGCATTTACTTTATTTGCCATTTGCCTCTCGTTTTCATCTCCCCCACTTCTAAAATGTTTTTACAAAAATACAAAAATATTTTCCGTTTGCCTTTTTCTCGTTTGCTTGTTTGCTTGCTTGTTATCTTGTTTGCGTAGTCACGATGTCTCAAGAAAACACAAAATTGTGTGATTTTTCCGATAATAATAATAATGATTTTATTAGTACTCCGATTGCTCCTCCCGCTGCTAGTGCGGAGACTTGTGATATTAATGCCGCTTTGCTAAATCTTGTCATGAAAGATCAATTTTGTGGTAGTCCTAATGAAGATGCTGCATCCCATCTTAATACTTTCGTAGAATTGTGTGACATGCAAAAGAAAAAAGATGTGGATAATGATATTGTGAAATTAAAATTATTCCCATTCTCGTTGCGGGATCGTGCAAAATTTTGGTTTTCATCTTTACCACGAAATAGTATCGATTCTTGGGATAGGTGTAAAGATGCTTTTATTACTAAGTATTTTCCTCCCGCAAAAATTATTTCTCTTAGAAATCAAATTATGAATTTCAAGCAACTTGATCATGAACATGTTGCCCAATCTTGGGAGAGGATGAAATTAATGATTAGAAATTGCCCCGCTCATGGTTTAAATTTATGGATGATCATACAAAAATTTTATGCGGGATTGAATTTTGTCTCTAGAAATCTTTTAGATTCCGCCGCGGGTGGTACTTTTATGGAAATTACTTTGGGTGAAGCTACTAAATTGCTTGATAATATTATGGAAAATTATTCACAATGGCATACTGAAAGAACTCCTACTAGTAAAAAGGTGAATTCTATTGAAGAAATTAATACTTTGAGTGATAAAGTTGATGCGCTTATTAAATTGGTTGCTAGCAAAAATGCTCCTATTTATCCTAATGATGTGCCATTGTCTACTTTGATTGAGCAAAATAATGATCCCGTAGATGTGAATTTTGTCTCCGAAACAATTTTAATAATAATGCTTATAGAGGTAATTTCAACGCTAGACCGTTTCCTGGAAATTTCTCTAATAATTATGGCAATCCTTATGGTAATTCTTATAATAATAATAATAATAGGATGCCCTCTGATCTTGAAAGTAATATTAAAGAATTTATTAATGCTCAAAAAGTTTTCAACACTACGATAGAAGAAAAATTGAGTAAAATTGATGATGTGTCTAGGAGCATTGATAGAATTATTCATGATGTGGAAAATCTTAAGGCTAAAATTTTGCCACCTAAAATTGATATTAGTGAATCAATTAAAGCTTTATATGTCTCCATGGATGAGAGTAAGAAAAGAACCGCCATGCTAAGAGCAAAACGAGAATTTTTAGAAAAAGCGATTCCTCCCGGTTTCTATCGTAGTAATGATGAAGATATTAAAATGATTGGTGTTTCATCTATTGATTCTTTGTATAGCAATATAAAACTTGATGAAAAGGGGACTGAAGAAGAGTCAACTTTATCTAGTAGGCGTCCCCATAATTTGGAGGGTGAAAATCTTAATGAAAAAATTGCTAAAAGTGGGTTTGGAGAGGTAAAAACTTTAGATAGCGATGTGCCCACTCTCTTGGATTACAAAGATTTTAATTATGATAATTGTTCTTTGGTTGAGTGCATTTCTTTGTTACAATCCATGTTAAATTCACCCAACGCTTATGAGCAAAACAAAGCTTTTACTAAACATATAGTAGAAGCAATGATGAAAGCGTTAGAAGAAAAGCTTGAACTAGAAGTTTCAATTCCTAGAAAATTATACGATGAATGGGAACCCACCATTAAAGTTAAAATTAAAAATTACGAGTGCAATGCTTTGTGTGATTTGGGTGCTAGCGTTTCCACAATTCTAAAATCTTTATGTGATGTGCTAGGTCTCACCAATATAGATGAATGTTCTCTTAATTTGCACTTGGCGGATTCTACCATTAAAAAGCCAATGGGTAGAATTAATGATGTGCTTATTCTTGCAAATAGAAATTATGTGCCCATTGATTTTATTGTTCTTGATATTGAATGCAATTCATCTTGCCCCATAATACTTGGGAGACCTTTCTTACAAACTATTGGTGTCGTTATTGATATGAAAGAAGGGAATATAAAATTTCAATTTCCATTAAAAAAGGGTATGGAAAATTTCTCTAGGAAAATAATTAAAGCACCATATGAATCAATTATGAGGGCCACTTATGGAATCAACTTGAAAGATGACAATACTAGAAATTATTCATTATGCCTACCTAGGGGCATAAAACAATAGCGCTTGTTAGGAGGCAACCCAATGAATAAAATAAATTTTTGTTATAAGTTTCTGTTATTGTGTGTTTTTACTGTCATGCTACTGGTATGATGGTATTTTTGTGTTTTTAATTAGTGTTTTCCCAAGTAAAGCCTTTAGGATGATTTGAAAGATAGTATAATTGATACTGTTTGAAAACAGAAAGTTTTGCGTCCACTGCTGGAATTTTTTTTTCTCTGGAACGTTAGAACCTTCTGAATTTTTTACAAAATATTTATTTATGAATTGCCCAAATAGTCCTAATTTTTCAGAATTTTTGGAGTTACAGAAGTATGACCATAATCCAGATCTCTACAGACTGTTCTGTTTTTGACAGATTCTGTTTTTGATGCACTACTTGCTTGTTTTGATGAATCTATGGATTGTATCAGGGGGTATAAACCATGGTGAAGTTAAAGTACAGTGGGTATAATGCAAAAATAAAATATGAATGGGTTTGCAACAGTACTTATAGTAGTGATTTATTTTGTTATACTAACGGATCTCACGAAGGTTTTGTTGAGTTTTGTGTGATTGAAGTTTTCAAGTTTTGGGTGAGATCACGATGGATGAAGGAATAAGGAGTAGCAAAAGCCTAAGTTTGGGGATGCCTGAGGCACCCCAAGGTAATATTCTAGGAAGACTCAAGCGTCTAAGCTTGGGGATGCCCCGGAAGGCATCCCCTCTTTCTTCTACCAACCATCGGTAATTTTACTTGGAGCTATATTTTTATTCGTCACATGATATGAGTTTTGCTTGGAGCGTCTTGTATTATATGAGTCTTTGCTTTGTTTGCTTCTTACTTTGTCACAATCATCTTTACTGAACACACCTATTTTGAGAGAGCCACACGTTTATCATCATTTGTTAGAATACTCTATGTGTTCACTTAAATTTTTTGAGCTAGGCAGTTGCTCTAGTGCTTCACTTAAATCTTTTTGAGCAAGGTGGTGGCTATATTTTGAAGAAATAAACTCTCATGCTTCAATTATATTATTTTGAGAGTTGGTTAAAATTTTGAAGAAATGAATTCTCATGCTTCACTTATATTATTTTGAGAATTGATAAGATTGAAATTTTGAAGAAATATTTGCACTCTCATGCTTCACTTAAATCTTTTTGAGAGTTGATGATAGTAACGGTAATTTGCACAAGATATGAATTTGGTCCCAAAGTGATAGATATTCAAGAGGGATATAAATAAAAACTTTCATATAGATCATTGGATATGATGAGTGTGATTCCTTGCAATAGTTTTGCGATATGGAAATGATAATATGTGAGTCATGTTAGTGAGTAATTGTGATTTAGTAAGAATATTAGTGTTAAGGTTTGTGATTCCCTATGCATGCACGTTAAGTCAATAGTTATGCAATGAAATTATATCCTACTTATGGTGCATTATTCAGTGTTAGTTGTGTTCAATGCATGTTTATGACCGTTTTCATTTTTTGGTTGGTTGATTCTCAATCTTTTGATAGCCTTCATTTGTACTAAGCGGAAATACTGCTTGTGCATCCAAAATCCTTAAACCCAAGTTGTGCCAAATGACTCCACTATATCTACCTATATGCGGTATTTCAATGCCGTTGCAAGTAAATTTGCGTGTGCCAACTCTAATTTTCAAAATAATTTTTCCGGTTTGTGTGCCCATATCGCTCATGAAGCGGCAAGGGGTGGCCATTATTTTCCATGCTAGGTCTGTTATTCTTACGACGAGTGTTTATTCACTTGTCATTGCACGAGAGAGTGGCTGGTAATAGGGATGCCCAGTCCCACAATGAAATCAAAATTAATAACAACAAAATTCGTTGTAAAGTGTTGGTATGGAGGGCACCCGTGGATACGGCTAGCCATGGATTGTGAAATAAATGGTGGAAAGGAAATAAACTTTACTTTCTGTTTGGGAACCGCCTATGATGTGTCTAGCATGGAAAATATTGGGAATTCTTGACAGGAAAATCATGCCTCTCAAAATATTTTTATCTCTTTAATTTCAGCTTTGAGCTCTGGCACATTTGACAAATCTCTGCTTCCCTCTGCGAAGGGCCTATCTATTTACTTTTATGCAATTTTTATTTTTATTTGAGTCTCCATCTTCTCTTACAAAAGCACCAACTAGAGAGCACTATTGTCATACTTGTGCATTGGATGTAGCTAATATTTGAGTGTGTTTCATGAATGGATCAATGATTGAGCATAATGGGCTAGGGATAACTTTCTTTAGCTTTGATATTTTGAAAGACATGGTTGCTTGTCAGCATGCTTGAGTATTCATATTTTCATGTCAAACTATAGAATATTGCTTTGAATCATTCAAGTCCAATGTCCATGCTATAAAATAAAAGAATATGTGATGAATATGTTAGGCAGCATTCCACATCAAAAATTCTGTTTTTATCATTTACCTACTCGAGGACGAGCAGGAATTAAGCTTGGGGATGTTGATACGTCTCCAACGTATCTATAATTTTTGATTGTTCCATGCTATTATAATATCAATCTTGGATGTTTTTATAATCATTTACAGCAATTTTATATCATTTTTGGAGACTAACCTATTAACCTAGTGCCCAGTGCCAGTTGCTGTTTTCTGCCCTGTTTTTGTTTTACAGAAAATCAATACCAAACGAAGTCCAAATGCCACGAAACTTTTTGGAGATTTTTTATTGGACAAGATAAACACTAGATGCTTCGGGAGGATGCCAGAAGACCCTGGTGGGGCCCATGAGCCACCAGGGCGCGCCTGGGGGGGCAGGCGCGCCCTGGTGCCTCGTGGGGCCCACAGAGCTCCGTTTGACCTAATTCCTCCACTATAAATTCAGAAAAAATCAGAAACCCTCAGGGGAGTCCACGAAATACTTTTTCCGCCACCGCAAGTTTCTGTTCCAGAGAGATCCCATCTGGGGTCCTTCTCCGGTGATCTGCCGGAGGGGGAATCGATCACGGAGGGGTTCTACATCAACCTTGCTGCCTCTCCGATGATGCGTGAGTAGTTTACCACAGACCTTCGGGTCCATAGGCAGTAGCTAGATGGCTTCTTCTCTCTTTTTGATCTTCAATACAATGTTCTCCTCGATGTTCTTGGAGTTCTATCTGATGTAATCACTTTTTGCGGTGTGTTTGCTGGGATCCGATGAATTGTGAGTTTATGATCAGATTATCCATGAAATTATTTGAGTCTTTGCTGCACTCTTTTATGCATGATTATTATAGCCTCGTATTTCTTCTCCGATCTATTGATTTGGTTTGGCCAACTGAGTTGATTTATCTTGCCATGGGAAGAGGTGCTTTGTAATGGGTTTGATCTTGCGGTGCTCAATCCCAATGACAGAAAGGGACATGACACGTATGTATCATTTCTATTAAGGGTGAAAAGATGGGTTTTTTCGTACGTGAGTTTATCTTGTCTACATCATGTCATCGTTCTTAAGGCATTACTCTGTTCTTTATGGACTTAATACACCAGATGCATGCTGGATAGCGGTCGATGTGTGGAGTAATAGTAGTAGATGCAGGCAGGAGTCGGTCTACTAATCTTGGACGTGATGCCTATATACATGATCATTGCCTTGGATA
The DNA here is from genome assembly GCA_039707655.1 of Elymus sibiricus. Lineage (NCBI taxonomy): Eukaryota > Viridiplantae > Streptophyta > Magnoliopsida > Poales > Poaceae > Elymus > Elymus sibiricus. The sequence goes on from CM077672.1 coordinate 62,650,803, forward strand.
TCGTCATGATTATTTTCTTTTCTATCAATTGCCCACCAGTAATTTGTCTACCCACCGTATGCTATTTTCTTGAGAGAAGCCTCTAGTGAAATCTATGGCCCCCGGGTCTATCTAAATCATATTACTAAAACCCTAAAAATATTGCTGCCGTTTTCTTTTATTTATTTTATTTTGTATTTTTGTTTCAATCTATCTATCTATCACATACAATTTAATCTTGCAATTGACCGCCGAGAGATTGACAACCTCTCGTTTGCGTTGGGTGCAAGGATTTGTTGTTTGTGTGCAGGTGCTACTAACGAGGTGTTGTGTGATTCTCCTACTGGTTCGATAACCTTGGTTTCATAACTGAGGGAAATACTTATCTCTACTGTGCTGCATCATCCCTTCCTCTTCGGGGAAATACCAATGCAAGCTACAAGCAGCAATAGGCATCACGTCCGAGACAAGTAGACCAACTCCTGCCTGCATCTACTACTATTACTCCACCCATCGACCGCTATCCAGCATGCATCTCGGGTATTAAGTATGAAACAGAGTAACGCCATAAGCAAGATGACATGATATAGACAAAGTAAACTCAAGCAATATGATTAAACCCCATCTTTTTATCCTTAATGGCAACAATACAAATACGTGTCATGTCCCTTTCTGTCACTGGGATTGAGCACCGCAAGATTGAACCCATCACAAAGCACCTCTCCCATTGCAAGATAAACCAATCTAGTTGGCCAAACCAAATCGATAGATCGGAGAGAAATACAAAGCTATAATAATCATGCATAAAAGAGTTCAGAGAAGACTCAAATATTTGTCATGAATAATCTGATCATAAACTCACAATTCATCGGATCCCAACAAACACACCGCAAAAGAAGATTACATCAGATAGAACTCCAAGAACATCGAGGAGAACATGGTATTGAAGATCAAAGAGAGAGAAGAAGCCATCTAGCTACTAGCTATGGACCCGTAGGTCTGTGGTAAACTACTCACACATCATCGGAAGGGCGGCAAGGTTAATGTAGAAGCCCTCCGTGATCGATTCCCCCTCCGGCAGAGTACCGGAAAAGGCCTCCAGATGGGATCACGGAAGAACAGATGCTTGCTGCGGCATAAAAGTTATTCGGGGTGCCTCTCTGTTGGTTTCCCAATATTTGAGAATTTATAGAAGTGGAATTAGGTCAAACGGAGCCACGAGGGCCCCACAAGGCATCAGGGCACGCCCCGCTAGGGCCGCGCCCTGTTGCCTTGTTGAGGCTTCGTGAACCTTCTGGCCTCCTCTCCAAGTCTCCAGGGTCTCTTTTGTTCAGAAAAAAATCTCCAAAAAGTTTCGTGGCATTTGGACTTCGTTTGGTACTGATTTCCTGAAAAACCAAAAACAAGCAGAAAACAGCAACTGGCACTGGGCACTAGGTTAATAGGTTAGTCCCAAAAAATGATATATAATTGCATATAAAAACATCCAAGTTTGATACTATAATAGCATGGAACAATCAAAAATTATAGATACGTTGGAGACGAATCAAGCATCCCCAAGCTTAATTCCTGCTCCTCCTCGAGTAAGTAAATGATAAAAACAGAATTTTTGATGTGGAATGCTACCTAACATGTTTCATCACGTAATCTTTCTCTTACGGTATGAATAATAAGATCTGAATGATTCAAAGCAATAGTCTATCGTTTGACATAAAGACATCAATACTCAGACATACTAATAAACAATCATGTCTTTCAAAATAAAAATGCTAAAGAACGTTATCCCTACAAAATCATATAATCCTGTCATGCTCCATCTTCTTAACGCAAAATATTTATCATGCACTACCCCGATGACAAGCCGAGCAATTGGTTCATACTTTTTAACGCGCTTCAGCTTTTTCAACCCCCACGCAATACATGAGCACAAGCCATGGATATAGCACTATGTGTGGAATAGAGTATGGTGGTAGAGATCAATAAGGGGAAGTCAAAAATAAGAAGATAGTCTCACATCGACGAGGCTAATCAACGGGCTATGGAGATGCCCATCAATTGATGTCAATGCGAGGAGTAGGGATTGCCATGCAACGGATGCACTAAGAGCTATAAGTGTATGAAAGCTCAACATGAAAACTAAGTGGGTGTGCATCCAACTTGCTTGCTCATGAAGACCTCGGACATTTGAGGAAGCCCATCATCGGAATATACAAGCCAAGTTCTATAATGAAAAATTCCCACTAGTATATGAAAGTGACTAAACAGGAGACTCTCTATATGAAAAACATGATGCAACTTTGAAGCACAAGTATGGAAAAGGATAGTAACATTGCCCCTTCTCTCTTTTTCTCTTTTTTTTGGTGGGCTCTTTTGGCCTCTCTTTTTTCTTGGGCTCTTTTTGGCCTCTTTTTTTTTATTTCCTCACTGGGACAATGTTCTAATAATGATAATCATCATACTTCTATTTACTTACAACTCAAAAGAAAATTACAACTCGAATCTACACAAAAATATGACTCTATATGAATGCCTCTAGCAGTGTACCAGGATGTGCAATGATACTAGCGTAACATGTATAAAAAATGATGAATAGTGGCTGAGCCACAAATACTATGTCAGCTATATGATCATGCAAAGCAATATGACAATGATGACGTGTGTCATAAAAACGGAACGGTGGAAGTTGCATGGCAATATATCTCGGAATGGCTATGGAAATGCCATGATAGGTAGGTATGGTGGCTGTTTTGAGGAAGATATAAGGAGGCTTATGTGTGATAGAGCGTATCATATCACGGGGTTTGGATGCACCGACGAAGTTTGCACCAACTCTCGATGTGAGAAAGGGCAATGCACGGTACCGAAGAGGCTAGCAAATTACGGAAAGGTGAGAGTGCGTATAATCCATGGACTCACATTAGTCATAAAGAACTCACATACTTGTTGGAAAAGTTTATTAGCCCTCGAAGCAAAGTACTACTACGCATGCCCCCCGGGGGATAGATTGGTAGGAAAAGACCATCACTCGTCCCCGATCGCCACTCATAAGGTAGACAATCAAGAATAAATCATGCTCCAACTTCTTAGCATAACGACAGATCATACATGCATGCTTCGGGAATCACAAATCTTAACACCAATATTCTTACTAAACCACAATTATCTACTAGCACCTCCCATATATTACCATCTTAATATCGCAAAACTATTGCAAGGAATCAAACTTATCCTATTCAGTGATCTACATGAAAGTTTTTATTATATCCCTCTTGAATACCTATCATATTATGACCAAATTCATAACCCGTGCATATTACCATTGCTATTCATTAGACTCTTAAAAATATATAAGTGAAGCATGAGAGTGCAACTATTTCTTTAAAATATAACCACCGCCGTGCTCTAAAAGATATAAGTGAAGCTCTAGAGCAACTGCCTAGCTCAAAAGATATAAGTGAAGCACATAGAGTATTCTAACAAATCACGAATAATGTGTGTCCCTCTCAAAAAGGTGTGTTCAGCAAAGATGATTGTGACAAACTAAAAAGCAAACAAAAGCAAGCAAACTATATCACAAGACGCTCCAAGTAAAACACATATCATGTGATGAATAAAAATATAGCTCCAAGTGAATTACCGATAGATTGTAGACGAAAGAGGGGATGCCTTCCGGGGCATCCCCAAGATTAGACGCTTGAGTCTTCCTTGAATATTACCTTGGGGTGCCTTGGGCATCCACAAGCTTAGGCTCTTGCCACTCCTTATTCCTTTATCCATCGTAGTCTCACCCAAAACTTGAAAACTTCAGCACACAAAACTCAACAGAAACCTCGTGAGATCCGTTAGTATAACAAACAAACCTTAAACTTTAGGTACTGTTGTAAATTGATTCATATTTAATATTGGCATAATACTACTGTACTCCAACTTCTCCATGACTCATACCCCCGATATGATCCATAGATTCATCAAAATAAGCAAACTATGCAACAAAAATAGAATCTGTCTAAAACAGAACAGTCTGTAAAGATCTGAATTAACGTCATACTTCTGTAACTACAAAAATTCTGAAACATTAGGAAAACGTGGGAAATTCATATATCAATATTGTGTAAAAAATTCAGAAGGTTCTGACGTTCCAGCGAAAAATCAAAATTCTAGCACTGGACGCAAAAGTTTCTGTTTTCAAACAGCATCAATTATACTATCATCCAAATCATCCCAAAGGTATTACTTGGCACAAACACTAATTAAAAGATAAAAATACAATCATAACAGTGGATATAATTGTGTAAACACACAAGAACAGAAGGTAAAACTAAAATTATTTTATTCATTGGGTTGCCTCCCAACAAGCTCTTTCTTTATAGCCATTAAGATAGGCTTGAGATTTCAATGATGCTCTCATGAAAGATAATAATTGAAACACAAAGAGAGCATCATATAACATGTGAAAAACATATTTAAGTCTAACATACTTCCTATTCATAGGCATTTTATAAGAAAACAAATTATCAAGACAAGCAATATCTAGCATATGCAAATAGGAAGACTGGAACATTAATAATTTTAGCACAAAGAGAGGTAATTTAGTGACATGAAAGTTTCTACAACCATATTTTCCTCTCTCATAGTAATTACATGTAGGATCATAATCAAATTCAACAATATAGCTATCATATAAAATTTTATCTTCATGATCCACATGCATAAAAGTTTTATAATCTTCCAAGATAGTGGGATTATCATCAACTAAAGTCACGACCTCTCCAAACCCACTTTTATCAAAAAATTCATAAGATTGAACACTCTTCAAATATGTGGGATTATTTTTACCTAAAGTTGACACTCTTCCAAACCCACTTTCAATATTATTGCAAACATATTCATCATGAGGCTTAAATAAATTTTCAAGATCGTACGAAGCATCACCCCAATCATGATCATTACAATGAGTAGTGGATATCACAAAATCATCATCCCCAAGCTTGTAGTTTTGCATATTATTAGCATAATTGACATTAATAGAATTTATAATAACATCATTTCATGCTTTTCATTCAAGGAGCTATCATGAATCACTTTATAAATTTCTTCTTTCAACACTTCATCACAATTTTCAGATTCATGATTTTCAAGCAAAACTTCATAGAGATAATCAAGTGCACTCAACTCACTAGCAATTTGTTCATCATAATTGGATCTTTTGAAAAGATTAGCTAGTGGATGAGGATCCATATCAATAGATTTTTAGCAAGCGAAGATGCAAGCAAATAGAAGGCACATGGCAACACAAGCAAAAGATAGCACACAAAATATTTTTGTATTTTTGTAAAATTGTTTTAGAAGTGGGGGAGATGAAAACGAGAGGCAAAAGCAAATAAAAGGCAAATAAAATAAATGCAAGTGGATGATAGTTTGTGCGAAGGTACTTGGTAATTTTGATGATGTCTCCCCGACAACGGCGCCAGAAATTCTTCCTGCTACTTGTAGACCGCGTTGGTATTTCCCCGAAGAGGAGAGGATGATACAGTATAGTAGAGATAAATATTTCCCTCAGTTAACAACCAAGGTTATCAATCCAGTAGGAGAACCAAGCAAAATCCCGTTAAGCGCACATGCACACACAAAAGCAAGCACTTGCACCCAACGTAAATAAGAGGGTTGTCAATCCTCTTAGCGGTTATTTGCAAGGATTAATTCTGATACTGGTAGATATATAAAATAAATTACTAAATAAAATAAATGTAAATAAATTGCAGCAAGGTATTTTTGGTTTTAATATATGATAAAAGTAGACCCGGGGGCCATAGTTTTCACTAGAGGCTTCTCTCTTGAACTCATAGCATACGGTGGGTAAACAAATTACTGTTGGGCGATTGATAGAAAAGCAAATAATTATGACGGATTCATGGCAATGATCATGTATATAGGCATCACGTCCGAGACAAGTAGACCGACTCCTTCCTGCATCTACTACTATTACTCCACCCATCGACCGCTATCCAGCATGCATCTAGGGTATTAAGTATGAAACAGAGTAACGCCTTAAGCAAGATGACATGATGTAGACAAAGTAAACTCAAGCAATATGATTAAACCCCATCTTTTTATCCTTAATGGCAACAATACAAATACGTGTCATGTCCCTTTCTATCACTGGGATTGAGCACCGCAGGATTGAACCCATCACAAAGCACCTCTCCCATTGCAAGATAAACCAATCTAGTTGGCCAAACCAAATCGATAGATCAGAGAGAAATACAAAGCTATAATAATCATGCATAAAAGAGTTCAGAGAAGACTCAAATATTTCTCATGAATAATCTGATCATAAACTCACAATTCATCGGATCCCAACAAACACACCGCAAAAGAAGATTACATCGGATATGTCACAACCCTATAATAATGGTTGTAATTAGTTGCATCAGAGCATCAATGCATCATGTTAAATCCAAATGAATTTGAAATGGGGATGATTAAACCCTAGCATCAAATGAATTTCAAATAGGTTCAACTTAAAATAGTTTTCAATGAACCCAAAATGCCCTTCAAAAAAGTTCATCATTTTTGAATTGGTTGGAAACCTCTGCCAAAAATGGTTTACATTTTTCTAGGTCATCCTGGATTTTTGAATTAAATCATAAAGTATTTGAGTTTGGGCATTTAAATGCTATAAATAATTTTAAATGCCCAAATAATCCTGAAAACAGTTGTAGGTTGTTGGAAATAATTCAAAGTGTGCCCACAAATTTTTCAGAATTTTCAGAAGTTGTTTAGTATTTTATCTAGGCCAAAACAGAAAAACAAATTAGAAAACAGAAAGAAAAATAAGAGAGAGAGAGAGAGAGAGAAAGGCCACTTGGGCCACCTACCTGGTCGGCCCAGCCGACTGGCAAGCGCCAGTCGTCCCCTTCCTCGCGCCAGGAGGACTGGGCACGCGCGCGCGCACGCGCCGAGGCGCCACGCCACCTCCCTGCTCGCCTGCCTGTCTCCCTAGCCAGCGCGACGCCGCGAAGGTCCTCCCCGCTGCCGTCTGGATCGAGCCGACTTGCTCACTCTCTCCCCCTCGCCTCTTCCTCGCTACCCGCACCTCGCCCGAGCGCCTCTGTCGACGCCGATCGCCGTACCCGTGGCCACCGCCTCCGCCTCGCCCCCTCGAGATGCCCACGAGCTCTTCCCCTTCCTCCTCAACCTCCTCACCGAGCTACACGACGCCAGGAGCACCGAAACGCCTCCACGCCATCGTCTTCTTCCTTGGGGCGCCGGAGATCCCCCTCGCCGCACCACTCGCTCCGACGCCTCCCCGAGCTCGCCGACCCGCTCAACGTGATCGCTGTGAGCCCCCGAGCCGAACCCCTCTCCTCCCCTTTGCATTTGCGAGCCCTAGGCTGCATCTCCGTCGAGGTCGAGAGCCACCGCCGCCTGAGCTTGTCGCCGACGACGCTCCGGTGACCATTTCGTCTTGGGCGTGCATCCATCGTGCTCGCCGCGCCGCGTAGATGCCGTAAGTGCTACACACGCATCGCCACGGCCACCGTAGCCGCGTTTCCACGCACGTCCGAACGCCGGCCGCCGCCTTCGAGCTCGTGACCGTCGACTCCGACCACCCCAGGCCCGGCCGCCGCCACCAGCCGACGCGCCACGACGCCAGCTACCCGTAGAGCCCATCCGCACATCAAACGCCCCACCGTAGGCGATTTCAGAGCCACCCCGTGGCTTCGGCCCTCACCGGCGGCTAAACGCCGGTGGGGTTGACCCCATTTGACCAGGGGTTTGACTCCCCTGAGTCTATGACAGGTGGGGCCTGCCCCTGATAATTTCGGTTTAGTTTAATTTTTTAAACATAATTAGCCTCTGTGCCTATGACATGTGGGTCCCACGCGTCAGGTTTGACCCTAGCCGACCATGTTGACTAGTTGACGTTAGCCTGACACAATGTTGATGCAGTAAATCATTTTTTGGATTTAATTTAATTTAGAATAACCAGGAAATTCTAGAAAATGTTATAAACTTCAAAAATTCATATAAATTCAACCGTAACTCAGATTGAAATAATTTATATATGAAAAATTATCAGAAAAATATGAAGAATCTGTTTATGGCATTTTCATGCATGTTTGAACAACTAAAAGTTGTTGTATAAGACAATTTGATAATTGGCATTTGGTTAACCACATATGGAGTTTGAATTTGAACCCCTGGTTCAAACCAACTTCATTTAAATTGTTGCTAGCTGCATTAGCCCAAACCACACCATATTGCCATGTCATGATCATGCATCATATTGTTGCATTGCATTGATTGTGTACCTTCTTGTTTGTCGGTGTTGTTCTTCCTCGGTAGCAGACGATTCCGACATAAAGATCGTTGACACCGATGAAGAGCTTTACTATCTTCAAAAGTGCCAGGCAAGCAAACCCCCTTGGTCATCTCAATACAATTCCAGTCTCTTGCTCTTGCTCTCTTTTATTGCATTAGGACAACAACGATTCAACTGTTACTTATCGCGGTAGTTGAACGCATTCCTCTGCATGACCTGTCTTTGCCACAGTAAATAGTAAAACCCACTAGTATGAGTAGGAATTGCTTGAGCCATGTTGTGCCTACTCATCCATGCTTGCTTGTTATGCTTGCTATTGCTTAGAGTTGTGTCAAGTCTGATCCATCTGGGCGATGAATTGGAATGGTTGTGAACATGTCCTACTGATGAGAGCTAAGTGTGTGAATCCGATTTGGTAAAGGTAGCGATGAGAGGCCATGTAGGAGTACATGGTGGGTTGTCTCATTGAGACCGTCCTTAAGAACTGAGTTCTGTGTTTGTGATCCAAGAACAGTTACTACCACACATTGGGCTCCGGGCGCTCCAAGCTCTCTCGACTCATTAACCACATTGATCTCTGTCCAGGAGTCGCAACTAGTTTCTGGTGTTTGTAGGATATGTGTTGGCGGCCGTGCATAGCGTTGACCTTAGGGGTGGGCTATGATGCGGTAGAGACACCGAGGCATGGTGTACCAAGTGACACCCGAATGGTGCTCTTGGGAACCCTGCACTCATCGTTTGGGGCCGTGATAGAAACTTCGGCCGGACTTCCTTTGCGAATACAACCTCAAATAGGCGATAAACCTGGACTAGAGTCTTGTGTGGTTAGTCAGGTCGTGGCCGACACCCTCGCCAGACTTCCGCTTGAAGGTTGCCGAGATACATGATGTGTACATGGTGGTAAGTGGTGAGAGCGTGTGTGAAGAAGTACACCCCTGCAGGGTTAATGATCTATTCGAATAGTCGCGTCCGCGGATATGGACTACTTGGAAGCTTACATTGTTCATAGATAAGTTGAAATGGATACTCTAAAATGTGCAAGATAAGCGTGAGTGCTATGGATGGCCTTCCCATAGGGAGACGGGAGCGGATCCATAGTGGTGTATTGTTGTGGTGTCTATGTGGACTCGTGTGCGCTTTCTCACCTCAAAGAAGTTACTGGTAGTCGTAATACAAGATAGCCACTGAGTCAAAGCTGGCTTGCTGCAGTTAAACCCCAAAACCCCATTGTTGATACTGATGCATATGTAGTTAGTTCTGATGCAAGTCTTGCTGAGTACCATTGTACTCACGGTTGCTTAATTTATGTTTTGCAGAGGAGACTTCAGTCTCGCTAGTGTTTTCTGCGATGAGTTCGACGTTGACCGATTAGTTTGGAATCCCAAACAGAGGTCTGGCTCCTATGGAGGGTCTTGTAGATAGACAGGCTTTCTAGCCTTCTTTCTTTTCAGCTGTCTGTACTCAGACAGGTTATGCTTCCGCTTGTTGCTTGTATGACTTTGTATGTTGGGTCATGAGGCCCATGACTGTAATATCATGTTATGTATGGCTCTTCGGAGCCTCTTAAATAAATACTTTGAGTCGTAGAGTTATGTTGTGATGCCATGTTGTATCTACACATATCGAGCATATTGTGTGTATGTTTGAAATGCTTTGGTATGTGTGGGATTCGACACCTAGTTGTTTGCCTTTGGTAGCCTTCCTTACGGGGAAATGCCTCCTAGTGCTTCCACTAAGCCATGGTAGTTCGCTACTGCTCCGGAACACATGGATTGACCGACATGTATCCTTCTTTGCTCCTGTGTCTGTCCCTACGGGGAAATGTCACACGGTGTTACTGGAGTCTTGATAGCTTGCTACAGCCCAGTACACACGCTGATGACCGACACGTGCATTGTTGGGTTACCTATGTTTGTCCCTGTACGTTCGTGCCACCTTGGTTTATGACTAGTCATGTCGACCCGGGTTCTCTGTCATATGGATGCTAGCATCACAATCATATACGTGAGCCAAAAGACGCAAACGGTCCTGGCCAAGGTAAAGGCGGCAGCTGTGGGTTACCGTGCGTGAGGCCGCAAAGTGATATGATGTGTCTTATGCTAGATCGGTGTGACTTAGGATTGGGGTCCCGACAGGATAGAACTCCAAGAACATCGAGGAGAACATGGTATTGAAGATCAAAGAGAGAGAAGAAGCCATCTAGCTACTAGCTATGGACCCGTAGGTCTGTGGTAAACTACTCACACATCATTGGAAGGGCAGCAAGGTTGATGTAGAAGCCCTCCGTGATCGATTTCCCCTCCGGCAGAGTACCGGAAAAGGCCTCCAGATGGGATCGCGGAAGAACAGAGGCTTGTGGCGGTGTAAAAGTTATTCGGGGTGGCTCTCTGTTGGTTTCACAATATTTGAGAATTTATAGAAGTGGAATTAGGTCAAACGGAGCCACGAGGGCCCCACAAGGCATCAGGGCGCGCCCCCCTGGGGCCGCGTCCTGTTTCCTTGTGGAGGCTTCGTGAACCTTCTGCCCTCCTCTCCAAGTCTCCAGGGTCTCTTTTGTCCAGAAAAAAATCTCCAAAAAGTTTCGTGGCATTTGGACTTCGTTTGGTACTGATTTCCTGAAAAACCAAAAACAAGCAGAAAACAGCAACTAGCACTGGACACTAGGTTAATAGGTTAGTCCCAAAAAATGATATATAATTACATATAATTGCATATAAAAACATCCAAGATTGATACTATAATAGCATGGAACAATCAAAAACTATAGATACGTTGAAGACGTATCATCCACCCATCGACAAAATGCCACTTCTGCAACCCCCCTCCCCGCACCTAAACAACCACACTTGCAATCATGTTGAGGATGTGCAGTTGTAGACGCGGCTAACACTTGCAGTTGCGTGTCTAGTGATGGACATGCAACTGCTAACCCTTAGACAAAGTGCTACTTTCGCAACCTCCTGCACCCAAAAAAGCCTAGTTACAGTTTCATTGAGGGCGTGCGGTTGCAGTCGAGGGCAACACTTGCAGTTGTGTGTCTAGTGGCGGACATGCAACTATCCATCCCTTGACAAAATTCCACTTCCGCAACCTCCCCCCATCCAAACAACCACACTTGCAATCATTCTGAGGGCGTGCAGTTGCAGTCGGGGCCAACACTTGCAGTCTAGTGACGGGCATGCAACTGCTAACCCCTCGACAAAATACCACTTCCGCAACCTCCTACACCGAAAGAAGCCTAGTTACAGCCGCATTGCGGGCGTGCAGTTGCATTGGACGTCAACACTTACAGTTATGTGTCTAGTGGCGGACATGCAACTGCTCACTCCTCGACACAATGCTACTTTCACACGCCCCACACATAAACAGCCCGAGTTGCACTCGCGTTGCAGGGAGTGCAGTTGTAGTCGGGGCCAAAACCTGCAGATGTGTATCTAGTGGCAGACATGCAACTGCCCATCCCTCAATAAAATGCCACTTTTGCAACCCCCACGCCCGAACAAGCCCAGTTGTAGTCGCGTTGGGCATGCCGTTGCAGTCAGGGGCAACACTTGTAGTTGTGTGTCTAGTGACCGACAAGCAACTGCCCTCCCCTCGACAAAATGCCACTTCCGCAACCACATCACCCAAACAACCCTAATTGCAATTGCGTTGACAGCGTGCAATTCCAGTCAGGGCCAATACTTGCAGTTGCATTTCTAGTGTCGAATATGCAACTGCCCACCCCTTGACAAAATGTCACTTCCACAACCCCCGCGCCCAAACAACCCCCACACTGACGATTTCACTACAACGGTTATATTTCTGGCTCATCCTTCATAACAGGATCCTCACGACTGATCGACTTGCCAGGAGGGGCTGGCAGCATTACCCTGTCTGCCAGCTTTTTCTCAGTGCCCTCAAGACTACATCTCACCTCTGCAAAGACTGCCCTTTCACTACAACGGTTCGTGGCCTGGTGCTCAGCTGGGTGGATGACCAGCCAGCCTTTGGTCCCGTGGCTGAATTCCCCTCAATTGACTCCTGATGGGAGGGAGGGCTCAAAGATAACGACAACCCACAAAGGAAGCATCGGAGTGGTGTCCTCATCTGCATCATGTGGAATGCCTGGAAAGAAAGGAACCGACGCATTTTCAACGGCATGAGATTGACTTACGTTGAGGTGGCCCACCTCACCTTCGAGGAGATTACGCAGCGAGATTTAACCTTTCGACCGAGACTATTCAAAACCACGAGTAGACTGCATGTAGTAATTGGTTTTCGTTGGGGTTCTCCGGCATGTATTCCTTTAGGACCCCGATTAATCCCGAACGTTCGGATCTTAAGCATGTCATCCCGAACGTTTTTTCATGACAACTTTAGTTGACGCGAGGTGGCAACTTTAGTTGTTACTAGCAAAAATGCCCGTGCGTTGCAACGGGTATAAAATAAATCTGAGAGTTTATATGGTATTCGAGTGTTTACCTGTCATGGTGAATAATAAGACTTTACAATTAAATTGGTTGTAAGACTCAAGGATCCAATTTATGAAGATCTCATTGTATTCCAAAAGCTCGTAATCTTTTTCTCTACTAATAAAACCTACTTCTTCAACTGGCTCTAAATAAATTGAATTATGTGTAATAAGTTGTTGTTATTTAACTACCCTGTGTAAAAATAATTACAAAAATCTAAACATTTATCGATCCGCTAGATCAACGGCTACTCCTTCGATGTAAAAGTAATTGTGCATCATTCGCATACCTGTAACAGTTTCAAATAGATAATATGTCAATTCCTATATCTCGTAATCCCTATTAATATTAATTCATATTTATGCTTTCCCACTTCAAAAATATGATGGCCAGAAAGTAAAGAATTTACAATGCTTGCCGCTCTTTTGTTGACACGTTGCCGCCAACAGTAGGAGCACACCCTCCACGCCAACATGACCACTTCCCTGGACATTATCATCGGGCCTCGATGAGGATCAGGATTAGGGTACGCAGAGCTGCGGGACAGATGGTACAACGGAGGGTAGTGCTCCCCCCTCCCAGCTGTCGTGCGGGGCAAAACAGGGCGCGAGCAAGATGCACCATTGTCGCACTCTCTCTATTCTTCATCCCTCGCTCTCTCCTCCCTATCTCACTGAGACATCCAGAGTTGAGGAATATCTTGATGGTTAGCAAGTACCGGTGAGCTTCAAATATCTTCTCCGTCAAGAAATATTTCTTTTCAATATTTCACTCACTTTTAATTATTATACTCCCTCCGTCCCAAAATAAGTCTCTTAGCTTTGTACTAATTATAGTACAAAATTGTGTATAAAGTTGAAGTTAAGAGAATTATTTTAGGATGAAGGGAGCATCTGATAATGTACTAACAACAAACAACACCAAGTAATAATAGGTGCTCTTCCGGAAAATAAAAAACCGGTGCTAGCACGCATGCTTCCAGTAGCTTCTAGCCGATACAAGACCAATTTCATTTCATATCATTAAAGAAAAGCACCGACCGTCCACTGCGTGCCTCTTATCCCATCGCCACTCCTCTCCTTCTCTTATTCAGAATGCCATCCCTCCTCTCATCCAACCAACCCAGCCAGCACTGGTCCTCTTCATCCAACTCATCCAGAACAGCCGCACGTGTGCGGGGCCGTGGTGGCTGGCCAGAGCCAGGGCGGCACCCCCTTATCAGTGAGGAACCCAGAGGACGCCATGGCTGGCGCCTTGGAGCTCCTCTGTCGTCGGCCTGATCTGGCCATCCGCCCCAGTCACCGGCCAGCAGCCTCGCCTCCGACCCGATTCAGACCGCCACTTCTTCCTCTGTTCGCGGCTCGCGTTGACTGCGAGAGGCCACATGCCTCGTCCAGCCGCAGCACTCCTCTCCCTTCTTCTTCCTCCCCTCCCTGCCAACCAGGGCACTCTCCCTCTCCCGCCTCCCTTCGCCGCAGGACTCCATGTGGAGTTCTGCTTCCTCAGTCGCGCGCCCTCCTCGTTCCGGAGAGTTCTTTCTATTTAATCGGGAGCCCTCTCATGAATCCCATAATTAGCCAATATATAATCCGATGGTCTCTCTTCTCTTCCAAGAATTCCACCACAAACGTCTCAGAAATCCCGTTAAATAAGACATATAATCCAATAGTCTCTCTCTCCCATTAAATCTGAGTGTGCCGGCCGCGGTGGTCGCGAGGGAGGTTCTGGCAGCGTCGGCGTGTGTGTGTTTTGCTGCTACGGCGACCACCCACCGCCGGGATCCTCCCCTCCACGCACCCCCCCCCCCCCCGCACGCCGGCCGGCCGCGGTGGTCACGAGGGAGGTTCTGGCAGCGTCGGCGTGTGTGTGTTTTGCTGCTACGGCAACCACCCACCGCCGGGATCCTCCCCTCCACGCACCCCCCCCCGCACGCCGGCGGATCCCCCGCTGTGCACAGCCATGGCGGGCCAGCCCCGGCCTGCTAGAGGCCGTCGTCGTTGCAAGCTTGCGAACGCCATGGCGTCGCGCCCTTGTGCTCCCCTGTCGCACCTGCAGCCGTCGCCCCCGCGTCCATGTCGCCGCGAACCCCGTGATCTCCTCACTCCGTTTTCTCTTGTCGTTTTCCTCTCTCACCTCCCTCTGATCCGCCTCAAGAGGAACGGAGCAACATGGCCGTCGGACCTCGCCAAGTCTTCGCCGCCGTGCCTGCCCACAGTCCGCCGCCGGAGCTCCCTTGGCGACCAGATCCGGTCGACCTCCTCCTCCCCTCGCCTCGCACCTGTCCCCGCCGAGGAACGCCCTCGCCCTCGACCCCATCAATCCCTGCCGCTACTCCTTCTCTCCCAGCTGCCCTCCTTCCTGCTCAATCATCGCCGTTCCGTTCAATCTCATCGAGCTCTTGTTGCTTGGCTTGTTGACAGCCAATCTGCAAAAGTATATAAACTGGTGGAGTTTGTTGTACGGGGGCACGGTGGGACTATTCAATGCGCGGACGGGCGCGGACGGCAGCGAGGGGGTCGGACCAGCGAAGGAGATAGAGCAAGCGGCTCACACGTGGACAGACAAAATTCTGGAACTAAACGTTTTTCTGGACTGCGGGTTCAATTATCGAAAACCATAGGGACTTTTTTGCAAAATCGCCGACGACGGGTATACGGGCAGAAGCACTCCGTGCTTTATTATTAGGTAAAGAAAACATGGCAACTTTGTCCCAATTTGTTTTTTTTTCTTTAGAAAATTGACATGTTTGCCAACCTCACGTGAACTAAAGTTGCCATGAAAAATGTTCGGATTGCCATGCTTAAAATCTGAATGTTCCGGATTTATCGTTTCCATTCCTTTAAACATGCTTATATGTACATATTTTCCTTTTAATGAAAATGCAATGCTCCTGCCAGTAAAAAAAATTACATCATTTTTTGCGGGTAAATAGCTCATATGCGACACCTTTGAGATGAAATGGAAGGAGTGCGACGTTGTTGACGAAAATAGCTCTCGTGCGACATTTCAGAAGCCCAAATAGCCAAGGCCCACTCGGGCGATTAAAATGGTCGTCAACGGGAGTGAGGTTATGTTTAAGACATGTGGGTCCCACTTGGCAGTGCATCAGGGGAAACGTGTCCCCGTGCCTACCCCTGTCTGAACCTGTGTTGCTCCCTCCTCTTCGTTCTCGGCGGTGAGCCAGCGACGGCGGCGGAGCTTTTGTTCTCGGTGGCAGCAGTGGCGGAGCTTTCGTTCTCGGCGACGGCGGCGGCTGTGGTGAGTGAATCCGGAACCCTTGTCCTGTTCCCCTCCGTGTCAAGTTAGATTTCACCGCATCGCCTCTGTTTCCCTCTGTTTTTGGTGGGTCGATTTGATCCAGATTTGGGTGGGGGGGAGGGGGGCTGAACGCGATGGAGCCGCCAGAGACAACGTCGACTAGGTAATCCCTTAATGTGCATCATTTCAAACCTATGCGATTTGTGCCGTCTGCTTCCGCTAGCTCACACTGCCCGCCATTGACAAACAGGGGCGATGGCGATGGTGCTCAAACCTTCGAATTCACTGTCGAATTCTTTCCTTCTAAGGCGAAGCTAGGTGATGGTAGCGTGCGGGACATAGAGAGATACAATTGTGAAATGGGAGGTTGAATTTGCAGAGATTGATCCACAAGACCTACAGAGCATGGAAGAGAAGGCCGTCAAGAATGTGGTGGAAAAAATTGGGGAGAGCATTTTTTGGGGTCCAGAGCAAGAGGTAGCATTGTTACGGTTTGATAATTGGAAAGGCGAGTATGTGAGAATTGAGGATGGCGAAGAGATGGTTGATGAAATCGATCGACAAGATGGCTGGACAAGCAAACAAACTACGTTTCATGCAGAGCTCGTTGATCTGAAATCAGATTCTAAGGTTGGATATGTGCCCTCAAAGTTGGCTTCACAGATGGTAGATGATGATTGGGCTTCAGAGAGGCAGATAATGCCCATGTGTACGGGTGAAGTGACAGTATTAGCTGAGGGGGATGATGCAGATGCACAAGAGGGCTCTGATGGTGTTGCAAGGGTTGTTTCTGTTGATTGGAATTCAGTAGAATTAAATGACCCAACTGATTTAGTCATTGCACCAATGGATGACACTGAGATGGCCAAAAAATTTGGCATTCCAGTAGATGATGAAGATAAGGAGGAGAATGGTGAATCTAGTATGCCTACTGATGCTAACAGAGATTTATCTGAAGATGTGGATGGACAACTGATGGAAGATGCTGCAGATGATGTAGATGATGCACATGATGATGAGTTGGTAAATGTCTATGACAAGGAAAACCTTGTTATTGCAGTAGGGAAGTTGTTCCCAAACATGGATGAGTTTAGAATGTGTTTCAAGACTTATGCAATCAAACATGAGTTTGATGCCAAGACTAAGTGGACTGATAGAAAGAAGTTTAATGCAAGATGCAGAGGTTTTGATGGAAGTGTCAAGCCTTGCAAGTGGTACATATCTGCTAGACGCCAACCTGATGGAAGTACCATTAGGGTCAATCAAATCCCACACCAACATACTTGTATTACAAGTTCACAGAGAGTATCAACCATGACATCACAGCTTTGGATTGCAGAAAAGATCACTCCTATTTTAGCGAAGAAACCAAACACTACTGCAAAGAAACTTAAAGTAGACTTGGAAAAGCAGTACCCCATTAAGGTGAAGTATAACATAGTGTGGAAGGCAAAACAAAGGGCAATGAAACAATTATATGGTGACTGGGCAAATACTTTTAGGATGCTTTATAATTTCAAAGCAGAGGTGGAGAAGAGGTCACCTGGCAGTGTTGTGGAGATAGATACTGAGGTAACAGAGGATGGAAAAGTCATTTTCTCTAAGTTTTTTATGGCTTTAAAGCCTTGCATCGATGGCTTCAAGGCAGGGTGCCGTCCATATTTGAGCATAGACTCATCGTTTTTGACTGGCAAGTGGAATGGTCAATTGGCAGCTTGCAATGCTTTAGATGGACACAACTGGATGTTCCCTGTTGCTATTGGCTTGTTTCAGTCAGAGACAGAGGTCTCATGGACATGGTTCATGATGCAGTTGAAAAGATGCATAGGGCCAGTGTCACCTTTGGCAGTCCACACAGATGCATGCAAAGGGCTAGAAAACGCAGTCAAGAATGTTTTCCCCCATTGTGAGCAGAGGGAGTGCTTCGGCCATATGTGGATGAATTTGATCAAAAAATTCAGAGGGGAAGAATTTGGTCGCATGTGGCCAGCAGCAAGATCTTACACTACACAGACACATTCATATCATCTTGGTAAGATAATGATAGCATGCCCTGAGTTTGGTCCATGGGTGAACACCTACCATTCTCTATTATGGTATAGGTCAGGATTTAACACTGCCATCAAGTGTGATCATATCAACAACAACTTGGCAGAAAGTTTTAACAACAAGGTGAAGCAGTTAAAAAACTTGCATGTGCATGACATGGTTGACCAAATCAGGATCATGATCATGCGCTTGTGGGAATTGAGAAGAAGGATTAGTGATTGTCTGCAAGGGGATAAGCTTCCTGCAGTGGTACAACAGGTGGTCAACAGGAGCAGAAATCTTACACATTTATCTGTTGAAAAATCTTCTGTGTGGGGTGCTGAAGTTAGAGATACCAAAACTGGAAGAAGGCATGTTGTTAACACTGAAATGCATGATTGCACTTGTTTGGAGTGGCAACACACTGGGAAACCATGTGATCATGCCATACTTTTCTTGGCCTCCCGACCGAAGATAAACATGCACCCATATTTGCACAAATATTACTCAGTAGCAAAATTCAAGGCTGCATATGCAACTCCAATTCCAGCACTTACAGATCAGTCTCAGTGGCCTGAAGTGGAAATTGAATTTTCCATGTGTCCTCCCTTAACAAAAAGAAAGGCTGGCAGGCCTAAAGAGAGTAGATTCAAGGCATGGTTTGAGAAAGGTGGGAGTAGTAAAAAGGGGAAGGGAAAGAAGGATGCAAAGCCAAAAAGGTCCCAAAAAGGTAACAAAAATAGATGCAAGCTGTGCCTGGAACTTGGGCACCGAGTTGGATCTCCCAAATGTTGTTACACTCCTGAAAGGCCAAAGTATGTGGGCTAATGTCTGCGATGTTTACTATTTGGCTGCATTTTTCAATTACTAACCAATTGACATGCTTTATTTCTTTAGGAGGAAGCGTGCAGGTGAGCCCCTTGTTGTTGAAGATTGCTGGCCAAAGAAAAAGGCAAGAGTCAATGGCTGTAGAAAAAAGAGAAGTTTTGGTGAAACAATGCACATTGAACCAGACTTGGATGGTGTGGTGCAAAATGAGCAAGACTTGGATGTGCTGCTGCAAAATGAGCAAGATTTGGATGTTCTGGTGCCAACTGAAGATATGGGTATCTCTGAAGATATTCCAGCTGATGTTGTGCAAGCTGAGTCTATATTGGAAGTTGAGTTGCCAACTGATGATATTCCAGCTGATGTGGTGCCAACTGAGCCTATATTGGAAGTTGTGTTGCCAACTGATGATATTGGGCCCGATGATACTCCAGCTGTTGTGGTGCAAAATGAAGCTGCTGTTCCAGGCAGTCCAGTGAAGAAAACCAAGAGCTTGAGTGAACTGGGTGTTGTAGAATCGAAAACAAGCACTGGTAAAAAGAAGAAGAAGAAATCGAGTGGTGAGAAGAAGCTGAAGTGAAAATTTGTTCAAACTTGTGTAGAAATAAAACCTTGCCTGAATTTGTGTAATGGTATTTTTACTTTGATATGTATTTGTGTAATACTATTCAAGTTTGAGACAAAATTCAAATTTGAGCCAAAATTCAAATTTGAGCCAAAATTCAAATTTGAAGTTATTTGGTATGTGGTATTGGTGTTACAATGATTTCTGGACTATTATGCATGTTAGGTGATTAATCGGAGCACTTTTATTATGTGAAACTCTCGACATGAAAAATGTGCTCCAAATGAGCTCCAAACCCCTCCAAAGCTAGGGTAAACAGCCCCATTTGTAAGCAAGTTTTTTTTCGTCCTTCTCTAAATGAGCCAAAAAAGGAAACTTGACATCTAGTGTGTGTATATAAGGGTCCATCCTGATATGGGATCGTTTCGATAAAGTATGACATGCTTAACACTAAACCCTAGCTCACTTCTCTTGAAAACCCTACAACCTCGTTCTTGATAGCCATCTTTTGTGAAGGTTTTTTCATAAAAATATCCGTAGTCCAAGTTTCTTATTTTTCCTAGCAACTTAGTCACATAGAACGATGATCGGCACAAGTTTTATATTTTTTTGATTTTTTTTGAATTAGTTATGCTCAACCCTAACCCTTGAAAACCTCTCAAAACCCCATCAAACCCTCTCAAAACCCCGCACCCGTCCGGACCATTGGATCGCTATGAATGGACGGTCTGGATCAGGCACTAGGGCTAGGTCAGTGATCCGCGGGCTGCACTATGATTGGTTGATTCGAAGATGCTGGATATTAGAACACGCAGCATTCTGGACCATTGGATAGATGTGAACTAAAGCAACGGTCTGGATCGGGAGCCACGTCACAGATCCGCGGGCTGCGCTTTGATTGGCTGGCCTTTTTAGCCCCTTTTTTCATTGGATAAGTTTGAGCAGGTCTGCCATGCGTTGTTGGGCTTAAATAAAAGCGGCCCACCCGTTCGACCGTTGGACATTGCATTGAACCAACCGAGCCTGAAAAGCATGCATGCATGCGCGCGCAGCCCTGCGCCGCCCGCCCTCGCAGCGCTCGACGTTGCATGCATGCGCGGCGCCATCGAGCACGCCCGACCGTCGCATTATGGCTATTCATACTGGATGCCCGACCGTCGCAGCAGGCACGCAGAAGCTCATCTCTCGACGCGTTTTAATGGCTCATGTGCGACGCCGTTGGGCCGTTGGCTTGGCATTGCCATACGCGTGTACACACTTGATGCCACATTGCCCGTTTCCCATGCCATTACTACCACGATGGAGAGGACAACAAAACGGTGCACCTCGGCTATTTAAGCACACCCAAAGCCTACCCTGCCCCTTCTTCACCACAAGCCGTCCCAAGATCCACCCAAAGCGAAGATGCAGTTCATCGGGCCGACCTACCGTATGCCGCCCACCGTCCCCGAGAGGCTCTACCCTGCCGGGGTCCAGGTGGAGAACACCCTACGGGTGTGGGCGATGTCGAGGTGGAGGGGTGCAAGGGGGCTGACCGAGTACTTCCTCTTCGCCGGCTACCGCCACCTCCCCAAGGGCTCTCCGCTCATGTTTCGAATCGAAGAGGTTAGTAACAACGCCAGTAACAATGGCTATCCTATCGGGCTTCTCGTGAGGTTGCACGCCAGTAACAACGCCAGTAACAATGGCTGTGTTATCTATGTCGTGTTGGGTTGATCTATCTATATAAGTTGTAATGGTACTATCTATGTCGTGCTTGGGTTGATCTATCGGGTTGATGTAATATCTAGTTCATGCAATGCTACTATTTATGCTACTATATTGATGTTCTATCTAGTTGATATATGTCGTGCTTGATGTTCTATCTAGTTGATCTATGTGTTACTAATAAAAGGAAGATTCCACTATGGACATGCAAGTGTACACCCAAATATTTTTGCAAAAAAAAAATCATATATAGGTGTGCTGCATGTAGGCATGCATGTATCTAGGGGGTACCCGTATCTAGGTGTGCTGCATGTAGGCTGCATGTAGGCATGCATGTATGTAGGCATGCATGTAGGCAAGTCTCCTTCTTTCTCTGATCTACTAGTAGCTTGTAGGGTCACCCTAGCTAGTAGGTGTTTGTTGAGCACCTAGAGCTTCCCTTCTGTGTATATGTACACACCACGGTTGCAATGGAATCACTTATAACCTTGTTTACAAGCTTCTTAAATTGGTTCTAATCCAACCAGTAGCTACAACTAGAGTTGAGAAAGTATTCTCTTCAATGACTTTTGGGAAAAACAAGTTACCGAACAATTTGTATTTTCTATTTCTATTGCCGTGAACCAATGGGCTCTTCTATTAGGGTGCAATTTTTTTTCTGGATCCGCAACCATGGACATGCAACTAGGACATGCAACCATGGACATGCAACTAATTTAGTTTATGGAACCGTAGACATGCATAAAAACAATCAGAAAACAATAGTGGACAATCAACAAATATGTAAAGCAAAAAAAAAGTTACAATACATACACGTGTTCATGAAGCCATGCATGAATGGATCTATCTAATTTTTTTTAGCGATTTACATTTGTGTATCAAAAATGATACATCACAAAATTTAGTGCACGACCTTTTTTTGTCGAAGCAACATGGGTGCACCAAGCGGGTGGGCTTGTTTTCTATTTGGGCCTGCTTTTTCTCACAGTCCTCATCAGCCCACGGCCCAATAACGTTTTTTGTTTGACCCTGAACTCTGCACCTGCACTCTGTTAACTGAAGAATTGCTGTATTTTATGAATTGCTGCATTTTATTCATGAATTGCTGCATTTTATTCATTAGGGGGAGCAAATAATCCATGGACTAACTAGAATTGTAACTGAGAATATCATTACAAGAATTCAGGCAAGTTTTGCTTCACAAAAATTCAGCTAGCAAATGATCCTTGACTAACTGAAACTACTAGCTAGACACACTAACTGAAACTAGGGACCCCTGAAACTAGCTTGACACACTAACTGAAACTCTAACAATTTCTAGCGACCGATGAACATCAAGTAAAAGAAACCCATAGCAATGACACAACAATAAAATGCTCCAGCCATTATATTTGCTTGCTGCTTCAGATCGATCAGTTGCTTTAGTTGCTTGCCCATTTTCTTCAATTCACACTTTAGTTCAGCACTGTCCATCATCGGATCGGCTCTGTCCGTCAAATGGGGGGCGTGTTCCACAGCAAGCGGCCCCCCAAAATTGAGCTCTTGGGTTGATGCCTCCAATTTCAACCTCTCAACGTACTCATTGAGCCACTCGAAATGTCCACATTTCTTCAGAACCTGAAAAACGGGGGTCGGCGGCGCATGAACCCTAGATCCACCGCCCAAATTCGACGAAAAAAAGAAAGAAATCGGTAGAAATTAGACCATACGATTGGTGAAGTACACAGATCTAACCTGCCCCGGCTGTGGCCTGCTCAAGCATTTCACGAACTCGCGCCCACGGTTGCCATTTTCTTCCTTCACACAAGTCAAACGCTTCAGAGGCTCCATGCGCGGGCAATCGGGGCATCTTGTCAACGGCACTGGACCATACTGCGGCCATGATTGGCGGGAGGCCGAAGTCGAGCTAGACATCACTCGCCGGCGGCGCGCTTCGTTGCCGGAGAAGAGGAAGAACAAGGTGGGGGAAAGGAAAAGGGAAGGGGAAGCAATGGGGCTGGCTCGGGCTCGTGGCTGGCTCGGGTCGGGCACGCTGATGAGCACGGGCATGCTTATGTGGATAAGGTGTGGGTCCCGCACGCATGTGAGTAAGTGGTGGGTCCCACGTTGATGTGGATAACTGGTGGGTCCCGCGTGTCATAACTCAAATCGCCAACCCCTTATGTTTTGCATTTCATGGTTAAACAGGGCCATGTCGCATAGGAGCTATAGTTGGCTTCAAAGATGTCGCACGAGAGCTATTTTCGTCAACTACGTCGTACTGCATCCAATTCACCTCAAAGGTGTCGCATAGGAGCTATTGATCCGTTTTTTGCACAGCCTCAAAGAAGAAGGAAGCAGAGGAACGCCACCATGGCGAGGAACACCCACATCTGCCGCAACCTGCGCGCCACCCGCCTCTGCTGGCGCGCCATCCTCCAGCCCTCGCCGTCGCGGTACAACGACGGCGGTGGCGGCCTCCCGCCGCCCCTCGTCGCCCATGGGAGTAGCACAGCCAGCGCGATGCCGCCGAGCAAGCGCTCCGCGTTGGAGCAGTCCAGGCCATCGATGCCAATGTTGTCGTAGTAGTAGAAGTTGCCGCCGTTGTCCGAGTCCGGCCCCTGAAGGCGCTCCACGTTCGGCTCCGGCGCCGACGGACGACGCGGTACCTGACAGACGCTGCCTCCTCTGCCTCCGGCCGGGCTTAGGGTGGCGGCACGAGGTGGTCCTCGGAGACGGCGGCCTTGCAGACGGGGCAGCGAGCGGAGGACGAGGCGCCGGACTTGGACTTGGAGGAGGTGGTAAGCCAGCGGAAGATGCAGGGCCAGCAGTAGAGGTGGCCGCACAGCGTCACCACCGGCTCCGACGCCGTCTCCAAGCAGATGCTGCAGTCCAAGCACGCCGCCGTAGCGCCGTCAGGTACTCCGACGATGTCATCACTGATGCAATGCTGCAGCGGCATTTCTCCTTGGTCAGCTCCGTCATTAGATCACAACCTGAGTATCAACAGATCGACCTTGTCAGAGAACGATGAAGGGAAGGCAAACCAAAATCTCCTTCAGATTTGCACACATACAGATTCGCAGTTGAGGATCGACTTCAGTTCTTCTTCCTCCGCTATCAATTCAGATCTCCCCCCTTGCGTGTCTATGTGTGCCGGGGTCTGCTTTTCATTTATAGTACGTCATCCCTCCTTGCGAATTCATGTGTATCTTTCTTGCTTGTAGTGTCACTGTCACTGTCCACCGAACGCCTAGTTGTTGGATAATTGGATATGGACGATGATGAGAGTTGCAGCAGCGGCAGCTAGATTCCAAGTTATGGATATGCTGGATGATGTGGCAGCTAGAGTTTTCCTTCAAAAGAACCTCTCACATATCTTTCCTCTCATCCATCCATGCAGTGCAGGAATGGACGGACGATGCTCTTTTTTTTTTCTTTTTTTTTTGAAATGGAACACTACGATTCCATAGATCATACTGGTCCAGCCAAGTTGCTGGCCGATCGAACATTTACATCATTTGGCAGGTCCTCTGACCAAAGCTCCTGGACTACTTGCCGACTAGCACCAAAAGCTGCTAAAACATGAGCGAGAATGTTACAGGCCCTCGGGGCAAAAGAGAAGGTAATTCTGTTGAAATTCAGCCGAGCAAAGATCCGTATCTCCCGAAACAGGATTCCTTCCGGGGCTAGATCAGCTTCAGTGCTTCTTAGAGCGTTAACGGGCACCTGACAGTCTAGTTCCACCTCCACATTGGTCATTCCCCAGTTGGACACTGCGTCGAGTGCTCTAGCACATGCTTTCGCTTCAGCCTGCACCGGAGAGGCCACATGACGCAGGCAGCCTGCTCCAGAACCTCGTACATCTCCAACATGGTCCCTGATGACGAAGCCCCAGCCGCCAGTACCCGATGTCGCTGAGAAAGCACCATCGCAGTTAATTTTTAGGCAGTCCTCCTCGGGCCTCTTCCATTCCTGGGTCAGGCGCTGATTGGTTTCAGTCCTAGGTTGTCGGCAAAAGGCAAGAGAATCCATTGCCCAGTGATTGATCTCCCCAGCAGGGTTGTCTACTGGCCCAGCTGCTTCACCCGCGTTGGTTTTGTTCCTCCAAGTCCACCATCGCCACATCAGGCAGACCACTAGAATCATTTTATCCTCTGGCAGCTGAAATAAAGTATGCACCACTGCATGTGCATCAGTGCATATACACATCTGCACTCGAATCTGCTCCAGCTGCAGAGAACGCCACACCTTCTTCACTTGTTTGCACTTCAGAAACAGGTGTGCACCATCCTCATCTAGACGTTTACAACAGACACACACAGTTTCACAGTTGATGCCCCGGCGTTTCATGTTCAGTTTCAGAGGTAGGCTGTTGTGAGCTAGGCGCCACAAGAAGTGTTGGATTTTTGGTTGGCATGGCAACTTCCAGATGTCAGATCATTCCCAGCGATTTGGCGAGACAGCCAAGGTCCCCGGCAATGCTGCATCCCTCTCCCTGATATAAATCTGGTAAGCTGATTTAACTGAGAAAACTCCCCTGCTATCATGATACCAGGCGTAGCAGTCCTCCCAATCATCTCGAACCGGAGTTGCCAAGATAATGCTAGCCTCTTCAGGACTGAATATGTCACACACCAAAGCTTCATCCCAAGTCTGTGTGTCCGGATTCACTAGTTCACAAACTCTAGTTAGGAGGCAGCCTCCCCTGGGGGTGGATGGAGTTCTTAGTCCGTTTCTGTTCAGCCATGGATCCGTCCAGATTTTGACCGAGGTTCCATCTCCAATTCTATATATCAGACCCTCCTTCAAAAGTGACACCCCCTTCAGAATGCTTCTCCACGTATATGATATACCAGGGTGAGCCTCTGCCTCAAGAATCGATGTGCGAGGAAAATATCTAGCCTTCAGGACCTTAGCACAAAGGGAGTCCGGTGCAATTAGCATACGCCATGCCTGCCGTGACAACATAGCAATGTTGAAGCCATATAAATCTCTCAACCCCATCCCCCCATCCTTCTTTGGTTTTGTCAACAACTCCCAGTGTAAGAGCATTTACAGCCGTCCGATCCCTCCGGGTAGACGGCCCACTAAATGACCGATCAAAAAAAGATGACCCAGACAAGCTCCTCATACCGGCCCTAAACGACAGGGCTAACCGACACCATCATATCTAGCCCAATCTGGGCGGATAAGGGGAGGCCCGGTTACGTCCGTGGGAGCTCCTAATCGATGTTGTAGGCGCCCGATACAGGAACTGGCGCCCGCAGCAGCTTGGTTTTGGGCCGGCCCAGTTGCACGAGCGGGGCGCTCGCCCGCTCCGAGCCCCCGACTCGCCCCACTTGGTCGCTCGCTCGCTCGAGCGCTGTTTCAACGGTCGCGGTTGACCAGTTTCAACCGTTGACTTTGGAAAAAGGAAAAAAACTAAATAAAAAAATCACAAAAAAACAAAAAAAATTGAGATTTTAAAAAGGTTAACGAATTTTGAAAAAGTTCATCCAAATTAAAAAAGTGTTCATCGATTTTGAAAAAAGTTCATCGATTTTGAAAAAAGTTCACTGATTCTGAAAAAAGTTCACCAATTTTGAAAAAAAGTTCAACAAATTTGAAAAAAGTTCATCGATTTTGGAAAAATGGTCATGGAATTTGAAAAAAAAAGTTCATCAAATTTGGAAGAGTTCATGGATTTTCAAAAAAAAATATTAAACTGGAAAAAGTTCATCAAATTTGAAAAAATTCATTCAATTTGAAAAAACCTTCATCGAATTTGAAAAAGTGTTCATTGAACTTCAAATAAGTTCATCGAATTTGAAAAAAGTTCGTCGAATTTCAAAAAAAAGTTCATCAATTTAAAGAAAAAGTTCACGAATTAGAAAAAAAAAAGCAAAAATGAAGAAGGAAAAAAGGAAAAAGGAAAGGTGAAAAGAAGAAAAGAAGGAAAAGGATGTAAGATTATCAGGTTGGGCGAGGTGGCCTGGTGGTTACTTCAGCTTCACCCGAAGCCGAGATCGCAGGATCGATCCCCCGCGGGGGCACCTTTTTTGCGTATAAAAACAGAAAGAAAAAAATGGAGATGGGTCGGCCCAGCGTGGAGGCGCTTCAGGCGCCCGTTTGCAAACGGGCGCTTAAGCGCCAAATAGGATCTGCCTACGTCCGCCACGTCTAACCAGAAAGGTGGACCCTATCCCAAATTACACCAAAATGGCCTAGTCCACCAAACCCACCGCCCTCCTCCCTCCCGTGTCCGTCCGTTATTTCCCGCATCCGAGCAGTCGCTGTCGTCCACCCTTCTCCCCCATCTGCGTCGCCGGCCCCCATCCGCCGCCCTAGATGTCATCCAGCCCGTCCCCAACTGCCGCCACAGACACAGCCTTGGCCTCGTCCGTGGGGCTCCCGTCCTTGGCTCTGGCTTGCAAGCCGGAGAACATCGCCCGGAGGGACCGACGAAGGAGGCAACATGAGAGGGAAGTGGCAGCGTCGCAGGGAGTTCCGCTAGTGCCCACTGAACTCCATCCATCCAGCCGCCGACAAGGAAGGCGCCGTCCATCCCACCTGAGGCAGAGGTCGATCCCACGGCCGTTTGGGCCACTCCGGATGGTTTTTTGGCAACGCAGGCATCGGTGGACAACGTGTGTCAGTCGCTGCAGCTCCAACAGGCGCGGGCAAGCACGGGCAGCGGCGGCGCCTAGACTGCCCACGTCTTGTTCGACGAAATGACACAGCAGGACACGGTATATTTTTGGGACATTTGCATTTGTGCCCCTAACTCGAACCCACTACTCAGATTTGCCCCTAATTTCGAAGCATGCTCAAATTTGCCCCTCTGCCGTTAGTTGCACTTATAGAAATGCCCTTCCGTGTCGTTACCGTCCAGTCAAAGGGCTTTGATCGTCTTTCTGGGCGTTTGCTTGACATTTTTGCCCCTGGAAAAAAATAAAACAGAAATTGAAAAAGAAAAGAGAGTGCAAGTGCTTACCTTTTGGCCCAGGACAACCCAGCCAGCCCAGCCCGCTGGCTGGTTATCTTCTTCCTTTGCTGAGGCAAAGGGCATGTCGCCCGCGTGCTCACCCGAGCGCCACCGTTCACGTGGCCAATGACGCCGAGCGGCCGCAACACCATGTCTCCGAGCCCCATCGTCAAGCAAAGCGTCACTATGCCGAAGATCGCGGCCTTGGGTGCTCTGCAAGTTCACAAACGACGCCATCTCCGCCGCCTTTGACCGCTAGCCGCCGCCTTAGATTCGCCGTCATCCGAGATCCCCCGTCGCTCTCTTACCGTCACAGAGATCCATATGGTATCTCAGATGTTCCAGACATGTCTCCTATGATTTCCTCTTAGTCCAGCCACCTCCCCCACGACAGGTCGCTCGGGCGGCCGAGGGCGAGGTCCACGTGCTCGCTATCGGCGTAGCCAGCCCCTTCTACCACTCAGGCATGCTCGCAGTGATCCCCTAATACCGATGAACTTCTATCACATCTTCCCCATGCCTTCTAGCCACCTGCGACCAAGCTTCGACTTGCGCCGCCGCTGACCTCGGCCATGGGCGTCACTTCGGCCTGCCTCGCTTGCCCAACCACCTCCATTCGATGCGAAGAGAGCCCAGGAGCGCATAGGACGAATCACCGATCGTTTTGGTCGCCGGAACATGGTTCCCAAGCCCTCTGTCGTGGCGTATGGTTGCCGACGGCTTAATGCCGGTGGTTTGACTAGGAACAGTGGGCTCCCTATGACATGTGGGCCCATTAATTAGTTTAGCCCTAATAATCCTAGCGTGTTAACACTATGGTTATTAGTGAAACTAATCCAGGGGCCCACATGTAAGTGAGAGATAGGGTTTTTTCTTTTTATTTTTCTTCAGTGGGTTACACTGTAAGTTAGTGAGTGGGTGGATAGGGTTTTGTTCTTATTTTTTAGTGGGTCCCACATGTAAGTGATACATGAAGTGAGGGGCAAAAATGTCCAACAAACGCCCGGAAAACGGTCAAAGCCCTTTGACTGGACGGTAACGGCACGGAAGGGCATTTCTATAAGTGCAACTAACGGCAGAGGGGCAAATTTGAGCATGCTTCGAAATTAGGGGAAAATCTGATTAGTGGGTTCGAGTTAGGGGCACAAATGCAAATGTCCCTATATTTTTTCCTCCTCTCCGGTCAATACCTTGCATTTTCTGTTAGACATGATCAATTAGTTGCATACACCATTAGTTTATTTGCAATCATGATAATTTTAGGACAATATCATGTTGGACATGATCAATGACAATCAAGAAACTAACCAAATGGACTATGGATTGGGGGATCCAAAATGTCCGACGTTTGAAGTTAGTGGAACATAAAACCCCAACAAGAAAAGAAAGGCAAAGGTAGCCAAGGCAAGAGGTCCAACATTCACAACTTTTGAGGATATTTTGTTGGTTAAAGCTTGGTTGGCCACAAGCGTGGACACTATATGTGGCACGGAGCAAAAGCGCAATAAGTATTGTGAGAAGATCCACAAGCATTATCATGGACACAAGGAATATGCTGAGCCGCATCCTATCGTGACCAAACGCAATGTGTTATCTCTCCAACATCGATGAGGGTCATTCAAGGGAAAGTGAACAAGTATGTCGACTACTATTCACAAGTGCTTGGCCGCCTTCAAAGTGGGATGGAAGTGGCAACCGATGTAAGTTCAGTTGCTTCATTTTGTCATCATTTGAATTGCTTATTGGCATTCTCATATAGTTATTGTTTGTTACACTATTGGGGCGGCCACTATGTACCAACAAACGGGGAAGATGGCCATTGTTGGGTGATATTGGATGGCAAACCAAAGTGGACAACACTTGTGGAAGAACTCAAGGCCGACAAGAGGAAGAATGATGAATCAAGCTCCTACCAATCAATTGGGTTGGATGAAGAAGGAGAAGTTGTCAGGGAGAATGAAAAATCCACCGTGCCAATGAATAACCGGCAAGTGATGGGGAACAAGTGGGAGAAGGGGAGAGTCGCCTGTGACGCTGCGGCGACAAAAATGTCCACCACATGGACGGGCATTTTTGACACAAGGGAGACCAAGAAAGAAGAGAGGTACAAGCTCATGTTAGATGCGCAAAAAAAGAGGATGGATTGGGACCGACAAAGGGTGAACAACAAGTTGGCCATTGAGAGGGAGAAGATAGAGCTGGAGAAGAAAGAGGCGTGTCTCAAATGGGAGATAGAGAAGGTCCGGGCTTTTGGATCAACAGAGATTGAGAAGGACAGGTTTTGTGCTACCAAAAGGAAGGAAGAGTAGGGCCAAGAAAAGGAAACCAAGGATATGGTATAATGACAAACTGGAGCAACCACATCAGCAGTTATGTATGCACATGTGCTTTAAAAATCAGCAGCAGTTCAGAGATGCTTTGTTGAGCTTGCACATTACACAGGCCAGAAATTTCAGGTATCACAGAAACTCAGACAAAAGGATCATTGTTTGTTGCAAACAAGAGCATTGCCAGTTCTTCATAGTTGCATCAGTTATCAAAGGGGAAAAGACATTTGTAATAAAAAAGATGAGGCTGCAGCACACCTGCCCTAGCAGTACAGAGACATCAAGGGTTAGTGCAAAGTGGCTTGCACAGACCTACGAGTCATTGTTCAGGTCTGATTCAACCACAAGCATAATGACTCTGATTGACAACTGCAATGAGAAGTATGGTGTTGATGTGCCCAGGCACATGGCCTATAGGGCCAAAAACCTTGTTGTAGAGGCTGTGTTAGGAGAGCACAAGAAGCAGTATCCCAGGCTGAGGGACTATGCTCAAACCATCATGGATACAAACCCTGGGAGTAGAGTTGTAGTTACAACTGTAACTCCAAAACCTACTACAAAAATACCACATCCAGGACCAAGGTTTCATGCTATGTTCTTCTGCATCAATGGAGCAAGGGAGGGCTTTCTCAAGGGATGCAGACCATTCATTGGTTAGTGACATGTTTTAATGTTTTATTTAGTAGGTTTTGTTGATGTACATGTCAAATTTGCTTGTAGATGATATACATATATAGCATTGTTCAGTTTGTTTAGCAGTGTTATATAGTGAATAAACTTGCTCCTTTAGAATTGTGTAGATGACATACATATATTTAGAATTGTGTAGTAGTAGTTTTATATAGTGACTGAATTTGTTCCTTTCATGCAAAAATAAGTGTTGATGGCTGCTTTATTAAGCTGACCACTGGAGCTCAAATCCTTGCTGCCACTGGCAGAGATGGCAATAACAATATTTTTCCACTTGCATTTGGTATTGTTGGACAAGAGGATACAGCAAACTGGTGCTGGTTTCTCCACCAACTCAAGATATGTCTAGGAGGAGAAGTTGGACAATTTGGTCCTTATACTATCATGTCTGATAGACAGAAGGTATGCATGCATCCTCTTGTTTATCTTTATGCAAATTTGTTATGTTGTAGTCAGTAGCTTGAGTACTCCACAAGCTTAGTATGATATTTTATGTCAACAGGGGCTACTAAATGCAGTTAATCAAGTATTTCCAAACTGCCACCAAAGATTTTGCCTTAGACACCTGTATGCAAACTTCCAGAATGCTGGGTTTAGGAGAGAAGATCTTAAGAAATGCATGGATAATGCCAGCTATGCTTATAACCAACACAGGTTTATCATTGCAATGAATGATCTGAAAAATGAGAGTGAGGAAGCTTGGAAGTGGCTGAGTGGAATAGCTGCATAATTCTGGGCTAGGCATGCTTTTGACACTAACTGTAAGACAGACTTGGTTGTTAACAACCTATCTGAGGTGTTCAACAAGTACATCCTTGATTATAGGAAAAAACCTATTAGGACTATGGTTGATGGTATTAAGGATAAGCAGATGGTGAGGTGGCATAGGAATAGAGAGTGTGGAAAGGCAGCTCTGTGGGAGATCACACCCCATTATGCTGAGAAGCTAGAGGTGGAAAAGGAAAGGGCCAGATTCTGCAAACCCATTCAAGCTGGTGTAAATCTATGGCAAGTAACCAGTGGGCAGCAAACACATGTTGTCAACTTGGAACTTCATACATGTGGTTGCAGAAAGTAGGACCTGAGTGGCACACCATGCAACCATGCAATATCAGCAATTAACAAGGCAAAAAGGTTTCCAGAGGACTATGTGTGTAAATTCTTCAAAAAACCTTTTTACCTAGCAGCATATGAACCAATGATATATCATGTTCCTGGTGAACATGATTGGAAAAAGACAACTGGACCAGACATAGAGCCACCAAAATTTCATGTGAAGAAGGGAAGAAAGAAAGAGAAGAGGATAAAGGGCAGATTTGAGGTTCCAAAGCCAAAGGACAGTTCAAGAATGGCCACTATAACATGCAGCAACTGTGGGCTTCAAGGCCATAGGTACACCAGCTGCAAGAAACAATTGAAACCAGAGTTGGCTTTGAGGAAAAATAAGCATGTGGTAATCCCCTTGTTAACTAGTACCATGATTTGTATTTTTGTATGTTTCCTTCTTCATAGAGCCACCAGCTTGCTAACTAGTATCATGTTTCCTTCTTTTATGCAAGGCATCTGTAAGATCAAGGAATGCTGATGAAGCTACTCCACCTGCAAGATCATAGGCTGCTCCTGCAAGGCCACAGCCCCAACCTGGAAGATCACAGCAGCCATCTGCAAGATCTCAACCCCAACCTGGAAGATCACAGCAGCCATCTGCAAGATCAAGGAATGCTGATGAAGCTACTCACTTTGTTCCACCTGCAAGATCTGCTGGTGCAAGGTATCCAAGGCCTTTCTCTGCCCCAAGATCTGCTGCTGGAGCTTCCACTTCTGGTGCTTCAACTTCTGGTGGCCCAACAAGTCATTCTAGATGGATGGCCTTCTTTACTGCAAGTGGAAACACCTGAGTGTCATCAGTTATGTTTCTAAACTATGTCAGTGATGCCCAAGAGATGAGGGGGCAAGTTATGTATGTTTCCAAACAATGTTTATTTTGGGTTGACATGCTTTCTTTGATGGACAATGTTTGTTATGAACAATGCTTTCTGTTATGAACAATGCTCTCAGAAATGTTTCACCTGGTGTGTACCAAGTTTGTTATTAGCAATGCTTGATATCATGAGTACCTGGTGTGTACTACATTTGCTATGAGCAATGCCTGTTATTTACAATGCTTGATAGGGTTTAGGGGTTATCGGCATCGACGAAGCCCAAAAAGGCAAAGTGGTTTGGTTTAGGGTTTGTCGGCATCGACGGAGCCCAAAAAAGCCAAAGTGGTTTGGTTTAGGGTTTGTCGGCATCGACGGAGCCCAAAAAAGCCAAAGTGGTTTGGTTTAGGGTTTGTCGGCATCGACGGAACCCAAAAAGGCAAAGTGGTTTGGTTTAGGGGTTGTCGGCATCGACGGAACCCAAAAAGGCAAAGTGATACGGTTTAGGGGTTGTCGACATCGACGGAGCCCAAAAAGCCATGGTGGTAGGGTTTAGGGGTTGTCGGCATCGACGGAACCCAAAAAGGCAAAGTGGTAGGGTTTAGGGGTTGTCGGCATCGACGGAGCCCAAAAAGGCATGATGGTAGGTTTAGGGGTTGTCGGCATCGACGGAACCCAAAAAGGCAAAGTGGTAGGGTTTAGGGGTTGTCGGCATCGACGGAGCCCAAAAAGGCAAATTGGTACGGTTTAGGGGTTGTCGACATCGACGGAGCCCAAAAAGCCATGGTGGTAGGGTTTAGGGGTTGTCTGCATCGACGGAACCCGAAAAAACCATGGTGGTAGGGTTTAGGGGTTGTCGGCATCGACGGAACCCTAAATGCAACATAGATTTCTACATATATCATATAACTACATCCATCTTTCAAAGCACATAGATTTCAACAAATCATTCTATGTAGGCAACATAGATCACAAATCATATAACTTCACCATTCTATGAACCATCTATCAAAGCAACATAAAGCATCATAGATAACTTCAACCATCTAACATAACATACTGGAGTTCAACATAGTTCACAACTTAAAGCAACATACTTAATAGATTCTTACACAACCATAATTCCAACTAAAAGATCCATACAGTACACATCCATTGTTCAAATTTACTAGGTTATAACACTACTTCACAAAAGGTCAACTAAGCAGCCTCTTCATCTTCATCCACATCATCTTCATTCCTCCAAGATGGACTGGATCCCCTTCATCTTCTGCTTGTTCTTCTCCTCTGCCTTCAACAGATCAGCAATGTGAAGCTTGAGTTGAGCCCTGCCTTTAGTGAGCTTATCATGTCCCTTCTTCAGATCACCCATGTGAAGCTTCAGCTGGAGATTCTCTTGGGTGAGCTTTTCCTGAGACTTAGTGAGTTCATCAACCTGGAACTGCAAGTTCCTCCTGGCTTCACTAAGCACTTCCTTCTCTTTCAAATGGCTGAACTTCAGGTTCTGGATGACAGTGCCTTGAGCTTTTGCCAGGTTCATAAGGACTGCATACTTCTCTTGCAACTTGAAGATCTCTGCCTCTTTCTTCTCCATCTCTGTCTTCGTATCTGAGACAACTGAGTTGGTAACCTCTGCACTCTGCATTTTAGACTGCAAATAGCTGAAATCCAGCATCCTATCCTCTTGGGCATTGAAAAGTTGATGAACATCTTCAACTAATTTGTCATAGTTGGCCTCCAATTTATCTTTTTCTTCTGTCAAATGGTGAATAGTGAGTGAACTCTCCAGGTTATCCTTCCTCCTATCACTCATGCTGTCTTCATACATTTCCCATAGCTTCAACAATGCATTCTGCATTATAGGAGGCCACTCTAGGTCAATCCATTGAACAAAACCACAGTTCTGACCTTCCTGCAATATATTCAACACTTATATTGTTACTATCTAACAAAATTCCAAATGACACAAGACAAATGATTGTAAGCAATGAAGTAAAGAACATCACAACTACAGTAGATATTACAATTAAAGAATATGATTGTAAGCAAAGAACTAAAGAACAGCAGAACTATCTAACTGAATTTGAACCAAATACTACAATTAACAATGACCTAAAGAACAGCACATCATGTGCACTGCAGCACTGCAAACCAATCTCCTAGGCAATTAATTTAAGCATTACAATAAGTACAGCAGCTATAAAGCACTGAACTTTGAGCATCTACACTAAACAATCACATAGCTGCCCTATTAAACAATGATGTGCACTGCAAACTATGCTCCTGGCCACATATAAAATTAACAACTATTGTCCAAATTAAATATACAAGGAGTGCAGGAGCACATGCCTACTCCAATGCACAGCATTAGTACTACTAAATGGCTAAAGAATGACCATCAGAAGAACATAATCTTACTTGCTAGCACCATTTTTAATACTACCAACTCATTTTAATACAAAGAACATGCAAAGTGCAGAATCTTACTTTCTGGGCACATACTAAGAACCTCATGCCCGTCTCAAATCCCTCAAAGGCTACACGCCTCTCAGATGGCAGCCCATGGTGCGCGCAGGGAACAGTGGGACCAGTCTCAATGCCCATGTAGTCTTGGTCGTCAATGCTAGCAGGGATCTACAGGAGCAAAATGAACCAAAATCCCCAAATCAAAGATCAAATCCCCAAAGCAGAAACCCTAACCCTAAACCTAGCTCCACCACTCACCTGGTACTGCATGCCGTCGGAGGAGGAGCTGATGTACTGCACGCTGGAGTAGTCCTCGCTGCTCTCATCCTCGTACACCATGGCGCGGCGGCGGCGGCGATGGACTGCGCGGCGGTCAGCGGCGAATCGGAGGGCGAGAGCTCGACCGGGGCGGGGCCTAGGGTTTGAGGGGAGTTGGGTTCGACGGGGAGTTGGTTCGACCCAGGCGTATACATCGACCGAGCCGGCCTCGTCCTAGTCAGTCGAGCGGCACGCGCTGGTTGGCCAGCGTGGCACCCGACAGGTTGGGGCCGGGAGGTCAGATACATCATCAATACGGTGTTATACGGCGCTTAGACCGTTTTGCAACGATTTGCCTCAGACTTGGTACTAACATGCAAAAAAACGAATAGTGGTACTGATTTGTTACAACTGCCCCAAGTGTGGTACTTCCGTGCAATTAACTCGTTTTGACTGAATAAAAGGAAACAACACCGTGGGATTGCGCTTGATTATAGGAAGCTGACGGTACTAAATCTAGCACCTTCCAAAACAACACTTGCCTGATTTGTTGGACGAGGAAATCACGGCCGAGTGTTTCTCCCACGAGCCGAAAATCACGCCCGAGCGTTTCATGCGTGCGTGCTGTGCTGAAACTTTTGCCATGGTCGAGAACTCGCGAACGGCGGCAGTGCACGCACGGCAGCGATGGCGAGCGTCGGAAAGAGGCTATGGGGCACGGGGAGGAGAGGAAGAAAGGAGAGGGCAAGCTCGGGGACACGGTGGTTCACCCAGGGGCTGCCGGTGGCCGCGACGACGAGGAAGGGTAACAACGATGAGTGCGTTTCTCGGTCGGCTCGGTCGGCTCGGTTAAAGACCGGACCGGACCGACATTTTCTCGGGCCTGATTTGGCAGACCGGACCGTCCAATTTATCTAGCGGGCCAGGACCGAGCGGGCCAAGACCGAGCGGGCCACGAGCGGGCCAAAAAGCCCGCTCGCTACGTCCACCCTTAGTGGTCTTCCACTCGGGCTCGGGCTCAATGTTGGGTGGCGACATGAATCTGGCCAGCATGCTGATGGGCGGTTATCGGCCAGACGGTGGTCACCTGAGATGATTGAACTTGTATGATCTGGGTTCATAAGCGAGGACGATGGAGATAGTGGCTGCGAGTGATGTTGTCGTCTCATGCAGATCAGCCTCGGCTGCCACTTGTGAGGATGGTGCATGGCTATCCTTTCTCCCCATTAAAGACTTCTTCGGGTGGTAGCGTGTGGCTCCTTCGAGTCTCGTCAGCTTACCTGTGTGGACAAGGTCATCGCTCTCCGCAAGGACCGTGCACATATGCAGCTATTGGGATGGAGGAAAGTGGAGGTGACAACATAATTGACTTCGATTGGGTGGTACTTCTCGAGTACCCAATCTTGAGCTCCGGGGTGAAAACTTTGGCCTGACCCTTTGGTTATACCTGGCAATGGCGGCGTTCTTTGCGTCGTTACCATGATGATGGCATTGCTCGGAGTTTGCTCAGATTTGATATTCAGGGTGAAAACCATGATCCTACTTTCGGTGGTTGGATCCGGCGACGACGACGCTTGTACGTCATTCCCTTCCTGGAGGCGTCGCTGTTGGAGAACCCCTCTCGTAGTCCTTGTGTTGTCAAGAGATGGTTGGCGTTGATGGTCACTGTTGTATATCGTCAATTGTTGTTTTTATTGCTTGGTTTTTTTTTACTCCGCATAGGCATGCTTTGGTCTTATATGACTTTGCTTTTTGCCGATGTGGTTGGTTAGTGCGTGTGTTGTGTTGGCTGTGTGCATCCTAGTTATTCAGAGGCCGGGTGTGTATTCATTATGATTGTATCCCTCGATGCTACATTATGAGTCAATAAAAGACACTCTTTATGAAAAAAAAAAGCTGAGGGCTCAAGTGCGCCTTCCCAACAGCAGAGCCACCGACGGGTTCTTGGGGCTCTACGACGACGATATCGCCATCGTCACCTCCTTCAGCCACCCCTCGGGTCTTCGTCCAGTGGACATCGACCGTCAGACTGACATGTGTCGTGGTACTACTCGTCAGATTACGGCTCTTGGACGGGCATTTGGCTCGGGCCACTTGAGAGCATGGTTAATAGTATAGCCAACTGCTGACTATATGGTGTTGCCATCTCATATATAGCCAACACTTATAGTCTCTCATACAATAAGGTTAGCTATAAGGTGGACTATAAGAGTACTACTTTTTCTTATCTTCTCTCTACATATTTCTTCATATTTATTGTATTGGCCTAGGAATCCGCATATAGATAGGCTCTTGCATGAGAGCCCACTCCCCTTACTTTTTCATGTCTCTCTATTCCATATAGGCAAAATTGCCATGTAAGCGGGCTATAAGCTTTGCTATTGTACTTGCTCTGATTGCTCTGATGAGGGAAGAGCTTCCTATCGTCGATGACGCTGAACCTTGCAAGCTCCTGCTTCCAGATTTCACAGAGGTGCACTACACACTGTCGATCTGTTTCTTTCTTGCTGTCATGCTGGGTAATTTGCAACGAAACTGTGTGTGAGTGATCTAGTATATCAGTGTGTGCATCGCTTCTCCTTAATACTACCACTACCAATTATTGACACTTTACCTTGTGGTCTAGGCTGCACTTGGAGGGCCGCTTGTTGATTCTAATGGCGACTTTCTTGGGATGATCCATCGTCATGACCATGGCACGTCCGAGACGCGGGCCCTGCCGCTGGCGTCGCTCTGTCAACGCTTAATGCATTTTGGGATACTCACGTATGTCTTCCCCGCCTGAGTTCGCGTATGCCTGTTTTGCTGTTGGGCCAGTACTTCCGTGTAAGTATTTACCATAATGACTCTTATGCCTTGTCTTGTGTGCTCTGTTACAGGGAAGGAGAGGATTCAGATGATGATGAAGGTGAGCTCTTCTTGTATTTTTCCATGTCATTTTTTCATTCCTGAAACTGATAACACAGACATCTTTCCTTGTCATACTTCACAACTGCAAAATATATTTTTCATCGTCTCCATTTTAGGTACTAGCTCAAGTGGAGGGACCAAAAGCAGCAGGCGTAAATATTCCTTGCCTTCAGGTGTATACAGCGTAGTGCCTTCAGGTGTGAATTATCTGCAAGCCACTGAATGTTACTCCTACCTATTAATCATTGTACCAGAGAACTAATTGTGTGGACATTGATCACCCCGCTGCATCAGGGTTTATGAGAACAATCAACTGGCTCAAATCCGTCGGCTATCCCACACCGCCACCGCTCATGCTCGAAAGTAAGCCGTTGCTTTAGATATTTGCTGATTTTTTTTCTCCAATGTGCAATTGTTACAACTATTGTTTCAATGTCAACTTGTATTTACATGTTCCATTGACCAGTGAACGGGAAATTGCTTAACACATTTGAAGATGATTTCGGTGAAGTAACTGCTTGGGAAGGATATGAGCACAATCTCAGTTGGCGTTCTGCAGAGGAGTATGTCTGGCATGAGCTCCCCAAAAAGGTTTTCACAAATACATCCCGGCGTGTTGTCTCTGCTGTTTCATTCAAAGGTGATCTCACAGTTATATATGCTGTGTTGGGGCATCTCCAACGCCGACCCACAAACCTACCGCAACCGTCCGAACCGCGCTGTCCGGACCGCGGAAACCATCCAACGCGGTCCTGTATCGGTCCGCGGAGCGGTCCGGACGCGATTTCTCTCGCATACCGGAGACAAACGTGGGGGGCTTTGCGGGAGTCCAGACCGCTACTTCGCCCGATTACATTGTAGAAAAAAGAGTACGCATGGCAATATTTTTGTTCATTGAGAGAAATATTCAAAGATCCAGTATAAAATATAAATTTGATTTCTTTATTTTTTTAATGGTGCATTAAATTATTTAAAACATTGTGTGGTCGAAAACACACAAATGAAATAGAGTTTACATGAAAACGCTGACTTGAAGGTGTGGAAAGGTGAAAATTATAAGAAGAAACTAATTTTATATACTCACTAAAAAATAACTAATTATATATATTTCAAATTTGAATTTGGAAAACTAAAAGAGTTCACAAACATGCCAATAAGATTTTCTTTTGGAATAAAAGTATATGCTTTTTCTAATGCATTCTTCACCTAGAAATTCGTCGTGCTACTATGATTTGATGCGAATAGTAAATAAAAAATCCACGAATTCCAATTAGAAAACACAAATGCACTTTCAAAAATTACATGTTAATTTTATTATAGCATAGGATATTTACTTTTAATTTGGATGATTTCGTGATGTGATTATACATAACGTGCAAAGCACATACAAATTACTAGTATAATGAAATCCGTCATTTTTTATAAAATCCGTCTTGTTTATATGAAATCCGGCCGTGTTTGATCGAATTTCGTCCGATTGGTTCGAATTGTTAACCGGATGTATGCGGCTAGCGTTGGATATCGGTCTCCCGCATCCGTGTCCGCGAACTGTTCCCCCTGTTCGCGGACAGATGCGGAAGGAAATTTGCGTGTTGCCGTTGGAGATGCCCTTACTGAATATTTTTTTCTAATAATAGGTAGTACTAGTATCTGATCTTCATCAACTGATGATTTAAGGTCATGATGTATAGGAAACAACATGTTTTTTGCATGCACGGGCTTGCTTATAAGCCGGCACGCACGCACGCGCAAACACAAGCGTATGCGCGCACGCTCAGACATTTTGACTTCGGCCAGTTTGATTAGATCTCGCGATGATGAAGACAAGATTTTTTTTTTTTTTTTGAACATAAGGATTTTATTACTTTTAAGCACATTTTACAGAAATTAGCGTGAATGGAGGCACGATAGATACACAGAGAATGTCCCTTCCTAGACATAGACCTATGTTTGGACATAAGCACCTGATTGTCAAGGTTCTAGACTGGATTTTCCCTGCTAATCTTGCCTGGTGATGTGCTTTGACATTTGAGTTCCTGTGAATATGTGAGATCCTGTTGGCCTGGAAGGAAGCGCTGGCCTGTATATCCGCAAGAAGAGGTCTGATCATCCAGTGACCTGGTGCATTCATGATATTTCTTGAAGCCGCGGCTGATGCCAAAACAGAGCAATCAGTGTAGAAGACGGGCTCCTGCAGTTGTAAAATCTCTGCTAGCTCGGTGGCAAGAATAAGGCCAAAGGCCTCAGCCTAGAGTGGTGAAGAAGCTGGAGGGGACAAGGCCGAGACATAAAGCCTCTTGAAGTGTTGGTTGCTCTCCACCTGGATGAAGATGCCGATGCCTGCTGGAGTTGGGTGCGCATTCTGATCTGTTTTCCAAGCCGCATCACAGAAGATGGCGTCACCTGCAAAACAAGAAAAGTCCTGAACCGTAGGTCCAGTTACATGAGCCCGATGCGTGTCGGTTGTAGTTGTTGGAGCTTGATCTCCATGGAGGGCTGAGTCTTCACTTTTTGATCCCTGAACAATAGCGTTAGAAATAGCAAAGACCTGGACAGGCCTTGGACACCTCCTGTTAAAGAGACAATCATTTCGTGTTTTCCAAAGGCACCAAAGGAAAGTGTATAAGCTTATGAGATTAATTTGAGGATGACCTGATGAAAGTAGAGCTTGTATCATGTCAGGAACATAATGGTAGGAGGCAGCAAGAACTTCAGTTTTAATATACCAAGGATGACAATACCATGCAGATTTAGAAAAAGGGCTAAGAAAGAACATGTGCATTTCATCTTCCACACAGCCACATCTGGAGCACTCAGGCTCAATATGATTTGAAAATTTACTTGCACGTTTACCTGTGGGGAGCGCCTTTCGAAGAAGTCTCCAGGCAAAAATTTGTACCCGAGGCGCCATGGATTTCACCTGCCAAACCTGATTTAAAAGAGATATTATCTGTGAAGAGACCACCTTGGGTTCCTGATTTGCAGGCAGGGCTAAATTGTTGAAACAATGCTTGTACGTACTCTTGAAGGTACCGACACCTGCAGGGGTTAATTTCCATACCAAAGTGTCCCGCCCATCTGAATTTATAATTGGTGTTTGAAGGATAGCATTGGTTGTTTGAGAGCTAAACAGAGAAATCACTAATTCTGCATTCCAAGCCTTTTGGTTAGGCAGCCAAAGGTCCTTAACTATAGCAGGATAAACAAAGGGTGGAGTCTGAATAGTAAGATTTTCATAAATGGTTTCCCACCCGTGGAACCAAGGAGTACTCCATATAGAACTGCTACCATCAATCATTTGGTAAAAAGCTGCTGAAGTTAAAATTGGTTTTACCTTGAGGATGGCAGCCCAAAAAGCAGATTTAGGCTTGTCTGACTTGGCTCTCCAAATAGAAGTATCATGATGGTACTTGGCTTTGAGAATTAATGCAAGTTGGCTCTGTGGTTCTTTAGCCAACCTCCATGCAGCCGAGAGGATAAGACCTTGATTTACAGCCTGCAAGTTTCGAACTCCTAGTCCACCAATTTTCTTTTCTATGCAAATGTCAGCCCATGCCCGTAGGCACAAGCTTTTTGTGGTAGCCTCATCTTTAACTCCTGTCCACCAAAAATTCCTGATGATAGTCGTGAGCTTAGCAAGGAATTTCTTGGAAAAAAGAATGTTAGACATGTAGTAGACATGTATAGAGGCGAAGAAAGATTTGATGAGGGTAAGCCTAGCAGCATGTGATAGCCTGTTAGCTTTGTAGGCAGTTAATTTTTGTTTAAATTTGTCGTAAACAAAGTTGTAAGCAGCAGATCTGTCTTTAGCAGGAAGAATAAGAGGGTGACCAAGATGGATAGTGTTGTTATCCAAATCTGGTACCTGAAAGATCTGTTTGACATCCTGCTTCACCTGCAAAGGCACATTTTTGCTAAATAAAATGGAAGATTTATTCCAATTTGGAACTTGACCTGAAGCATGACAAAATTGATCTAAAATGTTGGAGATGGCCAAAGCTTCCTGCACATTAGCCTTTCCGCAAACCAACAAATCATCGGCAAACATTAGAGAATGAATTGGAGGGCAGTTTGGTCCAAGAGAGATACCTGACAGGTGATTGGCTTGTAAAGCTTCTTGTAGGGCTAGTGAGAGCTCATTCACTGCAAGAACAAAGAGATAAGGGGACAGGGGACATCCCTGTCTTATACCTCTACTACTTTTGAAGCGCGCATAAGATTGGCCATTAATGATAATAGAAAAGGTTGGGGAAGATATGCATGCGTGAATAAATTTATGAAATGAGCATGCAGCCCTTTACGTTCTAAGGCAGTATCAACAAAATGCCATTCTAACCTATCAAAAGCTTTCGCCAAGTCAATTTTGATCATGAAATCATGGCTGTCCCAAGAAGATAAAGAGAACGAGTGTGCAATTTCTTGGGCAACTATGATGTTATTGCTAATGCGCCTACCTTCAATGAAAGCTTGCTGCGAGGGGTGGATATAATCTGAAAGATGATCTTTTAAGCGGTTGGCTAAAGTTTTAGCAATGAGCTTATAAATGACATTACACAAGCTGGTCGGTCTGTAATCAGAAGGTAGAAGGCATGACAATTTTTTTGGAATGAGAGCAATATGAGTATCATTAAGATGTGGCGGAAGCATACCTGTGATGTAGAAATTCCTAATCAAGGCAGTAACGTCATCCCCTATCCAGCTCCAAGCCGCCAAGTAGAACGATACATTGAAACCATCCGGTCCCGGTGATGCGATCTTTTTCATAGATTTGAGAGTTTCCCAAATTTCCTGCTTGTCTAGGATCGAATTTGTGAAGTCCTGAGATTCTTGCGGATGGGTAGTATTCAGAGTTGGCCTGTCATTGTTAGCACAAGAGGTGCGAAAAATATTCTGAAAATAGCTCACAAATTCAACAGCAATATCATTAGGATCATGCAGGTTGTTGCCATATATATCTTTAATGGCAGCAATGCGATTACGACATTTACGCTTAAGGACAGCATGATGGAAGAACGAAGTGTTCCTGTCACCTTTTGTGGCCCAGCGCTTCTTTGCCCTCTGCCTATAGAATTCTGTGAGTTTCGTCATCGTTTCTTCATATTGACCGATCAATTTTGCCTCTAGAGAGTGGTCCTGCATATGCACCGGCTGCAACTGAATGCTATTGATCTGATCATGTATGACGTCTAGTTGATGCTGAATGGGCTTTTTCTTCTTACACCATCTCTTCAAGGTTCCTGCAAGATTAGTAGTCCTGGCATGGAAAGGTTTATGAGCTGTAACAGCCCAAGCATTTTTTGCAATGTC
The DNA here is from genome assembly GCA_039707655.1 of Elymus sibiricus. Lineage (NCBI taxonomy): Eukaryota > Viridiplantae > Streptophyta > Magnoliopsida > Poales > Poaceae > Elymus > Elymus sibiricus. Next base: position 62,694,771 of record CM077672.1, read on the forward strand.
TTGGAAGTCATCTTCCATTGTCCACCAGTTTTCAAATTTGAAATGAAGTTTCGGCCTACGAAATTGTGACTCGGTGGAAATAAGTATAGGGGCATGATCACCAAACATGATTGGCAAATTGAAAACATTAGTGTTAGGAAACACACCACACCATTCAGCATTAGCAAGGCATCGATCAAGTCTTTCAAACACAGGAGTGGAAGAGAAACGCTTATTCGTCTAGGTATAAGCCGGACCGCTAAAACCTAAATCAAAGAGACCACATTGCTTAACATAGGCATTGAAAGCACGCATGCGGTACTTATTTACATTGACTGAAGTAGTATCTACATCATGCATAATTTCATTGAGATCACCTAAACAAACCACATGCTTCCCTAAATTATCAAACACAAAAGTGTAGATATGATCCCAGATCATCTTAGTGAGGCGATGATGGGGATCCCCGTACACACAAGCTAAAGCAAAATCGACATTAGAAGATATATGAACAACTTCTGCTAGGATAACATAGTGGCTAGAGAACTTGATGGAGATATGCACTTCATTGGACCAAAGCAACCAAAGCCCACCCGAGAGACCATCTGAAGGAACCACAAAGCTACCGACAGTGCTAAAACGAGAATTAAGCTGAGATGAATTGCACCTGGAAGATCTGGTCTCGGAGATGAAAGCTATCTGCGCACCGGTGGAATTCAACAGCTTGGCAAGATACTCCATTTTATGCGAGGAAGCGAGGTTCCTGCCCTTGCCTTGGCAGTTCCACCCAATGAATTTCATGGCTCCGGGAAAAAAACAAGGCAGGGGAACCGAGAATCCTAGACGATTACCCAAAACGACATGCACAACACTAGGCCTGAAGAACCAGGACTAGAAAAACAGAATGGAGCCCCCCCAAATGATTCAGAAATTGAACCGCAGGTTTCCTTGACTTCCACAAGGCACAACACAAGCGATTCACCAAGGGAGAGAAGGGACTGGCAATAGAGGAGCGAGGCAAGGGAAAGATAGGACGGCAGATGGCTGGGAGGCGAAGGCAGAGAGCGGTTGGGAAGTCAGCAGAGATGGATCAAGGAAGAGAGAGAATAAGGAAGGAGGGAAAAGGGGTCAGATCGGAGGGTTGGGGGAAGGAGGGGAGAGGAGAAGAGGCAACGATGGATCCGGCCAGGAAGAGCACCGCCGGTCCGAATCGATGAAAGGGGATCGAGCAGAGGCGCGGCGGAGATGTGAGTAGTCGAGCAGGGGAAGGGAATAGCAGATATGGGATGGGGAGGAAAAGATCCAGGAGACAGGGAAGGGAAGGAGAGAAGAACAGAGGAAGGAAGGGAGAAAAGGAGAGGACGGCAAAACGCCAGTCGCCGGAATCTGCCACTAGATTGACGAGAACTTGAGGGTTGGTACTCTTAATCATTTTAATTGGCTTTTAAGTTGAGGTACATGATGGTTAATAGAGCTCATTGTGTCGTTGCAGATTGAGGTATTTATCCCACCAAATCAGCGCGTCGATGGGACATTGCAATTGTATCATTTAAATTGTAACATTGCTATCATCAACGTTGAGAAGCATTTCCTTTCTGCTCGTCCGGAAAATATTTTTCTTTACGGTACAAAAGCCATTTAAAGTAGTAGCTATAGGGCGCGATGCTGCAGAGGGATTATTGTTGGCCACAATGGGTGAAGTGACCGACGAGCCTCGCGAGGAGCCTAGTGAACTTGACTGCGGAGACCTTCAGTTGTCCACTTGTAAAATCAAGAAGGTACACTTGTGATTATTTTTTCTTTCATTTTTATAGATTGTTGCATCAGAATCTTTCTGAACTTACTGTTCTCAAAAGAATAAACTATCTAAAATTTCTCCTTAATTTACTATATTGAAACGCATACTGTAAACAGCTATATATGTCTTCGGCATTGCTTAACTTCTCCCTGTAACCTAACTCAGTCTTGCATTTTCATATACTAGGTTGGTATTGGAGGTCCACTTATTAGTTCTAACGATGGGGGTTTTGTTGGGATGAACTTTTATGATAATACTGACAAAACCCCTTTCCTGCCAAGGAGCAAAATTGTTGATGTCTTAAAAGGGGTTGATCTTCCATCGCAAAGGTATTCTCTATTCTGTTTATGTCTCCATGGTAACTTGGTTATGCCATCTATGTTATGCAAAGAGAACTTACATTCAAAACATATGTTGTACAACAGAGGATTGACATGTCCCGTGGACATGATGGATGAAGCAACAACTAAGAAAAATAGGTATTCTTCTACTTATTTTTCTTCTGCGCCAAATGTTTCTTGTAGCATCTACTTATTCAACTATGAGCTTACATCGTGAATCTGCTTATAACTGGACAACAGGTGGCCCGTGCCCGAAGCATATTGGTATCATCCTCTATTTGATGAAGATTTGGATCCATATCCCATCTCTGTTGGAAGGGTCCTCCAGTAGATGTTATTGTGTTGTCGAAGTATTTGACATGGTGATCTGGTAGATATGAATCATGTATGTTGTTTCAATGGTATAATAGGTTTCATGTGCCCAATGTACAACTGTACCATCCTCTATATATTTGATGATGATTGAGACATACTGGTATCATCTGCTAGAATTTAATCTATTTTTGGGCCAGCCCAATAGCATTTTCAGAATTCCTAATAAATCCTAGAGGCCCACTTAGCCCATTCATGCAAGGCAAGAGGTGGGACAAAAGTTTAGTCTCATACTGCTCACCTAGTAGGAGTTATACCTCCTTATAAGGGCGGTTGTTTCTCCACATGTATGAGGATGAGAACAAGAGAGACATACACGCGCGCTCCTCGTCACGACGCGCCATGCCGCGGGTTGCGGGAATGAGCCGAGCCATTGTCTAATGTTTTGCCACGCACGACTGGTATACGAAAGGTCACACGGGAGCTGAAAAGTTTTCTGTAGTGGAGTTTGAATGCGAACGCTGCACCCTTCGGCTGCTGCCTGTTTGTTTCATCTCCCACTTTTGCTTCACCTCCCGTCGCAGCCTGTTCGCCTCCATCTCCTCTGCCTATAAAAGAGAGGTCGCTCCTCTCCAGAGAGACACATCAGAACATCATCTTCCCCTCGCCACCGAGTTCTAAACTCTGAGCTGCTGCTAGGTTCTTCCCCCTCCCGGCTTGCGGCGTGCACCGCAGGTCGGGACAGTAGGCCTCCGAAACCCCGCTGCTTCGAGTCCTGTACGGGAGAAGGGTGATAAGGTTTTTGGGGAGCGCTCTACACGACTACTGATTTCTTCATCACGGACGCCGACGACTACTTCCCAAACGACGACTTCTTCCCCGACGTCGACAACCTCTTCGACGACATGGCTGGCGACAACGTCAACGCGAACCCCAATGCTACTGCTGCTGCTCAGTACGTGTTCGTGTTCTTTCTGTTTGAGATTCTGCCACAGTTTCTTGTTCTAGCCTCTGTTCTGGATATGTTCCGTTCATATTCACTACTTCAGATGCTATTTGCATACTCTCTGTTGGATTGCATGACTTGTCTTATATCTGCTATGATAGTCATGTTTTATCTACTATTTCTATTAATAAAATCATATGGCAAATTGCTCATATTTCCAACAATCCAAAAACCTTATTATAGGCAATTTACCCCGAGTGGTTTTGCTGCTTCCATGAGGCCTCCTATGTTTGAGGGTGTGCACTATAAGAGGTGGCGTGTGAGAGCCGTTCTATGGTTTCAAACCATGAGTTGCTATGATGCCACTCTTGGCAAACCTGAAGGAGATCTTGATCCTCAACAGGAACAAGTTTTTCAGAAAACTGATACCTTGTTTAAGGCTGCTCTCTTGAGTGTTCTTGGTGAGAACATAGTTGATGCTTATGCGTCCATTGATAATGGAAAAGATATGTGGGACGCACTCGAGGCCAAGTTTGGGGTCTGGGATGCCGGCACTGAGCTGTATATCATGGAACAATTCTACGACTACAAGATGACTAATGAGCGCTCGGTGGTTGAGCAAGCTCACGAGAGACAGTCATTTGCTAGAGAACTTGAGCACCTCAATTGTATGTTACCGGACAAGTTTGTTGCCGGAGGCATCATCACTAAGCTTCCTCTCTCGTGGAGGAACTTCGCTACCTCTCTGAAGCGTAAGAGGCAGGAGTTTTCCGTTCCGGATCTCATTGGTACTCTTGATGTGGAAGAAAAGGCGAGAGCAAAAGACATACGTGCTCGAGGTATTGAGGGAGGTTCTAGTGCCAATCTGGTAGAGAAGAAAACCTTCCAGCCCCACAAGTTCAAGAACAAGGGCAAGTTTGATGGTAAAGGAAAGTTTGATGGAAAAAACAAGGCTTCTCAGCACACCAACTTCAAGAAGAAGACTGACAAGAAGAAAGGTGTTTGTCATGTCTGCGGAGATCCTGATCATTGGGCTCCTAGTAGCCCTAACTGTTATGACAAGCGTCAACATGGGAAAGGCGACAAGATCGCCAATGTTGTCATTGGTGACACTGAGATGAAGGATGTTGGGTACGGTATACTTCCCACTATTCTCTCAGTATGTCGTTGTAGGGGAACGCAGCAGAAAACAAAAAAATTCCGACCTACGCACCAGCCCAGGACCACTATGGAGACTGCATACAAGGTTGATCTTTTCGTTACCGACTCGTAGCGCAGCAGAAGTAGAGTCGATGATGATCGGCGGTGCAAATCCCCGTAGCTAGGATTTACAACCTCCCAACCGCGAGGATGTTCTCCCTTGACTGCTCGTCGGATAGCCCTCCGGGAGGCGGTCGGACAGTCCCTCGGATGGTGTCACGGACAGCCCCTCAGGAGGACCCTCAAAACTCGGACGGTCACTCGGACAGCCCTTCGGGAGGCACTATTGAACAGCCCCTCGGGCAAAAAGATCGAACCTACGACCTCTCTACGGGGTTGCACACATATGGTGTCATCTATCCGGCAGGGCTTCGCCGTCCAGAACTAGTTCCCACCGGAACCCAGACAGCCTTTCGGCTCTACGAAACTATTTCGCGGGGAGGGAGAGAGAAGCCAGATCATTCATGGCACTTGTATGTGAGAAAAGGAGTGAGTGTGGAGAGCACCTCTCCACCTCTATTTATAGGAAAACCAAGGGGTAGGATTGGCACACAAAAAAACCCAAAATGCCCATGCAAATGTCACACATGAAGGGCATAATGGGGAGGCAAAGGAGCTCCATGGAGGAGCATCCTTGGCCGGCCACCCCCTAGTGGGACCCTCCCAAAAGGGGTTCCTTAGTCCCTAAGTCTTTCCTTCTAGAAGTTTGACAAAAGCCCTAAAAGTTGGCTTTCCAAAAAGTAACCCAAAAAGCACTTTCACTATTTACGGAAACATTTTTCCGCGACCGTTAAATCTGAAAATATTTCTGTGGGTCTTAGAACAATTCCAGTACCCACTAAAATGATTTTGGACCTGTTCCGAAACAATTTCGGATTAGTGATTTTCATCTGCGAAAAGCAAACAAAGCGGTTCCGGCAGCTCCGGAACATTTCCGGGTTTTTTCTCCGAAAAATCCCAGAAGTTCCCAGAACAATTCTGGCACCCTCCAAGAATTTCCAGGCGTGTGCCGAAACCAATTTGACTTAATGGTATACCCTGAAACAACTTTTCAGTTTTACCGAAACTATTCCGGTGTTCTCTCTCCGGAACTTTTCCGTTGTCTCCGAAACTTTTCCGGTGACTTTCTCTCAGACTCCCTGTCTAGTATTCAGCAGATAGATGACCCTTAAGCGTGTGACCCTATAGGTTTGGTGAAGTATAGACATGACCGGAATACTTTCCGATAAATGATCAACATTGGAGCCGTGGACACCCATATTGACCCCTATATCCACACGAATAAATATTCGAGTGAACCTCCAGTTACCGTGTGCTATTCCTGTTGCTTCGCGATATGTTACAAATACCCGAGGTGAGAATCATCGGCATCCCCGTGGATCAACACTTGTCCACAATGCCAGTTACCTCGTTACCGGTTTCGTTCTCTTTTCTCGTTCCCGTGTTCCGGCATCCCTGTGATCAAATCACAATTTGTGTGGCCAGACGATGGTGGATACCGTAACACCGAGAGGGCCCAGAGATATCTCTGCATCGTCGGAGGAGCAAATCTCAATCTTGAGCTATCAAGTTACTTGACATACTTTTCCATGAACCCGTAAGCCGCCGTAATAGCCACCCATTTACGGATGACGTTTAACAAACCCCAAAGTTCATGAAGCAAGCATGAAGAAACTCGATACTCTCATGGTCTAAGGATTTATGCAAACGTTAACTTTCTCTGTGTTATTAACCATTAACTTGTGACGAATGTATCTCATAACATAACATCAATTCAGGTCGATTCAACACAAATGTTCTTCTAACATTGTGCCCTCAAAGTTGCCGGCATAGTCATGCCCATGATCAGGAAAACAGAACCATCATGCAACACTTGAGCTAGTCTTAGAGGCCAGACTAGGAATACATTTTACCGTTTATTATTCCACATGTGTTGTGAGTCTTCCTTCGAGCCTCATGGTTATTGTAGACTCGAGAACCATAGCAGTTATAGCATGGAACATAAACTTAATCAGGAACATGGAGATAAATAATAACATTTATATTATTGCCTCTAGGGCATATCTCCTACAATCGTTCTCCTGATTGGTTGATTGACACAGGTGTTAATGTACATGTATGCGGTGATATTTCCATGTTTTCTTCATATTAGGCCGCAGGGACTACTTCCGTGCTGATGGGCAACGGTTCAAGTGCTTCTGTTCATGGTGTTGGCACGGTCGATCTGAAGTTTACTTCGGGGAATATCATGCGGCTGAAGAACGTGCATTATGTCCCCTCCGTCGATAAAAATCTTGTTAGCGGATCTCTTCTGCGTAGAGATGGCTACAAGCTTGTTTTTGAGTCCAGTAAATTTGTAATATCCAAGTATGGAACTTTTGTTGGTAAAGGCTATGAATCAGGAGGCTTGTTCCACTTATCCTTGTCAGATGTTTGTAATAAAGTTGTTAATCATGTTTGCAACAATAGTGAATCAAATGTCTGGCATTCACGTCTCTGTCATGTTAACTTTAGTTGCATGACGCGGCTACCCAAGTTGAACTTAATCCCTAATTTCACCGTTGTCAAGGATCTAAGTGTCAAGTTTGTGTGCAAGCTAAGCAACCTCGTAAGTCTCATACAACTGCGAAAACAAGAAATCTTGCGCCACTAGAACTCATACATTCAGATCTTTGTGAAATGAATGGTGTTTTGACAAAAGGTGGAAAGAAATATTTCATGACGTTAATTGATGACTCCACTAGATACTGCCATGTGTATCTTTTGAAATCAAAAGATGATTCTTTGAACTTTTTCAAGATCTATAAAGCTAAAGTAGAAAACCAACTTGATCGGAAAATCAAGAGGCTTATATCCGATCGTGGTGGAGAGTATTTTTCCAATGATTTTGATTCTTTTTGTGAGGAACATGGTATAATCCATGAGAGGACGCCTCCCTATTCACCTCAGTCAAATGGGGTAGCCAAAAGAAAGAACCGTACTGTAACTGATTTGGTTAACGCCATGTTAGACACATCGGGTCTCTCCAAGGCATGGTGGGGGGAGGCGATATTGACTGCATGTCATGTCCTAAACCGAGTTCCCACAAAGAACAAAGAGATAACATCATTCGAGGAATGGGAGAAGAAAAGGTTAAAACTCTCTTACCTATGAACCTGGGGCTGCTTGGCAAAAGTCAATGTGCCAATTCCAAAGAAGTGCAAACTTGGACCAAAAACTGTGGATTGTGTTTTCCTGGGCTATGCTTTTCATAGCATTGGTTATAGATTCTTGATTATAAAATCTGAGGTATCAGACATGCGTGTCGGTACAATCATGGAGTCGAATGATGCGACTTTCTTTGAAGATATCTTTCCCATGAAGGATATGGGAAGCTCATCAAATCAGGAGTTGCCTAGTTCATCGAATGGGGATGTAGTTGAAATTTCTGAACCTACCATTCCGATGCAACATCTTGAAGATCCTATGGAGGACAACACTGAGACTCCTAAAAGGAGCAAGAGGCAGAGGACTGCAAAGTCCTTTGGTGATGATTTTCTTGTGTATCTCATAGATGATACTCCCAGTTCTATTTTAGAGGCCTATGCATCTGAAGATGCTGACTACTGGAAGGAAGCGGTCCATAGTGAGATGGATTCCATCTTGGCAAATGAAACTTGGAAGATCACGGATCGTCCTTATGGGTGCAAACCTATAGGGTGCAAATGGGTATTCAAGAAGAAGCTTAGGCCTGATGGTACTATTGAGAAGTACAAGGCACGGCTTGTGGCCAAGGGTTATACCCAAAAGGAAGGTGAAGACTTCTTTGATACTTACTCACCTGTGGCTCGACTGACCACTATTCGAGTACAACTTTCATTAGCTGCCTCACATGGTCTTCTCGTTCATCAAATGGATGTTAAGACTGCTTTTCTAAATGGAGAGTTGAACGAGGAAATTTACATGGAACAACCAGATGGGTTTATAGTGGACGGTCAGGAAGGAAAGGTGTGCAAATTGTTGAAGTCTTTGTATGGACTTAAGCAAGCACCTAAGCAGTGGCATGAGAAGTTTGAAAGAACTTTAACAGCTGCAGGTTTTGTTGTAAACGAAGCTGACAAATGTGTGTACTATCGCCATGGTGGGGACGAGGGAGTTATCCTTTGCTTATATGTTGATGACATATTGATTTTCGGAACAAATCTGAATGTTATTAAGGAGGTCAAGGATTTCCTATCTCGTTGCTTTGAGATGAAGGATTTAGGAGTAGCGGATGTTATTCTGAACATCAAGCTATTGAGAGATGATGATGGTGGGATTACATTGCTTCAATCTCACTATGTGGAAAAAATCTTGAGTCGCTTTGGCTATAGTGACTGCAAGCCCTCTCCAACACCATATGATGCTAGCGTGTTGCTTCGAAAGAATCGAAGAATTGCTAGAGATCAATTGAAATATTCTCAAATTATTGGCTCGCTTATGTATTTAGCCAGTGCTACAAGACCTGACATCTCTTTTGCTGTTAGCAAACTGAGCCGATTAGTTTCAAAACCGGGAGATGATCATTGGAAAGCTCTAGAGAGAGTTATGCGTTATTTGAAAGGCACTGGAATTATGGAATTCACTACACTGGGTACCCAAAGGTGCTTGAAGGGTATAGTGACTCAAACTGGATCTCAGATGCTGATGAGATAAAGACCACGAGCGGATATGTATTCACTCATGGAGGTGGCGCTGTTTCTTGGAAGTCTTGCAAGCAGACCATCTTAACGAGGTCAACAATGGAAGCAGAACTCACAGCACTAGATACAACTACGGTCGAAGCAGATTGGCTTCGTCGGCTCTTGAATGACTTGCCGGTTGTTGAGAAACCTGTACCGGGTATCCTTATGAACTGCGACAATCAAACTGTGATCACGAAAGTGAGTAGCTCAAAGGATAACATGAAGTCATCAAGACATGTTCAGAGAAGGTTAAAATCTGTCAGGAAAATGAGAAACTCCGGAGTGATCCTTTTACATTGGATTATATCCAAACATCTAAAAATCTGGCAGATCCTTTTACCAAGGGTCTATCGCGTAATGTGATAGATAATGCATTGAAGGAGATGGGTATGAGACCCACAATATGAGTTGTTCACAGTGGTAACCTAGTCTATGTGATCGGAGATCCCGTGAATTAGATGTGGAAGACAAGTTGTTGGTCAACTAAGAGGAGAGTATCCTTACTATTAATTATACCACTCCATAAAGATGCAATATTATCCTAATTTGCATGGCTTGTTGATATATATCTTAATGTGTCTAAGTGGCTTATTTAAGCAGAGATGTTGTCCTGCATAACATCTTTTGAAGAACACACCTATATGAGTCTGATTGTTAAACGTTGCAATCTATGAGAGTAGGGTGCTCTCTAGTAAACTCATGAAAGGCCTCGGAGTATGACGCATAAGCTCCACCCGCGGGGAAGTCCCACGGTAGCCTAGTATCGGTCAAGGCTTTGTGTGAAGCTAGATTCGCAGAAAACTTGCAGTTCAAGGCCTAGTCCACTGTTCAAGTTGCTTACTAGTGTAGCATAGAGTTCTAGGTGGAAGTTCAACTTAACAGTCTCCACTGCAGTACCGGTATATAAAACAGTGTTTGGAACCAAAGGCAAATTTTGTGTGCCTCTGGGATCTGATGGGGGATTGCTGGAATTTAGTCTATTTTTGGGCCAGCCCAATAGCATTTTCAGAATTCCTAATAAATCCTAGAAGCCCACTTAGCTCATTCATGCAAGGCAAGAGGTGGGACAAAAGTTTAGTCCCATACTGCTCACCTAATAGGAGTTATACCGCCTTATAAGGGAGGTTGTTTCTCCACATGTATGAGGATGAGAACAAGAGAGACATACACGCGCGCTCCTCGTCACGCCGCGCCGCGCCGTGGGTTGCGGGAATGAGCCGAGCCGTTGTCTAATTTTTTGCCACGCACGACTGGTATACGAAAGGTCACACGGGAGCTGAAAAGTTTTGCTGTAGTGGAATTTGAATGCGAACGTTGCACCCTTCGGCTACTGCCTGTTTGTTTCGTCTCCCTCTTTTGCTTCACCTCCCGTCGCAGCCTGTTCGCCTCCTTCTCCTGTGCCTATAAAAGAGAGGTCGCTCCTCTCCAGAGAGACACATCGGAACATCATCTTCCCCTCGCCACCGAGTTCCAAACTCTGAGTTGCTGCTAGGTTCTTCCCCATCCCAGCTTGCGGCGTGCACCGCAGGTCCGGACAGTAGGCCTCCGAAACCCCGCCGCTTCGAGTCCTGTACGGTGGAAGGGTGATAAGGTTTTTGGGGAGCGCTCTGCGCGACTACTGACTTCTTCATCACGGACGCCGACGACTACTTCCCAAACGACGGCTTCTTCCCCGACGTCGACAACCTCTTCGACGACATGGCCGGCGACAACATCAACGCGAACCCCAATGCTACTGCTGCTGCTCAGTACGTGTTTGTGTTCTTTCTGTTTGAGATTCTGCCACAATTTCTTGTTCTAGCCTCTGTTCTAGATACGTTCCATTCATATTCACTATTTCAGATGCTATTTACATACTCTCTGTCGGATTGCATGACTTGTCTTATATCTGCTATGATAGTCATGTTTTATCTACTATTTTTATTAATAAAATCATATGGTAAATTGCTCATATTTCCAACATCATCCTCTATTTGATGAGGGTTTAGATCCATTTGTCCCCCATGTGGCCATGTTGGAAGGGTGCTCCAATAGAGGCGATCATGTTGTTGAAGTATATTGTTGTTCTCGTTCTGCTAACTTTATTACGGTTCGAATACGAAGTTCAAGTACTGAAGTATAAAAGAGCATCCAAATCCATTGTATGTATTCTGTGTGCCATCTCTCATTGGTTGCGCCCATAGTCCATAAGGCCCCGTACTTCCTCATGGTGTACTTTTGAGTTTTGATCACATACGATCCATCCTGCAGCTCAAAAGATAACCTACAAAAAAATGTGTACCCTTTACTCTGTTGAACACAATCATTCCGATGGTTTCATAAAGCCCAAAGCAATGCACAATCTCCCACAGGGATGCGTGCCTCGGTCTTGGGATCTACCCCACCGAATCAATTGTCAAACATATTGATGAACTAGTAGGCAGGGGCAGATTAAAAGCCACATGAACTGGCACAGTAACTTAGTAAGTGGGCAATAAATAAATAAATGATGTATTGTTTCCTCTTGATCATAGAACAACTTTGACCATTAATTTAACTAATGAAAAATAAACTATATATCACAAAAATCATATGGTAAATCCGCTTTTGAATACAAATCAATGAATATACTTTTTTGTGGTATATAAGCCATATTTTGTAAATAATATAGACGATCAAAATTTGTTCACAAAATATGAGGGGGGCTAATAAACCGGGACGGGGAAGTAGGGGGGAGTGGATCTCCCTGACACGTAATCCGCTTTTGCAACTAATCCATGCATCGGGCACAACATTAAGCATGATGGCAACCTTCCTAGTGTAAGGCCAACTCCAACGCGCGAACCCAAACAGACGTCGTTTTTGTCAGCATTCTGTCCATTTGGATCGACCAAAGTGGCAGCGTCCGGCCTCTTCTGTGTTTGCGCTGGCAGTGCGCCCAACCGGCGGACGCATTTGGTCTACCCGCCGGCCCGCGGCCAAATGTACACTTTTTCTCATGCATATGTCTACAACCAAATAAATCACATAGTACCACAACAATAAATAGTTTACAACCGAATAAAAATCACAAAGTTGACAACAGAATAAGAAAATGAACCGATACATCTACTCGTTGCCAAGTGAGTCCATGTGTGCTCAACCAAGTCATTTTGGAGTTGAATGTGAGTTTGCCAATCATGTATTTCATGATCAAATTGGGTGAATTGTTCAAACGTTGCCGGTTCTTGGTGCTCGGGCACAACATTTTCACCCTGAAATTTAAACCCTTGGTCGTAGATGTTGTCATCACGCTCATACTCTATGATCATTTTGTGCATGATCACACAAACAGTCATCACCTCACAAAGCTTCTCGGTGCTCCTTGTTCTAGCACGATGTCGAACGATAGCCCATTCAGATTGAAGCACACCAAAAGCACGCTCCACATCCTTCCTAGCACTCTCTTGTGCTTGGCAAATCTCTACCTCTTCTCCCATACCGGATTGGATATTGTCTTGACAAGATTTGACCACTGAGAATAGATACCATCAGCTAGGTAGTATCCCTTGTTGTAATTGTGTCCATTGATCTCAAAGTTGACCTCTAGGCAGTGGCCTTCTGCAAGCCTTGCGAACACTGGGGAATACTGGAGCATGCTGATGTCACTGTGAGAACCAGCCATGCCAAAAAAAAGTGCCAAATCCAAAGATCTTGTGAAGCCTCTGCTTCAAATATGACAGTGCAAGCTTTCACATGCCCCTTGTACTGCCCCTGCCAAGCAAATGGACAGTTCTTTCACTTTCATTGCATACAATCTATGCTACCAAGCATTCCCAAAAAGTCTCTATCTGCATTGATCGCCAACAACTGGGTTGTATCCGCGGCATTTGGCTCTCTCAGGTACTCAGGGCCAAACACTGCCACCATGGCCTTGCAGAACCTATACAATGATGCGAGACATGTGGACTCACTCATGCAGATGTACTCATCCACAAGATCACTCGAGAATTCCGTACGCAAGCATACGAATAGCTGCAGTGCATTTCTGATAAGAGGAGAAGCCAACCTTTCCAAGGGCATCTTCCTTGCACTCAAAGTAATCATCATATGCTACCACTCCCTCCCGAATACGATTGAACACATGTTTAGCCATCCTGAAGTGGTGCCGAAAAAGATGGGGTTTGAATAGCGGGGACGTGCACCGAAAGTAAGCGATAAAGAGTTGGCAATGGTCGCTCTCTCTGTTGCGATTCAACGCCGGAGCATGGCCCGGGATTGCTCACGTGAACCTTGGCCGCTACCTAGCAATTTGGTCATTGACGACCAAAGACGCAACCACAAGTACCTCATCGTCCGATGAACAAATGAAGTTGTTGAAAAAATATTCATCCCCACTATCCATTGTACCTTGTGGTCGTGGTGGAGATGCGGCCGGTGAAGAGCACCTACGCCCGCGTACATGCAGCAGGCTGTTGAAGCGGAGATGAGGGCGGCAGACGGCCTTGGAGCGCGAGGCGAACCGTATTGGAGGCGATGGACGACGCCGGCGACCGTGGTTTCTCTAGTACCGGCGGCGGCGAGAAGAGGCCACAAACGCCGGTAAGCTAACGGCTCGTTCTGACGGCAATTGGTCCTTAGGGGAGCGGCGATAGTGGCGCGTCGATGGCTCGTTCTGGCGGCAGTTGTAGTCGTTCGGTGGTCTCAAAATCTTGATGTAATTTTTATTATGTTTGAGATGCTTTGTACTCGTGATGAATTTTAATAGTAATAGATCTGATCTTTCGCAAAAAAAAAAAAAAAAAAACAGTCAAGAGACGGAAGGGAAAACTGAGATGCAACCATGCTGCCTGGGAATTTACCCGAAAGCTCGTTTTGGTAGGAGGTTAGGCCTCGACTGAGGTGGGCCGACTGTTGCTGGATCATTCGATCATGCTACGATAGTGTGCAGTGCCCCAGGCCCAGCCTGAAAAAAACTTCTAACACAAGCTAGCTCCTAATTTCGCTCAAAAAAAAAATTAGCTAATATTTTTTTTCCCAGAAACGCAACAAACAGAATGTACACGCGAGATGCAAAACAATGCATGCGCATGTCTCTTCCTACTCATGAAAAATCAACATCCGCAGCTCCATGTGCCACCCGAAATTCTTTAAACAAAAAGTGCACATAAACATCTTTGCACCCACCACGAGATCCGGAAAAGAGCAGTGCTGATCCGTGTAATCATCCAGCTTATCCAAAACAAAGGACACACTGCTACAAACCAATGCAGATCAACATGGGCAGGGCATCATCTCTCCCTCTAATGATTTACGCCTTGACACCAACCAACCAACTAATCATCTCTTCTCTCTAATGATAAATGATTGACCTGCATGCGTCCGCGCATGGCCATTGGCCACCCAACCAGCCAAGACGACCACTGACTCGCCATTTTCTTTGGTTGGCTGTGGTGCTGGTGCATGAGACGCGGAGTGGTGGACGCCCCTGTTGATGCCAAAACAGCCAGCGGGGTTGTGCAATAACACTGGAGAGAGGGAGGGGGGCCCGACTGGCAGGTGGGCCCGGGAGGGGGTCGTCACCTTTGTTGTTGCTGCTGGGCAGACCCGTCACCTGTCATTGGAACAGTTGGCAGTTACTGTTGTTGCCAGATGCCCGCCGCGGCAAAATTTCGTGTTTTGACCATTTTCCTATAGTTTTTCAGGATCTGATCCCCGTTGAGAAAAATTTCGGGATCTGACCCTTTTCCTACCGCCAGGCACCTTGGCGGTAGGGTATAATAGCCTACCGCCAAGACCCTTGGCGGTAGGGTTCTTGCCTACCGCCAAATAGGCTGACGGTAGCCTGTGCAACCCTATCGCCAAGGTGCCTCGCGGTAGGCCCTCACACGCGCTGTGTCGGAGACTTAGAAAATTTTGACGGTAGGGCGTCCAACCCTACCGCCAAGGGGCCTGGCGGTAGGTTATTATACCCTACCGCCAAGGTGCCTGGCGGTAGGAAAAGGGCCAGATCCCGAAAATTTTCTCAACGGGGGTCAGATCCTGAAAAACTATACGAAAAGGGTCAAAACACGAAATTTAGCCGCCAGCCGCGGAGCCTTGCGTGGACGTTATTGAGATTTCTGTGGATCGGGTGACACCATGCATGCATGAACCTGGCCTTGGAGGTAGGAGAGTGGAAATGTCAGTTTTGACGGATAATTTTCTTGGATTTTTTATGTGAGCTGGTGCTTTACCTCCGTCCTGATTTATTGTTCCCTTAGTATTTTGTGTCAAATTTTGATCATGAATTTAATTAACAAAATATTAATGCATGTTACAAAAAAATAGTATCATTGAAAACTATGTTCAAATACGAATCCAACGATATAATTTTCTATGACATGCATTAACATTTTGTCAGTTAAATCTATGGTCGAATTTTGGCACAAAATACGAAGAGGACCAATAAACCAGGACGGAGGTAGTACTACATAATCTGTTCAGTTTAGCTGCATGCCAGTCGCCTGAAAACGCAATTTAAGTCAGTCGATTGCGGAAGGAAGAAGTAGCCGATGGAGTGAAGAAAGAAGCGGCCACGGCTCACCGGAGAAGCCCTCTGGGTCTATCTTAGGGTGGCAGACGACCCTGGTGTCAATCATAAGGTAACAGGCGACCCCGTTATCTAACTTAGGGGTGTGAGGGGTGGTGCAACTTCACCGGAAAAAAATGGTCATCGGCGGGGTTAAGAGGGATGGTTTAGGGCGGGGACAGCACGGTGGTGGGAGGACGTTGAGGGGAGGGCGGGACGACGAGGCTATGCGGGAGGCCTCTAAGTAGCAAGCGAAATAACTCCCCGCAAAAAAAAACAAGGGAAATAACAAATCGGAGAACCAAAGTGTGAGAACAAGTGCAAGGGCATCGGTAAAAAAAAAAGTACAAGTCGTTTTGTACACCCGAATCGATGGCTGCTACTACAGTAATCTCCAGCCGTACGCGTTGGAAAGTCGGGGTCCGTCACAGTGTTACAAACGTCTTACTACTACGTGGTGTTGATCTGATCGATGATGCATGTGCGTCTGTGCTGTTGAAAGAAACGGACACGGGAGGCGGCAGCATGCACAGCATTATGCACACTTGTACGGCTCGCGAGCTGTTGTTGGCAGTCAGCCGTGCACGTAGTACGTCCGGTTGAATGTTTGGATCCAGGTCCAACGGCCGGTAGTGCTGCTCCATCAGATCAGGTGGGTAGGTTTCGATGACAAACGTACCGGTGTACTGCCGCTGAGTGCTGAGCAGTGCCGAGACATGACACATGACAGGCGGACGGCATGCATGCATGCATGTCTCAAGCAAGCACGGCGCGAACCGCTCCCATCCGTCCGTGCCGGCCGGCACCGGCGCCGGTGCCGCCGCCGTACGCGTGTGTTCCGGTAACTTTTGAACGCGACGTAGAGGAATTCATTCGTTCATTGATTTCCCATACGACGAGTCGGCGCAAATTGGCCGAACCAGCGGCGGCAGCGGCACATGGAATGGAAAGGAAGGAATCAATGAGGAGGCGGAGGAAGAAGATGGTCTCGGCCAATTGGGAGACTGTTGCCAGCCAGCCAGCCAGATCGGCGACTCCATAGACCATAGCAGCACATGCATCACGTCTGCCTGCATGCCAGCCCAGTCCGACACTCGGCACCGGCCCCATGCATGCATGTGCCTCCTCGGCACGTTGTACTCGCCGACCACACCGTGGTAAATCCCAAACAAACATAAACATAGAAGATTCAGATAACCTTTTAATTTAATTTAATTTAACTTGTTTGATTGATCTTGTCCCACACCGGTTCCGGCCGGTCGGCGTTGGATTGGTTGTGTGATGAGTCGATGAATCATTGCATTGCAGCTAGTGGTAGTATTGTTGCAGTAATGGCGCCAACGAGCAGCTTTACTCATCAATCAATGGATTGCATTGCATGGAGACGACGATATCGACCCAGCTAGCCAGAGGCCCATGGCACATGCCACTATGACCAGCCAGCCACCAGCGCCAGCCCAGAGCGGAGGGGAGATCGATCTGGACCACCATCACTAACACAAGTGCAGTGCAGTGCAGATGGATCCATCGCCGGCGGGGCCACCGCGCACCACGACCGGTCTCCTTCCCGACTCACTTCCATCGCCGTCGCTTCCATCCCACCTTCCTCTACGGCCGCCACCGCCGCCGTCGCCATCCGCCGTGTCCGCCACAACAGGGTACGGTGAAGTAGTTTAGAAGCTTGTACTAGTACTACTACTACACTTGTGTAAGTGGATCTTGTCACGCGCGGCCGGCTCGGCCTGGAAAGAAGTAACGCGTGCCTCGTACTTTGCTTCAGCTCCAGCGGAAGCGGACGTACCACAACTGAACTTTTCAGTTTCCACTTTCTCAGCATCGGCGCCACACACAGACAAACAGGCAAACAAACAACGGAGAGTACACGACGCAATGGGAAAAGCCCCGAATTCCGATGCGTACGCTGTCTCTGCAACATAACCTCATCATCATGCATCAACGGCAGTGTTCATCACAATCACCATCACTACTTTCTCACCAGCAAAATGAAGAACTCGCCGGATCATCACTAACTCGCCTGTATTTACATCCCAAATTCAAGTTACTTGTCCTCACGCAAGAGATCGAAGCTATCCGTCGCTACTTGATTACTCAAGCGTACTCCTGGAGCTAAGCTTAATTTCCGAACAAAAACGCCTAATTAAGCGTCACCCGAAAACAGTAGGATTAATAGGAGTCGTCCGAAGCTCATCAATGGCGGTGTGGTGGTATCATGTTCCATGATGATGGTGATGACGATGATGCCGAGAAGGACAGGCACAGAAGTTACTGCGAAGATGGTGGTGGCGCCGTTACCACGTCTTTCTTTGCCACCTTCCCCTGCTTCTTGGCGGCCGCGTGGGCGGCGGCGGCGGTGGACGCGGACGACGGGGAGAAGAGCCGGTCGATGCCGAACACGGACACGGACTTGCGGCAGACGGGTACGTTCAGGACCGGCGTCACGCGCATGTGCGCCGAGTAGGACCGCTCCATGCCGCTGCCGCCGGAGCCGGACCGGTGGCGCCGCCCGCCCGCCAGGCTGCTCGGGCTGCTGGAGCTGCGGCCCAGCCCGTTGAACACCACCTTGCCGGCCGCGTTCAGCCGCGGGCTGTCGGCGGCCACGGCGGACGGGGGTGGAGGAGGAGGGGGAGGCGGGGGTGGCGGGGCGGCCGCCTGCGCCGCCGTGAGCCGGATCTTGGGCGGCAGCTGGTGCTGCGATGTGCTGACGGGAGGCGGTGGAGTCGGTGATGGAGCCGATGCGGGTGCCGGCGCGGGCTTGTCGGGCTCGTTGGGGTCGCGGAGGAGCGGGAGGCTGAGGGACGGCTCCTGCTCGGGCGGCTTCGGCCCGCGGCCGAGGAGACGGCGGAGCGGCTTGGTCTCGGTGGACGACGAGGACGACGATGCCTGCTGCTTTCGCATCCGGAGCAGGTCCCTCCACCTCCTGGCCGGAACCTTGGGCTCCTCCGCCGCCTGCTCTGCCTCCACCACCGCATCCTTCGTCTCCTCCTCCGCCGCCCTCGGCGTCTCCGGCTGCTGCTGGTGCGTTGTCGGCGCCGGGGCCAGCGGAGGCCGCGTGGCCACCCCCTCCGCCGAACAGCCGCTCGAAGACGTCGAACCGGGGAGGCGGAGCGGCACGAGCTTGCCCCCGGAGAAGAGCTCGTCGGCGGGCAGCATGGTGGACACGGCCGAGCACCCGGCGAGCAGGAACTCGAAGTCGGCGCTGTCCTTGCCCGCTACCCCACCTCCCGCAGCATCTCTCCCGCCGCCGCACCCGCCGGCGTCCTCGAGGCTGAAGGAGACGCGCGGGCCGAGCCACTGCATCGCGGCCGACGGCGGGGGCGGGGGAGGCGGCGGCGGCGGTGCCGGGGGACGCGACGCCGCAGCGGAAGCCATGGATCGGATCGAGGTGCGGACGCGGTGCCTCGTTCGCTGGAGGCGGCGGCCGGCGTGCGTGTGTCGGGATGGGAGCCGCGAGCGGGTTGTCTTCTCTTCTTCTTCGTTAGGCTTGGCGGAGGAAGGGCGCGGAAGGGAACAAAAATAGAGGAGTTGAGGACGGTGGCAGAGTAGAGTAGAGTATGCTAGGCTAGGGGGCCAGTGCTAGCTGTGCGTGCGTGAAGCGTGTCTTGGGAAAGGCGATGTGGCTCAGTCGCCCTCTTGATTAGAGTTGTTTTCCTTGGGGGTCGTGCTGTGGACTTGTGGGGGGCGTTGGGTTGGGTGTGCTCTATGAAGGTGTGGACTTGTTTTTTTTTTGTTAATCAGTCGCTTAATCAATCGTCAATCTAGATCCACCCCTCTTTCCTCTCCTCCCCTCACCTTGGCCTTGCACGGCATCTCCACCGCTCCTAGAGCTTGCACCCACTCGACGCTTTTTTCATTGTTCGTTCTGCCGCTATCCCCTAAGACGGACATTGTGTTTGGACGAAATTCATGCAAAGAGGACATAATTCACTTACGCTCAGACATAATTTACATAAAAACGAACGATATTTCATCCGCTTAACTAAAAATAAAAATAAAAATCTAAACTAGATTGTAGTCGACGGTGACCTCATACGTGTGGCTGGCATGGCTAGTGGCCCTGCCGTCGCCGTCCATGTCGTCGTCGAAGTAGTCCTTCTAGCGGCAGAATGGCGCGGGGGCGCGGCAGCCCTACCCGGCCACCGCCTGGCGCCCATGGAGGAGCCGCTCCACTTCATCCCGCGCCTTGCGTAGGGCCGTCTCGACCAATGTCGACGTTGGCCGGGTTGCCCTGGCGGCCCAGCCCTGTCTGCGGCGGCGGATGTGTCGCTAAGCAACCACTCATTGCCTGTCTTTGCGAGCTCTCCGTCGAGGCGACGGTGGAGGTGTCGCTAAGCGACCACTCCTTGCTAGTCTTGGCGAGCTCCCCGTGCATACGTCCCTCCCGAGCAAGGTCTTAAACCACAACCAGGGGAGGTGACTCCGAGATTCGATCTGCGATTGACCTCGAGAGAAGAGCCTTGCATTCATCCTAAGCCCGACATGACGTCGGGCTCAAGATGAGCGGGTCGTGCTGCTTTTACAATCTGGTCCGACACCAATTTCGTAAAGACCAGCTCTCCGCGACAATCCGCGGTGTACTCCATACTGCTGCTGAACCAGACGGTCCAGCCTGGAGCAAAAGACTCGACTTGGCCGATGTGGCTATCTAGTTAGCGACAAGGGTGACGCCGCCGAAGACGAACATCTGTGTAACACCCCCAGATCTTGACCCTGTCATTAAGCTAAATAATGTGCCATGTCATCATGATCCTTTTCATTAAATTGCATTAGGAAATAATTAAACTTCAATTTAAAATTCAAAATGCAAGTCAAATAAAAGCTTCTTCAAATAATTAAACAAAATAGTTCATAATATTGCAAAAATTCCCAAAGCTATTATAAAAATAAAACCAACATTATTTGAAGTTCCAATTTGACCCCAACATCCAAAAACAGTACCCAAAACAGCCCATTTAAATCATTTCTAATTAAACAAAATTCATATGCAATTATTTTACCCCCAAACTTTTTGTGACAGTGAGGTATAATACATTTTAATTATTGGGACCAATTACACATTTTACAAAAGTCAATTGGTGCACTAATTAAATGCAAAACAGTGAAGAAAATATAAAACAGAAAAGAAAAAGAGAAAAAGGCCTACAGCTACTGTGCAACTGGGCCCTAGTGGTCACAATGCACCGCGGCCCAGCCCAGCCGCGTCCTCTCCCTCCTCGCGCTGCTGTCGCCCGCACAGCGTGCGCGCGCGCCCTGGCCCCCCTCTCGCTGCTCGACAGCGCACGGCTGCAGTCGCCGTGGGCGACTACTTGGCCTCGCCCGCGACCCACTGGACGGGCCCCGGCCTCTTCCTCCTCTCTCTCACGCTCGTCCCCTCCTTCCCCTCCACTCCCAAACGCCGCCATGGCCACACCCCCGTAAAGCTCGCGGCCACCGAGCCCTTCTCGCCGCCCCTGCATGTCCAGCATCACCGCCGTCCTCGACCACGTCGACTGCACCTCGCCGTTGGAGTCGGGGACCACTACATCGCCCGAACGCCGTCGTCGTCTACCTCGGACCACCGTAGATCGCCGCCGTCGTTCCGGCCGCCCCAAGCCTCCCCCGAGCCCATCTTGCACCCCTACAGGCTCCCGGTGAGCCTCCGCTTCCTCCCCTCCTCTCTCGTCGTCGTTTGCGCCGCCTAGCTAACTCGCCCGTGAAGCCGTGCTCCGGCCGCCGCCATTGCCGGCCACCGTGCTCCCCGTGCCGCTCGGCTCGAGCCAGTAGCGCCAAGGAGCTCCTGGTGAGCCGTAGCCCCCTCCTAGCTACTTCGCGCGCCCGAAAACGCCCCGTAGACGCGCGCCCGATCTGGCCCGAGAGCAGCCGCCGCCACGACTCGTCGCCGGCGCACGTACCGGCCACCCCTGCCCAAACTAACCCCACCAGCCGACGCGCGGTGGAGTGCCCGATCGATAGAGCCAAACCGCGCGCGATTTGGTGCCCCGCAGCGCGATTCCGAGCATCTCCGGCGACGCACCGCCGCGGGAAGGCTCGCCGGAGCAACTCCGGCAACCGGCGCTGGCGTGGCGCCTACGTGGCACCGCCTGGGCCACTGACCAGTGGGCCCAGTGGCTCCGTTGACCCAGTTGACCAGGTCAAACCTGCTGACTGGGCTTGACCAGTCACTGACATGTGGGTCCCGCACTAATTAAACGGTTTTATAAATAAATAAAAATGCTAAATAATCTGTTAATTATTCTGTCAAGTTAATCAGTCACTGATAGTGGGACCCACTAGCTAATTAGATTAATTAGTTAATTTAATCTGCTGTTAAAATAATACAGTCTAAGACAGAGGGGCCCCACCTGTCAGTTTGACCAGTCAATGGTCAAAGTTGACTGCTGACATCACACTGACCTCATGCTGACGTCATATTTCCTTTTCTGTCGAATTTAATTAATTAAAACAATTTCAGAAAAATGATTAAAACTTTGAAAAATCATAGAAAATAAACCGTAACTCGGATGAAAATAATTTATATATGAAAAATTATCAGAAAAATACGACGAATACGAATACGCTACCCACATACCTGTCAACCCTCTCTAACATGATGAACATGGAACTTTTCCCTCCGATTCATCTGACCGATAATCACCCGGAGCTGGGAGAACACTCCCGGATATTTTCCCGCTCCGGCCAAAATACCTAGCACTGCATTAGAACACCCCTAGCACTGCATATGGTCATGTCATGCATTTGTGTTGCATTCTTTGCCGTGTATTTATTGTTTCTTCCCCCTCCTTCTCTCCCGATAGACCCCGAGACCGACGTGTCCCCTGAGTACAACTACGTCGCAGACGACCAGCCCCTTTCAGTAGAGCTTCCAGGCAAGCAAACCCCCTTGATCATTCCTATATCGCACATTCCTTCTCCCCCCTGCTTGCATTAGATTTTGCTACTGTAATTGATTGCTCCTATTCTGATGCATAGCCTGATTGTTGTAACCTACTGTTGATACTGTACCTGTTGTGCTATATGCTTAGTATAGTCTGGTTACTGATCCATCAGTGGCCCTCACCTTTGTCCGTGTTGCCTGCTTTGCTACCAGAAGACTCGATCGGTGTGATCATTGTACAGAGACCGAGCACAGCACCGCACACCCCCTTAGTTGTACGACTCTGCAGAGCCACTATCGAGTGACGAGGGTGATACCTCGCACTTCACTTATGATGATGGCTCTGTAGCATAGCTAATCGGTTGTGGCTATCGAGGGTGATTCCTCTTTCACCACCTCTGATGACGAATCTGTCGTACAACCTCTCAAGTGGGAATCCATCGAGGGTGATTCCTCGGATTTCCCACTTGATGTTACCGGATACACTGTTACTTTTCACTGTCGCCCCCTGTTTACTGTTGATTGTGGAACTGAAGGGACAGGCGGTACCACCCCGGTTGAGGTGGACCTGAGTTCCCGACAGTCCATTGTGGAGTCGGGATGACCTGGAGGGTACCCGCGAGATAATTACGAGGCGCGGCCGGGCAGGCGGAGACCGCCCTAGAGAGGGATGGGCCTGACCCTTGCTGCACTTCCTCGAGACGGGGCGACAGGAGTACTGATCGTCACCGCGAGCTCCCAATACACTTAACGGATTTGGGTATTTGATCTGAGTTGGCCACTGGCCTATACACACTACCACCACATGGGATAACGGTTTAATGGGGCCCTCTACGCCGTATGTATCAGCCGAAAGCTCTGTCAGACGTCCAGTTCAGCATTATGGCACGGCTGGGCCGGCGCCATCCAGGACACAGGTGGTGCCTGGACTCGCCCTGCACGCAACGACCCGGAGTGTAAAGGGCGATGGGCCCAAGACCCCTGAGCGCTTAGGATGTAGACCGGCGGGGACCTCTCTGCGGAGCCTAGGTAGGACTACGTCGTGTCGATCAGCCGAGGCCGGGCATGACCCGAAAAAGTGTGTCCGGCCAGAGTTAATCGAGCGTGTTGGGTAACAGTAGTGCACCCCTGCATGGAAGTTATCTATTCGAATAGCCGTGTCCACGGTAACAGGACGCTCAGAGTTGTATCCCGATCTACTACAACTTGAACTGGATATATGTTAATTAATATGTAAGCTCCGGGATCGCTTTCTCGTAGGGAGTCGAGGAAGGATCTCTGGGCTTTGCTACTACATGCTTGTTGCTTTATTAAATGCTACTAATCTGCACTCTTCTAATGCTGCAAGACGGTGAAGATGCTAGTCTTCGCTAGGACTTCCCCCTCTATTCTGGCAATTCTGCAGTCTAGCCCTCAGATATAGCCCCTTCATTTGATACCGATGCATAAGTAGAATAGTTCTGATGTAAGTCTTGCGAGTACTTTGGATGAGTACTCACGGTTGCTTTGCTACCTCTTTTTCCCCATACCCGATTGCTGCGATCAGATGACGGAGCCCCGGAGCCAGCTGATTCCGCCGACGACTACTACCACCCCGATGGCGCTTACTACTACGTGGAGACCTGTCAAGCCCATTTTTGGGATAAATCACAGAAGAGCCTCAAGTCATACCAGCCCCAAGAACAACTGGTAGACTTCCTTGATACAGATAACCAGTACAAATATAGTATTACACAGGGTTGAGTCCGAGGGCTCAACAATTATTACAAGCTTGCCAATATACTACGGTGGTGGAATAACACAATGGTGTGGTGGTAGAACAACACTGTTACAATAAAATAAAGTCAAGCGTCAGGGTGAGGCTTGACTATTTATTGGTGTAGCGGAAATACAGCGGATGATACATGTGGTAGACTCCAATCTCACAGGCTGTCTGACTGGGAACACCTCTAAGCGTCGGGCTCGCTAGCGCGATCTCCTTCCACAAGCGCGTCCTCCTCCAGGTCTAGCCAATGAAATAGCCAGGGACAAGCCAGTGAGTACGTTGGAATGTACTCGCAAACATTATGAACAAAAGATATACCGAATGCATATGCTCATGATGGGTTAAATGATATGCTCATGCTGATTGAAATATAAAACATGGCATGATAATATTAGCATGTGCAGAAAAATTAAATTGTTAGTCACAGACCAAGAAAGTTAAAAGTGGACAATCGGGCGAGACTGAACCGCCCGAGAATCCAAGAGAAATGCCAAACGGGTGCCTAAAAGAGAATCGGGCGAGACAGACCGCCCGAGAACTCAAGCGACGCCACGAGAGGTCTTGAAAAGAAATGCCAGTCGGGTGTCTAAAAGTGACGCCACGGTAGGTCTTGAAAAGAAATGCCTAACGGGTGTCTAAAAGAGAATCGGGCGAGACAGACCGCCCGAGAACTCAAGCGACGCCACGAGAGGTCTTGAAAATAAAACTGGATGCCCGGGGTAGTCTAGCCAGCCCCTCGGACACTCAGGAAAATAAAATAAGAGAAACGGGTTAGTCCACAATAATATGCATAGTAACAATAATATTCACAACCATAATATTCATGATAACGAAAATATCCATGACAGCGTTAGTGATGAAATAATAACATTCTGTAAAATATTTGATGCTCAAATTAATTATTTCCTCCGAAGACCGACACCGGACCGACACTTGACCCTTCCCAGCTAACGTCCTTGACCGCGAACACGGCTATTCGAATAGGTATAACTCTGCAGAGGGTGTACTCTTTACCCACGTGTATGAGATTTCTTTAGTCAGCACCGTGACACTGACTAATTCCCACTACGGTCTCTGGGTTGACAACACACCTGACCAGCACACACCAGATTAACTTTCCGGATGCCAGGAATCACCCAAAGCACCGTTCAAGAAAAACTCTAAGTCGGGGAGACTACAATCTCGAATAGCATGGGATCACAATATTTATATCGGCGCGCAAACAGGGGTGCTACCCCCTCGGTCCCAGACCGGATACACCCATGCCCCCTGACCTGATAACGGGATTTAATCCATGGCCATGGAAACCCTCATGATGGCCCTCTATGTGGTGTGTACACAGACAGGGGTTAGCAACTTACTAAACCGTACTTCCCTCGCGGGAA
This sequence comes from Elymus sibiricus, assembly GCA_039707655.1. Taxonomy (NCBI): domain Eukaryota; kingdom Viridiplantae; phylum Streptophyta; class Magnoliopsida; order Poales; family Poaceae; genus Elymus; species Elymus sibiricus. The sequence continues at coordinate 62,720,621 of CM077672.1, forward strand.
GACCCGTGGCAGCACGGTGTTTAGCTAGGTGTGACGGAACAAGACTCGATCTAGGTCGACTCAGGAGGTGTTGTTATTATGACAGGCATGTCTCACAAGCCACGGTGACACCGTCGTGTCACAACAGGACCGTGCTCACCAGCACGTCCAAGGCAGGAGCTGCACTCCTGGTTGTCTCACAAATTTTATTCACGGTAGAAATTCACTTGAGTGAAGTGCAAGCAAATGCAAATATGATAAGACCATGCATACAAGCACTATCTCCACACATATGATGCAAACTCAAATCAATGCAAACATGCAATGCAATTCACCATATCCCAGGTTCAAAATGCTTGCCTCGTCCAAAGTAATCAGAAGAAGAACCCTCGAAATTTTCGGCAAAGTTTCCCTCTTCTTTTTCTGAAAAATTCGAATTCGAATTTGAATCATAAATTTTGCAAAAGTACCAAAAGTTGTCTCAAAATATTTTTAAATAAATACTAAAAAAACTAGAGAGAAAAATAAGAATTTCAAAAAAAGAATCAACTCAATCAGAGTTGTGGTTTAAAAGTTATTAAACTTTTAAACCCAGGGGGTTTTCTGCAAAAGTTCAGTCCCTGCGCTGTTTAAACAGAAAACGTTTCGGGCAGGAGTACGCCTTCCCGCGTGGAAAGCGTAAAACAGGGAATACGCTTTCGATTTAAACACCAAAAAAAAAGGAAACGCTGACGGGTGGGCCCCACCCGTCACGTTCAAATTCAAACGCGCTTGCGCGCGTGTACAGAGGGGAAACGGCGATCACCGGCGATGATCGCCGGGGTTTTGGAAGGTGGCGATGGTCGGGACGTGATCAGCGAGTCTGTCCGCGTTGGTGGGCGGCGGTGGTGGTCGCCGGCGAGCAACCGAACGACGGCGAGGTCGACGGCGGCGGACGGCGATTCGGGCGAGGTCGGATCTCGCCGGAGAGAGCTCGGGAGGTGGAATTGAAGCATGGACTCGATGAGAGGGAGCAAGAGATGGCGACTAGTTGATTTTGGAGGGTGGAGATGGCCTAACGGCGACGGGAGCTTCTCGGGTGCCGCGGCGGATCGGGTGGCCGAAGTCAGGGAAGAAGGCCTCCCCGAGGTCGGGGTGGTGCACTGGAGGTCGATTAGGAGGTAGTGTGGGTGGTGCGTGAAGTGAATGGAGCTCGGGGGGCTCTATTTATAGGCTGCCGTGGGTGGCCGAGGCTTGCGGGCGACGCCGGAGTAAATTCCGGCCGTCGAGGTGGTTACGGTCGGTGGTCATGGGCGGCGTGGAATTGATGAGGCCGGTGGAGTTCTCTGGAAGCCCCAGAGCGGGCGATGACGAGCTCTGCGGTCTTATCCGTGGCGGGTGCTCGTACGGGTGCGACGGCTGTGCCCGTCTCCGGCGACTGCCAGGCGGGGTCCAGAGTGGCGAGGTCAGCGCGCGGAGAAGCGGAGGGAGGGGACGCGTGGAGCAGGTGGGTGGAGAGAGCAGTAGGAGGAGTGAAGATGGCGGGCGCCGTTCTGATCCGCCCGGGCTGCCGCGGCCGAGGACGGTGGCGGGTGCACCGGCCAACTCCTGTGTCGTCGGTGGCGAGTGGCTGGCCAGGGGGGTCCACGGCTGCTCATTTAAGGTGAGGGAAGGCGTGGATGAGAAGGAGAGCGATGGAGTGGCGTGCACGGCGCTGATCTCTTCTCCTCTCTGTAAAATTCAGTTAACTGAATTTCTGTCAGCGATGAACAGTGTGCACTAGAGCTGTTTGATGAAATGACAGAGGGTGCTAGGGATTTTAGGAATTTCAGGGGATTTTTGTGGTGAGGTGTTGATGCCTAAAAGAGAGTCTGGCAAAGTTTCAGAATTTTTGGAGCAATTTAAAATGGGTTTTGCCCAACAGAATTGAATCTGGTCCAAATTTGAACTGGATGAAATTTGAAAATTTTGAACTATGGAACCCAAAGTTTTTGGTGAAATGGGTTATAGGTACTGTCTAGTTGCTGGAGAAATTTTGGTGGGAGCAGAAGAATTATAGAAAATTAGTTCCTTTGCAAACCAAAGAAACCATGAATAAGATAAATTCCAACTTTGGAATTTAATAAATATTGTGGAAATATTTTTGTAAGGTGGAAAGGGGTTGGATACTGTCCCAAAAGGTGTGAGTGACTTGAGGGATAATTTAGGAGTGGCAGAAAAATTATAGGAATAATTTAGAAGTGCTAGAAAGAAGTGAATATGCTATTTTCATGGAATAGTTTTAATTATTCCAGAAACTTTTCCAAATAGAAATATATTTTTTTTTATCCTAAAAAATAATTTCCCAATAATTAAATCATCCAAATCAGAACCATTTAAAAAATTTGAACCCCAATAAAAATAAAAAAGAATTTCAGAACAGAAGAAAGAGAAAAAGAAAATAGGGCCAAAATAATTCAAAGCATTTTATTTTAATAAAAAGATTTGAAAATCCAGAGAGAAAATTTTTGGGGTGTTACAAGACCGACGACCAGGAGTAGTTTAGGAGGCTCCCAGGCAGGAGGCCTTGCCTCTTTCGATCAGAGTCGTTGTTTGTTTTCGCCTTCTTAAGGCAAACTTGATTAACTTTATGTCTGTACTCAGATATTTTGTGTTGCTTCCGCTAACGCTTATACGCGAGCTTATGTATTCGAGCCCTCGAGACCCCTGGCTTGTAATATAAAGCTTGTATTATTGTATTTTGTGTCTAGAGTTGTGTTGTGATATCTTCCCGTGAGTCCCTGGGCTTGATCATGCGCATTTGCGTGTATGATTAGTGCACGGTCGGGCCGGGGGTGCCACAATCTGGCCCAGTACGAACACCGCATTGGCACCGATCCAACCACTGATCTTGATTCCCATCGATCCACAACGATCACCCAGCGGGACCTGCATGAGCTACCACTGGCGGAGCTAGATGTCTTGGAATGATGGTAACATGGACACAAGGTTTTACCCAAGTTTGGACTCTCAGAGAAGATAATACCCTATGTCTTGCTATGATTGTATTATTGCGTTGGGGTGTACAAAGTACAAGTGATGTACCACAAGATTGTAATGTGTCTTCTACGAGCCTGGCCCCTCGGTTTATATAGATATCGGGTGGTCCTAGGGTTAAAGGATTATAGTCGGCTACGTATGAGGAGGCAGGGTTCCTCATGGATCTATCATCTGGGAGCATACGCCAAGTGTTCGGGACCTTTCTTGTGGTCGTCATGTAGGGGAATGCAGCAAAAAACAAAAAAATTCCGACCTACGCACCAACCCAGGACCACTATGGAGACTGCATACAAGGTTTGATCTTTTTTGTTACCGACTCGTAGCGCAGCAGAAGTAGAGTCGATGACGATCGGCGGTGCAAATCCCCGCAGCTAGGATTTACAACCTCCCAACCGCGAGGATGTACTCCCTTGACTGCCCCTCGGACAACCCTCCGGGAGGTAGTCTGACAGTCCCTCGGACGGTGTCGCGGACAGCCCTTCGGGAGGACCTTCGAAACTCGGACGGTCACTCGGACAGCCCTTCGGGAGGACCCTCGAAACTTGGACAGTTACTCGGACAACCCTTCGGGAGGCACTCTCGAACTAAGACCGAAACTACGATCTCTCTACAGAGTTGCACACATACGGTGTCATCTATCCGGCAGGGCTTCGCCGTCCAGAACTAGTTCCCACTGGAACCCAGACAGCCTTTCGGCTCTACGAAACTCTTTTCGTGGGAAGGAGAGAGAGAGCCAGACGAGGATGGCACGTGTATGAGAGCAAGGGATGAGTGTGGAGTGAACCCCTCCACCTCTATTTATAGGAAAGCCAAGGGGTAGGATTTGTTGGGGAACGGAGCATGAATTTCAAAAAATTTCCTACGCTCACGCAAGATCTATCCATGGAGATGCATTGCTACGAGAGGGGAGAGTGTGTCTACGTACCCTCGTAGACCGTTAGCGGAAGCGTCTCACAACGCGGTTGATGTAGTCGAACAATCCTTCGAGCTCCACCGATCGAGTACCGAACGTACGGCACCTCCGAGTTCTACACACGTTCAGCTCGGTGACGATCCTCGCCTTCTTGATCTAGCAAGACGTCGAGGAAGTAGATGAGTTCCGTCAGCACGATGACGTGGCGACGGTGATGGTGAAGTGATTCCGGCAGGGCTTCGCCTAAGCTCTCCGAAAATATGACCGAGGTGGAAAACGGAGATCGGGGCACCGCACATGGCTATGGGACAATTGTGTGTTTTGGGGTGCCCCCTTGCCCCCGTATATAAAGGATGAGAGGGAGGAGGCCGGCCCCCTAGGGGTGCGCCAAGTGTGGGGAGTCCTACTAGGACTGCTTAGTCCTAGTAGGATTCCACCTCCCATACGGAGTAGGAAAGAGGGAAGGGAGAGGGAAAGGAAAGAGGGGGCTGCGCCCCCTCCCCTAGTCCAATTCGGTTTGGGCAAGGGGGGGCGTGAGCCTCCTCACGTGGCCTGCCTCTCCTTTTCCCGTATGGCCCAATAAGGCCCATTACTTCTCCTGGTGAATTCCCGTAACTCCCCGGTACTCCGAAAAATACCCGAATCACTCGGAACCTTTCCGACGTCCGAATATAGCCTTTCAATATATGAATCTTTACCTCTCGACCATTTTGAGACTCCTCGTCATGTCCGTGATCTCATCCGGGACTCCGAACAAACTTCGGCCACCAATCACATAACTCATATAATACTAAATCGTCATCGAACCTTAAGTGTGCGGACCCTACGGGTTCGGGAATGATGTAGACATGACCGAGACGACTCTCCGGTCAATAACCAACAGCGGAACCTGGATGCTCATATTGGTTCCTACATATTCCACGAAGATCTTTATCGGTGAACCTCATATGTCAACATACGTTGTTCCCTTTGTCTGGCGGTATGTTACTTGCCCGAGATTCGATCGTCGGTATCCAATACCTAGTTCAATCTCGTTACCGGCAAGTCTCTTTACTCGTTCCGTAATACATCATCTTGCAACTAACTCTTTAGTCACGGTGCTTGCAAGGCTTCTGTGATGCTGTATTACCGAGAGGGCCCAGAGATACCTCTCCGATAGTCGGAGTGACAAATCTCGATCCATGCCAACTCAACAAACACTTTCGGAGATACCTGTAGTGCACCTTTATAATCACCCAGTTACGTTGTGACGTTTGATACACCCAAAGTATTCCTACAGTATCCGGGAGTTGCATGATCTCATGGTCAGAGGAACGTGTATTTGACATAGTGAAAGCAATAGCAATAAACTGAACGATCATTTGCTATGCTAACGGTTGGGTCAAGTCCATCACATCATTCTCCTAATGATGTGATCCCGTTTATCAAATGACAACTCATGTCCATGGTCAGGAAATCTTGACCATCTTTTGATCAACGAGCTAGTCTAGTAGAGGCTTACTAGGGACTCAGTATTTGTCTATTATCCACACATGTATTAAGTTTCCGGTCAATACAATTCTAGCATGAATAATAAACCATTATCATGAACGGAGAAATATGATAATAAACACTTTATTAATTGCCTCTAGGGCATATTTCCAACAGTCTCCCACTTGCACTAGAGTCAATAATCTAGTTTACATCTCCATGTAATTAACATCCAATCAGTTCTAGGGCTGATCATGTTTTGCTTGTGAGAGAGGTTTTAGTCAACGGGTCTGCAATATTCAAATCCGTGTGTTCTTGGCAAATCTCTATGTCATATGTAGATGCTGCTACCACACTCTACTTGGAGCTACTCCAAAAACGACTGTCCCACTTTACGTATCCGGTCTGAGACTCATAGTCTTCCGGATCGGTGTTTAAAGCTTGCATCGACGTAACCCTTTACGACGAACTCTTTATCACCTCTATTCCCGAGAAATTCTTCCTTAATCCTTTTCAGGTACTTCAGGATATTCTTGACCGCTGTCCAGTGATCTACTCCTGGATCACTTTGGTACCTTCCCACCAAGCTAATAGCGAGGCATACATCAGGTCTAGTACACAGCATGGCATACAAAATAGAGCCTATGGCTGAGGCATAGGGGATGGCACTCATCTTCTCTTTGTCTTCTGCCGTGGTCGGGCTTTGAGTCTTACTCAATCTCACACCTTGCAATACAGGCAAGAACCCTTTCTTTGATTGATCCATTTTGAACTTCTTCAAAATCTTGTCAAGGTATGTGCTTCGTGAAAGTCCTATGAGGCGTCTCAATCTATCTCTATAGATTTTGATGCCTAACATGTAAAACAACCTTTACCTAGATTTTCAAGTCTTACTCCACTTCACACCAGGCAAGAACTCATTTCTTTGACTTGATCCTATTTTGAACTTCTTCAAAAAACTCATCAAGATGTGTGAACTTTTATTAGGCGTTTTGATCTATCTCCATAGATCTCGATGCCCAATCTGTGGATAACTCAAAAACAGGTTTTTATTAAAAACCTCCTTTCAATTTTTTATGCTTTCCAGAATTTCTACATCATTTCCAATCAACAATATGTCATCCACATATACTATTAGAAATGCTATAGAGCTCCCACTCACTTTCTTATAAATACAAGTTTCTCCATAAACTTGTATAAACCCAAACGCTTTGATCACTTCATCAAAGCGAGTATTCCAGCTCCGAGATGCTTGCACCAGTCCATAGATGGATCGCTGGAGCTTGCATATTTTGTTAGCGCCTTTAGGATCGACAAAACCTTCCGGCTGTATCATATACAATTCTTCCTTAAGGAATCCGTAAAGGAATGCTGTTTTGACGTCCATTTGCCAGATTTCATAATCATAAAACGCGGCAATTGCTAACATAATTCTGACAGACTTTAGCATCGCTACGGGTGAGAAAGTCTCATCGCAGTCAACTCCTTGAACTTGGTGATAACCTTTAGCAACAAGTCGAGCTTTATAGACGGTGATATTACCATCAGCATCCGTCTTCTTCTTAAAGATCCATTTATTTTCAATAGCTCGCCGTTCATCGGGCAAGTCTACCAAAGTCCACACTTTGTTCTCATACATGGATCCAATCTCGGATTTCATGGCCTCAAGCCATTTGTCGGAATCCGGGCCTGCCATCGCTTCTTCATAGTTCGAAGGTTCACCGTTGTTCAACAACATAACCTCCAAGACTGGATTTCCGTACCACTCTGGTGCGGAACGTGTCCTGGTTGACCTTCGAAGTTCTGTAGCAACTTGATCCGAAGCCTCATGATCATCATCATCAACTTCTTCTCTGGTCTGTGTTGGTGTCACAGAAATTTCTTTCTGTGGCGTACTACTATCCAGAGGAGGTACAATTACCTCATCAAGTTCTACTTTCCTCCCACTCACTTCTTTCGAGAGAAACTCCTTCTCTAGAAAGGATCCATTCTTTAGCAACGAAAACTTTGCCTTCGGATCTGTGGTAGAAGGTGTACCCAACGGTCTCTTTTGGGTATCCTATGAAGACGCACTTATCCGCTTTGGGTTCGAGCTTATCTGGCTGAAGCCTTTTGACATAAGCATCGCATCCCCAAACTTTCAGAAATGACATCTTAGGTTTCTTGCAAACCACAGTTCATATGGTGTCATCTCAACGGATTTAGACGGTGCCCTTGTTTAAAGTGAATGCAGCTGTCTCTAATGCATAACCCCAAAATGATAGTGGCAAATCGGTAAGAGACATCATAGAACGCACCATATCCAATAGAGTACGATTACGACGTTCGGACACACCATAACGCTGTGGTGTTCCATGTGGCGTGAGCTGTGAAACAATTCCACATTGTCTTAAGTGATTGCCAAACTCGTAACTCAAATATTCTCCTCCACGATCAGATCGTAAGAACTTTATTTTCTTGTTACGATGGTTCTCTACTTCACTCTGAAATTCTTTGAACTTTTCAAATGTTTCAGATTTATGCTTCATCAAGTAGACATAACTATATCTACTCAAATCATCAGTGAACGTGAGAACATAACGATATCCACCGCGCGCCTCAACACTCATCGGACCGCATACATCGGTATGTATTATTTCCAATAAGTTGGTTGCTCGCTCCATTGTTCCGGAGAACGGAGTTTTTAGTCATCTTGCCAATAAGGCACGGTTCACATGTCTCAAATGATTCATAATCAAGAGATTCCAAAAACCCATCTGCATGGAGTTTCTTCATGTGTTTAACACTGATATGACCTAAGCGGCAGTGCCACAAATATGTGGTACTATCATTATCTTTTGGCATTCGTGTTATGAACATATGTATTACTACGATCAAGATTCTATAAACCTTTCATTTTAAGTGCATGATCATCAATGATATTATCCAAATAAATAGAATAACAATTATTCTCTGAAATTGAATAACCGTCTTGCAATAAACACTATCAGATATAATGTTCATGCTTAACGCAAGCACCAAATTACAATTATTTAGGTTCATCACTAATCCTGAAGGTAGAGAGAGCGTGGCGATGGTGATCACATCAACCTTGGAGACACTTCCAATGCACATCGTCACCTCGTTCTTAGCTAGCCCTCGTTTATTCCGAAGCTCGATGTTTCAAGTTGTAAGCAACTGAACAAGTATCAAATACCCAGGTGCTCCTATGAGTACTAGTAAGGTACATATCAATAACATGTATATCAAATATCCTTGTTGACATTGCCAGTCTTATTATCTGCCAGTTACTTTGGGGAAGTTCCGCTCCCTGTGACATTTCCCTTTGCAATGGGAGCACTAAGTCTCGGGTTTGGTTCAGCCTTGGGTTTTTTCGCGTGAGCGGCAACTGTTTTACCGTTCTTCTTGAAGTTCCCTTTTCTTTCCCTTGCCCTTCTTGAAACTAGTGGTCTTATTAACCATCAACACTTGATGCTCCCCTTTTTGATTTCTACATCCGCAGATTGTAGCATCGCGAATAGCTTAAGGATCTTCTATCCCTTGCATGTTTATAGTTCATCACGAAGATCCAGTAGCTTAGTGATAGTGACTAGAGAACTCTATCAATCACCACTTTATTCGAAAGTCTAACTCCCACTTGATTCAAGTGTTTGAAGTACTCAGACATTCTGAGTACATGCTCACTAACGGAGCTGTTCTCCTCCATCTTGTAGCTATAGAACTTGTCGAAGGTGTCATACCTCTCAACCCGGGTGTGAGCTTGAAAAATAGATTTTCAGCTCTTGGAACATCTCATATGCTCCGTGTTGCTCAAAACATATTTGGAGCTCCGGTTCTAAGCCGTAAAGTATGGCGCACTGAACTATCGAGTAGTCATCTTTTCTTGTCTGCCAGACGTTCATAACGTCCTCAGACGAAGCCGTGGGGTATTTCACTGAGCGGTGCATTAAGGACATAAGCCTTCTGTGCAGCAGTGAGGACAATCCTCAGATCACGGACCTAGTCCGCATAGTTGCTTCCATCAACTTTCAACTTCGTTTTCTCTAGGAACATAATAAAACAGGGGAACTACAGCGTGGTCTATTGATCTACAACATAAATTTGCTAAGACAAGTAAGACTATGTTCATGACAATTGAAGTTCAATTAATCAAATTACTTAAGAACTCCCACTTAGATTAACATCCCTCAAGTTGTCTAAGTGTAACATGATCCACATCAACTAAACCACGTCCGATCATCACGTGAGGTGGATTAGTTATCAATGGTGAACATCTTTCATGTTGATCATATCTACTATATGACTCATGTTCGACCTTTCGGTCTCTTGTGTTCCGAGGACATGTCTGTACATGCTAGGCTCGTCAAGTTTAACCCAAGTATTCTGCGTGTGTAAAACTGGCTTACACCCGTTGTATGCGAACGAAAGAATCCATCACACCCGATCATCACGTGGTGCTTAGAAGCGTCGAACCTTCGCAACGGTGCATACTAGGGGAGAACACTTATCTTGAAATTTAGTGAAGGGATCATCTTATAATGCTACCGTCGTCCTAAGCAAAATAAGATGCATAAAAGGATTAACATCACATGCAATTCAATATATGTGACATGATATGGCCATCATCGTCTTGTACTTTTGATCTCCATCAGCAAAGCACCGTCATGATCTCCATCGTCACCGGGTTGATACCTTGATCTCCATCGTAGCGTCGTGACACCTTGATCTCCATCGTAGCGTCGTGGTCGTCTCGCCGGCTATTGCTACTACTACTACTGCTAACTTATAGCGGTAAAGTAAAGCAATTACATAGCGTTGGCATTGCATACAATAAAGAGACAACCATAAGGCTCCTGCCGGTTGCCTGATAACTTACAAAACATGATCATCTCATACAACAACTTATATCACATCATGTCTTGGCCATATCACATCACCAGCATACCCTGCAAAAACAAGTTAGACGTCCTCTACTTTGTTGTTGCAAGTTTTACGTGGCTGCTACGGGTTTGCAAGAACCGTTCTTACCTACGCAAAACCACAACGTGGTGTAGTGATTGCTTTTTGATCTTCTAAAAGAACCCTCTTCATTGAAACCGATTCAACTAAAGTGAGAGAGACAGACACCCGCCAGTCACCTTTATGCAACGAGTGCACGTAGCGGTGAAACCTGTCTCGCGTAAGCGTACGCGTAATGTCGGTCCGGGCTGCTTCATCTCACAATACCGCCAAATCAAGTAACAACTAGTAACGGCAAGCAATATGTATACACCCACGCCCACAACTCACTTGTGTTCTACTCGTGCAAATCACATTTACGCATAGACCTGGCTCGGATGCCACTGTTGGGGAACGGAGCATGAATTTCAAAAAAATTCCTACGCTCACGCAAGATCTATCCATGGAGATGCATTGCTACGAGAGGGGAGAGTGTGTCTACGTACCCTCGTAGACCGTTAGCGGAAGCGTCTCACAACGCGGTTGATGTAGTCGAACAATCCTTCGAGCTCCACCGATCGAGTACCGAACGTACGGCATCTCCGAGTTCTACACACGTTCAGCTCGGTGACGATCCTCGCCTTCTTGATCCAGCAAGACGTCGAGGAAGTAGATGAGTTCCGTCAGCACGATGACGTGGCGACGGTGATGGTGAAGTGATTCCGGCAGGGCTTCGCCTAAGCTCTCCGAAAATATGACCGAGGTGGAAAACGGAGATCGGGGCACCGCACACGGCTATGGGACAATTGTGTGTTTTGGGGTGCCCCCTTGCCCCCGTATATAAAGGATGAGAGGGAGGAGGCCGGCCCCCTAGGGGTGCGCCAAGTGTGGGGAGTCCTACTAGGACTGCTTAGTCCTAGTAGGATTCCACCTCCCATACGGAGTCGGAAAGAGGGAAGGGAGAGGGAAAGGAAAGAGGGGGCTGCGCCCCCTCCCCTAGTCCAATTCGGTTTGGGCAAGGGGGGGCGCGAGCCTCCTCACGTGGCCTGCCTCTCCTTTTCCCGTATGGCCCAATAAGGCCCATTACTTCTCCCGGTGAATTCCCGTAACTCTCCGGTACTCCGAAAAATACCCGAATCACTCGGAACCTTTCCGACGTCCGAATATAGCCTTCCAATATATGAATCTTTACCTCTCGACCATTTTGAGACTCCTCGTCATGTCCGTGATCTCATCCGGGACTTCGAACAAACTTCGGCCACCAATCACATAACTCATATAATACTAAATCGTCATCGAACCTTAAGTGTGCGGACCCTACGGGTTCGGCAATGATGTAGACATGACCGAGACGAATCTCCGGTCAATAACCAACAGCGGAACCTGGATGCTCATATTGGTTCCTACATATTCCACGAAGATCTTTATCGGTGAACCTCATATGTCAACATACGTTGTTCCCTTTGTCTGGCGGTATGTTACTTGCCCGAGATTCGATCGTCGGTATCCAATACCTAGTTCAATCTCGTTACCGGCAAGTCTCTTTACTCGTTCCGTAATACATCATCTTGCAACTAACTCTTTAGTCACGGTGCTTGCAAGGCTTCTGTGATGCTGTATTACCGAGAGGGTCCAGAGATACCTCTCCGATAGTCGGAGTGACAAATCCCAATCTCGATCCATGCCAACTCAACAAACACTTTCGGAGATACCTGTAGTGCACCTTTATAATCACCCAGTTACGTTGTGACGTTTGATACACCCAAAGTATTCCTACGGTATCCGGGAGTTGCATGATCTCATGGTCAGAGGAACGTGTATTTGACATAGTGAAAGCAATAGCAATAAACTGAACGATCATTTGCTATGCTAACGGTTGGGTCAAGTCCATCACATCATTCTCCTAATGATGTGATCCCGTTTATCAAATGACAACTCATGCCCATGGTCAGGACATCTTGACCATCTTTTGATCAACGAGCTAGTCTAGTAGAGGCTTACTAGGGACTCAGTATTTGTCTATTATCCACACATGTATTAAGTTTCCGGTCAATACAATTCTAGCATGAATAATAAACCATTATCATGAACGGAGAAATATGATAATAAACACTTTATTAATTGCCTCTAGGGCATATTTCCAACAGGATTGCCATTCCAAAAACCCAAAAATGCCCATGTATGGAGCCATCCACAAGGGCATAAAGGGGAAGTAATGGAGCAAGTGGGGCCCCATGGAGGAGCCCCTCATGTGGCCGGCCAACCCCTCATGGGGGCCCCCCAAGGGGGGTTTCTTAGCCCCCAAGTCCTTCTAGAAGCCTTTTTGTAAAATCCCTAAAAGGCATCTTTCCACAAAGTTAACCATAAAGTGATTTTCACTATTCACGGAGCCAATTTTCCGCGACCGTTAAATCCGAAAATATTTATGTGGGTCTTAGAATAATTCCAGTACCCACACAAATGATTTTGGATTCGTTTCGAAACAATTTCGGATTAGTGATTTTCATCTGCGAAAACTAACCAAACCGGTTCCGGTAGCTCCGGAACATTTCCGGTTTTTGTCCCGGAAAAATCCCAGAAGTTACCAGAACAATTCTGGCACCCTCCAAGAATTTCGAGGCATGTTCCGAAACCAATTTGACTTAATGGTATACTCCGAAACAACTTTTCAGTTTTACCGGAACTATTCCGGTGTCCTCTCCGGAACGTTTCCGTTGCGTCCGAAACTTTTCTGGTGATTTTCTCTCAGACTCCCTGTCTAGTATTCAGCAGATAGATGACCCTTAAGCGTGTGACCCTATAGGTTTGGTGAAGTATAGACATGACCGGAAATCTTTCCGATTAATGATCAACATCGGAGCCGTGGACACCCATATTGACCCCTATACCCACACGAATGAATATTCGAGTGAACCTCCAGTTGTCGTGTGCTATTCCTGTTGCTTCGCGATATGTTACAAATACCCGAGGTGAGAATCATCGGCATCCCCGTGGATCAACACTTGTCCACAATGCCAGTTACCTCGTTACCGGTTTTGTTCTCTTTTCTCGTTCCCGTGTTCCGGCATCCCTGCGATCAAATCACAATGTGTCTGGCCAGACGATGGTGGATACCGTAACACCGAGAGGGCCCATAGATATCTCTCCATCGTCGGAGGAGCAAATCCCAATCTTGAGCTATCAAGTTACTTGACATACTTTTCCATGAACCCATAAGCCGCCGTAATAGCCACCCATTTACGGATGACGTTTAACAAACCCCAAAGTTCATGAAGCAAGCATGAAGAAACCCGACACTCTCATGGTCTAAGGAATTATGCAAACATTAACTTTCTCAGTGTTATTAACCATTAACTTGTGACGAATGAATCTCATAGCATAACATCAATTCGGGTCGATTCAACACAAGTGTTCTCCTAACATTGTGCCCTCAAAGTTGCCGGCATATCCATGCCCATGATCAGGAAAACAGAACCATCATGCAACACATGAGCTAGTCTTAGAGGCCAGACTAGGAATACATTTTACCGTTTATTATTCCACACGTGCATATGAGTCTTCCTCCGAGCCTCGTGGTTATTGCAGACTCGAGAACCATAGCAATTATAGCATGGAACATAAACATAATTATGATCATGGAGATAAACAATAACATTTATTATTTCCTCTAGGGCATATCTCCTACAGACTCCCACTTGCACTAGAGTCAATAATCTAGTCAATGCTAATGCACTTTACACCTATGGCATACCGGTGTAAAAATGCTTCGCTTGTGGTATAGCCTGATGTCCAATGGATCTGACAACTTCAGTTCCGTGTGTATCTTTGCATATCCTCGCGTTTTCATGCTTTCACAAAATTCATATTTTGTGTGGACTTGGCTTCGTATATATGTGAATCACTAGTCAAACCTTGATTCCTCAGACTGAGCTATGGAGCAACTATCTGCAATAGTGTCCCATTGACCAAAGCCATTTTGGAACCATACTAAGTTTATGAATGAACTATATGATTCAACATCTTCATTGTCGCTTTGAAAGTGGCAACATACTTAGCCTTTGTTATAGAATTTGCCACAGTAACCTGTTTGGAACGATTTCCAAACACCGTGCCACCATTTCGTGTATTACACAAAACCCTTAACTTAAATCGAAAATCACATGGAGCATTGATGAAGACTGTATCGATGTAATTACTTACAATGAGCACTTCATAATCTCTGCTTGCGAGAAAACATGTCATCAGTGCTACTTTAGTACTTAATGACATTTTCCACTGTTGTCCCATGATCAGTACTTTGATCACTCTGGTATGTATACTCGCAACAGCTTTGGGAGTATCGGACATATCTGGTTGTTTTACATACCATGGAATACATGATTAATCCAAACACAAGAGTGTGTGGAATCTCCATCATGTATTTTGCTCATCAGTGTTTTGGGACACCGAGTCTTGCAAAACTCTTTCCATGTGACTTCGGCAAGAATCACTCCTTGGCGCTCTTATGCTAAACTATTTTAGCATCTTGTCAATATGTATTTTTGGCTTAGCCTATTAGGCAATTCTATCTCGTAGATAAATATGCCTAATATCAAGGCTATTTAGCCTAAGCACTTCATCGAAAAACTATTTTCAATGAAGTCCTAATTCGTGTCAAGAAATTTCCAATCAACAATGTGTCAAGCACACAAGGTTTTTAAAAATATTATTATGCTCCCACTTACTTTCTTGTAACCACAAGCATCTTCGTTATCCATTGATGAAATCAAACTCTTTTGACTATTTCATCAAAAACGAAGATTCCAACTCCATTTTGCTCTCTTCTGTCCATCGCTGGAACTCTGAAGTTTGCATACTTACTAGCATCCTCTGGATTGACAAAATACCTTGGACTGTACCACATGCAAGTCCTAGGTTGCATTTCCATCACATGGAAATCCTTTTGGCATCCATGTATCATATCTCAAGATTGAAATATGTATTAATTGCTAGTTTAAGCCGATCTGACTTTAAGCATCGCTATGGTGAGACAACCTCATCATAGTCAACTCCTTGAACTTGTTATTGCAACAAGTCGAGCTTTATGGATAAAACATTTTATCATCAGTTTATAGTTCCATTAATGTTCGTTAGACTCTAAGTCTTCCGAAGGGTTTCCCAAGATATAATCTTGAATCATGTATATGGAAACTATCTCGGATTATATTGGCATTTAGCCAATTCCGGAGTCAGGGCCCATCAATGCTTCCTTGTGTATCGTAGGTATAATGTTGTCTAACAACAATATCTCACTTGCGCACCTGAGAGGTTTGCATGAGTTTTGCCTACGTGGTTCAGTTGCAAGTTCGACCGAAGTCCATACATCTCATGTAGAGGCTTCCGTATCAGTCGCAGTAGGAAACTCTGGAATTACTTCCAAGGTTTCTTTCCTTTGATCTGATGACGAAGATACTGTTATCTCATCGAGTTGCACTGTTCTCCCACTCACCTTTTTTGCAAGAACCATTCTCTTTAAAAGCATACCGTTCTTGGTGGCAAACCTTTTTGCCTCGGTATAGTGGTGGAGGAATTCCCAATTACTTGGGATAACCTACAAAGTAGTACTTGTCTGATTTGTAATAGGTTTGTAAATATTTTACACAAGCCCCATATTCCAATTGTTAAGAAAAGACAAAGCATGGTTGGGCGTACCATACCATGGCGTCATTTCAACAGACCTGATGGTGCTCTTTTCAGTGTAAAAGCCGCAGTCTCTAAAAAATTACTTTTAAAAGGGATAATGGCAAATTGATTTATGTCATCTTTGATCTTTCCATGTCACAAATGGTTTGAATATATCTTCACGGACGTACCACTCACAGTGGAGTTCCGGGAGGTGTAAGTTATGAAACTCTTTTCACAACTCATCAGACATTCGCTAAACTTGTAACTCAAATATTCCTTTCGGCAATCTAGTTTGCAGAAACATTTTTTCTTGTTACAATAATTTCTACTTCATTTTTTAAAACCTTATGAATGATTTCAAAAGATCTAGACTTACGTCTTATCAAGTAAATATCCATATATCCACTTGAGTCATTTCTGAAGATAGATAAATCCACTGCTAGCAACAACATTTATTGGACTACACACATCAAAATGTATGATCACCAATAAGTTTGTTGCTCGTTCCTTATGGCCTATGAACGGTATTTCAGTCACTTCACTTTTCAGAGGAAAGTTGCAAGTGTCAGATGATTCATAATCAAATGACTTCAAAATCCATCATTATGGAATTTCTCCATGCGGGTTTCTCCAATGTGACCAAATGCAGTGCCACACATGTGTGGTATTCTTTTAGTCTTGCGACATTTAGCGTCAGTGTTATGGATGTACCATATTACCATCAATATTCATAACATACATCCCATCCACGATGGAAGCATGGCCCTTATGTTATTCATAACACTGAACAACAATTGTTCTTTTATGAACAACCCTTTTGCAACAAACATTATGCAATGGGCTAGAGTGTGTAAAACTCTAAAATGAATTATGAAAGTAAATACAGAGGTAATGTATTATTATCAATATTCATAACATACATCCCATCCATGATGGAAGCATGGCCCTTATGTTATTCATAACACCGAACATCAAAAGTTCTCTTATGAACAACCTTCTTGCAAGATACTTTATGCAATGGGCTAGAGTGTGTAAAAACTCTAAAATGAATTATGAAAGTAAATACATGGGTAATGTACCGAGTATAGCAACTTTTACTATGTTCCCAGCGCATATCTAAACCTCACTCCGGCAAGTCTTTTAGGTCGTAGTAGTTCTTGCATCGAGTCGCAACAGAATGCAATCGAGCGGGTATCTCTGTGATCAACTCACAATACCCAAGAATCAGTGATTAACATGTTTAATCATAATTCCCAAGAACTATTTCTTTTGACCAGCCTTTCCATACATCAATAGCTTGTATGACATTCATACATGAGCTGGACATTCCAGTCTTCTCTCTTTTTGCCTTTATACTTCTAACAATTTTACTTCCAATAATTCCCCTACTCTCAGAAGAAGCACCAACTTGAAGAGTGGTGTTAGCCCCGGACTTCCTAGGTGTGTAAGTCACACTAACACCCTTCGGACATTTCCTTTCTCTTAAGTTGTTTGTTTTATTCACCCTCATCATATGACAGGCGTTCTACTGGATCCCTCTGTTATTAGTCAAATTCATAGTAAACAATTTTACTAATAGTTTGCAAAACAAACATTGCTTTGGATATCACATATCTTTTAGCCTTTGTTTGTGTCTGAAAATGATTTTCAGTTCCATGAATATCACATAGCTATCCCAAACTTTTGAAGTTTGGGTCTCATGGAAACAAACATATTGCACTTGACCGCAACGGAATTCTAGCTTTTGGATCGAAGGACGAGAGTCACATTATCCATAGCATTAGCGGGAAAATACCAAAAGCATGCGATAGGACAAAGTCCTTCTCGGCACTTTTGAGGACAATCCTCACATTACGTTACCAACCGTAAAGTTTTAACCAGATATTTAACAAGTTATTCAATTTTAACAAGGAAGGTGGAAACGTGAGCCATTCTTCTATAACTATTATGCATATAACACTTAGACAGTGTCCATAATTAATTGCACTAAGAATTAAAAGAATTAATTCTAAAGTGCGCTCCCACTCAAATCAATATCTCTCATAATTGATTTTGAGTGATACAAGATCCAGACTTCAATTCATCGCCATAGAATCATCATCTCATCACGGGAAATTTAATCGGTAGGCCAACTTGCCGATCACATCTCTATGTGACTCTTGTTCATCTTTCGATGCGTGTGTTCCGAGCTCAGGACGATCCTGCCATGAACGTCAAGACAACCAAGTGATCTTGCTACGAGGTCTGACCTCACCCGCCTCACACTTCTCTAATCGTTCGTACCCATGCATCCATGGCACACCCCGAAAAGATAGGTGCCGTGACGGTGCTACACTTGGGAGAACACTAACTACTTGATATTTTAAGTGAGAGATCACCCTAATAAAAGGTGACTACCGCGCAATCAAGTAGGGTGCATCAAAGGGATAAACATCTCAGGCAATTCATAATAGCATGATATGGTATAACCCTTTCTGACGGAGAACTCTTGTATTTCTTCGTCTTCGGCATTCGCGTCGGTGTTCACCTTCGCGAAGTTTGCCACCACCTTGTTGATGCACCAGATAATATTGCTATCTCTATAGCTAATAAAATAAGTGCATTACAAAAGGTTGACACGCAGGTCATTAAAGTGACAATCATATGGCTCCAGCCATCATGTCGAATCATGACACGCAGGTCATGTTAATTTACATCATATAGTCATCTCATACATAATCAAATTAATATGAGCACTGCTATACCACATCATATGCACATGCAAACCATCCTGCAAAACCAAGTTAGACGCCTCTAATCGGTTTATGCAAAATTTGATTTTACGTGGCTTCTAAGGTTTCGAACAAACCGCAGCTACCAACGTCCATCATCAAGTATGATTATTCAAGTCGCTAGATTAACTTTACGGGGTGTATGAAACACGAGATAATAAAATCTCGAGCCCCATATTGAACTTCGTCATACGCATGACCCCCGTGCAAATCATATCTGCATTGCCCTTTTGTCTGCGAAATTTCATCTTTCTCTCTAACTATGGTGGAATTCAATGAACTGTTAGCACTTCGTTGATCAATCAGGATCGCGGATTGCCAGAACTTTGAAATTCCACCATCCTGTTATCAAGATCAGAAATATGCAAATTCCAGGGAAGCAACAAGAACATCGGGTAACAGATTTCATCTGCTACCCGCATAAATAATTTTCAGCAATAGATCTCATCTACTACAAAATTATATTATGCCACACCCATACATCTCTATGTATTCTAGATCGTAACCTGCATCTACGCATAGCACGGCTCATGATGCCACTGTAGGGGAACGCAGCAGAAAACAAAAAATTTCCGACCTACGCACCAGCCCAGGACCACTATGGAGACTGCATACAAGGTTTGATCTTTTTCGTTACCGACTCGTAGCGCAGCGGAAGTAGAGTCGATGACGATCGGCGGTGCAGATCCCCGCAGCTAGGATTTACAACCTCCCAACCGCGAGGATGTACTCCCTTGACTGCCCCTCGGACAACCCTCCGGGAGGTAGTCTGACAGTCCCTCGGACGGTGTCGCGGACAGCCCTTCGGGAGGACCTTCGAAACTCGGACGGTCACTCGGACAGCCCTTCGTGAGGACCCTCGAAACTCAGACAGTTACTCGGACAGCCCTTCGGGAGGCACTCTCGAACTAAGACCGAAACTACGATCTCTCTACAGAGTTGCACACATACGGTGTCATCTATCCGGCAGGGCTTCGCCGTCCAGAACTAGTTCCCACCGGAACCCAGACAGCCTTTCGGCTCTACGAAACTCTTTTCGTGGGAGGGAGAGAGAGAGCCAGACGAGCATGGCATGTGTATGAGAGCAAGGGATGAGTGTGGAGTGCACCCCTCCACCTCTATTTATAGGAAAGCCAAGGGGTAGGATTGCCATTCCAAAAACCCAAATATGCCCATGTATGAAGCCATCCACAAGGGCATAAAGGGGAAGTAATGGAGCAAGTGGGGCCCCATGGAGGAGCCCCTCATGTGGCCGGCCAACCCCTCATGGGGGCCCCCCAAGGGGGGTTTCTTAGCCCCCAAGTCCTTCTAGAAGCCTTTTTGTAAAAGCCCTAAAAGGTGGCTTTCCATAAAGTTAACCATAAAGTGATTTTCACTATTCACGGAACCAATTTTCCGCAACCGTTAAATCCGAAAATATTTCTGTGGGTCTTAGAATAATTCCAGTACCCACACAAATGATTTTGGATTCGTTCCGAAACAATTTCGGATTAGTGATTTTCATCTGCGAAAAGCAACCAAACCGGTTCCGGCAGCTCCGGAACATTTCCGGTTTTTGTCCCGGAAAAATCCCAGAAGTTACCAGAACAATTCTGGCACCCTCCAAGAATTTCGAGGCATGTGCCGAAACCAATTTGACTTAATGGTATACCCCGAAACAACTTTTCAGTTTTACCGGAACTATTCCGGTGTCCTCTCCGGAACGTTTCCGTTGCGTCCGAAACTTTTTCGGTGATTTTCTCTCAGAATCCTTGTCTAGTATTCAGCAGATAGATGACCCTTAAGCGTGTGACCCTATAGGTTCGGTGAAGTATAGACATGACCGGAACTCTTTCCGATTAATGATCAACATCGGAGCCGTGGACACCCATATTGACCTCTATACCCACACGAATGAATATTCGAGTGAACCTCCAATTGCCGTGTGCTATTCCTGTTGCTTCGTGATATGTTACAAATACCCGAGGTGAGAATCATCAGCATCCCCGTGGATCAACACTTGTCCACAGTGCTAGTTACCTCGTTACCGGTTTTGTTCTCTTTTCTCGTTCCCGTGTTCCGGCATCCCTGCGATCAAATCACAATGTGTCCGGCCAGACGATGGTGGATACCGTAACACCAAGAGGGCCCAGAGATATCTCTCCATCGTCGAAGGAGCAAATCCCAATCTTGAGCTATCAAGTTACTTGACATACTTTTCCATGAACCCGTAAGCCGCCATAATAGCCACCCATTTACGGATGACGTTTAACAAACCCCAAAGTTCATGATGCAAGCATGAAGAAACCCGACACTCTCATGGTCTAAGGAATTATGCAAACATTAACTTTCTCTGTGTTATTAACCATTAACTTGTGACGAATGAATCTCATAGCATAACATCAATTCAGGTCGATTCAACACAAGTGTTCTCCTAACATTGTGCCCTCAAAGTTGCCGGCATATCCATGCCCATGATCAGGAAAACAGAACCATCATGCAACACTTGAGCTAGTCTTAGAGGCCAGACTAGGAATACATTTTACCGTTTATTATTCCACACGTGCATATGAGTCTTCCTCCGAGCCTCGTGGTTATTGCAGACTCGAGAACCATAGCAGTTATAGCATGGAACATAAACATAATTATGATCATGGAGATAAACAATAACATTTATTATTTCCTCTAGGGCATATCTCCTACACGTCATGGGCTGCTCGGAAAGGCCCAGGACAAAACCTCCACAGGGGACCTCGGACCGGCCCAGTAGGCCGGGAATCGTCATGGTGAGAGCCCCCTAGCTGGAACACCGTCACACCAGGCACCGGAGGATCCAAAATCCGGGGCACCCGGACCATCCAAAGGGTCAAGCCCCTACTCCGGGCACCCGGACCACTTTGTGGCCTCTGATTTCTCTGTGACGCCTCTAGGCACCGGGAGGTCCAGGACCCCGGGCACCCGGACATCCTGCTGAGTCCACTTCAACCTTGGTAAAAAACCTTCCTTTGGTGGCATTTTTGGGAAGGCAATATGTGTGGGATTTGAATCGAGTTTCCCAACACTCTCATCACAGTAACCCCTCTTAATAGTACGGTTTCTCCTATGACTCAAAATAATCCGAAAAGCTTTCTAAGCCATCGAAGAACACCGTCTTTTGCCCCTTTTGAATAGGGGGTCATCGTAGTCCGTAGACACACACACGAGATGCCAATGTCCTGAGATAAACTTGACAACCGACATTGGGTCTCACTAATTCTATTGTTATCAACACCAAAAAAGTAATTGAGTGTCAGCGCACTTTCACATACCCTCGAGCACCCACCCGCCAGTGCTTACCATCCCGGGATAAACCGGGACGAGGCCACCCATCTACAAATCGAACCTCGAGCCCACCCCCATCGACAACTAGCCGATAGCACTAGACACGGGGGTCCACCCGAACACACGAGCACGCCGCGACGAGCCAGGCCGACCAAGCACGCACAGGGTGCCCGGCCGAACGGGCGTACCTGCTCGCATGAACTGAACATCCAACAACAAATGAACGACGCTCACATGCCGACCCGGGCGCACACGCGTACCCGGCTCACGCGAGGCAAACAACCCGACAAGAGACGAACGACGCTTACAGGCCGACCCGACCTCACCCAACGCATGCGGTGCAACGCACGAGGCGGCGCATGCATGTGCAACGAAAGTTACCGCATAAAGGTGGACCAGAGCGTGCTCTCGGCCCACGCATCATGGACCCCCGAAGAAATTGGTGTGGTCTGGAGCGCCCGCGAAGACCGGACGATGGGGAAGGCGCCAGGCAGCAATCGACGCGAGGCGCGCGCGAGACGGAAGACGCGGAGGGCACTCGTGAGAAAGGATGCTCGAGAAGGCGGGTACTCCAGCATTCTTTATAGGAGTAATATTGGCAGCGAACCTCCTTATCGAGTGTGACCGAGAGATGGAACACGTTACATGACATTATTTAGCAATGTATATTGTTTCAATGGAAAAGGTGACATATTAATCACATTGGGATACATGATTCAGATTGTGTGTACGTGCTTTAATTTTATTCTTATTTTTGAATAGTTTGGATTGCTTACCACATGTGTCACGTGGTTTTAGTTTTACTCTTATGCTTACACTTTGGTTGAATATCGCGATGTTCGTACTAAACTATGTCAACAAGACAAAAGGAATAAACATGACACCAAATCTCAAGATAATATCAAATTGCTCCACATGCCTGTTTATAAGAAATTCATCTTGGCGTGCCGTGCTGTTTGTGGTTTGTTGTTTTCGTCAACCACAACCACTTCAACTTTTCATGATCCCCTAATCTCTCAATAAGGATACACATTTGTGTCGACAAAATAATAGGCATCCAAACACAACACAAAACCTTTTTTAATATCCCTTGCAGCATAGTAGTACTCCCTTCATATCAAAATATATGACGTTTTTTGATACTTCCCTTTATTTAAAAAAACGTCTTATATTTTATTGTGATACAAAGGGAGTATTGTATTAGTAGTATTATGGCAGCAAGTACACAATATCTCCTGGTTGATGCTTGACACTTCATTTTCGCACCTTTCTCCTGTCACCATCTACCACCATCTTGCATCGCATGATACTACCCCAACTACTAGTTCACACACAAAAGTATAAACAAGATGAGAGAAGTCCACATTACAACCTCGAACTATCATCAAAGTCTAAAACACAACCCTGAACTACGAAACCGTCTAATTTACAACCCTGAACTTTCAAAACCAGACAAAAGACAACCCTGGGGTGGTTTTTGACTTATTTTGACTGGTTTTTGACTGTTGACCGTCCAGTCAGCGTCCAGTCAACATCCAGTCAGCGCCCAGTCAATTTGGGTCAAATTTTGGGAAAAAAAATGTTTCCAGAAAAAATCGAAAAAATCCACACCATTATATTGAATCTGGGAAAGTTTCAACAAATTTTGAAAAGTAGAAAAAAATATTAAAGAGAAAAAAGTTTCCAGAATTTGAATTTCCGCTTTAAATTTTTTTTCCACTTGGCAAAATTTGTTGAAACTTTCCCAGATTCATATAATGGTTGTGTGGATTTTTGAGAATTTTTTCTGAAATTTTTTTTTGTCCAAAATTTGACCCAAATTGACTGGGCGCTGACTGGATGGTCAACAGTTAAAAACCGGTCAAAATAAATCAAAAACCACCCCAGGGTTGTCTTTTGTCCGGTTTTGAAAGTTCAGGGTTGTAAAGTAGACGGTTTCGTAGTTCAGGGTTGTGTTTTAGACTTTGGTGGTAGTTCGAGGTTGTAATATGGACTTCTCTCGAACAAGATCAAGCAAACTTGATCCAAAACCAAACAAAAGGGCACATCTGCCTAATAAACTAGTACTACTAAAATACTAACGGAGAAGAGACCAAAAGAGAAGGTCGTTAGGGCATTTTCAAGGCTGACCCGTAAACCGCCAGCATCCGTCCGGACCGTGCTGTCCGGATCAAGAAAGCCATCCAACGTGGGCCTGTATCGGTCCGTGGGGCGGCCCGGACGCGTTTTCTCCCGCAAAACGGAGACAAACGTGGGAGGTTTGCGGGAGTCCGGACACCAGACACGTAGAACTCCGGCACCCCTGGCCCACCCAAAACCTTTCTCGGACCCCGCGCCTTCATCCTCCCCATTTTCTCTCCTTCCTTCCTTTCTCTTGCCTTCGCTGTCGCTCCACCACCCCGTCTGCCATGCCACACCCTTTCCTGAACTCTACATCCCCTTCACCTCCAACGTTCCAGCCAGGCTCCACCCCGCTTCTCCTCCGTCGCCGTTAAACCCCTGTCCTCCGACCGCCCCGCCAGGTACCATTGAACTACTGCTATACTCACCATGCCCGGTAACTGTTCGATGAATTGCCGGAGCTAAAAATAGTTTTCTCTTCTTCTTTCTAGCAATGGATTCCGATTTGGAGTACATATACGAGCACTATGTTGAGTCGTCCGACGACTCGTCCGAGGAGGAGGAGTACTCGGATGAGATGGCGATGATGCAGGCGGTCCTTGAAGATGCTGCCGCAGCTCTAGAATTTGAGAACATGGGTGATCCTATCCAGCTTCCAGACCAGAATCCGGCCACATTGAAGAATTTATTCAAAGGCATTAACAAATTCGGCATCGACCAACTCAGGAGCAGCTGAAGGAGGATCTGATTAAGCATCAGTGGGAGGTTAAAGGGTGGAACAATGTTGGGATGTAATATTTGAACTTTTTGAAATTTGAACTAGTGCTGCATGCGGCTATTTGAACATCTGCAATCTATGTATGCAGCTATTTGAACGTCTGCAATCTATGTATGCGTTTATTTTAGCAATGTATATTTTTAAAATGGAAAAGGTAGCATATTAATCACATTGGGATACGTGATTCAGATGGTGTGTACGTGCTTTAGTTTTACTCTTAATTTTGAATAGTTTGGATTACTTACCACATGTGTCACGTGGTTTTAGTTTTACTCTTATGCTTACACTTTGGTTGAATATCGCGATGTTCGTACTAAACTATGTCGAACACGACAAAAGGAATAAACATGACACCAAATCTCAAGGTAATATCAAATTGCTCCACATGCCTGTTTGTAAGAATTTCATCTTGGCGTGCCGAGCTGTTTGTGGTTTGTTGTTTTCGTCAACCACAACCACTTCAACTTTTCATGATCCCCCCTAATCTCTCTCCCTCTCCCTCTTTTTAGCATCATGATCCCCCCTAATCTCTCTCCCTCTCCCTCTTTTTAGCATCATGATCCCCTAATCTCACCATAAGGATACACATTCGTGTAGACAGAATAATAGGCATCCAAACACAGCACAAAACCTTCTCTTAACACCCTTTGCAGCATAGTATTATATCAGTATTATTCGGATGGCAGCAAGTACCCAATATCTCCTGGTTGATGCTTGACACTTCATTTCGGCACCTTTCTCCTGTCACCATCTACCATCCAATTGCATCGCATGATACTAGTTCACACACAAAAAGCATAAACGAGATCAAGCAAACACGATCCAAAACCAAACAAAAAGATACAGCTGCCTAAACTACTAGGAATACTATAAAATACTACACGGAGAAGAGACCAAAAGAGAAGGTCGTTAATGGCTCCGATTTCCCTGTTCCCGTCGAACAGTGCCGGAGATCGGTCGGTTGATGAGATCTGACGGCGATGCGACCATGTGATGCGACTTGCTGCGTTTTCGCTAGGCTGTTTTTCTCCTCTGCTGCTAGTGCGAGCTAGCTAGCGATAACGGTACGACGCGCCTCGGCAGCTTTTACGTCGCCGGCCCCACCCGCCGATGTCGGTACCGAGACGCTTTTCAGGCCACTCCGTGGTCTTCTGGCGTTGACCGGCCCCCCCGGCGGCACGTCCCGTCCGCCCGCGCCGTCGTCGTTGGCTGTTGTTGGTTTGCCGACGTGCGGCCCAGAGCGACCCGTGTTCTTCTCCTGTCGCTAGGCCCAGAACGGCCCGTTTTAGGCGGGAGAGAAACCGGCCCGCTCGCAGCTCCGTTGTGCTGTGCTAGTTTCGCCCACCACTTCTCCCCTCGCGATGGCGGCGTCTCCGGCGAGCGGCGGAGCGCGCTCGTGCGAGACGGCGGAGCAGACCCGCGAGTGGATGGACGCCATCGCCTCCTTCCTCGGCCGCCACCGCCCGCTCCTCGAGGCCCACGTCGTCAACTTCTTCAAGGTCCACTCCCCTCCCCATCTCTCCCTCACTCTCCTTCAAGCGAGATTGTAGCGCCTGTAGCTCCTCATGGAAGTACGGTTAGGGTCCGCGTGCCTGTGATCCCGGGGATCCCTCCTCCATTTTGCTGCTGCGGTGTACGTGCATCTCGCTGACGCGTTTGAGGTGTTTGGTTTTGGATTCGGTCCGAGCAGGATAGGCTGTGGGAGGTGGTGGACGCCGACTGGATGGAGTGCCTCCGCCGGGAGCCCGTCGAGAGCCTGCTCATGTTGCCCTCCGGCTGTGTCCAGGCAAGGGCCCTTCCCTCCTGTTTTCAGTAACCTGCCTTCTGTTTCTGTTTTGCTTCTACTGGAAGTGGAATATGAGTGGTTGAGTATTGTTTTACAGGACCATTGGCCAAGTTCACTACAGGAATTTATACTCACCGCCAGGTCACTTGTTCTTCCACGCGAGCAAAAATCGCCACAATCGGTACGTGTCCTGCACCTATAGGACTAAGCGGGTACTACTCATGCAGTCATGCACCCATGCTAGCATTTCTCTTGGTTTTTGGTCGGTTTTCTTTTCACTTAGTTATCTGGTCACTAATGCTAGCATTTTATTAGGAAGCAACAGTATAAGCAGTGAAGTATTGTTATGATATATCCTGTGAAAAACCACAAGTACATTGTGTCATCTGTTTAATCCCGATCCACCTTTTCCTTATTACCTGCAGTTTTTACCTAATTCGCGGGTCGCATCAATTGGTACTGTTCTTGCTCAAGGCATGAACACGAAGAAGAAGTATGAAGTAGGTAATTAGCTTGTAATGATAAACATACTCCTGTTAACTATATATTTTAGTCTATGTCCAAAGTTAAATTCAGTTTTTTAGCTCTTTGCATTCTCATGTTTGAAGAAGTTGCTTGATGCAGATTGAAGCCCTATCTGGGATGGTTGATGCAATTGCTAGGAGTCGTGGAGCCAAGACAGTGGTTGATGTAGGTTCTGGTCAGGTACCAGCTCTGCACCTTTGAAAGAATTTTCACTATAACCAGTCTTCATTTGAACAAAATAATTAAAATCGTGTGATGGTACTTGTATATTTAACATCCTATGAAATATTGCTTCCATTCATATTTTTTTCCATCTTCAGTATCAAACTTATGTATTGGCCAAGTCTGAGCAGGCATTTTATGCTGGATACAAATAAGAAACAGACCAGGTTCAAGTTAAGACCAAATTATTTCGATTATTCTTTCCTAGGTGTTGCAATTGAAAACACAAACATATTGCAACCTCTTACTTGGCCTATCCATCGAAGTGTAAAGAGACATCTGGGGTATCTTTTCTCGGTGTTGCCATTAGAAAGCACAAACGTATGCTACCTCTTACTTGGCCTATCCAGGGAAGTGTAAAGGCATCTGTAGTATTCTTTTTTTCTTGGTATTGCTGTTAGAAACAGTGGCGGAGCGTGAACCAAATATTGGGGGGGGGGGGGGGGGGGGGGGGGTATGACATAGAAAAGACTAGGGTGATTAGAGACGCCGGAGGATTAGTACAGCGATTAGCAGAAAAATAAGCATATTTGGTAAAACTGGGGCGGGGGTGGGGGGGGGGGGGGGGGTGGGGGTGGGTGGGCAAGGCCCGGTATTGCCCCGCCGACGCTCCGCCACTGGTTAGAAAGGACAAACGTATGCTATGTCTTGCTTGGCCTATCCGTGGAAGCTTAAAGCCATTTGGATTTACACTGTGGGGGCTGTGCATTTTTGGGAATGATAGCAAATTTTGAGTTCTACATAATTTTTATTTCCATTTATTTGTTTCTTATTCATTTTAATTGCCTTATCAGGGTTATCTTGCACAAGCTTTATCCTTTGAGTACCAACTCGTTGTTATAGCAATAGATGCTTCATCACATCATGCATCTGTTACAAATACTCGTGCAGAGAGGATAAAGAAGCACTATGCTGCTAAATGGTACACCTTATGTCAGATTGGAATTTTGTTTTACTACCTTGGCATCTTCCGAGTTGATTCCTGTTGCTACAAATCGCTTCCCGTTGTTTTTGCAGTGTAGAGAAGCAACAGTTCAAAGTGCCAAGAACTGTCACTTGTCATGTACTTTCTAGTGACACACTGGCAGCTGTGGCGTTGGATGCATGTCAAGATGATCATGGTGAACATGTAACAGAAACTAACAACTGTAATCAGAGTAGTCCTCAGATTGGGCAACCAAATCATAGCATTCCTCAATTAGTCCTTGCTGGTCTTCATGCCTGCGGTGATCTTTCAGTTAACATGCTAAGGTTGGTCTTTTGTGCAATCATGGGAACACTGTGAATTGATGTAGTACAGCCTTTTCTCCATACACATAAAGTGCTGCATCTTCATTTTTTTCCCTATTGCATAGAATGTCCTTCCAACATGGTAACTGTGTCCTGTGGCAGGGTTTTCGTGTCCTGTGAACAAGTACAAGCATTGGTAAGTGTAGGATGCTGTTACAACTTGTTATCCGAGGATTGTCATGAGGATACAGACACATACCCTGGTTTTCCTATTAGCAAGGCTGCCAAATCATCGAAACTGGTGCTTGGCAAAAGCATTCGCGACCTTGCTTGCCAGGTATAACAGCAATTCTTGCTTGTAGTGATGTATAATATTTTTTAAGATGGTCAAAAGTCAGGACATAGACAAGGGTACAAGACATAGTAGTACCAAGTTACCAAAAATGTCTGTCATTTTGTTGAAGCCCCCAGTTTTCTTTTAGTACATGTATATTATATGATACATAATTATGTGGTCTAGAGCATCATTGCCCTAAGTTAGAAACAACTTATTTGATCTGTCTTCTTTTTCATGTAATCAAAGTTTTCATTTTCATCTGTCTTCTTTTAGGAGAACTTATTTGATACTTGCGTTCTTACAGTTGTTCTGCTTGCACTAGCAGAATATTTGAAGCCATTTCCTAGCTGCATTATTAGTAATCTACTAGTATTAGGGATGGAAGATTTGTGTTGAACTGAAGTTATCTGCCAAATTGGTAGTCTTGAATAGTACTGCTCTTAGTTAAAAAGCTTTTCTGCGGATCCTTTTTAGAGCGCAGAGAGATGGAGAAGCCTCACCAAGGAAATGGCCCTACAAAATTTTGATATACATGCCTTCCGAGCAGCTTTTCAAATGGTAAATGCTTTGTTCTTTCAGCCTTTATATTTGAATGCTGGATGTTCCACCCAGTTCCTTACTTTTAGAGACTCTTCATTTTATGAATTATATGCATGTTCTTCAATACTACTTATGACTAGGGGTGTATTGTGTGCTGAAAATAAAACCTCGTGTGCTTAAAATAAGAAGAACGCTGTCAGGCATGTCAGTTTGTTGATACTTTGTAGTCAAGGTATGCCTTATGCTTGTGTAATCACCTCTAATGCTCGCTGAAGCAGCATTTGTGATTCCTGTTTGCTACCCTTACCACCCCTTTGTATTGGGCACAGATCTCAGAGCCTCTTATCCTTGCTTAGCATAACACTTAATAGTGAACAGCTGATGATGTTCAGGAATGTCACCAAGTACTAAAATGTGAATGAGTTTATTCATTTTTTTATATATGAATGATAACGACCTCATCTTAAGAAATGTTATGGACAAGAGCGGACCTGTTCAATTTGGTCTAGTTGCTCAACCCTAACTTGCTGATGAGCGCGTGTCTCGTTTGAACTAGTTGCATTAGCAAATTCCTCATATAAGTAACCACAGAAAAAATAGTTCCTTCATATATTAATAACACTTTATGCTAGATCTCTTTCCACAAGCTTAAATGACAGCTTCTGAGTTATGAGTAGGTTTCACTTTCTTGTTGGACAAGGCTTATGATCACAGCAAGAAGCTTTTGGGACTTCCTAAGTTGTTTCGGAGTTGTAGGATAGAAAGCTGACTTTGGGCTCGCCTAAGTATGTTTTTTCTGTAGGTACTTGAGAAATATTTCCCTGAACTGTCAAGATTGAGTCCATCGATTGGAAGGCAAGGAAAAGCTCTGCGCCGTCAAAGGCTTCGAAAAGAAATGGAATCCCATTTGGCTATGGGCAAAGCTGATGATTTATCCTATCCTAACACAAACGAACAAAACATGAATACAGATGGTTCATTGCCCACAGAACCAACTGCTCCTAAAGGGGCTGTCGAATGTTGCACCAGCGAACTTTGTAGGTTTTAACTTCTATGCCTCTCATAAGTTGCAATTATTTTGGATTGGCTATAAAATAATTATTTTTATAGTTTATAAACACAATGAACAATGCTGGCAGGTGATACTTACGCAACTTCAGGAGTTATTGGTTCATCCATATCAAGAGTTAACATGGGACCAAGTGACACTAATCTTGATGAATGTTACAAGTTCACTCTTTTCAAAGATTTCACGATCTCTGGATTAGGTCGTCTTGGCTGTGGTTTTGTGGAAGATGTTAATCTACTCAAAATATGGAAGGATGTGCAACACTTCACTGTATGTTCTAACTGGAACAACTTTTTGTATTATGCCTTCTTGCTGTATGCTACTTCCAAGAAGTTAAATGCAGTACCTATTTTTCAACTATTTGTTCTTAATCAAAATGAAAATAGTGCTGTCCTGTTTTATATAAGAGTGTTTAGATCACTAAATATAAGAGCGTTTAGATCACTAAAGTAGTGATCTAAACACTCTTATATTTCTTTACAGAGGGACTACATAGGTAATCAAGTACTGATAATTACTAATTAGTATGTTTACTGGATTCTTTCAACTGCAAAGTCTGCAGTATTTCATAAAGCACTGTAATCCTAATATTGGTACATCATGCCTATTAGTTAGTTTATTAGTTTCTCAACAGCATGAAATGATAATACATGTGCTTCTGTGGTGGTTGGTGGGTGGGTCGGTGCCAGTACAGTTTTGCAAAACATAACTGACCCGTACATTTTAATACTGTAACAAAATTAATACAATGGGAACTAGCAGGAATCTGATGTTACAAAATAATCTAGGACTAGACTAAGTAGCATGCTATGCCTTCTGGCAGTGGAGCTATCAGATATTAAGATTATGTCCATACACAATATAAGTGCTCAACAGCTAATATATAAAACATCCATCCATAAGCTTATCGAAACTATCTTCACAACATGTAGCCGTACCTGGGATATGGCGGTGTTACGGTGTTATTTACCCCCCCCCGCGGATAATTTACTGCCAATAGCTGATTACTAGCTCAACCATTTTATGTTTTTTCTTGCAGGAGTTCATAGGTCCCTTTTGGTGCCTCCGGGCTGCTTTAGGTCCACTGGTGGAAACATATATTTTACTTGATCGGTTACTGTTTCTTCAAGAGCAAGGAAGTGCAGTTGAAGCATCATTGTTTCCTCTGTTTGATCCCGCCATGTCTCCAAGGAATATGGCACTAGTTGCTTGGAAGTTAACGGGAGATCCTTTAGAACCAAGTCATGGTAATGCTTCTCATGCCTGAATACGTAGGTTGATGTAGTGGTGTGTTGGGGCTGAAGAGTAAGGCAGACTCTTCTAGTGTGGCAGAGCTTGTTCTTCCTTTAGATCTAGAGACAAACATTATCCTTATTGGCTAGTCAATGGGCATGGAAAGAAATATAGCTTCTGAGTAGTGATTTCTAGGACATGTAGCTGTCCTTTTGTCCACCAACAGGCATGTGGTCTGCAAAACATGCACGTTTGTCTTGATCTTGAAATATATATGACTCTAAACTTTGAAGTTGATATTTGCTTTAAATCTATGACACATCTTTTCTTTTGGTGGTGCTGGGCAATATACCAACTGCTCCTTTGCAAGCTGTAACCTATGTGTATTGGTTACTTGCCTGATTTTCTAGTCTTCTCAGGACATTGAATATTTTGCAGAATCTGATATTATCCATTCTCACTTTAAATAATATTGCAAATGCAGATATGGGAATGTACAAGAGATTGCCCTCGAGCAGCGTGCCTTTATCCAATAAATGCTAGGTCAACTTCTAGATCGATTCCATGGCCTTTCACTTTCAGCTTATGCTTGCCTGTTTCTTTGAAGTGAAATGATCACCAGACAAGTTGCTGCTGCCTTTTATATTGCCTGCAATATGCATGTAGTTATTTGGGCAAGACTGACAAGTTGTCAGGGATTTCTTTTTTGTTGATGCACCCCTTATCAAATAGATTTGCCCATCATTTTTATTACTATACTGTAGAGTGGAACAATCGTTGTACTACCACATCTGCCTGAAAATAAGATTATCAAGTGGATCTTTTCTCAAATGAAAAATTCACCCCCTGCCTATCCTGTTACAGTTTGTAAACTAGTATTTGTCGTCATTGATACGTAGGCTAAATGACTGATCATTTAGGCTGAGCTGGACAAATAAGCATTATACGCTGTAGGTTGCCTAACCACACTGACCATTTGTCTACCAAGTTACGTGTCGTCTCATAAAATATCAAATCCCGTTGGATCTTTGAATGTGATGTTACCAACATGGGCTTGACGAGGACCAGTGCAAGAGGTTGACTTGCGTTTATTAAGCATGTGCTACCACATGATCCCATCAGTGTGTTTGTGGTTTCAGGTTTTGCCATATCTTATCCACGCAAGCCCGCGTGTCTGGCATGTGTGCATTTTCAGTCCCTTTCGGTGCACCGACTTCACTGATCTTGCTTGTATGAGCTTTATTTAACGGACTTTTAACTCATTGAATTATTTATCTTCATCTTGTAATGAGTTTTAAAAACTCTCTGCAAGCTTAGCAACTTCTAGAATTGGCTTGGTTACAGTTCTGTATGTCCATGTTGGCAGTCCTTTCTATCATTCTGCACCAACATAGTTTTATAGTTCAGAGGAAAGTGATCACAAGTGTATTATATGCAAAGCGAGGGGTTGAAAACACCCCTGGGTCACTGGTAGATAGATAAGATCTGTGCAAAACCTAACTGCTCGCATTGTGGCAGCTCAATAGCAACAAACTTTCATTTGATAGATGAGAATTTGCACTGGAACTCAACTTTCAGAATTCAAGTTAGAGTTCATCTGTTTTGGCTGCATTACCCTTGCAACAACTGGCTGGTTTTACTTCCATGTGTCAATTCAAGCTTTCCTTACCAGGTCACTATGTGATCCTGAAGGTGAGAGAGCTATGCAGTATTCCCACTTGTTTTTGCCCCCCTTTTTCTTGTTCTCTGTGCAGGATTTGTTCGCCCATGGGCGTGAGAGCGACACCGCCCTGTACTTCCGGCGATGCATCCGCGTCGACGTGGCCACCCAGAGCCGTCGCGACTCTTCCGTCCGTAGATCCTTATCCTGATTTGTACACCCGGAGGTTCCCTGCAAGGCCGCCGGTCAATTCGCTCCGCTTTTCACTGATGCAGCCACCGTCTGAAAGGTAACGACAGCACACCTCACTTGGACCCTGGAAGCTCACCTCTCTTTGTGCTTGCCAGCCAATGTGCCGCGGCGAGATCTTTGGTATCGCTGCAACACTGACCGATGGGCGGAACGCTGTTTGTATCGCTGTAACACTGACCGGTGGGCGGAACGCCGTTCCCCGCTGCGCACCACCTGGCACAAGCCGATTGATTGATTGTTCAGTTTATGGTAAACTGAAAAGTTGATTTGAACTGGGTGCAGTGCGTGCGATGTTAGGCCGGCCGTGCGGAGCGGAGGAGATGAGATGAGATGATGAGGTATGTGGTGACCTTGCTGCTGTTGCTGTCACTGCCCATTTCCAAGGTCCCTTTCACTTGGTGTGGAGCGGAGCATCAATTCCCCATTTACTGCTACGAGGACAATTATCTATCATTCACTCAAGCCTCTGTCAAGGAGCTTGTTTAGCATTTTGCCTTATTGCATATGGATGGATCCACGGAACATTAACATCTCTGCATCAGCGTGCTGGATGCCATCTTGTCACTGCCTTTTGACAGGCTTGACTTCCTCTCCAAAGCCTGGCTGTGAACAACTTTTTTCTGTTCACTAATTGGTCACTTTGCCTTAGTGCCTCTGATCATAGGAGAAGATCTTAAAGAGGAATATGCCACTCCTGCAGAAAAAAAAAAACTTCACCACCACCATCAGAAGATCATCACTCGAGGGGTAGACACACGTGGTTCGGATGATCGCCGATTCGGACGGTGGACGGATGATCTTCTCTTCTTGGGGGATCGACGGCGATCTCGGCTGCCCGTTCGGGGCCCTGGATGGACCTGATTGCTTTGGCGCTATCTGAAAGAGAAGGCAGGGGGGGGGGGGGGGGGGGGGGGGGGGGGGAACCAGCCAACGGCGGGGGCTCACGAGGTTTGCGTGTGTGGTGTTTGGCCCGCGCTGCGTGCATGCATGCACCTTGAGCACTGCCGTTCATCAACAATCCTCAGACCTTGGTGCCCCCTCCCTGGCTGCGCGTAACCGAATGGGCAGTTTCTCCTCCTCCTCCTATGCCTGGCTGTGTGTTTGTGTGGTGTGTGTGGTGTCTCGCTCGCTCTCAGCACCGTGTCAGCTGCCGTTCCGCGGTGCAACGTCAGGGTACCTAAACGTCCTGCGCTACATCCGGTTACGCGACGACCGGCGTTCCTCGGGGCGCGGCACACGCGTCGTTGCCCTGAATCTGTGCAAGTGACGATCTACGCGTTGACGCGTCTCGTCGACGACCTTTGGCTGGAAACAAAAATTGCAGTGCGCCGGTCTTGGAATGATCAATGAATTGTATGGTTTTCAACGGATGATGTGGCTTGCACCAGAAATGCACATTATGATCACTCGTTCTTTATCTTTTCCTTGCTGGCTCTTTGCCTCCATGCACCTTGAGCACTGCCGTTCATCAACAATCCTCAGACCTTGGTCTTGTTTTGGAATATACCAAAAAAAAAAAAAGATCAATCGTTCACTCTGGCCTCTAGGTGGCATGGTAGATAACGGAGACCGCGCGCGGATCCCGAGGCGCTGTTGTGTTCTAGACCTAACCATTTCAACGTCCATGTTTAGCTTGGCCTTTCCCGGTCAAGTGTCAAAGCTGGAGGGTTTTTTTTTTTTTTGAACTGAAAGCTGGAGTATTATTACTCTATGTAGTGAGCCGAAGATGTGGACCTAACCCAAGTCCACGGATTTCAGATTCTAACAGAGAAGGTTTCCGTTGTCATTGTGGAGACGGTAATCATGTCTGGTAGAACCTGTTCTTTTGTAGGTGTTTTCTAGTTTGACTAATTGATTTTCTTAGAGCTCCCACAATTTTTATTTGATGAAGCTCCAAAGTCCAAACTGTAGACGAAACTAACGACCGGAAATGTGATGAAATTAACCATAGAACCGTGCACTTTGTCTAACAACAATCTACTACTTTTGTTGAATAATTAATAAAGATGAGGCCGGGGGTTTTAACCTCCTTTTCCAAAAAAACTCTCCATTTTGGGTGGGAGAGTCTACCTTGTATCCGAGTTGTCATCCATTCTGCTTGATTTTACACAACACCACGGTACAACGTGCATATATAAAAACCACAAACTAGTTGACCTCAAGTAGTGGGAGAAAAGAAAGGCAAGAGTAAGTCAGCACAATATCATAACAAATTATCTGATGATGTTCCATTATCAGTGTTCCTTTTATGCCAGATGTTATTAGTGTTCAGCACATCATAGAGTATGCATGGTTGTAGCTCAATATCTTTGTATTTTACACAATATATTTGGAGTCATACTCAAAGAAGGTTTAAAAGCTATTTTCAGTAAAAATTGATGCCAGTCTTTGGATTAGGTACTTTGCATGACTACGTCTAAACATGGTTTAAGCTCGCATAGACGCACCTCGACTTAATAGTGCTGTTTTAACTAGCAAGTAGGACAAAATTTATTGCATTACAACCAGGACTGATTATCATGTTAGATTTATTTGTGTATATCACTAGTGTTTAAATTAAGAAAACATATTAAGTGACATTCTGTACCCCCTCTGGTCATGCGAGAGCTGTCAATTTGGACATCGACACGGTCTTTTAAACACAAAATAATCATTATTTTTGTACAATATGTTTATAAAAAATGAAAGTACATTAGTCAAAGTTTTGAAAGCTTGACTTTATCCATGTTCAAAACCAAAAAGAAACTTCTACATTACCAGAAAGTCCTGCTCTCCTAGAGAAACAAACTAGCTAGGCCTAGCCTACATCATATGGCCTAAAGATTGACAAAGAATTTTTTGTTTTCCTCCTAAAATAGCATTTAACATTTTACTGAAAGGAGTACTAGCTAGGATAGCTACACATTGACAAGTGGAGCCACTTGGTTATCTTTGGCGTTGGATAGCTAGCAATCCAGCCTTTTTCAGTTCCACTAATACAAGGTGATATTCCTTTTTTCTTTATTTTGGGAGAACAATTTCTTATTACTTCGAGAGAGAGAGAGAGAGAAAAATCTCCCCACAACGAGAGAGAGAGGGAGAGAGAGAATCAGAGGAATGAAAAAAAAAATTCTGTTGCTAGTGGCATATGCATATGTGTGGAGCTAGCTTGTGGCCGGTCGTCTCTTGTGCTGACGTGGAAGCTGCTCCTCTTATTTGTGGAAAGAAAAGGCGAAATGGAAATAGAGAAAAAGGAATAAGAGGAGAAGAGGAAAAGGCTTGAGGTAGACCCACCACCTAAACCACCTTATAAACCTCTCTTTCTTCACAAGTTGCGAACTCATGACACAAG
Source organism: Elymus sibiricus (assembly GCA_039707655.1). Classification (NCBI taxonomy): domain Eukaryota; kingdom Viridiplantae; phylum Streptophyta; class Magnoliopsida; order Poales; family Poaceae; genus Elymus; species Elymus sibiricus. The sequence goes on from CM077672.1 coordinate 62,757,758, forward strand.
CACAACTCCATCCCCCTCTCTCTCTCTCTCTCTCTCTCTCTCTCTCTCTCTCTCTCTCTTGCTTGCTTGGCCTGTCCGTTTCTCTCTCTCTACTGCGTGTTCCTCTCTCATCGCATCAGCAGAGAGAGAAGGGAGAGATAGAGAGAGAGATGTCGATGAGCTTCTTGAGCATGGTGGAGGCGGAGCTGCCGCCGGGGTTCCGGTTCCACCCGAGAGACGACGAGCTCATCTGCGACTACCTCGCGCCCAAGGTCACCGGCAAGGTCGGCTTCTCCGGCCGCCGCCCGCCCATGGTCGACGTCGACCTCAACAAGGTTGAGCCATGGGACCTCCCTGGTACCTCTCTCTCTCTCTCTCTCTCTCTCTCTACTTTGCACCGATGTGAAGTGACTAGTATGAATTAGACGCGATCAAGAATTTCTTGTACGATCATGCATGGATGCATATCGAGAGAGAGAGAGAGGACAGAGGAGAGAGAAAATGTGTTCCCCATGCAACGTTCTTGGCCTTTTCTGTTCAATCCAACCTTTTTCGTTCCCTCCCTTTGATTCTGTTCTCCTTTTTATCTTCCCCCCTTGGTGTTGCTTCCGTGCTAAGAAACATGCCAAAGCCCGCAATGTGTTGTGCACATATAGCATGCACACTAAACTGCACCCTCTTGTCTTATCTCATTTCTATCAAGGACAAGCTGAAAAAAAACCTCTAGCGTTTCTTCTACGCGCGGAGTTCTTTCTCCCTCATAGAAATCCAAACGGATCTGATTTCTTATAATCTTTCGGAACCGGAAGCCATCTTTGAAGTTTGCAAATTAACTATTATTACTTGGTCTTTGAAGTTTTCAGAAAAGAATAGTTCTAGTAGGCATGCAATTAGTCCATAAACTCGATCTGCTCATTATCTTTCTTTTATGTTCTATAGCTATTTACAATCTTATAGATCATGCACGTGCATATTTTTTTAAAGGATCTTTGATGTGCTAGTCTGAAACCAGTCGCTTTCGGGTAAGGCTGAGGAATATCTCAAGTGGGGACTTCCAAAAATGAAAGTGTTATAGCCTTTACCAATTCCACTTTGCTAGAAAAAGTGTGATTAACTCGAATCTAGATTATTTTTTTCTTATCCTTCACACTTCCAGCTTCCCAAATTAGTTTGTCACCTTCGGATGAATACATAGTTTTCTTTTTCTTCTACTATTATGTTAAAGACAAATTGATCTCTACACACATTTTTTTTAGTATTTTATCCTATCTAATTTGGTGTATTGTGCAGAAACTATTATTTCGCGCCCCCCTTGGTCAATGTATGATCTCTAGCTAGCGACGCTTATGCTGAGCACCGTGTTCTACTTTTATCTATATATGAATAGAAACCTTGATCTAGCTAGGGGGGTATTACGCAGAAACTATTATTTATACACAACTATATATTTTGTGATAGTTTGCATCATTGTGTTCCAATAAGAATTCATGAAAAAAGTGCATACAGAGAGTGGGGATCTTCCATTTACTCCAAGGCTGGTACTGAAATTTCTGGCCTTCTAAATATATACTCCCTCCGTAATTTGAACTAAAACCGCGATACTTATTTTGAGACGGAGGGAGTAGATCTTAGTAATTACACGCTATATGTATGCATACAATTTCTGGTCTTATAAATATATAGATCAACCATAATGTGTTGTAGACAAGACAAATAATGCTTGTTCCAGAAAAAAGATGGTGAGATGTGAGGAAAATCTTAAACATCTACCCGCAAAAAAAAAGTTCACATGTGGTTCAACATTCCTTCTGTTGCTATTTATTTTATTTCCGACGTCTATCCTTTAAATCCTTTTTTGTGAAAATTCATAATTTAAATCTATGCACTACTTTGTGGGGGAAAATATTTAATTTCAGCCTTTAAATTACTGTTGCACAATCCACCATCACCATTACCAAGTTCAGTAGGCAAAAAGAAAATGAAAAACAGTAATAATTATTAGAAGAATAAACAACCCAGCAAAAAGGAATTTGGCGTCGTCCGGATTTGAACCGGAGATCTTCAGCGTGTGAAACTGACGTGCTAGACCAACTACACCACGACACCTTTCGATTGTGTTAATGCAACAAGCATATATATTATGACGTCATCATCACCTAGGCTAAAAAAAGGAGCACAAAAACATTGTGGCGTCGTCCGGGTTCGAACCGGAGATCTTCAGCGTGTAAAACTGACGTGCTAGACCAACTACACCACGACACCTGTACAGTTTATGAACTCATCATATTTAATTTATTAAGCCAGTATTACAGGACCAATTATGACGTCACCCTGGGGGTACATACCCTTTCCCTGTCTAATCTTGGCACATGGCACGACGGCGACGGCGACAAACTGTAAAATCACATCTTGCATGCTCGTGAGCTCCACGGCAGATGATCAACATGGGCCATACACGTGTTGATTGATACATCTAGGATGGCATGTCTCTCTCTAACCTCTAGTGTCTAGCACTTGCTCCATGGCTCATCGATTATTTCTAGTGGTAATAAGCCGACTTCCAGTAAAAGGGGCTGACTGTGACAAAAAAATTAGAAGGTGGGGGAAGGGTCGATGAGATTGACGTGGTTCCGTTCCGTCTCCGAGATGCGCGGTTTTATCGAAACGTGTCGATGTCACCATCAGAAGGATAGAGCGCATGATGGAGAAACCCCGGTTGTGTTACCTCAAGCTTTTTAGGGCTTTTGCCATCGTTTATTTGTGGGGCCTGTTTGATAGCTTTGCGGTTACGGATTTTCTCATTATATCTTTCTTTACCATGTTGGTATCTTTATATTATCCTTCATCTATTGTCAGTGAGTGCATCGGTGGGCGGCAAGGAGTGGTATTTCTACAGCCTAAAGGATCGGAAATACGCGACAGGGCAGCGCACGAACCGAGCGACAGTGTCGGGGTACTGGAAGGCGACCGGGAAGGATAGGGTGGTGGCGCGACGGGGCGCGCTAGTGGGGATGAGGAAGACATTGGTGTTCTACCAAGGGAGGGCCCCTAAAGGGAGGAAGACTGAGTGGGTGATGCACGAATACAGGTTGGAGGGTGCACATGAGCAAGCCTCCAAGGTAATAAGCTGCCCCTAAAACCCTAGATCATGCATGAAACAATTATTAATATGCAATGTTTTCAGTGAGTAGTATTGTGGAAAGCCATTGATTTATTTATTTTCCGTTTTGCAAAACATATTCATCTGCATAGCTATGACCTAGGTAGGTACAAATTGGATGGGCACAACCAATCGTATAGGAGATTTTTTGCAGTGTGTATGCTTGTATTTAATATTAGTTGTTTTCAAGTTTGACGTACTGTACACATGAGATGGACTTCTTGACCTGTCACTTCTGTTCATTTATTTATATTCAAAAGAAAAAAATCCATCTACTTATTGGTTGCTACTTGCCAATTAATTTTCTAGGGGGTCTGGTCATTTTCATTCACCGGTTTTGTTGCGGTAGACGTCCTATTTAATAAGGACTAATTTTGTTCCAATTTTTAAAATAAAATAAAAGGAAAATGGTGGGCTGATCTTAACATATAGTATAGGTTAGATGTTTGGATAATGACAACATATACCAACTACCATTTTCTTTTGTCTCAAATAGTTCAATGAAGTTCATATTTAACATTATTTAAAAAGAGAGTAGAAGTACTAAACTTTCTTGATGTTATGATTTTTATTGCGATTAAGCATAAAAGTAGACACACCACCACATGCATGCAGTCACGCAAATGCGCTCCTCTAAAACACACTTACAACTGATAGAGACCGGGAATAAACATACGATTCTCACAAAGTTGTTAATGAATTTCATATGTAAACTTGTGGTGACTTTGCAAACAAGTTGGTCATCTATAATCCAAGATAGTGGATCAGATTATTCAGATTCTTAGCAAGCTTTCTCACAAAAGAAAAAGATTCTTAGCAATCTGCAAATAGGTAAAACTTATTCAATCCAAAAAAAAGAGGTGACCAGACAAAGTAACCAAAATGTAAAAGGTAAATCTTACCAATTCTCCAAAAGAAAAAGGAAAATGCTTGGTTGGATGCATGAACCAATCAGGGTTACATAGGATGGTCCTGTCCACATAAATTCACTGTGACAAGTGATGCAATCAAGAGCAAGTACAGTGACAGTGATCACCAAGATCTCATTCACATCACCTTGTAAGACTGCACCTACCAATGAACTACTGACCAATCAATGCTCTCTTCTTGATCCTCCATGTGTTTTCGGCAGGAGGACTGGGTCCTGTGCAGAGTCATCTGCAAGAAGACATCAGGAGTTGGTGCCACCCCCAGGCCAAGGAACCTCACCAACATTGTCCATGGCACATCCACAGACACCTCCTCACCGCCACTGCCACCACTCATGGACACCACCCTAGCACAGCTCCATGCCACCATGAACACCTCCGCTGTCACTGCCACACTTGAGCAAGTGCCCTGCTTCTCCAGCTTCAGTAATAACAGTGCCAGCAACAGCAGCTACCTCCCTATGGTGACAGGCAACAGTAATGGCATGAGCTACCTGGATCATGGCCTGCCTGACTTTGGGAGCTACCTAGACCCCGCCATGAACTGTGATAAGAAGGTTCTTAAGGCAGTGCTGAACCAGCTGAGCTCCATGGGTGGTGAGGTGGTGCCGAGCATGTCTCCTCAGATGGCTGCTGCAGTGAGCTCCACTTGGAACCACTTCTAGGCAAATTTGTTTATTTATCCAGACAACATAAGCAGATAACTGGCTAACTAGTAGTTATTCTGCAGTGTGTGTATGATGATTTCATAAGAAAATGTATAATTATGTCTGTTTGGTGCAATGTTTCTTGAGTGTGAGTATTAGTAGACGACGTGATCTCCAGTCGATTTTGAAGGACTAAAACCCTGGAATGATTTTATTTTTGGAGAACACTAGTGATTGTTGAAGTATGTACATTCAGAAGTACAGATTGCAGTGATTAGACAGATCATTTTCTTAAAATGTTTTCATCAAGTTTGGATTGCTTACCACATGTGCCACGTGGTAGTGATCAGACATATCAGATGTTCCACTGATGGTCCTTTTGTGTCTTGAATTCTGAATGTTAGACATGCTTTCTCCCCTGCTGATTGGTGAATGCATACTCAATAGACTCATCGGCAGGCTTCTCACAGTTCCAAGAACAAATTAATTCAACCGAGTCCACAGCTAAATCCACATAAATAGTAGAAGTATTGGAGCTTGTGCAAAAAAATCAGAACCAGTCCAGATGCAGAGCCGGGGTGTCACTGAAATTCATCTTGAAAAGTATACATGATATGTTGCGTGGTTGCGCACACAACATGTTGCTGTTCGTTTTAATAAATAATCCATGAGTCTTCATCATGATATATCATGTACAATAAAAACTGCATCCTTTTGGGAGTACATGCGGAGAAAAGAGAATATGGATTGCGCACGCAACCCATTTCACTTTGGGGCTACGGCTACTCCATCCAACAATCCACAAAACATTTGACGTTTTAGATAAAGTTTTCGTCCGAATTTTACATTTTTACGACATTACTTTTTAAAATATATTTATTGGATGTGTGAAAAATCTATGCATAGATTTGCCCCTCAAATTCTTGTATATTATAATATTTTTTGTAGGTTTTATAGTTATATTGTAGTAGAAACTAACTCAAAGTTACACCTGGGAGACTTTGTCAATTTCCAAAACATAGTAACTAGACAGGAGGGAGTATGTTATTTCAGTGACAGACGCTAATTGATGCGCGGATCACCTGCGGGTTTTTCCCAACCACGATACTTTTAAAAATATTTCTATTACACGTGTTGAAATTGTATGCGTGGATTCTCCCCTCAATATTTTTGCACACAATAATATTTATTTGTATGTTTTATAGAAACTAATGGTCAAAGTTACACTTTGGAGATCTTCTCAATGTCCAAAATGTCATAGTTTTGATGACTGGACGGAGTATTTATTTGAGGGGCACATTATTGTGCGGATCACCAGCGGTATTTTTGCAATGACGACACACAAATTGAGGAACAGTATGCTGAAAGGTCCTGTTTTTCTTTCAGTGCCCTGTTCTGTTCTTCATATGCTGGCCAGCTGCATGAGTGAGAGTGACCACCCTTCTCTGCTTGATGGCACCTTTCAGGGTACCTCATGTCATGAATACTAGTACCATATGCGTATAGCAACAAGTCTTGTACATCCATACCAATAATGTGGAAGAGTAAAGTGCAGAAACAAAGGACAAGCTGTACTTGAATGAATCTAGGCAGCAGCAGCCTAGGTAATTCTCTTATTTTTACACAGGATTTATTGTTTTGAAACATATTTAGACATGACTTCTTGTCCCAATTTTATGTTTTTTCGACTTGAACCGCTCAACTTCTAGAAAAGTTTACTGATCTTGAAGCGAAGTAGATAATATTAAACGCAGACAAAAGGATCACTACCAAGGTATAGACTAAATGGAACTGAAGATAATACAAATTTGTTCACCTAATATTTTTTTTGACGGTGCTACGGCGGGCTTACGCCGGCCTGAACCATTTCATTAATAGAACAGAGTACATCACCTAATATTGACTACTTTGCTTTAAGATTTAATTTTCTCCAGAAAAATTGTACCCAAGCACTACTTTTTTTTTTGAAGAAAAAGAAAAATCCATGGCAACCCAGAATTTTCTTTACGAAAAACGGTGAGTCTGACAATGAGCACATCTAGGCTGTGATTATCATAGATTGTTAGGCTGATGTGCTGCACCAGTGGTCATCACTTAGCTCCTAGTTGCATGTTGACTGAGTTTTTCCGGAGATGCCTGATAGGCTCACATGCATGTGCTCCTTCTCCGATAAATCTACATCAACTGACCAACTCCTGAATTTTTTGCCTCATTAAGTCCATAACTAAGGCTGGTGCTGGATGCATCATTTCAAGCAACCCAAACAACTTCACTATTCAGGTAATAAAACAAGAGTTCCATGCAGTACAACAGGTACAAACTGTTCTGAAAGACCAAACCTCACCAGACATACGTCTCGAACGATGCAATGTATCATCCAATTGAGCAAATGCGGCCAAATGCTGGGACAGTTGTAAGTACTGGTTTACAACCAAAAAGTAGTAGAATTGAATGGTGCAACAACTTGATCTAATGTAAGAGCTGATCTAGTTAAAGCCCCATAACCAACCAGGGCTTATGTGCCTACACATTTCAGACCAGGCAAGGTGATATACAGTTGTACACCAAATTTAGCACACTTGCATCCTTCAGCACACTTCCTCCTGAGATCCAGCTCCCACATGCAACCATATTGGCTCACATCACTTCACATCCCAGTGACATAAGCAGTGTACTCTTGGGTATGAGCTGTCTGAGCTGAGGTACTAGTGCTCATTGGCCTGCGACGACGGCACGGGGAGAGGTGGCTGCAGCTGAGAGCAAGTTCAGGGCTAGCATGAGCGCGACGCCGACGAACGAGGACACGAGCGATACGCCTCCACGGTTGCAGAACGAGCCAAACTTGTTGCATCTCGGGTTCCAACGCGCGTGCAAGTTACCATTCTTGCCTAACTCAGCCATCGAAGCCGCTGTCGCGGAACCGGTGGCCAATAGAACCATGATTACCTGGGACATTGACAGTACAAGGATGAAAATATATCATGTGTTGCCATCCATTGATACTGGTTTGATACTGGTTTGAAATTTGCCAGATGTGCTACAGTACTAGGTGTCTACAATACATAGTACAGCACCAGCAGTTTCACTCAAGCTACTGGTTCTGGACAGTTGCAAAAAGATTCTTGATTAGATTGAGTGCTGTGTTTTTCTAGTACCACCGTCATAAGGCTCCAAATTTATCAGATATCCCTGGATTGTGTAGGAGCATCTAAATTTAAGATCAATACACTTTCACTAAAATATATTTGTGAGAAACAGTCCAAAGATACTCTGATGAAAGTGTGAAACTACTACTGGATGAGCGAGGTTTTGTGTAAGTAATGGCCAGTAGAACCATGATTATCTTATTTGGAACACTGACAGTACAAGGAGGAGGAAAAAAATGTCATGTGTTGGCGTCGATCGACACTGGTGTGAGAATTGCCAGATATGCTACAGTACTAGGTGTCTACAATACAAGTGCAGCACCAGCAGTTTTTCACTCAAGCCACTGGTTGTGGATAGTTGCAAAAAGATTCTTGATTAGATTGAGTGCTGTGTTTACATAGTAGCACCATCAGAAGGCTCCAAGTTTGTCATATCAGCCTGGATTGTGTAGGAAAAACTTCATTTAAGACCAATGCACTTGCTTAGATTGAGTTGGTTGCTTCTCTCGTAGATGTATTCGATATTTGGTCTACTAAAATATTTTATGAGGAACAGTGCAAATGTAGTACTTACTCTGATGAAAGTGTGAAACTACTACTGGATGAGGTTTTCTTTTAGTAAATAATGGCCAACTTATAGATGATGTTAAGTGTCATTTAGTTGGTAAATTGTGATTAAGAAGAAAGAAATTACCATGTCCATCCTATGCACTACCAAATGCTGGGCCCTTCCCTGCACAAGGCACCTTCTGGTGAGCAGCACCACCAGGTTATACAGACTGGCAACACCATTGGCTATGACAAAGTACCTGCGAAATCACCCGAACGACGACGGTTTACCGTCACAGCGATAGATTCAACAGGTAATGACAAAGCAAGCAAGCAAAGCAAGGAGTCCCCTACACAAATGCAGGCGTGTCGCTGAACTTGGCAGTGAAGGTCTGAGTGAGCGGCCTGGTGCCCACAATGGCCACCACGGCAGTGTAGGACTGCCTGTTGAGCCCCATGACCACCGCGGCCACCGCCGTCGTCAGGACCGCCGCCACTCGTAGCAGGACCGGCCGCAGGCCGACGAGCTTGTCCTTGAGCGAGCATAGCTCTGCAGCGGCAATGGCAGGGGGCTTCTTGCCATGCTCGAGGTCCATTGGTTAACTGGGAAAAACACCGTGGAGGTTTGCGGTGATTGGAATGCTGGGATTTTTGGGGGGAGATTATATGCTGGTAATGGTGATCCCAAATTTGAGGTGATCAGATCTTGCAAGTTTGGGTCACTTACCAAACCTCAAAACCGTAAATTATGGGCTATTTTGTTTCTACTTCATGAGTAAGCTTGAGTGACCGGTCAAGAAAAGATGTTTCTTTTTAGAGTCGTTTGAGACTTGTGATATGGGTAGAAAGTGAAGTGTCAAAGAAGAACATGTTTTGTAGAGGAATTTGCATCTCGAGTATGACAGGAGGAGCGTGAAGTGAGGGCAAACCGTGGCACACTTCACTGGGAGAGGATACCAGTTTCCTGGTTAGGTACATCTAACAAGAGAAATTATATGAATTGATCTTACTTGTGAACAACATTTCTTTAACATTTAATGCATATATAAATAGCCTTGCACCGCCAGAGCATCACAAATGGGGTGGTGGCGCAGTTGGCTAGCGCGTAGGTCTCATAGCTAAACGTGAGTGATCCTGAGGTCGAGAGTTCGAGCCTCTCTCACCCCAATATTTTATGAAATCTTTTATTTCCTCAGTGTTAACATCAAAAAATTATCTATATTCATAAGATTTAACTTTTCACCCCAATATTTTTTGAAATCTTTTATTTTCCTCAGTGTTAACATCAAAATATGATCTATATTCATAAGATTTAACGTTTGTATACTGTTCCATTTTCGTCTCCCGTTTATCTTATTTTCTTTTATGTTCTTTTGTCTGAGTTCCTCGTTATTTTTTGTTTAAATTATGGTCTGAAGTACCCAAACATCGAGGTCGATTTTCAGTTGAACGTTTGCGATAATAATAATTTTTTTGACTTTGGAACATAACATTTCACTTTTGTGATTATACTTATACATTCCCTTATTAACAGACCACAACACATGTGGCATGTGTAAGAGAAACATTATCCAGAAAATAAAATTTCAACACCACAACCTGTCCTTTTTTACAGAGCAAACATGACTTGATCATGAATGATTGCACTCTATCTCTACGGTCCCTTGGCCCAGTACCATGTCAAGAACGGTGTATAAATACCCACAACTACAAATACACGTACAATGCAAACATGCACTTATTCATTGTTACACTGTAGAGATGTAGTACTTCAATATAATACAGCCTTCAATGAATTATTCATCACAATAATTACCGTCGTTTAATTACCAATCATCAACAGGTGGGGCCAGCCATATGCAAAGTTATTTGCTGTTATTCATCCAGAACGAGAGGCCCCTTCAGGACAGGACAGGACAGAGAGGATTTGATCACACAGTGAGGTCTGACAGTGCCCACATTTTACATACAAAAGAATCAAGGGGGTAAGCAAAATACAGTTTTTCTCCGTATTATCCACACCCGCACTCTCTTTTTTTGTTGGCGCGGTCCATTTACGCGCTTCGGGTTTTTCTTCTACGCAACCGATCGGTCGATCACCAGACAGGAGTATAATACAAAGTGTTCTCAACTCCAGATTATAAGACATAGAACAGGGCCGCACTTGGTACAAGTGCTGACATGTTTTGCTACTTTTTCCCGCCGGATGTAACCCCGACTACGACGTTGCTCACCTGTGAAAATGTCAACAGGTGGTGTGAGCAATGCGGGATAGCTTCACTGGGCAACACAAAGCACAAATGCAGATTGATTGGAAGGTGGTAGCAAAGCGCAGAGGCGGCTTACCAGTTTTCCCTTGTCATCTACTGTCATTGGGTTTTCGACGACCACCGTTACATTCTGCGATTGAGTGGGCGGCTGACCAATACAGGGGAAGAGGGAAATTAGAAGAGGTAAATCACCTTGGAATTCACGGTGAATGCTCAAAGGGCTCATGATATGCACATACCGCAGAAGTCGATGGGACGCTATAAGAAATTCCGTTTGGTGCATGCATTGTAGGTGGCAAAGGTCTCACGGTGTTCATCTGGGATAAGAAAAATAAATAGATTAAAATCAGCCGGTTTCACTGAGCATTTGCAGCACAAAGAGATCAAAAGAAGATATTGACATACTCCAATGTTTGTAATAAAATTGCAGATAGCACATTTGACAGAAGATGCTCCGTATGGATACATTAACACCGTCTGGCACTGGCCACAGTTCACATGAGCTATACTATTCACTGCACGATGAACAGATAGAATTCGTCAAGTGGAGAACAGATAAATAGAACATATATGATAAGACACACAAAGGAAGCTTAAACATGCATGAGCCATAGGAACAGAGAAGGCAGAACATACTATAAAATGTTAGCATTTTATTGTCTTTGCATCCTTCTTAATCAGATTAATTTAACAGTACTGCAGAAAAAAGAAGCCATGCACATGCACAACGGTAACAGAGACAAGCAATACATGACTTTCCAGGAGCATACATTGCCAAATCCACAGAGCACATGATATAAGGTGAAAATACAATCAACTTGCCCGCAGAGAAACAGTTGCTTGAGCAGCATGGGTGATGTTTGACTACTTTCCAGTATTGACTTTGAAGGCTGGCCTTGACTTTATGACCAATAAATCCATAAATGCAGGGTTTGTTATATAAAAACAAAACAACCAGCAATGCACTATACCCCACAAATACTATCTTGTATTTACAGCTTGAGACAACATGAAACTGCTGCGATCAAAGTTACTAGAAAATCAGCCAATTTCAAGTCATACAAAGTTTCTGTTAATCTAGCTACACCTGGGATAAATGATAATACTTTCCTAAGGTATTGTAGCATCAACTTGAACTCTCCTGGGTTCTGTGCTCGAGTAAACCTTTCTGACTTTATTGAACAGATATTTCATTAATGACTACAATTTCAACTTACAACCTCAAGGATCTACAGAATAATTCGACACATACATCAGTACCTGGCGGTGCTGGTCTGGCAAGGTTGACTGTATCACAACATGAGCATCTGACAGTAGTTGCATTGCGAGTATACATCAATAAAGTTCGACAGCCGACGCATATAAGCTGAGCCATCTCCATTCCTGCAGAAGAAATTTACTCACTTTTTCATAAGCATGCAACTAGATATTTGAAGCACTACCAACAAACCAAGAGCGAACAACAGTATGCAGCTACAAGGCTAGGAATGGGTAAAAGATTACCCACTGTCCAATTCCAAATGCATGGGCTGACCCGTTTTAATGAACACAACAAAACATGTAAATAATCACTAAAACACTTGATATATGGTTATAAGGCATAAAAGATAGAACATCACAATGGAGGATAAATCTGCCCAGAGAAAGCAAGGAAGAGGCGTCACACATGGCAAAGCAGAACATACACCCAATATACATGGCAAAGCAAGGAAGATGTATCTAATGTAGACAACAAGACTGTTTAAGCAATGACAGCTAGATTAGAAGGGTTCTATCAGCTACTAATTTTTGTTAAGATGAACCAATATGGATTAACCAGAAGACAAATTTGTAAGGGAACTGAGCATAAGTGGGTTGAAAGTAACCGCACAAAAGTAGGTAGATGGGTCAAATAAGGAAGGGAAAGTTCATCTTTCTGTCACCAGTCACCCAAAATGTCATATCAGCATCCCCAGTCCAATGATCTAAAGGACAATTATAGGAAAAATCCCCATGGATTCAAATCCTCCATAATTCCTATGGAAATTCTACAATCCAAATAGGCTCTTAGTAGCAACCTCAATCTTCTGAACCCCACGCCACACTGATCGAATTTAACATTTCTCTGGGGAGTACACCACACGATACATCATTGATCCACCAAACAGTGCGAACCAGGATTGATGAATGCGCATGTTAAGCTAGTAGTAGAATCAAACCTAGAAATGGACAGCACATTCTAGGAATCTATCTACTATCTTAGGCTATAAAATTGCTATGTGAGGTTTCCCATAACCTGCTATAGGATAAATTAGTCCTAGTGTGTCCCTCCTTCATTTCCCTACCCATTCATCAGCATCCCACTACTACATATAGCATATGATCCAGAACATTATCAACAAAATTGAACATAACACGATCTTGTTTGCACCTTTTGTGTTCAATTGCATAAGTGGCGAAACCAGAGCTCGGACATGGCCATTACCTGGAGGCGGCGCGCTGGTGACGGCGTGGCACACCGCGCAGCACACGCTCGGGGCCCCTCTGGGGTAGAGTAGAACGCTCCTGCACCCATGGCACACGATCTGGCTCTGCATGCCTGCAAAAGTCCGACCAGGGTTGTCAGAGCGCAGCGGCGAGAGTTTCATATACCAATTCGATCCTACCCTGGCCACTGTTCTATCCGAATCCTATCGCCCAACGCGTATTAGCACTCTGCTCTATCGCAGGCTCGTCGAAATGCGATCAATTAGCACAGGGGATGTTGGAATCGTCAAGAAAAGCTCAAATTTGGAGAGGACCCAAATCCTGCTACTCCAGCATACACCCACCCTCTGATCCCAGGTCGACTTCTCCAGGGAAGCAACGCGACGTGATCCCGGCGCGAGTCCCCTGCCCCAACCGCGCCACCAAATCGACAGGGCAGCAAGAAAAACATCGGATTCGATGCTCACCTCAAGAACCGAGCAGCGAGAAATCCCTTCAGGAATCGGTTCGGGGAATGAAGGGGGAGAACGCCTTTCGCGGGAGAGGAGGGAGGCGCCACCGATCTAGCTGCACACGGGGACCTCGAGGCGCTTCTCGCGGAGGGGAAAATGGCGGAGAAAAACTTATTGACGGGCAGACAGCGGCGGTTGTGGGTTGGATTTATTTGGCAGGCGGACGAGAGGTTGGAGACGACGGAGAAGACAGCGTTGCGTCGCTCTCACTCTTCTCTTCTCCTTTCCTTTCGTCACATGTTACAAGAGTCGTGGACGACCATGTCAATGAACAACATAATTCTTTGTTTTTTTTCTTCAAACAGATGAATCCAACCCTCTGTTTTACTATGAAATCACTAGCAAAAATGAGAAGAACTCCTCTCGCGAACAACAGGAGGCGGCGGTTCCTCCAGATCCAGGAGCGCCCGCCGGTGATCCTGCTCCCCTTCCTCCCCGATCGCCGTCTTGGCGTGATGAGAGGGAGGGGAGCCCCGGTTTCTCATTCGGGCGTGTAGTTGTCCTAGGGTTTCTAAGTTTTTCGAGTTTCCTTTGTCGGTGTCATGATGTGGCTGATGTCAATTGTGCTAATAGGAATAATGGTCACTCCTGCTCGTCGAGGTGTTGCTGGCGCCGACGAGAGGCTAGTGGAGTCCAAACTGTTGAGGCGGCTTCGATATGGCGTTGCGTCTTGACGTGATGGCGGGGATGGACTGCTCTTGGAGGGCGGTGATGATGACTGTTGCGGATATGCGAAAGACGGTGGAGGATTCGGCCGCCTGTTGAAGGGCAGATTGGCGTTGGCCCCAGATCCGGTGTTGAATAGCCTTAGAGGGCTCCTCCGGCCGATGTTCCTTATCGGGCTAGATCCAGCCTTCCGGGGGTGGTGGCTATCGCGGCTCATCAACGCCTCCTGGCTAGGGGTTTCTTCAGCGTCAAGATGTGGACCGGCTTCTGGTGCTCTCCTTCTCCAGCCAGCGACGGCGAAGGTCCTAGGCGCTTGGTAGTTGCGGCGAGTGACGGTGTCCTGGATTAGGGGGTACTCATCACGTCATCTCCCAACCAGGTGGGTCGGGCCGAGGACCCCCATGGCAGTTCACTAATGGGCTTCTTCGGGCAGCCCATAATGTATACAAAGGAGATTCCACAAGACTTGACGCACAAGCCGAAGACTCCTCTCCACCGGCGTATCCGGCTAGGACTCTTGTTATCCTAGGCCTCCGGTACATTATATAAGCCGAGGCCAGGCTAGTCGATAGATCAATACAATCAATGCGAGAAAAAGAGATTGGGAGTCCCAACCAGAGCATACGATGAGGGGTTGCGGTGCTCCCCGTATCAGAAGAAAACAAATCACCTTTTGTAGCTCCTGGAGCCCAGCCAACAGCAAGACGTGGTTTGAACTTTGCAAGTAATGCTCCTTCTGAGGTGCTTGGATAGCCAAGAGAGAGTCGCAGAGGTAAGAGGAGCCAACAGCAGCAGCAGTCAAGGGAAATCCCGGTACGTGTTGATGCTCGGGATGGATTTGGAGAGCGGAGCAGCGGTGGCGGACCAAGTGTGGATGCAGACCTCTCTGAGCGCGTGATGGGCATTCGTGTGCACCTGGCTGGGCAAAAGGCTGAGGCCAGCAAGGGCCGAACTGCTCGTGCCTCCTCTGAACCTCCAGAATTTGTGTTCCTAGGAGGAAGGGTGCCGGCGCCTCTACCATTATCAGTCAGACCACCTGGGAGTGCAGCAAGTCACATCAGCAATCTGGGGAGCTCGGACATGATTCCAGCCATGCGCAACGTTGGGGACTGCTACTTGTAGTCTGCGTTGGTATTTCCCCGAAGAGGAAAGGATGATGCAGTACAGTAGAGATAAGTATTTCCCTCAGTTAAGAACCAAGATTATCAATCCAGTAGGAGAACCAAGCAAAATTCCGTTAAGCGCACCTGCACACACAAGAGCAAACACTTGCACCCAACGCAAATAAGAGGGTTGTCAATCCTCTTAGCGGTTATTTGCAAGGATTAAGTCTTATAGAGATAAATAGATAAACTAAAATACTAATTAAAATAAAAATAAATAAATTGCAGCAAGGTATTTTTAGGTTTTTTATATATGATAAAGTAGACCCGGGGGCCATAGTTTTCACTAGAGACTTCTCTCTCGAACACATAGCATACGGTGGGTAGACAAATTACTGTTGGGCAATTGATAGAAAAGCAAATAATTATGACGGATTCATGGCAATGATCATGTATATAGGCATCACGTCCGAGACAAGTAGACCGACTCCTGCCTGCATCTACTACTATTACTCCACTCATTGACCGCTATCCAGCATGCATCTAGGGTATTAAGTATAAAACATAGTAACGCCTTAAGCAAGATGACATGATGTAGACAAAGTAAACTCAAGCAATATGATTAAACCCCATCTTTTTATCCTTAATGGCAACAATACAAATACATGTCATGTCCCCTACTGTCACTGGCATTGAGCACCGCAAGATTGAACCCATCACAAAGCACCTCTCCCATTGCAAGACAAATCAATCTAGTAGGCCAAACCAAATCGATAGATCGGAGAGAAATACAAAGCTATAATAATCATGCATAAAAGAGTTCAGAGAAGACTCAAATATTTCTCATGAATAATCTGATCATAAACTCACAATTCATCGGATCCCAACAAACACACCGAAAAAGAAGATTACATCGGATAGAACTCCAAGAACATCGAGGAAAACATGGTATTGAAGATCAAAGAGAGAGAAGAAGCCATCTAGCTACTAGCTATGGACCCGTAGGTCTGTGGTAAACTACTCACACATCATCGAAGGGGCAGCAAGGTTGATGAAGAAGCCCTCCGTGATCGATTCCCCCTCCGGCAGAGTACCGGAAAAGGCCTCCAGATGGGATCGCGGAAGAACAGAGGCTTGCGGCGGCGGAAAGGTTTTCTCTTCTGGCTCTCTGTTGGTTTTGGAATATTTGGGAATTTATAGCATTGGAATTAGTTCAAGAGGTGCCATGAGGGGCCCACAAGCCTGGAGGGTGCGCCCTCGTGGCTCTTCTGGTCTTCTCCCGAAGCTTCCTGGGTCTCTTCTGGTCCAGAAAAAATTAATCCAAAGTTTTTTTCTCGTCTGGACACTTTTTGATAATGATTTTTTGAAAAGGCAAAAACAAGTAGAAAACAACAACTGGCACTGGGCACTGGGTTAATAGGTTAGTCCCAAAAAATGATATATAATGGCATATAATTGCATATAAAACATCCAAGATTGATACTATAATAGCATGGAACAATAAAAAATTATAGATACGTTGGAGACGTATCAAGCATCCCCAAGCTTAATTCCTGCTCGTCCTTGAGTAGGTAAATGATAAAAACAGAATTTTTGATGTGGAATGCTACCTATCATGTTTCATCATGTAATCTCTCTTACGGTATGAATAATAAGATCCGAATGATTCAAAGCAATAGTCTATAATTTGATATAAAGACATCAATACTCAGGCATACTAATAAACAATCATGTCTTTCAAAATAAAAAATGCTAAAGAACGTTATCCCTACAAAATCATATAATCCTGTCATGCTCCATCTTCTTAACACAAAGTATTTATCATGCACTACCCCGATGACAAGCCGAACAATTGGTTCATACTTTTTAACGCGCTTCAGCGTTTTCAACTCCCATGCAATACATGAGCGCAAGCCATGGATATAGCACTGTGGGTGGAATAGAGTGTGGTGGTAGAGATAAATAAGAGAAGTCAAAAATAAGAAGATAGTCTCACATCGACGAGGCTAATCAACAGGCTATGGAGATGCCCATCAATTGATGTCAATGCGAGGAGTAGGGATTGCCATGCAACGGATGCACTAAGAGCTATAAGTGTATGAAAGCTCAACATGAAAAACTAAGTGGGTGTGCATCCAACTTGCTTGCTCATGAAGACCTCGGGCATTTGAGGAAGCCCATCATCGGAATATACAAGCCCAGTTCTATAATGAAAAATTTCCACTAGTATATGAAAGTGACAAAATAGGAGACTCTCTATATGAAAAGCATGGTGCTACTCTGAAGCAAAAGTGTGGAAAATGGATAGTAACATTGCCCCTTCTCTCTTTTTATCTCATTTTTTTTCATGGCTCTTTTTGGCCTCTTTTTTTTTTCGTCCGGAGTCTCATCCCGACTTGTGGGGGAATTATGGTCTCCATCATCCTTTCCTCACTGGGACAATGCTCTAATAATGATGATCATCACACTTTTATTTACTTACAACTCAATATTACAACTCGATACTAGAATAAAAATATGACTCTATACGAATGCCTCTGGCAGTGTACCAGGATGTGCAATGATGCTAGCGTAACATGTATAAAAATGATGAACGGTGGCTGAGCCACAAATACTATGTCAGCTATATGGTCATGCAAAGCAGTATGACAATGACGATGTGTGTCATAAAAACGGAACGGTGAAAGTTGCATGGCAATATATCTCGGAATGGCTATGGAAATGCCATGATAGGTAAGTACGGTGGCTGTTTTGAGGAAGATATAAAGAGGCTTATGTGTGATAGAGCGTATCATATCACGGGGTTTGGATGCACCGGCGAAGTTTGCACCAACTCTCGATGTGAGAAAGGGCAATGCACGGTACCGAAGAGGCTAGCAAATTGTAGAAGGGTGAGAGTGCGTATAATCCATGGACTCACATTAGTCATAAAGAACTCACATACTTATTGCGAAAGTTTATTAGCCCTCGAAGCAAAGTACTACTACGCATGCCCCTAGAGGGATAGATTGGTAGGACAAGTCCATCGCTCGTCCCCGACCGCCACTCATAAGGTAGACAATCAATAATAAATCATGCTCCAACTTCTTAGCATAACGACAGATCATACGTGCATGCTTTGGGAATCACAAACCTTAACACCAATATTCTTACTAAACCACAATTATCTACAAATACCTCCCACATATTACCATCTTAATATCGCAAAACTATTGCAAGGAAGCAAACTTATCATATTCAGTGATCTACATGAAAGTTTTTATTATATCCCCCTTGAATACCTATCATATCAGGACCAAATTCATAACCCGTGCATATTACCATTGCTATTCATTAGACTCCCAAAAATATATAAGTGAAGCATGAGAGTGCAACTATTTCTTTAAAATATAACCACCGCCGTGCTCTAAAAAAATATAAGTGAAGCACTAGAGCAACTGCCTAGCTCAAAAGATATAAGTGAAGCACATAGAGTATTCTAACAAATCACGAATAATGTGTGTCCCTCTCAAAAAGGTGTGTTCAGCAAAGATGATTGTGACAAACTAAAAAGCAAACAAACTATATCACAAGACGCTCCAAGTAAAACACATATCATGTGATGAATAAAAATATAGCTCCATGTGAGTTACCGATAGATTGTAGACGAAAGGGGGGATGCCTTCCGGGGCATCCTCAAGATTAGACGCTTGAGTCTTCCTTGAATATTACCTTGGGGTGCCTTGGGCATCCCCAAGCTTAGGCTCTTGCCGCTCCTTATTCCTTTATCCATCATAGTCTCACCCAAAACTTGAAAACTTCAGCACACAAAACTCAACAGAAACCTCATGAGATCCGTTAGTATAACAAACAAATCTTAAACTTTAGGTACTGTTCTAAATTGATTCATATTTAATATTGGCATAATGCTACTGTACTCCAACTTCTCCATGACTCATACCCCCCGAGACGATCCATAGGTTCATCAAAATAAGCAAACTATGCAACAAAAACAGAATCTGTCTAAAACAGAATAGTCTGTAAAGATCTGAATTAACGTCATACTTTTGTAACTCCAAAAATTCTGAAACATTAGAAAAATGTGGGAAATTCATATATCAATATTTTGTAAAAAATTCAGAAGGTTCTGACGTTCCAGCGAAAAACCAAAATTCCAGCACTGGACGCAAAAGTTTCTGTTTTCAAATAGCATCAATTATACTATCATACAAATCGTCCCAAAGGCATTACTTGGCACAAACACTAATTAAAACATAAAAATACAATCATAACAGAAGCTATAATTGTGTAAACACTCAAGAACAAAAGGTAAAAGCAAAAATTTATTTTATTCATTGGGTTGCCTCCCAACAAGCGCTATTGTTTTATGCCCCTAGCTAGGCATAATGCATAGTTTCAAGTGTTGTCATCCTTCATTTCCAACTGCTCAATTACACATCCCTTTTTTGTAGTAAATTTAACATAGGAGTTTCTCATCATCACACTTCTAGGTACAAAATCAAGAATTTTGCCTTTATGGATAGGTTCCTTAATTATATCAATGAAATTGGGGTGCACGCTAATCATTTTAAGATCCCCGCTCCCTTTACTATAAGTGGCACCCTTAACCTTGGGAACATATATAAACTTACAACTTTTATTAGGAGGAGTCCTATCAATGTTTTTAGTGAAGGAAAATGCGAAACCTAAGTTGTTGATAATTTCTTCCAGCTTATCAATTCTAGCGGGGCTTTGTTCTATCCTTTCGTTGATTATTGGTTCCTTTTCCTTAAAGTTTTCAAAGCAATTCCCACCTTAGAACCAAATTAAGTGATATGATTATGGATCTTTTTATCTAAATTTTCGAGATGTTCAATAGTAGGCATCTTATTTTCAATAGCTTCTAGCCTTTGCATAATATGTTCCAAAGTCAATGCCGTTTCATTAATAATGATAGGGGGTGAACCCACTAAATTTCCCATAGCATTGAAAGCATCTGAAGTGGGACACATCTAGAAATTCCCTCCGGTAATAGTGTCAAGCACAAACCTATACCAACTAGTAATTCCCACATATTTTTTTTGAAGAAGAACGGTAGTAGATTGCTTACGAGTTGATCTATTTTGAGCATCGCAAATCCTATACCAAGAATCTTTTAAATTCTCTCCTCCCCTTTGTTTAAAATTAGGCACTTCATTTTCTAGGGTAATAGTAACAAGCGAGGAACTAGCCATAATGGTGAAGCAAACAAGCAAATAAAAATATTTTTGTGTTTTTGTAAAAAAAAAGTTTAGAAGTGGGGGAGATGAAAACGAGAGGCAAATGCAAATAAAAGGCAAATAAAATAAATGCAAGTGGATGATAGTTTGTGTGAAGGTACTTGGTAATTTTGATGATGTCTCCCCGGCAACGGCGCCAGAAATTCTTCCTGCTACTTGTAGTCTGCGTTGGTATTTCCCCGAAGAGGAGAGCATGATGTAGTACAGTAGAGATAAGCATTTCCCTTAGTTAAGAACCAAAGGTTATCAATCCAGTAGGAGAACCTAGCAAAATTCCGTTAAGCGCACCTGCACACACAAGAGCAAACACTTGCACCCAACGCAAATAAGAGGCTTGTCAATCCTCATAGCGGTTATTTGCAAGGATTAAATCTTATAGAGATAAATAGATAAACTAAAATACTAATTAAAATAAAAGTCAATAAATTGCAGCAAGGTATTTGTCGTGGTGTGCTCACGGCAGATGTCATGGGTAGGCTAATCAAACGTGGTTGGGGCCGGAGGACGTCGGAGGCTTTCAGAGGCGAGAATGGGGACAAGCGGTGGACAATGTACCCAGGTTTGGGGCCCTCCAGGGGAGATAACACCCCTAGTCCTGCAAGCTCAACTAGATGGGTCACTAGACGAGCTACAATGGTGCTCCTTGAGCTGTGTGGGTCGAGGAGGAAGGAGGAGTCGCTCTCTCCTGATGAGCTGGTGGGATGTTTCGTGTGGGGGGAAAGAACTCAGGATCCAGCCCCTCTGCATGGAGGGCTCCCTGGGGGTCTTATAGGCCGGCTCCCCAGGGTTACAACGGTAATCTACTAGGGCGTGGGGCCCAGTTGTCATTGCCTCATGCCGGACAGTGGGACCCGCTGGCTGCGGGCCCCGCCGGCCGTCTGGCACTGTAGCACGTCTCTGCTTGCGTCATGGAGCGGCGGGCACTGTTCGTCTACAGTGCCACGCCGGGTCATCGCCGCCAACCCCGGGCCGTGGTTCCGGGGCGTACTGCAGCCACGCTCGCCCGGTCTTCGGGGCGGTGCACACTGTTGCCACGCTCGCCCGGTCTTCGGGGCGGCGCACACTATTGCCACGCTCGCCCGGTCTTCGAGCGGCGCGCACTGTAGACATGATGGCTCTGTCGTGGGGGGCTGTCTTGTCACCTGGCTGGTTGGAGCTAATGCCGGCTTGGGCGTCCGCCGCCTTCAGTGCCGCCGGGTTGAGCTTCACCGTCGCGTCTGGCTGGCCCTGGGCTTCCAGGCCAGCTGGTGAGCGGGCCGGGTCGGGCTTCATCGTCGTGCCCGACCGGCCCTGGGCCTCCCGGCCGGCTGATGAGCGGGCCGGGTCAATGGGTGCTGGCCGCCCCGTTGTTTTGAAAATGGTTAAGTGTTGATGAGCCTACGTGGGGGTTATCCCCCCGACAGCAGTCCCCGAAGCTGGCGAGGCTGCTGGCTGTCGGCTGGGGGCCCCGGCAGCTTTCCTCCCTGATGAACGACGGGTCCGGCCTGGCCGGTCGTGAAGAGCGTGTCCGGGTCCCCACGCATCCGGCCTGGATGGCGGAGGCGGAGGGGCCTGTCGGTCCTTCTTCTGGCGTGAAAAGTCACGCCCGCTGCCCGTCAGGAGCTTGCCACATGGTGCCGGGGCCAGGCCTTGGCCTGCCAGGCCACGCGCGCGACGGGACGTCGCTGCAGGCCGGGCCCACCGGGCCACGGGCTCGGCGCACGCCCGGGATCTTCTGCGGCGGCCATGGACACTTGCGCTTCCCAAGGCGTTTTAATGCGCCCGCTTACCGCCGAAGGGGTGGGGGGAACATGGGCGCAAACGATCCCACTTCCCCCATGCCCCTGTGGGGTTTAAATGAGGGGGAGGGGGAGGAGCCGAGGCACAAACGCCCCTCGCCCCGCCCCGCCGCTTCTTCTTCCTCTGCTCTTCCTCTGTGTGCCTGCGTCCGCACGCTCGCCGCCGCCGCCGCTCCGCGCGACAGGCCGACCACAGCGCACAGCTCCGTCGCAGCTCCATCACCGCTCCTGTCCTTCACCGTGCCTGGCGATGGCGACCCAGAAGTGCTCGTGGGAGGGCTCCGACGTTTCAGACGAGCTCATCGGACATCTTCATTCTCGACGGAGGCTGCCGCCTGCAGAGCGCGTGGACGCGCGCGCACCTGGCGATGAGGTCGTGCCCCAGCCGCGGAACGGGGAGGTCGTCGTCTTCGCCGAGCACTTCACTCGGGGGTTTGGCCTTCCTGCCAGCGGCTTCTTCCGCCGCTTCCTCGACTATTTTGGCCTCCAGCCCCACCACCTGGGGCCCAACTCGATCCTCGAACTCTCCGCATTCGTGGCCTTCTGCGAGGGCTACGCCGGGTTGGAGCCGTCGGTGGACATCTGGAATAGATGTTTCTTCCTCAAGCCGCAGACGGCACTGGCGCCGGGCAGGGGGGGGCGATGACCTCCTGTGGGGCAGCTCCCGTGGGAGGCTTCCCTAAGCTGCCGCTGCTGGAGTCGGTGAAGAAATGGCAGCGCTCGTTGTTCTACATGAAGAACATGGATCCGACGTCCGACTATATAAACCTGCCGCCTTTCGCGGACGTCGCTCCGGTGGAGAGGCACAACTAGAGCTTCGAGCCGTGTAGGTCGACAGAGGAAGCCGTCACGGTCTGCGGCCGGCTGGAGCAGCTGAAGAATGAGGAGCACCTGCACGGAACGGACCTCATCGCGGCCTTCGTCGACTGCCGGGTGTTGCCGCTGCAGCGCCGGCCACACCGCATATGCGACATGAGCGGCCGGTTCGACCCGTGCTGGCTAGCCACCTCCGAGCCGACGCCGGCCTGGGTTGCCAAGCGGGTGAATCACATCACCTCCGCCAAGCTCAACAAGAGCACCTGGGTCTTTGGGAAGGAGCCGTATAGCCGCGCACGCCCGGCGCCTCAGGTATGTTTTCGACCGGCATTTATCGTTTCTTTTCTTTCCCGCACTGCGCTAACACCGAGCGGGCGATGGGTGCAGAGG
The DNA here is from genome assembly GCA_039707655.1 of Elymus sibiricus. Lineage (NCBI taxonomy): Eukaryota > Viridiplantae > Streptophyta > Magnoliopsida > Poales > Poaceae > Elymus > Elymus sibiricus. Next base: position 62,781,427 of record CM077672.1, read on the forward strand.
TTCTCCCGCCAGATTGCGCGGGATGGGGCAAACCGGCCAGCCTTCGAGCCGGACTAGGAGGCTTCGGACGGGGAGGCCCGATCGGACGACGATTCGGACGACCCCGACAAGGCGTACGAAGCAACGCTTCAGGCCGCGACGACCGCCCCCACCGGCGAGGCCTTCATGGCGGGGAGACGGCTGCGGAGGGCGGCGGAGCTGGCGCTAGCCGGCCGGTCAGAGGGCCCCGTCCAGCCGCACGGGAAGCAGGAGGTCGGGTCCTCAGCCGGAAAACGCCCGGCGGAGGCGCAACCGGGGGGAGAGCACTGAGGCGCGAAGAGGGCGCGTCGCCTTGTCTCTCCTCTGTACAGTGGCAGGGCTCCCATTATCCTCACAGTCGCGGGGGCACCGGCCCTGGACAAGGAGAACGATGCTGGGGCCTCCATGCCCGAAGAGCAGGAGCGGGCCGCTTGGAGGGACCTGGAGCGGGCCATGCGGGGGGAGGCCGAGCTCTCTACGAAGGTGTGGGAGGACGCGGCGGCGCGGAGGAGTGTGGCGCGCCCAGATAGGGCCAGGGGTGCCGCGTGGGGCTCCTGGGACGCGAGCTCGCCGCCGCTCCCGATGCATCCTCGCAAGCCAGCGATTCTCTCGCCGAGGTCGGCTGCCGACGCGCCTACCACCAGCCGGGGCGAGAGTGGCGCACGGGCCGGCGGGGGGGGGGGGGGTCCTGGTAACGCTGGCCACCGAGCCAAAAGGGAAACGCCATCGGGCGGCGCAAAGGCCGCGTCCGGGGATGCCGACACGGCCGCGGCCTCTCATCGGCCAACAGGGAGCGGAGCTAGCGCGAGCTCAGCTGCCTAGCTGCAAAGGGACTGGGCGAGCACCGGCGAGACCCCCAGCGGGGAGCGTCCAAGGTCCCGAACGGCAGCCTTGGATCGGGTGCACGCGGAGTTAGCCAACTGTCGTCGGTTCCTGCAGGGGACCGCTGAGGGGGCGCAGGAGCAGCTTGCCCGGCTGGAGGAGGCCGTTGCCGTGAGTTCCCTTTCTCCTCCCCCCTTTTTTTGTCTTCGGAACGCCTTCCGGTGGGAGCGTGCCAGCGCACCCACTGGGTGTAGCCCCCGAGGCTCGGGCCAGCTGCACAGCAGGCGGGCGGAGCCTCCTGGGATTATTTCTTGGCCTTGGTTGTTGATCCTTCTTCTGCAGGGGCTTCATGACCGGCGCGTGGCAAGCTACACCCTGCTGCTCGGGGCGTACCAGGCGGCCGGGGCCGAACTCGCGGCGAGGGACGCGAAACTGCAGCGCTTCCATGGTACGTGACTTATCTTCCTTCAGTGGGGGCGCGTCAGTGCACCCGCTGGGTGTAGCCCCCGAGGCTCGGGCCAGCTGCTCCGCTGCCGGGTTGAGTCTCATCGCCCGGTTGTTGTCCCCTTCATCCTTTTCTTTTTCGGTCTTCGCCGCGCCGCTAAACGTCCGGTCTGCTTGATCCACAGCCACCTACGTCGGATCTCGGGAGCTCCGACGCCAGCTGGCGTGAGCCGGCCAGCAGTGTGACCTTCTGCAGGAGCGGGTGACCCGGCTTGCGGCGGAGCAGGACCGGCAAGCGGACGCCCATCAAGCCGAACTAATCCGGCTGGCGGAGGAGCATCGGCAAGCGCTGGCGGAGAAGGACGCAGCGTGGGCGCTGAAGGAGCAGGGGATGCTTGCCGAGGTGCATCAGATTGACGCGCTTCTTGCCGGTAAGTCTCAGGTGCCCCCTTCACCTGCTTCGTACGACCGGCCTCGGCTGCCAGTCGGTTCCTTATTTTCTTTTTTCGCCCTTCTTTCAGGGGCTTTCCCGGAGACACAGGAGGCGGCCGAAGGCGCCGTGAGCTCCCATCGAGACGAGCAACGGGCGGCCGGGAACCGTGTCGAGCGACATGCCGCCTGGGTGGTGGAAGAGACGGCTATTGCCGTTGAGGCCCGCTTGCAGACGTTCGGGCGCGTCATGAACCGGCTTCGAGACGCTGGCCTGGCGGTGGTGTGCAGCCTCTGGCCGGATGCGGTGCAGCCGACGACCGTCAACCGGCTGGCCCGGTGGCTGGAGATGGCACTGGCCCAGATCAATGCCTGGAGAGCCTCCGCCGCGCAAGCCGGCGCAGCGATGGCGCTGCGGCTCGCGCTCTCCTGGTATCCGGGAGTGAGTTTGGCTCAGTTGGCGACTCAGCGGGCGGAGGTGGAGGCGGACCTGTTGGAGCGGGCGGAGCCGCTCGCGTGCCGTGCCAGTGCGATTGCCACCTTCACCCCCCAGGATGAGTTCTTCCGGGAGCGGACTGCCGACGGCGAGGAGATCCCGGAGGACACCTACGAGCTGCTTTTTGGCGACCCAGACGGTAGCCAGGCCGAGACACTCGACGGGGAGGGTGACTCGAGCTGCAGAGCATACGCGGACACCGACGCTGAGACGGACACCGGCGCTACGAAGGAGCTGGAGCGACCCGGCGCCGATGACTCCTCCGCCTAGAGGGTCGTGTTCTACACTACCTTGTCAGCTCTGAGTAGTTGTAATTAGATACCTCGCAGTTCCACCCACTGGGGGTGTATTTTAAACTTGAAGAGTCTCGGCCGTGGGCCTTTTGTTATGCATGCCTATGTATATGTTCTGTTTATGCATGACTTTTGCCGGTTGGTGGCTCGCCCTTGCTTCTTTCCCTCGACCTTCTTCCTATGCCCCTTCCTTTTCGATACTCTCCCCGTTAGCCGGACAGCCGGAAGCCGGTCTGTAGCTGGCTCGAGGAGTCGGCTTCAAAAGAGGGCGCACAATACTTAGGCTCTTAGGACGTGAGCGCAAGCGAACCACCCACTGAGCCGGCCGGCTGCAGGCGGCGGATCCGCCAGGAGCGCGGCCGGCCGGTGCGGCGACAAGTATAAGTGGGGGCCGGTCTGACCGAGCCGGCCGCTCTTCCTTAGCCATTTTTCTGCGTGAGAGCGCTTTCGGCCCTTGACTCTTGCCAGCCGGACAGCCGGGTACCGGTCTGTGGCTTGTGGCGCAGGGAAGGCTTTAGGTGGCACGCACGCTATGTTGCCGGCTGCGGTGGGCGGGGCACGGGCTAGACGGCGAGCCCCCGAGCCCCCGAGCCGGACGCGCCGACCCGGCGGGAGGGAGGCAAAAATGCAGAAAAGGTGCTCAAAAGACAAGAGACTTTGATAAAAGTAAAAGGGGTAGCACCCGAGTATAAGTCGGGGCACCTGTTGCATTCATTAAGGGCCAAAAGTGGCGACACCCTCATACCAAAAGGTGCGATACACACATACACCGATCTTGTCTTGCTTGCTTGACGCGGGACTTCCTAGGCCGGAAAACAGCAGCCCCCGGGACCGGGCGGCTGCTCCCAAGCCGTCGACGACTGCTGTCGACCCGACCGGGAGAAAGACGGGGCTTCGCCTCCCACCCATTGAAGACGTAGCAGGTGACGCCATGCTGGGTCTCACTGCTGCCGGAGGTCCCTTCCCCGGGGGGGAAGGTGTAGACCGACCAGCCGGGCCCTGGGCCAAACTACTGCTGAAGGAGGTGCTAGTATCCGGCCGCGGCGTTGGTCAGGCCAAAGGGCCTGAAAACGCCAGGATATCCTTCGAGGGGGGCGCCTGGCGTCCCGGCCTGCTCGTCGGGGCTCATCGCGGAGCCCTCGGGACGAGGACCTCCATCTGGGGGAGGGGGCGCGGACGGGCCCGCTGGCTCCGGCACGCCCCTCCTCGAGCGGGGGAGCCGAAGCTTCGGCTTGGAACGGGCCCTGCCGCTTCCAGCTGCCGGGGCGTTGCCACCTCCCCCTCGCGCCATCATGCGTGCGAACCGCCTATGGGTGAGCTGGTCCAACCTAACCCATAGCTGGCCTTTGTGAGGCGGCTTGGGCCATGCCGGAAGCGATTCGGTAGATCGGGGGCTGATCCCAAGCATGCTCATGCGGGCGCAGAGCCCCGCGATGCCATCGTCGCCGTCGTAGGAATGCACGGAGCTGACGAGATGGTTGATGTGGGCGTCTTGCTGGCTTGGCCCGTCCGCGACCAGCGCTGCTTGCGGTACGCCTTTGGATGGCCGGGTCGGCACGCCCGACTGCTCACGGGACAGGGCCAGGAGCCGGTCGAACTGGCGCTTCTCCTCTGCGACGACCAGGGACTCGGCCAGCTTGGAGCCGGCTTCCGCGCATTCGGCAGACTTTCTGAAGTTCTCGGCTATGGTGATGATCCCCATGGGGCCCGACATCTTCATCTTGAGGTAAGCGTAGTGGGGGACCGCCATGAACTTGGCCAACGCGGGCCGGCCCAGGAGTGCGTGGTAAGGACTGCTCAGGTCCACCACCTCAAACCAGATCGGCTCGCGGCGGAAGTTGCGTGCGTCATCGAACAACACGTCCAGCCGGACCTTGCCGATCGGGGAGCAAGAGAGGCCGGGTACAATGCCATGGAAAGTAGTCCTAGTGGGTTGTAGCTGCTGCTCCTTGAGGCCTAGCTTGAGCATGGTGTCGCGGTAGAGGATGTTGATGCTGTTGCCACCGTCGATGAGCACCCGTGTGAAATGGCAGGTGTGCCTCTTGGACACGAAGGTGGGGTCGAGGACGAGGGCGTAGCCGCCCGGCATGGGCATCACGGCCGGATGGTCCTCCCGGCTCCAGGTGACCGGCCTCTCAGACCAGTGCATGTACTGGGGAACGGCGGGGACGACGGCGTTCACCTCGCGGGCATGCCTGCGGAGGCTGTGCTTGTCATTCGGCTGGCTGGTAAAGACGACGTAGGAGGCGTCCGGGCGAGGGTAGTCGTCACAGAGCCGGCCGATGGCTGGGGCCGGTGCCGTAGCCGGAGCCGGCTAGGCAGCTGCCGGAGGCAGCGGAGGCGGCGGGGGAGGGGCGACGCCCTCACCCCACGCCAAGCGCTGCATCCAACTGCAGTTCTGGGTCGTGTGTCCAGACGGCTTTACCCCGCTGTGATGCTTGCAAGGGGCGTCGAGCATCTGCTCGAATGTGAGCTTGGGCTGCCAGGCGCCCTTGTCGGTCTGCCGGCGCCCTTGTCGGTCTGTCGGCGCCTTTGTCGGTCTGTCGACGCCGGCTACGGCCTTGCTCAGCGGGCGGCTCCTCCTCGATGGCCGCTACCTGCCGGCTACCATATCGAGCGTCCGGCTGCTCGTTCTTGTGCTTGTTGTTGGCGTTGCTGTTCTGCTGCCGGCCACTATCGGTGTCCGGACGAGGGTTGGCCGGCGCAGGCGGTACGGCCTTGTCGGCCGCATCCACTCATACCTGGACCATCATCGAGGACTCGGCCGTGGCGTACTTCTCCGCCGTGGCCATGAGCACGGCCAGGGTGGCCGGCTCGGAGCGCATAAGCTTATGCTTGAGCAGAGTGCCATCCCGGCACCCGTCGATGAAGAACTGAATGGCCTGCACCTCATGGACCCCCTCACAACTGTTGCGCAGCTCCGTCCAGCGCGTCAGGTAGTCACACAGTGACTCATCCGGCTGCTGGATGCACATGAGAGTTGGCAGGGCCGTCCCGGCCACTTGTACGTGCTGGTGAAGTTGCGCACGAAGGCCTGCTCGAAGTCCAGCCAGGCATTGACGCTGTTGGCCTCCAGGCTGTTCAGCCAAGTCCCGGCGGAACCTTGCAGCATGAGGGGCACGTAGCGCACCGCCACACGCCTGTTACCGCTGGCGATGCCGACGGTGGTAGTGTAGTCGGTGAGCCAGTCTTCCGGCTTGGCAGTTCCGTTGTACTTGGGGGTGTCGTGCGGGAGCGTGAAACCCCTGGGGAAAGGCTCCTCGCGGATCCTCGGGCCGAAACACGCTGGCCCGACCGAGCCCTCCTCCTCCAGCGCGAGTGAGCGGGCCAGCTGGTCGATGCGACGGTGGGTGTAGTTTTCGTCAGGGGGGTCATGGGGACCGAGCCGGTCGGCCGCGTGGCCACGGTCGGCCTGACCAACCGACCCCTGGCGCCCTAGCCGCGCGAGCAGAGGCTGAGGGTCCTGCCGCAGGCGCGCTGGGTCGGCCGGCTCCACGTTCCGGCTCGTGACGGCCGGGGCATCCTGCCGACGCTGGCCCACCCTGCCGCTGCGGGACCGCCCGCCGTGGCTGGCCGATAACGGGGAGGAGGCTTGCATGGTGTTTCAGGGATGGTCGTTCCACCGGTGGTCGACGTCCCGACGCGGGGGGTCCAAGCCGGATTGTGCCGGCTCAAATTGGTCCCGCTGCTGGTTGGCGGCAGCAACGAGATCGTGAACGCGCTGCTGTTGCTCCAACAGAGCTTCGCCCTCCAAGTGCTCGAGCTCGGCAGCGGCTGCCTGTGCCGCCCTCATGTTTTGGTCGGGGGTGGCGTAGACCGACCGGTTGGCACCGAAGAGCTCGCCGATGACGGCGCCACGCTGCCGGACCTCCCCGCGCTGGCTAGGCTCGACGCCAGTGGGCGTGAAGCTGTAGGCGGTGTTGTGCTCGCGCTGCGCGGATTCGAGCCAGCGTTGCGCGTTGACCAACTCGTTGGCCTTTGTGAAGAGGCGCTGGCGGGAAGCCTCGAGCTCGGCCGCAGCTGCTGCCGCGTCGGCCCCCGGTGTGATGGGGGGTACGCAGACTCTGCAGCGTAGCCAGCAGCGGGTCAGACTGGCCTGCGCCAGCCGCATTCGCGGCGGCCACCTCGGCAGCGCGTCTGGCATGGCTGGTAGTGGTGCTGGACCCGGTCGCGAGCACCTCCATGTGGACGCGGAGGTCATCAAGGCCGCTGGTGATGCAGCTACCGCCGGGCGGTAACGGATCGGAGAAGGTGAGCACCTCACTGGGGTACTTGTCAGGAACGAGTGCGACGACGACGCGCAGCTCGCCGAAGGGGACGATGGAGCCGCTGGCGAGGAGGGTTGCGCTTGGCGCCGCGCCGGAGCCGGCGTGCTTGACCGCGCCGAGCGAGCTGATCAAGCTGTGCATGATGCGCTGGCCGGTGGGAGTGAAGTGTCTCGTCCGAAACGAAACTCTGGCAAACACCGCGGAGGGCCCCATGGTGGGCGCCAACTGTCGTGGTGTGCTCACGGCAGATGCCATGGGTAGGCTAATCGAATATGGTTGGGGCCGGAGGACGTCGGAGGGTTCCGGAGGCGAGAATGGGGACATGCGGTGAACGACACACGATGTACCCAGGTTCAGGGCCCTCCAGGGGAAGTAACACCCCTAGTCCTGCAAGCTCAACTAGATGGGTCACTAAACAAGCTACAATGGTGCTCCTTGAGCTATGTGGGTCGAGGAGGAAGGAGGACTCGCTCTCTCCTGATGAGCTGGTGGGATGTTTCGCGTGGGGGGAAAGAACTCAGGATCCAGCCCCTCTGCATGGAGGGCTGCCTGGGGGTCGTATAGGCCGGCTCCTCAGGGTTACAACGGTAATCTACTAGGGTGCGGGGCCCAGTTGTCATCGCCTCATGCCAGACAGTGGGACCCGCTGGCTGCGGGCCTCGCCGGCCGTCCAACACTGTAGCACGTCTCTGCTTGCGTCATGGAGCGGCGGGCACTGTTCGTCTATAGTGCCATGCCGGGTCATCGCCGCCGACCCCGGTCCGTGGTTCCAGGGCATACTGCAGCCACGCTCGCCCGGTCTTCGGGGCGGCATGCACTGTTGCCACGCTCGCCCGGTCTTCAGGCGGCACGCACTGTAGCCACGCTATCTCTGTCGTGGGGGGCTGTCTTGTCACCTGGCCGGTTGGAGCTGATGCCGGCTTGGGCGTCCACCGCCTTCAGTGCCGCCGGGTTGAGCTTCACCGTCGCGTCTGGCCGGCCCTGGGCTTCCAGGCCGGCTGGTGAGCGGGCCGGGTCGGGCTTCATCGTCGTGCCCGGCCGGCTGATGAGCGGGCCGGGTCAAGGGGTGCTGGCCGCCCCGTTGTTTTGAAAATGGTTAAGTGTTGATGAGCCTACCCGGGGGTTATCCCCCTGACAATATTTTTAGGTTTTTTATATATGATAAAGTAGACCCGGGGCCATCGTTTTCACTAGAGGCTTCTCTCTCGAACACATAGCATACGGTGGGTAGACAAATTACTGTTGGGCAATTGATAGAAAAGCAAATAATTATGATGGATTCATGGCAATGATCATGTATATAGGCATCACGTCTGAGACAAGTAGACATACTCCTGCCTGCATCTACTACTATTACTCCACCCATCGACTGCTATCCAGCATGCATCTAGGGTATTAAGTATAAAACAGAGTAACACCTTAAGCAAGATGACATGATGTAGACAAAGTAAATTCAAGTAATATGATTAAACCCCATCCTTTTATCCTTAATGGCAACAATACAAATACATGTCATGTCCCCTACTGTCACTGGGATTGAGCACCGCAAGATTGAACCCATCACAAAGCACCTCTCCCATTGCAAGACAAATCAATCTAGTAGGCCAAACTAAATCGATGGATCGAAGAGAAATACAAAGCTATAATAATCATGCATAAAAGAATTCAGAGAAGACTCAAATATTTCTCATGAATAATCTGATCATAAACTCACAATTCATCGGATCCCTAAAAACACACCGCAAAAGAAGATTACATCGGATAGAACTCCAAAAACATCGAGGAGAACATGGTATTGAAGATCAAAGAGAGAGAAGACGCCATCTAGCTACTAGCTATGGACCCGTAGGTCTATGGTACACTACTCACACATCATCAGAAGGGCAGCAAGGTTGATGAAGAAGTCCTCAGTGATCGATTCCCCCTCCGGCAGAGTACCGGAAAAGGCCTCCAGATGGGATCGCGGAAGAACAGAGGCTTGCGGCGGTGCAAAGGTTTTCCCTTCTGGCTCTCTGTTGGTTTTGGAATATTTGGGAATTTATAGCGTTGGAATTAGGTCAAGAGGTGCCATGATGGGCCCACAAGCCTGGGGGGCGCGCCCTACCCCCCTGGGCGTGCCCTCTAGGCTTGCCGCCTCCTCGTGGCTCTTCTGGTCTTCTCCCGAAGCTTCCTGGGTCTCTTCTGGTCCAGAAAAAATCAATCCAAAGTTTTTTTTCTCATTTGGACACTTTTTGATAATGATTTTCTGAAAAGGCAAAAACAAGCAGAAAACAACAACTGGCACTGGGCACTGGGTTAATAGGTTAGTCCCAAAAAATGATATATAATTGCATATAAAACATCCAAGATTGATACTATAATAGCATGGAACAATAAAAAATTATAGATACGTTGGAGACATATCAGGAACACTTCGGAGTTCTACTCCGGTGAATCTGACCATAACATGCAGGAGGCTGATTCGGTCTTAGGGAAGAGACTCTGGCGTGTGCATACGTTTGACGAGTTCAACCCAGAACAGGGAGCAATAGTGCTGCACACTAAGGAGGATGGCAGCAACAAGCAAATGAGAGGGAAGCTGCTAGATAGTGTAGGACCAGAACCAGGAGGATGAGATGGTGGACTCGGACAACATGGAGGGACTGGAGGCGACCGGCCATGGGGCCGCCGGTAAACTGACGGGGTCGATTGTGCCGCCCCGTCAGGAGAAATGAATTGGATTAATTGGAGCTGTCGGGGGGGGGGGGGGAGGGGTGCGGGAATCTCTCGACAGTTCGTGATCTTGCGTCCCTTGTTAGGACGCATTCCTCGAGTCTTGTTTTTCTTTGTGAGACTAGGAAGAATAAAGAAAAGATGTATCGTTTGCGTAGTAGGCTAGGTCTTTCTGGTTTTGAAGGAGTCAGTAGTAATGGTCGTAGCGGTGGCTTAGCACTGTTTTGGCATGAGTCCATGCACGTCGATGTGCAAGAAGCAAAGGAAAGATTGATTGATGTGTACTTGCGTGTGTCACCAGACAAGCCACTTTGGAGAGCCACCTTTGTATATGGTGAACCGAGAGTGGAGAATAGGCACTTGATGTGGGATAAGCTCAGAAGGCTACATGCTCAAAGTACGCTGCCATGGATTATCATTGGCAACTTCAATGAGGCTATGTGGGATTTTGAGCATTAATCGGAGACTCCGAGACCCCTTGGCCAAATGTTAAAATTTAGGGACTCTCTCGAAGCTTTTGGACTTATTGATCTCGGTTTTTCAGGTCATCCATTTACATACGATAATAAGCGGAGTGGGCGGGCTAACGTCCAAGTGCGGCTAGACAGAGCGATGGTGTCCAACGACTGGAGAGATATGTTCATGCAAGCATCGGTAACACACTTGGTCTCGCCGGCGTCTGACCACATCCCTCTCCTGCTCAATTTCTCGCTGGAGCAAGACAGCGCTGATGTCTACTACACAACTTGTTCTTGTAGACTCGTGTTGGGCCTCCAAGCGCAGAGGTTTGTAGGACAGTAGCAATTTTCCCTCAAGTGGATGACCTAAGGTTTATCAATCCGTGGGAGGCATAGGATGAAGATGATATCTCTCGAACAACCCTGCAACCAAATACAAGAAATCTCTTGTGTCCCCAACACACCCAAGACAATGGTAAATTGTATAGGCGCACTAGTTCAGCGAAGAGATGGTGATAAAAGTGTAGTATGGATAGTAGATATAGGTTTTTGTAATCTGAAAATATAAAAACAGCAAGGTAGCAAGTGATAAAACGGAGCACAAACAGTATTGCAATGCTTAAAAACAAGGCCTAGGGTTCATACTTTCACTAGTGCGATCTCCCAACATTGTTGACATAGTTGAATCATATGTAAATCCCTCACGTGCGACAAAGAGTTCACTCCAAAGTCACAAATAGCGGAGAACAAACGAAGAAATTGTTGTAGGGTACGAAACCACCTCAAAGTTATCCTTCCCGATCAATCTTATGAGCCATCCCCATTAATTGTCACGAACAGCCCTAGAGTTCGTACTAGAATAACATCTTAAGATACACATCAACCAAAACCCTAATGTCACCTAGGCACTCCAATGTCACCACGAGTACCCACGGGTTTGATTAACACAATCTCAGATTTATCTATTCAAACCAACACAAAGAACTTCAAAGAGTGCCCCAAAGTTTCTACCGGAAAGTCAAGACGAAAACGTGTGCCAACCCTTATGCATAAATCCCCAAGGTCACGGAACCCGCAAGTTGATCACCAAAACATACATCAAGTGACTCAAGTGAAAATCCCATTGTCACCACAGATATCCATATGCAAGACGTACATCAAGTGTTCTCAAATCCTTAAAGACTCAATCCGATAAGAAAACTTCAAAGGGAAACTCAATTCAGCACAAGAAGATAGAGAGGGGAAAACTCCATATGATTCATCTATATCAACAAAGCTCGTGATACATCAAGATCGTGCCATCTCAAGAACACGAGAGAGAGAGAGAGATCAAACACATAGCTACTGGTACAAACCCTAAGCCCCGAGGGTGAACTACTCCTTCCTCGTCATGGAGACCACCGGGATGATGAAGATGGCCTCCGGTGATGCCTTCCCCCCTCCGGCAGGGTGCCGAAAAAGGGTTGTAGATGAGATCATGGAGGTACAGAGGCTTGTGGCAGCGTAAAAACTCATCTAGGTTCACTTTTGGGGGTTTCTAAATATATAGGATTTTTCAGCGTTGGAATCACGTCAGACGGAGTCACGTGGGCCCCATGAGGTACCAGGGCGCGCCTGGGGGGGTGGCGCGCCCTGGTGCCTCGTGGGCGCTGGGTGGCCCCCCTCCAGTGGGTCTTGGTTCCAGTATTTTTTATTTGTTCCATAAAAAATCTCCAAAAAGTTTCATCCAATTCCAAGAACTTTTATTTCTGCACAAAAAACAACACCATGGCAATTCTGCTGAAAACAACGTCAGTCCGGGTTAGTTCTAATCAAATCATACCAAAACCATATAGAATTGTTATAAACATGGCATGAATACTTCATAAATTATATATACGTTGGAGACATATCAGCATCCCCAAGCTTAATTCCTGCTCGTCCTCGAGTAGGTAAATGATAAAAGAAATAATTTATGAAGTGTGAGTGCTAGCATAGTGCATAAGTTTGATCAATGATAATTTCAATCACTTTTCTTAGCATCATAACAACAACTTTTTCTCATAAAACTCAACATGATAAAGTAGCAATTTAAAACAAAAAATTTGATGTGGAATGCTACCTATCATAATCATCATATATTCTTTTCTTTTATAGCAAGGACATCGGACTTGAATGATTCAAAGCAAGATCATTATTGTAACAACAATATTTATTATCATAAAACTTCTCATGAGCAAGTAACAATTCATCACAACAATGAAGTATAAGGCGTAAACTTTCTTGGAAACTGACAAACTATTCTAGTCAACAATGCAATTGCAATTCATCATATTTTCAGGAAGGGTCTCATGTAGGATCTTTTTAGCAAGTCTACATACTCAACCATCATTTAGTCTTCTATGATTGCTAACACTCACGACATATATATGGAGCAAAAGTTTCAGCCAGACACATAGAAAGATAGGGGCTTGTGATTTCGCCTCCCAACTTATTCACCTCAAGGGTGATGTCAACAATAATAACTCATGATCACTCATATCTAACTGGATATATGTGCCTAGATCTTTCCCCACCACATTATGCTTGCAAAAGAGAAAAATAAAAAGGAAGTAGAGGAGAACACTATTGACTCTTGCATAAAAAGTAAATACATAAAAGTAAAGGATATGCCCTTCGTAGAGGGAAGCAGAGGTTGTCATGCGCTTTTTGTTGTTGGATGCACAAGCCCTTAATGCAAAGGAACGTCACGTTATATTGCCCCTTGTGATAGCAACCTTTATTATGCAGTCCGTCGCTTTTATTTCTTTACCATCACAAGTTCGTACAACGCTTATTTTCCTTACAATAAAAGTTTAGACATATTTAGAGGCAATTTTTATTTCTTTTTTGCACCGATGACAACTTACTTGAAGGATCTTATTCAATCCATAGGTAGATATGGTGGACACTCATGGGAAGAAACTGGGTTTAAGGGTTTTGGATACATAAGTAGTATCTCTACTTGGTGCGGATTTTTGGCTAGCAAAGATATTGGGCAAGCACCACCTGTTGGAGGATCTATAACAATATAACTTCTATGTGAATATGAACAAACATAATTCATTACGTTGTCTTCCTTGTCCAATGTCAACACTTTGACATAAAATACTTAATGGGGGCTCACAATCATAAAAGATGTCCAAGATAGTATATTTGCATGTGAATCTTCTCTTCCCTTATTAACTTTTTTCATGAATTGCATCATTGACTAATGCTATGCTTGTTAACCTCCAATAAATTTTACCATTTATACTTTTCTTTATGTAATGTCATTATTTTCCATAAGATTAGCATATGATCTCTTTCATTATTTTCATTGCAAGGAATCACACTTATCATATCCAATGATCTATATGAAAGTTTTTATTATATCCCTCTCGAGTATTCATGTTGGGACCAAATTCATATCTTGTGCAAATTACCATTACTATTATTAACTCTCACAAAGATATAAGTGAAGCATGAGAATTAATGACAAACTACTCCAAAATATATAAGTGAAGATCAATGAGCAGTGAAACAATTAAGTAGCTATGTAAGGACTCTCTCTCATTTAAAAAATTTCAGATCTTGATATTTTATTCAAACAGCAAGCGAAACAAAGACACAACCAAGTATAGCACACATTATGTGAACAAGTAAAAACTTGGGTTCAATCGTGACTAACCGATAGTTGATGTAGAAAAGTGATGGGATGCCTACCGGGGCATCCCCAAGCTTGAATGCTTGATACTTCTTGGAATATTAACTTGGGGAGCCTTGGGCATCCCCAAGCTTTAACTCTTGTGTCTCGTTAATTCTTCTCATATAATAGTTTCCCTAAGTTTCAAAAACTTCATCCACACAAAACTTGACAAGAACTTGTGAGATATGTTAGTATAAATCCACTCAAAACCTCAACATTCTATACTGTAGCAAATCACTAAAATTATAATTAAACATTGAATACTAAATGCTTCTGCATATTTAATACTCCTATCCTCAAATAGAATCAGTAGACAAGCCAATATATGCAAACAATGCAAACATAACAGCAATCTGCCTAAACAGGACAGTCTGTAAAGGATAATTAAGAATCCATACTTAGATAACTCAAAAAATTATGAAAATTTATCACACTGTAAATAATTTATCAAAGTTTACTGTGTAAAAATTTCAAGATTTTATAACATTCTGACATTTCTGGGCAATTTAATCAATAGCAGCAAACTTTTCGTTTTGAAACAGCAACTCATAAACTTGCAAACTGAGCATGGTAAAGGCTATAATTGGCATTTTATTGAACTAAAAGGTACGAAACATGATTATTGATAACACAAAGCAAATATCAACAGGAGAAAATGACGCTCCAAGCAAAACTCATATTATGTGACGAATAAAAATATAGCTCCGAGTGAGGTTACCGATAATGTTGAAGACGAAAGAGGGGATGCCTTCCGGGGCATCCCCAAGCTTAGTTGCTTGGGTCTTCCTTGAATATTACCTTGGGGTGCCTTGGGCATCCCCAAGCTTAGGGTCTTGCCACTCCTTATTCTCCTCATATCGATATGTCACCCAAAACTTGAAAACTTCAATCCCACAAAACTTAACAGAACTTCGTGAGAACGGTTAGTATGATAAAGAATAAACCATCACTTAGGTACTGTCCAAGACAAGATTCACAATTGTTCCCATATAATGCCTACTGTATTATATCATTTGCACAATTTATATCTCATAATATAAGCTATGGAAACATTAAAACAAGCAAACTATGCATTGAAAACAGAATCTGTCAAAAAACAGAGCAGTCTGTAATGATCTGAGCAACTACCATACTTATGGAACTCTAAAAATTCTGAAAAATTAGGAAAAGGTCAAAAAATTTCATATCAATACTGTGTAAACATTTCAGAATTTTTTCACGCTCCAGTACAGAATAGAAATTCCAGCACTGGACGCAAAAGTTTCTGTTTTTGCACAGAATCAAATCAACAAGCATCCACACTATCCCAAAGGCTTTACTTGGCACTTTATTGAAAGAAAACATATAAAACATGATTACTACAGTAGCTTAATCATGTGGACACACAAAATCAGTAGGTATAAGTATTGGGTTATCTCCCAACAAGCGCTTTTCTTTAATGCCTTTTTAGCCAGGCATGATGATTTCAATGATGCTCACATAAAAGTAAAGAATTGAAACACAAAGAGAGCATCATGAAACATATGACAAGCACATTTAAGTCTAACCCACTTCCTATGCATAGGGATTTTGTGAGCAAACAATTTATGGGAGCAAGAATCAACTAGCATAGGAAGGCAAAACAAGTATAACTTCTAAACTTTCAACACATAGAGAGGAAACTTGATATTATTGCAATACATACAAGCATATGATCCTCTCTCATAATAATTTTCAGTAGCATCATGAAGAAATTCAACAATATATCCATCACACAAAGTATTCTTGTCATGATACATAAGCATAGAATTTTTATTACTCTCCACACAAGCAATTTTCTTCTCATTCATAATAGTGGGAGCAAACTCAACAAAATAACTATCATGAGATACTTGATTAGAATAATCCAATTAAAAATAAAAATCATGATTACAAGTTTCATGGTTATCATTACTCTTTATAGCATACATGTCATCACAATAATCATCATAGATAGCAACTTTGTTATCATAGTCAATTGAAACCTCTTCAAAAATAGTGGAATCATCACTAAATAAATTCATGATCTCTCCAAATCCACTTTCATCAATATAATCATCATAAATAGGAGGAATGCAATCATCATAACAAATTTGCACATCAAAACTTGGGGGACTAAAAATATCATCTTCAGCAAACATAGCATCCCCAAGCTTATGGCTTTGCATATCATTAACATCATGGATATTCAAGGAATTCATACTAGCAACATTGCAATCATGCTTATCATTCAAAGATTTTATGCCAAACATTTTATTGAATTCTTCTTCTATCAATTGAGCACAATTATCGGAATCCTTATTTTCAAGAAAGACATGATAAAGATGAATGACGCAACCTCAATTCCATTTTTTGTAGTTTTCCTTTATAAACCAAACTAGTGATAAAACAAGAAACTAAAAGATTCGATTGCAAGATCTAAAGATATACCTTCAAGCACTCACCTCCCCGGCAACGGCGCCAGAAAAGAGCTTGATGTCTTCTACACAACTTGTTCTTGTAGACTCGTGTTGGGCCTCCAAGCGCAGAGGTTTGTAGGACACTAGCAATTTTCCCTCAAGTGGATGACCTAAGGTTTATCAATCCGTGGGAGGCGTAGGATGAAGATGATATCTCTCGAACAACCCTGTAACCAAATACAAGAAATCTCTTGTGTCCCCAACACACCCAATACAATGGTAAATTGTATAGGTGCACTAGTTCGGCGAAGAGATGGTGATAAAAGTGTAGTATGGATAGTAGATATAGGTTTTTGTAATCTGAAAATATAAAATCAGCAAGGTAGCAAGTGATAAAATGGAGCACAAACAGTATTGTAATGCTTAAAAACAAGGCCTAGGGTTCATACTTTCACTAGTGCGATCTCCCAACATTGTTGACATAGTTGAATCATATGTAAATCCCTCACGTGCGACAAAGAGTTCACTCCAAAGTCACAAATAGCGGAGAACAAACGAAGAAATTGTTGTAGTGTATGAAACCACCTCAAAGTTATCCTTCCTGATCAATCTTATGAGCCATCCCCATTAATTGTCACGAACAGCCCTAGAGTTCGTACTAGAATAACACCTTAAGATACACATCAACCAAAGCCCTAATGTCACCTAGGCACTCCAATGTCACCACGAGTACCCACGGGTTTGATTAACACAATCTCAGATTCATCTATTCAAACCAACACAAAGAACTTCAAAGAGTGCCCCAAAGTTTCTACCGGAAAGTCAAGACGAAAACGTGTGCCAACCCTTATGCATAAATCCCCAAGGTCACGGAACCCGCAAGTTGATCACCAAAACATACATCAAGTGACTCAAGTGAATATCCCATTGTCACCACAGATATCCATATGCAAGACGTACATCAAGTGTTCTCAAATCCTTAAAGACTCAATCCGATAAGAAAACTTCAAAGGGAAAACTCAATTCATCACAAGAAGATAGAGAGGGGAAAACTCCATATGATTCATTTATATCAACAAAGCTTACGATACATCAAGATCGTGCCATCTCAAGAACACGAGAGAGAGAGAGATCAGACACATAGCTACTGGTACAAACCCTCATCTCTGAGGGTGAACTACTCCCTCCTCATCATGGAGACCGCCGGGATGATGAAGATGGCCTCCGGTGATGCCTTCCCCCTCCGGCAGGGTGCCAGAAAAGGGCTGTAGATGAGATCGTGGAGGTACAGAGGCTTGCGGCGGCGTAAAAACTCATCTAGGTTAACTTTTGGGGGTTTCTGAATATATAGGATTTTTCAGTGTTGGAATCACGTCAGACGGAGCCATGTGGGCCCCACGAGGTACCAGGGCGCGCCTGGGGGGGGGGGGGTGGCGCGCCCTGGTGCCTCGTGGGCACTGGGTGGCCCCCCTCTAGTGGGTCTTGGTTCCAGTATTTTTTATTTGTTCCATAAAAAATCTCCAAAAAGTTTCATCCAATTCCAAGAACTTTTATTTCTGCACAAAAAACAACACCATGGCAATTCTGCTGAAAACAGCGTCAGTCCGGGTTAGTTCTAATCAAATCATACCAAAACCATATATAATTGTTATAAACATGGCATGAATACTTCATAAATTATAGATACGTTGGAGACGTATCAAGCGCCGACCTCGCAGCAACCGCTAGTATGAACTGATGTGGGAAAGGTCGCCGGCACTCGAGGCTATCATCGCCAATTCATGGTCAGGCAAAGGTACGAAGAGGAACCTGGGAGATGTGAGGGAGGCCCTTACTTCTGTTATGGCAGATCTTCACACTTGGAGCAATAAAACGTTTGGCAATGTCACGTGAGAATTAGAGAAGTCATGCATCCGTTTAGAGGAACTAACCAACATGAATGCAGACCAAAGGGAAATAAGAAAGGAGATGGACAAGATGAACGAATTGCTGTACAGGGAAGAGATGTTATGGCTTCAGAGGTCGAGGATTGATTGGCTTAAGGAGGGGGACCGAAACACTAAGATGTTCCATTGGAAGCAGTCTGGCGTGCGAGGAAAAATAAGATAAGAGGGCTGACAGATGAATTGGGTGCTGTACACACCGACCAGGCTACTATGCTTCAAATGGTGAATAATTACTTTCAAAATTTGCGGCTGACCCGCTTTTGGATCCAGGAGATGTGTTGCAGCTCATACAGCCCAAGGTATCTACGGACATGAACATCAATCTGTGCAAGGACTTCACTGACGAGGAGACCCTCAATGCCGTGTTTCAGATAGGCCCGCTGAAGGCACCGTTCCCGGCACGGTTTTTTCAATGGCACTGGTCGGTGATGAAGGATGACATAATTAATGTGGTTAAATTGTTCTTCGCCTTTGGAGTCATGCCGGAAGGTGTTAACAGCACCATTATTGTTTTGATTCCCAAGATTGACTCGCCGACTCGCCTTACTGACTTCCGGCCTATCAATCTCTGCAACGTCATCTATAAGGTGATAGCCAAGTGCCTAGTCAATAGACTTTTGTCTCCAACTTGTCTGTCTGTCCTCACCTCTCCCTGTTGGGGTGCCTTGCCCCTCCTTACATAAGTTGAAGGGGCCGGTTTACATGTAGAGTCCTAGTAGGACTACAACTAGTCTCTTTTCTTTTACAAGCCAGATACTAGTCCGGGTCTTATTCGAACGGTCCAAAACTGGCCTGCTGGGCCACCCCCATGTTGGGCCACGTTCTACCTCCATGTGGGCACCCGTATTCTCTTCCGCACCAATCAACCCAGGCCGGGTTTGTCCTTTGCCGGGTCATGCTTCCTTTGCCGGGTCTTGCTTCCCTTGCCGAGTCTTCCTTCCCTTGCCGGGTCTTGCTTCCCTTGCCGGGTCTTGATATTCCTGGCGGGGTCATGTCTTGGACTGCCGGGTCTAGCCGTGGGTAATTGGCTCCCAGCTCATAGTGAGCCGGCCCAAGTTGTTTCCTCGATAACCCGGGCATGGGCCTTCTGGTCTAGCCGGGTCATGTCTTGGACTGCCGGGTCTAGCTGCGGGTAATTCCCCCGACAGCGCCTTTGTACCGGGCAGGTTAATTACTGATAATGCTTTAATTGCTTTCGAGTGCTTTCATGCGATCAAACAGGAGAAGGACCTGGAGCAAAGTTATTGTGCGTATAAGCTAGACCTATCCAAGGCTTATGATCCGGTAGATTGGGTATTCTTGGAGTGAGTGATGCAACAGATGGATTTCTCTCACCGATGGGTGAATTGGATAATGAGGTGTGTCACCTCGGTGAGATATAATGTCAAAGTCAATGGAGCCTTCTTGGATTCATTCGCACCATCACGTGGACTACGGCAGGGAGACCCTCTCTCACCCTTTTTATTCCTTTTTGTCGCTGATGGCCTAGATGTCATTTTAAAACAGGAGATTGCAGCAAACCGTATTTCTCCACTACGGGTGTGTGCCCAAGCTCCGGGGATCTCACATCTTTTGTTCGTGGATGACACCTTATTGTTTTTATGTGTTAATGGAGGAGAAGCTGCTCAAGTCAAGGAAACACTTGGTAAATATGCTAGAGCTACTGGCCAACTCATAAATCCTGCTAAATGTTCCATCATGTTCGGACCCAAGTGTTCAGAGGCTAACAAACATGAGGTCATGCATAACCTGGACATTGTAATGAGAGCTTTGAGGAAAACTACCTCGGTTTTCCAACCCCAAGTGGGCGCTTCTCAAGAGGGAAATTGCAAAATCTTCAGCAACAAATGACCAAGAGAATCATACAGTGGGGTGAGCTGATGTCCCAGGCCGGGCGAGAGGTTCTTATCAAGGCTGTAGCGCATGACCTTCCCACTTTCCTAATGAGCTTATTTAAGTTTCCAAGAAGTACATGTGATGACCTTGCATGGATGATTCGCAGCTACTGGTGGGGTGCGTACAGGGGCAAGAGAAAAACGCATTGGAAGGCCTGGGACGCCTTGTTAAGACCCAAACCGGCTGGTGATACGTCTCCGTCGTATCTATAATTTTTGATTGTTTCATGCCAACATTCTACAACTTTCACATACTTTTGGCAACAATTTATATGATTTTCTTGGACTAACATATTGATCCAGTCCCCAGTGCCAGTTCCTGTTTGTTGCATGTTTTTTGTTTCGCAGAAAATCCATATCGAATGAACTCCAAACACAATAAAATTTTACAGAGTTTTTTTGGAATATATGTGATTTTTGGGAAAAAGAATCAACGCGAGACGATCCTTGAGGGGCCCACAAGCTCACAGGGCACGCCCCCTACCCTAGGGCGCGCCTGGTAGGCTTGTGGGTACCCCGTAAGTCGGTTGGAGGTGTCCTTCAGCCGCATAAAATTGTGTTAAATTTTTAGCCCAATTAGAGTTACGGATCTCCGGGAATATAAGAAACAGTGAAGGGCCAGAAAACATGAACGCGAAATAGAAGAGAGAGAGAGAGAGAGAGAGAGAGAGAGAGAGAGAGAGAGAGATCGAATCTCAAAGGGGCTCCTGCCCTCCGGGAGCCATGGCGGCCATGGACCAGAGGGGGAATCCTTCTCCCATCTAGGGGGAAGGTCAAGCAAGAAGAAGAAGGAGGGGGGACCTCTCCCCCTCTCTTCCGGTGGCGCCGGAACGCCGCCGAGGGAACCATCGTGACGGCGATCTACACCTGGATGCAGTGGTGTAACACCTCTTCTCCCCGATGTAATCTCTAGTTGAACATGGTGCTTTATGCTATATATTATTACCCAATGATGTATGGCCATCCTATGATGTTTGAGTAGATTCCTTTTGTCCTACGGGTTAATTGTGGTATGGTGTGATTGATAGGAGTTATATGTTAATATGGTGCTGTCCTATCGTGCCCTCTGTGTCGCGCAAGCGTGTGGGATTACCATTGTAGGGTTTTGCAATACGTTCATGATTCGCTTATAGTGGGTGGCGAGAGTGACAGAAGCTTATACCCAAGTAAGGGGGTTGTTGCGTATGGGAGTAAAGGGGACTTGTTACTTAATGCTATGGTTGGGTTTTACTTTAATGATCTTTAGTAGTTGCAGATGCTTGCTAGAGTTCCAATCATAAGCGCATATGATCCAAGTACGAAAAGTATGTTAGCATATACCTCTCCCTCATTGCATATGATAAGTATCTATCGTGTTATATTCAATTGCCTATGGACAATCTTTCTCATCGTTCTACAAAAACCTTTCTACTAAACAACTAACTTTTATTATCTCGCAAAGTACTCCTAGTTTTATTCTTGCAAAGTAGTTCTAGCATTACACATACAAAGTACTTCTAGTTTCATACTTGTTCTAGGTAAAGCAAACGATAAGTGTGTGTAGAGTTATATCGGTGGTCGATAGAACTTGAAGAGAATATAAATTCTACCTTTAGCTCCTCGTTGGGTTCGACACTCTTATTTATCGAAAAAGCTACAATTGATCCCCTACACTTGTGGGTTATCAAGACATTTTTCTGGTGCCATTGCCGGGGAGCAATAGCGTGGGGTGAATATTCTCGTGTGCGCTTGTTGGATTTATCTCTAAGTAGTTTTTATTTTTTGCTCTTGTTTTCTATCTTTAGTTATGGGTAGGAAACGCAAAACACCAAAAAAAATAGTTGTACTCGCTAACCCAGTGGTTGAGGAACCACCCAAAATCTACCGTTCTGCTGAAGCTTTTTACTCGGATCATCTTCGATCCATCTGTGCTCGTGCTGAAAACCCAACTAGCTTAGTTGAGGGAAAATCATTAGATAAGCATGCTTATTTTGTGAGACGCCGCTTGTCTCAAAAAGGGAAACTTTTATGGCATCAAATTAGTTGTTTGCATTGCTATGCTTGGAATTTATGCGAAATACATGATTTTACTTGTTGTTCTGAGGATCCTAAAAAACACCTTCCCTACCAATGTGAGTTTAGTGGTAATGAAGTCTTATCTTCTTATGCCAAGGGTGTTTATAGTTACTATGATATTGAACAAATTGAAGAAATTGTTGCTTTTAAGGGTGCATATGAAATTGCTTCTTTGAATGAAAAGTATGATGCTATTCTTTACAAATCTGAAAATATTGCCATGAAAACTATGCTTCTAATGCTTATGTTAAAGAAATTATTGAGAGAATGTCTGATGCCTTGGAAGAGACTAATATTTTGCAAGAATCTATGGAAGAAGAAATTGCTAAAACTGTGAGCTCATTAGATGAAAAAGATGAGGAGGAGAGCGAAAAATAAATGAGGAAGAGTGGATTGATCACCCGTGCCCACCTTTTGATGAGAGTAACTCTTCAACTCATACATTGTTTAATTTTCCTTCGTGCTTACCGAAGGATGAATGCTATAATCCCTTGGAATCGTTTGAAATATCCCTTTTTGATGAAATTGATGCTTGCTATGCTTGTGGCCATGATGCCAATATGAATGATGCTTATGAAGATGAACTTGCTATAGTTCCTTGATGACCCACAAGTATAGGGGATCAATCATACTCCTTTCGATAAGTAAGAGTGTCGAACCCAACGAGGAGCAGAAGGAAATGACAAGTGGTTTTCAGCAAGGTATTCTCTACCAGTACTGAAAGTAGCGGTAACAAATAGTTTTGTAGCAGGATAATTCGTAACAAGTAACAAGTAACAAGTAACAATTGTAACTAAAGTGAAGCAAGGTGGCCCAATCCTTTTTATAGCAAAGGACAAGCCGGAACGATCTCTTATATAAAGCAAAGCGGTCTTGAGGACACATGGGAATTTCATCTAGTCACTTTCATCATGTTGGTTTGATTCGCGTTCGCTACTTTGATAATTTGATATGTGGGTGGACCGGTGCTTGGGTGTTGTTCTTACTTGAACAAGCCTCCCACTTACGATTACCCCCTCTCGCAAGCATCCGCAACTATGAAAGAAGAATTAAGATAAATCTAACCATAGCATGAAACATATGGATCCAAATCAGCCCCTTATGAAATAACGCATAAACTAGGGTTTAAGCTTCTGTCACTCTAGCAACCCATCATCTACTTATTACTCCATAATGCCTTCCCTTAGGCCCAAGTATGGTGAAGTGTCATGTAGTCGACGCTCACATGACACCACTAAAGGAAGCAACAACATCCATATCATCAAAATATCGAACGAATACCAAATTCACATGATTACTTATGACAAGACTTCTCCCATGTCCTCAAGAACAAACGTAACTACTCACAAATCATATTCATGTTCAAGATCAGAGGAGTATTGAATATCATTACGAATCTGAACATATAATCTTCCACCAAATAAACCAACTAGCATCAACTACAAGATGTAATCAACACTACTAGCAACCCACAGGTACCAATCTGAGGTTTTGAGACAAAGATTGAATACAAGAGATGAACTAGGGTTTGAGATGAGATGGTGCTGGTGAAGATGTTGATGAAGATTGGTCCTCCCACAATGAGAGGATCGTTGGTGATGTCGATGGCTTCGATTTCCCCCTCCCGGAGGGAAGTATCCCCGGCAGAATCGCTCCGCCGGAGGGCAAAAGTTCTCCTGCCCTAGTTCCGCCTCTGTAACACCCCTCAGTAATAAGCAACAGTGATCCATAATGATTATGCTAAGTCACTGTGATTTGCAATGCTTGATCATATGTGGATTCATATCTCATTTCAAATTCCATCTCTGAATTCAATTCAAATTGCAAGTGAAATTTGAAGTTGCTCAAAAATTGCTGAAAACTAGTTCATCATTTAGCAAATATTCCAAAACAAATTCTTGTTCAGGAAAACAACATCACCTATTTGCTAAAATGGGCTAGAGCATTTAAAACAGTGCAAAAACAACAATTTAAATGCCATTTCATTTATGAAAAATTCAAATGAATTCAAATGGCCGCCAAACTTTTTGTGGCAGTGTAGTAAATTGCATTGTAATTATGTGGTCCAGTCACATATTTTACGAAAGTCAATTGGGCAGCTCAATTATTGCAAAACTATTTGTGTAAAAGAAAACAGAAAAAAATAGAAAAAGGCCCTAACTCTACTGTGAGCTGGGCCTAAGTGCACAGTGCACCGGCCCAGCCCACCGTGCTCTCTCTCTCCCACCTCCCGCCTCTCTCCTCCCCGTGTCGCCATGGCCGTGGCCGCGCGCGCGCTCGCCGGCCAGGGCACGACACGGCGATGCTACAGCAACGGGGAGAGGATAAGGGCGACGCCCGCGGCCTCGTCACCCTCCCTATCCACTCCCCCCTCTCCTCGCGCTCTCTCTCGCCCATGCGTGAGCTAACCCGAGCGCGTCCGTCGCCGTCGCCGTCGTTTCCCCGCGGCCACCGTGCTCCCCGCTCCTCTCCGCCATGTCCAGGAGGACTGCCGTCATCCGCTACGTCGTCTCCGCCCACGAGCGCAAGCTGGGGAGCCTCACCGCACGGATCCACGCCGTCCTCTTCTTCCTCAGGTCGCCGGCGAACCTCGTCTATTCCGGCCACCCCTACTGCTCCTAAGCCTCTCACCGGCCTCCGTGTGCCGCTCGATGAGCTCCTCCTCTCCCCTCTCCTCCCCGCTCTTATCCGCGCCCGTAGCCACCGTACTCGCCATGGCCGTACTCGCCACCGCAGCCGAGCTCGTTGCCGTGGCCACACTCGCCGTCGAGCTCAACTGAGCACAACAACGTGCTCAGTGCGCGCGTAGGAGCCCAACGCCACCGCTAGCTCGCTTCGCCGTGCCCCGAAATGCCATAACCACGCGCGCCCGAACGCCGACGTCCACCGTGCTGCTCGCCGTTGCCGTTTCCGGCCAACTCCGGCGACGCCACCGCCACCAATCGGCGTGGCTCGCTCCGCACGTTCCAACGCGCCAAGCCCCGCGTCCAACGACCGCCCATAGCGGTTTTCCGGCGAGGCCCGAGGCCCTCTGCCGTGTTTTTGGGTTGCCGGCGCTTAAACGCCGGCAGCCACTGAGCTAGCCGCCATGTGGGCCTCCCCGGGTCGCTGACCAGTGGGCCCAGGGGGCCCAGTTGATTGGGTTGACCAGTCAACGTGCTGACTGGGCAACCCCAGTCACTAACAGGCGGGCCCCACTGCTATTTTAATTAGTTTTATAAATAAAATTAATCTAATTACTAATTAGACACTGACAGATGGGGCCCACTAGCTAATTAACCTAATTAGTTAAATTTAACCTCTGTTTAGTCTCTGTGTGTGACGCCCCTGCTCGACACGTGCACTAATCATACACACAAATGTGCATGCTCGAGATCAGAGACTCACGGGAAGATATCACAACACAACTCTAGACACAAATAAAATAATACAAGCTTTATGTTACAAGCCAGGGGCCTCGAGGGCTCGAATACATAAGCTCGCTGTCATACAAGCATCAGTGGAAGTATCAGATATCTGAGTACAGATATAAAAAGAAAACAGACATGCCCAACAGGCGGGGCAAAACAACAACAACGATCAAAAAGGCGCAGGCCTCCTGCCTGGGAGCCTCCTAACTACTCCTGGTCGGCTGGCTCAATCCAGTAGTACGTGCCTCCGGGACTCTCCTGGTAGTAGTCTCATGTGGTGGCGTCTGGCTTCTGGGCTCCATCGTCTGATGTATCATCAATTGGGTATGGGGAAAAGAATAGCAAAGCAACCATGAGTACTCATCCAAAGTACTCGCAAGACTGACATCAAAACTATACTAATTATGCATCGTTATCAAAGGAATGGGGCTATATCTTTGGACTGAACTGCAGAATGCCAGAATAGAGGGGGAGAAGCCTAGCCTATCGAAGACTAGCATCTTGAAGCAATCCTGCAGCATCAGAAAAGAGTAGATTAGCATATTATAAATTTAACAAGCATGTTGAAGCAAAGCCCAGAGATTCTTCCTCGACTCCCTGCGAGAAATTAATCCCGGAGCTTACAATTAATTAACAGGTATCCAATTCAAGTAATAGTAGATTGGGATACAACATTGAGCGTCCTGTTACCGTGGACACGGCTATTCGAATAGATCACTTCCCTGCAGGGGTGCACTACTGTTACCCAGCACGCTCGATTACATCTGGCCGGATACACTTGCTGGGTAATACCCGGCCTCGGGTAATCGACACGAAGCAGCGTCCTACCTAGGCTCAGCAGAGAGGTCAACACGTCGGTCTAAATCCTAAGAACGAAGGGGTCTTGGTCCATCGCCCTTCGCACTCCTGCACGTTGCGTGGCTGGCCGGGGCCCAGGCGCGACACTGAATACACCAGTGACATAACCAGCCCACCCCAGCAATCAGCCGCCATCTCTGAGTTATGACGTCTGAAGAGCTTTCGGGAGAAACGTACGACGCAGAGGGTCCCATAACCATTATCCCATGTGGTGGTAGTGCGTATAGGGCCAACGACCCACTCAGATCAAATACCCAAATCCGTTAGGCGTATTTAGTAACTCGCAGAGACGATCAGACTACATGTCGCTCCGACTTGGTAACACACGGATATCGATCAGGGTGGACTCCGCCTGCCCTGTCGTTCTGCCACAGTATCACTCGTGGGTGCCCCCTGGCAAACCCGACTTCATAATTCCCTGCGGGTACCCCTCGGGCTCGACCCGCCTGTAACAAAGGTCAAAGTATCTGTGTATCCAAAGTATCGAGAAGGAATCCGAGGAATCACCCTCGATGGATTCCCACTCGAGGAGTAGCACGACGGAAGCTTTATCGGAAGTGATGAAAGAGGAATCACCCTCGGTAACACACAACCGGATAGCTATTTTACAGAGGCATCATCGGAAGTGAGATAAGAGGTATCACCCTCGGCACTTGATATTAACTCTGCAGCGTCGAGCCACTAAGGGGGTTGTGTAGTGATGTGCAGGACTCAGCCCGTTCGATCACATCGATCGGGGCACCAGTACTAAAGCGGGGCAACTACAGCAAGGAAGAGGGGCCACATATGGTTTTCCATCCAACCTATACTAAGCATCTCGGATATCAGGCAGGTTTCAATAACAGTTACAAGGACAGGCTATGCATCAGAATAGGATAAAACAATAACAGTAGCAAATTCTAATGCAAGCAGAGGGAGAGAGAGTAGGTGATATAGACATGCGTCAAGGGGGTTTTGCTTGCCTGGAAGCTCTGCGGCAAAGGAGGAAAGGTCGTCGGGGACGTAGTCGATCACCGGGGCAACGTCGGTCTCTGAGTCTATCGGAGAAGAAGAGAGGGAAGAAACAATAAATATAAAGCAACAAATGCATCACGATGCATGACATGGCAATACGCGGTGCTAGGTGTGACCTATCGCAGTACTACACGTTGCCGACGAAGGGGGAAAACATCCGGGAATGTTTTCCCAGCGTTTGGCATTTCGGACAGATGAAACAGAGGGTGACGGTTCCATGTTCAGCATGCTAGGCGCATGTGACAGATGAACGGAGTGCGTATTCGGAATTGTCATATTTTTTTGATCGTATTTCATATATAAATTATTTTAATCTGAGTTACGGTTTAAAAGATATGATTTTCTAAACTTTTTATTAATTTCTGGAATTATTTAAATTATTTAAACCAACATTATCCGAAACAGTAAATGCTGATGTCAGCATGACGTATTGCTGGCGTCAGCAGTCAACAGGACTGTTGACTGGTCAAACAGGGCAGTGGGTCCCACCTGTCATTCTCCGTTTAATCTAATTAGGGTTTTAATTAAAATATTTACAGATTAATTAGGTTAATTAATAATTAGTTTACTAAAACAGAATTAATTAAGTTTAATAATTAGTTTAATTAAATAGAATTATTAATTAATTATTATTTATTTTAATTCTTTTTATTTATTTATTTTATTTATTATATCTTTATTTTTATTTTATTTTATTTTTCCTTTTTGTTTTTCATTTTAATTCTTTTGTTTTCGTTCTAAAAAGGGCGGGGCCCCACTGGTCAGTGAGCTAAGCGGACATGTCCGCGCCGTGCCCCTTCCGGGGCCGGACACGTCCGGCGTCCACGTGCGCGCGGGCACACGGGGGAGCCGGACACGTCAGCGGTAGCAGGGGGAGCAGGGCGGCAAGGCCGTGGCTGCGCGGGCGAACGGCGGGCGACGGCAGCGGTAGCAGGGGGAGCAGGGCGCGGGCGAAGCGGGCGGCGGCGGCTAGCGGCGGAGCGGACGCGGGGGGGCGAGCACGGGCGGCAGCGCGCGAAGCAGAGGGCAGCAGCGGTGGCGCGGCCGAGCGCAGCGAGGCGGGGCAGGCCGGACGGGGCGGCGACGACGACAGAGAAAGGGGGAAGGAGAAGGGGGTGCTCACCCCCGTTGCTAGGTTGTGGGTCGGCGAGGCTCGACGATGCCGTTCGGGGAGGAGGCGGGGAGGCGACGGCGAGGACGGCGACGGACGGTGGCGTCGACGGGCGACGGCGGCGGCGCGGGCGCGCGAGGGAGAGAGAGAGGGGATCGGGTGGGTTAGGGTTACGGGTGCGAGGGGTGGGAGGGCCATATAGGCCAGCTGGGGGCGGCATGGGCCGGCTGGGCCGGTCGGCTGGCCGAGGCCCAGGTTTTTTTTCCTTTTCCTTTTTATTTTATTTTATTTCCCTTTTATCTTTTGTTTTTATTTTAGTTCTGTTTTGTAAAATGTTTAGCCCTAATTTTAGTTTTGTAAAATATGTGACTTAGTCCAATAAATAGTATGCAATATTTAGTACTACCAGAAAATGGTTTGGAGTCAACACGATTTCATGTGAATTTTAATTAAATAAAACTGTATTAATTGTTGGTGATTTGGATCTGTTTTAGGGTGTTAGGGTCATTTAACTAATTCAATAAATGTTGATTATATTTTTATAATTGCCTCTGGATTATTTACAATATTATGGACATTTTAGTTTTCAAACTTGAACAACTTTTATTTTCACTTTAGATTTGAATTGCAATTTGAATTGGAATTTTGAAATGAGGTATGATGCAATGAAGATCAAGCACTGTTCAACATGGTGACTTGGCATGATTAAGAGGTGATCACTGTGCTGGATACATGGGGATGTCACACTGTGTCACTGACATGTGGGACCCAGCTGTCAGGTTTGACCTGGAACAGCTGGGGTTGACTGCTGACGTCACGCTGACTCAATGCTGACGCAGTAAAGCTTTTTCTGGTATTTTCAAATTTAAATTAATTCCAGGAATTTCAGAAAATGGTTTAAATCTTAGAAAAATCATAGAAAATAAACCGTAGCTCGAATCGAAAAGTTTTCTACATGAAAGTTGATCAGAAAAACGAGACGAACCCGAATATGCCCTCCGTTTACATGTCACATGCCCACAACCATGCAAACATGGAACCTTCCCCTCCGGTTCATCTGTTTGATAGATGCCAATAGCCGGGAAAATATTCCCAGATATTTTCCCGCACCGTCTCTAACGTGTAGTGCTGCATTAGGTCACCACCAGCACAGCGTATTGCCATGCCATGCATCTGTGTTACATTTGTTGCTTGTATTCATTTGTTTCTTCCCCCTCTTCTCTCCGGTAGACCCCGAGACCGACGCAGCTTCGGAGTATGACTACATCCCCGACGACCCCTCTTTCACCACAGAGCTTCCAGGCAAACAAAACCCCCTTGAACATGCCTATATCACCTATTCTTTCTCCCTCATGCTTGCATTAGAATTGCTACAATTGTTGTTCCGAAATACCTATTCTGATGCATAGCCTATTTTTGTAATTGTTGTTGATTCCATTCCTGCAATCATAAATGCTTAGTATGGGTTGGTTAGTGAACCATCTGTGGCCCCTCATCCTTGTCCCAGTTGCCCCGCTTTAGTACTGGTGTCCCGATCCATGTGATCGATGGGCAGAGACCACCACATCACCACACATCCCCTAAGTTGTACGACTCTGCAGAGCTAATATCGAGTGACGAGGGTGGTGCCTCTTAACTCACCCCTGATGATATCTCTGTAGCATAGCTAGTCGGTTGTGGGTTACCGAGGGTGATTCCTCTTTCACCACCTCTGATGATGCCTCTGTCGTGCAACCCCTCAAGTGTGAACCCATCGAGGGTGATTCCTCCGGGTCCACCTTGATGGATACATCGAGTGAGAATCCAATGAGGGTGATTCCTCAGATTCCTCATTGATGTTTTGGACACATAGATACCATGAACTTATTTCAGTCACTGATTAAAGTCGGGTTGGCCCCGAGAGGTACCCGCGAGAGATGTGAAGCCGGGTTGACCATGAGGGTACCCGTGAGATAATTATGTGGCACGGCCGGGCATTCCTGGCCCTTGCCGTAAGACCACGAGACGGGGCGATGGGGTCACATGATCGTGAGTCTCTGCTCGTTTCCGCGAGCTCCCAACGCACTAACGGGTTTGGATATGTGATCTGAGTAGGCCTCTGGCCTTTTCGCACTAACCACCATGCGGGAATAGTATGGGCACTCGGCGTCGTATGTATCAGCCGAAGCTCTTCAGACGTCAGCAGTTGAGCGGCGCGCGCTGGGTTGGACTGGGAAAGCTTGCGCTTGTATTAAGGGGGCAAGGTCTGCTCACCGGCCACGTACGGAACGCGCAGGAGTGCAAAGGACGATGGGCCCAAGACCCCTGAGCGCTTAGGATGTAGACCGGCGTGCTGGCCTCTCTGTTGAGCCAAGGTAGGGCTACGACGTGTTGATCAGCCAAGGCCGGGCATGACCCGAGTAAGTGTGTCCGGCCAGAGTTAATCGAGCGTGTTGGGTAAGTTGGTGCACCCCTGCAGGGAAGTATATCTATTCGAATAGCCGTGTCCATGGTAACAGGACGCTCGGAAAACATCCTGATCTACTACAACTAGAACTGGATACTTGTGATGTTTAAATATGTTAGCTCCGGGATCGCTTTCTCGCAGGGAGTCGAGAAAGGATCTCTGGGCATGGCTACTGTTATACTTGTTGCTTCTACTATTTCTATGTACTAATCTGCACTCTTCTAATGCTGCAAGACGCTGAAGCTGCTAGTCTTCGATAGGCTAGGCCCTCTCTCTATTCTGGCATTTTTGCAGTTTAGTCCACAGATACATCCCCTCTTTGATACCGATGCATAAGTAGTATAGTTCTGATTTAAGTCTTGCGAGTACTTTGGATGAGTACTCATGGTTGCTTTCCTCCCCCTTTTCCCCATACCCGATTGCTGCGACCAGATGACGGAGCCCCGGAGTCAGCTGCCCCAGCCGACGACTACTACTACCCCTCTGGTGGAGAGTACTACTATGTGGAGACCACCGACGACCAGGAGTAGATAGGAGGCTCCCAGGCAGGAGGCATGCGCCTTTCGATCCAGTGTCGTTGTTTTGCTCAGCCTTCTTAAGGTAGACTCGTTTAAATTTATGTCTGTACTCAGATATCTGATGCTTCCGCTGATGCTTGTATGACTCGAGCTTATGTATTCGAGCCCTCGAGGCCCCTGGCAATATAAAGCTTGTATGACTTTTATTTTGTGTTTAGAGTTGTGTTGTGATATCTTCAAGTGAGTGCTTAGGCTTGATCATGTGCATTTGCGTGTATGGTTAGTACACGATTAAGTCGGGGGCGTCACAAGTTGGTATCAGAGCCGACTGCCTGTAGGAACCCCCCTTTCCAACTCCTTGGCCGAAGTTGAGTCTAGTCGTTTAAAATTGTTTTACTAACATGGCTGTGTGGCTTACGGGCCCACGTCGCCAATGGGTGGTATTAGGATCTTTTGTTCCTCTTCCTTACTCTGGGACTCTGATCTCTCTTCCATTCGGGTTAAAGTTTTGCTAACTCTAACACTATGTTCTCGTGATCACATCCACCCGGAGTGCTGGATTATCTGTAAAGATTTCATAAATGTCTGGCACATCATTCACACACTGTCTTTGACATCTTGGAATTCCATGTCTCTCCCATCATTTTGAAGTCTTCCAACATTGACCTCATTCTGGGAATAGATTGGTCGAAGGCTCATACCGCCTTAATCAATTGTGCCACCAAAGTTGTCCAACTCCTGCATTCCTCGGATGAGATAGTATACTACCATGCTCATCTCATTCAAAATGTCGAAGCCCAGATTTATGCCCTGAATGCGTTAAACGCTTCTCCTCTTGAGGGGATCGAAAACATTCCAGTCGTTCGTGAATTTCAAGATGTTTTCCCAGAAGAACTTCCAGGAGTACCCCCTGTTAGAGCTGTCGAGTTTGTTATCGACTTAAAACCAGGCACAACTCCTATTGTGAAGCGTCCTTATAAGATGCCGCCGCATGAACTTCTTGAGCTTAAGGAGGAAATCGACAAATCACTTCGCAAGGGTTTCATTCATCCAAGTTCCTCTGCCTGGGGAGCACCTTCTCTTTTTGTCAAAAAGAAAGATGGTACGAACCGGTTGGTCCAAGATTACCGACCTATTAACCTGGCCACCATTCAGAACAAGTATCCGCTTCCTCGAATCAACGATCTGTATGATCAACTTGCTGGATCTTCAGTATTCTCTAAACTCGACTTGAGGTTGGGTTATCATCAGATCCGCGTCCGCGAAGAGGATATTCCCAAGACTGCCTTCGTTACTCGCTATGGCTCATACGAGTACACCATCATGTCATTTGGCTTAACAAATGCTCTAGCAACGTTCTCCCGTCTGATGAATTATATCTTCATGGATTACCTTGAGAAATTCGTCGTGGTTTATCTGGATGATATCCTGGTATATTCCAAGAATAAGGAAGAACTTCGAGAGCATCAGCTATATGCCAAATATTCCAAGTGTGAATTCTGGCTATCCGAAGTAACCTACCTTGGTCATGTGATTTCCAAGGATGGTATTGCTGTCAACCCAGAGCGAGTTCAGGTTATTCTTGACTGGACTCCTCCGAAGAATGTCAAGCAAGTCAGAAGTTTTCTCGGACTCACAAGCTATTGCCGTCGATTTGTCAAGAACTTCTCCAAGATTACCAAGCCTCTGACTAATCTGCTTCACAAAGGCGTTAAGTTTGAGTGGACAAACAAATGTCAGGAAAGTTTCCAGACCCTCAAGGACAAGCTGACATCTGCACCAGCGATTGCTCCTCCGGATTCTCGCAAGGACTTCGTGATTAATTGCGATGCCTCTCATCAAGGATTAGGCCGTGTCCTGATGCAAGAGCGCAGAGTGATTGCTTATGCATCGCGACAGTTGCGTCCTCACGAAGAAAACTACCCAGTGCATGATCTTGAACTTGTTGCAGTTATTTATGCACTGAAGTTATGGCAACATTGCCTCCTCGGTAATTGATGTGAGATATACACTGATCACCAAAGTCTGAAGTATTTGTTTACTCAGCTGGATCTCAATCTCCGCCAACAACGATGGTTGGAAACAATTACAGACTATGACTACGGTATTTCTTATACCCCTAGCAAAGCTAATGTGATGGCCGATGCCTTGAGCCGCAAGTCCTATTGTAACAACCTCATGGTTCAGCGAGCTCAGCCCCTTCTTTATGAAGAACTTTGCAAACTGAACCTTCACATCATTCCACAGGGTTCTCTTAATACCCTTGTTTTACAGCCAGATCTTGAGAAAGCTGTTAAGTCTGCACAAGCAAAAGATGCTGAAGTTGATCAGATGAAAAGAGATCTTGACCTTGAAAAGTTCAGAGATTTCTCGCTTGCTAAAGACAGAACCTTATACATCAGGGATCGCATTGTAGTACCTCGGTTCGAGCTTATGACCGACAAGGTTATGAAGGAGGCACATGATACACCACTGTCTATTCATCCGGGTAGCACCAAGATGTATCGTGATCTCCGTCAAAGGTACTGGTGGTCTAAAATGAAGCAGGACATTGCTCGATATGTTGCTGAATGTGATGTTTGCCATCGCGTCAAAGCAGAACATCAGAAACCTGCTGGAATTCTGCAACCGCTTCCTATCCCTGAATGGAAATGGGATAAGGTTCAGATGGACCTCATTACTGGCCTTCCCAAGTCGCAGAAGGGCCACGATGCAATTCTTGTCGTCATTGATCAACTCTCCGAAGTTGCACACTTTCTGCCAGTCAAGGAGACGATCACTGCTAGTCAGTTAGCAGATTTGTATATCTCCAGAATTGTATCACTCCACGGTATTCCCAAGGAGATCAGTTCAGACCGTGGCAGCCTATTCACCTCAAAGTTCTGGGCTAGTTTCCAAGAAGCTATGGGAACTCATATAACCTGGAGCTCTGCTTATCACCCCCAGTCCCAAGGCCAAGTTGAACGAGTGAATCAAGTGCTTGAAGATATGTTGCGTGCTTATGTCATTTCATTTGGCAAGAAGTGGGTGGAATCTCTCCCGTATGCCAAATTCTTGTACAACAACAGCCATCAAGCTAGCTTGAAGATGGCCCCCTTCGAGGTACTATATGGGCGTAAGTGCCGAACCCCTCTGAATTGGTCTGAAACTGGGGAATGGCCGCTCATTGGTCCGGATATTATCCAACACGCTGAAGAGCAAGTCCGTATCGTTCAAGAAAATCTCAAGGCGGCCTAGTCTCGCCAGAAGAGCAATTATGATCGTAAACACTGGGGATCGATCTATCAACCTGGTGAGCAAGCTTATCTGCGTGTCACTCCTATGAAGGGCACTCATCGCTTCGGAATTAAGGGCAAGTTAGCTCCTCACTACATCGGTCCCTTCCGCATTCTCGCCAGACGTGGACATGTGGCATATAAATTGGAATTGCCGCCGCAATTCTCTCACCTCCACACTGTCTTTCATGTGTCGCAACTTCACTGTTGCTTCAAGGACCCGCACCGAGCAGTGGATCATGAATTGCTCGAATTGTAAGATGACCTATCTTATAAAGAGCATCCGATCCACATTCTCGATCAAGCTGAACGTCGGACCCGTCAGAAGACAACCAAGTTCCTTAAAGTGCAGTGGTCGAATCATAGTGAAGATGAAGCCACTTGGGAACGCGAGGATCATCTTCGGGAAGAATACCCCGATCTTTTCGCTTCTACCTCCTGAATTCTCGGGACGGGAATTTATTTTAGAGGAGGAGAATTTTAACACCCCTCAGTAATAAGCAACAGTGATCCATAATGATTATGCTAAGTCACTGTGATTTGCAATGCTAGATCATATGTGGATTCATATCTCATTTCAAATTCCATCTCTGAATTCAATTCAAATTGCAAGTGAAATTTGAAGTTGCTCAAAAATTGCTGAAAAGTAGTTCATCATTTAGCAAATATTCCAAAACAAATTCTTGTTCAGGAAAACAACATCACCTATTTGCGAAAATGGGCTAGAGCATTTAAAACAGTGCAAAAGCAACAATATAAATGCCATTTCATTTATGAAAAATTCAAATGAATTCAAATGGCCTCCAAACTTTTTGTGGCAGTGCAGTAAATTGCAATGTAATTATGTGGTCCAGTCACATATTTTACAAAAGTCAATTGGGCAGCTCAATTATTGCAAAACTATTTCTGTAAAAGAAAACAGAAAAAGAAAATAGAAAAAGGCCCTAACTCTACTGTGAGCTGGGCCTAAGTGCACAGTGCACCGGCCCAGCCCACCACGCTCTCTCTCTCCCACCTCCCGCCTCTCTCCTCCCCGTGTTGCCATGGCCGTGGCCGCGCGCGTGCTCGCCGGCCAGGGCACGACACGGCGACGCTACATCAACGGGGAGAGGATAAGGGCGACGCTGGCGAACCTCGTCGATTCTGGTCACTCCTCCCCTCTCCTCGCGCTCTCTCTCGCCCGCGCGCGACCTCGCCCGAGCGCGTCCGTCGCCGTCGTCGTCGTTTCCCCACGGCCACCATGCTCCCCGCTCCTCTCCGCCGTGTCCAGGTGGACCGCCGTCGTTCGTTACATCATCCCCGCCCACGAGCGCAAGCCAGGGAGCCTCACCGCATGGATCCGCGCCGTCCTCTTCTTCTTGGGGTCGCCGGCGAACCTCGTCGATTCTGGCCACCCCTACTGCTCCTAAGCCTCTCACCGGCCTCCGTGTGCCGCTCGGTGAGCTCCTCCTCCTCTCCCCTCTCTTCCCCACTCTTTTCCGTGCCCGTAGCCACCGCACTCGCCATGGCCGTACTCGCCGCCGCAGCCAAGCTCGTCGCCGTGGCCACACTCACCGTCGAGCTCAACTGAGCATGGCAACGTGCTCAGTGCGCGCGTAGGAGCCCAACACCACCGCTAGCTCGCTTCGCCGTGCCCCCAAACGCCATTACCGCACGTGCCCGAACGCTGACGTCCGCTGCGCTGCTCGCCGTCGCCGTTTCCGGCCAACTCCAGCGACGCCACCGCCACCAATCGGCGCGGCTCGCTCCGCACGTTCCAACGCGCCAAGCCCCGCGTCAAACGACCGCCCGTAGCGGTTTTCTGGCGAGGCCCGAGGCCCTCCGCCATGTTTTTGGGTCGCCGGAATTAAAACGCCGGCAGCCGTTGAGCTGGCCGCCATGTGGGCCTCCCTGGGTCGCTGACCAGTGGGCCCAGGGGCCCCAGTTGACTGGGTTGACCAGTCAACATGCTGACTGGGCAACCCCAGTGACTGACAGGCGGGCCCCACCGCTATTTTAATTAGTTTTATAAATAAAATTAATCTAATTACTAATTAGACACTGACAGATGGGGCCCACTAGCTAATTAACCTAATTTGTTAAATTTAACCTCTGTTTAGTCTCTGTGTCACTGACATGTGGGACCCAGCTGTCAGGTTTGACCTGGTACAGCTGGGGTTGACTGCTGAGGTCACGCTGACTCAATGCTGATGTAGTAAAGCTTTTTCTGGTATTTTCAAATTTAAATTAATTCCAGGAATTTCAAAAAATGGTTTAAATCTTTGAAAAATCATAGAAAATAAACCGTAGCTCGGATCGAAAAGTTTTCTACATGAAAGTTGATAAGAAAAACGAGACGAACCCGAATATGCCCTCCGTTTACCTGTCACATGCCCACAACCATGCAAACATGGAACCTTCCCCTCCGGTTCATCTGTTTGATAGATGCCAATAACCGGGAAAATATTCCCAGATATTTTCCCGCACCGTCTCTAACGTGTAGTGCTGCATTAGGTCACCACCAGCACAGCATATTGCCATGCCATGCATCTGTGTTGCATTTGTTGCTTGTATTCATTTGTTTCTTCCCCCTCTTCTCTTCGGTAGACCCCGAGACCGACGCAGCTCCGGAGTACGACTACATCCCCGACGACCCCTCTTTCACCGCAGAGCTTCCAGGCAAGCAAAACCCCCTTGAACATGCCTATATCACCTATTCTTTCTCCCTCATGCTTGCATTAGAATTGCAACAATTGTTGTTCCAAAATACCTATTCTGATGCATAGCCTATTTTTGTAATTGTGGTTGATTCCATTCCTGCTATCCTAAATGCTTAGTATAGGTTGGTTAGTGAACCATCTGTGGCTCCTCATCCTTGTCCCAGTTGCCCTGCTTTAGTACTGGTGTCCCGATCCATGTAATCGATGGGCTGAGACCACCACATCACCGCACATCCCCTAAGTTGTATGATTCTGCAGAGCTAATATCGAGTGACGAGGGTGGTGCCTCTTAACTCACCCCTGATGATATCTCTATAGCATAGCTAGTCGGTTGTGGGTTACCGAGGGTGATTCCTCTTTCACCACCTCCGATGATGCCTCTGTCGTGCAACCCCTCAAGTGTGAACCCATCGAGGGTGATTCCTCCGGGTCCACCTTGATGGATACATCGAGTGAGAATCCAATGAGGGTGATTCCTCAGATTCCTCATTGATGTTTTGGACACACGGATACCATGAACTTATTTCAGTCACTGATTAAAGTCGGGTCGTGCCCGAGGGGTACCCGCGAGAGATGTGAAGCCAGGTTGACCATGAGGGTACCCGTGAGATAATTACGTGGCATGGCCGGGCATTCCTGGCCCTTGCCGTAAGACCACGAGATGGGGCGACGTGGTAACATGATCGTGAGTCGTTGCTCGTTTCCGCGAGCTCCCAACGCATTAATGGGTTTGGATATGTGATCTGAGTAGGCCTCTGGCCTTTTCGCACTAACCACCATGCAGGAATAGTATGGGCACTCAGCGTCGTATGTATCAGCCGAAGCTCTTCAGACGTCAGCAGTTGAGCGGCGCGCGCCGGGTTGGACTGGGAAAGCCTGCGCTTGTATTAAGGGGGCTAGGTCTACTCACCGGCCGTGCACGCAATGCGCAGGAGTACAAAGGGCGATGGGCCCAAGACCCCTGAGCACTTAGGATGTAGACCGGCGTGCTGGCCTCTCTGTTGAGCCTAGGTAGGGCTACAACGTGTCGATCAGCCGAGGCCGGGCATGACCCGAGTAAGTGTGTCCGGGCAGAGTTAATCGAGCGTGTTGGGTAAGTTGGTGCACCACTGCAGGGAAGTATATCTATTAGAATAGCCGTGTCCACGATAACAGGACGCTCGGAAAATATCCCAATCTACTACAACTAGAACTGGATACTTGTGATGTTTAAATATGTTAGCTCTGGGATCGCTTTCTCACAGGGAGTCGAGGAAGGATCTCTGGGCATGGCTACTGTTATACTTGTTGCTTCTACTATTTCTATGTACTAATCTGCACTCTTCTAATGCTGCAAGACGCTGAAGCTGCTAGTCTTCGATAGGCTAGCCCCTCTCTCTATTCTGGCATTTCTGTAGTTTAGTCCACAGATACAGCCCCTCTTTGATACCGATGCATAAGTACTTTAGTTTTGATGTAAGTCTTGCGAGTACTTTGGATGAGTACTTATGGTTGCTTTGCTCCCCCTTTTCCCCATACCCGATTGCTGCGACCAGATGACGGAGCCCCGGAGTCAGCTGCCCCAGCCGACGACTACTGCTACCCCTCTGGTGGAGAGTACTACTATGTGGAGACCACCGACGACCAGGAGTAGATAGGAGGCTCCCAGGCAGGAGGCCTGCACCTTTCGATCCAGTGTCGTTGTTTTGCTCAGCCTTCTTAAGGCAGACTCGTTTAACTTTATGTCTGTACTCAGATATCTGATGCTTCCGCTGATGCTTGTATGACTCGAGCTTATGTATTCGAGCCCTCGAGGCCCTTGGCTTGTAATATAAAGCTTGTATGACTTTTATTTTGTGTTTAGAGTTGTGTTGTGATATCTTCAAGTGAGTCCTTTGGCTTGATCGTGTGCATTTGCGTGTATGGTTAGTACACGATTAAGTCGGGGGCGTCACAGCCTCGAGACGGAAGTGCTTCGTCCCGAAAGTCCTTCTCTTATTTTTTTATAGGGTAAATGGCTTCATATAGCAGAAGGAGGGGGCCAGACTCCAGCTATGGCCCCACAAGGCATCAGGGCGCGCCCTGGGGGCGTAGGCGCGCCCTGTTGCCTTGTGGGCAACAGGTGACCCCCGTCTGGTATTTCTGTGCTCCAGTGTTTTTATATATTCAATAAAAAAAATCCTCGTGAAGTTTTAGGTCATTTGGAGCTTCGTAGAATAGGTATCTCTGCTGTAGCTATTTCAGGTCCAGAATTCCAGCTGCCGGTAATCTCCCTCTCCATATAAATCTTGGAAATTAAGAGAGAAAAGGCATTAGGATTGCATCATAAAGTGAAATAATGACCAAAAACATTATAAATATCAATAGGAAAACATGATGCAAAATGGACGTATCATTCCTTATGTGAAACATGAAATTGTTGCTGTTGCACCCACACATGATAGTCCTATTATCTTTTTGAATTCTCCTAACAACACTATATCGGAGAAGTTTGCGCTTATTAAGGATTATATTGATGGGCTGCGTTTTACCATTAGACATGATGATTTTGATGAATATAATATGCATGTGCTTGCTGCTCCTAATTGCAATTATTATGGGAGAGGAACCACATCTCCACCTCTCTATGTTTCGAATACAATAAAATTGCAAGAAACTGCTTATGCTATGCATCGTCCTTTATTGTGTGTGCATGAATTGTTCTTTTATGACATGCTGATGCATAGGAAGAGAGTTAGACTCCGTTGTTCCATGATATATGTTGCTTTGTGCTCACTACTAAATTATAAATCATTGTTAATTAAAATTGGCTTTGATATACCTTGGGATCCAGGTGGATCAATTACTTGAGCACAATAGGCCAACCTTAATGACTTTAAAGAAAGCGCCGACTGGAAGACAACCCGGAAGTTTTAGAGAGTCATTTTATTCTGATGTGTGCTTTTAAAAAGTTTAAAAACAAAAAAATATAGAGGGGAACCTAAAACTTTTTCAAAAAGAAAAGTGAAAGTGAGAAAGACGAGCACCGTTGAAGTGGGAGCATGCCTTGAACTTTGTTCATGCCCATGAAAACTTTGTGAACCTTGATTACAGAAACTTTTCAACAAAAATAATTACCCCCTTGTACAAATCTGTGGCACCCCGGCTCAGAGCAACCAGTTTACCTTGCATTGCCAGCCCAGAGATCAAGTCTTCTGGCAATACACAACAACTTGGTACAGAAAACAACCGCTTTATTGATCTCTTAGCGAATATATAGGTTCACATATTACATGATAAGCGAGGCCAAGCGGCACACATGGTGCGGCTGCGCTTATGTACATTATTTAGTAGACATCTCGGGGGCCTCGATGATAAGGGAACTACTACGCGGCAGCGGAACAACGAGGTAGCGGAACTCCACTCCACAGGGACAATGCTGGGACACGGCCTAGAGCGTGACATACTGCTCGACATCCACACCATGCACGGCTTCTCCTGCATCTGGCATGATAAGCCAGGTGAGTACTTTGAATGTACTCGC
The DNA here is from genome assembly GCA_039707655.1 of Elymus sibiricus. Lineage (NCBI taxonomy): Eukaryota > Viridiplantae > Streptophyta > Magnoliopsida > Poales > Poaceae > Elymus > Elymus sibiricus. The sequence continues at coordinate 62,822,219 of CM077672.1, forward strand.
AAGCTCACAGCAAACAAAACAAGTACGACAAACAACAACAAGGCATTTAACAAGTTGAATGCATGAGCATGATTCTATCCAACATGAGGTGTGCATGAACAGTTACACTGGGACCAACTTACCATTTCGGGGTTACCACGTAACCACCGTTCATAACTTACCCACGTGATCCTCACTTGATTACATCCATGCCTTTCATAGTGATCCTCACTCGATCACCACTTCTGCATGTGCCATCTTGTGAATCTTAGTGTGCAAGTTAATTATATCTGTTGACCCACGGTGTGACCTACTACGAACAATGTCCATATCCGAGGACGCGGCTATCGATAGATTATACACTCTGCAGAGGTTAGTACACTGTACCCACACTACGGAACTCATGGCCTCGTGCTCCCATTCGGGTGGACCAACGACATTCTGACAAAACCAATCTATTGCATGACACTCTCCCGGCCACTCCGACAAACTCCCCTTTGGGCTATGTCCTGGGTGGCCCCGATGCCAACTCGTGACATCCGCCACCTCTGTGGCTGCCACCGTCATGGCCAAACATAAACATCATCCCAAACGGGGACCTCGGTACCGTAAAACTCGGGCCCTCAAGGTTATGACTGCCTACCAGGCCAGGGTAGCGCCAGTGCACAACCTTCCCTCGTAGGAGGCACCGGCGAGAGGCATGACAATAGACCGCATTAGGGCCTCCCCATCCAGGCAAGTGTGGTTGCACTGGTGAGCTCGATTCGGTGGCACCATGACTCGATCAACAGCATGTTCAAGTTGAATTAACATCAAATTTAACTTGAAATAAAATGATTCGAGCCATAGTGTGAATGGATGCACGGGTCACGATCATGAATAACAAATGCATCATGCTACCATGAGAGTATATGACATGATCCCTACTGCATACTTTAGCAAGAAAGCATGTACCCTACTGCATACTATCAAAATGACAAGGACAAATTCTATGCAATAAGTTCTATATAGCAAATCATTTTAATAGTGAATTAAATGATGAATTTAATTCAAATAAACCAATGTCATTGCAATGCCATCCTTGCATATGAATGTTGTGGCTTGCCTTGGTTCAGAGGAGTGCCACAATACTCCTGGTCTTCTCCAACACAATTAGGAGCTTCTAAAAATATTTTAAATGCAAAAAGAAAATGTTACATAACACATTTTATTTCACCAGAAATTCTCAACAGCAAGAAAAATTCTGAAATTTGGCATGCATAAACTTTGGCTGAATACAAACCAGTAGCAAAAAGAATCAACTCAATTGGACTTGTAAAATAAAAGTTATAGCTGGTCAAAGTTGGGGTCAGAAGCTGGTCAAACATTTATTTAAATGAATTTAACTGAAATTCCAGAAACGGCCACGTCGAAGGCGTATTCGGCGAATACGCCTCCTCTTGTACCTCTTCGGGAGAGAGAGTGAGAGGCTGACAGGGGGTTCCACTGTCTGGGTTAAATGAGAGAGAGGGAGGGAACAGTGGAGGCGGCGCTGTCGCCGGTGGTTCTCCAGCGAGGAGACCACGGCGGTCGCCGGAGTTGGGCGGGATGGACTCAGTGAAGCACGGCGAGCACGCACGTACCCGAGGCGATGGCTGGGGTGGACGGACGGTGTCGGAAGCTTCTTCTCCAGAGACGGCGGCGGCGGAGCTCGTCGGATTCGGCGGTTCCGGTGACGATTCGGTGAGCTAGCGGCACCGTCGAGCTCAGGAGGTCTCCACGGTCTCGATGGGAGTAGTGGACGGAGCTGGGGGAGGCTAGGATGAGTGCACGGTCGAGGGGGATCCACGGCAGGTTCCGGCGATCAACGGCGGCAGGAGGCCCTCCCGGCCTTGCCGCGCTCATGGGGGAGTGATTTGTGGCCAAGTGGAGTGAGGGGAATGGTTAGAATGAGTCGGGGAGGCCTTTATTTATAGATGGAGCTCGACCGTGTTCGGGACCCCACCAGCGCCGAGCTGCAGAAGAGAGGAGGGGGAGATAAGCTCGGGCACGGCGTGGGGAGGAGCAGTGGTGCACAGGCTACGCGGTGCACGCGTGCGAGCATAGTGGCGCGCACTACGCGGAGAGCACGGAGCATGCGCGCTCATTATTCTGCTGCGTAGCGTTTGGCCATTTCCGGCGAGCGGCTTGCCGGCGTCGGGGAGGAGCAGGGCGAGGCTTAGGTGGCGCACTTGGGGTTGCTGGTGAGTTGGGACACGCTGCGGTGTTGAGGGGAGAGGGAGTGGACGGCGGCAGAGGGCCCCGATGCACAGAGCGCGACGAGCGCATGCAATGCACCGCGCTCTCACGCGGTCACCGCATGCACTGGCACACACGGTGCTTTCGGCGCTGCCAAACTGTGTCATTCGAGTAGTCCCTTCAACGTGGTGCCCAGAACTGCGCTTGGCTTGCCATCTGGCGCAGTGGAGGTGACTTGAGCAAGCTGCAAAGTTTCTGGACATAAACTTGTGCCAAATACTGGGGACAATCGGCTAGGAGTTTAGAGCTGAAATTTGGTGGCTAAGCATCTCTTAGGAAGGTAGTCCTGTGGTAAAAATTTCAGCCCCAACAGATCAAGGAAAAATATACTTGCCTCACAAAGTGCTCATTCTGACTAGAAGCAAAAATATTTTCCTTGGCTGAAAATTTGCAAATGACCATGGGATCTTTTTGCATAGGAAGGTGAGGCATGATCCAAAGAATATTTGGGAATTTTATTGGAATTTTTAGGGCAATAAAAATGGGGGTTGCTTCATAGCTATTAGAGCAAATAGGCATTTTCAGGGAGAAAATGAGTATAATGCCATTAAATAAAAATATCCAATGGTATTATGGTGAGAGGGATGAGGTCTAGGGAGGGTTTGTGGATGATAGAACCCACTTGGAAGAAAATCAAAAATAAATCCAAGTGGTAAGTCCAAAAGAATTGACTGAAAAACTCAAATGCTAAATAAAATATTCAATAAATCCAAATAAAAGAAAAAGGCAAAATCCAGGGTGTTACAAACCTCCCCCCTTAGGATGAATCTCGTCCTCGAGATTCGGTTGCTCAGGTAACAAATATGGGTATGCAGTCCTTAAGAAATCTTCTCTTTCCTAGGTGGCCTCATCCTCAGTGTGGTGCTCCCATTGGACCTTGTAAAACTTTATAGTTTTGCTGCGGGTGACTCTGTCCATCTCTTCCAAGATTCTCAAGGGTTTCCCCTCATATGTTAAATCTTTGGCAAGCTCTAGTTCTGTCATATTCGTCTGTTTTGCGGGTGGTGCGATGCATTCTCGTAGCTGAGACACGTGGAACACATCATGAACCTCGGATAGCTCGGGAGGCAATTCTAACTGATAAGCCACTTTGCCCACTCTGGTCATAACTGGAAACGGACCGATGTATCTTGGTGCGAGTTTCCCCCGGGTATGAAACCTTTTAACTCCTTTCATGGGGGTAACTCGGAGATATGCGTATTCACCTAGTTCGAAGCTGATCTGCCTATGCTTTGAGTCATAGTAGCTCTTCTGATGAGATTTCGCTACTTGCAGTCTGTCTCGAATTTCTTTTACTTGCTTTTCTGCTTCCATCATCAAATCAGTCCCAAAGATTCGGTTGTCTCCTGTCTGAGACCAGTTCAGCGGGGTACGACACTTACGTCCATATAGAGCCTCAAAGGGTGACATCTTGAGGCTAGTCTGATAGCCGTTGTTTTAAGAAAACTCAGTGTACGGCAGGCTGTCTTCCCATTTGGGTCCATGAGCAAGAGCGCATTCCCGAAGCATGTCTTCCAAGGTTTGATTTACCCGCTCTGTCTGCCCATCTGTTTGAGGGTGATAAGCAGTGCTATGCTTCAAAGCGGTTCCCAAGGCTTGGTGTAGACATAGCCAGAACGCCGAGGTAAACAAAGATCCTCGGTCTGAAGTGATAGTCCTGGGTACCCCATGCAGACTGACAATCCTGGATATGTAGAGTTGAGCGAGTTGGTCTGCACGGTAGGTTGTCCTTATTGGAATAAAGTGGGCCACCTTGGTGAGCATGTCGACCATGACCCATATGGCGTTATTTCCTCGTGGTGTCCTTGGTAACCCCACGATGAAGTCCATGCAAATATCATCCCATTTCCATTGCGGAACAGGTAAGGGTTGAAGTAGACCAGCGGGTTTTTGATGTTCAGCCTTCACCTTGTTGCATATATCGCAACAGGCGACGTAATAGGCGATATCTTTCTTCATACCTTCCCACCAGAATGTTTGCTTCAAATCTTGATACATTTTAGTGCCTCCGGGGTGAATGGAGTATGCAGACTCGTGAGCTTCCTTCAGAATCTGCTGCTTTAATTCCCCATGGTCCAGTACACAGACTCGATCCCGAAATCGGAGTGTACCTTTATCATCAATGTTGAAATCTGGTATCTTCCCTTCTCGTACTTGGGCCATTACCTTGAGTAACATTGGGTCACCGGATTGAGCCTTTTGGATTTCGTCTTCTAGAGTAGGGGTTACTTCCAAGGTAACCGAGCAGGTTGCATCACACAAGATCATATTGAGCTGAGCTATTTCTTCTTGAAGTGCTGGGTGCAGTCGCTCAATTAATGAGTTTGCTGTGGCCGGTTTGCGACTAAGAGCATCGGCGACCACATTTGCTTTTCCTAGGTGGTAGTTGATACCCAGGTCATAGTCTTTGACCAACTCAAGCCATCTTCATTGTCGGAGGTTCAAGTCCGGTTGTGTGAATATATACTTGAGACTCTTGTGGTTGGTGTAGATTTGGCATCGTTTTCCAATGATGTAATGCCTCCAAATTTTTAAGGCGTGGACCACAGCTGCCATCTCCAAGTCATGGGTAGGATAATTCTCCTCATGCGGTCGAAGCTGTCTTGATGCATAGGCCACGACCTTTCCATCTTGCATAACTACACACCCAATGCCACGCCTGGATGCGTCGCAATAGATGTTGAAGCTCCGGTAGATATCTGGTAGAGTCAACACTGGAGCGGTGGTCAAATGGGTCTTTAGCTCATTGAAACTGTTCTCACATGCTTCCATCCATATGAACTTCTGATTCTTCTTAAGTAGTTCAGTCATTGGCTTGGCAATCTTTGAGAAGCCTTCAATGAAGCGGCGGTAATAACCTGCCAAACCCAAGAAACTCCTGATTTCTGTTACTGACACAAGTGTCTTCCAATTTAATACTTCTTTGACTTTGCTTTTATCCACGGCCACTCCTTGAGCGGAAAGAGTATGCCCAAGGAATCCCACTTCCTTAAGCCAAAATTCACATTTGCTAAACTTGGCATGGAGTTGATCAGCGTGTAATCGTTCGAACACTGCTCGGAGATGCTGCTTGTGCTCTTCTTCACTTTTGGAATATATGAGGATGTCATCAATGAACACCACTACAAACTTGTCCAAGAAGTCCATGAACACCTTATTCATCATGTGCATGAAGAATGCATGAGCGTTGGTCAGCCCAAATGACATGACCGTATACTCATACAACCCATATCGTGTGGTGAATGTTGTCTTGGGGATATCTTCTTTTCTGATTTTTAGCTGGTGATACCCGATGCGCAAATCGATCTTGGAGAACACTTGAGCTCCACTGAGTTGATCGAATAAATCATCGATCCTGGGCAGCGCGTATTTATTCTTGATTGTGACATCATTGAGAGCGCGGTAGTCAACACACATCCGGAGACTGCCATCTTTCTTGCCTACGAATATTGCAGGTGCACCCCAAGGAGATGAACTGGGGTGAATATATCCTTTTTGGAGCATCTCATCCAATTGCTTCTTCAACTCTACTAGTTCGGATGAAGGCATTCGATAATATTTCTTGTAAATTGGTGTTGTCCCGGGCACAAGCTCGATTGAAAATTCAAGCTCTCGATCAGGTGGCATGCCGGGCAATTCATCTGGAAACACATCTGGGAATTCACAGACCACTGGTACTAGATTCATCTCTGTAGCAATTGCTGCATAGACCATCCCCTTCTTTGGCATGGCTCGACCGGCAAAGAACCGAGCAGACTGGCCCGAGGGATTTATTAGCGTGACCTCTCTTGTTGCGCAGTTGATGCAGACCTGGTGTCTTGTCAACCAATCCATCCCCAAAATAATATCCAATGTTGGAGATTCAATGGATACTAGGGATGCATGGAAGATGACTCCATTGATTGATATTTTCAATCCTCGGCATACAATATTTGTCCTGAGCCTGGATCCGGGGGATTGTACCACCATAACTTTGTCCAAAAGAGTATAGGAAAATCGATGTTGGGCAACAAAACTCCGCGAAATAAAAGAATGGGAAGCCCCGGAATCGAATAAAATTGTTGCAGGTATGTCATTAACAGGAAACATACCAATGACCACATCGGGAACTTCGTAGGCTTCTTCGGCGGAGATATGATGAACTTGCCCTTGAATATACCTCCGTTTGGGGAATTGCCCCACATAATTGACTTGAGGCTTCAGGTTGGTTGTTGACTTGCCGTTCTTGGGACACTGCCTAGCGTAATGCCCAGTTTGTCCACATGAGTAACAAGCATTGTTACGCTGACAGTCTTCTTTGTTTGGCTTGGCGACCACAGTCTTGATCTGACTTTCATTCTTGATGTTCCCCTGCTGCCAGGTTGGCTTGAACTCAAACCGGGGTTGCTGCCAAGTACGAACCTTCTGAAAAACTTGCCCATCCTTCTTGGGCTCAAACTTGCATTTGCGGTCTTCATAGGCAGTCTTATGATCATTAACCAGTTTGTGTTCCCTTTCGGCAATGAGTGCCTTGTTCACCAAAGTTTGGAAGTCGGGGAAATCCAGCATGCTGAGTGCACATCGGAGGGTAAGGTTGAGTCCTCGGAGGAACCGATCTATCTTCCGTTCTTCGGTGGCCACATCATGTGTAGAATAACGGGCCAAGTGATTGAACTTGTGTAAATACTCACTTACAGTCGAGTTCCCTTGTGTAAGGGTGAGGAATTCTATCTGCTTGACCTTCAAGATACCGGCGGGAATGTGATACTTGTGGAATTTATCTTTGAATTTATCCCAAGTAATCTCGTCTTCAGCAGGCCACATAACTTTGGCATTGTCCCACCATATAGCAGCTTGTCCTTCCAGATAATGAGTGGTGAAGGGTACCTTATCAGCATCTTCAGTGCGAGCAATTTCCAACTTCTTCTCAATGGTCCTCAACCAGCCATCGGCTTCCATCGGATCCACTGCTTGACTGAAACTTGGCGGGTTGGTCCTCTGAAAGTCTGACAGCTTGGAGTGATTACCATTGTGATTATTCTGCCCAACCATAGTCTGCATGCTTCTCAGGAACTCCATCAGATCCTGGTTCCTCTTTTCTTCAAACATTCGCATAATCTGCTCTGTTGTGGGTGCTTGAGGTGGAGGAGGTGGTGGCTGATATGGTTCTAGAGAATGTCCTGCTTGCCTGGCGGATCGACGAACTGGAGTATCGTCGCCACCACAACAGTTACTGCCACACCTTGTCATCCTATATATGTTTCCCAATACGAAGCATCGAGATGAGCAACATCCATTAGGGAAAAAAAAGGAAGGTGAAGCAACAAACCCGGAAGAGAAATCGAGAAAAGCCAAAGCGAATAACAGAAAGCAACATAATTATACAATACATCATCCAGCATACATAACGGGACAACAACATGGATAGTACTACTACATGCATAGAACCAAACTCCACATCATCCTCGTCTACTCGCGACGGCAGCGATCGCAGTGGCACTCTGACGGTCCTGCTGGTGTCTCCTCGGTGTCAGACTCCGAATCGGAACTGATAACGGATACCTCCGGAGCAAAGGAAACATGACGATACTGACGGGAAGACTCTCCCTCAGGGTCTGGAGCAGGGTGGCTCTGCAGCATCGGAGCGGCTGGGGTAGCAAGAAGCATAGCCCACTGGGCTGGGGACTCATGAGGAGTCACTACCGAAGTACCGGAGTTACTCTGAGAAGGTGTGGGAGCCACTGGTGCCGATGGAGGTAAGGTAACTGGAGGAACAAGTGATCTATGGATAAGTAAAGGTGGAGCGAAGGCAGATCGAGCGACAGCTAGCTCGTCTCGAACGCGGTTCAGCTCCTGGGCTAGGCTGACGATCAGAAAGTATCCAGCCGTTATGTAACGAGACAGGTGGCTGGCTGACCGGTCACACTCCGGATCAATGTAAGGGAAACGGATCTGTCCTGACTCAAATAAGGACGGATAGAAGTAGAAACCTGGGTGCGTCTGCATCTGAATCTCGTTATAGCGCAAGTCAGTGAGAGGCTCGAATGCTGCAAACTGGACCGCCTGGTCGGGTGTAGAAGCAGTCCCGCCCTTGGTGGAGCGAGTGTAAGTGCCCACCACAGTACTGTTGTGCAAGACGACCTCTGCGTGATACTCGTAAACACCATCAGCAAGCTGCTCTCGATACACCTGGTACACAGGGTCATCGCCGTCGGGGTAGAGTCGACGCCACACGTTGCTAAGCAGATGCAGAAAGGTGGAAGGTGCCGGCTCAGGCTAGTACGGATAAGGGACTGGTGCCATCTACACTCACAATATTAGCTGATCAGTATTAACAGTAAGCTATATGCATGCAATGCCACACACAAGTGGAGAGTCAAACCTCAAATTGCTACAGAGTCTAAAATTACTGTTCACTAACGCGTCGGCTGTCTAGGGCGTCCTACAGTCAGCGCGGCTCTGATACCAAGCGTTGTGGCACCCCGGCTCAGAGCAACCGGTTTACCTTGCATTGCTAGGCCAGAGATCAAGTCTTCTGGCAATACACAACAACTTGGTACAAAAACAACCGCTTTATTGATCTCTTAGCGGATACATAGGTTCACATATTACATGATAAGCGAGGCCAAGCGGCACACACAGTGCGGCTGCACTTATGTACATTATTTAGTAGACATCTCAGGGCCTCGATGATAAGGGAACTACTACGCGGCAACGGAACAACGAGGTAGCAGAACTCCACTCCACAGGGACACTGCTGGGACACGGCCTAGAGCGTGACATACTGCTCGACATCCACACCATGCACGGCTTCTCCTGCATCTGGCATGATAAGCCAGGTGAGTACTTTGAATGTACTCGCAAGCTCACAGCAAACAAAACAAGTACGACAAACAACAACAAGGCATTTAACAAGTTGAATGCATGAGCATGATTCTATCCAACATGAGGTGTGCGTGAACAGTTACCGTGGTCCCTGGGACCAACTTACCATTTCGGGGTTACCACGTAACCACCGTTCATAACTTACCCACGTGATCCTCACTTGATCACATCCATGCCTTTCATAGTGATCCTCACTCGATCACCACTTCTGCATGTGCCATCATGTGAATCTTAGTGTGCAAGTTAATTATATCTGTTGACCCACGGTGTGACCTACTACGAACTATGTCCATATCCGAGGACGCGGCTATCGTTAGATTATTCACTCTGCAGAGGTTAGTACGCTGTACCGACACTACGGAACTCATGGCCTCGTGCTCCCATTCAGGTGGACCAACGTCATTCCGACAAAACCAATCTATTGCATGACACTCTCCCGGCCACTCCGACAAACTCCCCTTTGGGCTATGTCCTGGGTGGCCCCGATGCCAACTCGTGACATCCGCCACCTCTGTGGCTGCCACCGTCGTGGCCAAACATAAACATCGTCCCAAACGGGGACCTCGGTACCGTAAAACTCGGGCCCTCAAGGTTATGACTGCCTACCGGGCTAGGGTAGCGCCAGTGCACAACCTTCCCTCGTAGGAGGCACTGGCGAGAGGCATGACAATACACCGCATTAGGGCCTCCCCATCCAGGCAAGTGTGGTTGCACTGGTGAGCTCGATTCGGTGGCACCATGACTCGATCAACAACATGTTCATGTTGAATTAACATCAAATTTAACTTGAAATAAAATGATTCGAGCCATAGTGTGAATGGATGCATGGGTCACGATCATGAATAACAAATGCATCATGCTACCATGAGAGTATATGACATGATCCCTACTGCATACTTTAGCAAGAAAGCATGTACCCTACTGCATACTATCAAAATGACAAGGAAAAATTCTATGCAATAAGTTCTATATAGCAAATCATTTTAATAGTGAATTAAATGATGAATTTAATTCAAATAAACCAATGTCATTGCAATTCCATCCTTGCATCTGAATGTTGTGGCTTGCCTTGGTTCAGAGGAGTGTCACAATACTCCTGGTCTTCTCCAACACAATTAGGAGCTTCTAAAAATATTTTAAATGCAAAAAGAAAATGTCACATAACACATTTTATTTCACCAGAAATTCTCAACAGCAAGAAAAATTCTGAAATTTGGCATGCATAAACTTTGGCTCAATACAAACCAGTAGCAAAAAGAATCAACTCAATTGAACTTGTAAAATAAAAGTTATAGCTGGTCAAAGTTGGGGTCAGAAGCTGGTCAAACATTTATTTAAATGAATTTAACTGAAATTCCAGAAATGGCCACGTTGAAGGCGTTTTCGGCAAATACGCCTCCTCTTATACCGCTTCGGGAGAGAGAGTGAGAGGCTGACAGGGGGGTCCCACTGTCAGGGTTAAATGAGAGAGAGGGAGGGAACAGTGGAGGCGGTGCTGTCGCCGGTGGTTCTCCAGCGAGCAGACCACGGCGGTCGCCGGAGTTGGGCGGGATGGACTCAGTGAAGCACGGCGAGCACGCACGTACCCGAGGCGATGGCTGGGGTGGACGGACGGCATCAGAAGCTTCTTCTCCAGAGACGGCGGCGGCGGAGCTCGTCGGATTCGGCGATTCCAGTGACGATTCGGCGAGCTAGCGGCACCATCGAGCTCAAGAGGTCTCCACGGTCTCGATGGGAGTAGTGGACGGAGCTGGGAGAGGCTAGGATGAGTGCACGCTCGAGGGGGATCCACAGCGGGTTCTGGCGATCAATGGCGGCAGGAGGCCCTCCCGGCCTTGCCGCGCTCGTGGGGGAGTGATTTGTGGCCAAGTGGGGTGAGGGGGATGGTTAGAATGAGTCGGGGAAGCCTCAATTTATAGATGGAGCTCGACCGTGTTCGGGACCCCGCCGGCGATGAGCTGCAGAAGAGAGGAGGGGGAGATAAGCTCGGGCGCGGCGTGGGGAGGAGCAGTGGTGCACAGGCTACGCGGTGCACGCGTCTGAGCATAGTGGCGCGCACTACGCGGAGAACACGGAGCATGCGCGCTCACTGTTCCACCGCGTAGCGTTCGGCCGTTTCTGGCAAGCGGCTTGCCGGCATCGGGGAGGAGCAGGGCAAGGCTTAGGTGGCGCGCTGGGGGTTACTGGCGAGCTGGGACACGCTGCGGTGTCGAGAGGAGAGGGAATGGACGGCGGCAGAGGGCCCCGATGCACAGAGCATGGCGAGCGCATGCAATGCACCACGCTCTCACGCGGTCACCGCGTGCACTGGCACACGTGGTCCTTTTGGCGCAGCCAAACCGTGTCATTCCAGTAGTCCATTCAACGCGGTTCCCAGAACTGCGCTTGGCTTGCCATCTGGCGCAGTGGAGGTGACTTGAGCAAGCTGCAAAGTTTCTGGACAGAAACTTGTGCCAAATACTGGGGACAAATGGCTAGGAGTTTAGAGCTGAAATTTGGTGGCTAAGCATCTCTTAGGAAGGTAGTCATGTGGTTAAAATTTCAGCCCCAACAGGTCAAGGAAAAATATACTTGCTTCACAAAGTGCTCATTTTGACCAGAAGCAAAAATATTTTCCTTGGCTGAAAATTTCCAAATGACCATGGGATCTTTTTGCATAGAAAGGTGAGGCATGATCCAAAGAATATTTGGGAATTTTCTTGGAATTTTTAGAGCGATAAAAATGGGGCTGCTTCATAGCTATTAGAGCAAATAGTAATTTTCAGGGAGAAAATGAGTATAATGCCATTAAATAAAAATATCCAATGGTATTATGGTGAGAGGGATGCGGTCTACGGAGGGTTTATGGATGATAGAACCCACTTGGAAGAAAATCAAAAATAAATCCAAGTGGTAAGTCCAAAAGAATTGACTGAAAAACTCAAATGCCAAATAAAATATTCAATAAATCCAAATAAAAGATAAAGGCAAAATCCAGGGTGTTACAAAATCCATTGTATTATAAAAATAATGTGCCAAGATTTACCTTTAGGATGTTTAAATTGCTGGTTTGGTGTGTGCTGTGAAAAAGCAGATACTTTTGCTGTAGTGTTTAAATTTTTATATTTTAGTGAACGTGCAAAAATTCTGAAACTTTTACACAGTACAACTATGCAAATTGTTTATCATGTCCTAATTTTTCAGAATTTTTGGAGTTACAGAAGTATATGTTTCATCTGCATCTTTACAGACTGTCCTGCTTTCACAGATTGCTCTTATAGTTTCTTTATCTACTTATGTTTGAAATCTTGTTGAGCCTCATTGATTTGGGAGCCATAGAATTGTGATAGCATACAGTGGGTAATGTTTGATTATAATTATACAATAATGTTACAGCAGGACATGATGGGATTTGATGTTATATGTACTAACCCCTCTATCAAAAAAGGTTCGGTTAAGTTTTGTGTGGATAAAGTGTTCGAAGATCGAGGAGGTATCGATATGGGCATCCCCAAGCTTAGACGCTTGAGTCTCCTTGAATATTTACTTGGGGTGCCTTGGTCATCCCCAAGCTTGAACTCTTGCCTCTCCTTATTCTTCTCGGCATCCAATCTTTTTTCTTCGACAATTATCAATATGTTTCGGTTTTTGTTTTGTTCACATGATATGCGTAAATTCTTGGAGAGTCTTTTGTGTGTATTTTTCCTTTTTCTTTTTTAGAATGCTCTTTGCACTTCACTTATATCTTTTGAGTATGGCTTTATAGAATGCTTCATGTGCTTCACTTATATCTTTTGAAGTTTGGATACTCGTTTCACGACATTTAGAAAACCGCTATTTGTAGAATGCTCTTTTGCTTCACTTATATTTATTAGAGCGTGGTCTTTTGAAGAAAGAATTAAACTCTCATGCTTCACTTATATCTGTTTAGAAGGTTAACAGGAATTGGTCATTCACATGGTTAGTTATAAAATCCTACATAAAACTTGTAGATCACTGAATATGATATGTTTGATTCCTTGCAATAGTTTTGCGATATTGAGGTGGTAATATGGGGGCATGGTAGTAAAAGAATTAAAGTTGAGTATTAATAATGTTGTTAAGGGAAGTAGTCGTTAGACAAGTAAATCCTCACGCATGTAAAGTGGTGGCTGCTGACATTAGCAGTGAGGTCGGAGCATATTTTATCATTGATTGATCGTTTGTGTTGTTCGAATCTGGGGTGCGCGATGGTTAACTCCTCCCAACCTCCCCTCTAGGGGCATGCGAGTAATACTTTGCTTTGAGGGCTTTGAAATTTTCACAATAAGTATATGAGTTCTTTATGACTAATGTGAGTCCATGGATTATATGCACTCTCATCCTTCCGCATATTGCTAGCCTCTTCGGTACCATGCATCCATTTCTCACCTCGAGAGTTGATGCAAACTTCGCCGGTGCATCCAAACCCCATGATATGATACGCTCTATCACACATAAGCCTCCTTATATCTTCCTCAAAACAGCCACCATACCTACCTATTATGGCATTTCCATAGCCATTCTGAGATATATTGCCATGCAACTTCCATCATCATCATATACATGACTTGTGTGTTCATTGTCATATTGCTTTGCATGATGATATAGAGTTGACATCATATTTGTGGCACAACCACTGTTCATCATTGTTATACATGTTATGCTAGATCATTGCACATCCTGGTACACTGCCAGAGGCATTCATATAGAGTCATATTCTTTCAGTTTATCGAGTTGTAAGTAAATAAAAGTGTGATGCATTCTAGAGTGTTGCCCCTACTTGTGAGGATATTAAAAATTGAAAAAAAAGAGGCCAAAAAGAGCCCCAAAAAAAAGAAAAAAAGAAAAAAAATGAAAACAAAAAAATGAGAGAAAAAGAGAGAGGAGGCACACTACTATCCTTTTTCCACACTTGTGCTTCAAAGTAGCACCATGTTCTTCATATAGAGTCTCCATGAGTTATTACTTTCATATACTAGTCGGAATTTTTCATTATAGAACTTGGCTTGTATATTCCGATGATGGGCTTCCTCAAATGCCCGAGGTCTTCATGAGCAAGCAAGTAGGATGCACACCCACTTAGTTTCATAGGGAGCTTTCATACACTTATAGCTCTTAGTGCATCCATTGCATGGCAATCCCTACTCCTCGCATTGATATCAATTGGTGGGCCTCTCCATTGCCCGTTGATCCGCCGAGTTGATGCGAGACTTTCTTCCTTTTTGACTTCCCTTATTGATCTCTATCACCGTATTCTATTCCACCCATAGTGCTATATCCATGGCTCATGCTCATGTATTGTGTGAAGTTGAAAATGCTGAAGCGCGTTAAAAAGTATGATCCAATTGTTTGGTTTGGCACCGGGGTACTCTTGATTTGATATATCTATGCAGGGATGAATGAGCGTGTCATGCTTACCACAACTAATAAGTGTATAGAGGATGTTTCCTTTAGCTCCATTATTATGAAAGGCAATGATGAATTACAAGCATGTTTTGTATTATTCTTTCAATAACAAATTGATAGACTATTGCCTTGAATCACTCGTATCTTAATATTCATGCCATGATTAGATACATGATCATGATTATGCTAGGTAGCATTCCACATCAAAACTTATCTTTTTATCATTTACCTACTCAAGGACGAGCAAGAATTAAGCTTGGGGATGCTGATAAGTCTCCGGCGTATATATAATTTTTGATTGTTTCATGCTAATATTTTACAACTTTCACACACTTTTGGCAACAATTTATATGATATTCTTGGACTAACATATTGATCAAGTGCCCAGTGCCAGTTCTTGTTTGTTGCATGTTTTTTGTTTCGCAAAAAATCCTTATCAAATGAAGTCCAAACACGATAAAAATTTACAGAGATTTTTTTCTGGAATATATGTGATTTTGGGAAAAAGAATCAATGCGAGACGATGCTCGAGGGTCCCACAAGCTCACAGGGCATGCCCCCTACCCTAGGGCGCGGCTGGCAGGCTTGTGGCTACCCTGTAAGTCGGTTGGAGGTGTCCTTCGGCCAGAAGAAAGCTAATATTCGGATAAAAATCGTGTTAAAATTTTATCCCAATCGGAGTTACGGATCTCCGGGAATATAAGAAACAGTGAAGGGCCAGAAAACACGAACACGAAACAGAAGAGAAACACACACACACACACACACACACACACAGAGAGAGAGAGAGAGAGAGAGAGAGAGATCCAATCTCGGAGGGGCTCCTGCCCTTCGGGAGCCATGGAGGCCATGGACCAGAGGGGGAATCCTTCTCCCATATAGGGTGAAGGCCAAGCAAGAAGAAGAAGGAGGGGGACCTCTCCCCCTCTCTTCCGGTGGCGCCGGAACGCCGCCGGGGGAACCATCATGACGGCGATCTACACCAACAACTTCGCCGCCGTCACCACCAAGTTTCTCCCCTCTATGCAGCGGTGTAACACTTCTTCTCCCCGCTGTAATCTCTACTTGAACATGGTGCTTCATGCTATATATTATTACCCAATGATGTATGGCCATCCTATGATGTTTGAGTAGATTCTTTTTTGTCCTACGGGTTAATTGTGGTATGGTGTGATTGATATGAATTATATGTTAATATGGTGCTGTCCTATGGTGCCCTCCGTGTCGCGCGAGCGTGTGGGATTACCACTGTAGGGTTTTGCAATACGTTCATGATTCGCTTATAGTGGGTGGCGAGAGTGACATAAGCTTATACCCAAGTAAGGGGGTTATTGCGTATGGGAGTAAAGGGGACTTGTTACTTAATGCTATGGTTGGGTTTTACCTTAATGATCTTTAGTAGTTGTGGATGCTTGCTAGAGTTCCAATCATAAGTGCATATGATTCAAGTACGAAAAGTATGTTAGCGTATGCCTCTCCCTCATTGCATATGATAAGTATCTATTGTGTTATATTCAATTGCCTATGGACAATATTTCTCATCGTTCTACAAAAAGCTTTCTACTAAACAACTAACTTTTATTATCTCGCAAAGTACTCCTAGTTTTATTCTTGCAAAGTAGTTCTAGCATTACACCTACAAAGTACTTCTAGTTTCATACTTGTTCTAGGTAAAGCAAACGTTAAGTGTGCGTAGAGTTGTATCGGTGGTCGATATAACTTGATGAGAATTTAAATTCTACCTTTAGCTCCTCGTTGGGTTCGACAATCTTATTTATCGAAAAAGCTACAATTGATCCCCTACGCTTGTGGGTTATCAGCTGGTGGCATGGGCTTCAAGGACTTCAGATTATTTAACCAGTCAATGTTGGCTCGGCAAGCTTGGCGCATATTGGTAAATCCAGAGAGCCTTTGTACACGTGTTCTGAAAGCACAGTACTTCCCTAATGGACGGTTAGAGGATACTGTTTTCACAAGCAACGCTTCGCAAACTTGGCAATCCATTATACACGGTTTGGAGCTACTGAAGGAATGACTTGTTTGGCGCATCGGTAACGGGCAGACCATCAGAATCTGGAGAAACTCTTGGATACCCCACCCTGTTGGTCGTCCGCCAATCTCACAACAAGGGAGATGCCATCTTCGCAGAGTGTGTGAGCTTCTTGATGAGCATGGTGCATGGCGAGGGGCTCTCTTGCGCCAATATTTTATGCCCATTGATGTAGAGGAGATTCTGAAGATAAAAGCTTCCCCTCGACTGGGGGAGGATTTCCTTGCATGGGGTGCAGGGCGTACTGGTATCTTCACCGTACGTAGTGCGTACCGACTGGCACTCGAGGATAAACTTTGTCCTTCTTCAGTCGCAGGGAGCAGGGCAGCGGACGGGCGATGTGCTGTCTGGGCATTATTATGGAGGCGCCCTGCTCCTCCTAAGGTGTGTGTGTTTGCATGGAGATTGGCTACTAACTCCCTCGCTACATGGTCTAATAAATATTCTCGTCACATGGAGGTAACTGATGTGTGCCCATTATGTGGTCTCGAGCGGGAGGACACATATCATGCTTTTTGCTGGTGCCCGTGGGCTATGGACATGTGGCATGCAATGGCGCAAGTGTGGCGAATCCCTAACCTTGAAGCAGTTCGCAACACGGGTCCTGAATGGCTTCTTCATCTCATGGCGAGTTGCGATGAAGGAGACAGACTGCGGCTTCTCATGTTGTTATGGCACTGTTGGTTTGTGCGAAATGAAATCGTCCATGACAAACCGGCATCACCAATTGAGGTCTCATGGAAGTTCCTGCAAAGCTACGTAACGTCCCTCTTGGGGATCTAGTAGTACCCGACTGGTGATTGGGACAAGGGGAAGATGTTTGTCCAGCAGGAGGGAGCTGAACAGCCCATATCGCTTGAGCAGACCACAGTGAAGCCGACCTGCATGTGGAGTCCCCCGCCGATGAGCTGGGCGAACCTAAATGTGGATGGTTCTTTCAATCCGAGCGATGGGACGGCAGGTGCGGGAATGGTGTTGCGGGACCACAAGGACAACACCATTTTTTCGGCTTGCAGGTCCTTGTGGTCGTGCCCGGATGCCCTCCATGTGGAGCTTGCTGGATGCATGGAAGGGCTGGCTCTAGCGCACAAGTGGACGGACCTTCCGGTCATCTTGGAATGTGATAGTCTTCATGCGGTCCAGATGATTAATGCCAGGAGCAAGGATCGATCGCAATACGCCATGGTCGTTTCGGAGGTGAAGAGGCTGATGGGTGAGCGGGAGTGTAGGGTTACTCATATTTCTAGAGAGCAAAATAATATTAGCCATGTTTTAGCAAACTTTGGGCAATCGGAAGACCGAACTGTGGTCTGGCTCCGTTCAGGTCCGCTTAACATCCCTAGTCTGTGCAGGGATGAATTTTCAGGCTCTTGAGTAATGCACTCCTTTTTACCCCCACAAAAAAATACAATCAAGAGCAGGACGTAGGGTATTATCTCTTCGAGAGAGTCCGAACCCGGCTAAAATCCTGTGCCCATGTTATCATTACTCTAAGACGCCTAGTTTAGGACCCCTACCTCGAGATATGTCGGATTTAGCACCGACATTATTGGCCCATATAGGTCCCTGCTGGTAGTCAGTGCGGTGCGATGGGAACTCAGATCGGCTCTGGCGCGATCTACGCGTTGGAACCGAGCTTCATTATCGACGTCGGCATCTTCGTCGTCGGCTCGACTGGTCACCCCAGCTGGACCAAGGACTGCGCCACGTAGGATCATCAAGATCGGACGGGTGCTTTCATCAACATCAACTCCGATCTCTATCAAGATCATGGGAGAATCATCCATGGAGCTTGGGGGCTCAACGTCAACATTGCCCTCGGGCGATCATGCAGTTTTTTTACAGCAGATTCGTGTTCGCCGTCCCTGCCTCCTCAAGCATAGTTTTGACGAATCCTTTGGTGGAATTCTTCGGAATTAAGTCTACAATGACCTCGTAAAATTTCGTCGTATTCTGATGGGGGAATCTTCAGCAATCGCCGATATACCGGAGCCCTGTCGAATCTGGACGAGTTTAGGGCGAGGAGTCCAGCAGTTAGCTCAGACATCCTTTGGAAAATCCAACCGTTCATCAGCCGCAGAATTCCCATATTGACAACCCCTCAAAATTTCAGTTCGATCCGACCTTTCAAACTCTGGGAAACGTCCGATAAGTGCATCAATTTTCGAATCTGTTTTCTGCGCGAAAACGAATCCAACCCAAGATCATCTTTTTCATGAACGGGTTATCATACGTCCTTTTTGGAAGAATTTTTTTCAAGAGTATTGTGTTTTATTCTCAACCACGTGCCCACAAAGTTTGAGCCTTTCCCGAGGTGCTCTGCACCGTCGTACCGATGTCAAACCGGTTTGACCACGTTGCTCCACGGATGCCCACCCGCGCCGTTGCTCCATCGAGCCGACGACAACCACCTTGGATCATCACCTCGGCGAGTTGACCAAGAGTTCGGCATCGCGAAGGCAAAATCATCATCAATAGAACATTGTCGCCCCACGAATTGCACGGGTCGGGCGCGCCGGCATCGCCGCGCGGTCACGTCATCAAGCCGACATTGAGCGCGTCGCAAATTCCGACCTGCGTCTGCACTACCATGCCATCGCTTCTTCAAGCCGATGACCACCACACCGACCTGCTTTGATACCTCGGCTAGCATGAGGGCTCCGACGTCAACTTACCGACCTGCTCGGTCACCTTGGCTAGACCGGGGGCTTCACCATCGCTTCATTGCCATGCTCCAGGGGCTTCATCATCACCAGCCGACCAACTTCATCACGGCAGCTGGACCGGGGGCTTCACCTTGCCACATCAACCATGCTACATCGTCACCTCGTCAAGCCAAGCTCCTCGCTCGGCCACCTCGGAACCGGCTTGGGGGCTGGGACCTCGGCTAGGCCGAGGACTACGCACCATGTCAAATCTGTCAGAGATCAATGGGCGTCTTCGTCCTGCCAGAAGCCCGGATCGCGTCATCAACAACGAGCACATTAACCAACTAAGTCGCTTTCATGCTCAATTTTTCTTCAATTTTAAAATTTTAATTTTTTGTTTGATTCAACCAAGCTTTATATTTGTGTTAAACGAAAGAAGTTGTTTGTTAAAAATGATGTTTATTAAAAACTATGTTTGTTAAAACAACTTTCTTTACCCAAGTTAACTGGGGGCTCATAAACTTATATGCACCAATTTTAAGTATTTTCTTCTAAGTCGTTGCAAGTCTTTTTCTACTACCCCTTTTTCGGCTCGAGTTACGACTGATAGCCTGGCTTCTCTATATGGCCGCTCGAGTTTAGTTTGCTAAACTGGTTTGAGAAGCACTCCGCCTTCGTGAAAAGGAGGTTAAAGCCGAAGGCTGACCAACTTAAAGCCTAGAGATTGGGCGTATCATGTTAAAGCGCGACGAAAGCACAAATTGCTTTTAAAACCAATTCGGATTGGCACCAAGAGATGCCTGAATCTTTGAGCCACGCATACAATCCTGGTGCATCTTTTTTCTCTTTTCAAAAACACCGAGAATAGCTCTCGCAATACAACATCAGACACTTTTAAAACATCAGCAATTTTAACGGCGGGCTACGACTAGAGCCGAACCCACCAAAAGCCAACGTACTCCATGGAGTCCTCGGCAAAGCATCCTCGGTATTTTGCACTTATATGCATTGATTTCGACTTGTGTCTTTGGTCATTAGCTGGGTTGCCCGGCTCCTGTGCTCACCCCTTACATTTCTGCTTTGTTCGGCTAAGGGTGTAAAGGGAGAACCACTGCAATTGTTACTTCTGGTTTAAACAGTCAAGTACCTCAGATGGATAAAGCCGAAAGCTGACTGTCACAATACGTGTAAATCGGTCGGCGAACCGCAGGCAATGTTAAACTATATATAGCCAATAGCGGCTATCCATATAAAACGAAGGGCTTTTCTTTTTCGAAGAGCCTAAGTGTAGGTGGTTCGACCTCGGATGATCCGATGACTCGACATATGCCGGGGGCTATTAAGTTGTCACCCACCTAGTGCTCCTACGACTAAGTGTATGTTTTAGCCCTAAGGTCCGGTTGCCTTGTTTCTACTGATACAACCACCTCCGGGTACCGAGACGTCGGCTAAGGGTTGTAATCAGAAAGGAAACACCCTAAGTATTTTCTACTATGGGGTGGAAGCCAACGACTGGCCAACTACACATCTTAAAAAGCCATGGTCGAGTCAAAATAATGTATAACATAGAGCTGCAAAATACAGCCTAAAGCTAACTATCACAACATGCGCAAATTCGATCGGCCAATCGGAAATATTAACCATAAAGGTTGCCACAAAGGACTTTTCGATAAGTCACAAAGCTTGCTTTCATAAAAGTGGTCGGCTTGTCTGAGGTCATTAATAGAAAAGAAGTTCGCCCGTCTTTGAAAAATCAGCGCAATACTTACCTCGATTTTTTGCTATAAAACACTTCGGACCTATAAAAAAGTCCAATAAACTATACTGGGGGCTCTTTGAGGCACCTCGGCGCGGTTACCTCGGGACTCCTGGAGAGCCCAACATATCCTCAGCATTTGTATTTGTTATGAGTGCTGCCTTCCCATAAATCGTTATAAAGCCACAATATGCATCAATTTGACTTGAGATTTTTTGCTGTGCTTACCCCTTACATTTCTGATGAATTCGGCTAAGGGGTAAAGGGAGCACCTCTACGATTGTTACTTCCGGGTCAACCTGGCAAGTACCTCAGACGGGTGAAGCCAAAAGCTAGCGGTCACAAGAATATAATTGGCCGGCAACGGAGGAAGTGAAAATCAAGGCCTTCTTAATGGGCACTAGACGTAGGGTGTAGAGCCTACTTATTACGCCGAGGATATTCCTGAGTCGAGGCCTTCAAGCAAGTGTATTGGGATAACGGCTAATTCGTCGTGATCAACATGACACCCCGGGAAAAGGAACTGCTAGAGGAACTATTTTTCGCCAAAGATGTGACTTGCGTTAAAAAGCAATATAATATAACTCTCTGTAAGACATACGTTTTGACCCTATGGTTGGATGGCCTCATTCCATAAAAAAACGTCGCCCGAGGAATCAGGCTGATGTTGGGAACACTTCTCGACCTCTGGCGGAGGAGGTAGAAGCCGATGGCTGGTTAACAGAGTATAACATCTACGGATATGAGCATAAAAATGGCCAAGTACATAGATACATAAAGTCATAATTCAGCTGTTAAGGGAACAATTTCCTTGCCGACATCTTGCAGGTCGACCGACGGGTCCCTCAGAGCCAGCCAAGGAGCCGCGAAAGCAAAAAAATTCCTTGCCGGCATCTTGCAGGTCGACCGACGGGTCCCTCAGAGTCAGCCGAGGAGCTGTGAAAGCAAAAAATTCCTTGCCGGCATCTTGCAGGTTGACTGACGGGTCCCGCAGAGCCGACAAAGGAGCTGTGAAAGAAAAAAAATCCATGACGACATCTTGTACGTCGCCCGACGGGTCCCGCAGAGCAGGCCGAGGAGCTGTTACAGCACAAATTTTCACGCCGTTGATGGCTAAATTATTTCCATGCCGATGTCTCGCAGTTCGACCAACGAGTCCCACGGAACTGGCCTGGGTTGTACCGAGTGGTACTTTGGTTCAGTAAAGATCTTTTCCGAGCCGCAGTTCGGCATCTTCCCTACCGAGCTGCACCTCGGTGACAAGGACACTCAAACGCTGACCGAACAAGTTCCTGAGGAGATACGATCCTAGGGTTGGCCATGTGGCCCAACCCAAGTCTCGGGGGCTACAACATTGACGATTCAATGCAGAAAATTCAAAAGTGCAAATCGGTTTCCGAGGAGATTACGATCCTCAGGTTGGTCAGCCGCACCCAACCTGAGTCTCGGGAGCTATTGCGCACTGCGTTTTTGGTCCTAAGTATGCTGCCGAGCTAGGAATTGATCCTCAGGTTGATATCGCAAATCAGCGTTTTCGGCATTAAGCTCGGCTGAGCTCCTCCAATTTTTTTAAAGACTGAGGTAATCTTTGACACCTCAGATGCAGGCCGGTGTTGGAGCTCGGCTGCAAAAATACACCTCGGGTGCAATTTGGCGCTGGAGCTCGGCTGCAAGAGGACACCGCCGCACGGGAAAAGCTTCAAACCCGAGGTGTGGCATAAAAATAACAAGGCATTGATAAAGGCCGAGAATTTAGAGGGGCTTGTTGGATGACCGATGTGTGAAATCCTCGGATACCCGACGTGTGAACTCTTCGGATACACCTTGGCGATCCTCAAGATTGGAAATGGGAAGATTTGTTGAACCAGCTTTCAAGACCGACGACCGAAGACGAAGAACAATTCGGAAGAACCAATGAGCATCCCCAACTTGAAGACTGGTTCAGGGGGCTACTGATGGTGTCCTGGGTTAGGGCTACTCATCATGTCGTCTCCCGGCCAGGTGGGTCGGGCCGAGGACCCCCATGGCAGTTCACTAATGAGCTTCTTCGGGCAGGCCATAACGTATACAAGAGAGATTCCACAAGACTTGACACATAAGCCGAAGACTCTCCACCAACGTATCCGACTAGGACTCTTCTTATCCTAGGCCTCCGGTACATTATATAAGCCGAGGCCAGGCTAGTCGCTAGATCATATGCTAGATCATTAGAATCATACACAACATTCTCGTGGTAGATACCTGTACTATGTACTATCCCCCATATCAATACAATCAAGAGCAGGACGTAGGGTATTATCTCTTCGAGAGAGTCCGAACCTTGGTAAAATCCCGTGTCCCTATTACCATCGCTCCAAGGCGCCTAGTTTAGGACCCCTACCTTGAGATATGCCGGATTTAGCACCGACAGCAAGGGCGGTATGCAGCAATACAACCGTTTGTATATTTTTTTGTTTTCTTGTTGCTTGTATGTGTTTCATCTCTGTATCGTTACTATTATGAATACAAGTAATGTATGCATATGAGTGTACATCTTCAAAAAAAAAATGCCCGTGCGTTGCAACGGGTGAAAAAATTAACTTGCTTTCCTAACATAGATTAAAATACAAATATTTATTTAATTTATGATCCACACTAATTATTTCCAACATAAAAAAGAATTATTCTTTCATCCATACCATCTTTGCAAAACAATTAAAAAAATTATGCAATTTGGTTTGCGGTAGTTTCATTCTCACCTCCATGCCACAATTGAATCAAGTAGAAAGAAAAAATCGTACCAAACAGGCCCAGCTCATCCCACACATGGGAGAAACAAAAACGGGGCACGACCAACGTGGGAGACAAATGACGAACGAAACTTTCTAGTTGTCGGAAGAAAATATGTACGAAAGATTGGAGCGAAGAAACCTACCCCCTGTCGGTGTATAAAACATGGGTATTTTATACCCTGACTTATGCACAGACAGTAGCAGCCTTCCCAGTGGCCAAGGCTTGCCGGAGATTGCCAAGATCAAGATTGAAGGCCTAGTTGCAGAGGCACTAGGGAGAAGATCAAGACAAGATGTCAAGAAGCACAAAATGATACTTGCCGGCAATGCTCAAGCTGGCAAGATGAAGGCCCGGCAAGCTCTGTGCCGACAAACCCTCACTAGCTCGTTTGCGCTCCACCACACCGAGCAGCTAGTTGCTAAGCGGTGAGGTGTCGACCGCACAAGCAGTTTGGTGAGATTTGTCGGGGCACGTGTTAGCTTGCCGGAAGGAGAATTAGCTTTAATGACACCCGTCCAGTAGGCGTGTCAAGATAACAGGAGGTAGCTAGGCGAGCGGTGCAGAAACCTTGCCGGGGCTCCTCCTCCACATGACACCTAACGGCACAATAAATGCTTTTGTCCCAATCCGGCAGAGTTAGGAATGATAGCACTATTTGCTATCTAATCAACTTGTAATGACTATTTTGCCACTGTGGTTACCCCTTGAGCTATAAAAGGAGGGCCAGGGCAACCTTTACAAGGGTCAACACTTTGCTCATTCTGCATGCGTAGTTGCTCTTCCTGCACCTTGCCGGCAAGAAGCGCTCCTTTTACTTGACCTCAAACACTTCCAATACACAAAGCAGGAGTAGGGTTTTACACCTCGCAGTGTCCCGAACCTGAGTAAATCCTTTGCATTTCTACTGATTCTGCTCTTTGTGCTTGCGCATCTCCCTAGTCGAACCACAAAGGGGCTGAATGGCCCCATAGATGGTCGTATGCACGACATCTATGGCGCGCCAGGTAGGGAGGTCGCTTGCGTGAACCTGAATCAGTAGTTTGCGCGTCAGCTACATCTTCATCACCAGTGATGGCGCCCAAGAAAAAGGGCGCGTCTGCAGTAGCTCCATCAACCTCCAAGCTTCCGTCACATACGCCCATGGGCGGCGGAGATGATCCGGCCGGCGTAGGCAGCGCAGGCGGAGCGGAAGGCGTCACTGGTGCAGGCCGTGCGTATGGCGTAGCTAGCACTTGTGGCTCAGGCAGAGCACGCAACACCAACTCCCTGCTTCCTTGCCATTCCGGCGATCGAAGCCACAACGGTGCAGGCGGCGCAGATGGCCAACTCCCGCCTCCTCGATGCACCGACAAGCGAAGTCACTGGAGCAACACCGTCCGGTCCGGCGTGAGTCAAGACCCTGCTGCTGCTACATCCAAGGATGCTGCATCGGGACACACACCGCGATCGTCGCAAGATGGGTGCGACGTGGCTCCGAACGGCGTAGACGGCTCCGGTCAGTGGCGTCCACATGGCAAAACGCTTGTTGATCAGCCACGAGATCTTCAGGCGCCATCTCCACCGCGTCAACGCACTGCTGGACATGAGCCGCGGCAGCAAGATCGTGGTGGCGCTTCTGCTGGTTCTGCCAGGAGTAGAGCGACATCGCGTTCTTCGCTCCCAACCATGCCAGCAACAGCTGCGGAAGCAATGTCGTGGGCCCAGGTGCTGCTAAACTTTCCTCCGACGGCAGACAAGATGGATGAGTGGAGAGCCACCATCCAAAGCCTCATTGGGTTTTCCGAAGCCAGCAAGTCACAGCAAGCGGGACCATCTCAGCGCCCACAAACAACACCAGTAGCTCCAACTGGTGGCCGTCTCGAAGGTGCTGCGCCAACGGTGCAATCACCTCCGCGGCAACAACGTCAACAGCAACAACAACAGCAGCCGCGGCAAATTCAACGACTTGCTGAGCCTGACGAGATGTCGATGGCCTCTTCAGATCCACGAGTGCGGCAAGATCAGTGGCAAGTGCTGCAAGATAGGCGGGTAGAGGATGCCCGTACTACCATTGAACGGCACCGGGAGGCGCGCCGTTAGTCCGACGCGCGCAATGGCCCAGTCGTCGATGAGCCTGCGCCCGAGGTTGGCGGGTATCTGCCTTACGAGGTCGGGTGCCCAGCCTTCACTCGGGAGCTGCGGCAAGTCCGCTGGCCGTCTGTCCGGGCCTTCAAGCCAGAAGTACCAGAGAAGTATGACGGCAAGCTGAACCCGGCGGAGTTCTTGGGCATCTACACGATTGCCGTGCAAGCTGCCGAGGGAAGAGATGAAAAGATTCTTGCCAATTACTTCCCATTGGTGCTCAAGCCCAATGTGAGGTCTTGGCTGATGAACCTGACGGAAAACTCCATTTCCTCGTGGTCCGATCTATGCAACGAGTTCGTTGGTGCTTTTACTGGAGGCCACAAGGCTCCTGGTCAGCCCAGCGATTTGCAAGTGATACCACAGAGAGACGGCGAATCTTTACGCAAGTACATCCAGAGATTCAGCCGTGTGCACCGCAACATCCCAGATGTGCACCCCGCAGCCGTGATTGCCGCCTTTCACATGAATGTGTGCAATCGAAGGATGCGGGAAAAGATGAACGTCAAGTGACCGTCAACGAGTTGTACACGTTGGCGGATAAGTGTGCTTGTGCTGAAGAAGGAAGGAGACTTCCCGGGGAGGACGCTGGTGCCGAGGTAGATTCCGAGGATGATGATGCCGCCACCTCAAAGAAGAAAGGCCGAAAGGGCAACAGGAAGCGCAAAGGCAAAACAGTTATGGCTGTCAAGGCCTCCGGCAACTCTGACGCCGCCAAGAAAGCCAAAATAGAGAACTCCGGCAAGGAGGCTGCTGTATGCGCCGCTTGTTAGGAGGCGGCGGCAAACGAGAAGGCTGGCAAGTCTGATGGGCCATACTCCAAGATTCACCGCACAAAAGGCCATGACCTCCAAGAGTGCCGGCAGGTTGAACAGCTTGCCGAGAAACAAATGGCTGAATATGAAAAGCGCGACAAGGAGAAGGGCCAGGATGGTGCTGGCGGATCTGGCAAGAGAAGCCGTGGTGGTCGAGGAGGCCGCCGCGGCAAGGCCAAGCAGCAGAAAGAGAAGCCTGCTAGAGGCCGAGAGAAAAAAGAGGATGATGATGGAAGTGACGAGGAGGACGACGAAGAGTCCAATGAGCAAGAATTCCAAAAGGCAACTGAGGCTATGTGTATTGATGGAGGTGCATCCTAGCACTCTTCTCACCGCCAACTCAAGCAGTGGGCGACGCAGCGGAACCGACAATAGGCGCTCAGAAGCCGCTCAAATGGTCACACACGCCTATCATTTTTTATGCCGAGGACCACCCCGATCACACAACTGCGGTCGGGTGCTTGCCGTTGTTGGTTTCACCAACAATACGCAACCTCAAGGTCACGAAAATGTTAGTTGACGGTGGGGCCAGCCTGAACTTGATTTCACCAGAGGTAATCAAGAGGCTACAGATTCCCGATGAGGAACTTGAGAAAACTGGCAAGTTTCAAGGGGTAAACCCGGGAAGAAGCCAGCCCAATGGAAAGATCACTTTGCTGGTGACGTTTGGCGGGGAACTGAACTACAGAACAGAGAAAGTTGTTTTCGATGTTGTGAAGATCCCTTTGCCGTATAATGGAATTCTGGGTCACCCAGCCTTGGCAAAATTCATGGCGGCATCCCACTATGCTTACAACACGCTGAAGATGCCAGGGCCGATGGGCGTCATAACCATCAATTCCGATAAGAAGGATGCAGTTATTTGAGTTGATAAGCTCTACAGAGAAGCGGTTGCAGCATCTGCCATCAAGGCACCCGCTCCCGCCAACGAGAAACAGAAAAGCAAGAAGAACGGCAAGACCTCTGACAAGTCTTCCGAGAAGCACGCCTCTTCGGGGTGCTGCGCACCCGTTGAGGACTTACTGGAGAGCTCTACCGCCAAGAAGTCCAAAGCTACTCCACCAGCAACCAAGAAGGTGCCGGTGAAGGAGAACGGCACGGGCGGTACCTTCATTGTCAGTGCCTCCCTTGACAGCAAATAGGAAAGCGCGCTCGTTGCCTTCCTGCGGGCGAATGTCGATGTGTTTGCGTGGCAACCATCTGACATCCCCGGCGTTCCCAGGGAGTTAATCGAGCACCACCTTGCCGTCTGCCCTCATGCTCGGCCTGTCAAGCAGAAGGTCATGAAGGAAGCTTTCGAACGGCAACAGTTTATTGCTGAAGAAATAAAGAAGTTAGAAGCGACAGGCTTGGTTAGAGGTGTGCTACATCCAACATGGTTGGCAAATCTAGTTGTAGTACGCAAAGCAAATGGAAAGTGGAGACTTTGTATTGACTATACTGATATCAACAAAGCATGTCCAAAGGATCCTTTCCCTTTGCCGCGCATCGATCAAATTGTTGACTCTACTGCCGGTTGTGACCTACTCTCCTTTCTTGATGCATATTCTGGTTATCATCAGATTTTCATGGCCAAGGAGGATGAGGAGAAAACCGCATTCATTACTCCATGTGGCACATACTGCTTCGTGCGTATGCCTTTAGGATTAAAGAGTGCTGGTTCAACCTTTGAGCTGTCCAAATTGGTTTTGAACCCCAGCTGCACAGGAATGTGGAAGCATATATGGATGATATAGTGGTTAAAACCTAGGACAAATTGTTGGAAATATGCCCTAGAGGCAATTAATAAAGTGTTTATTATCATATTTCTCTGTTCATGATAATGGTTTATTATTCATGCTAGAATTGTATTGACCGGAAACTTCATACATGTGTGGATAATAGACAAATACTGAGTCCCTAGTAAGCCTCTACTAGACTAGCTCATTGATCAAAAGATGGTCAAGATTTCCTGACCATGGACATGAGTTGTCATTTGATAATGGGATCACATCATTAGGAGAATGATGTGATGGACTTGACCCAACCGTTAGCATAGCAAATGATCGTTCAGTTTATTGCTATTGCTTTCACTATGTCAAATACACGTTCCTCTGACCATGAGATCATGCAACTCCCAGATACCGTAGGAATACTTTGGGTGTATCAAACGTCACAACGTAACTGGGTGATTATAAAGGTGCACTACAGGTATCTCCGAAAGTGTTTGTTGAGTTGGCATGGATCGAGATTGGGATTTGTCACTCCGACTATCGGAGAGGTATCTCTGGGCCCTCTCGGTAATACAGCATCACAGAAGCCTTGCAAGCACCGTGACTAAAGAGTTAGTTGCAAGATGATGTATTACGGAACGAGTAAAGAGACTTGCCGGTAACGAGATTGAACTAGGTATTGGATACCGACGATCGAATCTCGGGAAAGTAACATACCGCCAGACAAAGGGAACAACGTATGTTGACATATGAGGTTCACCGATAAAGATCTTCGTGGAATATGTAGGAACCAATATGAGCATCTAGGTTCCGCTGTTGGTTATTGACCGGAGATTCGTCTCGGTCATGTCTACATCATTCCTGAAGATCTTTATCGGTGAACCTCATAATTCAACATACGTTGTTCCCTTTTGTCCGGCGGTATGTTACTTGCCCGAGATTCGATCGTCGGTATCTAATACCTAGTTCAATCTCGTTACCGGCAAGTCTCTTTACTCATTCCGTAATACATCATCTTGCAACTAACTCTTTAGTCACGGTGCTTGCAAGGCTTCTGTGATGCTGTATTACTGAGATTCCCGAACCCGTAGGGTCCGCACACTTAAGGTTCGATGACGATATAGTATTATATGAGTTATGTGATTGGTGACCGAATGTTGTTCGGAGTCCCGGATGAGATCACGGACATGACGAGGAGTCTCGGAATGTCCGAGAGGTAAAGATTCATATATTGGAAGGTGGTATTCGGACATCGGAATGGTTCCGGAAAGTTCCGGAATATTATCGGAGAGCCGGAGGGTTATCGGAACCCCCCCGGGGAAGTTATGGGCCTACATGGGCCATAGGGGAGAGGAGAGGCAGCCCACAAGGGGTGGCTGCGCCCCTCCCCCTAGGGAGTCCGAATTGGACTAGGGGAAGGGGGCGCACCCCCCCTTTCCTTCTCCTCTTCTCTCTCCCTTCCTTCCCCCTTCCAAGAGGGAATCCTACTAGGACTTGGAGTCCTAGTAGGACTCCTCTCTCTCCCTTGGCGCACCCCTAGGGGGCCGGCCAGCCTCCCTCCTTTATATACGGAGGAGGGGGGCGCCTCTAGCACAGAAGAACAATTGTTTCAGCCGTGTGCGGCGCCCCCCTCCACAGTTTTACACCCCGGTCATATTTTTGAAGAGCTTAGGCGAAGCCCTGCCGGAATCACTTCACCGTCACCGTCGCCACACCGTCGTGCTGATGGAACTCATCTACTTCCTCGACGTCTTGCTGGATCAAGAAGGCGAGGATCGTCACCGAGCTGCACGTGTGTAGAACTCGTAGGTGCCGTACGTTCGGTACTCGATCGGTGGAGCTCGAAGGATTGTTCAACTACATCAACCGCGTTGTGAGACGCTTCCGCTAACGGTCTACGAGGGTACGTAGACACACTCTCCCCTCTCGTAGCGATGCATCTCCATGGATAGATCTTGCGTGAGAGTAGGATTTTTTTTTTGAAATTCATGCTCCGTTCCCCAACACAAATCAACCCTCATTCAGGATTTAGAAGAAACATTTGCAAATTTGCGCAAGATCAATCTGAAGCTCAACCCTGAGAAGTGTGTGTTTGGCATTCCATCTAGCAAGCTTCTCGGGTTCTTTGTATCTCAACGTGGAATCGAAGCTAATCCCGATAAGATCAAAGCCATTGAGCAAATTGAAGCACCGAAGCACGTCAAGGATGTGCGGCGTCTTGCTGGATGTGTCGCTGCATTGAGTAGGTTCATTTCCAAATTTGCTGAGCGCGCCCTGCCATTTTTCAAGATTTTGAAAAAGGCAGGTCCAATGAAATGGACTTCGGAAGCAGAGGCCGCGCTGCAAGATTTGAAAAAGCACCTCTCCTCCGCGCTAAGACTAGTTGCGCCTAAGACACAAGAACCGTTGCTGCTGTACTTGGCGGCAACAAATCAAGTGGTCAGTGCTGCATTAGTGGCACAGAGAGAAGCTGATGACAAAGAAGCAGCAGCGGCAAGCCCGCCAAGCTACAAGCCGGAATCTTCTCCTGCAGAGTCTGATGCCAATAGATCAGAAGCAGCGCAAACAAATGAAGTAAATCAATAGATAGTGCCCAAGAAGAAATTGGTGTAGCGCCCAGTTTACTTTGTAAGCTCCCTTTTACAAGGGGCTAGGTAAAGGTACTCTGGTGTGCAATTTCGGTCTCCTCATGGCCTCGAGAAAGCTGCGCCATTACTTCCAAGCACATGAGATTACTGTCGTCATTCGCTTTCCGTTGCAACGCATTTTGAGAAACCTAGATGCAACCGGCAGGATAGTGGAGTGGGCGTTGGAGCTGTCAAGCTTTGCACTTAAGTTTGAAAGCACTTCAACTATTCAGAGCAGAGCCTTGGCAGAGTTCATTGCAGAGTGGATGCCAACGCAAGACGAAGAGATTCAAGAATCAGCTCTCCCCGGTAAAGAGACAGCTAAAGAATGGATTATGTACTTTGATGGTGCCTTTTTGCTGCAAGGCGCCGGTGCCGGAGTGCTGCTTGTCGCACCTATCGGAGAGCATCTCAAGTATGTAATCCAAATGCACTTTCCCAGGGAGAAAGCTACAAACAACACTGCTGAGTATGAAGGACTCCTTGCTGGTCTCAGGATCGCAGTGGACCTTGGAATCAGGAAGTTGATCATCCATGGCGACTCGCAGCTCGTTGTCAAACAAGTCAACAAGGATTATCAGAGCCCGTTGATGGAAGCATATGTGGAAGAAGTGAGGAAATTGGAAGACCACTTTGACGGATTGCAAACAGAGCACATTCCTCATGCGGAAAACAGCATTGCTGATCACCTGTCAAAGTGTGCTGCTCAAAGGCTTCGTGTGGAACCAGGAACTTTTGTGCTCCATTTGAATCAACCATCAGTCACTCCGTCAACGCAGGCAAGCAAAAGAAGAAAGTTGAACACCGGCAAGTATTTTCCGGCAGAGCTCCCAGAAGCCGTCAGCAAGAATGTTGTCGGGAACAACACTGAGGTTGCTAGTGAGCAGCGACCTCTAGCAGAACGTCAAGTTCTTGCCGTTGAGGCAAGCGCTCCTACACCCGAAGAGATGCCTTTAGTCCTTGTCGTCGAGCCACATGATCCAACTTGGGCATAGTACAAATAGTTCATTTCCTTCAAATAGGAGAACTTCCCGATGACCAAGAAGAAACTGAGAAAGTAGCCCGTCAGTCAAGTATGTACCAGTTTGTGAATAACATTCTGCACAGAAAGAGACCGAATGTGGTGAAATTGAAGTGTATTTGCCGAGAAGATGGACTGAAGCTGTTGGCAGAGATACATGGAGGTGTATGTGGATCTCACATAGGTTCAAGAGCGCTTGTCGGTAAAGCTTTCCGGCAAGGCTTCTATTGGCCCACTGCCCTCCAGGATGCAACTGAGCTAGTAACCAAGTGTGAAGCATGCTAGTTTCATTCAAAGAATATACATCAGCCAGCTCAAGCTCTTCAAACAATACCTCTCTCCTGGCCCTTCTCGGTCTGGGGGCTTGACATTTTGGGCCCCTTCCCCCGTGCTACCGGGAGCTTCGAGTTCTTGTACGTCGCAATCGACAAGTTCACGAAGTGGCCTGAAGTGGAGCCAGTGAGGAAGGTGATAGCACAGTCAGCCGTCAAGTTCTTCAAAGGATTAGTTTGTCATTTTGGTGTTCCCAACAGGGTCATCACCGACAACGGCACACAATTCACGAGCCGCACCTTCATGCAGTACATCCAAGACCTTGGCAGAAAAATATGTTTTGCATTTGTTGCTCACCCGAGAAGCAACGGTCAGGCGGAAAGTGTGGAAGGCGCTGGATTGATGAGTTGCCAGCGGTTCTTTGGTCACCCAGGACGACACCAAATCGAGCCACCGGCCAAACGCCCTTCTCCCTAGTCTATGGTGTAGAAGCGGTGCTCCCCACGGAACTCACATACGGGTCACCTCGAGTGCTCGCCTACGATGAGGCAGAGCAAGAGTAGCTGCGGCAAGATGACGCCACGCTCCTTGAGGAAGATCGTCTTCGGGCAGCTGTGCGAGCTGCACGCTACCAGCAAGCCTTACACCGCTATCATAGCCACAAAGTGCATGCCCGAAGCCTTGAGGAAGGCGACCTTGTTCTTCGGCGCATCCAGTCCGCCAAGAATTCAAACAAGTTGACGCTGAAGTGGGAAGGCCCTTATCGGGTAGCACGAGTCACCAAACCTGGCGTAGTCCATCCGGAGACCGAAGATGGCATCTCGGTGCCAAACTCATGGAATATTGAGCATCTTCGCAAGTTCTACCCGTGAGGCGCGGTTGCCGGGCCTCCCGGCAGCCCCTTTTTGTACAAGCTTTGTCGACAAGACTTGAAACCCTTTGTACAAAACCAGGCGCAGCTCCTGTGCATAAGTGAAATAAAGCTAAGTATTTCACAACTCTTTGTCAAAATACATATTTATTTGTGTATAAATGCATGTGATGTTGTGATTACGCTTTGACTTGTATGAAATGGTTAGTGGACCGTCATGGTTTCCAAACCACTCTTTTCTCTTCTTTCTTTTTCTCAAAGGACAGAAGGATTCCTCACGTACAAGTTTCCCGGGGGGAGTGATGATGAGGACACCACTTAAGGACGTTCAAGTGATCATTTTGTGCAACAAGAAAAACAGTACAAGGAAAAGCTAAGTTGAAAAAATTTGAAACAAATTCCTAGTTACATTTGCAATTTCCCTTGAACGATTCTGTGTTTGTATGAAAAACCTACACGCGAAGGAACCTTGTCGTAATCAGTTGCGCTCTTACTTTGTTTTGAGTCCGCTCAACAATTTAAGGAGCTGCATTTGAAAACGTCAAAGGAAAACTTATCGACGGCGACACTATCGGCAGACTGCTAAGGATCCGTTCCTCAAGCGCTCACGGCAAGTGCACGCACCGGCAGGCTTTTGGCCTGCGTAGGATATGAAAAAAAGAATCATACAAAGACAAAGTAAAACAAGGGAGATAGCATACATTCATTCATCAACACAAGTTATATTACATCACAAAATTAGTGCAGATCTAACATAAGATCAAATGTATCTTTTACATGATAGCACTGTGGAAAATGCAAAGACAAGCTTAATCCTGACGATCGCCTTGAATCCCAGGGACTTGGAGAACCTTGTCGGCAAGATGACCGGCAATCTTGTTGGCAGCAGTGTCATCGGTGTTCTGCGGCAACTTTCTGAAGATCCCGGAGAGATCGAGATCGGGATGGTGGTGTGCGAGCTTGAGCAGTACCTTATAAAGGACGTTGCACGCAAACTTCTAAGATTCATCGGCAAACGAGGCAGATCTATCTTCATGATACGTCTTCAAGGCATCAATGAGACCCTCGAAGAACTTGGTTAGCCTGACGCTGGTGGTTTCCTTGTCATTGACAGTGAAGCCCTAGCTCCTCATATCCATGACAGCAATTTGGGAGGTGATGCGCTCGGCAATGTTGACAAGACCATTGGTCCAGAGGGAGAGGTTCTCTTGCAGCTGATTGAACCTGTTTTCAATATCTACACGCAAGGCCTCCTCTGTTCCCAACTTCTCCATCAAGATTCTTTCCCGCTCCTTGGTGGACTCGAGATCTGTTTCCAAGCCGACAAGTTTAGATTTTAGGTCCTCAGCTACCTTGGCGGCGGTATCGAGATCTTGATTCTTGGACGAGAGCTGCGTTTGCAGTTCCCCTAAGGTAAGGGCTGCTTTCTGCGCTTCGCCCTTGAGAGTCTCGACCTCTTTACTACTGCCGGCAAGCTCTTCTTTCAGTTTGGTCAGTTGGGAATCAAGATCCGCCTTGGCGGCAGTGGCAGCGGCAGCTTCCTTGAGCTTGGCGGCGTTTTCTCGAGCTTGGGTCTCGATGGAGTCCTTATGATTCTTCTCCACCTCCTACGTCCTTTGCTCAAGGAGCTTTCCGATTTCTTCATCCTTGCTGCGAAGTTTGGCGGCAAGGGCCTCCTCTTGTGTGGCAAGATTCCTTTCCCGGGCATTGAGCTGCGCCTCGCGCTCTGCCAGCTTGCCGTCCAAGGCTGTCGCCTTCTCCTGGGTGGCGGCAAGTGTTTCCTCTTGCCTCCTCAGATTCTGGGATTAGTTGTTGTACCAAGTGCGGATATCTTCCGCCTTCTTCTTCAATTTCTCCTCGATTACCTCCAGAGCCGTGTGCTCAGCTTGAAGCTTGTCTCATCGCTTACCATAGCGCTCTTGCACATCCCTGAGCCCAGCAGCCATGGTTTCTAGGAAGGTGAGATCTGCTGTGGTATCGGTAGCATTATCGGATTCAAGGGTACTTTTGGGGATGGAGGCAAGGATACGAGCAATTTCTTCATCAAAGTTCAGCTCTCCGGTGCCTGATGAACTGGGGGCTTCAGACCCTTGCTGAGGAACGGCGAGCGTCAAGACGTCCGCCAAGATTTGAGTAGTTGGTGTGGTTGGTTGAGCGACAAAATCTGGCTTGTCAGTGGCAGCCACCACCATTTCTGTGCTTGTTTGAATGGGAGCAGATGTGTCGCCGGAAGACTCCCTTATGTTTCTGGCAACTTCCCTTGCTTCCTCAGCGGCAGAGTTAGTGGCCTCTTCAGCAGCTATCTTGGCGGCCTCATCAGCCGCTTCCTTTGCAATATCTGCCACTTCTACAAGGATTTCCCCTTCTTCGGGAGAGGTGGGAGCTACAGAATGGAACAGAAGCAAAGGATAAAATGAAGATCAATTTACAAGTCAAGTTCAAGAAAACAAAAAAAATTGGAAAGTGCTTGGAAGCAAGTGGATTACCTGTTGATGCTTGTGGTGGAGGGACAGTCCCTTCCCCGACAACCTGGGTTACTGTCACACGGTCAGCAGCAGTTTCGCTTGTCGGAGCAGTTTCCGTGTGAACGAGCTCATCAGTGGAGGCCCTTGCTGGAGATGCACTCTCCATGACGGTGGTTGACGGAGGAACCACGGTAGGATCTGCCTCTTGGCGCTCTTCCTCCTGGTGACCTTCTCCTACCTCCTTGTCGAGACCAGAAGAAGGAGCATCGACGCCTGTGCCGGCGAGCGTGAAACGTGCCACGACTTCACGCGGGGGGCTGGGCTAGGGGCTGATGATGGCGGTATCAGCAGATGCACCCCCTTGCCTAGTGCTTGTTGCAGGCTCGCTTTCCGCTGCAGCCTTGACTCGCTTGGCTTGGTGCACAAGTGGCTCTGTGTCTCTGCAAAAACAGAAGGAATCAAGTTAGAAATCATAGTTAAGATGGAGTCAAGACTTGGTAAAGATAAAGGTGGTTATGCTTACTCTTCGTCTTCGGATTCATTGAGGATGGAGAGGTCATATTCCATCGGCGGGGGTGATTCCCTGGCCCTTTCAAGAGCCGGAGGAGATGAACTTGCCGGTTGAGAAGACCTGACTTCACTGACAACCTCTTGCTGAGAAGATGGGCGCTGAGCTCGTGGACACCAGGATGGTTGCCGGCGCACTTCTTCTTGGTGGCCAGTTTTGGTGGTCGTTTTCTTCACGACATGACCAGCCTTTGGCGAAGAAGCGTGCACTGGCTCCTGAATGGTCGCTTTCTGGAGGATGCGTGCCTTCTTCTTTGGAGCCCGAGGACCTTCTTCTTCGTCTTCGGGTTCCCCGGCAACTTCGCTCCCGGCAAGCTCTTCTTGGGGCGCCTCGGCAGCCTCTTCATCAGGATGTTCTTCTTCTTTGTCCTCAGTTGCCGCAACCTGAGAACCGCCAGCTTTGCTAATTCTAGCAATCTCCGCGGCCTTGCTGGTGATGTATGCCAACTCCTCATCTTTGGTGGCCTTGATGAGATCCCTCTCTTTCCGGGTGGCTTTCTCCGTCAAGTTTGAAGCACAATTCATTTCATCTTCAAGCGAGACCTCTTTCCATCTTGCATCAACTCCTTGAGCATTGCAGTCTGGCATCATCAACAAGATGGAGCTCATGGCAGAATTGATGTGCAATGGGACGACTTGGTCCGGCAAGTGGAATGTGCCGAAATCTCTGAACAATTGTTCACAGAGGCAGGCGTGCTCCATAACAGTCAGGTTATTGCCGAGACCCGGGTACAACCGCATGATGTCGCCTGCATTCTGGTACTCCCAGGTGAACCTTTGCCTCTTCTATAGCGACGCAATGCGTCGCCGGAGGAAATCTGCACCCACCATTTCTATGGTCAATTTGGCGGCTTTGAGGCGAGCAATCCGATTCAGTGTCGGGCCAAGTTTCTTGTCGCTGGCACCTAGTTGGCTACAGTCATCGCCATGCACGACCTTTTCCGTGCGTGGCAAGCAGAATTCGGGAAAATCCTTTTCCTTGATCCAACACCACTCTGCCCGCAACTCTTCCCACTCCAAGTGCAGCTGCCCGGCAAGATACTGACCCTTGGTCTTGGCCCTAGGGATCCATGTGACACTGCCAGAGAGCGCTTCACCTTCGATGCGTGGGACGAAGAAGTGGCAGAACAGATCAACATTGGGGGCGACTCTGACAAAATTTTCGCATAAATGGGCGAAAACTAACATGCACGTCATGGCATTCGGGGTAAAATCCAGCAGTCTAAACCCGAAGCTATACATCATTGCGCTGAAGAAATCCGAAAACGAAGGAACCAGCCCGCAATAGAAGTACGTGCAAAAAAACGGGTATGAATATGATGGAGTTTTACCGCCGGCGGGGAGCACTTCTGGGGCCTTAGGATCTTTGGTGTCTCTCCTCCACATGTAGGCATATCTCTCTATCAAGGTGTTCTCATCCAGAGCCGGCGGCGAGAAAACTACGTTCTCCCTTTGCCGCTTTTCCAGCTCCCCTAGTTCCTTCCTTTTCCTCTCTGCCTTGGGATTGGCACGCTTGGCGGGCTTCTTCCCCTCTGTGTTGGTCTTCTTGGGTGCCATGAGAGCTCAGGGAGAAAGGAAAGAGTTGAGCTAAGATGCGAATCGGCGGCGGCGGTGGCGGAAATCACTCTGGCAAGAGGAAGAAGATGAAGCAGAAAGGAGCAGGGGCGAATGAGCAGCGCCCTCTCGCGGTTGCCTTTTTATGGGGAAGGCGCGAGGGGGCTGGCTATTTACTATTTTGCTTGACAGCGCTTTTGCAGGTGCACTACTGCGGAATCACCGCTACAGTCCACCACTCCCATGACACGCATTAAATGCGCGGCGTGGGTATACTTTGAGGGAAATCATCATTGTAAAAATTACGGCAGTAATTTCCCGCCGCGTGTCTGTGCATTGTTTGGGCCTAGCCCAACGACGCTTCGGACGCGCGTGTGGCCCAGGCCCGGGGGCTCCTGTTGGTGTATAAAACATGAGTATTTTATACCCTGACTTATGCATAGACAGTAGCAGCCTTCCCAGTGGCCAGGGCTTGCCAGAGATTGTCAAGATCAAGATTGAAGGCCTAGTTGCAGAGGCACTAGGGAGAAGATCAAGACAAGATGTCAATAAGCACAAAATGATACTTGCCGGCAAGGCTCAAGCCGGCAAGCTCCGTGCCGACAAACCCTCACTAGCTCGTCTGCGCTCCACCACACAGAGCAGCTAGTCGCTAATCGGTGAGGTGTCGACCGCACAGGCAGTTTGGTGAGATTTGTCGGGGCACGTGCCAGCTTGCTGGAAGGAGAATTAGCTTTAATGACACCCGTCCAGAAGGCGTGTCAAGATAATAGGAGGTAGCTGGGCGAGCGGTGCAGAAACCTTGTCAGGGCTCCTCCTCCACATGACACCTAACGGCGCAATAAATGCTTTTGTCCCAATCCGGCAGAGTTAGGTATGATAGCACTATTTTCTATCTAATCAACTTGTAATGACTGTTTTGCCACTGTGGTTACCCCTTGAGCTATAAAAGGAGGGCCAGGGCTACCTTTACAAGGGTCAACACTTTGCTCATTCTACATGCGGAGCTGCTCTTCCTGCATCTTGCCGGCAAGAAGCGCTCCTTGTACTTGAGCTCAAACACTTCCAATACACAAAGTAGGAGTAGGGTTTTACACCTCGCGGTGGCCCGAACCTGGGTAAATCCTTTGCATTTCTGCTGATTCTGCTCTTTGTGCTTGCGCATCTCCCTAGTCGAACCGCAAAGGGGCTAAATGGCCCCATAGATGGTCGTACGCACGAC
Source organism: Elymus sibiricus (assembly GCA_039707655.1). Lineage (NCBI taxonomy): Eukaryota > Viridiplantae > Streptophyta > Magnoliopsida > Poales > Poaceae > Elymus > Elymus sibiricus. The sequence continues at coordinate 62,861,219 of CM077672.1, forward strand.
ACCCCCCTTCAATATTTTTTAACAAGAAGGGCCTAGAAGGCCCGAGAACTGCACTAAGCATGACACGTCGGTATAGGGCAAATTACAACGGGACCCAAAGTAACTAAGAAATTAGAAAGCGGTCCCTGAGTAATGCATGAAGGACCCTGAACAGAGAAATAAAAATGCAATCGAGTCCTTGACACCTCCTGCATGGATTGAGCCTTGCCGTCATCGGGGACGAGACCACTTGGGATGCCAAGACCTTCACTGCTTCGTCGTCAGCTACCACACCGGGAAAGGAAGCCATGAATTCCGAACAGGAACCGAATTGCCTCCCTTCTTGCACATCGGCTACGAAGAATATATGTAGCCACCTTTCGGCTAGAAGAAATGATGACTGCCCGAAGATGGCTAGATACCGTTGCCTCGCTGTAGACGCCATCGTTGATAAGCTCGAACCCAAATAGCGCCGCCCAAATATCTGGATCTCTCATGCTCCTTATTCACTACCGCGGTGATGCTCGAAGCCAAAGAAGAACACAAGGACCAACTACAAATCAGGGTAGTAGGCATATAGGATTGGTCACCTGATTAGTGAAGAAGTAGAACCGGGGGAAGGAAAACAGAGCAACAACGGCCAAAGCAGTGAGGTGCCATGGAATTGGCCAAAGGGTCCTGACATAGGAGCCACCAACAATCTCTCTATAGGCCTCCTCCTTCCCACCATCAGCACGAGCTTGAGGGAGAGGAACAAGAGAGAGAGGAGTGGATCTGGATCCGGAGGCCCTGTTATTCACTGGAGAGAGGAGCAGCAAAAGAAAAACTACAATAGGTACAAACCGGACCTCTCTCCCACCCATCGTCAGCCACCGTGGTCACCGACGACGGGAAGGAGAAAGGCCGATGAAGGAGGTGGAGAAAGCTGGAAGAGGGGAGGGGAACAGCGCAGAGACCAGTCGCCTGAAAGGCAAGTCCGAAAGTCTTCTCCAACCCACCTCCCTTTAATATTATTATTATTATATAGATATAGAAGAAAATTTAACATACTTCTCTAGCATGAGCTAAAATACAAAATCATTATTTAATTTATGATCGACACCAATATTCCGAACATGAAGAAGATTTATGATTCAACTATATCGTCTTTGCAAAATGATTAATAAATGTATACAGTTCGGCTTACGACTTTCCTAGTTTGATTCTCACCTCCAGTTTTTCAAGTGCAATCCACCCATTACGGTGTACTAATTGCTCGCAAGGAAAGAGTCTGGAGGAGTAGTGCAGGTGTAATGTCAACTATCGACATTAGGTTCATGGTGATGGTGAGAGCTTCGGAGACCAGACTAACTTGAGGCTCATTGATCTAAACTCCTATGGATGAGGCTAACAAAGTGACACAAAAATTTATATCGGAGCGACATTCCGATGACCGCATCAAGGTGATGATAGAATTGGCAACATCTGGTTCACGTCTGTGCATGGCATGGATCGTGGTGCGCGCGGCCAACAACAACAGTCGGGCCAGGGACATAGTCTAGAAGGCTGGCAGCATCTATATGAGTATATTGCAATGACTAATTGAAAATTTTCTTACCGAGCGCGACCTAGGCTTGATGCGATTGGCATAGATTGAATGATAAAATTCATTATTCATGGAGCATGATTCAAGCTCTTCTTTATCTAAATGGATTCTAATTGTCGATGCGGTCCTGTTGATGCTTGGGTTCGACTAAAGGAGGTCTAATTGTCGAAGCCTACGGCGCAAGAAAAATATAGCAAAAGAGGGCCATGGAACTGCTTGATGATGGGTTACTGGTTGAAATCCAAGGGTAACACGCGAAATCACTAGTTAAGGGGTACCCCTTGCAAACCCCCACCTCCTTTGGTTGCGACAAAGTGGCGCACATGCAGTTCCCAGTGCCTGGACGTTCGACAGCTACCGGAATTCCAGTGCCACCTATCCAGAGAAGAACTGGCGGAATTTCGGCGCGCACCGGACGTCCGGTCCCTCCCATGCCATCGGACGATTGGCGGCTACCGGAAATCCAGTGCCACCCACAAGAAAAGAATTGGCGGAAATCCAGCGCCCCACCGGACGCCCGGTCTCTCGTGAGCCATCGAACATCCGATAAACCACCGGACGTCTAGTACCTGTTTGTGCATAGTTTCAGGCTTTGGCCCATGTAACCTCCTCTCTGGCCCTAGGCTATAAATACCTCTCCCCTTGAACGAATTAGGGTTAGCAAAGCATATTTGATAGGATCTTGAGAGAGCTTTGCTCATCTACCACTTCTTGGAGTCTAAGACCTCCTAGGAGAAGATCCCCTAGTGGATATCAAGACCTCCTCGCTTAGGGAAATACTACCCTTAAAGACCTCATCTCCTTTGGATTTGAGAGGAACCTTACCTTTGTACTTTTTCCCCTTGAATTGTTCTTGTATGCTTGTGGATCTCATGTATGCTACCTTAGTGGATGTGTAATTTGGGTTTGTTTGAGTGTTTCTCTCTCTTGTGTTCTTGAGTGTTCATCTTTCTCCCACCTCCAAGTGTGAAAATATTGGGATTAGGGTTCCATCCTACATCATGGCGACAATGCAATCACAAAGAAAGTGCCACCCATAGTCTGGGCAGGCATACTGGAGAAAAAAATACTGGAGGGGACCCACCAGTTGCCCACAAGGCAACAGGGCGCGGCCCCCCTGGGCGCACCATGATGCCTTGTGGGGCCCCTGGCTGGCCTCTGGCCCCCTCCTTCTGCTATATAAGCTCATTTACCCTCAAAATTATAGAGAAGACTTTCGGGACGAAGCACCGCCGCCTCGAGGCGGAACCTGGGCAGGAGCAATTCTACTCTCCGGCGGAGCGATTCCGCCGGGGATACTTCCCTCCGGGAGGGGGAAATCAAAGCCATCGACATCACTGATACCTCCATTTTGCATCATGTTTTCCTACTGTTATTTATTATTTTTTTGATCATTATTTCACTTTATGATACAATTCTTATGCCTTTTCTCTCTTATTTTGCAAGTTTCACATGAAGAGGGAGATTGCCGGCAGCTGGAATTCTGGACCGGAAAGGGGTGAAACGGAGATAGCTATTCTGCACAGCTCCAAATGACCTAAAAATTTACGGAGAATTATTTTGGAATATATAAGAAATACTGGCAAAAGAATTACCAGGAGGGGGCCCACCAGGAAGCCACAAGCCTGGGGGGCGCGCCCTCCGCCCCCTCCTTCTGCTATATGAAGCCATTTACCCTAGAAAAAAATAAAGAGAAGACTTTTGGGACGAAGCGCCGCCGTCTCGAGACATCACCAACGATCCTCTCATCGTGGGAGGACCAATCTTCATCAACATCTTCACCAGCACCATCTCATCTCAAACCCTAGTTCATCTCTTGTATTCAATCTTTGTCTCAAAACCTTAGATTGGTACCTGTGGGTTGCTAGTAGTGTTGATTACATCTTGTAGTTGATGCTAGTTGGTTTATTTGGTGGAAGATTATATGTTCAGATCCTTAATGATATTCAATACCCCTATGATCTTGAACATAAATATGATTTGTGAGTAGTTACTTTTGTTCTTGAGGACATGGGAGAAGTCTTGTCATAAGTAATCATGTGAATTTGGTATTCGTTCGATATTTTGATGATGTGTATGTTGTTGCTTTCTTTAGTGATGTCGTGTGAACGTCGACTACATGACACTTCACCATCTTTGGGCCTAAGGGAAGGCATTGTGGAGTAGTAATTAGATGATGGGTTGCTAGAGTGACAGAAGCTTAAACCCTAGTTTATGCGCTATTCCGTAAGGGGCAGATTTGGATCCATATGTTTCATGCTATGATTAGATTTATCTTAATTATTCTTTCGTAGTTGCGGATGCTTGCGAGAGGGGGTAATCGTAAGTGGGAGGCTTGTTCAAGTAAGAACAGCACCCAAGCACCGGTCCACCCACATATCAAATTATCAGAGTAGCAAACGCGAATCAAACCAACATGATGAAAGTGACTAGATGAAATTCTCATGTGTCCTCGAGAACGCTTTGCTTATTATACGAGTTCGTTCCGGCTTGTACTTTGCTATAAAAAGGATTGGGCCTCCTTGCTGCAATTTATTATACTTGTTATTGTTACTCGTTACGAATTATCTTGCTATCAAAACTATCTGTTACCGCTACTTTCAGTACTTGCAGAGAATAACTTGCTGAAAACCGCTTATCATTTCCTTCTGCTCCTCGTTGGGTTCGATACTCTTACATATCGAAAGGACTACGATTGATCCCCTATACTTGTGGGTCATCAAGACTCTTTTCTGGCGCCGTTGCCGGGGAGTAAAGCGCCTTTTGTGAGTGCAATTTGGTAAGGAAACATTTATATTATGTGCTGAAATTTACTGTCACTTTCCACTATGGAAAGTAATCATCTGAGGGGTTTGTTCGGGGTATCTTCACCTCGACCGGAAGCATTAAGAGTCGCTCCTCAACCTACTGAACCTACTGAAAATATTTATTATGAAATTCCTTCGGGTATGATAGAGAAACTGCTAGCTAAGGCTTATGCAGGAGATGGAACGGTGCATCCTGATATGCACTTGATATATGTGGATGAAATTTGTGGATTGTTTAAGCTTGCAGGTTTATCCGGAGATGGAGTTAAAAAGAAGGTATTCCCTTTATCTTTGGAGGGAGAGGCATTGACATTGTATAGGCTATGTGATGATAGTGAAACATGGGATTGGAACCGGTTGAAGCTGGAATTTCACTAGAAATTTTATCCTATGCATTTGGTTCATCGTGATCGGAATTATATATATAATTTTTGGCCTCGTGAAGGAGAAAGTATCGCTCAAGGTTGGGGGAGGCTTAAGTATATGTTACATACATGCCCCAATCATGAGCTCTCAAGAGAAATAATTATTCAAAACTTTTATGCTCGACTTTCTCATGATGATCGATCCATGCTCGATACTTCTTCTAATGGTTCCTTTATGAAGAGGACTATTGAATTCAAATGGGATCTTCTAGAAAGAATTAAACGTAACTCTGAAGATTGGGAAATCGACAAAGATAAAGAGTCAAGTATAAATCTTGAGTTTGATTGTGTTAAATCTTTTATGGAAACTGATGCTTTTCATAAGTTTAGTGCTAAATATGGACTTGACTCTGAGATAGTAGCTACCTTTTGTGAATCTTTTGCTACTCATGTTGATCTCCCTAAGGAGAAATGGTTTACATATCATCCACCTATTGAATCAAATGAAGAACCTGTTAGTGTTAAAGAAGAAACAATTGTATACAATATTGATCCAGTTGTGCCTACTGCTTATATTGAGAAACCACCTTTCCCTGTTAGGATTAAGGAACATGATAAAGCTTCACCTGTGATTAATAAAGGTAATATTAGAACACCTAAACCTTCTGAACAAATTAAAGTTGAACCTAATATTTCAATGGTAAAAGATCTTTTGGTTGATAATATTGATGGGCATGTTATTAACTTTTCTGAAGAGGCTGCTAGAATTGCTAAACCTGTTAGAAATGAACAAGATATGCTAGATAAGAACAAGCCCGTAGTTGGCATGCCTGTTGTTTCTGTTAAAATTGGAGACCATTGCTATCATGGTCTATGTGATATGGGTGCTAGTGTGAGTGCTATTCCTTTCTCTTTATATCAAGAAGTAATGAATTATATTGCCCGTGTTGAGATTGAAGATATTGATGTTACTATTAATCTGGCAAATAGAGATACTATTACTCCACTTGGGATTGTTAGAGATGTTGAAGTATTGTGTGGTAAAATCAAATACCCTACTGATTTCTTAGTACTTGGTTCACAACAAGATAATATTTGTCCCATTATATTTGGTAGACCTTTCTTGAATACCGTTAATGTTGAAATTGATTGTGTTAAAGTGAAAGTTAGAGTTAAGTTTGGTGATATATCTCATGAATTTAATTTCTCTAAGTTCAGTAGACAACCTCATGATAAAGAATTACCCAATAAAGATGAAATTATAGGTCTTGCTTCTATTGCTATGCCTCCTACTGATCCCTTAGAACAATATTTGCTAGACCATGAGAATGATATGCATATGAATGAAAGAAATGAAATAGAAGAATCATTCTTTAAACAAGCACCTATTCTTAAACATAATCTGCCTGTTGAAACCTTGGGAGAACCTGTACCACCCGAGAGTGATCCTGTGTTTGAATTAAAGCAACTACCTGATACACTTAAATATGTTTATCTTGATGAAAAGAAAGGTATACCATGTTATTATTAGTGCTAACCTTTCAGAGCAAGAAGAAAAGATATTACTTAAAACTCTGAGGAAGCACCGTGCTGCTATTGGATATACTCTTGATGATCTTAAGGGCATTAGTCCCACTCTATGTCATCACAAGATTAATATGGAGCCAGATGCTAAACCTGTCATTGATCATCAACGTCGCTTGAATCCTAAAATGAAAGATGTGAGATGTGAAGAAACTAATCTTGTCTTGAATTGGGAGAAGTGCCACTTTATGGTGAATGAAGGTATATTCCTTGGGCATAAAATTTCTGAAAGAGGTATTGAAGTTGATAAAGCTAAAGTTGATACAATTGAGAAAATGCCATGTCCTAAAGATATCAAAGGTATAAGAAGATTTCTTGGTCATGCTGGTTTCTATATAAGGTTTATAAAAGACTTCTCTAAAATTTCTAGGTCTCTTACTAATCTTTTGCAAAAAGATGTGCCATTTGTTTTTGATGATGATTGTGTAGAAGCCTTTGAAATACTTAAGAAAGCCTTAATATCTGCACCTATTGTTCAACCACCTGATTGGAACCTACCCTTTGAAATTATGTGTGATGCTAGTGATTATGCTGTTGGTGATGTTCTAGGTCAAAGAGTTGATAAGAAATGTTATTCATTATGCTAGTAAAACTCTAGACATCGCTCAAAGGAATTATGCTACTACTGAGAAAGAATTTTTAGTAGTTGTGTTTGCATGTGATAAATTCAGATCTTACATTGTTGATTCAAAAGTTACTATTCACACTGATCATGCTGCTATTAAATATCTTATGGAAAAGAAAGATGCTAAACCTAGACTTATTAGGTGGGTTCTGTTGCTACAAGAATTTGATTTGCATATTATTGATAGAAAGGGAGCTGAGAATCCCGTAGCTGATAATTTGTCTAGAATGGAAAATGTTCTTGATGACCCACTTCCTATTAATGATGATTTTCCTGATGAACAATTAGATGTGACAAATGCTTCTCATAACACTCCTTGGTATGCAAACTATGCTAATTACATTGTTGCTAAATATATACCACCTAGTTTCACATGCCAACAAAAGAAAAAGTTCTTCTTTGATTTAAGACATTACTTTGGGATGACCCACATTTATATAAAGAAGGAGTAGATGGTGTTGTTAGACGTTGTGTACCTGAGCATGAACAAGAACAAATCCTACGGAAGTGTCATTCCGAAGCATATGGAGGACACCATGCGGGAGATAGAACTGCACACAAGGTATTACAATCTGGTTTTTATTGGCCTAATCTTTTCAAAGATGCACGTAAGTTTGTCTTATCTTGTGATAAATGTCAAAGAATTGGTAATGTTGGTAGACGTTAGGAAATTCCTATGAATTATTCACTTGTTAATGAACCGTTTGATGTTTGGGGTTTTGATTATCTGGGGCCTTTTCCTAAATCCAATGGGTATACTCATATTTTAGTAGATGTTGATTACGTTACTAAGTGGGTAGAAGCTATTCCAAATTGTAGTGCTGATCATAACACTTCTATTAAAATGCTTAAAGAAGTTATATTTCCGAGGTTTGGAGTCCCTAGATATTTAATGACTGATGGTGGTTCACATTTTATTCATGGTGCTTTCCATAAATTACTTGCTAAATATGATGTTAATCATAGAATTGCATCTCCTTATCATCCTCAGTCTAGTGGTCAAGTTGCATTAACTAATAGAGAAATAAAATTAATTTTGCAAAAAACCGTTAATAGATCTAGAAAGAATTGGTCTAAGAAACTTGATGATGCACTATGGTCTTATAGAACTTCTTATAAAAATCCTATGGGTATGTCTCCATACAAAATGGTTTATGGAAAAGCATGTCATTTACCTATTGAACTAGAACATAAAGCATGTTGCGCAATTAAAGAACTTAACTATGATTTTAAACTTGCCGGTGAAAAGAGGTTATTTGATATTAGCTCCCTAGATGAATGGAGAACACAAGCTTATGAAAATGCCAAGTTATTTAAAGAAAAAGTTAAAAGATGGCATGATAAGAGAATTCAAAAACGGGAATTCAATGTAGGTGATCATGTTCTGTTATACAATTATCGTTTAAGATTCTTTGCAGGAAAGCTTCTCTCTAAATGGGAAGGACCGTACATCATCGAAGAAGTTTATTGCTCCGGAGCCATCAAAATAAACAACTCCGAAGGCAATAATACGAGAGTGGTTAATGGGCAAAGAATTAAACATTACATCTTAGGTACGCCCATTAATGTTGAAACCAATGTTATTCAAAAATGACACCGGAAGAGCACATAGAATAAACCTTCCCGAATGCTTCCGAATCCTGAAAAAGAGTAGGTATGTGGTACGGTAAGTAAACCGACTCCAAAAATTCCATAAAAGTATTTTCTATTCGTTTTGTAATATATAAAAAATTAGGAAAATAATAAACAGTGCAAAAAGTGCACGAGGAAGCGACAAGCCTGGGGGGCGCGCCCTACTCCCCAGGGCGCGCCTACCAGGATTGTGGCCCCCTCCTGGACTTTCCCGACTCCGTTTTTCTTTCATATTACTTGTCCTGCACGGGAAAAATTCATTATATATACTCTCGAATGTTTTGACCACCGTATCGCAAGTTTCTCCTCTGTTCTTGTTTCGAGCTATTTTTCTGACAGATCTAGATCGCCATGGCGCCTCCAAGCTCGCCCAAGGACAAGTTCTATGAGAAGGTCATCAACCCATACCTTCCAGAGGTGATAAAACACCCTCAAGCCATTGAGATGCATGAGGGGGTGCTTCACATCCGGGATATTCAAGGGCCCAAGAAGACCGGGAGCGAGAAGGCCAGGCTGGAAGCGGTGGAACAGGAGATCTTCAGGTGCCAGGGGATGGTGGGGCGCGGACTCAGTGCTAACCACTCCATGATCACGGAATTCATCCGTGAGCACAAGGTGGACAGCAAGAACATTGGGAACGCTATATTCTAGCTCAATGACCGGATTGATCATCTTCAGGCCCAAATCTATGACTTACAAAACCAAAATTTTGAGTATGAGGCCAGGTTTAAAGGTATGAGTTTAGCTGCAAGTTTCAGGACTCTGGAAACACATTCATCCTTTTATGATGGGGAACCTATGCCTTGGAAGACAGAGGACAAGCCTACCTCATCATCACCAACATCACCGAAGAAGGAGACTTGAGTACATGGGTATGGGCACGACCCTTGGCTTGTGCCAAGCTTGGGGGAGGTGCCCCGGTATCGTATCACCATCACTTTTATCACCATTATCTATCTTAGTTTGATCCTTAGTTATTTCGTGAATTAGAGGAATAAAGTTTAGTATGATTTAGCTTCGAGTGCTTGCTTTGTGATCTATCTATCTATGTAATCGTGTGTGAAAGTTATACAGTAAAGAGTAGTTTGAGTTGAGTGTTTTGCTTTTGTTGATTCAATCTTAGAAATAAAATAAAGAGAATAAAAAGTAAGATCATATTCTAATCCCATGGGGAGTGATGACTTCACATAAAAGAAGTATAATTGATAAAACTTGTTGGAAGTTAACAAACATAGTATTGGTCATTGTTGCAATTCATGAAAAAGTAATAAATGAAGAGAGGTCTCACATATAAATATACTATCTTGGACAGCTTTTATGATTGTGAGCCCCCATTAAATATTCTATTTCAAATAGTCGACGTTGGACAAGGAAGACAATGTAATGAGTTATGTTTGCTGATATTCACATAGAAGTTATATTGTTTTGGATCCTCTAACATGTGGTGCTTGCTCCCTATCTTTTGCTAGCCAAAATTCTATACTAAGTAGAGATACTACTTGTGCATCCATAATCCTTAATCCCAGTTTCATGTCATGAGAGTCCACCATATCTACCAATGGATTGTATAAGATCCTTCAACTAAGTTGTCATTGGTGGAAAGCAATAAAAATTGCTCCTAAATATGTATGATCTTTTATTGTAAGGGAAAATAAGCTTTGTACGATCTTGTGATGGTGAAGAAATAAAAGCGACAAACTGCATAATAAAGGTTGCTATCACAAGGGGCAATATAAAGTGATGTTCCTTTACATTAAGAGATTGCACATCCAAGAACAAAAAGCGCATGACAACCTCTGCTTCCCTCTGTGAAGGGCCTATCTTTTACTTTATGTATTTACTTTCATGCAAGAGTCAATAGTATTCTCCTCTATTTCATTTTTATTTTCTCTCTTGGCAAGCATCATGTGGTGGGGATAGATCCAGGCATATATATCCAGTTGGATGTAGGTGATCATGAGTTATTATTGTTGACATTACCCTTGAGGTAAGCGAGTTGGGAGGCGAAATTATAAGCCCCTATCTTTCTCTGTGTCTGACTAAAACTTTTGCTCCATAAGTATGCCGTGAGTGTCAGCAATCATAGAAGACTAAACGATGGTTGAGTACGTGAACTTGCTAAACCAAGCTCTTACATAGACTCTTTTTGATAATATGATGAATTACAATTGCTTTAGTGACTGAGATCATAGTTTGTTAGTTTTCAATATGGTTTATGGTTCATACTTTAACTTGTGGATGGATTGTTACTTTTTCATGAGAATTTTTAAGATGATATATTGCTGTTATAATAATGATCATGATGCTTTCATGTCCGTATTTTGTTTTATCGACACATCTCTCTCTCTAAACATGTGGTCATGATTATCGATTTCAGTTTTTTGCTTGAGGACGAGCGAGGTCTAAGCTTGGGGGAGTTGATACGTCCATTTTTTATCATGTTTTCCTACTGTTATTTATTATGTTTTTGATCATTATTTCACTTTATGATTCAATTCTTATGCCTTTTCTCTCTTATTTTGCAAGTTTCACATGAAGAGGGAGTTTGCCGGCAGCCGGAATTCAGGACCGGAAAGGGGTGAAATAGAGATAGCTATTCTGCACAGCTCCATTTTTCGAGTGCCCAAAATGAGTTTTTTTGTGAAGAACCTACCAAATATTTGTTGCAAAATTGGACCAAGTGAATTTTATAAAATATTAGGCCATATTTAATGTACAATTGACCAAATGGTTGCGTGTCAAAAAGCTTTGATCCACCTCTCGTGAAAAAGACAAATTTCCGCCGATTCAGCAGGAAGCGGGTCAAATTTGAACTGCAGCTGCCTCATAGTTTGCTCTTTATTTTTTCCAAAAATCATTTCTAGGTACATAAGTATCTATTTAATTAGAGAAACTCCAAAAGTTTTGCAAGATTCAACCCCTAGGTACGAACGGTCATGCCTGCCGTTTTGACCGCATTTTGAAACGGGCACAAGAAATTAAAAAAAAATCGAAAAAATTTAAAACCTTCGCATTGTGTCATTATATGTGACCTAGTTTCCAGAAAAAATAACAAACTTGAACTACGGCAAATGTCTTAAAAAAGTGTTCTCAGAAACGAGCTATCATGTATGAAGATCCATGGCTTTCAAAGCAAGTGGCCAATGTTATGGCAACATTCATGGCATAGTTTATTCAAATGATATCATATTTTGCACAAGTTTGCATATTGGAATGACAAACAATGTTGCCTAAGGAAGTTTTCATTTTCTTTGCACGAAAATTCCATTTTCCATTTTTCGAGTGCCCAAAATGAGTTTTTTTGTGAAGAACCTACCAAATATTTGTTGCAAAATTGGACCAAGTCAATTTTATAAAATATTAGGCCGTATTTCATGTACAATTGACCAAATGGTTGCGTGTCAAAAAGCTTTGATCCACTTCTCGTGAAAAAGACAAATTTCGGCCGATTCAGCAGGAAGCGGGTCAAATTTGAACTGCACCTGCCTCATAGTTTGCTCTTTATTTTTTCCAAAAATCATTTCTAGGTACATAAGTATCTATTTAATAAGAGAAACTCCAAAAGTTTTGCAAGATTCAACCCCTAGGTACGAACGGTCATGCCCGCCGTTTTGACCGCATTTTGAAACGGGCACAAGAAATTCAAAAAAAATTGAAAAAATTGAAAACCTTCGCATTGCATCATTATATGTGACCTAGTTTCCAGAAAAAATAACAAACTTGAATTACGGCAAATGTCTTAAAAAAGTGTTCTCAGAAACGAGCTATCATGTATGAAGATCCATGGCTTTCAAAGCAAGTGGCCAATGTTATGGCAACATTCATGGCATAGTTTATTCAAATGATATCATATTTTTGCACAAGTTTGCATATTGGAATGGCAAACAATGTTGCCTAAGGAAGTTTTCATTTTCTTTGCACGAAAATTCCATTTTCCATTTTTCGAGTGCCCAAAATGAGTTTTTTGTGAAGAACCTACCAAATATTTGTTGCAAAATTGGACCAAGTCAATTTTATAAAATATTAGGCCATATTTAATGTACAATTGACCAAATGGTTGCGTGTCAAAAGCTTTAATCCACCTCTTGTGAAAAAGACAAATTTCCGCCGATTCAGTAGGAAGCGGGTCAAATTCCCCCCTAGGCGCGCCCTGATGCCTTGTGGGGCCCCTGGCTGGCCTCTAGCCCCCTCCTTCTTCTATATAAGCTCATTTGCCCTAAAAAATTTATAGAGAAGACTTTCGGGATGAACCGTCGCCGTCTCGAGGCGGAACCTGGGCAGGAGCAATTTTGCTCTCCGGCGGAGCGATTCCGCTGGGGATACTTCCCTCCGGGAGGGGGAAATCTAAGCCATCGACATCACCAATGATCCTCTCATCGTGGGAGGACCAATCTTCATCAACATCTTCACCAGCACCATCTCATCTCAAACCCTAGTTCATCTCTTGTATTTAATCTTTGTCTCAAAACCTCATATTGGTACCTATGGGTTGCTAGTAGTGTTGATTACATCTTGTAGTTGATGCTAGTTGGTTTATTTGGTGGAAGATTATATGTTCAGATCCTTAATGATATTCAATACCCCTCTGATCTTGAACATTAATATGATTTGTGAGTAGTTACTTTTGTTCTTGAGGACATGGGAGAAGTCTTGTCATAAGTAATCATGTGAATTTGGTATTCGTTTGATATTTTGATGATATGTATGTTGTTACTTCCTTTAGTGGTGTCGTGTGAACGTCGACTACATGACACTTCACCATCTTTTGGCCTAAGGGAAGGCATTGTGGAGTAGTAATTAGATGATGGGTTGCTAGAGTGACAGAAGCTTAAACCCTAGTTTATGCACTATTCCGTAAGGGGCCAATTTGGATCCATATGTTTCATGCTATGGTTAGATTTATATTAATTCTTCTTTCGTAGTTGCGGATGCTTGCGAGAGGGGGTAATCATAAGTGGGAGGCTTGTTCAAGTAAGAACAGCACCCAAGCACCGGTCCACCCACATATCAAATTATCAAAGTAGCGAACGCGAATCAAACCAACATGATGAAAGTGACTAGATGAAATTCCCATGTGTCCTCGAGAACGCTTTGCTTATTATACGAGTTCGTTCCGGCTTGTCCTTTGCTATAAAAAGGATTGGGCCACCTTGCTGCACTTTATTATACTTTTTACTTGTTACTCGTTACGAATTATCTTGCTATCAAAACTATCTATTACCGCTACTTTCAGTACTTGCAGAGAATACCTTGCTGAAAACCGCTTGTCATTTCCTTCTGCTCCTCGTTGGGTTCGACACTCTTACTTATCGAAAGGACTACGATTGATCCCCTATACTTGTGGGTCATCAATGCTCCATCGACCGCGTCCTCCACGCTTCCCGGCATGCAGTGCTGCATCGCTGTTATTTGAGGCTTCAGTCGCGGCCGTTAAGGGACCTCACGTGTGTTAGCCAGCCTAGGCGTGTTTTGGAATCTCTCTTTTGTCATGGTGTGTGTGGTCGGGCATTCTATCGATGCGGTCATTGGGTTTGCCATGGCCGGCCAACATTTGTCTAACACAACCAACAGCCCGCCGTACCATTTTGTTATTTATCATATCTTTATCAATACCTACTAGACTATACAAGGAACCTTGTACTAACAGACATGAAGACTGACAACCTTCCTGGATCGTTAGGAGACAAGATTGTTTTGTGTGTTGTGTGCAGTACCCATCATTAGGTGTTGTATGGTAGTTCCTATTGGTTCGATAAACCTTGGTTCTCAATCGAGGGAAATACTTTTCTTTATGATACATCATCTCTTATTCTTGGGGGTATCCTAATGCTTCTACGGAAGAGCAAGCAATTACCCAGTACCTCCTCTGGTAAAGCGTATGAACTGGAGGGTGTTGGTCGTGCATTCACCGCCTCCCAACAGCAGACCGCGTCTCCCATCACCATCGGCCATCAAGTGTCGTACAATGTCAACCACAACACAGAGTACACCTTCACGGAGACTCAGTCACAGTCGTCCTTGCTTGTCCATTCACGGATGCCGATTGTGTCTCCCTCGCCCTTTAGTGCATGATCTTTGTTTGCCGGATTGTCTCAACCAGGCGCGACGACGGATGAGGAGGCACTAATGAATATGATCCACGGCAGCGGCGGCCACGAAGACGGCAAGTGGAGGACTCCCAGTCGGAGCTGGACACCCAGCAGATGCACACCCAAATGTCAGACTCCTAGCAAACACAGACCCAACCGACGCACACCCAGTAGTTGGACGGTGATCCAGACGACACCTGTGCGTCAGGTGTGGGCCCAAAGAAGAAGAGGGAAGAAAATTTCAACTTGAAGGAGGATGAATTGTTGGTTGATGTGTGGTTGACCACATGCATTGATCTGATTCATGGATCTGAGCAAAGGGGATCAACCTTTTGGACAAGTATGCATGCTTGGTTCCATGAGCACAAGCACATTGATCCCTATAATAAGGAAGCGATCCGTGAGCGCAATGTGAAGTCGCTCCCTAATCGATGGTACACCATTCAAGAGGCCACGAGAAAGTATTGTCGCTTTTATAAACAATTGCAAATTCGGTGGCCAAGTGGTGTGGCACTACAAGAGATTGCAAGTCTTTTCTTGCTCTATGTGTGTTGGTTATTTTGGCCAGATATGATCTATGTGTTGGTCATTTGGCCGGATATGCAACTTGTTGATCATGTGTTTTATTTCTAGGCCAGTCATGCGTGCACATTGTTTGTTAGGACGGAGAAGAAAAACTTCCTCTTCATTCATTGGTTGAAGTTGAATGCACACTCCAAGTGGCTCAATGTCGTTGTCAATTCCGTCAAGACTGCCGCCATGGCCAATGTAGATGAAGTTGATGATCCAGCAAAAGGAGGCCTTACTCTAGCCAAAAGGATGGCTAAGAACTAAGGAAGGAAGTGGGAGGAGGAGAAGAAGCGAGAAGGGATGGTGACCAAGATGACCGTCGGGACCCGAGAGCTGAGGCACATAGATCAAACAGTAACATATCATATAAGCACGCGAGTCCTCATGCATGGTTCACACGGCTGCCACCTTACCTTGGCCGGACCATTTGCGTCTTTTGGCTCACTTATATGATTATGTCGCTAGCAACTATATGACAAAGAACCCGACTCGACATGATTAGTTATAAACCAAAGTGGCACAATCGTACAAAGACAGACATAGGTAACCCGGCAGAGCACGTGTCGGTCATCAGCGTGTGTACCCAAGTCATAGCAAGCTACAAGGACTTTTGGAAGCACAACGAGACATTTCCCCGTAGGGACATACACATGAGCAATGTAGGATACATGTCGGTCAATCAATGTGTTCCAGAGCAGTAGTGAACTAACAAGGCTCAGTGGAAGCACAAAGAGGCATTTCCCTGTAAGAAAGGCTACCAACGGTGTACAACTAGGTGTAGAACCCACACATAACAATGCATTTCAAAGCATACACAAATTATGCAAGTATGTGTTGGTACAACATGGAATTACAACATAACTCTATGACTCAAAGTATTCATCAAGGCTCGGAAGAGCCATACAAGAAGTTATTACAAACAGGGGTCACACGACCCAACATTCAAGGCATACAAGCAACATCAGAAACAAATATATCTGAGTACAGACATACGACTTAAGAAGCCTGAAAGTAAACTACGACCCTCCAGAGGAACCAGACTGCTGTCTGGGATTCCTAAGCTACTCGGTCAACGTCGAATTCATCGAAGAACTACTAGTGAGATTGAAATCTCCTCTACAAAAACATAAATTAAGCAACCGTGAGTACAAGGGTAGCAGCAAGACTTACATCAGAACTAACTACTCATGCATTAGGTATCAATGAAGGGGGTTGTGGGGTTTATTGCAGAATGCCAGCATTGACCTTTGGCTAACCTGTACTATGACTACCAGCATTTTGATTGAGATGAGAGAGCACACACGAGTCCATCTAGCTAGTCACCACAATAATACACCACCATGGATCCTCTCCCGTTTCCCTACGAGAAGGCCATCCATGGCACTCACACTTATCTGGACAGTTTTTAGAGTATCCGTTAAAGTTGTCTATGAACCATATAAGTCTCCAAGTAGTCCATATCCACGGACGCGGCTATTTGAATAGATTTATAACCCTACAGGGGTGTACTTCTTCACACATGCGTTCACCACTTACCACCATATACACATCATGTACTCGGCTACCTTCAAGCGGAAGCCTAGCGAGGGTGTCAGCCACAACCGTTAACCACACAAGACTCTAGTCCAGGTTTATTGCCTATCTGAGGCTGAACCCGCAAGGAAAGTTCGGCGGAGTTTCCATCACGGCCCCAAACGATGTGTGCAGGGTTCCCAAGCCCGCCCTCGGGTGGTATCCGCTTGGTACATGCTACTTGTAGACTGCGTTGGTATTTCCCCGAAGAGGAGAGTATGATGCAGTATATTAGAGATAAGTATTTCCCTCAGTTAAGAACCAAGGTTATCAATCCAGTAGGAGAACCACATAAAACCCATTTAGCAGCACCTACACACACAAAAGCAAACACTTGCACCCAACGCAAATAAGAGGGTTGTCAATCCTCTTAGCGGTTATTTGCAAGGATTAATTCTGATAGTGATAGATAAATAAAGTAAATTGCAAAAAAATATTGCAGCAAGGTATTTTGGATTTTAATATATGATAAAGATAAACCCGGGGGCCATAGTTTTCACTAGAGGCTTCTCTCGAGTGCAGAACATACGGTGGGTGAACAAATTACTGTTGGGCAATTGATAGAAAAGCAAATAATTATGATGGATTCATGGCAATGATCATGTATATAGGCATCACGTCCGAGACAAGTAGACCGGCTCCTGCCTGCATCTACTACTATTACTCCACCCATCTAGGGTATTAAGTATAAAACAGAGTAACCCCTTAAGCAAGATGACATGATGTAGACAAAGTAAACTCAAGCAATATGATTAAACCCCATCTTTTTATCCTTAATGGCAACAATACAAATACGTGTCATGTCCCTTTCTGTCACTGGGATTGAGCACAGCAAGATTGAACCCATCACAAAGTACCTCTCTCATTGCAAGATAAACCAAATCGATAGATCGGAGAGAAATACAAAGCTATAACAATCATGCATAAAAGAGTTCAAAGAAGACTCAAATATTTCTCATGAATAATCTGATCATAAACTCACAATTCATCGGATCCCAACAAACACACCGCAAAAGAAGATTACATCGGATAGAACTCCAAGAACGTCGAGGAGAACATGGTATTGAAGATCAAAGAGAGAGAATAAGCCATCTATCTACTAGCTATGGACCCGTAGGTCTGTGGTAAACTACTCACACATCATCGGAAGGGCAGCAAGGTTGATGAAGAAGCCCTCCGTGATCGATTCCCCCTCCGGCAGAGTACCGGAAAATGCCTCCAGATGGGATCGCGGAAGAACAGAGGTTTGCGGCGGCGGAAAGGTTTTCTTGTCTGGCTGTCTAATGGTTTCCGAATATTTGAGAATTTATAGAAGTGGAATTAGGTCAAAAGGAGCCACGAGGGGCCCACAAGGCATCGGGGCACGACCCCCCTGGGGTTGCGCCCTGTTGCCTTGTGGCCTCCTCGTGAGGCTTCTGGCTTCCTCCCGAAGCTTCCAGGGTCTCTTTTGTCCAGAAAAAAATCGTCAAAAAGTTTCGTGGCATTTGGACTTCGTTTGGTACTGATTTCCTGAAAAACCAAAAACAAGCAGAAAACAGCAACTGGCACTGGGCACTATATTAATAGGTTAGTCCCAAAAAATGATATATAATTGCATATAAAAACATCCAAGATTGATACTATAATAGCATGGAACAATCAAAATTTATAGATACGTTGGAGAAGTATCAGTACACCGGGCCACGGTGCCTAATCGTCCCAAGCCCACCCTGCCGGGTAGCTTGGTAAGACCAATAGCACAACCTACAAACACCAGAAACTAGTTGCAACTCCTGGACAGAGATCAAGGTAGTTAATAAGCTAGAGGGTCCATGGGTTTCGGGCCTAATGTGTGGTAGTAGCTAGTCTTGGATTCTATCACAGAACTCAGTTCTTATGAGCGGTTTCAATGAGACAACACACCATGTACTCCTACATGGCCTCTCATCGCTACCTTTACCAAATCAGTTTCACACACTTAACTCTCATCATTAGGACATGATCACAACCATTCCAATTCATCGCCCAGATGGATCAAACCTGACACAAAATCTAAGCATAGCAAGCATACCATGGAAGAATGGTCACAACATGGCTCAAGCAACTCCTAATCATGCTAGGATCATGGTTTAGCTATTTACTATGACAATGACAGGTCATGCAAAGGAATAGGTCCAACTACCGAAACATGTAACAGTTGAATCGTTGTTATCCTAATGCAATAAAAGAGAGCAAGAGCGAGAGAGTTGGATTGTATCGGAACAATCAAGGGGGTTTGCTTGCCTGACACTTCTGAAGATAGTACTGCTCTTCATCGTTGTCAACGACCACTACGTCGGGAACGTCTTCTACCGAGAAGGAACAAACACCGACAAAGAAAGGGAACAACATTCAATTCATGGCAATGATGCACATCCAAATGCATGGTATGGCATGTTAAGGTACTGAATTGACCTAATGCAACAGTTGTCAATTCAATTGAAGTGGAATATTGCTATATAGCATTTTCCAAACTCCAAAGCCAAATATTAATAATCCATTTTCATGATTTTCCCTAAACAGTGATGTTAACTTGTTCAAAAATACATGAACATGGCATAATCAGATTCTTTAGATTTTTCTGATCATTTTTCATATATAATTTATTTCATTTGGAGTTATAGATTAAAGTTATGAATTTCCAAAGTTTAGTTTTTTCTTCTGAAATTTATAAATCATTTCTGATTTATCTAAAATTCCAGAAACGTAATTACTGGATCAGCACTATGCCAGCACTATGTCAGCAGAGCCAGCACAGTCATTGACGTGTGGGATCAGTCGATCAGTCAACGGCTGACGTCAGCACGGTCAAAACTGAAGTGTGGGGTCCATTGTATTTATGAATTATTACAATTATTTTAGTTAACCAGTTAATTAAACTGGTGGGACCCACTATTAGTGTCACCGGGAAGTGGTTAACGCTAATTAACCTGTAATTAAGCTGGCGGCGAATCGCTGGTGACGGCAGGCACAGTGGAGGGCGTTGGAAAACGTCCTCCGACGACCATTTGGACGACGGATTGGTTCTGCGTGAAGCCAAGGCTCGCGCGCGTCTGGAAGTGCAAGCGGGGGGAGCTGGAGTGGACTGAGCTCGCCGGAATCGAGCTCGTGGCGGTGGCCGGCGTTCGGGCAAGCACAGACGTGTGGCTGCGGTGTGCTACGGGAGCGGATGAGGGGCTAGGAGGGATCGTGGGAGACCCAGGAGCACGGTGGTGCGACGTGTTGGAGCAAAGGAGCTCAAGAGCGTGGAGCTCATCGGCCATGGCGGTGGCCGGAGTTTGGTGCTCGCGGAGCTGCTACCTAGAGGAGGATAACGACGACTTGGACAAAGGGAAAACACGCGGAAGATCACCGCAGTGGCGATGGAACAACCAGATAGATCGGGGACGCGATGTGGACGACGAATCGGCGACGATGACCGGCGACACCCGAGGTTGAAGACGATGAAGAATACGGCGTTGTGGCACACCTGGGCTTGCGTGCTTCGGTGGAGAGCTTCGCGGAGTAGATTATGGATCCAGTGGACACGACGGCGAGGCGAGGAGCGGCCGGTGGCTACGCAGGCGCAGGGCGGCGGCAACGAGCTCGGATGCGAGCGGGGAGAGGGGGAAAGTGAGTGGCGAGTGAGGGAGAGGAGAGAGGGGTCTCGGGGCGTCTCCATGGCGTGAGGAGGAGGGTCGGGGGCGCCTCGGTGGCAAGCAGGAGGTGGCCAGGGGTGGCTGCGCACGTCGACACGCAGCTGCTCGCGCTGGCGCAGGGAAGAAGGCGACGAAGCTCCTGGTGGGCTCGGCAAGCTACAGTGCTGGACGCCAGGTACAATTTCCTTTTCCTTTTTCTATTTCTGTTTCTTTTATTTCTGCCTCTGTTTTTATTTGATTTAAATACCAAATAAATTTATAAAATTCTGTAAATTCATATGTGTGATAGATGGATATAAACAGAGCAACACACTAAGTTTCAGAATTATTGGGTTTATATTTATTTTATAGTAAATATAAATTCAATTCAAATAGCTAGTGAATTAATTCAAAGGCCCAAAATAAATAATTTTAAGCCACCAAAATTACTGCTTTTGAGTTTTTGTTCTTTCCAATATTTCCATGGTTTAAGAGGAATATTTTCTTGGGCTCATTTGAAGAGATTATGAATTTCATCATTTTTGAATGATTTTTGAGGCTTTGAAAATTTCCTCAATTCAATTTCACTTGAAATTAAACATGATGCATGATGCTCTCTGATGCAACTGTTTACAAGCAAGTTTCTAGGGCTGTGACAATGACAGGGAGGTTCGACTACATCAGGGCGAAAAAGGAGGAGGCATGCGTTCAAGTGCAATGAGGCGAAAGAGGAAAAGAAGACCGAGAGTTTTGACAAGTTCATGGTGGCGCAAGAAGATCAACTTCCAATAGAAGAAGGTTGATGCCAAGATGTTCACTATGAAGATGTAGGACTTAGATCCTGATGCGGCAAAGATTGTGTAAGCGTGAAGAATTTGGCACAGACTGTCGGACTGGGAGGCAAATCGTTGTTGACGGATTATATATGTAAAAACTATTGAACATCCGATGTTTTTCGGTCCTGATTCCATATATTTGCAATACACATATGCTAAATTGCTATTTATACATGTAAAATGGAAGAGTCCGGACCTGGGGTGGACATTGGGTGCACCAGGTTGAATGGCCGGCTCCTCTATACACGTGGTATTTTGTGTGTGTCTAATTTGATCAGATACCCTTACCTGGTGAAGAAAGAATTGTACCCCATGTCATTTTTCGCCTTTTGCCATCTTATTAATGAAGAAGTAGGGAGAGCAACGTGTTTTCCCGTTAATATTACTCCCTCCATTCCAAAATGCAGTGCATATAGATTTTTTGAAAAGTCAAACTTTACAAACTTTGACCAAATTTATAGAGAAAACTATTTATATATAGAATATCTAATAGATAAAATATGAAACTACATCTTATGGTGAGTATATGTTTGGCATTGTAGATGTAAATGTTTTTCTTCAAAAACTTGGTCAAAGTTGATGAGATTTGATTTCTTAAAAAATCTATATACACTACATTATGGAATGGAGAAAGTATAATTTACATCCGGCAGTGTATTAGGAGCAATATTATGATATACTACTAACCATAAATCCAGTATCATAAGACATCTTTAACCACCAGAAGAGTGCAATCATTAAGCAGAAGTGAACTTTCGAGACACAATAGTACACAAGCAACCATCATAAACTGTTCCTTTGTATGCGTCCAGAACATAAGCATATATGTACGTAACGTCAGGCAGTTTTGGGGGAAACAATGTAACACCCCTATGTAATGAGCTACAGTGATCCTCATGATTATGCTAAATCATTTTGCTTTTGCTATGCTTGATCACTGTGAATTCATATCTCATCTCAAACTCCTTCACTGGATTCAAATTCAAATTTCAAGTGAAAAATGAAGTTGCACAAAAATTGCTGTAAAATAGTTCATCATTTAGCAAAAATTCCATAACATTTAATTGTTAAGGAAAACAGTATCACCTCTTAGCTAAGATGGACTATAGCAAATAAAAACAGTGCCATTTCAGCATTTAAATTGCCATTTTATTTGAGGAAAATTCATTTGGATTCAGATGCTCCTCAAAATATTTGTGGCAGTGCCAAATATTACTAGAGAATTTATGTGGCCTAGTTCCACATTTTACAAAAGTCATTTGGTGCTCCAATTAAATGCAAAACAGAGCAGAAATGTTTAACAGATAAAAGAAAAAGGAAAAGGGCAAAGGAGCACTGTGCCCCTGGGCTTCTAGTCGCCACAGTGCGGCCCAGGCCGCTAGGCCACCATCTCCCACCTCCCGCCTCTCTCTCCTCGCTGTCGACCGCACAGCGCATGCACGCCCAGGCCCCCCTGCGCGATGGCTGACGCGTGCGCCGCAGGAGCTCGCCTCGCGGTGGATAAGTGCGTGCCCGACGCCGCCGGCAACCCTAGCCCCCTCCGTTCCTTCCCCTCGCGTCGCCCCCTTCTCCACCGCACGCACAACCGTAGCCGTCGCCATTTCCGCCATGGATCACGCGGCCACCGAACACCCCGGCGACTAGCTTCGTGTCCGGGAGCTTCCTCTCCGTCGACCTCATCGACTACGCCTACTGGAACGAGCCGAGAGGCCCTCATTCGTCACCATCGCCGCCATCTTCGCCGCCTCTGCCCGAAGCTCCCCGTCGCCGATTCGCGCCACACCGACCGCCCCGTGCCACCCCGAACTCGCCATCGCGCTCACAGTGAGCTCCTCTCCCGGACCCCCCCCCTTCGCTGCCTCGATCTGTCGCTGTTGACGCCGTCCCCGTGCTCGACCGCCATGACCGGAGCTCGCTCCGCGCGCGCTCGCCCGCGCCAGGCCGCGCCCTTCCTCGCCTAGGCCGTGCCCTGCCGCGCCCCTGGCTCGCGAGCCACTCTTGGCCGCGCCCAGCGCGCGCCTAGCCGCTGCCACCCACACCCTCGCGTGCCCCGTGCTGCGCTGCTACGGCGGCTGCTCCTCGCTGCTGCTGCCGCCTGTTCCCACAGCTGCTGCTGCCCAAGGCCGCGAGCGCCTCCCGCGCGCGCCCGCTGGAGCCCCCTGCCTCCGCCCGCCGTTGCCCACGCACCTCCCTCCGCGCCTGGTGCTGGCACTCGTCGCCGGCGCCCGCAGCTCCTGCCGCAGCCGCTGCGCGCGTGTGTGCCAAGCCGTGGTCGGCCTGGGCCACTGCCCTGTGGGGCTGCCTGTGTAGATTAGGGCCTAATCCCTCAATTTACACTAAGCCCCCCTGTTAGTTTAATTAGTATTTAGTTAAACTTGTCTAGTCCTATTACATGTGGGCCCGCTTACTAAATTAGCTAATTAAAACAATTAGAATTTACTGTTAAACAAATGAGTCAATGACAGCTAGGCCCCACTGGCCCAGTTGACCAGTCAACGCTGACCAGTCAACTGCTGACTGGGCAGTTGACTGGCCCCACCTGTCAGCCTGTGTATGCACTGCTGTGCACACTCTGCTGGGTACACATAGCATTTAACATTTAACAAATTTTCGAATTAATATATTCCAGAAATTCTAGAATTCTTTTAAACTTCGAAAAATCATATAAAATAATCCGTAACTCGGATGAAAATAATTTATATATAAAAAATGATTAGAAAAATAAGACGAATCCGAATATGTGATCAAAATGCTTGACCATCACTCCTAACTAGATGAACATGGAACCTTTCCCTCCGGATCAATATACCGATAAGCACCTGGAGCTGGGAAAATATTCCCGGATATTTTCCCTCTCCGTCTAAAATAATTAGGGAAGCACTAGAGCACATAATCAACCCGTACTGACCTGACATGCATCTGTGTGCATTTGTTTGCCCGTTATTTATTTGTTTCTTCCTCCTCTTTCTTCTCTGGTAGACCCTGCGACAGCTGCCGATGCCCCTGTGATCGACTACGTCTCCAACGACCCTTCTTCACTTTCAGTAGAGCTTCCAGGCAAGCAAAACCCCCTTGATCATTCCTATATCGCCCATTCTTTCTCTCTCATGCTTGCATTAGATTTTACTACTGTATTCTACAGCTCCTATTCTGATGCATAGCCTGATTTTGTAACCTACTGTTGATACTTTACCTGTTGTCCTATATGCTTAGTGTAGGCTGGTTAGTGATCCATCAGTAGCCCCGCACCCTTCTCCTTGTTGCCATGCTTTACCACCGATGACTCGATCAGTGTGATCAATGTACAGAGACCGAACACAGCACCGCACACCCCCTTAGTTGTACGACTCTGCAGGACTACTATCGAGTGCCGAGGGTGATACCTCCTACCTCACTCCTGATGATATCTCTGTAGCGTAGCTAGTCGGTTGTGGGTTACCGAGGGTGATTCCTCTTTCACCACCTCCGATGAGGCCTCTGTCGTGCAGCCCCTCAAGTGTGAACCCATCGAGGGTGATTCCTCTAAGTTCACCTTGACGGTTGCATCGAGTGGGAATCCATCGAGGGTGATTCCTCGGATTCCCCACGATGTTATAGACACACGGGTACTTTGACCTTCACCTCAGACCGTTATTAAAGACGGGTTGGCTCCAAGAGCACCCGCGAGATAATGTTGAAGTCGGGCCGACCGCAAGGGTACCCGCGAGAGACTCCCATGGCGGCTGGCTGTTAGCGGTACCACCCAGGATGTGGTGGTAGCTCGGGACTTGTCCCAACAGCCGACACGGAACTTACACTGTAGTCGGAGCGACAGGGCAGGAGGAGACTACCTAAGAGAGAGGTGGGCCTAGTCCCTGGTCATGGTCCGTGAGATACCTAGTCGGAACGGCCGAAGCACTGGTCGTCTCCGCGAGCTCCTAATAATTCACTAACGGATTGGGTATTTGATCTGAGTTGGCCACTAGCCTATACACACTACCACCACGCGGGATAATGGTTTAATGGGGCCCTCGGCACCGTATGTATCAGCCGAAAGCTCTGTCAGACGTCCAGTTCAGCATTGCGGCATGGCTGGGCCGGCGCCATCCAGGACAGAGGTGGTGCCTAGACTCGCCCTGCACGCAACGGCCCGGAGTGTAAAGGGCGATGGAACCAAGACCCCTGAGCGCTTAGGATGTAGACCGGCGGGGACCTCTCTGCGGAGCCTAGGTAGGACTACGTCGTGTCGATCAGCCGAGGCCGGGCATGACCGAGAAAAGTGTGTCCGGGCAGAGTTAACCGAGCGTGTTGGGTAACAGTAGTGCACCCCTGCAGGGAAGTTATCTATTCGAATAGCCGTGTCCACAGTAACATGACGCTCAGTGTAGTATTCCGATCTACTACAACTTGAACTGGATACATGTTACTTTAATTAATATGTAAGCTCCGGGATCGCTTTCTCGCAGGGAGTCGAGAAAGGATCTCTGGCTTTGCTACTACATACTTATTACTTTATGTTATGCTCCTAATCTGCACTCTTCTAATGCTGCAAGATGCTAGTCTTCGATATGCTAGGCCTTCCCCTCTACTCTGGTATTTCTGCAGTCTAGTTCACAGATACAGCCCCTTCATTTGATACCGATGCATAAATAGAATAGATCTGATGTAAGTCTTGCGAGTACTTTGGATGAGTACTCACGGTTGCTTTGCTACCTCTTTTTCTCCATACCCGATTGCTGCGATCAGATGACGGAGCCCTGGAGCCAGCTGACCCCGTCGACGACTACTACTACCCCGACGGAGCCTACTACTACGTGGAGACCGACGACTAGGAGTAGTTTAGGAGGCTCCCAGGCAGGAGGCCTATGCCTTTTCGATCTAGTTGTCGTTGTTTTGCTCAGCCTTCTTAAGGCAACCTTGTCTAATTATGTTTGTACTCAGATACTAATGATTTCGCTGACTCTTGTGTATCTCGAGCTTATGTATTCGATCCCTCGAGGCCCCTGACTTGTAATATAAAGCTTGTATTATTTTATTTTGTGTCTAGAGTTGTGTTGTGAAATCTTTACGTGAGTCTCTGGGCTTGATCGTGCGCATTTACGTGTATGATTAGTGCACGATCGAGTCGGGGCGTCACAAACAACCCCATTGGTTCCTGACCCATTGGCCACATTGGTTCCTGGCCCATTGGTTCCTGATCCATTGGTTAGAGGTAATCCACCAGTCGGATAGTGTTCAAGAATACGCGACCAGGCAACAGTGACTTCCAACTTGCAGATGCCGATATTAAGCACATCACGGCTTCTACCTGCATCCAACGGTGCAAAGGACACCTTACTCTCGGCCAAAACCTGGTCACGCTTGCCGCTCCGACACGCTACACCACACACTACAAGCTGCCCATAACTCTCAACAGAAACAACACAGCGTGACAGTTGAACCATGCCGCCAGTAGCAGCAACGACAGGCACCTTATCTTCTCCGGAATCAAGTAGCACGACATTCAAGTCACTCATACTACCGATATAGGCATTAAAAATACTCGGGATCCATCTGGCCATGAACCCTCGACAATCTGCAGAGTGATTGTGGCCTCTACGGAGGACATAATGAGACCACACATGAAGTTGAGTGTGCTGAGCTTGCTCATGCAGTCCATGCTTTCCACACAAGAATCACACATGCCGAATCTTCCACTCGCGGATTGATTGAGCTTTGGCCAACACTGGAAGCAGTCGAGTAGGAGGCTAAGATCTTTGTCCTCAGATTCAGTACTTCCCTTCACTTTAAGCTTAGCCTCAAAGTACACACGGCGATCATACAGAACGTACGGCCCGGCTAGGGCTTGTCAGCTCCAAATATAGATCCTGCATGCAAGACCATTTGTTTTTTGTTTTTTTTTTGCGAGAAACTTCCAATCTATTCATCTTCAATCATGGCAGTACAGCGAACACTAGAAATAATTAAAATTACATCCATATTCGTAGACCACCTAGCGACGACTACAAGCACTGAAGCGAGCCGAAGGCACGCCGCCGTCATCGCCCCTCCATCGCCGGAGCCGGGCACAACTTGTTGTAGTAGACAGTCGGGAAGTCGTCGTGCTAAGGCCCCATGAGACCAACACACCAGAACAGCAACCGTCGCCGATGAAGATAAGTTTAGATCGGAAGGATCCAACCTGAAGACACAAGAACAAAGACGAACAAAGACTGGATCCGAGCAGATCCACCAAAGACAACCACCGACCGAATCCCGTGAGATCCGTCGGAGACACACCTCCACACGCCCTCCGACGATGCTAGACGCACCACCGGGGTGGGGGCTAGACGGGGAGGACCTTATTCCATCTTCAAGAAGCCGCCGCCGTCTCGTCTTCTTGAGCCGGATACAAACCCTAACAAAACTTGAAGAAGCACAAAAAAACGGAGCCCTCCCATCGGCAAGGGTCGAGATCCACCACGCACCCATGGCCCTAAGGCCACAGGAGACGTGGCAGATCGGCGGCGCCGCCGACGGGAGGCAGAAACCCTAGCCGCCTTTTCTTGGAGGAGAGACCATTTGTTAACACAGGTTGTCTGGTACTTTCAACATGCTATCTTCTAAAAGCAAGATGATATCTCCATATAGTGAAAACAGATAAGTCATATATCAGGTGTACACAGGACAATAAATAGAAAAGAATACATGATGGAACAAATGAAATAACCTGTTCAGTGAGTCTTTGGGGGTTGTCCCTAGTGCGGCTGAAGATAACATTGCGATTATAATCCAGTTTGTCGCGCACAGCGATCATACCAAACACATTGAGTGGCCAGGCTAAACCCTCATCAATTTCCGTGACCTTAACAGTGAAGATCTGCAAAGTAGACCTGTGTTTGGTGTGGTCCCGCATAGGGTTGTCCGTGAAACACATACGAGGGATGCTAGCTGCAAACAATTTACACAATAATTCCGTCACGACAATTCTACATAGCATATGCATAAATCGACATGATCAAATCCGCATCATAGTATGTACTTAGATTAGATAAATATAGTGAATGTAGGATTAGATTGATTCTGAAAAGATATGTACTTACTGACTGCCTCGAAAGAGAAGTTGTGTTCGTCCGGTTTCGTCATAATGTGATCGCGGAAACTGTTGTAGCACCGGTCCCAACAGTCCAGGTTGGGATCCTCCTCCTCCGCCTCTTCCGGAGACGGCGGCGGGGCGGCCCTCGCGGCTTCCTTGGCCGCGCGCCGCTGTTCCGAGATCTTCCGCGCGGACTCAATCTCCTCCTGCACCAGCGCCGCCCGCTCCTGCTCCGTGAGCCTCTCCGGCACGATCGGCGGCGCGTCGGGGTTCTCCTTGTTCAGCCTTGCCACCGCGAGCTCCAGCCTCATCTGGCCACAGTTTTGCTGGAGGGGACTCCGACTACGACTCCGAGGAGGACGAGGGGTCGCCACGCCGCAAGCGCAGAAGGGACGAGTCCGAGTGTGACTTCACCAGGCCGGTGCAGTTCGTCTGCAAGGGAATGCCCGGGGGGGTGGAGGAGGAGGAGCAGAGGCCTGGGCTTGGCCAGGCCGCGTCCTTCTTGCGCACCGCCGCGGAGGACGACCAGGAGGAGGTCATCGACCTGCCCACGGGGTTCGGGCAGCGGATCGCGGAGGGTGCGCGTGCCAGGCGGGAGGAGAAGGAGCGGCAGTATGATGCGGCCAAGCGCCGCCGCCAAGCGTCGTCGGCGGGGGTGGATGATGGAAAACCAGCGCCGGCCCCTGGCAGCGTGGAGTCCAAAATTGAAGGTGGCTAAGATGATGGCTATGATGGGGTACAAGAGAGGATCGGGTCTCGGCAAGAATGCTCAGGGAATCACCGCACCGGTCGAGACCATCCTGCGCCGGTGCGCCCCAAAAATGCCGGACTTGGCAGTGTCGAGGGATTTAAGGAGGCCAAGCCCTTCACTGCCAAGGAGAACATGCCACCCCCACCTTTTCCGCCGTCTGCCAAGAAGGAAAAGCAACGGTGGTCCAAGAAGGCCAGCTCGAAGAAAGATCAGGTCCTAACAAAGAATGAGTTGCTGGTTATGTCCGCCGAACAGGAACAGGATGAGCAGCCCACGGTTGTCCAGAAGGTGATTGACATGCGAGGACCTCAGGTTCGTGTGCTGACAGACTTGAAGGGGCTCAGTGATGAACAGGAGATGGAGGCGAATGATGGGAATGATGTGCCAATGCCAGAGTTGCAGTACAATGTGCGGGTGCTTGTT
Source organism: Elymus sibiricus (assembly GCA_039707655.1). Classification (NCBI taxonomy): domain Eukaryota; kingdom Viridiplantae; phylum Streptophyta; class Magnoliopsida; order Poales; family Poaceae; genus Elymus; species Elymus sibiricus. The sequence continues at coordinate 62,890,726 of CM077672.1, forward strand.
GACGAGACTAAGGCTGATATCATCAGGTTGGATGGGCAGCTGCGACAGGAGCAGGAGAGGGTGGCTAGTTTGGTGCGGGAGAAGGAGAAAGTAGCAAAGCAGGAGGCGTTGCAGAAACACCAGCTGCAGGTTATGGAGACGATTGCAGGTGTGCTGGAGCAAGTCTGGGTGGACGATACAGCTGGTTTGCTCATGCTGCGAGGGTTGCTTAAGACCTTCCAGGAATTGAAGCTGCGTCATGAGGAGTTCAAAATGTGCAGCGTTGCATGGATTGCTTGCCGATTTGCTCATCCATTACTGATCCGGGTCTTCCAGGGGTGGCAGCCTCTGCAGAATCCGTTGTTTGGCTTGGAAGTCATGTCATCATGGAAGGATTTGCTGCAGTGTGACCAGCCATATGATTTCTCAGATGCTACTGAATCAATGGCTCCATATGTACAGCTGGTTAGCGAGGTGATCCTGCCAGCTGTGAGGATATCAGGAACTAATTCATGGGAGGCTAGGGATCCATTTTTCCCGCCGTGTATAAGTCTTTTTTTTTCGAGGAATTTTAAAATGAGATCCATGGGCACTAGCACCCAGGACATATTTTTATAGAAGAAGCCCATCCGGATGAGATCGCGGAAATTCGCTCCCGACGGGAGTCGAACACCGGTCTGCAAGGAAACACCACTGTGTCCTTGCCACTAGGATACAGCCCAGTCCTCTGTATAAGTCTTCAGAATGTAGCTTTTGAGAGCATTGCTGTAGAATCAGTTGCTAAAGAACAAAGTTTATGATGATGTGTCTGAATGTGATTTTCTACATGTATATACATGGAACTCAGTTGTTGCTGCCCAAGAATGAATAAATCTATGCAGATCTATTTCTAGTTGTACATTGATATATATACTCCGTATTTGTTTATTTCTTGAGGTTTACTGTTGTTTTGGTAAATTCATTTCTTGTTCTGTTTCCTGACATAATCGAATGTCCCCCACTAGGACTATTAGTGTGCATCTAACTTTTGTCATTATGTGTTAAAGATTCAGGAATCTCTGATATGTACTACTCCCTCCGTCCCAAAATGTAAAACGTTTTTTCACACTGCACTAGTGTCAAAAAACGTCTTACATTATGGGACGGAGGGAGTACTTTAGATGGATGAAAGTTTTTGCTGTGATGCCATGTTCAACTGTTAATATGACATGGTTGGGTTATTACTGTGGTGCATATAATTTTTTAAATGACAGCAAGTACTTTTGTTTAATTCGGGCTTACCCAGACTGATTGTTTGGTTTAACTTGTACTCTTCAAGCTGCGGAAACCAGATGCCCTGTCTACTTTCCTATACAAGGTGATTTCACATGGAATGTTGTGAAGTTTTATCATGACTAATTTGATGGTGCTTTTCAGTGTTTTGAAGGTTCTTTTGTCAATCCCTGCTTTCAGTGTTGAGCTTCCTCTTAAGGATACTAGTAAGCGTGCACGTGTAACACACGTATAATCATAGGAAAGAATTTCCTCCTTCGTCACAATTAGCAGACAACTATAAATAAAATAAGAAGGAGTCTCGCAATCATATGTATATGTCACACATCAACGGCAAACAACTGGTTGAACTTCTCCATAGAGAAGATAGAGGCATAGGCTATTTAATCTAGTGTATAGTAGAAAAGGAGTCAAATATCCTAGAATGTCTATATTTTATAATGCAAACTTCATAGTAATTATGGAACGTGTAGGAATTGTCCAAATGAACATGGCCGAGATGCAAACTTGGAACAAAATTGTAAAGTTTCTCAGAGGTATAACTCATAAATTCTATATACGGCTTTTAAAGCATTGAAAAAGAGAAGTAAAATCATAATATGATTCTTCATAGTTATTACATGATGGACCACAAATTTTCCCAAAAATATAAGGAAAAAAGGATAATATATTATCTGATTTAAGAACAAGCTCATGTCATACATGCATGAGAATAACGCCAGATTCACAAATAAACTTCAATCTTAACAAGTAGAACAATGTCACGTGAAGGCTTTGAATACTACATGAATCATCAATTATAATTGTGCAGGGCCACGAAACAACTCACCAATCTAACTGATCACAATGTCATTCAATTTCACACATGGAAGCATTGGACATAGTGCTTTTAATGGCAATGCCTTCATCTTGGTAGAGTTCCCGTTGATCGATAATGACACATAAAGTGCATCACCTTGATACAGGTGCGGTTGTGATAACAATAGCTCCTTTCCTGAAAGGAAAATATGAGATACCATACAAATCACTATCTAACAATAGCACACTTATGAAAAGTTGGACCATCTCAAGGTTTTCTTCAAGCTCTGCACCAATACTTCTTACCAAAAAAGAATCAGACACGCCTACTTATGTATATTATGACATAGCAAAAACCTGTTAAATGATACCATGAATCCAGTGAATCCACAATTAATCTTTTAACTAATATTTCAACATGGTTTGGGATTGTGCAATGGAATAAGGATAGGTTAATCTTAAGGCCCATGAAAATATTCAAAGTGAATTAACCTACAATATATAGTAAGGCAAGAGTGAACTAAAATTGATTGCAGAATAGTAGGATGTTGGTTTATTGCCAATAAAATTCATTGCAGATTAGTAGGCCAGATTTCCCCCAATGGTGGCATGATCTTGAGGAGGAGCATCAACGTAATTGCAGCGTACCTAATGCTCAACCACTGAATCTTCCTTCAACTATTGTCATGCCCACATACATGCCCACCTGCACCGTGAAACTCAATCAACTGAACAAAAGCTATAATGTAAACAAATTAATGTCACCTCTTTATTTGTAAGTCTGTCCTCTTGTTTAGCATACTAAACTTTCCTTTGTCTAAAAGAAAATTTTCATACACAATATGTACACAAAAGGAAAACCAATAACTCCAGTTCATGACAGGTAGATATTTTGGTAGACAGAAAAACTCTTATGACATGGACCGTAATATAATTTGCGGAAATATATGTATGTTTGTCCTTAAGTAGATTCAAGGTCTTAGCTCAGAGAAAATAAGAAGTACAAAAGAAATTTTCAAGGGCTCTACATCCGGACACGGCTGCAAAAACTTCAGTTAGTACATGGTATACATGGCATAAGTTTCTTTCCAATTTATCACATACCTATAATTGCAAGTCAATTCAAACAGTGCTTTGCATGCATATACTGCAACAGAGCATTAACCATGTGATTGCATATAAATCAAGCTTGCCTGTATAAAACAAAAGAAATCACTCGTAGAAAAATCAGATCGCCATATGAAGTTATTAACATCCACCTTCTCATCACTCAAATGCACCCTCTAGGAGCAGCGGTGCATAAACTGAATCCGTGCAAGACAGGAACTGAATCCCCAGCACAAGAATATTAGTTCTGCACAGCAAGAAAAATAACCTCACAAACTACAATAAAAAACTGAATCCACGCAAAAAGAAAATCTAAACGGAATGCCGTGCAGAACATGGCACATATGCTCAAAATAGAGAACCGAATCAACAAGACAGTAGGTTAATATATAAGGGGAAAGAATGAAGTGGGTGGATCAACTCACAGGAATAGAGAAATCAGCGTCTGGGGGCATCAAGTGCAAGGAGTCGATGGCGGGGGAGGCGAAACATTTGCGATATTTCTTAGGCCACAAAAAGTGTCTGAGACCAATTAAGTCATTCCCAATAACAAAGATGAGGCGAACCTGATGGATTATCACTTCAATTTTGGCCACCGCATTGTATGTGATCCCTTGATTCGAGCATGGTGGATTGGTGCAGACTCGCCTCCGAACCAACAAAAACTGCATTCGCTTCAGTAAGGGGATACCTCCTCCGATCCAAAATAAGTGTCGCAGTTTTGAACTAAGGTTAGTTCAATCTTAGTTCAAAACTGCGACACTTATTTTTAATCGGAGGGAGTACATGATTAATGGCAGATAATACTCATCTCTATGTTTCAAGTACAGGCAACAATTCCTTGGAGCTAGTGGTGTGTAAAAAAAAATTTGCTATACATTGACTTGTAAATGATGTTTCCTGTCTCCAAACTTTTTTTGCCATGACCGACATGGAAGGAACATAGCATTTTATCGAGTATCAAATATTAGCAATGTAAGCAGCAAAATTCCAAAGCTACGAAGCATTCAGTGCCCCATAGCATAGACACTGATTCTCAAGAGATAGTGAGATCGAATTTCTGCAACCAGCCAAATTTAACTATTTAAGCATGAGGTCACAATCGAAAAATGCAATGCTAGTCAACCAAAAAGATTAAACTTAGGATTGTGAGTGTATAGGGCAAATAATAAGCAGTACATGACAGCTGTCAAATCAACATCCCATTTTAAAATTTCTAGCAATGCTTTTCATGTAATCTTTTCATATATAGAGTACATATGAGCCCATAAAGACATCCTGCCATATGTCATGATTACTAATTACGAACAAATTTGGAAGCAACTAAAACCAACCATCTGGCAAATCGATGACTGAGCTAAGATTACAAGCGATGACCGAGCTAAGATTACAAACATGAGAAAGTAAAAAAAAAAACATGTACTATAGTACCATCAATCCAGAACAAGAACACACATATATATATGCCCACAAAGAAAAAGGAAATAGTGAATGCCCTGCATAACACGAAAACATATGCTCAAAATAAAGATCCAAATCAACAAGACAGTGGCTGAATAAATCGCGGGAAAACGGGGACTCGGTTTGTTAGGTCTTTAAACGGGAATGGGTACCCAGATGGATTATCATTCTTCATCTGCCGTTAAGAAACTTGAAATATGCTGCAGTCTGTTATATATGTATGTTTGCTGAAATATGTTGGGGATCCACAGTGGTCCATATGAGACACCTGGTGGTAGACTGAAATTAGTATGAAGGCGCCCAATTCTATTTACTACTTCACCAATTCTTATTAGGAGGCATGTAGTTCAGCCAAATGAGTTAACACCCTTTGTTAGTCAGATGAACATGCTCCAGTCTAGGATGGCATTAGCTAAGAAGACGTGATATAGCAAAAAAAACATGGACAATCAATGCAGCTTCTTCAGTTGAGAGGACCGGTATAGATAATAGCAAAACCTGTGCCTCTCAAAAATTAGCAAGATCACACGTACTGGGTGAATAATATGAATGTCTCTCAACATAAATACAAAAAAAATATACACATTGTCGGGCCATTGGCAACCAGGGTACCCCGGCCCGTCTGCCTGAGGCCCAGGAAACGACGCGGCCCATTCTAAGGGAGCCGCGAAGTGAAGACGTCTCCCGAGGTTGCTGCCTCCCGAGGACCCCTCCACAAGACACGCCCTGCCGGCACTTAGCCGCGGCAGGGGCAGGAGCCTCGCGAGGCGCCTCCCGAGCCTGGCGCCCGAGGCCATCTCGCCTGACGTCAGCTATGCGGTCCGTTGCCCATCACATGGGTGACACGCGTGGCGACGAAGGGCGGCAGAGGCCTTGCCAGCGGGCACAGATGGAGAAGCTTTCCTCTTTTGTGATAAAGGGGCAGCCCCAGCTGCCCACCCCCAAAAGCAAGTCCCAAGGACTGCCCGTTTGGTGATAGAAGACCGAGACAGCCAGGCGCACAGGGCGGAGGTCACTACCGAGCCCACCGGCGCATCACGGATCATACTTTTGCAGGCGAAGACCGCCTTTAGTCAGGATAAGACTGAGCACCTGTCCCCTTTCAAAACCGCCAAGTGTGGCAACCCTTCCCGCCTAGTTTTTGGGGGAAGAGGACCGGGGCGGCTATAAAGGGGGCAGAGCTACCATTGTAGGAGGGGCTTGGACCGATTCCTTCATCTCCTACCTTGTACGCAAGAGCATCCTCTGGCTCACAGCAATCCCAACCACAAGCAGGAGTAGGGTTTTACACCGCAAGGTGGCCCGAACCTGGGTAACTGTCGTGTCCTCTATTGTGCTCCCGCGTAGCGCTCTCGCCGCAGCCTCGCCGTGGTCACCGTAGGTCGGAAAGAGCTAGCTTGCCCCCCAGTGTTCGAACATCTAGATCCCAGGAGCCCGTGCTCCGACATTTGGCGCGCCAGGTAGGGGGGGCGACTCCGGTTCTTTCCCCCTCCTCGCTGCCATGGCCGACGCTCGCCGCGAGCGCTACGCGCGCCGAGCTGCCAGGGTGGCCCAGACAGAGCCCGTCGCCCGCGACGACCGTCGACGTCGCGCCGCTACCGACCCCGCTGCGAGGGAGCAGCAGGCGTCCTCCCTCCACCCGTCCGTGCAGGCGGATGGCCACACCGCCACGGCCTCGTCGCTTGCTCACCGCGACGCGCCGGCTCCGCAGGCCGCGCTACTCATGGCGCGCGAGCTCCTGCGCTACCGCCCCACCGACGCCGGCTACGACGCCTAGCTCGGCCGCATCACCGAGCTCGTCAACGCCGCAGGCAATGCCCCGGTGCCCTCTCACTCGCTCCGCCCCCCGCCGTCTCACACCGGGGACGTGGCGCACGACACACCTCCTCCGCCTCCTCTGCATGACAAGGGCGCGCCGGTGCCATCGCGACGCGCGGGCGCATGAGCACTCTCGCGGCGCGTCTTCGCCGGACCATGGTGAGCCCAGCTACCAAATCGTCCGGCGCGCGCCGCCTGACGCGCGCGTCCTCCTCGAGCAGCAGCACCAGCTCCAAGACAGGACCATTCAAGAAGTCGCGGCCGCCGGCCGTCAGAACCGCGCCGCCCTCGCCGGCGGCGTCCCCTCCAGCTCCGTGGGCTGCCGTGCCTTCACCCGCGAGCTGCGTCACGTGGTGTGGCCCGCCAAGTTCAAGCCGGACCTCCCTCAGCGCTACGACGGCACCCCCAACCCTGCGGAGTTCCTGCAGCTCTATGCCCTGAGCATCGAGGCAGCGAACGGCGACAACAAGGTCATGGCGAACTGGTTTCCCATGGCCCTCAAGGATGGCCCGCGCTCTTGGCTCATGAACCTCCCCGAGGTGTCCATCTCTTCGTGGGGCGAACTCTGTCGGCAGTTCGTCGCCAACTTCAAGGGCGCGCACGAGCGCTCCCTCACGCTCAACGACCTGCGCGTTGTGCGCCAGCGCCCTGATGAGACCCTTCGCAAGTACATCCAGCATTTCAGCCAAGTGCGCAACAAGATCCCTCGTGCCTCCGAGGCTGCCATCGTCTCCGCGTTCTCCAACGGCGTCACGGACGTCCGGATGCGCGAGAAGCTCGCCATCAATGACGAGCTCGACTCCGTGCTCGTGCTGTTCGACCTCGCCGACAAGTGCGCCAAGGCCGAGGAGGGCCACCTCTTCGTCCACAACGACCCCGACGCGGCGCCGGACGCCGCCAAGGCCAAGAACAAGGACGTCAAGCGCAAGGGCCCTGCCGTGCTCGCGGCAGAGCCCGAGCAGAAGCGCGGCTGTGAGCGTGACGAGCCCAAAAGAGACAACCGCCCTCTCTGCGCCTACCACAACTCGCACTCCCACAGCACCGAGGATTGCCACGAGCTCAAGCTGCTTCGCGACGAGCGCCTTGGCCGTCGCAGCGACCGCAACGACCACGGCACCGGCCGTGGAGGCGGCCGCAATGGCGGCCGCTGGGGAGACCGCAACGGCAACGGCAACTTCCGCCAGGGCTGGCGCGACCAGCCTCGCAAGGCCGCCTGGCGTGACCAGCCTCGCGAGGCCGCCTGGTGCGACCAGCCTCGTGAGGTCAACCCTCAGGCCAACGCTGCCCTTCCACCTCTGCCGCTGCCACCTCGGCGAAACGATGGCAACCAGCCCGACCAAGACGTTGGGGGCTACCAAGAGCCTCGCGGAGTGGCGTGCATCCTAGGCGGAGCTCAAGCTCCCGCGTCCAACCGCCACTTCAAACTGTTCTCTCGCGAGGTGAACGCTGCCCTCCCGAGGCCTGAAGCTTCTCGCTCCCTCAAGTGGTCGCAGTACCCAATCACCTTCGACTCCAACGATCACCCCAAGTCCTCAAGCGCTGCTGGCACGGTCCTCATGCTGTGCACCCCCACCATTAGCAACGTCGCCGTCACCAAGACGCTCATTGACGGAGGCGCAGGCCTCAATGTGATCTCCATCGAGACCTTCGAGCAGCTCCAGGTGCCTTACGACCAGCTGCTGCCGACCAGGCCCTTCTCCGGAGTGACTGATGGCTCCACCATCCCCCTGGGCCAAGTACGCCTCCCCGTCACCTTCGGCACTCGCAAGAACTACCATACTGAGCTCATCGACTTCGACGTGGCGCACATCGGCCTGCCGTACAACGCCATCTTGGGCTACCCAGCTCTCGCCAAGTTCATGGCAGCAACCCACCACGCCTACAACGTCCTCAAGATGCCAGGCTGCAGCGGCATCATCACCGTTAGCTGTGACAAGAAGGACGCGGTCCGCTCCCTCGAGAGCGCCTACAAGGTTGCCGCCACCGCCTACCCTGCCGACGAGGATGCCGCCGAGTTTCATGAGGCCGCGCCCGCAAAGAAGAAGCAGTTGTTCTCTCAGGACCGCGCCGAGACAAAGAAGGTGTCGGTGGACGGCAGCGGCTCAGGCCCTGCCTTCACCATCGGCACGGGCCTCTCTCATGCGCTCGTCACCTTCCTTCGGGCAAACTCGGATGTGTTCGCCTGGACGGCATCTGATTTGTCCGGTGTGCCGAGGGAGGTGATCGAGCACCACTTAGCGGTGTGCCCCAATGCACGCCCCGTGAAACAGAAGGCACGGCGCCAGGCGCCAGAGAAGCAAGATTTCATCGTCAAGGAAGTTCAGAAGCTCCAAGAAGCTGGAGTCATCCGTGAGGTACGCCACCTTGAATGGCTCGCCAACCCCGTCGTGGTGCCCAAGAAGTGCGGCAGGGAGCGCATGTGCGTCGACTTCACGACCCTCAACAAGTTCTGCCCTCAAGACCCCTTTCCGCTGCCCTGCATCGACCAGATCGTGGACTCCACCGCCGGGTGCGAGTTGCTATGCTTCCTAGATGCCTTCTTAGGCTACCACCAGATCAAGATGGCGACCGAAGATGTGGAGAAAACGGTCTTCATCACCCCCTGCGGCATATTCTGCTACATCTGCATGCCGTTCGGCCTCCAGAGCGTCGGAGCCACCTTCCAGAGGCTGATGCGCATCGCCTTGGGGCCCCAGATGGGAAGGAACGCCGAGGCCTGCGTCGATGACATCGTTGTCAAGACTCGCGAGGTTTGGTCCCTCCTCACGGACCTCCAGGAGACGTTCGACAACTTGCGCAAGGTCAACCTCATGCTCAACCCAGACAAGTGCGTCTTCGGAGTCCCCTCCAGCAAGCTCCTAGGCTTCCTGGTCTCCCACCGTGGCATCGAGGCCAACCCCAAGAAGATCAAGGCCATCGAGAAAATGCGCCCTCCCCGGAGCCTCAAGGAGATGCAGCGCCTGGCGGGATGCATGGCCTCCCTTGGGCGATTCATCTCCAAGTTCGGCGAGCGAGCCCTGCCATTCTTCAAGCTCATGAAGAGATCCGGCCCCTTCAAGTGGACTCCCGAGGCCGACATTGCCTTTGAAGACCTCAAGAGGTACCTCACGAGCCCGCCCATCATGGTCGCGCCACGCTCTCGTGAGCCCTTGCTCCTATACTTGGCGGCTACTCCCCAGACGGCCAGTGCGGCCCTGGTGGCAGTTCGAGAAGAGCAAGTCTGCGCACAGAAGAAGCCCGCCGTGCCGGCGCCACGCGAAGTCACGACGTCGCGTACTGAGATCCCGCCTCAAGAGGCCCTTGGTGCGTCGCCTCCCGAGGCCGCGCCGTCGCCTGCCGAGGCTTCGCCTCAGGAGGCCTCCAGGGAGCCACCTCGCGAGCCGCCTCCCGAACCTCCTGAGCCTCATGAGCCCCTCGGGCCCCTTGAAGACCAAGCTACTGCAACAACTACCCGCCTCGTTGAGCACCCCGTGTACTTCGTCAGCACGGTGCTGCGAGATGCGCGCGAGCGCTATCCCATGCAGCAGAAGCTCCTCCTGGCGCTCCTCGTCGCCTCCCGCAAGCTGCGCCACTACTTCCAGGGCCATCTAATCAAGGTGATCTCGTCTTACCCCCTGGAGCAAGTCCTGCGCAGCCCCAACGCCGCCGGCCGCTTCGCCGAATGGAACATCAAGCTGCAGGCCTTCGAACTGGAGTTCTGCACCACAAGGGTGATCAAGGGCGCAGCCCTGGCCGACTTCCTAGCAGAATGGATGGACCCACCCCAGGAGGAACCTCGCGAGGCGGAATCCCTATTGCCTGGGGACGAAGCGCCTGGCGGATGGTCCATGCACTTTGATGGCGCCTTCTCCCGACAGGGCGCGGGGACTGGCGTCGTGCTCACCTCGCCAACGGGAGACAAGCTCTACTACGCCGTCCAGCTCTGCTTCAAGCGCGACGATAAGGTCTCCAACAACATCGCGG